>CM070556.1:34516514-35782899 GCA_036346405.1 Phyllostachys edulis
CCGTTCAAGACCTCTTCCGAAGACCCCGCACGGTTTTCATCAGGACTTTCCGCAAAGGCCTCAGGACCTTCCACAAAGATTTCATCAAGGAAACTTGCGTGTTTAAATAGGAAAGATTTATCAGTTATGGAAAGTCTAGAAATCAGATGATAAAACCGAAACATATCTGTAAAACTTGTTCGGTTTAGGAGTCCTGATCTCTTACAGCTAAGACCTGCCGCCCTTTAAATAGAAGAGGGTCATGGCCGATTGAAATCATTACCAATCGATCAATACAATTCGCATCTACTATTTCATATACTTTTTGCATCTAGGTCTAGAGTAAAGTAGCTATGCTTTGCTAATTTTCCTGTAAACCTGCCGCGTGCTCCTGCGAGATTGGAGTAGCTATCTTTTGCTGTTATTGCTTGTAAAACAGCCGGTTCTTCACCGTAATTGAAAGATTATCCCCTTTGCTAGTTTGCACGAAAACTAGTCATGCGCTTCTACGAAAGTGGATCAATCTGGTTATCTACGACCTCGTGTGTTGATTTTTGGCATCAACAGACCCTGCCGAGCTCGTGTGGGGAAAAAAGGTAGCGGCAGGAAGATGGGGCTTCAGCGACTTCCCGAAGACAGCATCGTGAAGGTTCAGCGGCTTCCCGGTGACCAACGACGGCGTCGTCCTCCCGAGCCCGTGAGCGGCACGCTGGAAGAGAAGGTTCAGCGTCCAACCCCGGCCTTCCTCGGCAAGCGCTGCACGTCTTCTCCGAGTTGTCTGAGACTCTGACCACGTCTATGGCTTCGACCGGGCGCAGCAAAGAGCAACTTCATTCCAGACGGCAGCCGATAAAACTTCTTATGATTATGACTAGATCGATCATTGCAAATATTGAATCAACTGTTCGTACTCCTATGTGGTTGCATGGTATGGAACTTACGGGTGTACTTTACAATTCCAATGTTGTGTTTCAGTAAACCTCTGAAATTCAATACCAAGAGTTCTGTGAAACTGTGGAATAGAACAACCTGAATGTGATTGCTGATGTTTTTAGTATATAATCATCACATTATGAAGGGAAAGAACTGCTTGCTCTGATGTCTTCTTATGTATGCTTATCAATGCGGTGCAGGTGTGTTTTAAGAGACGCGTTGTTAATGTCAGAGCACTTAGAAGATTACATAACTGAACTGGTCTTTGTTGATAAATCTTTACGTTATGCAAAGGAAAACAGTACAAATGAGCTATAACACAAACTTTTGTATTGGTAATCTTCAAGTTCCGTGCATCGTCAGGATTTGTTTAGAGCGACAGAAGCTCTAGCTGTCATAAAACACAACCATGGGTTCATGATTGTTGTAAATAATGCAAAGAAACATAGGAACATGAGATACAAATTTTACGTTTAAAACCTTTTCAGAAAAAAAAATAAGGGCACACGAAGGCAATGTTACTATATGAGTAGATATTTACAATAAAACTTTTGCTCTTCTCTATATCTACTGTAATATATTTATAGTGGTACATGAAAGACTCTATGTAAAAATAGAACTGTGAGTTAGTGTAGAAAATAAAATTTGTATCACACTAAAACTCAACAATCTCCACCTTGAGACGAATTCCTCCTATAGCCAAAATAAAACGTGATCTCCTCGAAACAGATTAGCGTGAACACCTTGTGCGCCGAACGTCCATAGGACTTGCTCAAACTTAGCGGTAGGAACTGGTTTTGTCATCGTATCTGCTGGATTATCATGAGTACTTATCTTGCTGACTTTAATGTCACATTGAGTAATGAAACCTTGAATGTAATGATATCTGATGTAAATGTGTTTCATTCTCTTATGAAACATCTGATCCTTTGTAAAGCAAATGGTGCTTTGACTGCCACAGAATATTGTAGTACAAGACGTATTTCCACAAAAGCTCAATAAGCAAACCTCTTAGTCAAACGACTTCTTTGCAAGTTTTAGAAATAACCATATACTCGGCTTCTATAGTGGACAAGGCAACAGTAGCTTGCAGGATTACTTTCCAACTAACGGCATATCCTCCAACAGTGAACATATAACTAGTAAGAGCTCTTCTCTTTTCCAAATCTCCAACAAAATCGGAGTCCACGTAATCAACGATTCCATCTTTAGTCTTCCAAAACTGTAAACAATCATCAGATGTACCCGCAAGTATCTCAAAATCCATTGAACTACTTTCTAATGTTTTTTTCCAGGATTAGCTATGTATCTACTAATAACAATCAATGATTGAGATAAATCGATGTGAGAACCTACCACGACATACATAAGTAAGCCAACTATATTGGCATATGAAACTCTAAACATGTACTCAACTTCATCATCTAACTGTGGACATGATGCTAAAGAAAATATGAAATGTGCAACTAATGGAGTATTCACGGTTTGGCCTTATGCATATTGAAACGATGAAGAACCTTATAAATATATCATTTTTGACTTAGGTATAATTTTTCAAACTGTATATCTTTGGTAGTTTCCATACCAAGAATTTTCTTTGTAACACCGAGATTCTTCATCTCAAATTCCCTTGTCAATTGTGTCTTTAGCTTTGAAATTTATGCCTTATGTTTTGCAGCAATCAACATATAGGAATAAATAAATAGCTGAGTTATTAACATTCTTCAAATAAACACAGCTATCGTAACCGGAAATTTTTGAAATCCTGAGAGATCATAAAGGAGTAAAATCTTTTGTACTACTATCTGAGTGATTGCTTCAAACCATAAAGAGATTTCTTCAACTTGCAAGCATAATTTTCCTTTTCTAAAAAGACAAAACCTTCTGGTTGCTTCATATAAATGTCTTCCTCTAATTTCCCATGCAAGAAAGCAATTTTCACATCCAATTGTTCAAGCTCATAATCATGCAGAGTGTTAGACCCATAGGTCTTAATCATGTTATTTACTGATGAATACATTGTCAAAGGATCATGCTTGTGACCTCAGTTGTTGATCTGATTTGAAATAGCTTTTGAGTTCTTTGAATTTCGTGAAAAACAATTTTTGTCAAGATTTATGTAGTACCGACTTTATAGTCATGAACTATCACGGGCGGTTCAACCGATTATCAGTTGACATCTTTGAATCTCTGGTTTTCCTGATTGCGGTAGTACCGACGTTGTTGTGCGGAACTACCGTATCACGGTAGTACCACTTGTGAGCGTGGTAGTACCGCAAGTCAGTGGAATTGAGAAAACGTTTGGACCGTTCTCTTGTGACCGTTGGATTTAGTTTGGATGATTGAGATCTTGTGAAATGTTTGGACTTTCCGAAGAATCAACGGCTGATACCTTGGTCCGAACGGCTCAATTGATCTGGGCCGTCCACGTGGCCAAGGGCTTGAGTTCTGGACTTTTTCCTTGACACGTAGTTCGGAGTTGATGGCGCAGAATCATCGCGAACCGCAGACAACCGCTGCTTTCATTGCGGTAGTACCACAAGTCATCCAAGTCTCTAGTCCGAAAGTGAAATATATTTTGATCGTTGGTTCGACGTTTAACGGTGGAGATTTCATGTGACGTTCGGACCATCCGAACATCCAATGGCTAAGATGCATGGTCCGATCGGCCGACAAAATCTGGGACGTCCACGGGTCTTGGAAGTGTTTTTCTGAGGCTTTGTGTATTTTCTTGGAACGGTAGTACCGCAGTTTGAATGGCGGTAGTACCGCAATTTCGGTAGTACCGTTGTTTTAATAATGGTAGTACCGCTTTTGTTTTCCTTTGAGAAAGAGGTTCTGACATACACTGTTTGCACTATTAAGTGATTTACGGTAGTACCGCGACATGGTTGGCAGTAGTACCGCAAGACGGTGATACTGTAAGGGCGCGGTATGGTTTTTCCAGAAGCGATGTTTTTGGAAGTTTTGGAAGTTCTTGAGAATCGGTAGTACCGGTGTGTTTTGAGCGGTACAACCGCGATGCGGTAGTACCGGTACTATGATGGCGGTAGTACCGATTGTATTCTGTTTTATTCGCTGGTTTGAGAATTGGCTAAGGATTTGATTGAGCTTATGAGTTGTGATGATTGGATGATGTGTGATAGTGTTTATGGGTGTGTGTTGGCTAATGGATGGTCAAGTTGGAGAACTTGTGCCATGGTTGTGGTTGCTTTGATCTTTGCATGTGCAGGTTGAGCGTGAGGACGAAACACAGTCGGTGACGAAGTGGACTCGGACTAGGATGGGGAATCTGAGGTCTTGGAAGTCGTGGATGTCGAGAAGTGGTTTGGATCGCACTGGAGCACGTGGAGATCAAGGGGTGCATGCTGGAAGCTATGGGATGGAGTCCTGGAGGCTTATGGCATGGAGTTTTTGGAAAGACAGTTTTTGGAAAGAGTTCCAAAACTGGTTGTTTTGAGATAGAGTCCGTATTGGTGTCATGTTGGACGTGAATAAGACTCTAGCCTATAAGAAGAGGCAGAGGGTGCACTTTGTGGGTGTGCAGATTTTAGGGTTTTTAACGATAGCTTGTTTTGCTGTTTTGCTATGGTTTAGAGGTCCTTTGTTTTGGGGCTTTGAGGGGTGATTGCTGAAAGCCTTGTAGACACAAATCAAGAGTGATATATAAAGTTCAGATTTGTTCAACTTTGGTTCTCGATTTGTTGATCTTGCTGTGCGCCTGAGTTGGAATTAGGGGGTCTATTCGCTGCAATCATTCAACCCCCCTCCTTCTGATTGCCATTACGATCCTACACAGAGCCACTGCGCTGAGTAAAGTACAAATGCAACTATGCTTCCCAACTGGGAAAAAGACAACTGTGAAATTAATACCTAGAATTTGGTTGTATCCTTTAGCAATGAGCCTTACCTTGTACCTAACCTCTTCGGTTGGTGAAATGCTTTATTTCTTCTTCAAGATCCATTTGCAGCGAATAGCCTTCTTATCAATTGGCTACTTAACCAATTCCCAAGTGTCATTCTTCTCAAAAGATTGCATCTCATCATGCATAGTAGTCATCAATCTCTTTGAATCACTAGAAGAGATAGCCACTAAAAAAGTGGAAGGTTCTGACGTACCTTCAATTTCTTCTGCCACATTCAAAGTATAAGCAACAACATCGGCTTCTGCAATCAATCTTTTGGGAGCTTGAATATTCCTTTTAGGTCTATCGGCTGTGTCGGTGATCTAGAACCGATCTTACATACGATTATTTGATTCAGGGGACTCTTGTAGATAAAATCATGCAGAGAATGATAAAGGGATTTTATAGAGGTTCGGGCCTTCTCCAGGGAGAATAACAACCCTACTCCTGTGCTTGTGTATTGAGTGAGATGATTACAATCAAGAGGAAGACTAAAGCCTAATGTCTTGTGCTCATGATCGATCTGTTCCTCTGCCTTCTGACTTCATCCTTTATAGAGTGTATGAAGGAGTGGCAGTTTCTCCAAACGAAGAGGCACCTCAACATTCCAAATGATGAACCGCTTGATGGCGGTTGTAGTTAAGGACGTGATACCCCCACGTTGTCAAGCAGTTATTGTCAGAGACAGAGGTGATTCATGCAGTTATTCATAGAAAATAATAGTGTATTTTAAATACCCCATGTATAAAACACGACACATAAGATTCCCTTACCGACCGGGCCCACATGTCTGTAGACTCCATCGATAAAAGGTAATTGTAACATCCCAAAAATTGGGATTATTTTCAAAAATATAAAAATGTGAACTTTTTGATGGATTTTATTGACAATTGCTTTTCTGGATTTTATTTGCAAGCCTTTTGTCTGAATAAAAGAATTTGAGAATCAAATTCTAGCTTCACAAAAAATTTCTAAGAGAGAGAATGGTTTCGAGCTTTTATCCCAGAAACTATTCAACAAAATTTCCATATGAAATTTTGTTTAGAAAAATTCTTACAACCTCTTAGGAACAGAACCTTGTTTGAATTTTGTAGAAATTTAGGAAAGGTGTTAACCTCTTACAATTTTACTGTAGAAGCTACTTAAGCTTAGTAGTCTACACAAGAAATTTTATAAATTTTGGACTTCGTTTGGATGGTGAATTAAATCGGCAAAGAAATCAGCTGATAATTCAAAAACCCTAAAGCCTGCACTATTCCTTGGGCTCGAGTCCAATCCGCACGGTCGAACCAGACCATGTCCATAAGTGGATCAGACCCAATGTTCCCGAACCGTTGGATTTAAAATCAATAATCCATATCAAATGTAACGTTCGGACCGTCCGAACCACATAATCAATATGAGCCGTTGGATTTGAAACCAAGCGTCCAGATCCAATGTAACGTTTCGACCGTCCAAACAAATGCGCAATCTGGGCCATTCATTTTTTATCGGGCCACCCAGCAAACACACACGCACACCGTTAGATCTCTATTGGATGGATTAGATCAAAAGTGTCGTTCGAACCATATAAACAGCATGATTCATCTAAGCTGTTGATTTCGAAATAGACGGTCCAGATTGACTGAAATGTTCGGACCGTCCGAACATCTCTTTTCATCTGAGCCGTTCATTTCTAATCGGACCGCTGAGATTTCACCAAAACTTACCTAAAGCTTTTAGCCCTTTTTAGCAAAATCTGGAAACAGTTTTTTCCTTCCTCTCCTCACTGACCGGTGGGTCCCCTGTGCAGCCTTCTTCTTCCATGATTGCAAGTGCTTGCACCAGCAGCTCCCGACCGCCATGGACATGCGGCTGTGCGCCTTGCGCCAGCGTGGCTTCCTCGCCCACCATCTTCACCTCGCCGCCCCTGGTTTCAGACCGCTCGCCCCCGGTTTCGCCTCTTGCCCATCTCGGCGCCAGGTCGCTCATGCCACGATGTCTCCAATCGAGCTACATGCGTGCCACGCACCAGCGCCGTTGCAATCGTCGCCATTCATCGCCTTGAGCTCTCCGTCTCTATTCCTCTCGCCTATAAAACGCACACCCCCGAGCTTGGTCTACCGCTGCTGCCACTTCCTCTCCATTTACCTTCTTCGCCAAGCTGCAATTGAGCGGAGACCCGAAAGCCATGCGCCAGCCATGGCCGCGCCGCCTCCAAGCCTCCCGGCCGCACCGAATGGCATCAACTTCTATCTTGTCCCTATAGCTCATCTTGACCTACTCATTCTATCCCTCATCTTCTTTGTCTCTCTTTGCAGCCGGAGCACAAGGATTGTGGAGCGTCTTCGCCGTGTCCGGTGGCATTCGGAGCTCGCCCGCAGCCTCAACTCCTTGCCCTGGCCAACTCGGTGAGTTATTTACCAAAGTAATCGCATTATATCGTGTCCTTACTCCCCAGGATTAATAACCCTCAGCTAATTTGGTCCCTAACCCAAAAAACCGTAGCGCCATGGCCATCTTCTCCACACATGGCCAAAACCGCCACCGCCGGTGCCCCCACCTCTCCAGTGATCCCATTTTTAATTCCTTCGACCTAGAGCACCCCCACACCACCCATGAGCTTTTCCCATCACCCACTTCTCCCTCACCCGGTTGCCCTCTCCACGGTGACATGGCCGCACCGCCGCAAGCTCGCGTCGCCAGCCCATCTTGATGCCTTCCCTTCTTAACCAATCTATCTGGCGTGCTCCACTAGCCCAAGGGATGCTCATGCTTCCCTTAGATCACCCCCCCAACGGCACCCTAGCACCATCGCCATGTTTCTTTTCCAGAGCCGGCTGCCACCTGCTACCGTGCACCGCCACAGTGCGACTCCAGCCGAGCCGAGACCACCTGCAAGTACACCTACCTCTGGACATCCCATTTTGGCCATCACCGCCGTCTCACCGCCACTCCATCGCCGGCGACAACCACCACCCCATTTCGGTCGAACCTTCTCTGATACGGCCATTTGAGCTCATGTGCTTAAGTCCCTCTGTCTTTTGAGTTGGAACCCCACCTATAGGGTGTTTAGAACAAATGTGTTGGCTGACATTTGTGTCACTCAAAGATATAATTAGCAAATTAAAGCTTGTTTTAACAAGAAGCTCTATTGCCAGTTTTAGTAAGCATCTCTTGAGAAGGTTCTGTTGTCAGTTATTTGAACAGAGAAGGCATTCTAGATGCAAACCTGGAATAACTGAAGATGGGAAAACTGAAGTGACATTAGGCTAATGAACCTATTGAATAACTACCTGGTCATGTGACTAAGCATGAAACCACTCAAATGAATCAACCGAATTGAAGTTGAGTTTTGAGAGGAGTTAGTTAATAGCACTTCATGATAGGAGGTTCTGTTGTCAGGTTTAGGAACAGAGAGTGTTCTAATGAAAAACCTAAAGAGACAATAGAATATTAAACCTTCTAACTGTCACTAGGCCACTCAAATAGGTTGACACATCTGAAGCTTTTAGGTAGTAGCACTTCATCTCAGCAGTACTTTGTATTGTTTGTTGAAAGACTGGAGGTATTCAGATCTGACAATAGGCTTGTAACCTTCCATTACAAGTACTTAGGAAGTTAGTGATTCCTTTAGCTCTCAGTGTTTGTAAGTAGCTCTGTGTGTATGAATGGCAGTTGGTGATTAGCTAGGTAATTAGAAGGTCAGTTAAGTTGTAGATGATTAACTAACAGTGAAGTCCACCTATGGAGATTAGGGTGGTTTAGCCGTTGAATTACAATAGATTCCTTGATTGGGATAGTTAGTGATTAATGTAGGTATTTAGCCAAGCCTTAGCCATGATTCTACTTCCTCTGTAGCCCTCTGTGCGTGTATGATTACTTGTAGTTGGCTGACAATGAACCCCGCTCTTTTAGTGGTTGGTTAGTAAGGATTAGTAGACATGTTTAGTTAGCCAGATAGTGCAATGTCAGTAGGGTCATCTCAGTAAGCTTTTTGGTAGTTAGCAAGGCATGGTTAAGTTAGTATCAGTGAGCAATAAGCTCACTGGATTAGATTAGTGTATGCCTGACTTTGGGAGCCATCTAGATTAGTTAGCTATTTTAGAACCTGTCAGTAGGTTAAATAGTTAGTTAACCTCAGTGTGTGAGTGTGCCACTAGTTATTTGCAACCGCAGATAATAGATGTGCACACAATCACCATCAAAGTCTGCCGAGGAGGAAAGCATATAAGAGGATTGATTTTGACTGTATGATCATCATAGATGTATACATAGAATGCCTGGAGAGAGTGTTTGCGAGTACTAGGTAGCCTGTTA
The DNA here is from genome assembly GCA_036346405.1 of Phyllostachys edulis. Classification (NCBI taxonomy): domain Eukaryota; kingdom Viridiplantae; phylum Streptophyta; class Magnoliopsida; order Poales; family Poaceae; genus Phyllostachys; species Phyllostachys edulis. Next base: position 34,525,631 of record CM070556.1, read on the forward strand.
AGGAAAACAACATCACCTAGGCTCTAGGTGTCATCCGTTGTCATCCGTCCCCAGTGAATGGGTGATTAGTGATCCAAAAACAGATCTAAAGAGTATTACCTAACCAGGTAATCCCTCCCACCTAGGTAGCTAGTGAGGAATGTTCCTGCGAACAATCTCTCTCCGTAAGATTTATCTACCTTTGTCTGTAGTATTTCCTTCATCAGTTTCCTTGGTTATACTTCAGTCTGAAGTATTTCCTTCATCAACCTCTCCGATATACTTTGTCAGTAGTATTTCCTTCATCAGCTCCAAATGAGTGTGTTTTGATCTCGTCTGAATCACTCCCTTCTTTCGAGATGCCAATAAATATGTTTAGTCTTATTTGAAGTGTTTCATTTGGCTTGAATATGTTTTTATTGGATTTCATTTGGTTATTTTCAGATGCTCTTGGATTTAATCACAATCTGCGTAGTTAGACTCTAACGCTGTGATGGGACAACACTTCTAACAGGATCGAGATTATCATAACATTAAACAGGATCAAGGTTATCTGAACAACATAAGCAAGAGCAAGGAAAGCACCCCCTTTGATCATATTGATCCCAGTATTTTAAATATCGTACTTTGTTTTGCAAATCCTATTATGCATGCATGTATGTTTGTATGAAAATTGCTATATTCGAGAAATTGGTAGTTGTAAATCCTACTTATTGCATATGTCTCCTTGAAATATTGTTCCCTTACTGTTGTAGCCATTAGAATATGGGTTAGACAATATGTAATGTCATTTAGGAGTTTTCGAGTGCAGTTATTGCACAAATGCAATTAGAGCAATATAATTTCTGAAAATTTTGATTAAAGGACAATATGTATCTTGCGAGTTTGGGATTATTTTGAAAAGTGTCCAGAGGTGTTATCTCTGTTATTTTATGAAAATAAAATGAAAACTTTAGTCTTTAAACACGGGCGAGTTATAATGTATTCTGAAAAAGTGAGGGTTTGACTCACTAGTAGATAGGGTGGAGTTCTCGCCCGTAGTCAATTAAGGACTGAAGCCAGCAAATCCGAGAATAAGACCTAATCGTACAACCATATGTGCTAGGGTGAGGTAGCCATAGCTAACTAAGTTATCGAAATCTTAGCCTTGCATGACAGTAGGCAGAAGTAGTGCGCACATTGCCGGGGAATTGGTAATGCTGACACAACTACGAATGCCTCGCTTCGACGGGTGTTATCCGGGCGAAGTGAGGGACTTACTCAACGGGGGCTGTCCAGCGAGTAAGGCTCATCATCCGATGTATTACCTTGTTACTATCAGTGTTATTATTTTATCCCAACGGATGAGGATAATGATTCGCAGGACTAGTGCAAGGTTAGGACTAGATAATATAAAGGTTGTGTCTTGAACTCTAGACTGCTTACCTTAGGTAGTGAGCGGTGGCATCGACGGATGCCGAACAAACTAGAGATATTTCAGGCAACTGGAGTATCGCGTACTATGGGTAAAGTTGTATACCTCTACAGAGTGATAAACTATTCGAATAGTCGCGCTCGCGGTCATGAGCATGCTTAGTGCGGCTGGTATGGCGGTAGCTTTTGTTTTCCAACAAACTGTTTTGTTACAAATGGTCAGGGTAATAACATGGGGTTTTCCATTTGTTGAGTTAACTACCATGTCTATGGTTTTGTTGCTATGTCTATAGCAGAATTTGTCATTTTTGTGACTGTTTTGCTATTTCTATAGCAGTATCGCCATTTCTATGGTCGAACATGAACTTGTTAGTGCCATTTCTATGGCAAAACCTGATTATATTTTTGCTTACAACCGGGTAAGGTTGTAAGTGTTTGTTGTTACTTATTCAGTTATTTTACTTATTGTCCTGTACTTACTTTTTCATAAACTGCTCTTTCAAATTCCATTGCAAATTATTACTTATAATTATTGCAAATAAACTTGGATCTGAGCAAAAGAACTTGTAAAATAGAGCCATACTTTTGACAGCCTTGCATCTAATATAATTTTTACGATACACTACAAGTTTTGCTAAGTACACAAGTACTCAATCTTGCTATTGTTGTTGGTTTAGAATTTGCAGATAAGCCGACGCTAGACGACGAGTTCTTTGTACCTGGCACCGAGGGGTTTGGTGACGGGTCTACTTAGGCCTTGTTTCCTTGTTGGTTGCTTGCGGGATCGGATGGGCACACCACTGGACTTTTGCTACTACTACTATATCTTCCGCTGCTATTTATTTTGTTTACTCTGGTAACTCCTTTTATTTGGCCAGTCGGTCGTTGTTGTAATAACTAATGTAATAGCTTAAGTAGATTATACCCTTTTGCTTTACTTTAGTATGTGATCGTATGGAAATGATGCCAAACGATGTGAATGTGTGTGCTAGCTTTTAATCCTGGGACTAGCACAGTATACACATAAGATCCACAGGTATTCCACGTCCGGGGGTCTGACAGTAATCGTAACTGACTAGGTTATGGATATACTTACAACCACAAGGTGCTCATAGATAAGGCTCACAACCTTAAGCTAGTCGTAGAAAGAGCTTACGACTAGGGACTAGTTGTAGAAGAAGCTTACGACCAAGGGGTGGTCATAGTAGGACTTACAACCACTCGGTTAAGCTTTATCCTTATGAATGGTAGGGGGTATACTTGTGAGTAATATAAAGATATTTACCATCTATAATGAGAATTACAGATAAATAAATAAATGAGGATTATTAGATCCTCATCATGTAGCCCCCTAGATTCAAGTGAAAGTAACTTACTTGGACGTAGAAGATCTTACGACCATAGGGTGGTTGTAGAATGATGGTCGAAGTAAAGCCTTTTCAATTGGTATTTCATTTGACCAGAAATAGACTTGGTCAAGAAGGTAATTTCACTTGCGGTGTAAAGACAAACTCGGTTTTCTCAAACAGGCAAATTAAAGAATCTCAATCGACTCTCACAAATCTGTCTGTTGGAGCGGTTCTCGAAGAGGTGGCAACTGTTGAGTTCCCACGATCCCTTAACTCAAGCACGCAGCTATACAAATCCACCGCGGGCGTAGCTTAGGGTTTTTACTTTTCCCCATTTGCTTCAACTATTCGTTGAGCTCTTGCACTCTCTGTCGTCAACCAAATCGAACACTTTCTTGAATCCTTTCCAAATCCAAATCCAAATCCGCCTCATTTGGAGAAGATGGCCGGAACCGCTTCTAAGTGGGCCGAATCGGAGATGGATGAGGCTAAGATGAAAGCTTTGGTCGCCTCCGAGAAGATCCCGAAGGAAGAATTTGTGAAGTGGATAGAAACTTCGTGACAACATTGGCCATCAGGGGAGATTGGCCAAATTCTCATCTTCCAAGCGTACAGTGAGTGTGGCTGTAATATCCCATTTGTCGTTAGTAGGTGCAATAGAAATTAGAGAGGGAATTAAAGGAATTAAAGATAAAATTTATAAATTAAGAGGGGAATGGGCCGCCAGCCCATAGTCAAGCAGGGGAAAATAACCATAGTGGCCCATGGCCCATGGGGAAACTAGCCACCAACAAAAGAAGGAGAGAGGGAACCCTAGCTCTGCTACAGTGTCGCTACCGTGCTACAGTGACATCACCCTTAGCCCTTGCTGTCCCAACTGCTGCTGCCGACCAAGCAAGAAGAGAGAGGAAGGGAGAGGAAGAAGAGGAAGGAAGAAAAAGCGAAGAAGGAAAAGAGGAAGGAAAGGAAGGAGCCTCGTTGGGCCTCCACGTTAATCATCTCATTCTCCTGGGTAGCAATCAATTTTGTCATCTTTTGTGTTCAATCTTTCCTGTTGGTAGAGGTTCGTTTCAGTGTCCGAACATAATTGTGGTTTTGAGTACTAGTTGGAGCATTGTATGTTAATCACTATTTTGCTTTCCTTGGCTTGTATTGAGTGGGTTTTTTAATGTAGGCAGAGTGGTTAAGGGATTGACATCACCTTCGCTCTATTCCAGTCATTTCAACTAAAAGGCAAGTACATTTTAGAGTAATAGTGGATGTTTGGTGGTACAACTTGGTTATATGATTGTTGTTATGATTATTCATGTGAATAGTTAGTATATCCAGTTGTTTATATGCTTTCGTAATTGATGATGCATACTGGATAGTATGGCATTTATTCCTTTCATTTCATTTTGACGAGACCCCTATATTTGAGATATGGGCAATGATATCCCCATATGAAAAAGGACGGGCACTAGATCCCCACATTTGAGAATTCGGGCGAGTGAACACCGTGGGTGTTACACTCAGCTATACCGGTATATGCAGAAGTGGAGGCATGTGCATGATTTGCATTGCATTCATGACATTTATTTATGTATTTGAGATAATGAGAATGATTTGTCAATACTTTAAAGCTTCAGATGTTGTATAATGAGAATGTTCTATCATTGATATGAAGTTCTGTATGCCGTTTATTTGTATTTGCTGAGTCTTGGACTCGCGCTTGTTTATTTAATGTTTTTGGTAAACGTTGAGGACAACATATTTTGGGAGAAAGTAGAACATGGAACTTATGCACTTGAGAAGCACTTTACTCCACTTCATGATTCACTCATTTTGGAATTGTTATAATTGAATAGGTTGTGTCTTCCTTAGTTCCTTCTGGTTGATTTAATTATTAGTTGATGATCTGTTTATATTGATATTTTAAATTAAGGTTTCGGAACTATATTTCTTTCGAATTAGGTTTGGGAAGCTTGCTGAAATTTATGATTACATTATGTCTAAAAGTCATTCATGATTTCTGGATGCTTGTAGTACTTGAATATTATTTATGATCTAAAGATGTTGGTAGATGTAAGTGATATCTTGGGCTTTGGTAAGCCGGGGTGTTACAGTTGATATTAGAGTGGGCTTTAGGTCTGTGGTGAATAGATTGACAGCTTAGGTAAATTTAAATTTGCTTTATGACTAGTAAAATTAACCAAAATTTGCTAATAGTTAATTAACTTAAAACTTGACACACTGGTGCACAGCAGAATAGGATGGGTCAAGCATTGCATTTACGCTTCCGATAAGTTGTATTGACGATTTATGTTATGAGATGACCTTGTATGCTTAAATTGATTATATGATTGTTATGGGTGATAATAGTCGAAGCAGAGAGGTAGAGATCATTATCGTGGCCATTGGTATGGCCATGTTGTACCACCGTTCGTGGTATGGGAATATAGTGTAGGGTTTTTCTCGGGTGATTTAGTTACAAAGGTTGGGAATGAGTTTCTTTAAAAAGTTATTTTTCCTTGAGTGGTATTTGGTTATTATGATTACGACCCCATTCAGTTGATGACCATTCTTTGGATAATGGTTACAAAGCAGTTGGATAATTGGTCTCTATTTGTTTTGTAGAGCAATTACTGTCTTTTCGACTGTTGAGCTATTTTTGCTATTGGTAAATGTTGTTATTGACAAGATTGTTTTTTTTGTGAGAGCTCTACATTTCTTGTTGGAAAACGTGACCTAGTTATTCATCTGGTATTTTGGATGATGAAAATTATCTTTTACAAACTTCATTGAAGAAAGTTTTGACTCTACGTGTTTCTTTAGGAGTAGTTGGAGTGTTGAAGTTTAGTACTTTTTCTTTGAGAACAAAAGTGTCAAAACTCTTTTGTATTGTTTTATTGTTTTAAATGATAAGTTGTAAGCATAGAAGATAAATTGATATGGTATGGGTATCAAGTTGGGTCAATGGTGTGGTGCATAATTAATCTTAACGAGTATCCTTGGAAGTGAAATCGATTAAGTTGATATTGTCCTCTAGGAGTTCTTGATGAACTGTGATTATGAGTATGACTATACTTAATTGGAATCAATAGAGTTATTAAGAAGTGTGGAATATTGATGAAATGGTTCATCATTAAAATTGTTTAGTTTGCTAAACTTGTTGGATTATTTGGTCTGAATGGATTGATCTAACTATGTAGGAATGGAAAGTTAAGGATGTGTTCGACTGTTGTCTAAGTAGATAATAATCTGGAAATTTTCTTTAATTGACTACTTGATGATCTTATATATGCTCGTGGGAATGCAAATAGAGAAAGGACCATAAATTCTTCTATGATTGAATAATCGTCAATGGTTTATGATAACCTCCAGATTGGAATTAGTGTGTACTAAATTAGCATGAGCATTGCTAATAGGTGAAGAGTTGAAACTTAAAAGTGATTTATACATGTGTGTTTTATGAGGATGACTTGTGGCTGCATGCCCTTGTTAAAATAGGTTTACTTCGATAGTGTGGTTTGTGCAATAGATATTCTCTAGAACAAGTTGATCTTGCAATCTTATTGAGATAACAAAAATATTATGAAATAATTTATTGTGTTTCTTTTAGAAAGGTGTATGATGGGATTTAATAGGTGACATGTGTTTGCATGATGGTGAAATTATCAGATAATAGTATGCCTTTGATGAAAGGGTTTTGGTATAATCTTTTAATTGTGTTGTAGATTCCTTCTAAAATAAAGTGGTTGTTGTAGTGAGATTGTAAGATTTGGTATACTCTCAATTTGAGGATAGGATGATAAAATAGTATGTAACAATTTGGTGAGCTTTTGGGGGCTTTATACTAGAAGAGTAGATGATAACGATTCTTATTAGGAGTGTATTATTCTTGATGTTAGTAAGATTGTCTTCAAGAGATTGTGACTCGTAGAAGTGGTGATGATTCTTCTAGAGAGAAAGTAAGTTGATTGCCTTCCATAATATCGGTTAAATAAAATGTTTGGAGTTTTGCATTCGAGATCTTTTTGGAGTTCATGATTTATGTAGTAGATGAAATTAGTTTGAGAAAGGTGACGTATTGGAAGGTTCTATTTGGTTCTTAATGTGATTTGGTTTTAAAAGCACTTCTTGTTTGGGTTGGCAAGTGATGTTGTAATCAAAGAAAATTACTTTCATTGTTAAAGGAAAAAGTGTACAACAAGTATTTGTGGGAGTTAAGAATTGTAATATGTAACTTTTCTATCGTTGTAGCTTAAGAGTTTCTTGAGTTTCAATAGCAATGTTTATTATGATTTATTGAGGTTTGAAATTTCCTTCTTGTGGAACATGTGCCCTCAATTGTGGTCTTGTCTTTTGTTTTCTGAGATCATTACTGTTTGATTATTTCTCTTGATCTCATACTCACTACGAGGAGTAACATTTTCTTGTGTGTTGAAACTTGTATTTGTTTGTTTCTTCCTTAGGAGAAAGGATTAACCGACTTGTGTTGCAAAGTCTTATAAATTGTAATATGGAGACTGGTTGGTGGTGGTCAAGTAAAGGATAGTTGTGAGATTTTGGGAACCAAGCGATTTGAAGAGTAGTAAAAGGTGAATTGGTGTTGACCTATAACTCTTGGAGAGAATCTGATTTAAATGGAATGATTGTTGTTGCAATAAAACTAATTACTGTTACAACTAGTAGAACCTATAGTGAATTATAATCCAAGAACCTTAGTTCATGTTAGAATGTTGGGATTATCGAAGGTATGAAAATCTTGATTGATTTATTAGAGTATCACGATTGGGTAATTTGTCAGGTTGTGTAGGTGAAATATGACGGTGTAGTTTAATGAGGGTAGGATTAGCAGAGTAATCTAACCGTAACGGCAATTAATGGGATAGTAGGGATTGTTGAGTTGTTGTCAGGTATGCCTTGGCTTTAGTGAATAACCTTCTGGGAGTTAGAATCTTTCTAAAGATAATTTGTTCGAGAAAATGTTTACATGTTGATGTTAATGATTGAGAATATTTGAATTATGGGAATTTTAGACATCGAATCTCGAATCTGAGGATTTCCTGTCAATTATACCAAGTGTTCATTGTAGGAGTCTTGGAGGTTAAAATTGGGCTTGTGTTTTATGCTAGAACCTTGGTTGCCCAATGACTATGTCTAGTAGTAGTAGAATAAAAGTGGATTATGAATAGTGTGATGATCAATGATAAAATCTTTGGGGTAGTAAATGAGTGTGTGTGCTGAGAATTTCAAGTTGATTATCCTTAAAGGATTGAGGTGATGTGATTGTGGGTGAAATCTATGTTGAGGTGCATTGGGAATTATTTGTCAAAGTGATTCCTTTGGTAAAGGAGTGAACTAGAGTATCTCTTTGTGAGTTAGTAGAGTCCCCCTGAAGGAGTGTGGTTGTTGCTTTCAGGTTAAGCATCACTTTGAGTTTGCTGGTTAAGAGGAAGGAGTTAGTGTGATGATTTGAAATCCCATGATCTGAGAAAAAATTTATTCCTAAAAGAAAAATTGAGAAAAGAATGTTTTCTCGAGTAGTGAGATGCTCTCTTGATTCTTGTTTGAGCTGTGTGTTTATGACGGAGTTCATGTACAATTTGGGTTGGCTTTATGTTGGCCTAGTGGTTCTTTCTGATTCAGGAAAATAAAGGAAGTGTTTGATTTGGGTATTAGAGTGATTTCTCTTTTGGCTTACGTGGTGTTTATTTGCAAACTACCTAATTGGAAAATGGAAGGATTTTCGCGATGAATCTTCGATTTTGGATTTGACCCTTTTGGTGAGGAGTTGGCATTTCATGGTTGCGATGAGAATCCTTTATTTTCAGTTGGGTTCTGTTTATAAAAGGGATTGGTTAAAGCGAGTTTTGTTGTGCGTCCCTTGTTAAAGAGGTGCTCATTGTTATGGTGAAAAAATTGATTGAGAGATGGAACAAGAGTTTCGTGTGTTATGTACATGTTGTATGGTTTGGTACCAAAGGGGAGGTTGGCCCAAGATACATTGGTTTGTTTTTGGAAGTTGCGGGGATTTTTGAAAGTTAGCATATCGCTAGGACCATCTCGAGTACTGGGCGAGAGTACGTAATGTTTTGTATGACCTGATGTCAGGGGAGTACTTAAGATATCTGAAGTTGAGGTTTCATTAGAGCCGTTGACCAGCAAGTAAAACTGTACATTTGATTTTCATCCGATGCGTGTAATGGAGAGCTCAGAGAGAGTGTTGAGGTATAAACGTATGTATATGTCAAGGTGCTACGGACGCATCAGTCCAGAAAAGATGTGACTTGGGAGTTGGCGTCTCACATGCGCGAGCAGTACCCGGATTGGTTCACATGAGGTATGTGCAAAAGATTATTGATTTCAGTTCTGATGTTCTTTCGAGTAGATTGGTGAAAGTAGACTTCGTGGTCAAATTCTTTTTAAGGGGGGTAGAATGTAATATCTCGTTTGTCATTAGTGGGTGCAATAGAAATTAGAGAGGGAACTAAGGGCATTAAAAAGAAAATTCAGAAATTAAGAGAGGAATGGGCCGCCAGCCCATAGTCAAGCAGGGAAAAATAGCCGCAGTGGCCCATGGCCCATGGGGAAACCAGCCACCAACAAAAGAAGGAGGGGGAACCCTAGCTCTGCTACAGTACCACCATGCTACAGTGCTGCCGCTGCTACAGTGCCACCACCCTTAGCCCTTGCTGTCCCAACTGCTGCTGCCAGCCAAGCAAGAAGAGGAAGGAAGAGAGAGGAAGAAGAAGGGAAGAAGGAAAACAGGAAGGAAAGGAAGCAGCCTCGCTGGGTCTCCGCATTCATCATCTCGTTCTCCAGGGTAGCAATCAATTTTCTCCTCTTTTGTGTTCAGTCTTTCCTGTCAGTAGAGGTCCGTTCAGTAGATTGGGTAATCTGTAGTTCCTGTTGCAATATAGTTTCGAGCACTGTAGATGTGAAATCTGGGAATGTCATCTCCTAGAGATTTGTAGACGATTTCATTATCTTTCTATAGAGTTCTGGATCACAATTGTTGGATGGATAGATTGAAAGTTATGATTTTTGCAATAAGACTACCTGTTTAGTTCATCAGTTTCTGGCAGCACGCATAGATATATAGATTAAATTTACTAAATGGGTTAATTTGGGATTTTGACCTACATTAAATAGATAGATAACTTTACAATGATTCCAAGAAGTCCAATAACACATTCTTTGGACAAGTATAATAGGAGTTATGTAATTTTGAATTATGCATTCCAGATCTGATTTTCTATTGGGAACAGTCTTGGGAAAATGCTAAATTAGCAAAGTTAGTGGCAGAATAGAAAACTTGGCATAATTTTATTATGAAATATAGTTCTTTGTGGGTTCTATAATGTCTTAGATCACTGTTTTTGGATAAACCAATTAAAAGTTATGGAATTTCTAAGTTGATGTTACTAAAGATGACAGATCTATTTTCGGAGTTAAAAACAAGGGTTGAGACGAATTAATCTGATCTTTTGATCACCTAGGAAGTTGTAGGATATTGTCTAAGGATTTCATAATGGTTTGGTTTATCTTCTTTAGTTGTGGGAGCTGAAAGTTATGCTAGTTTCAGTGTCAGGACAGAATTGTGGTTTTGAGTATGAGTAGGAGCGTTGTATGTTAATCACCGTTTTGCTTGCCTTGGCTTGTATTGAGTAGGTTGTTTAATGTAGGCGGAGTGGTTAAGGGATTGACATCACCTTCGCTCTACTCTGGTCATTTCAACTGAAAGGCAAGTACATTTTAGAGTAATAGTGGATGTTTGGTAGTATAACTTGGTTATATGATTGTTGTTATAATTATTCATGTGAATGGTGAGTATATCCAGTTGTTTATATGCTTTTTGTAATTGATGATGCATACTGGAAAGTATGGCATTTATTCATTTCATTTCAATGAGATCCCCATATGAAAAATGACGGGCACTAGATTCTCGCATTTGAGAATGCGGGCGAGTGAACACCGACGGGTGTTACACTCAGCTATACCAGTATATGCAGAAGTGGAGACATGTGCATGATTTGCATTGCATTCATGATATTTATTTATGTATTTGAGATAATGAGAATGATCTGTCAATACTTTAAAGCTTCAGATGTTGTATAATGAGAATGGTCTGTCATAGATATGAAGTTTCGTATGTCGTTTACTTGTACTTGTTGAGTCTTGGATTCACGATTGTTTATTTAATGTTTTAGGTGAACATTGAGGACGGCATATTTTGGGAGAAAGTAGAATATGAAACTTATGCACTTGACTCCACTTCATGATTCACTCATTTTGGAAATTGTTATAATTGAATAGGTTGTGTCATAGTTCCTTCTGGTTGATTTAATTGCTAGTTGATGATTTGTTTATATTGAAGTTTTAAATTAAGGTTTCAGAACTATATTTCTTTTGAAATAGGATTGGGAAGCTTGCTGAAATTTATGATTACATTATGTCTAAAAGTCATTCATGATTTCTAGATGCTTGTAGTACTTGAATATTATTTATGATCTAAAGGTGTTTGTAGATGTAAGTGATATCTTGGGCTTTGATAAGCCGGGGTGTTACAGTGGCCTCCGATTGCCTGCTCACTGTTTCCTCACACTCGTACTCGAACACTTTGGGGTGGAATTAGTGAACCTTGTTCCAAATTCCATCACAATGTTGAGCGTGTTCGTATACTCGTGCGAGGCTTACCTAGGAACTCTACCAGTCCTAGAGCTCTTCCAGTACTACTAAGGGATGTGTAGACAGTATGGAATCGCAGGGAGTTGTGGTCTGAAGCTCCACGACAGGAAGACAAAGGAGGACATCCAGATGTTCACCCGGTCGTCATGGCCAGGATGGAAGAAGAAGTGGTTCTACTGAGAAACGACCAGTGAAGACAACCTTTCCTTCGTAGGGAAAGCTACCGAGAAGATTTTTTCCTGGGATTTGACTCCCAAGGATCTTGGCCAGATTGCCCCCTATATTCAAGCCATAAAAAGACTTGAAGGAAGTGGGTCTTATCGAATGGCACGTGGTGAAGGATTTCATCACGTGCCGTATTAGCCCTTTGAACAAACGAGCACATCCCATGTGGAGGTACTCGGGGGCTAAGGATTCGACCAGAGATTACGAGAAAGGTAAGTAATCTTCACACTTGGGTTTCTTTTGGTTAATCTTAAGCCTAACCACTAAATTTTTTATCTTCTTGCGCAGATCTCTTGCAAACGGAGATTGATATCTGAGTCAAACTCGTTTGTGAAAAAGCTTCGCCACCTCATGTGGTGGCTCCTTGAATCCTGGCGATCGTATCCTCATAGGAGAAGGAGGAACGCCTAAAGGTAATCAAGGATTTATTCTGTCTTTGGGCCCTCGTATTCGTAGAAAAAGACCACTAAATAATGTTTCTTTTTCTGACCTTTGTAGAAAGTAGGCATGGCAAACCGTTAGGACGACGAAGAGGTCGGACTGATGGTCATTGGCAAGGAGGCAGAGGAAGTCAAAGCTCCTCCGGCCAAAAAGCGTCGACTTGTAAAGGCCGTCGACAAGCAAGGGGCAAGCACAAGTTTCGATTCGACCAAGCCCTTTGAAAAATTCTTTGCAGACATAGTTGCTGTAGAGAAAATAAAGGCGATCGAAGTGGTCGATGCCCTTAAACACAATGCCCCCAAGACTAAGGTATCATTCTACTATGATGACAAGACTTTTTCAGTCTCAGCTTCTCACGGCTTTATTAAGCAACTAGAAAAGGAGAACTAAAAAAGTTTTGTATCTTTTGTGAAGGATACCGCTGCGTCGGCAGAGCTTATGGTTGAGGGAAGTACTACTCCCGAGGTGGTCGAAACAGGTCTCGACCATCATGAGAGTCAAGAAGCTTAAGGAGCGGTAGCTCTCGCTCAAGACCTACAATCAGACGTGATCGTAGCGGTCCCTATCCCTCAACTCGAATATCAACCAGACGTGGTCGATGAGAAGAAGCAAAAGAAATCTTCCCTCAGGGGGATTTCTTCTAAATTCAAGGTCAAGTACAGAAAATCAAGGTATGTAAAAAGACAAAAGCATAAGAACAACATTTACCTTTTGCTTTCTACAATTTTGAAGTATTTTTCTTTCCATGATCTTAGCCCGACTCCTGCAGCCCTCGAGGACACTTCTGTCGAGAAGCCCGCTGCCCCTTCTTCTGCAGTCGAAGAGACGGCTGTGGAAGTGGTCATGGCTATGGCCACTGTCCCTGTGGTGGGAGAGGTTGTTGTTGTTGAAGCGACTACGACCACAGAGGTGGTCGCGGGATCGATCACCATCCCTGTGATGGAGGTAGTCGTTTCTGCCGAAGCAACCATGGCCACTCAGGTGGTTATGGAGCCAGAGGCGAAGACGACGAATGAAGCGGTGGAAGCATCTGGCCAAGGTGGTGGAACTTCCGACCATCGCGCCGGGAAGGAAGTCATTGCAAACGTTCCCCCAGACCCCTAAGGAGAAGCTGTCGACGCTGTTATCACCAAAGAAGAAGAGTACCTCAACTTCGTTTCTGAGTTCTTTGGACCAGCTTCCATTGTGGGATCTTCTGCATTCAGGTCTCGTAACTGAATTCCTTGCCATAAGGACATTCCTAATAGGGGAATGTTTTCGACGACGAGTGTCACGAAAAGGTGAGGTGGAACCAAGTTCAGGAGATCGATGAACTAAAGGATTCTATAAGGGTATTCTCCATGTTTGCTCAAATGCGCATAAATGTAAGCATCTGATGCCAAATATTTACATATGTGGTTGTTTTTCTCACTTTTCACTATCTTTCTTTATGCAGAAAGTTTTGGAACAAATTGTCACTATTGGTAAATACCACTGACAACTCATGCAGCTGTGACAACAAAAAGCAGAACTCTGCGAGCAGGTAGAGAGATGGTAAGTCACTGCTACTCATAGTCATTTTTCACTTGACTACTTGTCCAGTTCTTATGTTGACTTTGAACCTTTGCAGGTTTAAGAGTGATAAAAAAATCCTTGGCTGATTCACTCGACTATGAAAAAGTCGAGACGAAGAAGCTAAGGGAAGAAAAAGGATGATCTACTAAGAAGCTTCAGGAGGCGCATTCTGCAACTCAAAAGTTGCAAAATGAAATAAACAGTAAGTTCTGAATTTAAGACTACTTATGGTAATGATCTTCTGTTCTTTTTCTAACTCTTGTTCCTTTTTAGAAAAAGAGGTCGAAATGGGTAAGCTCCAAACCGAGGTCAACGAAAAGGTCTTGGTTGTTCACAAGCTATCTCGTATCGCCAAAGAGAAATACCAGGAGATGAAGTCGTGGGAAGAGCAATCTGCAAAGAAAGATGCCTCCCACGACAACGAAGTCAAGCAACTTGACTCTCAACTAGCGGGTAAGTAACTCTTTACCCGTGACCAGTGTTGCTTACTAGTTGTTTAGGGATATGCTTCTAACTGGTCGTACTCTATTTCAGAGCAAGCAGTCGAAATCAAGTGACTTCACGAAACTTCAACACGTAGCCAGGAGGAGATGAAGTCGATAAATATCAATCTTCAAGACAACATATCTCTCCTGAAAAATGTACTCGGGGGACTTGGTGCTAAGGAGGTGACTCCTCTTGAAGACACCATGATCGCCCACACGAGTGCCATTGGAGAGCAAGTCGGAGCTGTAGAGGAGCTGATAGCCACTCTGAGGACCAACTAGGCTGACTTGATAAGAGAAACAGTCGAAGATGTAGTAAGCTATGCCTTGGCAAAGCTTAAGGTAAATGACCGTAATCTTAACCTTCGACCAATCGGTTTAATTTCGATCGCTTCTCTGAAGCGTATAAACTCTACCGATTGAAGAAGTGAAGCCAGTCAGCCAAAAGGTCATGGAGGAGACGCAAGTTGGATCTCCTTCGTCATAGTAGTTTGTAATAGGAATCTTGTAAAGACAACCTTTTGTTTATGAACATATACATGCTTTTTCCTGCAAATTATCTTGTCAAGTAGTTAGTAACTCATAAGACAATGAATAGAAAAAAAATGAATTTTGAATTTAAGACTAAGAATTGAAGTCATATTAATGGCTTTATCCTAGCCCCCGACTATTTGCTTAGTTTATTTAGATAAACTAAGTAAATAGTGTATATAAGGGGTTACCTAAAAAAGTTGTTTGTCCAACTTGCGTTGTTGATCTTGATTGTCATGTTCTGGTCATAAGAGTTAGTAATAAATGGACACTAGGAAGTTCCTTCTAGTGGGCAAGACCACTTGCAGAGAGGAAAGACTTCGACTAGTGAAGCTACGTTCTCCGACCATAGTAATCGAATCAAGAGCGTCAACATGAGTGGGATAAACTCTTTGAAGTGCCTTAAAATTTCATTCGACCTTTTCCTGTAAACTCAATTTGTTTTATACCGATAGTAAGAGTTAGAAACAGAACGACGCTAGGAAGGTCATTCTAGTGGGCAAGACCACGTGCAGAGAGGAAAGACTTCAACTAGGTGTTGTGTCTTTCTCCGATCAGCTTAAACATATTGAGTTTACTAAAAGCAGTTGAACAAGCTTTAAAAGTATACTCCTCTTAGAAAAAATTTCAGAAGTAATGAAGAAATAAACTAATTTTAAAAGAGCTAGCTTGAGAATATTTCGACCAGATTTGTTGAACCCAGTCTCTTTGTATTGACAGCAAAAGTTAGGAACGAGTCAACACTAGGAAGTTCCTTCTAGTGGGCGGGACCACGTGCAGAAAGAAAAGGCTTCAACTAGGTGATGTTACCCTTCTTCGACCAGTGTAAAGAAAACCAAGTGTTTAAAGCGCTACTCAATAAAAGACAATAAAGAGTGAAGAAACCTAAAACATTATTGATGGAGTAAGGAGTTACACATAAAATTTGTGTAATTGGTTGATGTTCCAATAATTGGAGAGAACTCAGCCGTCTTCCATTGCCAGTTGTACCGAACCAGATCGCGTAACTTCGACCACTGTGTAAGGACCTTCCCACTTAGGGGAAAGTTTATTCCGATTAGACTGGGATTGAATCTTCTTCAACACCAAGTCACCTACAGCAAGGCTGCAAGGTTGGACCTTACGATCATAGTATTTGCGTAGGGCTTGTTGGTAAACCACTGAACGGATTAAGGCTTGATTCATATTCTCTTCAAGTAGATTGATGTCATCCGCTGAACGTTTTTCCTTAAGAGAATACGTACTTCACAATCTACACATCCACTTAACCGGTTGTATGGGCCCACATGTCAAAGGCTCCTAGATCTAAACGGTTTCATTTAAATTCCTAATCATGTTCATTACTAGAGGGACCTACCTGTCAAACATTCAAAACAAATATTGATTAGCGCTAATGTAGATCATTACCTAAATTCCGCCGACGGTTAACCGGGGCTCTCGCCGTGAGCACACCGGTGCGGCCATGCGCGGCTATTCAGCGCAGTAGAGGGGCTCCAGGCTCGGGGTTGGCTTCACCAGATGCGGGATGACATCGTGAACACGTTGGTGGTGATGCGGAGACCAAGGGTTGACGGTGACGAGCTCCTGGTGGTCGGAGGTAGAGCCGAAAGAGCGGCGCTCGAGGAGGAGGTACTTTAGTGGTCGAGACGCTTCAGGAAGGTGCACATCGGGATCCCCTCATCTTCTAGAGCACGACGCACATGACGATGCTGACGATGGAATCCGGAGATGGCCAGAATAAAGACGGTGGTGGACCACCGTGTTCAGAGATGCAACAAACACAAATTAAACTCTCAAGAAGATTCAATAGGATATTGCGGTCTCAAAGGACAAAATGGCGCAAAGGATAACGCACCACAATGCCCGCAAGCTACGGCTCCTAGGTCACCAAAGGCGAAAACGATGAAATGGCTCTCGACAATTTAGTGGATGAAAATGGCTCAGACCAACAAAAATGAGCGCGGCACGGTGAAAGGAGTCCAGCGGTGGTGACGCGGACTTGTGGGCAACACCAAGGTGATCTCTCTCTGGTCGTCTTCTTCCTCAGCCGAGATGAAAAAGAGAGCAGTGAGAGGAAAAGAGCACGAAAGGGAGAGAATGAGTGGGATAGGGGACATGGTGAAGTCCAAACGATGCCTAAGAGACGGACACGAAAGCAAGAGGTGGCGATCGAGGGCTTGGTGGCAAGCATCCATGGTGACAGCGTGCTCTCAATTGAGCGGCGCGAGGACGAGGGCGGTTCTGACAAGCGGGGCCCGCCTGTCAGCGGTAGAGGCGAAAGCGATGTGGTGAAGAGGGTTAGATCGGACCAATTGGTTTCGGTTCAGGTCAGAGTCAGACTCGGGTTTGAGTCGGCGTTGCGGTGTGGTCGAGCCAAATTGCGGTCGGGTCCGGTCGGGCTTGAAGCTTGACTTAGAGTTTTGATTTGAATGTTGATCGAAACACAAAAAGTTTGACCGAGCAAAATAAAATAGAAGATAAATTCTGAATTTTTTTTGGGAGTGCTCTCCAATTCAAATAGGACTTAGGAAAATTAGTTATAAGCATTGTTCATACTCAAATTGTTAGAATAAAAATCATTTTCAAATCAGCATTAAAGAAATGGTTTGGATTTTGATGAGATCAAAATGACTTCTAAAAATTTATGAAAAATTAAATTAATTCATGATAAATAATATAATATTTAAATTAATTAATTCCAACAACTTTAAACAAATATTTTTCTAGATTCAAATAAAAGATTAAATTCAAGTTAAAAGTTTGAAATTTTGAGACAAACTTTATTACAACAACCAAAAGTTTTACATTGATCCATAATTTACACATATAAACATAATATGCTTAGCTAATCCACCTTAAGGATTTTTGAGGACGTTACAGTGTTGCTCCTATCGTCCATCATCAACACGTTAATGGCCTAGCCGGCGTCCGCCAGCAGCGCCGCACCTTCCAGGACCGCTCGCACTACCTCCAGGACCTCAAGGTCGACCATGAGCTCTGTGTCCTCATCTGCGTCCACGGCGCCGGGGGTGTCCACGTTATGCTCATGATCACCGAGCTCTCCAAGGGCACCGCGCCACTCGCCGCCTACCTCCTCCACCTCGTCGAGCTCATGACCACGCGCAAATACGCCATCTCACACCTCTACCACGACGCCGAGGCCGACGTCGATGACAATGAGTGGGGATACGCCCGAGAGATCGACCAAGTGGTTGCCGCGGTCAATGCATTCACCTATGACACTGTCATCCCAGTACGCCAGATGACGGCCATCTCCAACCTCATCTCCTTGGACACCGACGTGCACAATGGAGTCAAGGACGCGTGCACCTATTGGCCCAAGCACCCGGCGAGACCTCACTCATTGTTTTCTCTCTGGTATTCTCAAGGAAGAAGACGATGAACGGAAGAATTTTTCTGACGCGCAATTGGTCGTTTTCACTCACTCTCTGTTATTCAACTCTCCTCTCAATTGAACAACTGATTACTTAAATACATGCAACTAGACCAGCTGATTCTCATGCCACGTTCTGAAATCATGGCTCCATGAGCCCAACTAACTCACGCTTATCTAATAGACAAACCACTAACTCTACACGCTAACACCAACTCAACATGCAACCAACTTCATGCATGCGTCTATCTCGAACTAACAAACCCAGCCTGGGTTTCGCACGTACGTATGCTGAGAAACGTGCACACACAAGAGCCTATCTACCGCACTACTCCACTCCATGCATACCTCCACATGTCGTGCACACACGTTCTATGAAGATTATTCCAACATTCTTCCCCCCTAATCTTGACTTCACTAACTTCGCAAGTCAAAGTCCGATCTCCTGACGCATCTCCAAGAAATTTTGCCTTCTTCTCGCTGACCATGCCGCCGATGACAAAACTTGCCGGCGTCTTTCACTTCTTCATCGCTAGTGACATAACTCGTCGGTGACTTCAACTTCTACCTCAGCTCCAATTGTCTTTTGCCGGTGACACAAGTTGACGGCGACAGAGACTCAGACCAAAAATTACACACTCCTGATTACTCACGCTTTCTCGTGGACACAACTAACACAAGAACACACGCGAGTACTCCGGACACATCCTTCCTTGTAGACACATCTAACACAAGAACTCACGCGTACAACATGCACGGACTCAACTACATGCACTTACATAGGACGTGGCCATGAAAAAAGGGCACAGCGCCTCCGCGTCCACGCGTGCGCCTTGTGTGTCACCTTGGCAAGTGCTGCGCGGACATCGCTTCCGCTTCACTCACATCGTCGTTGCCGTGCTCCACATGCACCAGTGCGATGAGGTTGCCAGACGTCTTGTACAGCTACATCGCGTAGGCCTCACAGACCTTGATGCACTTGTACTCCTTCCGCGCCTGATTCACCTCCTTTTTAGACACCTGTACCTTGGCCGGTGCCCTTGACGACGTTGTGCCGATAGCATCGTCACCGCTCTTCCATTGCTCTGTGCATGCCTGCTGTGCCACGCCCCTGCTGAGCACCTGCGCCACACCGAACGTTGGCATTCGCCCTAGCAGGCTCGCCTCCGCCCCACTCCGTGATGGCTGGCCTAATGTCGTCTGCGTGTTGCCCCTGCATGGGGCTCCACTGCCATCCTGACCACGCTTCGGCAGCAGCCGCCGCCTCGCGACCCACGGCCGACGCCACCGCCGTCGTGCGACGCGCCTCGCGCCTTCTGCACCTCCGCACCTTGCGCAGCGCCCCGCTTGCCACTGTGCTCACCGAGCGCTGCTTCCATAGCACGCTCGTCCGCACCGGGTAGCATCTCCTCGCTCTCATACCAATTGTTGGCCCAGGCACCCGGTGAGACCTCATGTAATATCCCATTTAATTTTTTTTGTACTTAATAAATTAGAGTAAGTAATTAAAGAGTTAATTCAGAATTAGAGGGGGAAATAGAGGTGGGCTTCGGCCCATGACCAAGAAGGGCAGCAGATAAAAAGAAAAGAGGGAGGGAGTCGGTGCCCCAAACCCTAATTCCCAGCTTCCTAACCGCCGCAAGAATTTTCTTCCCTGCGCAGCCACTGCCGTCCTGCGCCAAGAAAGAGCCGGCCGTCGCCCAGGGCCGCATGCAGTTTCTGCATCCGATCTGTTGTGCTATGCTGCTCGGCTACATGCAAATGGCTGCTGCTGCCGCCTCTAGTTTTTCTTGCCTCGTGGTTGACAAGAGAGAGAGAGAGAGAGAGAGGAAAGAAGGAGCTGCATGTGCCTGCTGCTGTGCGCTAGATGCTATGTGGATACTGCATGCCAAAAGCAAGAGAGAGATAGAGGGGAAAAGGTGAGCATTGTTGCTGGTTGCATGTATGTACATTAGTGCTTGTGTTGCTATATGAATTTGCATGCAAGTGGCGTTGCTACAAATTTGCATGCAAGTGCGGCTGCTAGTTGCATGCTTGATTACGTGGCGAAGGGAAAACTACATGGAAGAACCAGCAAGGAAGGGCAAGAATGGAAAAAAAAACGAGGATTAGATCGGAGTTTTGGCATCCATCATGTGGTAACTATCCGATTCTTTCCTATCTGTTTTCTAGTTATTTTAGTAGAGATTAGAGGGGAAGTAGCAAGTTTTCGTTAGGGAAACGATTAGTAGAACGGTCAGTCTGTAGTATTGTTGTACTATTTTTACGGGTAGCATAGAGGCATAATTTGGGAATTTTATCTACTAAAGAGTTGTAGAGAATTTTGATATCTTTCGGTAAAATATTTAATCATGTCGATCGGATAATTAAATTTCAAGTTATGAATTTTGTAAGCCTGCTGTCCGGAGGAACTATAGTCTTTTGGGCAGTACGTTTTAATGTGTAGATTAAAAATAGTAAATGAGATAATTGGTATATTTGCTCTACATGAAAAGTGTAGGTATCGTCTTAAGGATTCTATGAAGTATTGATTTGCTAGATTTGGAGTTTTGATGAATAAGTTAGAGTATTTTTTTACTACTAGGATAGCGGATAGTGCGTCTTGTGGATTTTGGTTAATTTGGTCGGTTTGGCGTAATCACGTGAGGTCGCTTAGTGTGACGGGTTGGTGCTGTGATGATGTGATTTTGATGATGTTTTTGAGTGTGTGTCGTTACTTGCTTGTTCATGGACTGTGGCCTCATGCGCCGTGCCACAATTTCGTCATCTGGCTTCGAAGGGCTAAGAGGCAAGTACATGGTAGAGTGGTGAACAACGGGTTGTTCGCCACTGTCATTGATATTACTTATCATGCTATTTGTTATTCTTTTGTTAAGCTTATTCTTATGCATGATATTGATGACATTGAGTGAATGAGATTACGAAATTGAGTTAATGGGAATAAGATATTGAGTTAATGAGATGAATTATGTTGATGAATAATTAAAGATTTTGCATCATTTACATTCATCATGACAGGAGTTGCACGAGTCAGGTCGGTGAGAAAGTCATGTAACTATTCTGGTGAGGTCGGTGAGAAAGATACATGACTAGTCCGGAGTGCTCTAGATAAAATCCTACTTCGGTGAGGACTTCACGGGAGTGAAGGATAGAGTGTGTCATCGACGGGTGAACACTCCGCTATACCGGTATCAGCTGGTGAAATGCATATGAGCATGAGCATGATGGTGCATTCGCATATATGGGTAAACTGTTAAGTTGTGCAACTTTACCTATATAGAATATGGCTTGTTTATTTGAATATGAGAATGGCATTAAATAGATAGATGGTGATGATAACATTGAGTATGGTTGATAAACTGTTGTTTATGGTTTTATTATGTATTTTCTGAGTCTTGAACTCATTCTTGTTCTATTGTTGTTTTTAGGTGACCGTTGATGACGCTTCGCTTGGGAAGGGCTAGCACACTTGAATCCACATCATACATGTTTACTTGGTCCATTGGATATGATAACTCACATTATCGATCGATGATTTAAAGCTAAGACATGATAGTATTGGCTAGTCTTAGAAGATAGGTTGGAATTTGTTATTCTTTTAATAGACTTGCTTGGATAAGTTTTTACGTCGATCTGTGTTTATTACCTTGCCTTGTTCTTATGAGATAATTGTCTATGATTTCTTGCCTTGTTCTTAAGAGATAATTGTCTATGATTTCTTTATAGTTATCCTTGTGTTATTGTGACCCGCGTATGGGTTCTATGTTTGTTATGCTTGCTGTAATTTCGTGATAATTGTTGTAAAATTTGACAGTTAGGTTAGTTTAGTGGCATTCTAGGCTCCGTGTTGGGCCGGGGTGTTACAATTAGTATTAGAGTGGGCTTTAGGTTCGTGGTGAATAGATTAACAACTTAGGTAAACTTAATTTGCTCAAATTTGCTTTAAGACTAGTAAAATAAAGTAAAATTTGCTAATAGCTAATTAACTTAAAATTTGACACACTGGTGCACAATAGGATAGGAATGGGAAAAGTATTATATTTGTGTTTCCATTATGTCATATTATTAATTTATGTTACGAGATGATTTTGTATGCTTATGATTTGATGACATGATTGGTATGTGCGACGATAGTCGATGTTGAGGGGTAGAGATATTGGTTGTAGCCATGGGTATGGCCAGGTTGAACCACCGTTTGTGGTATGTGAATGGTGAAGGGTTTTCTCCGGTAACTTAGTTACAAAGGTTGGGGATGAGTTTCCTTGGAAAGGTTGTTGTTTTCCTTGAGTGGCATTTGGTTATTCTGATTACTCGCTGGTTTTTATGAACTTTCTTTGGATAGCAGTTATAATGCAGTTGGTGTGTTCCATTAGTCTTTATTGGTTCCATAAAGTGATTATTTGTTCTCCCAACGGTTGATCTGTTATTGTTTCTTTTGAATGTCGTTAATTTGCAATATTGTTCTTTTCATGAGAATTCTGCCTTTCTTGTTGGGAATCATGATTCGTTTATTTCACTTGGTATTTTTAATAATGGAAATAACCAATTGCAAGTTGTTTACCATATGGAACGTTGATCTTACGTAGCTCTTTTGGAGTAATTTGAGCGTTGAAGTTAATGCATCTCTTTTATGAAAGAAAACGTTAAAACCCTTGCCATGATTAAGTAAGAGGTTGTAATCGTAGAAAATTAATTGATATGATATTAGTTATTAAGTTGGGTATGTAGCGTGGTGCATAATTAATCTTAACTAGTATCTTTGAAAGTGTAGTTGATTAATTTGATGTTGTTTTTCTAGTAGTTCTTGATGAACTGTTGCTATGAGTATGTCTATACCTAATTGGAGTCAAAAGAGTTATTAACAAGTGTGGAACATTGTTGAACTGATTTGACCATTAAAGTTGTTTAGATTGCTAAACTTGTTGAATTATTTGGTCTCAATGGATGAAATTAACTGTGTGAGAAGGGAAAGTTAAAGAGATGCTAAATTAGAAGTGGAACTGTTGAATATGTGTCTGCAAATGTTCTTGTGATTTAGAAAGGAAAGAAGGTAGCAACTAGACTTTATAATGAAGCCAATTGATAACAATGATGGATTGGAGTGCAATTATTATGTGTTGAAGTTTGGTGTTAAGCATCACTAAGAGTTGAACTAAGAGCGCCATGCACTGTCGGGATCCTTGCCAACGTCGCCGACCGGCAGCCGGCCGAGGGCGATCAGAGCAAAGTAGAGATCGCGGAAGGCGCGGTGCACCACGTGGTGGCTGTGTTCCTTAGCGGGCCGGACGACAGGGAGGCGGTGGCGTACGCGTCGCGGCTGGCGGCGCACCCGTCGGTGAGCGTGATGGTGTCGAGATTCCTTCCAGCGCGAGCGGGCATGGATGGTAGCACCGTGAGCCGGTCGCTGAGGTCGTCCAATTCAAGCGGTGACCTCAGGACGATGGTGAGCGAGGAGGACGAGGAGGCTATGGCAGACGAGGAGTTTATGGCCGACTTCTACGCGAGGTTCGTGGTTCCGGGGCATGTGTCGTACATGGAGAGGTACGTGAGCAACGGGTGGAGATGGTGAATTCGCTGAGTTCCATGGTGGGGATGTACTCTCTGTTCGTTGTTGGAAAGGGCAGTGGCAGCACGGCGTCGACGGCCATGACGAGCGGCATGGGAGACTGGGATGAGGAGTGTCCTGAGCTGGGCCCCATCGGAGAGCTCCTGGCCTCCGACGACTTCATGGGCTGCGGCTCGGTGCTGGTGCTTCAGCGGTACAGCGCGCACCATAAGATGAGGAGACGGAAACATCCACATGATCATCATCATATTGACATCCTCAGATGAGGATGGCATATGCTGCATGTATAGTAGATAAGTTAGATAGACGAGTGCCAAATTAAACTTGCATGACTAATGGTAATTCAAGTGGCGGAGCTCGGAGAAAAACACCTAAGGGACCAAAATTACATCATACATTTAGATAATTTAGGAAGAGAGGGCTAGTTTAGTGTTATACTAGTATTATTACCCGTGACTTGCTACGGTTTTTTATCTTCAAATAATTACTTTTACTATCAATGCTATTGAAACTGTTCCTAGACTATTTATAATCTCCAAAAGGTACCATAGAAATGTGTATTTTTCATAAAAGATGTCTTTTCATGAAACAGTGCATACGGTTTTATAAACTTCCACCCTTTCAACCAACAAAAAATGTGTCTAATCAAAGTGTCTTTGAAGTATTTAAGATTTAAGGGTTGATATTTTAATGGATTTTGATCTAATGACTACAATTTTAAAGGTGATGTGGCACAATTAGGAAGCTGCTTTTATAAACATTTTTAGATGTAAAGACGATTAGCATTCAATTAGTAAAACTAAGCACTTATTTAGCAAATTTTCTAGGGGTGAGGGACCGTGGCCCCTTTGGCCGTACGAAAGCTCCGCCCCTGAAGATTTGTGCATGTGATTCAATAAAATCCCATGCATGAAGTTGTTTTTGTAGATATTCATTGCTTCCATGATATTTCTTCCAGTCTAAGACTAGAATATGTTATCAATTAATTTGGTGCTAGACTGACAAGGGTGGAAATTGAGCTATGTGCTTGCAGTCTATGATCTTGCCACTTCTAAACTTGTCTTCATATATTGCACTTTACTGATTTCCAAGTGTTCCAAGTGATTACACAACTACTTCGTCTATCCAACCTGTGATTCTATCATGATGTGGACATCTAGCTTCCTGGCAGTAGAAGGATCTTGCTGAAATGAATCAGAAATCATGTGTATACCTTAAGTTCTTTCGTCTGGTGCTTGAATCGATGGTTTGATGCAGCTCCCTAACTTGATCCTAAATATGCAGCTGTGTGTATGTGGTTGAGATGATGGTGCGCTGGACCAAAGACATGCAGTGGCGGAGCTCGGAGGAAAACACAGGGGACCAATTTAACATCACATTTAGATAACTTAGGAAGAGACGGCTAATTTAGTGTTATATTAGCATTTAAGTAGTAAAATTAAGTGCTTCTTTAGCAATTTTTCTAGGAGCAGGGGGCCACGGTCCTCTTCGGCCGTAGGAAAGCTCCGCCGCTGGTTAATTCATTTGCGCTCGAGCGTAACTTACAACAATATACATACCGAAAAACTAGCACAGGGTATACCGTGAAAAAAGCTAGCAACGGGACACATGTGGATACGATTCAATCCAAACACAATGGACGGCATTCAGGTGCTCGTAGGGATGCAAACGGGTGGGACGCCCAGCCTACAGCCTGTCAGCCTGGACTCATGGCCCGTCAGGAATATTTGGGGTCATGAGTCAGCCCACAGCCTGTCTTGAGTGGGAACGGTCCAAACCAGCTTGGAGACACTGCAGCGTGGGAGTCTTGCCATGCTGGCCCAAAACTTGGGATGGTGCCGCAGCCGGATGGGCCGAGGGTGCTAAGAGCATCTTTAGTGTATTGAACTGATATCGATTTAAAGTCATGCTACATAAGTATTATAGGAACTGAGTTTGTTTTTCTCCAATATATTGAATCGATTCCTACTAATAACTAGGACCCACATTACATTAAAAAACCACAAAATAATAATATTCTCTGTTAAACTCACTCTTTTCTATGTAGTTGTTTAATGATACTATGAGTTGTTTAATGCTTTGAATCGATTCCTAAGTAGAGTTCGGTTTCATGCATTTTTTTTGTTGGAATCGACCTCTCCAATGTATTGAATCGATTCAATATCTTCTCTCTCCTCATTTGAACCGGCTAAAACATAACATTAGAGTTGGTCTAAGAGCTAGGGTACCACCCACTGATCCGCACACTCAAACTCTAAATGGGCCACTAAACGTTAAATTAACATCTCATAATGCAAATCTTTCAATAATATAGCGTATAACTAGGACCAACAAGTTGATATAAATCTCAGGACATTTTTTTCTTGGGCCACTGAACGTTAAATTAACATCTCATAATGCAAATCTTTCAATAATATAGTATAACTAGGACTATCTCAAGGCATTATATATCACTAGCGGCCTATGCGCGCCGCATGGTGTGCGAAAAAGGGACATATCTTACTTCGTGTATGAAATCAAGAGCAGCTAATTGTAAGAAGAATCGGAAAAAAGAAGGGGAATCATTCGATTTGAGCATGATTACGATATATTGATACGAATCAAATACAAAAGTGGTTATCAAAACTATTAATTGTGTTGGAAGGAGAGGAACAGCTAGCAGCAACTGTGGGATGAATGATAGAAGAAGACGAAACCAAGAACAGCTATGTTCAGGCCCAGACTCGCTTCTTTGGAATAAGATCGAGCGTTTTGACTTTTTCTATTCTGGCAGCAATGATGAAGTCGTTCATGCTCAAACCATCTTCAAATGAACATTTTGAATTAGGAATAATGCTCAGACCACGGTTGGGATCAACCGATTCATGAATACATATTGTATTTATGCTGTTTAATTAGTATTACCTACGGAGGGTGAGTAGAGCTCTGCAGTGACTTGCTGAGGGGCTCCAAGAGGGTGGTGGTCGGGACGTGGCTGGCACCGTCGAGCGCGACGGTGATCCTAGTGGTGAGCTCCTGCCCGCAAGCCTCGTCCCTCACCTTCCAAAGGCACTGTAGGCACATCCCATTCCCCTCCTCATGGCCATCTTCAGCGAGGAGCCTCCATCCGACGACCTTGAGGAGGACCCTACGTGCGCCGTCGATGGCGAGCGGGGCGGGGTTGGCTAGCTTCACAAATGAGAGCAACTATTGAAAAAAAGAATTTTAGTTTTCACTAAACTGTTGGATATCTGCCAAGGCACTATGAAGAAATTGTTTGATTCATTTCTTCAAACCATTTATTCTTGTGACAAAAGCATGTATGTTGTTAAGTATTCAGACCAATGAGGACAAAAACGGAATGTCAAATATGGCATCAACATCAACATTGTTGAGAGAATGGAAGAGCTTCATACTTAAAGAGATGTTGGAATTCATGCATATGAAGCAATACCTGGTGCTGTCAACTTTTTTAGTAGCATACTACATCCAGATCAATCCGAAACTACCAGCTTAAGAAAAGAATTAGTTTAATACTATGCACTATCTATGATGTCACATCCACAGCTGTATCAACAAACAAAAACTTCTTAGTTTCTTGCAAACATGAAACCCAACGCATTTCAGGCAGGCAAAATTGATTTACCCCTACACTAAAAATTGCCATCTATTGATACGCATATAGCTATGCAGTCTAAAATTAGAACAAATAGCAGGGAAATTACCTATCACTGAAGTGTTAACAATTGTAGAACATTAGCTCAAAGCCTCAAGGTCGTGCACATGTTCAGCATGTGAACTGATGAAAGTATCTCATGTATGTACATCATGGTGAGGTGCATCCCTTAGTATGACATATCGTCAGCCAATTGATTCAGAATATGAAAAGTTGTGGGAAAGAGAACTGAGCATAGCTTAGTTGGTTGAGGTGGAGCAGAGCTCCCTCACCTGCTTGTGTTCGAGCTCGCTCGACGCATGCGCTCACGAGGAGGCCTGAGCAAAGCTTAGGGGCACGAGGGACAATCTCCCCTATCATGTACTTACTTCTCTTTCTCCTATGCGAAGGTTTTAATCTCCCCTATCATGTCAATATTTACTTTTCAGCACCTTTTGACAGATGTCATGAGGTCCTAGAGGTCCTTCTTTTCAGCTCTGGGAGGAGAACTTTCTAGAGGAATCTCATCCTCGGGTTGATCCAATTGAACGAAATGAAAAACTCATCTGGTTGGATCAGTACTAATAGTTTGCGACTCTGTAGGATCAAGGATAACCGGCTAGAGGGGGTGAATAGGAGGTTTTAAAACTTTTTGACTAATTAACAAATTAAGTCAATTATGAACTAAGTCTAAACTAGATACAATACTAGCTAAGCAATTCTACACAATATAATTTATAGAATTGTAAATGCAAAAATAGTAAAGACAAGAAATAACCACAATTGAGACAATGGAGTTTTTTCCCGTGGTATCGAAGACTTGCCGGTCTTCACTAGTCCACGTTGAGGAAGTTTGAACTAATCAAGCCGGCTCCACAAATTAAGCCTTCCCTCGATCACTAGTGGTTGTTCTTCCTCCGCTCCGGAGATGACGAACACCAAACCACTCACAATCTTGGCACCGGGTTTCTTCACAATCTTCTTGAAGAGATCACCATGCTAACACCACCAAGCCGTCGAGGTGTTTGGCAAACACCAAGAGTAATGAATCTACGATCTTCGCTTGACGGCACTCAAGTGCAATGGATCAATCTAGAATGAATGCACTTGAATTTGGCTCAATTATCTCACAATGAATGCACAAGTGTATTGTAGGAGTTGAAAGGATGCTCAAGGCTCTAAAGATGTTAAATGAGGTCTAGCCCCTGTCCTTGAGCAGGTGGAGGGGTATTTATACCCCCCCCCCAAAAAAAAAAAACAATACGACCGTTGGGGGTGAAACCCCAACTTTTCAGCAAAATACGGTACTACCGCCAACCAACGGCCGGTACTACCGCACAGTAGCGGCTATCACAGGGGCATTAACTCCCTCTGACATAGCTGTTTGAACCATAGTGCGGTACTACCGCCATGGATCATGCGGTAGTTCCGCTAACCGGTCATACCGGAAAATGTGAGCGTTACTACCGTTTCACAAGAGTCCCAAAAGGGTACCTACTGGAAAAAAAATGTACCGCTGCATTTTTTGTAACACCGGGGTGTGGTAGTTCCGCTGAAAAAATGCGGTCATACCGCGCTGCGGTAGTACCGCCGATAAAACTCCGGAACTACCGCTCTCAGGGTTTGCAACCAAACCAAAAAGGTGTCACTCTGGAATTTACGTACCGCCAACTATTTTTTGGAACAACCGGGTTGTAGTAGTACCGCACCACTATCCCGGTAATACCACTGAGCGGTTGTACCGCTGACTTAATGTCGGTACTACCGATTATCCTAAGAAAGCAAAGTTGGCTTTCAAATTAAATTCTAAGTGCATGCATGATCCTATATTGATCCAAATGGCACAAGAACATGCTATCAAGCTACTAGTCATGATCCCTCTTGATAGTACGACATTTAACCTAAAAATCCGGTCTTCCATCCTTTTCTCCTAATACCGGTAAACATAAAAAGGATCCTAGACTACTTGTACCTTGTCTTTGAACCATATTGATCTTCATGTTGTCCTTTAGCATAGATCTCCAACTTGTCATTTTCACCATTGGGACTTAACCTTGTAAATACTCAATAAACATGTTAATCCCATATTCACATATTATCATTAATTACCAAAACAATTTTTAGGGGCCTAGATGCTTTCAATCTCCCCCTTTTTGGTAATTGATGACAATCTAATCAATATGTGAGAAATATTGTTTTGAATATACTACTTGTTGTAAAATGAGTTGTATATTCTTTTGATGACTTAACATGCATAATTCTTGCAATAAGCTCAAGAGGGTTTTTGAGAGTTATTTTCTTGTTAAAGTCATTACAAAGAAAGCTCCCCCTAAACATGTGCATATAAATAAGAGAATATTTTTGCAAGCACATGTAGAGTTTTTGAAAATTTTGGCAGAGTTTCTTTTGCTTGATTGAACTTGAGAGAATATGCAATGCTATAAGATGACCAAGATAATTATATTGCAATTCATGAGAGTGTCATACACATAACATCAAACATCAAGTTCAATAAGATATCAATAAGCCCATAACAAAGTTTTAAACTATTACAAGCACTCAAGTAATTAAACATAACAAGTTTAAACCATTACAAGCACAAGCACATAGGTAATTAAACCACAAGTTCCATAGAGATATAATATAATAGTAGCAATGCTCCCCCTTGTTCTTCTAGCTTCCCTGTGATCTTTCTCCTTTTTCTAGCTTCTCCCCCTTTGGCATCAAAGTACAAAAAACATCAAGCAATTGGGTCCTGAGGGGGAAGTGGAACTAGAGAAGTAGAGGCCCTTGGAGGATGACGACCAAAACGCTGAGTAGTAGTCAAGAAATACTCAAAAGAAGACACACTCTTTGACAAGGCAGCCAAGCCATTCTGGGTTTCACTTTGGAATTCAAGTTGAGCATTCCTCATCTCTTGCTGAGCACTCCTAATCTCTTGCTGATTACTGAGAATCTCCTGCTGAGAATTCTTCACTTCCATGACAGCTGAGTAAAGCTAAGTAAGAGATACTTGTCCTTCTACGGGATCATCCCCTTGAGAAGCAGCTTCCCCTGGAGCATCATCCCTTTGCTCCCTTTACTGAAATTAAGCACGGATATCTACAGGGAGAGGAGGACCATCTCTTGACTTGTATGCCTTATGGGGAGAACCCAAACCTCCATAATACTCAATCTTGCTGAGAATCAAAACCATAATGTAGGGAGTATAATAAATCCGATTGACTCTATCATTCTTGGAAGAAGCTATTCCCCTGATAATGACATCCTGCATCAAATTTTCTTCCATTCATAATATTATCTATAATATTCCATGCATGTCCTCTCATAGCATCAAAATTTCCACTCTTAAGAAGAATAGTGTGATTAATGATTCTGTTAATCAAACTAGGAATAGGTTTGAGACCATTTATCTTCCCTGGAGTGTACGTGACATTCTGATCATAAAAAGTCTGTCTAGGCAGGAGCTAGCAGAGCAGGCATGTCATAGATCTTCTCATACTTACTGGACTCTATCCTCAAGACACGCTCAAACTCTTGCTTGTTGCTATCCACATACCTGGTCACTGTCATCCATGATAGCTTGGTGAAATCTGGAGAAACATATAGGGTGGCATAGAATTGCCTAATAATCTCCTCATCATAGTCGTTCCTGAGAGCCACTAGATTATGAATACTAGTTTGCTGAAAAAGCTGATATGTTCCATCATATTTGCTCAAGGATTTAATGTGTGTCCATTTTATTCACTTATGGTCTGCAAACTGTCTGTGGGGATCATACAGCTGCTCATAGACATGTTCCTGAAACTTGGTGTGGAACCTTGGATTTATGAATTTTGCAGGATATACAAACTAATTACCGTGACGCATTATAGCGTAATCATCAGTAGTTGATCTGTGTCTCTTCTAGTTCTCCCATCTCTTCATCAGATCTTTCTTGCAATTCTGTTTCTGCCTCAGACTTAGACTCAGATTCTGACTCAGCTTGAGATGACCTCTCCTCACTTTCAGAATCACTGGCTGCAAGCCATTTGCCTTTGTCATGAATATCCTTTTGGCGAACCTCTGGATTTCCTTGAGCAGGGGCTGCAGGAGGTTGAGAGGAAGAAGATTGACCTCTTGGAGGACCAACAGACTTGCGAGTGATGATTCTTGTCCTCGGCATCTTCAAGCAGAGAGGATAGGTTACAAAGAGAGCAAGAGATCAAACAAAATAGGTTTAATTTTGAATGGAATGATCTTACTATTTTGTCAGGAAAATCAGTAGTACCGTAGTTCTTTGGGCGGTAGTACCGGGATCCAGAAGTACCGCCGTTGTCTGGCCGGTATGACCGCATCGCGGTTGTTCCGCGCTCAAAGAGCGGTAGTACCACTTTCACAGACCGAGTTCTAGGGCATAAAAATGATTGTAATTTTTGATGTTTCTCATGGAGTAAATCCATGGGTTAGATGCGCAAGCATCATGAGACATCAAATTTTCTATTTTACCCAAAAAGAACTGATTAAATCATCCACGTTCTAATCAAACCTAATTTGAGACCTAGGGTTCTAAACCAAGGTAAAAGGAGGATTAAACGAGATAATACCTTGAGATTTGAGAGAGATGAACCCTAAGATTGCAAGGAATCGACAAGACTTAAAGAAACCCCAAAGAAATTTGTGGATTTGTCGAGGGGATTTGAGAGTTCTTCGGTTGAGAGAGAGAGGCCGAGAGGGGAAAAGAACTGAAGCGGTAGAAGTGCTGCGGTAGAACCGCTTGAGGGTAAAAAGGTGAAGGGTTAAAAACCGCAAGACAGTTAATGCCCTTTTTACAACTGAAGCGGTAGTTCCGCACTTTGAAAACCGGTAGTACCGCGGTCAAACCGCTTGTAGTTCCGATTATCCTGGAGCTTCAAGAACAGACTTTGGATTTTGAGAATTATGCAAATGATCCTTAGTTTTGCGCTCAAATAAATATCATTTAGGATCATTATGCATTGAATAGACTAATGTCTATCTAAGAACATAATTTTTATGAACATAGGGATCTTAAATAATATGTTTTGAAAATACCTTCTTAAAAGGCTTCAAATAACACCAATGGAACAAAATGCATGAGGCAAGGGTTCAAACAACATTTAAATAGTCTATGATATTTAATTCATTTCTCAATTTGCAAAAGCGACCTTCATCTAATGGTTTGGTGAAAATGTCTGCTAATTGGTCTTCGGTCCGGATGTGGCTAATTTTAATATCTCCCTTGCTCACATGATCTCTCAAGAAATGGTGGTGAGTATCTATATACTTGGTTCTTGAGTGTTGGACTGGATTATTGGCTATTTCACCGCACTATTATTATCACACAAAAGAGGCATTTTATCGAATTTAATTCCATAATCCATCAAAGTTTGCCTCACCCATAGCAATTGAGCACAACAATTTCCCGTGGAAACATATTCGGCTTCGGCGGTGGATAAAGCTACAGAATTTTGTTTCTTGGATGACCACGTACTAAGGATTTTCCTAATAATTGACAACTACCTGAGGTGTCTTTTCTATCCACTTTGCAACCTGCATAATCAGAATCCGAATATCTAATTAAATCAAATTTAGCACCATTGGGAAACCATAGGCTAATGCTAGAGAAATGCTTTAAATATCTTAGTATTCTTTTTACGGCTATCAAATGGCACTTTTTTGGAGTTACTTGAAAGCGTGCACACATGAAAACACTAAACATAATATCAGGCCTAGATGCGGTAAGATAAAGCAAACTACCAATCATAGACCTATAAAGCTTTAAATCTAATGATTTACCTCTCTCATTTAGGTCGAGATGACCGTTGGTTGCCATGGGAGTCTTGATGGGTTTTGCATCTTCCATGCCAAACTTCTTGATCAAGTCGTTTGTATATCTTGTTTGACTCACAAAGGTTCCATCTTTGAGTTGCTTGATTTGAAGTCCAAGAAAATAGCTTAATTCTTCGATCATGGATATTTCAAATTCCCTAGACATCATATCACCAAATTCTTTGCAAAAGTCTTGATTAGTAGACCCGAAGATAATGTCATCAACATAAATTTGATAAACAAATAAATCATCATCTAAAACTTTAGTAAATAA
Source organism: Phyllostachys edulis (assembly GCA_036346405.1). NCBI lineage: Eukaryota > Viridiplantae > Streptophyta > Magnoliopsida > Poales > Poaceae > Phyllostachys > Phyllostachys edulis. The sequence goes on from CM070556.1 coordinate 34,558,978, forward strand.
AGTTGAATCAATTTTTCCGATTTTGAATCCTTTTGATACTAGAAAATCTCTAAGACGTTCATACCATACTCTAGGAGCATGTTTAAGATCATAGAGTGCCTTGGAGAGTTTATAGACATAATTTGGATTCTTATGATCTTCAAAACCAGGAGGTTGCTCAACAAAGACAAGTTCGGATATTTTTCCATTTAGGAAAGCACTTTTAACATCCATTTGAAATAATTTAATATCAAAACATGATGCAAAAGCAAGTAATATCCGAATAGACTCAAGTCTAGCTACAGGAGCAAATGTTTCACCAAAATCCAAACCTTCGACTTGTGAATATCCTTGAGCAACCAATCTCGCTTTGTTTCTAACAACCATACCGTTTTCATCTTGCTTGTTCCTAAAAACTCATTTTGTACCAATGACGTTGTGTTCCTTGGGCCTATCCACTAAAGTCCAAACTTCATTGTGGACAAAGTTATTGAGTTCTTCATGCATTGCATTCACCCAATCCGGGTCATCAAGTGCTTCTTCTACATGTTTTGGCTCAATAGAAGAGACAAAAGAGTAATGTTCACAAAAAAAGAAGCAATACGAGATCGAGTTTAAACACCCTTACTCACGTCACCCAATATTTTATCTATTGGATGATCTTTTGCAATTACATTGTGGATTCTTGGTGGTAAGTTGGATGGTTGATCATCTTCCTTATTGTCCTCTTCGACAATTTGAATTTGATTTGTAGTGGAAGAGGTAGGAGGTTCGACTTGAGTGGAAGGTAATGGATTATCTTTAGACTTGATGTCGCCTATTTGCATGTTTTCCATAGCTTTTCTTAAGGCTTCATCACCTACATCATCCAAATTCTCATGCTCTTCTTGAGAGCCATTAGTCTCATCAAATTGTACAACATGTATTTCTTCAATTAAACCGGAGTTTTTGTTAAAGACACGATAAACTTTGCTATTTGATGAATAACCAAGCAAGAAACCAACGTCGCAACGACTTGCAAATTTTGAAAGGTGAACACCCTTTTTCAAAATATAACATTTGCAACCAAATACACGAAAGTAAGAGATGTTCGGTTTTCTTCCAACAAGAAGCTCATAAGAAGTCTTTTTCAAAAGACGATGCAAATAAAGACGATTTATGGCATGACAAGCGGTGTTAATTGCTTCCGCCCTGTAACACCCTGGCTATACGAAAGCCAAAATGTTACCTAAAAGACTAACATACAACAACACTACAGAATAATTTCAACCAACTTTCAAATAGTAACCTAAAAAGATCAGTATCTGGAAGAATGGATACAAGAATTGAATCAGAATTCATCAACAATCCAATCTCAAACATCTAATCAGATTGAGTCGATTAGGATAATACTTTCAAGAGTCTATACGCAGTTCACTAACCCATTGCTAATCCAACCATATCAATGAAGGTTGATAATATCAACCATCAACCAAGCTTTTAATTCATAAATGACCTAATGCTAACAGTCAAACTCAACATGAGCCTAGTCTGCTACTAACTAACATACTAACCAATAAAAACTAAGACATTTCTCTAAAATCCGGTAGAACCTCCTTTGCAAAGATGGCTATCCCGAAGGTTCAAACAGTTTAATATAGCATCATTCATCAATCAAATCATCCAATTTAAACGAATCATCACAAGACATCCAAAATATGCTAAACAACCTAAGCATAGTCAAAAGGGCGTCCATAAATTCCTAATCAACTCTATTACAAAATTATTGAGAGCATAAGGCGTAACCATAGGTAATTACTTAAGCAGGCTATTCAAATACTAAATCATCAAATGAAATTAAACGAACTTGACGAAGGATTAAGAACCTAACTGGATCGTCCATAATTACAATCAAAACATCCACCATGAAGGATGGTCACAAAACTGAACCTAGGCAATTATCAAGAATATAAATTGTGGATAATTAGACTAGTTTTTTCTTTGTGGTTTGTGTTTATGTGTCGTGCACCATATCTACCCTTCCCATGCATGACGCCGAGAGAGGTACCTAGCAAGCACAACACGTTAAGTGTGAGTCCACGACTCAAAGAAACCGCAATAGTAAATCAAACATAGCATCATAAGTAGTCAAAGGAAAAACAACTCACATGAATACAACACTAATTACCTCAAATCCATCTCTTATGACAGCGTCATAAGTAGTCAAAGGGATTAAACAATCCCCACCTGAACAACCACCTTATATACCACAATCCATCTCTTATGCCAGCATCATATGCTAAACAACAATTCCATAACTTATGCAGAAGTGCAATGAATATGTCATGAATGCAAAATACTTCACTTCTTTGTAATTACCGGTAATGCTGAGTATGTATCCATCGATACATACTCTAAGCCTGTGCCCTTTAGGCACAGGGATCCAAAGCCCACACTCCACGAGTGTGGGGACCAGCCCGTCCAATGCAGGACGGGGATCTCAAGGAAATAGCCCTTAGCTACCACGTAGTCCAAGGTTCAGAAATGAACATGCAGAAATGCAAATGTGCATGTCCATAATCATTATCATGATTCATCATTAACAAGGTAGCCTCATTGCTCACCTTGTCCCATCATTCTTGCCATCAACATAAAACCATTATCATGCAAGCATCACCATATAAACAGTAACATGTACGCATCATCGTGTAACCATTAGCATGTAGCATCATGTAAATATTCCCAAGTAGTAAGCATCATCATGTAAACACTACCATGTAAGCGTCATCACATAAACATTAGCAGGCGTCGTCAAGTAAACATTTCCATGTATACTTCATCACATAAGCATCATCATAAAAATCATCCTCATTCAACTATAGTATTCATGCTCATCAACGTTACCAAGCAGTAAGCATTATCATTAAACTATAGCATTCAGACTCATCAACAATTATGAAATATAATCACTCAATAATACTACTTGCACTTGCCTCAACCGTGATATCAAGAAAAGGCGTAACGCCGAGCACCGGGTTCACCACCACTTGGCTCGATGTGTTGACAAGTGTATACCAAATCGGTCCACTCGCCTTCAGAGTCATCCGAACAGAGCAAACTATTCGACACTTAAATATCCTTTCCGACTATGATAGCAAATCCACGCCATCCAACACAAACTAAGAAACTACAACCAAGTTCATTTCTACAAGGAACTAGGCCCAAAGACGCACCTAGAACATTGTTATGCCAAAACCAAAAACCTAGTTCATGATCAAGATGTCGATCATTGTACTGCACCACTATGCTATGTTCATAATACATTGAGTATTCTACCATATAGATATAAGGAGCTCCTATAATCCTTAAGCAAATCCTGTGAAGTGCACTTACCAATGAACTCAGAGAACAAATAGTTGGACAAAGACAAAGCTCTGCCATGCTGGAGCGTACACTGCCTCACACCCCTGCCTCTTTCCCTCACTAACTCGTTACACATTTTCGCCCACCTAGAGGTGGCAGATCATACACATCCAAATCCACTTGCTAAAAACAGTACTAGACTCAAGATTTGTGTAACTTTGTGCAAAAGGATAACCATACAAGCTGTGTGAAGAATTACCCATTCCAGACATGTGAATAATACTTCCAGCACCTGAATCAGGAAATCCCCCTTGGACTTCTAGCCCTTTTTCTCAGATGAATAAGGAAAATCATCATCAGTCCTGGAGCGCTTTGATCTCGAATTGGATTTTTTTTTTGTGATATATACAAGGAGAGAACAGTTCTTCTCAAGGTCAAATATCATTCCATTTGTGGCACTCATTGCAGATAATGCAGACGGCTGATCTGCAAACACAAAGAACGATATGCTCGAAGATTTGCCGAGGAGCGAAGGTGTGAGGAGAGAGTCGGGAAGTCGCGGAAGAGGTTGTAGACCTCATGAGCTTGGTGTCATCGGGAGGCCGGTGAAGTCGGTCTTTGTCGGCTCTCAGGCGGTGGAGGTCGCTTGTGTCGGGGAGCGGCGTGGCAAGGCCGCTTAGCTGCGTCGGGTCGTCAAGGAAGCCGGGAGACCCAAGAATGGGCGACGGAGGCTACTGGCCTTAGAAGAACCAAAGAAGCAGCTGGCTTGGAGAAGCATTGTGTTGGCACGCGAAGCTATGGTGGCGCACCAAGGGCGCAAGACAGGGAGGGTTGGCCAACGGGCAAAGACCAGAGGGTGGCGCGAGAGAGAAAAACCGATGCGGTGAAGCGGAAGCGATGCATAGGACAAGCGCTAGGAGCGGCGCCATCAACCCGAAGGGGCAGCGGCAAGGGTGGAAAAGAAAAAAAAGCAGGGGAGCTTTAGGTTTAGGGTTTAAGGATTTGGTTGCCCCTTGATCCCTTTTAAGGCCGATCGGCCCAATTGAGTCAAGACACCGTGGGCCGAAGGCTTAGGTTCGCTTACTCTCCCTCAAATCTGATTTTTTTTTTCCAAAATTTAATCCATTAATTCTCTCTTTAATTCGATTGAATTCTCTAATGTTATATGGGATATTACACGCCCAAAAACTATCGGAAGCATTATATTCATCAAGCATTGTCCTAGCTATTTCAATTAATGTTTGATTTTTCCTTTCTATAACTCCATTTTGCTCCAGAGTGTAGGTTGTGGAAAGTTCGTGCTTTATTCCAAGTTCATCACAAAAGTATTCAACTTTAGTATTTTTGAACTCGGAACCATTATCACTACGTATTTTCTTAATTTTGAAATCAAATTCATTTTGAGCCCTTTTTGCAAAACTTTTGAAAATACCGGAGGTTTCGGCTTTGTCATCTAGGAGTAATCATCCATAATGACTAAACAATAGATATTACCCCCGATACTCTTACAGGTTGTTGGCCCAAATAAATCCATGTGTAACAGTTCCAATGGTCTAGAAGTTGACATGATACTCTTGAAAGGATGAGACTTAGCGACTTGTTTACCGGTTTGACAAGCACTACAAAGTCTATTTTTCTCAAACTTCACATCTTTCAAGCCAACAACTAAATCATGTTTGAAAAGCTTTTTAAGTTGAATCATTCCAACATGAACTAGCCTTCTATACTAAAGCCAACCCAAGGAGGTTTTTGCAATTAAACAAGTTTTCAAGCAAGATTCATTTGAAGTAAAATCAACTAAGTAAAGATTTCCAAATCTAAATCATTTGAAAACTAATTAATTATCTTTTTCATTTGAAATTGTTACACCTTTATTTGAGAATGAGAAAATTAAGCCAAGATCACATATTTGAGCAACGGATAACAAATTAAAGTTTAGCGATTCAACTAAAGATACATTAGAAATGGAAAGGTTATTTGAGATAGCAATTTTACCCAATCCTATTACCTTTCCTTTGCTATTATCACCAAATGTGATCTTGTCAACTCCTTTTCTATTCTCGAATGTGGTGAACATTTTTCTATCACCGGTCATGCGTTGAGTGTACCCACTATCAAGCACCCAATGTTTTTCACCGGTTTTGTAGTTCACCTACAAAACAAGAATCAAGTTCTTTTAGGTACCTAAATTTATTTGGATCCTTGTAGGTTAGAGACCAAGGTTTTAGGCACCCAAATAGCATTCTTTTTAGCACCTAAAATTGAAGTGCCAACAAATCTTGTAATACTTTATCATCCTTAGTTTTCCTAAGCATATAACATAAATCATATAAACTGCCGGGACCCGAAAATGCATCTCAGGAACCCTTTGTGTATTCTGAACTAGTTCTAGATCAGTAGCTAGCTCACATAGGAAACAGTGATGAAATACCATCCATTTATTCGATTTAACTAAAAAAATCTCGAGTAACAAATAATAATAATAATCGGACCTTTTGATCAACGCTACTTAACTTGCTACACAGTATAAAAGAAACAAATAAACTCTTGCAGCTGAAAGAAACTCTTGAAATGGCCAATCAACATGCCCACAGGCAATCGAGTGGAGAACGCATCCTAATCCGCAAAACCTTCATGGTCCTCTTTCTGAAAGAACTCCTGAGCAGCTTGATATTCTTCAACTGAGCAACAAAGGCGTAAAGCCGTGAGTACATAAAGCACTCAGCAAGCCGTAGGGAAATATATGCAAATAGTATTCATGCACGGCTTGACAAAGGTTAGCTGTATGGTTCTTTTGCATAAATCAGCATTTACAATAAATACAATAATAGATTAAAATGCGTAGTTGAAAACAATAATGAGTAATTAAACAATTTCTTTGAAACAACTAGTGAACTGCCCTTTCACTTATTCACCAAACCATTGATAAGTGATGTGAGACCCCGGGGTATTTAGCTCGTAATGCTTAGCCATCCACTTGACTCTAGCATCACAAACCAAATATCCTATGCCTCGGTGTATTATGTACCTCCCAGGAGCGGTACACATACACCATCACAAACATCAATATCAATCCATACACAAGTGCTTACAATATCAAAACTTCATAATTTACAACATATTGAACTTACAAGGTTCAGTTTCATACAAAAGTGCCAACTAGCCAAAAATCAAGATAACTAACAAGTACACAGCGGAAATCAGTAAATAAATTGAAATAAAATCAGAGATTAACCATCAATAAAATCCCAATGGCTTGCCATAACCCGCAGGGCAACCGACTAGGTTCAAACCATAGCAAAACGACGTTCCTGGGCAATATTTCCTTACCCGATTCGGTCTCAATACCTACTGTCCAAATTAGTACATAAAAGCAAACAGTGAGTACATGAATGTACTCCGCAAGATATACGAATAACAAGCCTATACATAGCTACATGCAAGCTGAATCAAAGGAGAAGGCTATAGGGTTTATTTTCAGCACAAAGCAATATTTCAATTTAAATACAATGTAGTAGATTCAAATGGCAAGTGAGCAAATATTTTTAATACTTTAAATAACAGCGATTAAGTAAATATTAGACAACATCTAACAACAACAGGTGGCTGCCCCGCAGCTCACAAACATAGCATGAGACCATTCTCAATACCACCCGATCAAGTTTTAAGTTTAAAATTCCAAAATATTGAGTCTAACTCTTGTAGAGACCTAACCAAGCGTGTCCATAACCTAGGACGAGGCTATTCGAATAGATTATATCCTACAAGGGTGTACTAATGTACCCACACGCCAGACCGCCTTTTTGCCATGCAATAGAGCACACTTCCTTAGGTATGCCGGCAAGGCTAAGTCATACGAGACGTTTTCCAATATTGTGTATTAACTACGAGCCGCCCGTGTGATGGAAACCATACGTTGTGTCAGAGTCATCAGCAGAGAGAGAACTTACCGATGCTCCTCGGGGTAGGGGACTTAAACTCAGAACCCATCCCGTCACGCCCAACACACACAGATTATTTCCTTTTTCACACAACACACACAACCTCCTGCGACTCGAAACTAACACACGCCAAAGTACTAAGTCAAGAGAGGTCCCATATCCCTCTCATGTGGTTAGCACGCAAAAGTTCTTGGGTCAGTGTCCAAGATGTCCGGTCCTTGTTTACTCGGGCACCATCCATGCACACCTGACAATCACACCAACCAACCAATATGCTCGAGTCTAAAATATTTTATTTTCAGTTTTAGTTTTCCAAATATAATAGCACAAGGTGCTGGATATAACATAATAAAAATGATTAATGTGATCGAGGTCATCGACAAAGTCGACAACCACCCAATCTATCGGAAGCTAAGCATTGCTAAACATAACACCGATTAAACATAAATAGACCATATAACAGCCACCGGGCTCTAATTCACCAGCAGAATTATTAACTTAGGCTAGTGGCAGGGGATGAACAATTTTAGGGAATTCATGCAACAGGATTAACTACCTCTAATCGCAAACATAACTTGACAAATAAAGCGTGCATACACATACAGTTGCAAAACAAGAAAATAAATTTTTGAAAGTAATAGGATCAACAAGCATCAATGGAAAAACTGCTTGCCTTTACTTGCTGTTTCTCTGGACATTCTCGAGATTATTTCGGTTGCACTCCTGAATCACCGTCATCTAACGAAAAGAATCAACAAAGCAAAAGCATCGAATAAACACCAGAATTCCAAAAAGTCTTCAAAAATTTACGAAATTAATATAGAAGAAAGATATTGATTTTAGATGAATTTAGAGATAGAAATTATTTGATTTAGAGTTGAATTGAATTGGTTATGAACTTTTGAAACTGAGACTATATCATAAGGTCTACTGTTGTTTAACTCACCAAACTTCAAATTTTGACTTATGACTAAAATTGCTCTTTTTAGCTTAGATGTGAAAGGCTAGTTAAAAAGAGGTTTACTTAATCTGATCTTTTACTTGGGTATTATCTAATGAATTTCTTCAAGTGTAAGCTGATAAAAGTTGATACCTACACTACTACGTAAAAGGCATTCACAGACGGTTCAAAGACGCCATCACGCACGGCTTCGGAGCCGCCTCGAGTTTATGGGTCGATGATGACATGAGGTCATCACAGATCGCGAACCGCTCGTGATGCATGCTATCACTGCATGCTATTAACTCGTAACCATTTGTGATATATGACTATCACGCACTTTCGTGTTCATAACCGCTCAGGATAACTATCTATCATGCACGGTTCAGTAACACGAACCGCTTGTGATATATATAAAACACCCAAGCAAAACACCCAAGCAATGTCTACTTGTGCCTTTATATATATATATATATATATATATATATATATATATATATATATATATATATATATATGTGTGTGTGTGTGTATGGATATATATATATATATATATATATATATATATATATATATATATATATATATATATACATATACACACACACACACACACACACACACACACACACATATATATATATATATATATATATATATATATATATATATATATATATATATACATCGCTTGTAGTCTCCATCCACTTTAGGAGGTCGTGAGAGAGGATGACACAGTGCCACAGTAACCTCTCATCGAGCCCTGCATATTCATGAAGTGCGGCTACAAGAGAAGGCGCGTGGACATACAATTACCCTGGATATCGTCGATGGGTAATTGGACTTGACATCAAGAAATGGCTGGTTGCTGATACATGAAGCCAAGTGACTTGGCTTTATGTATCAGCAACCAACCATTGGCTTCATGTATCAGCAACCAGCCATTTCTTGATGTCAAGTCCAATTACCTATCGATGACATCCAGGGTAATTGTAATGTCACACGCCTTCTCTTGCAGCCCTACTTCTTGAATCTGCAAGGGCTCGATGAGAGGTTGCCCGTGGCAGCTGTCTCATCCTCCTCACGACCCACCGAAAGGGTTGGGGACTACAAACGATATAAAGGCACAAGCAGCCACTGCTTGGAGGTTTTATAGAGAAGAGATGAGGAATAAAATGGTAAGACGTATACGTACCTGGGACGCAAGGGAGCAAGGGAGGAGAACTTGACCTGGGACACAAATATGAAAAGTTAATTGTAGCCAAGCCCCATCCGAACCACATCGATCCCATGTAAGCTAACCAAGCATAAAGAACCGGCATCAATAACCCTCAGTACCCATCAGAGAGCATTAACCAAACCCACCATTTTGCCCCATTCATTTTTGTCAATCTAAACCTACAAAGATGAATCGAGCAAGATGCATGTAATGCACATACACCAATAGCCCTCGCTTTACATCATAGAGTAAGGGACTATTAATATAAACTAATTATCAATTCAATTTTAGCATAAGACTATTAACATCATTACATCACAGAGCAAGGGGACTATTAATATGAACTAATTATCAATTCAATTTCAAATAAGACTATTAACATCATTGAGCGCTTCAAACCCGCCACCACACCAAGAGTAGAGAGGAGTAAGGTAGGGTGATACCTCAAGATAAATAAGAACCATGGCGGCGACTCCCACCACCAAAGATAACCCTCATTCGCCTCCTTCACCTTGCATAAATCACACAAACATCGTGACACAACTTAAGGCTCAAGCATAAAAATCAAACTCAACAAAAGACATTAAGCTAACAGATCTAGAGGAGAATAGAGGGATGATGGGGAAAGCAAAGCCAGGGGCCACGGCTCGAGCGCAGGAGGCCGAGAAGGAGAACCAAGACATGGCGGCGCAAGCGACACGTGGGGCCAAGCCCAGTGGCTTGGGTGGCGGCGTCACCGTAGTTATGGCACGACCCTGAAACTGCGCAAGACACTACTATTGTACGACCAATGAATGAGCTTACAAAGAAGGGTGTTCCTCTATACAACAACAAGCTTTCGACGTTCTCAAAGATAAGTTGACACACGCTCCTTTGCTTCAACTTCCTGATTTTAGCAAGACTTTTGAATTAGAATGTGATGCTAGTGGCATAGGTCTTGGTGGTGTGTTAATCCAAGGAGGAAAACATGTTGCTTACTTTAGTGAAAAATTAAGTAGGCCTAGTTTGAACTATTCTACCTATGATAAAGAATTATATGCTCTAATTCGAACTTTGGAAACATGGCAGTATTATTTATGGCCCAAAGAGTTTGTAATATATTCTGATCATGAATCTTTGAAGCATATTCGAAGTCAAACCAATCTGAACCGTCGACATGCTAACTGGGTTGAGTTTATTGAGTCTTTCCCTTATGTCATTAAACATAAAAAGGGCAAAGACAATGTAATAACTGATGCTTTGTCTAGGAGATACACCGTGCTTTCACAACTTGACTTCAAAATCTTTGGATTAGAGACAATAAAGGAGCAATATGTGCATGATGCTGATTTTAAAGATGTGTTGCTCAATTGTACAGAGGGAAAGGGTTGGAATAAATTTGTGGTGCACAATGGGTTCGTGTACTGTGCTAACAAGCTATGCATTCCAGCTTGCTCTGTTCATCTTTTGTTGTTGCAGGAGGCGCATGGAGGAGGATTCATGGGTCACTTTGGTGTGAAGAAGACTGAGGACATTCTGACCCAACACTTTTGTTGGCTAAAGATGAGGCGTGACGTCGAACGCTTCATTGCCCACTGCATCACATGTCAAAAAGCTAAGTCACGACTTAATCCTCATGGTTTATACATGCCTCTTCCTATTCCAAGCATACCTTAGGAAGACATTTCGATGGATTTTGTTTTAGGACTACCTAGAACAAAGAAGGGGAGCGATAGTATTTTTGTTGTCGTGGATATATTTTCTAAGATGACTCATTTTATACCATGTCATAAAAGTGATGATGCTACAAATGTTGCTGATTTGTTCTTTAAGGAAATTGTTTGCTTGCATGGTATTCCGAATATGATAGTTTCAGATCGTGATGCTAAATTTTTTAGTCATTTTTGGAGAACTTTGTGGGCTAAGTTAGGGACTAAGCTATTATTTTCCACTACTTGTCATCCTCAAACCGATGAACAAACTGAGGTAGTCAATAGAATATTGTCTACTATGCTTAGGGCTGTGCTTAAAAAGAACTTAAAAATGTGGGAGGACTGTTTGCCTCATGTGGAATTTGCTTATAATCGCGTACTGCATTCTACAACAAAAACATGTCCTTTTGAGATTGTTTACGGTTTCATACCTCGTGCACCTATCGACTTGTTGCCTCTTCCAGCTTCGAAGAAGGTAAATTTTGATGCTCAACAACTTGCTGATTTGATAATTAAGATGAATGAGACAACTAAAGAGAAAATTGAACTTATGAATGCTAAATATAAAGTTGCTGGTAGTCAGGGACGCAAGCATATTACTTTTGAACCTGGTGATCTTGTGTGGTTACACTTGCGTAAAGAACGATTCCCTGAATTGAGAAAGTCTAAACTCATGCCTCGTGCAGATGGTCCTTTTAAAGTGTTAGAAAAGATTAATTATAATGCATATAAGCTTGATCTGCTTGTAGATTTTGGGGTTAGTCCTGCATTTAACATTGCAGATTTGAAGCCACACTTGGGAGCAGAAGATGACCTGGAGTCGAGGACGACTCGAATTCAAGAAGGGGAGGATGATGAGGGCACCCCTTCCACCGATACAACCATCCATACTGTTTCTGACGTCCAAGGACCAATTACTAGAGCACGTGCTCGCCAACTAAATTATCAGGTAACTTTGTTTCTTGAAGTGCATCCATATTCGATGAACTCTATGATGCTGCCTAAAGCAAGTGATCTTATTTTATTTAGGAATCAAGGATTGGAAGGCAAGCTAAAGGGTCCAGGACCTCCTCGCCAAGACCAACCTCCTCGCTAGGACCTCCCTCTAGGACACGTGGCGCTCTAGAACCTCCCTCTAGGACCTCCTCCACGACCTCCTCAAGAGCACCAATGCGCATCAATCGCGTCCATCCAGGGCCTCCCCAAGAGAACCAATGCGCATCAATCTCGACCGTCCAGGGCCTCCCCAGGATCAATCTGGTCCATCCAGGACCTCTCCCTAGAGCACCAACGTGGATCAATCTCGACCACTCAGGACCTCCCCATGAGCACCATCGTGGATCATTCTCGACCACACAAGACCTCCCCCTAGAGATCTTTCGAGACTGTAGCTCCAGGTACTGTCCATATAGCACCGTAGCAAGGTGGTCTTCCGAGGTACTGTAGCAAGGTAGTCTTCCGATACTGTTCATTGCGGGTACTATAGCAGGGAGGTGGTCTTTGCAAAGACAACCCTCTTGGCCTTTTTGCAAAGACCACCCTTAGTTGCAGCATATATCTTTTAGATGGAGTCCGTTGTAATATTTCCATAACTGTTTTATGAAAGAATCCTTGTGTGATACGAAAGTTAGAGATAGAATCGACATTAGGTCGTGTATGAGTTGGCCACACCCTTAGGTGCCAATATAAGGCCAGGCATCGCCATCTAGTTCAGCGGGTTTTGTTAGATTAAAGTTTAGCTTTGCTAGTTTATACATCGTTTGCTTGTGCGGCTAGTACAACCAGACTTTGTCTCCGGAACTCCACTTTTCAATACAATTTCAATTCCTATTCAGCAAGTTCGTTGCTTCATCTATTTTTCTTGCTTGATTCTTGATTACACACAGGAAAAGACCTTCGTGGTTAGGTCAATCTCGCTACCGGCAAGGTCGATAACGAACGTGAAGTTGGTTCAGCGATTGCGGGTGCAACGGTCATCGCACGGTTGTAGCCTGGATCGTGAGAGTTAGCTTCCACTAATCAAGTTGTATCATCCTTATCAAAAGATTGGGACAACGTCCCCATTAACTTCCTTAGTGGTCCTAGGTGGTATTTTCATTGTTAGAATCTCTTCTGCCGGGAATTTCTCTGTTGCCAATACAATTGGTGGCGAAGTTTGTCCTGAGCTATAAGTTGTCCCCTTTTTGGGTATGACGACAAATAAAGGCTAAAAAGAAAAAAGAGGATTAGTCATTTTAAGCCAAAATTATAAAGTTATTATCGAATAACTTACTCGATCTCGAAACCACTTTCGCTAAAAAGCGACATAAAGTCCTTATTCATAGTAAAAGTAGGTTCTCTCATTTGCTCTGACGAGGAGAGAACTAAGGCCATGGAGGTCCTTGACGTTGAAACCCTCTGAAGAGGAATCTCCTCTTCGAAGTCTTCTAACGATCCTTCACCCTAGACCACCCGAGCCAAGAAAGTTGATATAGAAGACATTTACTGGGGGTTAGAGACATATCGAGAAACTGAAGTCTTAACTTTTGTTTTCAATACCTCATGGGTAAAAGGTCTCGAAGGAGTTGGAATTGAAGCAAGAGGTCTTGGGAGAACTGGAACTAAAGCTGGTGTGGGTTTCATTTTTTTGACGCAATAGGAGGTCTGGAAGTAATCCTTACACTCTTTGCTAAAGGAGGAGAAGAGCTCACACCGATATATGAGATGAGACGTTTCTTTGGTGTCGTCTGTCCAGAAACATACAAATTATACATTGACAAATTTACTTCTTATGTCTAGTTAATTTTTATGAATGCTTACCACTGTGCGATCTTTCCTAAGCGATAAGGTAGCCCCAATCAAGCTTGGGGGCTGCACTTCTATATCAACTGGTTCCTTTTCTAGAACCCGATCCTTTAAAAGGACTGAGGCCCTAGCTAGGACCTCATCATTTGAAAGAGCTGCAGTATAATAAAATTTTTACTTTACTTTAACTATGAAAATTCAGTTTTAGTAAAAAGATAAATAAGTTGTTACCATTTTCAGGAACATCATAATTGCAGGATAGTATTTCCCTCTTTTGAAGGGGAAAGATCTTGTTCTTGAGGAAGTCATAGACAACCTTTCATCTAGTTAGACCTCTTTTTATCAGGTTGTCGATCACCAAGACTACTAACTTCTCATCATTTGAGAGCTTGATCTCCTTCTCAGTAGCTCGGCTTTTCGAAGACCACTTTGGTGGTGCATTATGATTGTAAGTAATTCTACTCTCTTTCGGAACTTCGGAATAAAACCATTCTTTGCTCCATGTTTGGCTGGCATCTTTGGTAGCCAAGAAGGGAAACATCCTCTTACTGACATCTTGAAATTTAAAATAAAGAGCCTAAGGCACCAGCACCTTTCTTGTTGCGAATGATCAGGTAATAAAATCTAAATAGACGCAGACTAGAGGCTATCTCTAAAAACACCTCAAACATGTGGACAAAAAAAATGCTAAATACCAGAATTGAATTCGGTACAAGATGAACTAATTCAATTCCATAATGATTAAGAACTTAAATCAGAAAATCACTCTTGGGCAAACGGAGGCCTGTCCGGAGATAGGGCACGAGGAGTACCGTAAAACTGGCCAGAGGGTTTGGTTCAATCTCCCTCCCCGGTGCACCCACTCGATAAAAAGCCTTCTTCGGCAGATACCCATCCTGCTCCAGTCCTTTGAGCTCCTTCACGGACAACATTGACGATTTCTATCCCGCCATTGTCTTGGTTCAATGGTGGATTAAGGGATCCTTCTCTTCAAAGGTTCGTGGAGGACGAAAGGCTCTCGGTGAATGGGGAAAGTGAAAATAACTAGGGTAAAAACGTGCCTAAGGAGAGATAAAAAGATCTATATATATATACTCTTGGTACATTTAAAACCTACTACTTCTAAAGTACAACAACTGCACCTCGATTAGTGGTGATATAACAACTCATGTCCAGTGAAGGAAGTTGTTTCGCGTGTCAGAGATGTGTAAGAAAAAGTAGTTGAAAAGCTTTATCTCTTTTTTCAAAGTTATCTTCATCCCATAACCATCGCGGGTGGAAAGATATAAAACTACTCAGCATAGAAATTGTTTCAACATGTGCTCAAAGAAGTATTCACTTGATCATCAGGATTTTTTCCTTACCAATCCCTTGAAGACCTTAATCCATAGAGCAAACTGACTGTCCGACCACCTTAAAATAAAGGTGATCGAAAAGTCAATTTGGTCCGTGGATGTTGTCTGTTATACGCTCCAATCCTAGGAAGAGAAATGCCAAAGCAATATGAGTTCATACTCATGAGAAACATTGAGGGTAGAAATTTGATGAAAATCTCTAAAGGAATGTTTCTTGTTCTTGCCCTTCTGATGGTTATTTATAGACCAGTAACTTACGGTAGAATTAAATAAACCAGATAAAAATTTAACAGATAAGATTTTATTAGAGTTTATTCCTAATAAATCGCTGAAGACTAAAGCATAATCGTCCTTTCGGGAATTGCTTTCATAAATATATACGGCTGACGCTACTGCTTCTTAAGGAAAATAGTTATTCACAACTCAAATAAAACTATCTTATTAACCAAATCTAGTTCTGGTCAAAAAAACCCCTTCAAGTAAGTTATTTTCACTTGAAGTTGAGGGGCTAGTTGACGAGGATTGTTGACTAGTCAAATTATTTGGATATACCTTTACTCAGAAGTAATCTGAATCCTCTATTAGGCCTAAATTAGCTTGCTAGGCCCAGGATTAATTATGTAGTCAAAAGGTGGGTCCAAAAACCTTCCCTTCAGACCATTCCAAGACTTCTCTCCTGGAGATCTTTTTGGACCACTTCAGGACCTCTCTCCTGGAAAGACCTCTTCGGACCATCCCAAGACCTCTCCCCAATAGAGGAGGTCCTCAAAGGCAGTTACCCACGTGTGGTTAATTACAACCCACGTGGAGAAGATATTGGCCGTTACATCCAGAAACACAATGGTCACCATGAAGGGACACGATGATTGGCTTAAAGGGTCGCAACCATTGACGTGAAGAGGTGCTACTGCCATTAACTGCCGACGCTTATAGAACTATAAGAACCCAGCCTATGTGCATTTGTAAGACATATTCAGATCCAAGCCCTAATCCATATGTATTCACAATCATTTTCCCTGTAATCAGAGTATACTCTTTGCAATACACATCACTATTTCGAGTTCTTTAGCGAATAGATAGTAATATCTATTTTTTTCTTTATATTCTTGTTTGTCCGTTCTGTGACGAGAGTCCCAGACATCGACAACAATGTACTAATGATACATTTATACTGTAGATATACTGATAACAAAACAAAAAGATGAATCAAATTAGGTGATGTCTAGGAAACATATATTGAGTGTTTTTAAAGAACTTTTTCTATTCCTGGTGAAAAAGAAAGCACAAATCAACCAGCCATCTCGGTCGGGCCGGGCCGAAAGAGAGCTAAAATCTTAGGCCGTCATGGGCTCCTGGTATCTTCGTGTCAACTCTCAAGGAGGCGATAAAACCCCACGAAAATATCTAAGCTCTCTTTTTTTACTCGCTTATCTCCCTCCTAAATCCTAAGGGGAAATTAGCTCAGTGACATCGCGTTAGGTCATAATCAGAGGAACGACACTCCATTCATGACGCACTAAAAAATAACATCACGAACACCAAAAAATTAGACGAATGACATCGCCGCAAGTTACTTCCGTTTCCAGAATTTTTTAAATATAGAAACTGAGCTAAAAAAATTGTCTTTTTTTATGGAGCCTCCCGACACAGTTTAATTGGTTTTGTATTTTTTTCAAAACTTTATACGTTATGATTTTGTCTCTAAAATTCATTTAAGTATACTGATTGTAGGAATTTTATAATATATAAAATGAGATCCAAATATTATGAATTTTTTTTCAAGCTCCTTACATAGCGGACTTGATTGTGTAATTTTTCTAGAATTTTTATAAAATTAAGTAATGCAATTTCATAATATCCTTACATTATGAAATATTAGACTCCTCACACATTAGACATTATGAAATTGCATTACTTAATTTTGTAAAATTCTGAAAAAATTACAAAAATCAAGTACTCCTAAAAATTCGTAATGTTTGAAAAAAATACACAAGCAATTAAACTGTATCAGGAGATTCTACAAAAAAATTCATAATTTTTTAGCATAATTTTTATATTTAAAAAATTCTAAAAATAGAAGTAACAAGCGACGATATCATCGTCTAATATTTTTATATTCGTGATATTATTTTTCGGTGTGTTACAAACGAAGCGTCATCCTCCGATTAAGCTGACCTAATTTTCCCAAATAGTAATCCCTTGGCCTAGTCTTCTCCCCCACAAAACGCACACCCGCGCGCTCCACTTCGATCCGCGGCCATGGAGCTCGCCACCGCCACCTCCTCCGTCGCCTCCACGGCTCGCGCCCACCGCGTACGCAGACGCTTCTCCTCCCCCCGAGTAGTCTCGTGGGCTAATTGCTCTCCGCTTCCCTCCTCCTCCGCCCGTCAGTTATCCTCCCTCTCCACGTCCGCCTCCACCTCGCGGGTCCAGAGGAGGCGATTCCCCGTAGCCTCGGCCGCAGTGGAGCTCCGCAAGGCCGCCTCGGGGGGTGGCGACTCCGTCCGCGTCACCGAGACGCTGCAGCCCGGCTCCAGTGTTAGCCTCGCCTCTCCTTAACTAACTGCCTCTCTAATTACATATGTGAATTGGAGAGCTGTAGTGGTTCTTCAGTCGGGCTTTGCTTCTCTCAGTTTGGCGCAATGAGTAGTAGTAGGAGTGATACTGGAGAATTCATGCTTGATTGTCATGGCCGTGGCCCGTGGTTGTGCTGCTTTGCAGGTCAAGTTCAGCGTGGAGGTGCCTCCCTCGATATGTCAGGAATGCTACCAATCCACTCTCCAAGAGTACGCAAAGCGTTTCAAGGTACCGTTCAGTGCGAAAACCTATCCCCATACCAAATGAAACACATTCGTACCCGTGAGGTCATAATTGATTAACGTGTGAAAAGTCAGAAGGCTCTACTAAAAAAAATAGTCTTCTCCTGAAGTTTAAGGAGTATATGTTTTGTAATCGTGTATAACCTGGCAACCCGTTTGTGCAACGTGCTTGCCGCACTGCTTAGCACTGGTAGCCCTTTCTGGTTGTGGTTTTGTCGCCAAGTGTTCAACATTCTTTTAAAAATTGAGACCTGGTATTTTTGTGTACAGTTGAGATCTAACGTATTTATAAATTGGAAATACTCAGGTCATGTAGCATATTCAGCCTGCGTCCACTGGCACAAAATTTCATAATCGATTTATCATAGCTAGACCACTCAAATACCAGAGAATTCCAAAGTGCGAAATGAGATATACCTGCAAGGTTTCTTCAAAGAAGGATGGTGTCCCTTAATGTGTGCTGCTCTATATTCAACAGTTTACACTAATGTCCCTTCTATTGCTTCTTATCAGGTTCCTGGTTTTCGGCCTGGGGAGATAGTTCCAGAGAACATACTTATAAATTACGTAGGACTGCAACATGTACAGGATGCAACAATTGAAGCTATCTTAAGACATACACTTCCTCAAGCATTGTCCTCGGTATTATTTTAGATAGCACCATCCTGATGTTAATCACAATGAATTCTTTATTTCGAACCATTAATGACAAGCAAAACGTACTTCTGGTAACCTGTATTTTTGTAATTTTTTTGCATATCATCAGAGTGATGATCAAGTTGAATATGATGAAATAGTGTTATGCTATATTCATGTGAACTGAACCGACCGACAAGATCATCAGCCATCAGCACTATCTAATATTTTGGGAAGAAATTTTGCTGTGAGCTTTTTTGCATGCAGATATCGATATATCTCTTTAATGGCCAATCTCTTGCTGAATCATGACTTGCCTTTCTCCCTCTCAAAGATAATATATGCTATGCTGTATGTTCTATTACAACTGCCCAGCTAATATCTTCTTCTTTTTAGGTAGAGGAGAGGGCATTAGAAGATTCTGTATGCATTCTTACTAAGTTTGAAGATATGAGAAATTCTTTCTCACTCGAGGATGTGTTTAGGTAGACAGTTACTACCATCTAGATCTCCTACTTAATTCATTCTTTACACTTCTTTAGAAGTTTGGTTTTGGTTGTCATCAGTAAATGTGTAAACCTAAAATTTACTGTAAAGTACTTTTGAGGTCATATCTTTCTGTTTATGTCAAATTTCGCTCAGATATGATGTTGCTGTGGATGTTGCCCCTGAAGTCCGATGGTTATCAGAAGACAAATATAAGAACCTCAAAGTAGTTGTTGAAATAGCTGAAATTGTTGATGCCGAAAAGGCAGCTGAGATAGAGCTTAAGCGTCGTCATAAAGCTCTGGGGTTACTCCGAATAGTAACTGTCAGAGGCCTGCAGGTAATTTCTTATAGTTGCTGTAGTATGTAATAAACTTATGAAACCTCTAGTATCTGTTAGTGGTAGTCTGATTTATCAGTTGCAAATGACAATTTTTTTCTGAAAATAGTGCAAATTTCACTAAAAGTGCTCGTAAAAGTTTTCAAAAGTTCTAACAATTGTCAGATATAGGTAAGTACATGGTTTATATCTATATCCATGCAAAGTTTCAAGAGCAAACTCAATCCCGTTTGCGAGATACGAAAAAGACAAATGTGACATGTAATAATTGATACTGTTCATCACTGTACCATACTGTTACATGTCGTGTTTGTCTTTTTCATATCTCGCAAACGGGATTGAGTTTGCTCTTGAAATTTTGCATGGATATAGACCATGTCCTTACCTATATCTGCAAAAAAAAAAAAGAATTTTTGAAAACTTGTACATTTGATTTTAGTCGAATTTGCACTATTTTTACAAAAGTTGTCCTTTGCACCGGGTATTTCCCCAGTCTGATTTCTGTATTGAAGCAAACCCCAGACCCAGATAAGTGGCAGGAACCAGCCAGTTTTCTTGTAATTTGCAGCCAACCACTATTTTGTTCCTACCCTCATTGTGTTTTTCTAATGCTTTTGTATTTCCTAATTCTTATGATGTATATACTCTTTAAAGGTCATCTTAAATACCCCTAATACCAGCCGTCAATGGCAATTTCATTCAGGACCAGTATGATTGGTAACTGGTCGGTTCTGGAAGGAAAACTGAATACTGGTTGTACTACCTGTACCAAATGTTATGAGTGGTGTATATTCTCTCTCTTGGCTCATATAGCCCATGAGGCCCATGTAACAATGTCTATATATACCTCTCAATGAATGAATAAGCTGCATAGTTGTGAATAGCAAAACCCTAGTCTCAACTTTTCTAACATGGTATTAGAGCTATCTCCAACCCTAATCCTATTTCCTTAAGCCGCCGCCACCGTCATTGGCTCGTTGCCCCTCCTCCACCGCGGGCTGGCGGGCCCCAAGCCGCACCAGACGGCAACCTTCCTTCCTTTGCTTCTGCTCTGCCGTCGTCGCCTCCCCTCGAGCAGATCCTCACCTCCGGATCCGAGTCTGCTTCGTGCTTTGTTGTCGCCGCCTCCCCTCGAGTAGATCCTCACCTCCGGATCTCGGATTAGTAGCTCCTCACCTCCGGATCTCCGGATCTGCTTCGTACTCTCGTCGCCTGGAGGCTGCCATACCTCTGGATCATCGCTTGAGGCCGAGCTCGTCGCCTGGAGGCCGACACATCCCCGGATCCGTTGTCGGAGCTCCTCTGCCTCGTCCCTTGAGACCGAGCTCGTCGCATCCTCAGCATCCTCATCGCCTGGATGTCGATGCCTCTCCAGATCCGTTGCCGGAGCTCCTCTGCCTCGTCGCCTGAGGCCGAGCTCGTCGCATCCTCTGCCTCGTCGCCTAGAGGTCGCCACCTTTCCGGTTCTGCGCCGTTGGAGCCCTTGCTCCATGACCCGACACTCTCCCCGCTCCACGATGACCCTCCTTTGCTTGGTGCTTGTCGCTTGGAGCTCGTCATCAGCCTCTATTCAACTATAGTCGCGTCGCCTGGAGCTCGTCATCAACCTCTGCTCTAGCACTCGATGCCTCGGTGACGCCTCCTATTGTTCAGTACTGCTTTGTTGATTGTGCTGCTCAATACTACTGTTGATTGTTTTGCTACTGCTATTGTGTTGCTGTTGTGTGGGTGTGGATGGCCAGTCTGACTCGATGTTTGGGGATAGTTCATCTCTCGTATTCACGGACATCAAGCTCGACGGGTTGAACTACCAAGCATGGGCTTTCTCAGTCAAGACTACTCTTAGGGGTTATGGTTTGGCCTCTCATTTGACTGACGATCCTCCTAATCCGAAGAATGTTGATGTTGAGGTAGTAAAGACTTGGCAGAAAGAGGATAATCGTGTCATGACTGGACTTGTTCTGAGTGTTGATGCCTCTTTGAGGATGAGTCTTGAGTATCATACTTCAGCCAAGCAGACGTGGACATACTTTGAGAAGAGATATGTTCAGTCCAGTGATGCTCTTCGTTTCACATTGCTCAAGAACGTTCATAGTATTCAACAGCAGTAGGATCAGACAGTGGAGGAGTATTACGGTGCTTTCACTCATATCACTGTCCCTCTAAAGTCTATGACACCAAAGACTGCCATTTCTTGCCAGTCTTGTGTTGCCAAAGATGAGTATGCTCAGCAAACGCTCATGTATCAGTTTGTGATGGGCCTTAGATTAGAGTTTGAGCCTGTTCGTACTCAGTTACTCAACTATCCCACTCCACCGACTTTGACTGAGGTGCTCTCCAGTTTGATTGCAGAAGAGACTCATCTTCATTCGCTTATGCCTACCTCATGATCCTCACCACATGCTGTTGTGGATCTCTCACAGCGGTCTGGATCTACTAGAGCAATACCCACTGGAGTACTGGTATGTTCTCATTGCAAGAGGACGGGTCATCATGTTAACAAGTGCTTCAAGTTACATCCAGATCAGCTTGTTGATTATCGTGCTAGACATCCATCTGATCGTCGTCGTGGAGCACATACTAGGCCTCTGAGAGCACCTACTGGAGCAGTCACTGCTACCACACCCACATCTACTGTGACTTCTGGATCAGTGTCTGCTATGACCTTAGTTGCACCTTCTGCTCCTAGCGTTGCTCATCCTTGGGTTCTGGACTCGGGTGCCTCCTTTCATGTTACATCGGGTAGCCCTCAGCTTGTTGCTCATAGGCCCATGACTGATGTTACATATGTTCACACTACTGATGGTACACCTTGCTCTATGACCCATTAGGGCATTCTCTCGACATCTCGTTTCTCTGTTCCTGATGTATCTTTTGTTCCTCAACTATCTATGAACCTTCTTTCTGTTGGTCAACTTGCCGATATGAACTGTTTCATTGTATTTGATGATTCTTCTTGTTTCATTCAGGATCGTCATAGCAGAAGAGTGATTGGTTCTGGTCATCGCCGTAGAGTCTCTCTTAGTCTCAATGTCTTGGACATTTTACATCTTCCTTCCACCAGTACGTCGAAGGCCTTAGTGTCTTCTGCTATGTTATCAGTCTCCTGTTAGTTCTGTTATGAATAATGTGTGTCTATTCATGAGGCTCAATGCGCAATATATATAGGATGTACAAGGGGTATACAGATAAGGAAATACAAAAGAGAGTCATATTCTAACACCCCTCAAACTCATAGTGGATCACACACACTGAGTTTGGAGAGAATATAAATGTTGTACCCTAGTCTGTGGCTTCGTGAAGAAGTCAGCAACCTATAACTCTGATGGCACAAACTATAAAGCAAGTACTCCCTCCTGCACCTGTGAGCGAATTTATGAAGCATCCACACCAATGTGCTTGGTGAGTTTCATGCTTCACTGGGTCCCGAGCAATACTGATAGCACCTGTACTGTCAGACAAAAGTCGTAGGTCCCATCACAGACACTCCAAAATCTGCAAGTAGCCACCTTAACCAAGTAACCTCTGCTGTCACTGCTGCCATAGCTCTCAACTCGGCCTCTGCACTTGAACGGAAAACTGCAGTCTGCTTTTTTGTCTTCTAGGCAATCAGAGAGGAGCCAAGAAAAACACAGTAAGTAGAAAGAGAACGACGATCAGAAGAATCACTAGCCCAGGTCGCATCGGAGTACGCCTGAAGTTGTAGTGAGGTAGAGCTAGGGAAAAACAAACGACAAGAGATAGTCCCACACAAGTAGCGAAGAACACGAAGGTGACTGTAGTGAAGATGGGTAGGACGAGCCATGAACTGACTCAAGATATGAATAACATAAGTAATATCAGGACGAGTGCTCACAAGATACACCAAACTCCCAACAAGATGTCGATATCGAGTAGGATCCTTAAGAAGATCACCATCAGTGGAACGAAGTTGTAGGGATAGCTCCATGGGTGTCTCAAAGGTCGTGTGTCGGTCGCACTGCATCGATCAAGAAGATCCCGGATATACTCTGGCGAGAGAGGTAGTAGCCCTCGTGCATGGAAGAGACCTCAATCCCAAGGAAGTACGTAAAGAACCAAGATCACCATCAAAATCGCCATCGAGATGCTTCTTCACATACGTGATGAGTGAGGAATCATCACCCGTGATGAGCATATCATCAACATACAGAAGAAGCAGTGTCCTACACCGAGATGAGACGTGGACAAAAAGAGCAGGATTATGGGAACTGACAGTGAAACCGACAGCAGTAATCACTGAGGTAAAACACGGAAACCAGGCACGAGGAGCTTGTTTGAGGCCATAAAAAGCACGACGAAGACGACAGACGTGCCCATCGGGAACAGAATACCCAGGTGATGGCTGCATGTCGACCTCATGCAAAACACCATTAAGAAAAACATTCTTAACATCCAGCTGAGAGATAAACCACATGCGAACAGAAGCAACCGCAACAAGTACGAATGGGCAACAGGGGCAAAAGTCTCATCGTAGTCACGTCCGTATTCCTGCTGAAAGCCGTGAGCCACAAGACGAGCCTTGTAGCGCTCGATACTACCATCAGACCGGGTCTTAATCTTATACACCCACTTGCACGTGATCGGACGAGCATGCACAGGTGTCGGTACAATATCCCAAGTCTCTGTATGTCGAAGAGCATCAAGCTCCTCTGCCATAGCGAGCTGCTACTTAGAATGAGGAGCAGCCTCACGATAAGAACCAGGCTCAGTGACAGAGAGAGCATGAGTTATCGGAGCAAATCCAAGACGATCAGGAAGTCGAAGGGATGTCCGGTCACGAAGGATGTAACAAGGAGCATCATCAGGAGGATCGGATGTGGGTGTTGGCAAGATACCAGGAGAGAAGACTGGTGAAGGACGAGGACACCTGTAGTAGTGAATACCAGAGAAACGAGACGGTGGTCTTTGCAGAACAAGAGGCGTCTTTGCGCAGGAGGCAAGATCGAGGCAGAGGTACTGAAGGAACCACTGGAGACAGACGAGGGGAAGAGTGTGATAGTGGAGAAATGGGTGAAGAGTTAGAAAGAGACAACCATGAAATCGACTCAACGATGGAAACATGAGAAGGAGCCGAATCTCGATAGAAGAAAGGTCGAGGTTCGTTAAAGATAACGTCTCGTGAAATCCTGATCCGTCGAGCAAAAGGATTATAGCAGCGATAACCCTTATGCTCAAAACTATAACCAAGCACTCGCCTTCGCAAGCTCCCCCATCGCCGGGCCAAAGCTAGCTTAGCTGCTGACGGTTGCGTCCCACGTGAGCGCCCTTGAGGCCAGACGAGCGCCATCACGCCGTAGTAGCCTCATAACTCTAAAAGCACCGTATCAAGACTCGCCAAACAGGCTAACATCGAAAAGTACGGACGGAAGAATCAAACTGACTACGAACCATCATTGCAAAGCTACGATAGATCACAAGAAACTGACCACGATTAGACATAGGGAAAATCCATGTAAAATGGGAATAATCATCAATGAAGATCACAAAGTTTATACCCGCCTTTAGAGATAATAGGCTTAGGTCCCCATACATTTGAATGAACTAAATCAAAAGGATGAGAAGACAAGAACTCACTAGAATGATAAGGAAGTTGTAGCTGCTTGCCCAGCTTACAACCCTGACAAAACATGGCCGTGTCAATAGTAACACGTCCAAGAACACCTTGACGAACTAATGAAGAAAGGCGAGACCCACACAAGTGAACTAGATGATGATGCCACTGCGCAAAACTTCAGAGGTGGTAGCAGCAGTGGTGGTGGATGTAGATGTGATAGGAGCAACTGAAGTAGACGGAAGGTGGAGGCGGTCAAGGATGTAGAGACCCTGACGATCTCTACGGCGCTGGCTAGTCCCAAGTACCGTCTCTGTCTGTCGATCTTGGATGAAACAGGTGTGAGTCAAAACCAACTCTATAGCCAACATCGGTGAGCTGACCCACTGAGTGAAGCTGCATGGTAAGCTGGGGAATATGAGAAACAGTTGGAACAGAAAAGTCAGTGGACAAAAGAGTGCTCTGACAGCTGACAGATAGTGGAGTACCGTAAGCTGTCTGAACAGAGATAGGAAAAATAGGAGGTTCTACTGAAGTGAGAGATGTAGAGTCTGGTGCCATGTGGAAAGAGACACCAGAATCCAGAACCCAAGAAGTACCTGGAGGAGACGTCTGAGCTAGACTGGCAGAATCAGCTGAGCTATGAGAGCCGCTGAAGTAGAGCCTGACAGAACTGCTGAACAAAGTCACCTTGCTGAGAAGGTCCTGACGTGCTGGTCTGTCCTCCCGTCGAGGAGTTAGGGCCTCCCTGCCCCTCCTTGGATCGTCCACGCGCCTTGTTCTGCTTTTTGCGCACCGCACAACGCTGGTAGTTGTACCCAAAATTCTTGCAATAATTGCACTGAACCCCAGTTGGAGCAAAAACAGGAGTAGAAACAGACACCTGAGAAAGGACTGTAGTCGAAGCAGAAACCGTTGGTATAGTCGAAGAAGGGATAGCAAGCACAACCGGAACAAACTGTGCTGCTAATCCGCAGCGAAGCTCCTCAGCACGAAGCGTTGAAAGAGCCTCGGGGTGCTTGTGGTGGTGGCGGCTCGTTAGCTTGAGCCAGACAGCTCAAACTCGGCGGCAACGACAGAAGTTATAAAAGCGGCGATCACGATCCGCCTTCTGCACTTTGACACTCCTGGCAGAGCGAAGAAGCCAGCTCGTCTAGCTGGCGCCAGAGGCTGACCAGGGCTCAGAAGAAGTCCTCGACGGAGGAGTCCTCCTGGCGAAGCGTCTCCAACTCACGCTGAAGCGAAAAGAAGTAAAGAACTGAGCATCGCTACTCTGCTGGTATCGCTCGTGCAAGTACTCCAAGATCTGACGAGTGGCACGCAGACAACAATGTCTGGCTGGATGGAGTTGTCGACGCTGACCTTTCGCTTTGAATAGTGGTCATAGTTATTATGTCATATTTGTTGATGTTCACTCTCGATATACTTGAATCTATTTTATAAAACATCGCTCTCAGTTGATTTCTATTTATCAGTCTTTTGCTAAGATGGTCTATACACAGTTTTCTTCTTTCATTCGTGTTTTTCATCCTGACTTTGGGGGAGTATCTTTCATCAGTCTTTCGCCAGTTCCTTTCTTCTGAGGGTACTCTTCCTCAGCTCTCGTGTCCCGATGCTCATGCTCAAAATGTTGTTGCTGACCGCAAGTATCGTCACATCATTGAGACTGCTCATACTCTTCTCATCTCCTTCTTTGTTACCACGCACTTCTGGGGAGAAGTAGCCTCTATGGCAGTATATCTCATCAACCGCCGGCCCTCTTCCAAGCTTAAGGGCAAGTGTCCTGGTGAGGTCCTGTATAGAACACCTTCTCACTATACTCATCTTTGTGTCTTTGGTTGTGTTTGCTATATCATTCTAGCACCTCGTGAGCGCACAAAACTGAGCGCTCAGTCTGTTGAGTGTCTTCCTGGGTTATAGTCCTAAGCATAAGAGCTATCGTTGCTATGATCTCTCAGCACGTCGCATTCGCATCTCTCGTGATGTGACCTTTGATGAGGGTCGACCCTTCTTTTATCATCCTTCTACGCATCTCACTTCTTCCACAGATTCCACCTCCTTTTTTGTGTCTACCCTCTATTCCTTCATCGAACTTGTCTCCTCCCGATACACCTTCTCCACCAGTTTCACCTTCTAGTGTGTTCTCCACCAACTCCACCAGTTTTGACACTTCCACTTTTCCCTTTCACTATAAGTGTCGACAGAGAGTTCCTTCTGATCCTCAGTCCTCTCTACTTGACTCTCCAGCCAGTACCATTAACTCTGACGTTCGTTCTACTGCATCACGGTATGCCTTACATGATCGTTCTTCTATTCAGGCACCAGAGGGATAGGCTTTTTCTCGTGCAGGTGCAGTAGCTAAGCCGAGTACTTATTAGGAGGCTACCAATATACATGAGTGACAGTTTGCTATGACAGAGGAGCTCACAACCTTAGAATGTGCAGGCACTTGAGATCTTGTTCCGCTACCATCCGAAACTATTCCTATAACTTGCAAGTGGGTGTACAAAGTAAAGAACAAGCAAGATGGTTCAGTAGAGCAATATAAGGCTCGTCTTGTTGCAAGAGATTTTGAGTAGGCTTATGGTTGAGATTATGATGAGACTTTTGCTCCAGTTGCTCATATGACCACAGTCCGTACTTTGCTTCTACTGTATGTAAATGATATGTTGGTCACAGGAGATGACATGAATTATGTGGCTATTATGAAGAGGAAATTGAGTGAACAGTTTATGATGTCCGATTTGGGACCATTGAGCTATTTTCTGGGGATTGAGGTTCACTCTGATAGTGATGGCTACTATCTCTCTCTGCATCGCTACATTCAGGATCTGCTCGCTCGCTTTGGTATGACTGATACACGTAATGCTGCCACACCCATGGAGCTCTACTTACAGCTTCGACCTACAGATGGTGTACCACTGACAGATCATTTTCGCTATCGTCAACTCGTTGGGAGCCTTGTTTATCTTACTGTCACCAGGCCAGACATTGTTTATGTTATTCATGTGCTCATCCAGTTTGTCAGTGCTTCCACCTCAGTCCACTATGGTCATGTTCTTCGTGTGCTGAGATACTTGACGGGGACTGCGTCCAAATGTATGTTTTATGCCAGTTCGAGTCAGTTCCAGCTCCACGCTTACTCTGAGTCCACTTGGGCGAGTGATCCTGCTGATCGCCGATCTATCATTGACTACTGTATCTCTCTTGGTACTTTGCTCATTGCCTGGAAGTCCAAGAAGCAGACTGCGGTGTCACGCTCTAGTGCAAAGGTTGAGCTTCGAGCTCTTGCCGCTACTACTTCAGAGATCATTTGACTTCGATGGCTCTTGATTGATCTCGGTGTCCATTGTGACAATCCTACACCTCTCTTTTGTGACAATACAAGTGTCATTCAGATTGCTAGTGATCCAGTCAAGCATGAGTTGACAAAGTACATTGGTGTTGATGCATCCTTCACACGATCTTATTGTTAGCAGTCGATTATCACTTTCAACTATGTTCCCTCAGAGCTTCAAGTTGCATATTTCTTCAGACTCGAGAACATCGGCTTCATCTACTCAAACTCAGTGTATTAGATCCGTTTGATCCACCTTGAGTTTGAAGGGGGTGTTAAGAGTGGTATACATTCTCTGCATTCTCTCTCTCTTGGCTCATGTGGCCCATATAACAATGTCTATATATACATCTCAATTAATGAATAAGTTGCATAGTTGTGAATAGCAAAACCCTAGTCAACTTTTCTAACACCAAACAGATTCAGGGTCTTCTTGGTATTACACAAATATGTTATTTTCTTTTACAGTAAGATCATGATCTGATGTTGGTGTGGGTGCTCTGTTATTTTTGCATAATTCCATTTATTCAACTGATGGGTTTTGTAAAGCTACTAACTTCTTTATGTACATGGTGCAACTGTAGAGTCCGCTGTCATATATTTTCCTTTTTTCCCTTCAGATGTTTCCTTGTCAACGTCGGGCAATCTTATTTTCAGAAATATAAAATGAAGGGTATATGAATTACTTGCTTATCTGAAGTTAGTATGTTGATTAAATGTATTGTCTTTGTAAGCATCAGTGGATATTGTTACATTTTAACATCATCCATTTATGGACATATGTAGGTAGGCGATCTGGTGGTCCTGGATATATTTGCAGAAAGCATTACCAGTGATGGCTCTAAAGGCGAAAAAATTCCGTCAGCTGAGAGTACAGGTCTGTCGACTTTTTCACATATCTGCATTTTATGTTGTTTTCGCAACTTTGTTGTTTGAAACTTTGACCTATTATGACTTTCCCACTATAGAAAAATGATATGATAATGTTATATTTCAAAAGTATCTTACCTCAAGGTAATGCTGGCTTGCTGCACTTAATACATTTCTTGCATTGTGTTTGCAACTAACTGATTCAGTGATGTGAGTCATGCGACATTTAACTCCACAAATCCTCATTATTCCTTTTGTTGTATACCTGATAATATGCACACTACTGCTTGAATTTCCAGTCACAGTGCTGTATTTCTTTCTCATGCATATCTCTATGATTTCTAGGTTTCCACTTGGACACTGAGGAAAATAATAACCTTGTTCCTGGATTTCTCGGTGCACTAATTGGGATTCATCCTGGTGAGATTAGATCATTTCTTATTCAGTTCCCTGAGTCATTTGAGCAAGAAAGTCTACGAGGTGTCGGTGCAAAATTTACTGTGAGTTTCACTCCCTAAAGACCGCATTATAAATATATGTGTACTTCATGCTTGTTACTGATCACATCATTCTGTGCCTACGTAACACTCAAATTACAAGATCAATTATTAATACTCCAGCCATTCACAAATGTATGTCTTTTTTATCATTGCATGCTCACCAAGATATATCTTTGATGGTTAGTTTCTATAGTTAAATGTTAGCTTTAAAATTATAACACTTCGGACCTACTTTTGATTTTTGACAACAAATCTGTTATTGTCATTTTCATGTGGCCAATCTAGTATATTAGTGCTCAAAGTGTAATAAGTTTGACTGTACCGATACCACAGCGGTGACATATTTTTGTAGACAGAGGTTGTACTTCCTTAGTTGCAATCATGTAGCTGGTACCCAAGGTATTCATGAAGGGATATGGGTAGGCTACACTAGCTGGCAATTCAAAAATTATACCACGTAAACCAGGATGTCATGCAAGCAAGAGATCATAGATCATTACCACCAGACGCGTAGTGCAACGAAAGAAGAATTGGAGCAGTCTGATCCAACGAAGAGCGCGCCAATGTAATGTTCGTTGTCGATCGTCCAGCATCCTCGCGAGTCGATCGTCTCCTCCAACAACCTCCGCAGTTCCTTGTGAAAACCGCAGATCATCTTCAAGCGTAATAGCAACCGCAAAAGCGTTTCTACGATATCCACATGTTCAGGGAAGGAACACCGTACGCTGGTGTGCTAGCATCAACTCGCACGGCAGG
Organism: Phyllostachys edulis; assembly: GCA_036346405.1. NCBI lineage: Eukaryota > Viridiplantae > Streptophyta > Magnoliopsida > Poales > Poaceae > Phyllostachys > Phyllostachys edulis. Next base: position 34,589,545 of record CM070556.1, read on the forward strand.
GCTCTCTCAAGAAGATGGCGACTAGGGTTTCGGCGGATCAGCTCACGTGTATAGCATCGTCTATCTCGCCTATAGCCTCAAGCATCTCCTTATATAGTGCCCATGACGGATCCTATCCGAACACGTTTGTTCCAACCCGTTAAGTTTATGACCGGTTAGATTCATGCGTAATCGGTTGTGACTCGGAAACTCCTTTCCGATCACGAGTCGTTAGCGGCTCCTAGCAGGACATAACGATACACAGGAATTATATCGGACGAACCTTAATGCAATATGATCTACGACCAGGTTCTTATCACTAACAACCAGCTCGTATTTCTATACGACTAGCTCATATTTGGTATCGACCAATTTGTAACTCCTTACGACCAAGTTTCAACCACTTAGTGATCATGTTCGACTAGCCTACGACTAGCTAGTATCTCCATACGACTAGTCTGTATCTGATCGAACTGAAAGACCTGCTCATGTATTCGCACTTTGTCTCACGATCATGGTTATTAAGGCGGTAAGGCGAGGCGAGGTGACCCACCCCCCTCACACATTTTAAGCGGTAAGGCGCGAGGCGAGGCGACGCCTTACACATCCTAAGGCGACAGTGCAGAGCGGCCGCAGAACCGGTCGAAGAACGAGGTCGTGAATGTCTCACAGGTGGCTAAAAATGTGGGTCGAATGGGAGTAGGGTTCTTCGGTACACTAGTTCCGGACGTGGGACGTAACCCCCAAAAATTCGGGTCCATGATCCAATCACAAAGCTACATACATTATAATATATAGTCTAAGCGTATTCAGAATATGGAAAAGAAATGGAAAAAGCAAATGAAATAAGAGAAAAAGGAATACATAAGAACCTAGCAGCTGAGCTTGGCCCATCTGGCCCATGTTATGTGCTCAGGGATGGGAGTCGGGAGATCATTAGGTTTTCCTCTCTCCCTTCCTAGCACAGCCGCCACACACACAATAGCACACACATACAACAAAAACACATGACATGGGATTGAAGTTGAACAGAGGAGAGGAGACTCAGGAGAGACGAGAAAGGGCGTCGCCGGCCGGCCGCCACCCCGGCCCGATGTCGCCGCCGCCGCCTAGACGCCAACACGTTGTGGTCGAGCACTCGAGCTCGTGCAGGAAGTCCAAGGTTGCTCCCGAATTGCTGCTATGCTGTCACAATGAGCAGTGACTTCGGCAGCGACAACGATGATGTGAGGTGACCGCGGTGGCTTGCTTAGCTTGCTCCTCTGTTTTCTTCCAAACTCCTCTCCCCTTCCTCTCCTCCCTCTCACTGTCCGGTGACCCCGGCGGCGATCCAGATTGCTGGTGACGCCTCCAAGGTCCTCCCCTCCCCCCCTTCCTCTCCGGCCTTAGCAACGCTTTAGGCCTAAGGCGGGGGCGACGCCTTGCCCCCCGGCGGCGCCTTACCGTTTAGGCGATGCCTTAATAACCATGCTCACGATATCTGGTTGAAATCCAGGTGAGATTTATTGTCATCCATGGACTGTTCAATACTTTCTCGATCGAGTGTCGGATAATTTCACGTGGTCGAACACTTCGACCACTAGTGGCATGGCCATGCACTTTCTTTATCCGATCACATCGAGGGGCCCAGAGATATCTCTTCTGTTATGTTAGGAGGGAAAAATCCCATATCCGATTAGTCACATTCCTCCGCATGTTTCATAGCATACCCAAAAACTACCTTTATAACTATCTAGTTACGGAGTAGCGTTTGACAACCCCTAAGTGCACTATTACACATATAGGAAACTATGCTGATCTCAGGTCTAAGTATTATACATCATCATTACTTGAGACCTACTGACGACACATAAAATCATAACAATCTCAAGAGTATCTCAAGGTGGGTCAATCAAACCCCATGTTCTCTAACATGTGTTCGCATCATTAATTCGATATCCCTATATCCATGACTGGTGAAACATGGTCATCAATCAATACATGTGTTGGTCGATAAGTCACTAGAGTTCCGACCAGTGACATTCGACTAAGGATACTTTTAGAACGACATCATATAAGTTAAAGAGCTTCACTAACAAGTCACATACTTGTTAACCTTTATAACCAATGATTAATTCAAGGAACAGAATAACACTTATTCAATAACTCATAAATATAGACATGATACAATTATCTCTATGATTGCCTCTAGGGCATATCACTAACAGTCTCCCACCTGCACTAGAGTCAATCATATAGGTATCTTATACCCATTGCTCTTGTGTGAGCCTCATGCTTAGGTTGCGGGAGAGACTTTGTCAACGGATCAGAAATATTCAAATCCGTGTGCACTTTGCATATCTTCACATCACCTCTCTCAACATTCCCACGAATGATGTGATATCGCCGAAGTATGTGCTTCGATTTTTGATACGATCTAGGCTCCTTAGCTTGTGCACTGGCTCCACTATTATCATAATAGAGATCCATTGGACTGGAAGCACTAGAAATAACACCCAGTTCATAAATGAACTTCCTTATCCATACAGCCTCTTTTGCAGCTTCCGAAGCCACATTGTACTCAGCCTCTGTTGTAGAATCAGCAACCGTTCCTTGCTTGAAACTTTTCCAGCTTACTGCTACTCCATTAAGACAAAACATAAACCCAGATTGCGATCTGAAATCATCCTTGTCGGTTTGGAAGCTAGCGTCGGTGTAACCATTTACGACTATCTTTTCACCACCATAAACAAGGAATGCATCCGTAGTCCTTCTCAAGTACTTAAGAATATTCTTGACTGCTATCTAGCGACCTTCACCTACATCCAATTGATATCTGCTCGTAACACTTAGAGCATACGACACATCAGATCGTGTACATAGCATGGCATACATGATAGATCCTATAACCGAAGCATATGAGATTCTACTCATTTTGTCTCGCTCATCAGTGGTCGTAGGACACTGACTCTTGCTAAGATTAATGTCGTATGCCATGTGTAAGAAACCTTTCTTGGAATCTTGCATGTTGAACCATTTCAACACCTTGTCCATGTACATATCCTGGCTTAATCCAATTAACCTTTTAGATCTATCTCTATAGATCCTTATACGAAGAATATATGCTGCATCTCCTAAATGTTTCATTGAGAAACTATTTCTTAATGATGTTTTAACAGATTCAAGCATTGGAATATCATTTCTGACCAGTAGGATGTTATCTACATACAATATCAAAAACACATGCTTGCTCCCACTAACCTTGTTGTAAACACAATGTTCTTCTTCGTTCTTGATGAAGTCAAACCCTTTGACCACTTCATCAAAACGAATATTCCAACTCCGAGATGCTTGCTTTAATCCTTAAATGGATTTCTTAAGCTTGCATACATTTTCAGTTTCCTTTAGATTGACAAAACCCTTAGGCTGTGTCATGTATACATCCTCACTTAGGTTTTCATTTAAGAAAGCCGTTTTGAGATTCATTTGCCATATCTCATAATCGAAATATGCAACAATAGTTAGAATGATCCGGATAGACTTAAGCATCGCGACAAGAGAGAAGGTTTCATCATAATCAACACCTTAAATTTGTTTGAAACCCTTCGCAACTAGTCGTGCCTCATGAATATGAACATTTTCATCTATATCTTTCTCTTAAAGATCCACTTGCACTCAATGGTTTTAACACCATCAGGTGCATCAACCAAGTTCCAAACTTGATTATCATGCATGGACTTTATCTCGGATCCCATGGCTTCAAGCCATGATTCAGAGTCTAGGTCCACCATCGCTTCCGTATAAGTTTTAGGCTTATCATTATTCAACAATAAAACGTCATGCCCATACCTTAATAGGCAATTGACGTGGCATTTTTGATGTACGTGGGGCTGATGCCTCATCTACAGGTTCAACAACATTTTGTTCATCCTGTAGAGGTTCAGTAGTTGAAACATTTTCAGATGGTTCTCGAATTTCTTCGAGTTGCACCTTGCTCCCACTGATTCCTTTGGAAAGAAACTCTTTCTCCAAGAAGACACCATTATGGGCAACAAACACTTTGTTATGAACTCGATTATAAAAATAATATCTTTTAGTTTCCTTAGAATACCCCACAAAGAAACACTTATCGGACTTGGGTGTAAGTTTATTAGACGTCAAACGTTTGACATATGCCTCACAACCCATATCATGAGAAAAGACAATGCAGGACACTTCCCAGTCCATATCTCATATGGTGTCTTCTCTACAGTTTTTGATGGAACCCTATTTAAAGTGAAAGTCGTTGTTTCTAGAGCGTATCCCCAGAATTGCAATGGAAGATCAGATTGGCTCATCATTGACCTAACCATGTCTAACAATGTTTAGTTCCGTCGTTCAGACACCCTATTCCATTGAGGCGTTCTCGGCGGAGTGAGTTGTGGAACAATTTCATACTTCTTTAGATGATCACCAAACTCATGGCTCAAATATTCACCTCCACGATCAGATCGTAGACATTTGATTGTCTTGCTAAGTTGATTCTGCACTTCATTATGAATTTCCTTGAACTTTTCCAAGGATTTCGACTTATGCCTTATCAAAGTAAAAGTTATGAAGTACTGAAAACCACCTCTGGTCAGAGTGCTCGTTGGTTCGCATACATCCAAATGTATTACGACCAGTAGATCACTCGTCCTCTCACCTCTGGTCGTGAAGTGCGTCTTTGTCATCTTGCCAAGTAAACATGATTCACATGTTTCAAATGATTCAAAATCAGATGGGTTTAGAAGACCATTTTTATGGAGCTTCATCACGCGCTTCTCATTTATGACCTAGACGACAATGCCAAATGAAAGTGGGATTCAAATCATTAGGTCGAAGTCTCTTAGCATTAATGTTATAGATGGGCTCATCCTCAAGATTCAAAACATACAATCCATTCACCAATGGAGCATGGCCAAAAAGCATATCTTTAAAATAAATTGAACAACAATTGTTATTTGTTCTGAACTCATAACCTTTTGCTCCTAAACAAGAAGCAGAAATAATGTTTTTGCTTAAGGCTGGAACATAGTAACAATTATTTAGTTCCATAACTAGTAAAGTGCCAATAGCTAATGCAGCAACTCTTGCGCCATTGCCCACACGAAGATCAACATCTCCTCTTACCAAGCTTCTACTCCTTATCAGTCCCTGCATCGAATTATAAATATGAGCAATCGATCCAGTATCAAATACCAAAGAACTGGTTGGAGAAGTGATAAGATTAATTTTTATAACATTTATACCTGAACTAGAAGTCTTATTTCCTTTATTATTTTTCATTTCTGCTAAGTACTTCTTGTAGTTTCTCTTCCAATGCTTAGTCTCATGACAATGGTAATATTCTGTGTCAGGTTTAGGACCCAGCTTGAGCTTCTTAAGTTTAGCCTTGAGACACTCAATCTCATCTTGAGTCTTTCCTCTGTCCTTTTCCTTTCCCGATTTACCTTTCTTCTTGAAGCTGGTAGTCTTTTGAATCATCATCACATGATTGGAACTTTTCTTGATGCTCTCCTCGGCACCTTTAAGCATGTCATGCAACTTGGTCATTGACTTCTCCATGCCATTCATATAAAATTTTAATATGACAAGCTCAAAGCTCGCAGAGAGCGATTGGAGAATCACATCAGTAGCTAACTCTTGGCTAAGGGGAAAATCAAGCTTTTTCAAGCTCTCAATGTGACCAATCATCTTGATCACATGAGGACAGACCGGGTTACAAGAAAACAATGCCTTGGAGGTATTGAACCTCTCTGCCTTTGCTGGATCCTGAAACATACCATTCAGACACACAATCATATTGTAAGCGTCTGTGGTCTCATATTGCTTCTGAAGCTCAGAGTTCATGGTTGCAAGCATAAGGCAGTGCACTCGACTGCGTCATTGCAATGCTTCTCATAAGCATTCTTTTTAGTTCGAGTAGCATCAGTATTCGGTTCCTCGGGATAGGGACTCTCTACAACATATTCATTTTCTTGTTTGAGAACAATTCTCAGATTACAAAACCAGTCAATAAAGTTGGTTCCATTCAGCTTTTCTTTCTCAAGAATAGATCGCAAATTAAAGGTAGGTGCAGAAGAAGTAGGTGCATGATTAACAACATAAATATATGCAAAAATTCAGCACTATATTTATAAAAGATCTTCTATTAGACACTCATGTTGGTGGTTATGTTCGATCAGTCTACGACCAGTTCGTATCTCTATGCAACTAGTCCATATCTGGTCGGACTTAATCAACAACAGTCAATAAAAGACTCCCACTATATGTTTTAAACCATGTTTCCCTCTAACATCATATAGTGAGTTCAAGATCCAAAAATCATTAAGCCCTAGTGAGCTTTGGCATCACTGCTAGAAACTTAGTCATTTTAGGTAGGCAACATTTTGCTAGTCATATCACATATGAATCTTGTTTGTTTGGTGACATCTCTATGCCCTGGCGACCAACATTATGCCCTAAGGCACAAAACTGTTTTGATAGCCTTGTCAAGTTAAACCAACACTATGCATATGGGTGTCCGACACCCACCCCATCCTATTAAGATAGTTAATGGCACCCTACTTTGGTAGACCTGCCAATTAACGATTAAAATCGTGACATGCGCAACAATTGGAAATGCATCAAATTAATTTAATTTTTCTTGAGGGATACTATTCTACCATGTTAAAACATCTAATGATAAAACATGATTAATAGCACGACAGGAATAAACATTTACAGATAATCAAATTAAGCTGTGAAATAGTATGGCTCTTAACATGACGATCTCCATCACAATGATTCCTGTCCTCCGACCATCATGCTTGAAGTCTCCGACCTCATTCATCTACTAAGCATTTATTCCTAAAAGCTAGTAATGAATTACAGACGATAATATCAAGCATCACATGTCGTTACGCAGACAGTTATATAATAATATGTAGCACGATGGCTATCACACAGCATGACATGCAGGCCATGTGAAATCCATTTATGCATCACATACATAATGGGTCATATTATTCACATCAATCCCTGCAAAAATGAGTTATGTATAGAATCCAATTCCATCGGGCGACATGAACACATAGTACCTATAATGTGCGGCTACGATCACGACGGTCCCGCTAGCCGGTTAGCAGGCGGGGTTTGAAGGGGCAGCGTCCCTCGCTGGTCGAGGGCGGCGCTCTTGGAAAATTTTCCTGAGACATGAATCTTATTCACGTAACCAAGCCTCGGAAATCATCGGATTAATCATATTAACCCTATTCCAAACCAATTTGATCACAGCCTTGATACGACCACGCACTGCGGCACACTCCGATGAAGGAATTCCGACCGGTAGGAGTATTATGCAATGTGGTCATGAACAAGCGCAATTAAACATCTGGTCCTTTTAGCTCATACCTCCTCGTAGACCCATCTACTACCGCCGAAAACCCGATTGATCTTATCGACCAGTGTCTAGATCGTTCCATCCATATGAACCGATCTAGGTTACTAGATCCGACTAGTAATAGATCCAATCTACTACTGCCACATATCAAGTATATGCGACTGATCTAGATCAAAAACTACGCAGGATGGCTCCGATAGGCTACACTAGCTGGAAATTCAAAAATTCTACCACGTAAATCAGGATGTCATACAAGCAAGAGATCATAGATCGTTACCATCAGACGCACAGTGCAGCGGAAGAAGAGCTGGAGCAGCCTGATCCAATGAAGAGCACATCGATGTAATGGTCGTAGTCGATCGTCCAGCGTTCTCACAAGTCGATCATCTCCTCCAGCGACCTCCGCAGTTCTTTGTGAAGATCGTGGATCGTCCTCAAGCGCAACAGCAACCGCAGTAGCGCCTCTACGGTATCCACACGTCCAGAGAAGGAACACCGTACGCCGGTGTACTAACACCAACTCGCACGATAGGGCTCTCTCAAGAAAATGGCGGCTAGGGTTTCAGTGGATCAACTCACGTGTATCGCATCGTCTATCTCACCCATAGCCTCAAGCATCTCGTTATATAGTGCCTATGACGGATCCTATCCGGGCACGTTTGTTCCAATCCGTTAAATGTGTGACCCATTAGGTTCATGCGTAATCGGTTGTGACTCGGAAACTCCTTTCCGATCACGAGTCGTTAGCGGCTCCTAGCAGGACATAACGATTCCCGAATACACACGAATTATATCAGATAAATTTTAATGCAATATGATCTACGACAAGGTCCTTATCTCTAAACGACCAGCTCGTATCTCTATACGACCGACTCATATTTGGTCTCGACCAGTTTGTAACTCCTTATGACCAGGTTTCGACCACTTAGTGATCATGTTCGATCAGCCTACGACTAGCTCGTATCTCCATACGACTAGTCCGTATCTGATCGAACTGAAAGACCTGCTCGTGTATTCTCACTTTGACTCATGATATCTGGTTGAACTCTATGTGAGATTTAATGTCTTCATGGACTGTTCAATACTTTCTCGATCGAGTGTCGGATAACATTACGTGATCGAACACTTCGACCACTAGTGGCATGTCAATGCACTTTCTTTATCCGACCACATCGATGGGTCCAGAGATATCTCTTCTGTTATGTTAGGAGGGGCAAATTCTATATCCGACCAGTCACATTCCTCCGCATGTTTCATAGCATACCCGAAAGCTACCTTTATCACTACCCAGTTACGGAGTAGCGTTTGGCAACCCCTAAGTGCACTATTACACATGTAGGAAACCATGCTGATCTCAGATCTAAGGATTATACATCATCATTGCTTGAGACCAACTGACGACACATAAAATCATAACAATCCCAACAATGCCTCAAGGTGGGTCAATCTAACCCTATGTTTTCTAACATGTGTTCACATTATTGATTTGATATCTCTATATCCATGACCGGTGAAACATGGTCATCAATCAATACATGTGCTGGTCGATAAGCCACTAGTGTTCCGATCAGTGACATCCGACCAATGATACTTTTAGAACGACATCATATAAATTAAAAGAGCTTCACTAAGTCATATACTTGTTAATCTTTACAATCAATGATTTATTCAAGGAACAGAATGACACTTATTCAATAACTCATAAACATAGACGTGATACAATCATCTCTATGATTGTCTCTAGAGTATATCACCAACAATTCATTCCTATTTTCACTGTATTCTGTAGGTTGTGTGTAAAGAGCTCTTCTACAGGGAGTTGCCAGAATTGGACGACTCAACTGCTGGGAGGCTCCTTCCTGGATGCACTACCATGGATCAGGTTTCTATTCCATTACTGTAAAATTTTGTATCACTTAGTAGTAATAATTGAAAGCAACATTCTTGGATATGTGCAAGTTGAATCTGCTTTTCGGAAGCTACTGCCAAGTGATATTAGTTCGCCTTGTCAAATATTACCTTTAAATTGTGATCAGCCTATATTTTAACAGTTAACAACTTTCTCAATATGTTCCAATGGTGATCATCTCTCCTGACTGTTACAGGTTCGAGAACGAATTTTGCAAAGATGTAGAGAAGTGGAGAAAACAGCCATAGAACAAGCAACAGATAATGCAATCCTTGATCAGCTAGGGAAGGTTGTGGACTTACTTCTGAAATAGCCTTTAAATTCTGAAGTCTTTATGCAGAGAAATCATTATGAAATTCTTTTGCTCCTTCTCTCCAAGATCCTGTAAGTTCGCACTAATTTTCCCTTGGTTTGTTTAGTTAGTTGAAGTCGATGTTCCACATTCCTTATTTCAAGAACAAGGCCAACAACTCTACGGAGCCGAACTTTTGCAACTTCAGGTACTGAACTAACAGTGTAGCACTCAATTAGCTTTCGTGTCTTCCTTGCCCAATGTAAATTTATTCATTCCTGCAGGCAGAAAGGAAGCTAGATAAAGAGCAGCTAGCTTCCCTTTCAAGCCAACTGTCAGTTCAGGAGTACCTAGAAAGTGAGAGGGAAAACATTACTAGAATCATTAAACAAATGCTGGCTGTTGGGGAAATATTCAAGGCCGAAAATTTACAGGTAATGATATGCCTGCGGTCTATATTCATGATTCCAGTAATAATCATTAGAACCTCCATGCTTTCGATTTTAGTTCGCCCATTTTTATCCATGTATTAACAATATATAGTCGTGCAGTACTCAACCGAACAGCTTGTTAAGGAAGTTGAGAGCTCTGTAGAAGAGTTCAAACGCTATAATCAGGACTATGACGAGGGGAACATCAAGCAACAGGTTTTTAATTGCTTCATCTGATATTTCTGATACTGAATTCCTTCAGATAACTGTAGTGCTGCAATTCTTTCTTGATCTTACTGACAAATTTTTCTACTACTAAAATATATATCGAGTTGGTAGTTAAACCACCATGAGTATGCCTAGTATCATAAGACCATGCCAAGGAAATTATATGTCCTACCTTATGTTGATTCGGCAACTTGAAATTCTTAATGCAGGTTCAGGATGTTCTAGAGGCAGCAAAGGTGCTTGAGTGGCTCAAGGAGAACTGCACGATTGTGTACATCAGACGATGAATCTAAATGTTACAGGCTCTCCAAATTGTCCAAAAAATGGCTGGCGTGCAAATTTGGTGAGTTACATTGTCCTACCGATCAAATGAAGGGTTTTGCCAACTCATGTGATCGAAGGGTTTTGCTGACTGAAGCAATGAAGAGTTTGCTTTATTTATAGCACAAGAAAGAAGTAGCATTTATACATAGATTGCAAAATTTCTCTAAATTTGTTATTTATGTGGATATAATTGAATCAACAGATCACTGTCATAATAAATTGTTAATAAGAAACGAATGATGCATTCTTCTTAAGCTCCATTTTGCCTAGCTAGCTTCCCCGTTTTGGTCTGCATGTGTGGTGCTGCCTGTTTGGCAATAGTCACCGGAGAGTTTTTGGCGCATTTGGCACTGTTGACATGCAAATTAGCACTTCTAGTCTCCTCTTCACATCAAATGCAAAAATAGCACCGTAGAGCCGTGGGGACATGACATGTCGCCTTGTCCGTGCCCCTGGGGGTCGGAGTCGCCTCGTCCGTGCCCCTGGGGGCCTACTACATTAGAACTGGCTTGTAGATACGACTTCTTTGTATAGTAGATGCTTTTTTTCCGTCCCTATGTAGTTGTAGAGGTGTTTTCGAAACACATTCTCATGTATCGTCGCTATGACATAGTGGTGTTTTTTCAAGCATCTACGTGATATGCGGCGTTGCACTACGTCTCAACAAATAAAATATAAAAAATATGTGCACTCTTGCAAAGGTTGGTACTCGAAGTCAAGACCTCATGGGAAATACTTTTTTTAGACTTGTCAGACTAGTCATCTTAACCTCACGTGTTTAGTTGTGTGTTGCAATATTATTATAGAGTTCTTTTAACACACATTAACCACTGAAAAAAAGGCTCTAAAGAGGTGGAAAGTGTCTCAAAAAATGTCTTTACACAATATAACCTTTAGGCGAATTAGAAAGCATCTCAAAAACATCTCTACAAGATAAAGTTCTGTATGTGTCTCGAAAACATCTCAAAACTGCCTCTAGCATATAAAATTTTGGGACGATTTTTAAAGTGTCTCTAAAAATCGTCTCTAGACTATATCTCCTTATTTTAGAGACAAATTGGAAAGCGTCTCTATTGGAGAGTTTTCTTGTAGTGGCCAGTCGCCACGTTCGTGCCCCTAGGGGATGGACCTTCTCTGGTCCGTGTGCCAGGGACGCGAACAGGCCCCCCACTGTGTTGTGCTGTTATTTCATGTGAAAAATATTTTGGAATGAAAATCCCTGTGGTGCTGTGCCGTTATTTCGTGTGAAAATTTTTTTGGAATGAAAATTCCATGTTTAATGTGATAATAGAGTGCATGATAATATAGCGAAATGTCATCCTTGATATATATACGCACTGTGAGCACCCGGATTTATTAAGTTCATAATACTTAGTCATCCAATTGACCCTAGTATTATCAACCAAATAAACTCGGTCTCGAGAGATGTATACTTCCCAGAATGCAGGATACATACCTCACAACAAAAGAATGTATCAATTCCATACAACACATAGTACATAAGCAACAAACCGAAGTTAATACTAATAAAGGAATAGGTCATTACAAAGAGGGTCTTACGGCCAAATAACAACAAGACTACAAAGATACACAATGGAAGCAAAAGTGCCATAAGATGGCCATAACAAAAGCCAATTAGTGTGCCTTTACCCACAAGGCAACTAACCGGACCGCCAAGCTAGTCGTCAAACCCGAAGCACATCTACAAGAGTAAAGCCCTTGGGGCTCACCTCCTTCCTCTGCAACAAAAGCCACAAAAATGCCACAACCACGCGATGATGAGTACATAAAGTACTCCGCAAGACTTACGTGTAAGATAACGAACTATAAATAGCTACATGCAAGCTTTATTTAAGTGGATGAGGCTTTGGACTCATTTTAGCATAAAGCAAGTTTCATTTGCAATAATATAATAGATTGAAGGCAATTTGACAAAGCATTTTAATTGTTGAAATTCAACGAGGTAGATAACATAGTAACAACAACAAGAACAACCTAGAAGTGACTAACCCAAGTCACCACAACAATAGCATGAACTCCCCGTTCATACCAACCATGTCAAGTTTTAATTAAAGGTTGTAGTCTAGTCTTGAACGACCTTACCAAGCATGTCCATAACCTAGGACGAGGCTATTCGAATAGTTTTATCCCTGCAGGGTGTACCACTGTACCCACACGTCAGACCGCCTTTCCTTTAGGCACACTACCTTTGGTATCTTGCAAGCGGCTAAGTCCTCTGAGACATTTCCAAATGGACAATGCTAATTACGAGTCGCACAACCCACGGGAGAAGGAGACATCACACAACCTGCCCGAAGCTAATGCTCCCTCCCACATCACACACACATTTTATCTTTAAAAACACACCAACCGAGCGACCCCAATTAACACCGCCCAAAGTACTTAGTCAAGAGGGTTCCATATGCCCTCGTGTGGTTAGCACGCAAAATCGCTGCTTAGTGACCCAAGTACTCGGTCCTTAGGGACCCGGGCATACCACCACATCCAAAAACCACGCCATCCATCCAATATGCCCAAGTCTAAATCAATCTTTTGTTTTCAGTTTTTGATTTTACAAATTAATCAAAGCACAAGTCTTTGGACATATAGGAGTAATAATCGGTTTTGAGTGATCAAGACCATCGACTAAGTCGATGATCGCCCATTACTACCGTTATCTAAGCATTGCTAAGCATGACACCGTAAAAGCAATAAAAGAGCATACTTAAATCACGGGCTCTAATTCACCAAATGATATTAGTAACTTATGGTTTGTGGCGGGGTAACAATTTAGGGCAACTATGCAATAGGAATAGCTACCTCTAAGCGATAAAATACTTTGACACAAAAGCATGCATACATACAAGTTAAACAAAATATTAGACTTTAAAGTAATGGGACAATGATGGAAATGATCAAACTGCTTGCCTTCTTTGTTGCTGGCCAAATTGTTGCTTGAGGATCACTCACGGGTTCAATACACCGTCGGCACCTAATCGAAAAGACGAAAAGATTCGATAAGAACGATTTAAAACAACAAAGACAACACAGCAAACAAACTCCAAACACTCTGAATTTTCTACAGCAGCAAGAGGGTGATTTTAGGAATTTAGCAACAAGAACCAATTGATTTGGATTCTTAATGCAAAAGATATGAGCAAAACAATTCTGCTCAGACCTAAAAATACCAAACTGCACTATTCACTAATTTAATTATGAGGCAACATTTTCTAGACAAGAGGTGACACAGAAACTTTTACAGCAAAACCAGCACCTCATGAGATTAATAACACAATTGAGTTCATCTCATTTGGAGCTAGATTGCACTTTCTACCATTTTTCAAAAACAAGAACTTGAACAAAATTGTAATGCACAAGTCCTCATTTTTATAACAGCAACGAGCTCAAAACTAATTTTCATAGTAAGTTCATTAATAGAGGAAACCAACAAAGTTGGATTCACTCAAAAATAATCTACTGAGCATTAGTTATGTATTTTACAAGTTAAACATTAGTTTGGGTGTATATTTGAAGTTAGTTTTAAAATCTATTTGCAAAACTGTGTTTTGGAGCTGAACTGGGCTCTTAACCATTTTAGATTAAAGTCCAGGTCAAGCCAGAGCTAACAAAATTTGATTCACCCTATTTGGATTGAAATTGAATTAGTTATGCATTTTTAAAGTTCCTACCTTTTTAGGTTTACAAATAAGTGCTTCTTGGAATTTCTAAACTTCCAAAAGCAGAGGGAGGACGTGAACAGTTGATTTAAATCCAACGCCCAAGACCTCCAGAGGAAAACGCGCTTTCTTGTAGTCCAGAGAACATGGGCCGTTGATCTTGGATCCAACGGTCCATGTCCTCCTACACGCCAGCAAGCACTAGCGGAGGAGGTCGTGGCCGTGATCTGCATCCAACGAACCACAACACATGAGGAGGACCGGGCGGTTTAGATCAAGCGAGGGAGGTCTGGCGGTGAGATCTTGCAAAGGAAGATCTAAACTATCAAGATCTCCCCAAGGAAGATCTACAGTCGAGACCTCTCGAGGAGGTCTGGGCGGTCCAGATTTTCAAGGGAGGACCTTAACGGTCTAGATTGTCCCGGGGAGGACCTTAACGGTCAAGACAACAATAAAGAGGTCTGGGCGGTTCAGATCTACTTGGGGTGGTCTGAACGGCCAAGATCTAACAAAGGAGGTCCTAAGCGGCTCAGATTTCCTTTGGGAGGTGCAGGCGGCTAAGATTTACCCGAGGAGGTCCACAAGGTTGAGAGGACCTCGGGAGGTCCTACACGGTGGAGATCAACACAGGAGGACCTTAACGGTTAAGATCTCCCACAAGGAGGTCCTAGCGGTCAAGATCGCAAGGAGGGAGGTCCTAGGGGTTGTCCTTACAAAAGACCAGGGGTGGTCTTTTGCAAAGAGGACCCCGAGGGGAGGTCCAAGATGGCTAAGATGGCCCCGAGGAGGTCTGGCCGTTAGACCTAAGATGGACGGCACAAGACCTCGCACGCAACGACTAAGGACACATTAAAAGCTACAATGATTGGAGGTGATTAGCCAAAAATGGGGGAGATCTTTGTCTTAATGACAAAGGCACGGTGCCATGGTCGTCCGACAAAATCCCGAGAGGCTACCAAGGCTCGACGCCGGCGATGAGGACTTCACCGGCGCCATCCAAGGACACCAACGTGTGCGCAATAGTGTTCTTGACACGCCAGACCATTCCCGACGGCGGGTGGCCTCGAACGGCGACGAGCCGTAGATTGGCGGCAAGAAAACACACGCCAAAACACAAACAATGATAATGAGCTCCAATAAACATTCAAGCGTGTGCCAAGCTCATAACAACATACATGCAGGTGCCCAGAGCTAAAGGACTACCGGAGGGTTACACGGAGGTCGCGAAGTCTTGAAGATGTTGGGGGCGTGGAGGACCGGAGTTGGGGAAGAAGGGTTGCTCCACGGCCAACTCCAAGCTCCAAGCTCCAAGTTAGGCCTCTTCGAAAATGTCAACCCAAATGGGGTTAGGGTTAACTCCAGGAGGTCCAGGGAGCACAAAGTGAACAAGAGGTTGAAGAGGAGCCATCAAGCACCGCCACCGAGGAGCTCCAAGGACTTCAACAATGGCGGCCAAAAAGGGTAGGTCGATGGAGGAGATGCTCACCCAATGTGAGCAAGGCCAAGCTCAATGGTGTGTAAAAGAAGCCAAGGGCATCGGTGGGGGTTTTATAGCTAGGGCAAAAGAGGTCTGGACCACGGGTTAAGCTCATGGTGAGCTTAGCCCAAGGAGGTCCACGGAAGGTCCATAGAGTTGGACAAGATGGATGGGACAGAGTAGGCGTGTCGAGCATGGGCTAGGGCGGAAGGCACTAACACGCATTAAATGCGCCTGCAGGCATAGAGCCGTTGGACAAGACATGCCACTGACCTCCTCACTGCCATGGCGCGTGCGCGCCAGAGCTAGGAGAAGAACAGGGCATGCCTCCCAACCGTTGGATAAGAACCTGAGGAGGACATGACCCTCGGTTTGATTTGAAGCAGTAAGGTTCAAAATGGAAGGAGGAGATCACACCACCCGATTTGGAAAGGGAGGTCGTGGCCCTCCGATTTCCATAACGCGATCACAAGACGTGGAAAAGGGACAGGAGGTCCAAGGCGTTGGATTTCAATCCAACAGTGCGGACCTCCAGGGAGGACTTAACGCACACGGCCTTAGAACATGAGGGGGAGGTCATGGCCTTTGGATTAAAATCCAAGGGCGCACAACATGAAATAGGGGAGGTTTTGTCTTGTTGGACATTTTGAGGGGAGGTCGTGGGTCGTGTTGGATCTGATCCAACGGCTACGACCTCAAGTGAGTGCAAAGGGAGGTCTGATAGTTAGCTTAAGAGGAGGAGGTCAGGAGCGGTTGGATGTAAATCCAACAGCTATGACCTCGCCAAGGTGGAAGGTGGTCTTTGAGGTTCGATAACAAGGGAGGTCGGGGCGGTTGGATCTTAATCCAAGGGCTATGACTGGACAAAATGAGGAGGTCTTTGGGATTTAACACGTGGAGGTCATGACCGTGGATCTTTGATCCAACGGTTACGACTGATGAGGTGGGAAAGCCTTTGCGGTGTTGACCGCGGAGGAGGTCTGGCGCCCACGTTGACCCGAGGAGGTCTCGCGGTCGGAGGACTTGAAGGGAGGTCTGGTGCGTTGGTTGAGGGGAGGTCGTGGCCCTTGGATTGGATCCAACGGCTCGACCTCATCAAGGTGAGGAAGGAGGTCGGATGGGGTTGGGTTTGGACGGTTGCAAAGTGGCTAGCCCAAGGAACAATGTAGGCTTTTAAATTTAGTTTTTAACAAATTGAAACTTAGCAGAATTATTTGAGATAGCAAATGAACTCCAAATTTAATGAAATTTTAACTGGAGCTTGCTGACAATGAGATTAACTTTGCATAAAATTTCCAGAGGTTATTATGCAATGCATTTTTCTCAGGAAATTCGTTAAGGTTGTTTAAAGGATTGTTTTACCTCCAAAATTTATCAAACTAGTTTTACAACTTGTGATATTTTTCAGAGGGGTCCCACATCAGTTTTTGGGACCAAGGAAAATATATCCCAATGTTTGACACCAGATTTAGACAATTGGAAAAATGAATTTGACTTTTGGGTCAACAAGAGCTTTGTGTTTTGGATTACACAACTCTTGGACGTAACTACATGAGAAATTAGGGGTTTTCAAGATGTGGGAAAAAGTTTTAATTTCTACACATATAATTATACTTGAATAAACCCAGATTGTACATTTGGGATGTTACACGCACATAATATATATTATTACACACGGGTTACAATATGGCTCACTCGTTTGAGCCACTCTCTACTCGTTACGTTTGCGTCTGCGTGCGTGTCCTGGTTTTGCGTTGAGCATGTCCTGTGGGGTATGTGAATCGATCCGAAAAGCGCGTCTCTGTTTGGAGAACGTAGGGAGACCGTTGAGTAGGCTAAGGTGCTTTAAAAAGCCAACTCTGGTCAAGCTGAGTCTGTCCAATCCCAGAGTCATCCAGCCGAGTCATGACAAAATGGCTACCACCTGCCATCATATATGTAATAAATGACTGCATGAATCCGCCCCCTGGTGCCACAGACCCCAGGTACGATGTATGAACTACCCCCGATGCGGAGGAGCTCTGACCTTGACCGTACGATGTACCAGTAACCCCCGGTGTGGTAGAGCTCTAGCCTTGGTATGGTACTCCGTACTGGTCATGGTATTGTTGAGCGTACACTAGGGGTGGGGACCCTGGGTGGTACGCTCCTAATCCTGTCACCGTGTAGTCCTCCATGGCACTAGCAGGGATGACCGCATCTTCATTGGTTTATTCGTCATCACCCCCTCGCCCAACTGAAGGTTGCAAGTTGGAATGATGGTAGCACAAAGTAATGCGAAATAAATAATCAAGACCTAAGCTAAACATAACTTACCTCCTCGATCTACACTACGCATCACCTACGGGGAGCGCTAGGATGGCCGCTAATCTGACTAGGCCATGCGGACGTTGATCGCACCAGTGATGCATCCCGACGGATGTGCGGCTCGAAGACGGCATGATGTTAACACAATTTAAGGCATAATAAATAATCACGACATAAATTGAACACAACTTACCACCCCAATCTGCAGTGTGGATGTAACGTCTCAAATTTCGAGCTTTCAAAAAACTTTTAGTTGTTTAGGTCCCCGAAAATTTTTGCCAATTTTTGTTGAATTAATAAAGCTTAATTGAGAATTTTTGAAATTAAAACAACTTAATATGATTAATATAAACTTCAATTAAATCAAAAACAATTTTAGTTGGGTACCTAGTGTTCCAAGGATTTTCCCTAAATTTTCTTGGATTTTTCGGTGTTAGTTTGCTTTTTATTGGAGCTCATTTGAATTTTTAGTGTTTTTTTCTAAATTCCAAAATCATTTCTATTTCCATTATGATTGTGGGTCGAATTGGCTCGGCCCATTTTCTCCTCTCTCGGGCCATCGGCCATCTCCTCCACCCGACCTGGCCTCGCCAACCACCCCGCCAACCCGCTCCCTCTCCCTGCTCCCCTCACCTTGGCCCAACTCGTCGCTCCGTCGGCCCAGTCCCGCGCGCCAAACCCTAGCGCCACATCGCCCGGACCCACCTGCCCTCGCTTCCGTGCCCCGCACGCCTCCTGGGGATATTTAAAGCCCCAGGTGTCCTCGCTTTCCGTGTCTCCCGCTCTGCCTCCTTCAATGCCCTAGCCGCCGCCCTGAGTTCGACGCTGTCATGCCATGCTCGTTCTCCGTCGTCGTAGCTCCTCGGGCTGTCGCATCCGCATCATCGCGACCGCCTCGTCCTCCTCTGCGCGTTCCGCCCACCCATCGAAGCTACCGGGCCTCCATTCACCAGCGCCGTCCTCATCGTCCTTGCCTCCGGCTGCGTCCCACCACCCCGAAACTCACATTCCACTCCCTATCTATCCTTCCTCTCGGTTGATTTGGCTTTTTCATCCACTGTGCGCAGAGATCCAAGCATCTTCTTGGTCTCCAGCCATCGCCCCTTCGCCGTGAAATTACACCGCCACCGGTGAGCTTCGCCGTTCATCGACCCCACCATCTTCTTCCCCGAGCCGTGTTCTACCTCGTGCTCACCCTCCCATCGTCAGTGCACCATCCGTCATCGTCGTAGCTCTTCGGGCCACCGCACCTGCATCATCATGCTCGTCATCTCCTCTACGCATTGCACCGCTCCACGCGCGCCGATGCGACCCCTAGCGCCGGCGACCTACTCGGACCCGAGCGTCGCCGCCTCGCCGGTGCCATGACGACGCCACCTCACCGCCACGTCGGTACTCCGCCCTACGTCTCTACGATGTCACACCTACGTGGTAGTCACATAGACGCTTGTGTGTCATCCTGAAACCCTAAACCTCTCCCCTCTCTCTCTGAAGTGCGGGCCCCACACGTCAGTAGCCTCGCCATCTCGTGCCACGTTGTCGTCCTGTCACCTGCCACCTCACCTCTATTGCATGATGTGTCGGCCTCATCATCGTCCATGTTGCATCCACCCAACCTGTGACGACCCACCCCGTGATGTACCGCAAGAGGTCCGGGAGGACCATTTTTTTTTTGCGCCAAGTCACCACGGAAGGATGTGGTAGCACCGCATGGAGCTTTCCGAGGAGGTGCCGGGACCTCCCGGAGAGGTCTTGCGGACCTCCCGAGGTCTTGGTCATGTGACCTCCCGGAGGTCTTGAGGACCTCCCGGAGGTCGTGGCCGCCACCGCTTTCAGTAGCACCTCCAAGCACATCACCAAGAGAGGTCGGCGGGACCTCCCGAAGCTAAGTCCGTGGGACCTCCCGGTGGTCCCGCCTGTGCATCTGAGCTAGTCCCGGGACAATCGAGCTAGCTCGCACAAAAACACAAGCCAATACCACAACCACGAGGTCAAACAAAGATGAAGCGCACAAATTAAACTTTATATAATAGGACCTTGTGGTCAAGCTTGTTAACAAGAGTCTCGCCATGAGGGCTTACAAAACCAACGAGGACTTACAATCTGGCGACAAGGAGCTCTAGGGCTCAAACACCAAAACACGCAAGCCATC
Source organism: Phyllostachys edulis (assembly GCA_036346405.1). Lineage (NCBI taxonomy): Eukaryota > Viridiplantae > Streptophyta > Magnoliopsida > Poales > Poaceae > Phyllostachys > Phyllostachys edulis. Next base: position 34,609,702 of record CM070556.1, read on the forward strand.
CAACAAGCACCACAGTGTCGGGTGGAGGGCGTCCTAGGCATCTTAGTCGTCGAAGAATTCCTCCTCGAAGAGTCTGCCTTGCCTCGCACTTGGTCATCCTCATAATCTGCTTTGACATGGGCTTAAGCCATGAGTACTTGGAATGTACTCGGCAAGTCACGAGAGCAAAGATGCAATAATATTCATGCAAGGACTTACCAATGGAGAGTCTGTATGGTTAGTTTATAAAGCCAAATTTGACAATAATAGCAATAATAGATTGAAAGCGACAAGGTAAAACCATAATACATAATACTTTTGATGTTTTAATAAAAGGTGGTGTGAGCACCAACTCACGGCCACAACCAAAAATTGGGGAGGTCTGATCACACGAAAGGCAGTCCTCACCCAAAACCCACCTGAACACCCATTCCAGAGGTCAAGAACCAACCCTGGACCACTACAGAGCCAACCTTGACCCCTCTGGAGCCGGCCAAGGTCTCTTGAGGCAAAGCCAAAGCATCTCATGGAAGTGTCCAGTGCACAAGCTTTTGAAACATCTACCCCTTGCACCATTTCACCGAGCATGTCCATGACCAAGGACTTGGCTATTGAATAGATCTTTTACTCTGCAGAGGTGTACAACTTTACCCACAATCCACGATCTCTCTAGCGGGATGGGTTCCGGTCACCCTTGCTCACTTCCTAAGGTGGCAGCCTAGAGAGCGGCAAGGCCTTTACAAAGCTTTGAACCGACTAGGGCTGCCCGCTAAGGTTTCGTAATCCCTCCAAAGGTCTAGAAATCCACGGGGTTATGGGGTGCCCCTCTTGCGCCAACTAATCACACGCTCAACCAAAACAGCCCCAAGCCATCTCATTGCTAATTATTCAGCCAGACCATTCCCATAAAATGATCTTGTGGTTGCACTAATTGGCCCGATTAAACAGATACAAAGTGAAGTCCTTAATTGTGCTAAGGCAAGACTTCCACAAACCAAAGTGCACAACACCACTACTCACTCCCTGCCTTCTTGCCTTAGCAAAACAATTGTATTAGCCCATGCCAAAAGACCACCCATCTGGCACACAAATTTTAACCAAGTGGTCTCACACCACGGTAAACCTGACTTAGGCATCCCGCCATAGTTTGCTCAACAATGGCACCAACCACACATTTCATAACTTATTAGTCAAGATTATTGGAGATGAAGCATGATACGCTCAAACCACATTTTCTAAGCGAGGCTATATAAGACCTCGGCCCCCATGTTGGCAAATAACGAGAACGCCAACTAAATTATCCACCCTAAGGCTCACAAGGTGAATCATGACAACATGATGGAGACAAGGTATAAAGGAGGCATAACGACAAGTAGGTAAGTAACTATAGCCCAAACCATTTTCTTATAAACATAGCCATGCATGATAATTTAAACCGAAATACATTTGCAAAGCTTGGTTCAAGATGATCAAAAGGAGGTCTGTGGCTTGCCTTGGTCAGCGGTGGAGAGCCTTGACAAAGAAGAGTCGGGTCCAAGATCTCCTCGAACTCGTGATCTACACGTTACAAAGAGAACCAAATAAGCAAAACCACACTAAGCCGAGAGAACAACAAAAGAACCAAAAAGGAACTCAAACCAACTCAGCCAAAAGGAAACCAAGAGGCTTAACACCGCCTCAAGAGCTCTGAGGGAGGGTCTTGCGCAAGGAAGAACCGAAAGCAGAGGAGGCAGGAAGGAAGAAATGAGCAAAAAGATTACAAAGGCCTTCCTCCCGGGCTATATATAGCGGAGTTGGTGGTGTGCACCACAAGGAAACCTAGAGACGTGTTGGCAATCGGGACTACTTGGGCGGGGCTTGCCCAAAAGAATTGAAATAAAGTACCTCGGATGGGATTGCATTTAATGTGACCCGACACCTATTAAATGCGCATGAGTTCTCGAGGCAAAACAATAATTACAAGGTGAAGAGGGGCAAGTGGGGCCGATCAAAAGGGTGCACCATGGTCAAAGAGGTGGCCCCACCAAAAAGGGTCATTCCCGCCAAAGACCACCGCGAGGTCTGGGCAAGAGGTCCAAGACACTCAAAGGGGAGGTCTGGGACAGGAGGTCCAAGGACTCAAGAAGAGGTCCTCAAAGCTCTGCGAGGAGGCCACGACACTCGGACCGCACAAGGGAGGTCTAAGGGTCAAGATTTCAAGGGAGGACCTCAGCGGTCCGGATCAAAGGGCGCAGGAGGTCTGGACAGTAGATCTCCAAAAGGGAGATCTAACGGTCAAGATCTCAAAGGGAGGACCTCAGCGGTCCGAGATCAAAGGGCGCAGGAGGTCCCGACCAGCAGAATATTCAAGGTTAGGAGGTGGTCTTTACAAAAGACCAAGAAGGCCGAGGAGGAGGTCTTGGACCTAAGGAGGTCGGAACCTTTGGATCCCACTAAAGGAGAACACAGACGGCTAAGATCTCGAGAGAGGAGGTCTTAAAGGCGAGATCCTAACAAGGGGAGGTCTCGAGCGGCTAGATCTCAACAAGGGGAGGTCTGAAAGGCTAGATCTCAACAAGGGGAGGTCTAAGCGGCTAGATCTCAACAAGGGAGGTCTGAGCGGCTAGGTCTCAACAAGGGAGAGGTCTCAGGGAGGTCTGCTAGATCTCAACAAGGGAGGTCTGAGCGGCTAGATCTCAACAAGGGAGGTCTGGCGGCTAGATCTCAACAAGGGGAGGTCTCGAGCGGCTAGATCTCAACAAGGGGAGGTCTGAGGCGGCTAGATCTCAACAAGGGAGGTCTGAGCGGCTAGATCTCAACAAGGGAGGTCTTAAAGGACACGGAGGAGGTCCGTAGGACACGTAAAGGTCTCATGAGGACAAGGGAGGTCTATTTGAACACAAGGGAGGTCCAAATAGCCACAAGGAGGTCTAGAAAGGTCCCAAAGGGGCACTGGAGGTCCAGAGGAACTCGGGCGCCCAAGAGAACTCGAGAGGTTCCGAGAGGCGTGGAGAGGTCCACAGGAGGTCCAAAAGAAGCAAAGCCAAGCGTGGCTTGAAGAGACCAAAGAGGTTAGAAACACCAACCCGAGCCGGGTTCTTAACAAGAAAACCCAAACAGGAGGGGTCCAAAACAGAGGGAAAGATGAGAGAGAGAGAGAAGGGAGGTCTGAGTCTCAAAGAGATTCAAGCCAACAAAGGAAGTTAAAAGAGAAGACAAAACCCAGGGCACACAGGGAGGCTCGGGGACACAGCAACCCAAGAGCAGCAAAGACACAACAGAGAGCTACAACCGGCAAGGAACACCAACTAAGAGCTTAGTTAAGGTTTGATTAATTCCAATTGAACTCTCCAGATTCAAAAAATCTCAGGTTAAGCTTTGGATTCTCAATAAAGCCAAATGGTTACTTTTATTTTGAAAACTTGGCAAGGACTTAAAAGAGCGGGGACGTTACAAACCTTCACCCCTTAAGGGAATCTCGACCCCGAGATTCAGGCTGAGCTAGGGAATAGGTGGGGGAACTCCTTCCTGAGGTCCTCTTCTCGTTCCCATGTTGCCTCGGCTTCGGAGTGGTTGCTCCATTGCACCTTGCACTGCCTTGGTGGTCTTGCTCTGGTAACTCTCTCGACACGTCCAAAATCTTGATGGGGTGCTCTCTGTAAGTGAGGTCTTCTTGGAGGTCCACACTTCTAAAGGCATTTGGTCCTCTGGCATTATAAAGCATTTCTTCAAGCTGTGACACGTGGAACACATTGTGAACTCCAACAAGTGAGGAGGAGGTCCAAGCTGGTAGGCTACTTCACCCCTTCTGCAAGGATGGAAAGGGTCCAATAAATCTTGGAGCAAGCTTCCCACTAACTCGAACATTGCATACCTTTGAGAGGTGAAACTTTGAGGTAGACACTGTCTCTGGGACAAAAGTTAGGTCTCGACGCCTAACATCTGCGTAGCTCTTTTGCCTAGTTTGGGCCGTCTTTAACTTCTCCTAATTGATCTCACTTGATCCTCGGCTTCTTCAAGGTCCTGCCAAGAACTTGGCCTTCACCCGATCTGTCGAAAGACAAGGAGTCCTACACTTTCTCCATAAATAGCTTCAAAAGGGACATTTGGAGACTCGCTTGGTAGGCTGTTATTATAGGAAAATTCATATGGTAACATCTTGTCCCAACTAGATTGTCTTTCTAGAGCGCAAGCTCTCGGCATATCCTCAAGGACTTGGTTAACTCTCTCGGTTTGGCCATCTGTTTGAGGGTGGTATGTCAGACTAAAGTTGAGGCCGGTGCCCAAGGCATCATGTAGCTTTTGCCAAAACTTGGAGGTGAATTGAGATCCTCATGCGAGACTATCTTCTTTGGAACACCATGAAGGCACACCACTTTTGCCATGTAGATTTCGGCTAGCTTGTCTCCAGAATAAGTAGTCTTCACAGGAATAAAGTGAGCCATTTTTGTTAATCTATCCACTATGACCCAAATAGAATCAAAACCAGCTTGGGTGCGAGGTAAACCAAGAATAAAATCCATGCCGATCTCTTCCCACTTCCACTCGGGTATGGGTAAGGGCACTAAAAGTCCTCCGTGTCTTTGGTGCCTTTGCTTTAACCTTTTGGCAAGTGTCACATTTGGCCACAAAATCTGCTATCTCCTTCTTCATTTTAGCCACCAAGTACAATTCCTTGACATCTTGGTACATTTTTGTAACTCCTGGATGTATAGAATACAAAGCTTCATGGGCTTCTTTAAGTATTATACCCTTGAGCTCCGTGTTATTGGGCACACAGAGCCTCTTATCAAACCAAACCGCACCTAGGTCATCCATAGAAAACCTTGCAACCTTCCCTTCTCTTATGTTGGTCTTAATCTCTTGGATGCTAGCATCTCCATCTTGGGCTGCCTTGATCTGTTTTTTGCAAGGTAGGTTGCACTTCAAGAGTTGCCAAAACCCTTCTTCCACTAACTCAAGTCTAAGCTTCAAGAATTCTTCATACAAGGCAAAGTTGGCTCTCCTTAACCATCAAAGTATTGACATAAACTTTTACGCTCAAAGCATCTCGCCACCACATTGGCCTTGCACAGGTGGTAGTGAATTCCACATTGTAGTCCTTAATAAGCTCAAGCCACCTTCTCTGCCTCAAATTCAAATCCGCTTGTGTAAAGATGTACTTTAGGCTTTTGTGGTCAGTGTAAATTTCACACCTATTACCAATGAGGTAATGGCGCCAAATTTTAAGGCATGAACCACAAAGACCAACTCTAGGTCATGAGTAGGGTAGTTTGCTTCATGAGGCTTCAAGCTGTCTTGAAGCGTAAGCTACCACTTTTACATCTGCATTAGAACACAGCCAAGTCCTTGCTTTGACGCATCACAATAAACTTCAAATCTTTCGACATCCGGAAGAACCAAAAGCTGAGGCAGAGGTCAACTTTCTCTTGAGCTCTTGGAAGCTCTGTTCACAACTGAGGTCCAAAGGAACTTCTTTTCTTTCTTTAATAGCTGAGTGAGAGGTTTTGCAATCCGGAGAAGCCTTCAATAAACCTTCAGAATAACCGCCATGCCAAGAAAACTTGAACTTGAGGCACGGTCCTAGGGGTTCCCAATTGAGCACATCTTGAACCTTACTAGGGTTGTGAGACACTCCTTCTTTTGACAAAACATGCCCCAAAAGACCACTTCTTTTAGCCAAAACTCACACTTACTAAATTTGGCAAAGAGTCGATGAGCTCTCGGCTTTTCCAAAACCGAAAAGAGATGGCTTGTATGCTCCTCTTCACTCTTGGAGTACACTAGAATGTCGTCAATAAAGACAATGACAAACTTGTCTAGGTACTCCATGAACACTCGGTTCATCAAATTCATGAAATAGGCGGGGCATTGGTCAGCCCAAAAGACATAACGATGAATTCAAATAACCCATACCTAGTTGAAAAAGCTGTCTTAGGATGTCTTCCTTGCGAATCTTAAGTTGGTGATATCCTGTTCTCAAATCTATCTTGGAAAACACAGACCCCTTCAATTGATCAAATAAATCATCAATTCTTGGCAAAGGATACTTGTTCTTGATGGTGACATCATTGAGAGCTCTGTAGTCCACACACATCCTTTGAGTGCCATCCTTTTTAGGCACAAAATCACTGGGGCTCCCCAAGGTGAGGAGCTAGGTCTAATAAAACCCTTGCTCTGCAAGTCTTCCAACTTTTTCAACTCCACATGATCATCAACATGCAATCAGAGGGCCTTTTGGAGATGGGGAGGTCCACAGGACAAGGTTTATGACAAACTCAAGGTCTCTGTCAGGGGCATTCACAGGAGCTCATCAGGAACACATCCACAAATTCTTTAACAACAGGACATCCTCCAAAACTTGAACTTGAGCACTACAAGATAGGGCTCCTTGGAGTTTCTCCGAGGTGGCGAAAACTTCACAATGGCACCACTAGGGCTGGTCAAAGAGATACTTTTGCCACTACAATCCAACATGGCATGGTGGTTAGCTAGCCATCCATGCCCAAAATCACATCTAGGGACCTCGTGTCCAAAAGGATAAGGTTGGCTAGAAATTCTACTCCTTCTATGACCATTTTCACTTGTGGACAACCCCGTTCGTGCTTAGTTCTCGAGTCGGGATTGAACCAACAAGGTAGACTTAAGAGCAACAACTCAAACCGGTGCTTTGCAAAAAACTCCGAGAAATAAACGAATGGGAAGCTCGAGTCAAATAAAACTGCACTAGCATCAATTTACTAGGAACATACCTAGTACCACGTCCCGAGGAGGTCTCAGTGCTTCTTCCACCGCCACATGGTTCACACGGCCCCTTCCAAAAGTTTGGGAGGTTCTGCTTGAGGAGGTCCTGCGGCTGAGGGTCTTGGCGAGGAGGTCTGAAGTAGAGGTCTTGGTGGTTGGCTCTGTCTTTAGTGGGCATTGATTAGCAAAATGCCCCACTTGGTGACACTTGAAGCGGTGATCCCATTTCTTTGTGGAGGTCGTTGGGCTTGTCTTGGTGTTTGCTAGTGATCTGTTGTTGGCGAGGTGGACAGGCGGGAGGTCTTAGCGAGAGGTCCCGAAGGTCCAGAGGTCCTTGGCGCTTGTTGGTAGTCTTGCACAAAAGCTTTGTGGTATTTGGGGAGGTCTTTCTTGAGCAGGAGGGTGGCACCTTTCTCTTGTAGGACTCGAGAGAGTTCTCTTGGGATTCCTCAATGAGCATTGCCTTGTTCACCATATCTTTGGAAATCGGGATAATCGTTGCCCACAACTTGAACTTTTAAGCCGGGATGGAGGCCTCGCTTAAAACGCTTCGCCAGCGCATCATCCGTAGCCACATCTTCGCGAGCATAACGCGACAATTGAGTGAACTTAGTGAGATACTCACTTCTTCGACATCTTGCCTTGCTTGAGCTCTCTAAACTCTTCCTTTTTCATCTCTACCTTCCCATCGGGACATGGGAGTGGCGAAAAATCGCAGAGAACTCGCCCAAGAGATCCTCCGGGGTCAAGATGTGAGGCACAAAATGTGTCCCACCACTCACCGCAGTCCTTCCAGTTGATGTGAGGCAAACAAAACCTTCTCCTGTCTTCACAAATGAGCAATATCCAACTTCTTCTCTGTTGATCTCAGCCAATCATCTGCATCTAAAGGCTCGGGAGAGCTCGAAAATGTAACTGGGCGTGTCTTCATGAACTCTGACAGCCTTGATTGAGGGTGAGCTGGGGGTGGAGGTGGTGGCGCTGCTGCAGCCTGACTATTCTGACTCATCATGGCAAGTAAAGCATTGGTGGTCTGGCTTTGTTGAGCCATAATCTGGTTCATATTCTGGCATCATAGAGCTCATCATCGGAGCTTGTCTGCCATAAACTGCCCAAAACCCGGGTCTGTTGCTGCCACTGGAGGAGGTGGGGGTGGAGGCAAGCTGCTGCAGGGGCTCACCGACTTGTGGATCGCCGAGTTCTGCACCATCTGGACAAAACTCTAAAGGTTTAATAGGTAAGAAGGAAAGCATAAAGGGTAAGAGGATACAGAGAAATAAAGATAGGGCAGCTATTAGGGGTGACTTGGTTAACAAGAGAGAACCAAAAGGCCAGGAGGCCAAAAGAGGCAACAGAAGCTTCAAAACGAGAGGTCTTCAAGACCCAAGCTAAGCGAGACTCGAGAATAGGACCACTAATCCTAACCTTTCTACAATCGGCCCTATTGAAGTTATAAAGGCAAGGAAGTCAAGTTAGATTCAAAATCAAGGTTCCAAAGAGAGATAAGATAAGGGAACTAAGGAGGAGTTAAGATGAGAGTAGAACAGGACAAGAAAAGATTTTAAGCGAGGATAAGGGCAAGATAGAACCAAAGACAAGGAAAGAACTACTAAACAAATTTTAAGTTGACTTGCTTTAGAAAATAACTTTTGGATAAAAACTAAATCGACTTTTACGCCTATGGCCACGTCCTCTGACCGACCTAGGCTCGATACCAACCGTGACGACCCACCCGTGATGTACTGCAAGAGGTCCGGAGGACCATTTTTTTTTTGCGAAGTCACCACGGAAGGATGTGGTAGCACCGCATGGAGCTTTACCGAGGAGGTGCCGGGACCTCCCAGAGGTCTTATGACCTCCCGGAGGTCTTGGTCTCGCCATCGACCTCCCAGAGGTCTTGAGGACCTCCCGGAGGTCGTGGCCGCCACCGCTCAGTAGCACCTCCAAGCACATCACCAAGAGAGGTCCGCAGGACCTCCCAAAGCTAAGTCCCGTGGGACCTCCTGGTGGTCCCGCCTGCATCCGAGCTAGTCCCGGGACAATCGAGCTAGCTCGCACAAAAACACAAGCCAATACCACAACCACGAGGTCAAACAAAGATGAAGCGCACAAATTAAACTTTATATAATAGGACCTTATGGTCAAGCTTGTTAACAAGAGGTGCGCCACCGAGGGCTTACAAAACCAACGAGGACTTACAATCTGGCGACAAGGAGCTCTAGGGCTCAAACACCAAAACACGAAGCCATCCAACAAGCACCACAGTGTCGGGTGGAGGGCGTCCTAGGCATCTTAGTCGTCAAGAATTCCTCCTCGAAGAGGTCTGCCTTGCTCGCACTTGGTCATCCTCATAATCTGCTTTGACACGGGGCTTAAGCCATGAGTACTTGGAATGTACTCGAGAAGTCACGAGAGCAAAGATGCAATAATATTCATGCAAGGACTTACCAATGGAGAGTCAGTATGGTTAGTTTATAAAGCCAAATTTGACAATAATAGCAATAATAGATTGAAAGGCGACAAGGTAAAACCATAATACATAATACTTTTGATGTTTTAATAAAAGGTGGTGTGAGCACCAACTCACGGCCACAACCAAAAATTGGGGAGGTCTGATCACACCAAAGGCAGTCCTCACCCAAAACCCACTCTGAACACCCATTCCAGAGGTCCGAACCAACCTGGACCACTACTCCGAGCCAACCTTGACCCTCCGGAGCCGGCCAAGGTCTCTTGAGGCAAAGCCAAAGCATCTCGCTGAAGTGTCCAAAGGCACAAGCTTTTGAAACATCTACCCCTTGCACCATTTCATCGAGCATGTCCATGACCAAGGACTTGGCTATTGAATAGATCTTTTACTCTGCAGAGGTGTACAACTTTACCCACAATCCACGATCTCTCTAGCGGGATGGGTTCCGGTCACCCTTGCTCACTTCCTAAGGTGAGCAGCCTAGAGAGCGCCAGCAAGGCCTTTACAAAGCTTTGAACTGACTAGGGCTGCCCGCTAAGGTTTCGTAATCCCTCCAAAGGGTCTAGAAATCCACGGTGGTTATGGGGTGCCCCTCTTGCGCCAACTAATCACACGCTCAACCAAAACAGCCCCAAGCCATCTCATTGCTAATTATTCAGCCAGCACCATTCCCATAAAATGATCTTGTGGTTGCACTAATTGGCCCAGATTAAACAGATACAAAGTGAAGTCCTTAATTGTGCTAAGGCAAGACTTCCACAAACCGGTGTGCAAAGACCCACTACTCACTCCCCGCCTTCTTGCCTTAGCAAAACAATTGTATTAGCCCATGCCAAAGACCACCCACCTGGCACACAAATTTTAACCAAGTGGTCTCACACCACAGTAAACCACATTTTAGGCATCCCGCCATAGTCTGCTCAACAATGGCACCAACCACACATTTCATAACTTATTAGTCAAGATTATTGGAGATGAAGCATGATACGCTCAAACCACATTTTCTAAGCGAGGCTATATAAGACCCACGCCCCCATGTTGGCAAATAACAGAGAACGCCAACTAAATTATCCACCCTAAGGCTCACAAGGTGAATCATGACAACATGATGGAGACAAGGTATAAAGGAGGCATAACGACAAGTAGGTAAGTAACTATAGCCCAAACCATTTTCTTATAAACATAGCCATGCATGATAATTTAAACCAAATACATTTGCAAAGCTTGGTTCAAGATGATCAAAAGGAGGTCTGTGGCTTGCCTTGGTCAAGCAAAGGAGAGCCTACTGCAAACAAGAGTCGGGTCCAAGATCTCCTCGAACTCGTGATCTACACGTTAGCAAGAGAACCAAATAAGCAAAACCACACTAAGCCGAGAGAACAACAAAAGAACCAAAAAGGAACTCAAACCAACTCAGCCAAAAGGAAACCAAGAGGCTTAACACCGCCTCAAAGAGCTCTGAGGGAGGGTCTTGCGCAAGGAAGAACCGAGCAGAGGAGGCAGGAAGGAAGAAATGAGCAAAAAGATTACAAAGGCCTTCCTCCCGGGCTATATATAGCCGAGTTGGTGGTGTGCACCACAAGGAAACCTAGAGACGTGTTGGCAACGGGACTACTTAGGCGGGGCTTGCCCAAAAGAATTGAAATAAAGTACCTCGGATGGGATCAGATTTAATGTGACCCGACACCTATTAAATGCGCACAGAGTTCTGAGGCAAGAGCAATAATTACAAGGTGAAGAGGGCCGGCAAGTGGGGCCGACCAAAAGGGTGCACCATCGGTCAAAGAGGTGGCCCCACCAAAAAGGGTCATTCCCGCCAAAGACCACCGCGAGGTCTGGGCAAGAGGTCCAAGACACTCAAAGGGGAGGTCTCCGGACAGAGGTCCAAGGACTCAAGAAGAGGTCCTCAAAGCTCTCAACGAGGAGGCCCTGACACTCGGACCTGCACAAGGGAGGTCTAAGGGTCAAGATTTCAAGGGGAGGACCTCAACGGTCCAGATCAAAGGGCGCAGGGAGGTCCTGACGAGTAGATCTCCAAAAGGGAGATCTAACGGTCAAGATCTCAAAGGGGAGGACCTCAACGGTCCAGATCAAAGGGCGCAGGGAGGTCCTGACCAACAGGAATATTCAAGGTTAGGAGGGTGGTCTTTACAAAAGACCAGCAAGGGCCGGGGAGGAGGTCTTGGACCTAAGGAGGTCGGAACCTTTGGATCCCACTAAAGGAGAACCTGGACGGCTAAGATCTCCAGAGAGGAGGTCTTAAAGGCCAGATCCTAACAAGGGGAGGTCTGAGCGGCTAGATCTCAACAAGGGGAGGTCTGAGCGGCTAGATCTCAACAAGGGGAGGTCTGAGCGGCTAGGTCTCAACAAGGGGAGGTCTGAGCGGCTAGATCTCAACAAGGGGAGGTCTGAGCGGCTAGATCTCAACAAGGGGAGGTCTCGAGCGGCTAGATCTCAACAAGGGAGGTCTGAGCGGCTAGATCTCAACAAGGGAGGTCTGAGCTAGATCTCAACAAGGGAGGTCTGAGCGGCTAGATCTCAACAAGGGAGGTCTGAGCGGCTAGATCTCAACAAGGGGAGGTCTGAGCGGCTAGATCTCAACAAGGGAGGTCTGAGCGGCTAGATCTCAACAAGGGAGGTCTTAAAGGACACGGAGGAAGTCCGTAGGACATGAAAAGGTCTGCGAGGGATAAAGGGAGGTCTATTTGAACACAAGGGAGGTCCAAATAGCCACAAGGAGGTCTAGAAAGGTCCCAAAGGGGCACTGGAGGTCCAGAGGAACTCGAGCGCCCAAGAGAACTCAGAGGTTCCGAGAGGCGTGGAGAGGTCCACAGGAGGTCCAAAGAAGCAAAGCCAAGCGTGGCTTGAAGAGACCAAAGAGGTTAGAAACACCAACCCGAGCCAAGTTCTTAACAAGAAAACCCAAACACGGAGGGTCCAAACAGAGGGAAAGATGAGAGAGAGAGAGAGAGGGAGGTCTGAGTCTCAAAGAGATTCAAGCCAACAAAGGAAGTTAAAAGAGAAGACAAAACCTGTGGCACAGGGGAGGCTCGGGGACACAAAGAACCCAAGAGCAAAGAAAGACACAACAGAGAGCTACAACCTGCAAGGAACGCCAACTAAGAGCTTAGTTAAGGTTTGATTAATTCCAATTGAACTCTCCAGATTCAAAAAAAATCTCAGGTTAAGCTTTGGATTCTCAATAAAGCCAAATGGTTACTTTTATTTTGAAAACTTGGCAAGGACTTAAAAGAAAACGGGACGTTACACAACCTAACCCTAGATCCATCTTCTCTCACTTACATGCGGACCTCGCATGCCAGGTCATCCCATGGTTAACCCTTCTCCATGAGCTCGGTCCACCGTGGACTTGGTCTATGGACCTATGGCCCACATGTCATTCTCTTTTCCACCGTGGACTCGCACCACTCCGTGGAATTCTTTTAATTCCCAAAATCCATTTTATTCCAGTGGGTCCCACATGTCATTCTCTTAGCTATTTTCCAAAATTCCCGAAAATAAAGATTATGGGAATATTCCGCAGCCCCACTTGTCAGCCACGCATTGTCTCTCTCATTTAGTTTTCCTGATTTGTCCTGATCAAACTTTCGAGAGCTTGTTGTTCCTCATATGAACTCTAATTGAACACATTCAAGTTTCTAAATTCATCTAAAATCAAACCCTACCTTCCAGTACCTTTCATTTGCAATTTGGAGTTTATTTGAATTGTCTTTTTGAATTTTGTTTGTTTTTGCACTTTCTCTCTCATTAGACGTTGATGTTCTGGAGTCATTGGAAGGACCTGAAGGTCAAGAAAATCGAAGATCGAAGATAAAGAACAACAACATTGCTGTAGCAAGGCAAGTTGTGCTTCGATCATATTGCACCTAGTTTTACAAAATTACGTCGATTCAAAGTATTGCATGTTAATTCAATTATTAAATTCTTTACTACTTTGGGATTAGCTATGCAACCTATTGATTATGCCCACCTTGTTTATTATGTTTCCATGATCATTTGTCACCCTAGCTTGGTTAATTACTAGTTGGTATTGTCATAGCACCAACGTGAGTTGATTAGACACGATTAGTATGCTTAGCCATGCAATGGACATTGATATCGTTTTAATGGCAAATTTATACCTGACTAAGTGCTTATGGAATATCTTTGTGATAATTGGTATGACGTGTTGTCACTTAGTGGAAGCATATGTTGCACTTTAATCAACTAAGTGGGAAAATATTTAGATTGGGGCGAGTGGAAGTACTAAGTGAACTGGTGGCTTCGTGATTGGGATCTTCGTGAATAGGTTAGTAAATTGGTAGTCTCGTTTTGATCGAATTAAGGACTTAACTTTGTGCGCCATTGAACTGAGATATACAGTACGACCACATGCCTGGAATGGAACATGCCTAGCTCAGTAAGTTATGGAGTCTTAACATTGGCTGTCTCAGGCAATAGGCTAGCTTTGTGATGGGTGGAGATGTGGAGTCATTAGTTGAGCTACATTTATAGACGGTTCACCGTTTATATATCCAATGATGTGCTCCAGGCCAACATTTGTGTGACACCAGGCTACCGAATTAAATCTCGCCGAGAGGGTCAATTATTGAGATGAAGTTTCGGAAAGGCTTTGTTGTGATCTTGTTGGTAAAGTGTACAACCTCTGCAGAGTGTTAACAATCTATTCGAATAGCCGTGTCTACGGTCATGGACATGCTCAGAGATTTCATACGAGGGGTAGACTTTCCAAAACAAAACTGGGAGGGACAACTGTGTGAATAAACTTATACAACTGTGTGAAAGAATTGGTTTAGACTAAGTGAGCTTTGTGAAAATACTTGTTTAATTACTATTGTTATTTTTTCAATTATGCTTTTAATCTATTTATTCGTATTCAACTGCAAATGATCATTTTTGGCAAAATAACCATAAATGTCATATCCTTTGGAATAAGCCATCATCTATACTTACATTCTGTGGTACAACTTGCTGAGTACTCCATGTACTCATTCTTGCTATAAACAATGATGTTCAACTGTTGAAGACTACATCAGTTCATTATTGGTCAACAAGGGTTACTTCAAGGATCATGGAGAACTAGGTCGTTCTACTCCAGTCGATTGCCTATGAGCATATGGATGGGCTACACTGAAGTTATTCTTTTTCCTTCCACTGCTTGTGAGATATTCGCCTTTTGAGGCATTAATTGTAAGCTTCGACCATAAGGTCGCTACTCTCATAATTATTGTTAATTGCATATTTCTTATTTATATTTGCATATGGAATGATATTTCATTGATGTTGCCACTGTGTGCACTAGCGTAATTTTGGGCTAGTGCAGCATACATAGAGGGTCCGAATTTGCATATTCAGGTCCCAACAGTGGATGGCTGACATGGAGCACTAGGACGGCCGTCGGTCTCACTAGGTCGTGCCGACCTAGGAGGTGAGCACGGTTGGTCCACTCGGTGTGCAACCTGAAGCATGTCGTCTCTCGATCGACCGTAGTTCATGTTCTTGATGATTTGCTTGGACTCCTCGTAGATGCACTTGAGAGTCCCGAGAAGCCTCGGAACGGTGTGGTCTGGGCTACGGATGGAGGACCCGGATGCGCATGAGATTTGTTGGACCCGATCGAACTGAAGTGACAGACAAGAGTTGTTCAGTACCAAATAGTAAAAATATCATCCTTGAAGCGAGCATATGTTGGGAGTGTTTTACAGTGTCGTCATGCTGTGAAGTGCCATGTCAGGACCCAGATTAACACATTTGAAACCCTCTGTGTATTCTGAACTAGTCCTATGATTAATAGATAGCTCACACAGTGACACATCGATGAAATACTATCCATTCAATGAATTAACTAAAAAGATAGCAAAATAACAAATAGTAATAACTGGACCTTATGGTCAACGTTTACTTAACTTACCACGTAGGGTTTAAGAAACAAATGAAACTCTTGCAGTGGAAAAGATAACTTGGGGTGGCCATCCGATATGCTCACAGGCAATCGAGTGGGGAGCGCATCCTAGTTCGCAAAGTCTTCAAAGAACTTCTCCTTATAGAACTCTTGAGTAGCTTGACCTTCTTCAATTGAACAACAAAGTTTAAAGCCGTGAGTACATAAAGTACTTAGCAAGTTGTAGGGAATAATATGCAATTAATATTAATGCAAAGCTTGATCAAAGGAATAGCATATGGTTCTTCTACAGAAAGCAAGTATTGACAGTAAATACGCTAAGTAGATTGTAAAGCGTAATTGAAAAGACAATAAATAAATAAACAATTGCTTTGAAACTACAAGTGAACCTCCCATTCAATTCCCAACCAAACCACCAAGTCAACATCCCATTCACTAATTGAACATCACTTTTTTTTGACAAGGGAAAACCCAGCTTTTATAGAAAGCAATTAACAAGGTTCTTACATAGAAGATAAAAGCCAACATGCTGGGATCACCAGCTAACAAAGAGAGACCAAAACAGCAGTAGCAACATTCGACAATACTATTACATCAACCAAACTAGCTATTACAGACAAGAGCTTATGCAGAAACCAAACTAGTGAGTTTAATCCAGTCTTCAAAATTCACCAAAAAGCATTCTAGATCACTTCTCTCAACCCCTTTGATGGGGACCCTCCAATGTTGCAAACAAGACAGAAATTTGAAAATCACTTCAATAGGTTGCTTAGGGAAACTCCTCTCAATCGCCATTCGGTTCCTAACTTTCCAGAGGTTCCAAGTAAGTGCTGCAAAACTAAACAAAGTAATCATTAGCCCCCTTCTTATCTAGCCAATGCAACTGGAAATCATCTAAAGAAGTAGGAATTCTCTCCCAGCTTAACACCTCTTTCACACAAAACCAAGCAAATTTTGCTAACACACAAGAAAACATAATATGATCAATGCTTTCATCCCCCTCACAGAGAATACACTTCTCACCCTCTTTCAACCTTTTTTTCTTCAATTGATTAGCTGTTTGGACTCTGTTCAGATAACTTTTCCACATGAAAATGTTAACTTTTAATGAGATCTTACTTTTCCACAGCTTTTGTAATTTCCTGCAAATACCCCCCCCTCCCCCCCCAAAAAAAAAGCCAACTGTCTATATATAGACTTTACTGAAAACAAGCCTGTTTTTCTCCAGACACTAGGAAGCTTTGTCCACTCCCCCATTTAAATCAATATCCATTATATATATTTTTTCAAAAGACTCCATTGACTTGTCTCCTCCTCACCAAAATTTCTGAGGAAATTAATCTTCCAGCCTTCCTCTGAAAAGCAATCAGCAACACGAGCATCAGGAGATTGACAAATCTAGTAAAGTTTGTCGAATTGGACCTTCAAAGGGCAATTACCAATCCAATCATCTACCCAAAAAGAAGTATTGCAACCATCCCCAATCTAAAAACTAGCATCCCTGTAAAACAAATATTTCACTTTCTGCAGACTTTTCCAAAACTGAGAGCCATTCAAAGGAATAGCATCTCTAAAACAACCCCTAGGGAAGTACTTGGCCTTTATGATTCTAAACCATAACTCATTTTTAGCTGCATAAATCTTCCAAATCCATTTAGCCAACACACAATCATTCATAACTCTTGTGTTTATAACCCCTAAACCCCAAAAATCTTAGCAAAAGAAGCTGGAGGACTACTACTCAGGTAAATGTCCCTTTCCTTCCATATAGCAACTTGGAGAACCAAGCTCCAAGAAGGACAAACATGGCGATGAAAAAAATGGAGTACCAGGAGCCTCAGCACACTGTGGATATGATCTTCGGTGGATCCTCCTCGTATGAATCAAGGTGTCATCTGAAGGCCATGGAACGGGAAGTGAACCTTGCCGAGTCTCCGATCACCGTCAAGCCATCCAAGTGGTCGGAAATAATTGTCTCCTTCAACAAAGAAGGCTGCCCTATCCCGTCAACTTGACCAGGTAAGTTCCCTATTGTTGTTGAACCTACAATTAATAATGGCAAAGTTAATTGAGTCTTGATAGATGGATGTAGCTCTTTAAACATTTTATTTATGGGAGCATTGGAAGAAATGCAAATTCCCAGGTCAAAAGTAAAACCTGTGAAACATGTCTTCCATGGCATAGTTCCTGGTTATACTGCTAAGCCGATAGGGCAACTGTCCCTACCAGTTACATTTGGAAGGCCAGACAACTTCCGAGTAAAAAAGATTCCATTTGATGTGGTGGATTTCGGAACCGCATACAATGGAATCATTGGTCGTCCGGCATTAGCAAATTTCCTAATAGCTACACATTAGGGTTATCAGAGTCTAAAGATGCCAGGACCAGAGATAGAAAAATGGCATATGCATGCGATCGAAAATCCCTAGAACTGGTCAACGAACTTCCGACTAGGGAAACTAATCCGCCTTCCATGCAGGTCAAGCACTCGAGACCAAAGATGACCCTAAAACCTTCTGACTAGACCAAGGAGGTTCCACTCGACAAAGACGCTTCTCCGAAAAGCGTCACAATGTCGTCTGGATCAGGAAATGCTAACGCATCTACCCAAAAGGTACTGGTCGGGGCAGGACTCGACTATAAATAGGAAAAGTCGCTCGTCTTCTACCTCCGAGCCAATTCGGATGTATTCGCTAGCAGGCATCCAATATGCTCGGAGTCCTCAAGGAGGTGATCGAGCACAGACTAGCTCTCCAGCCTGGCAAGAAAACGGTCAAGTAGAAGCTAAGTCGCTTTGCACCTGATCGGAAGGAGGCAATCCGATCAGAGATCGATAAACTTCTTAAGGCTGGATTTATTCGTGAAGTCGACCACCCATAGTGGCTCGCCAATCCTATAATGGTTAGAAAAAAATAATGGAAAATGGCGAATGTGTATTGACTTCACAGATCTTAATAAAGCTTGTCCAAAGGATGACTTTGCCTTTCCACGCATTAATCAACTTGTAGACTCTACTTCCGGGTATGAGTTGATAAGTTTTTTGGATGCGTATTCAGGGTACCACCAGATTAATATGAGTAAAGACGATGAAGAGAAAACTCCCTTCATCATACAATATGGCACTTACTGTTATGTGGTCTCATTTGGTCTCAAAAACGCCGGTGCGACTTTTCAAAGGTTAATGCAAAAAAAAAAAATTTAATCCTCAGATAGGTCGAAATCTAGAAGCCTACGTTGATGACTTAGTTGTGAAAAGCATCAACGTTGGCGACCACATTCCCTATCTACACGAGACTTTCAATAACTTAATAAGGCATAACCTTAAGTTAAATCCAGAGAAGTGTGTGTTTAGAGTTTCTTCTGGAAAGCTTCTTGGATTCCTAGTTTCGGCTAGAGGAATTGAAGCAAATCCAACAAAAATATCTTTCATCGAGCAGATGTGCCCTCCGATCACAAAGAAAGAAGTCCAAAAACTAACCGGTTGTATGACAGCGCTAAGTTGTTTCATAGCACGGTTAGGAGAAAAAGGATTACCTTTCTTCAAGCTTCTTCGGAAACATGAAGTTTCGAATGGATTAATGGGGCAAACGATGCCTTTGAAGAGCTTAAGAAGTACCCTATGAGTGCCCCGATCTTAGTGTCTTCAAGATGGGGAGAAATATTGCTGATATACGTGGCTGCAATGCCGCAAGTGGTCATAGTAATCGGTCGCTGAGCGTGACAACATCCAATCCACCAAAGATATTATGTGTTTAAGTCTTACATGGACCAAAGGAACGATATCCACAAGTACAAAAGTAGCCATATGGTCTCCTTATGGCTTCAAGGAAACTAAGGCATTACTTTCAGGCCCACAGAGTGGTCATACCTATTGGATATCCTCTTGGTCAGGTTCTTAGAAACAAGGAATCATCTGGACGAATAAAAAAATGGGCGGTCGAGCTTGGGGCGTTCGACCTCCATTCCATCTCACGAACAACAATCAAGTCCTAGGCTTTAGAATAATTCATTGTCGAATGGACAACCATGAACCCACCCAAGGGCCCGAGTATGAACTCCACAAAGAGTGGACAATGTACTTGGATGGTTCCTTGATGCTCAAAGGCTTGGTGGCTGGAGTTGTCTTGGTATCCCCTATTAGAGAACAAATCAAATACGTCATTCAGCAAAACTTTCCTGCTACAAACAATGTGGAAGAATACGAAGGTTTACTGGCAGGACTCCGAGCAGCTAGAGCGCTCGGGATTCGCAGATTACTAGTGAAAGGCGATTCTCAACTATTAGCGAATCAAGTCGGGAAAGAGTATCAATGCTCAAGTACTAAGATGTCATCTTATTTGGTGGAAGTACAGAAACTCGAAAAGCACTTCTTTGGTTTCCAAATCCAACATATTCCTAGAAAGGAAAACTTTCTAGCAGACCAGTTGGTGCGGATGGCCTCCATAAGGTCACCTGTCCCGCTCGGAGTTTTCCTCGGGCAACTCAATTCACCCTTGGCAGTCGAGCATTCCGAGGACTTAGATGCTCCACTGGAGGTCGTACAGCTCGATCCCAGTAGTGATTGGATGGCGTCGATCTACAATTATCTTCAGCATAGCATTATTCCTAAAGATGATGTAGAGGTTGATCGTATAGCTCGAAAAGCCAAATCATACACTCTGATCGAAAGTACCCTTTACAAACGGGGATCTCACGGAGTGTTGATGAGATGCATATCTTAAACAGATGGTATTAAGTTGTTCTCTGACATACATGGAGAAGTCTGTGAAGCACATCATTTCTACAAAACACTAGTCGGTAAAGCCTTCAAGCAAGGATATTACTGGCCAACTACCCTTCATGATGCAAAAGAGCTCATGACGAAATGTGTACAATGTCAATTACATAGTCGACAAGTACATCAGCCGGCACAAGCTCTGCAAATAATACCTCTTTCTTGACCTTTTGCAACCTGGGGACTAGACATTCTGGGACCTTTCCCAAGAGCACCTGCAGCTTTAAATTCCTTTTTTGTCATGATTGGTACAATCACAAAATGGATAGAAGCCGAGCCAGATGTTAAAACAACAATTGAGGCTGCTAAGAGGTTCCTCACAAAAAAGTGATCACACGATTTGGCATACCCAATCGTATAATCAAAGATAACGGTACCCAGTTCTCGAGCGGAAATTTTTAGGAATTCTACGAAGATCTAGGCATCAAGATACATTTCGCTTCTGTCGCTCATCCGTAGAGCAATGGAGCAGTCGAGTGAGCTAATGGCATAATAATGCAAGGAGTGAAATGCCGAGTATTCGGCCAGTTAACAAAACGGTCAGGAACTTGGGTTCAAGAACTTCCTTCTATGTTATGGGCCATTCGAACCACGACCAGTCGTGCGACCGGTAAAACACTATTTTTTCTAGTTTACAGCGCTGAAGCCATGCTTCCTCTGGAATTGTAAATTGGCTCTGCTCGAACCGATTGTTTTAATGAAAACGATCAAGAAGAACGACGACACAACGACATCAATTTCCTTGAAGAACGACGAAACCAAGCCCTTATACGATCGGCGGTTTACCAATAAGCCATGAGAAGGTACCACAGTCATAAGGTGCAACCTCGCAGCCTAACTGTAAGTGATCTGGTTCTCAGAAAAATTCAAAGCCAAGCAAATCACAACAAACTTTCTCCCA
The DNA here is from genome assembly GCA_036346405.1 of Phyllostachys edulis. Lineage (NCBI taxonomy): Eukaryota > Viridiplantae > Streptophyta > Magnoliopsida > Poales > Poaceae > Phyllostachys > Phyllostachys edulis. The sequence continues at coordinate 34,630,472 of CM070556.1, forward strand.
CATGGGAAGATCCATACACTATGGTAGAAGTAACCAGACCTAGTTCGGTACGACTAGCCATGTCAGACGGGTGTGTTTTGTCAAAATTTTGGAACATTGATCAGTTGCATAAGTTCTTTATATAAATGTATTTTACATTCTTTCAATTTTAATAAAGATTCACTTGTTCTTTACTTTCCGATGAGTGATATTGTTTATATGTCTGTTATCCATTATATGGTCACATACTATTGTTGTTTAACTGGTCGGAGAAGAACCAATTCTCTTCGGTATCCTTCCAAAAGGATCTCTTTTCCTTTTTTGGCCTTGATATAATCGTCACAAGCCATAAAGGTATAGTCTTGACCATCACAGCTATGGTTCTCACACGCAACCATACACTCTTTTCTTAAAAAAGCAAACAAGTAAAGGAGCATAACACAAACAACTTGATATAGTTACTTACATGCTTAAGACTTCAAAGACTAATTTTCTTCATTTCAACATTCTATTCTACTCTTGTTTGGCTACTGGTCGAGACACGGAAAGCGTTCTAGTCGAAATCTCTCCTCTCTTCATATGGTCCTGCCAACTGAAAGGAGTTTCCTAGCGACGATCATTTCCTTACGATCTTCACTGCTGGTCAGAACTTGGGAATGAACACATTTCACGAAGTGTCTATCATGTCTTCAGTTCTTAGCAACCTTTACGGATAGTTTGGATAATGTGTATAAATAAGACCACTTATCACTTTTGCATATATCTTTGCATGATTTCTTTTCATCAGTACAAGTCTTACAACATCTTCCGATCACACAATGTACTATACAGTATTTTCGATTATGGAAATAGATCTAAAGCTGGTCGAAATCATATGCTGGTTCTGACCAAATTGATTCCCTAGTGTTAATTATATCTTTTTTATAACATAATCAACACATACTTTGTACTATGGTCGTAGCTTTTGCTCTTTTTCTTGATCTACTGCTTCTTTAGTAAGTTTTTCTACTAAACAAGCAGTCGGAGGCTAGGAGATATATGAGTACTCAAAGTAAGAGATGAACACAGACTTTACTAACGATAAAAGGTAAGCTTTCACATTTACAATTTTCATATTACAACCATCTACTCCTTGGGACCACCAGACTGGCCGCTATGGGATGAAGACCCGACCTGCATCTCCTCAGCAACCTTCATTCCGAAGGGTCTTACTCCTTTAAAGATCTTGGCTGCCTCATCCTCCGAGCAGTTGAAGTCCACTTCAAGAGCTTGGAAGTTGAGGGAGGGGTCGGAGGCCTTAAGCTTTGCCAGAGCAAAGTTAACTCCATCCACAATGGCATTCTTCATGGTCTGTGCGTGGTTACTCCGAGTTGTCTCGGGCAGACTTTTGAGATCTTCAAGTGGTTGGCCAAGATAATTTATTTTCTCTACCGGATCTCTTAAAATGGGCAGGCTTAATACCGATCCCATGTCGAAGAGCATATTGTTGAGGGCCTTGACTCTCTCTTCAAGACTCTGCTCGAGTTCTGCCTCCTTGTCGTGCTCGAACTTAAAAGCTTTTTTACTCTTTTTAATTTTTGAGTTTGCTCTGCACGAGTAAACCGATGATAAATACATATAATTAGAATAGATAATATACTGGTTAAGTCTACGACTGGTTACCTTGATTTTTCTTCTCGAATGTTTCAATAACTTCCTTGTACCTGGTCGTCAAGTATTCGATCGACCGGTTCTTGGCTTGGCATTCTTCTTCAAGCTTGGGTATTATGGCTTCCTTAGCCATAACCTCTTTTTTTTTTATCCGAATCTATCAAATATGATAAAGGGAGAAGTCAATTAACAGAAGAGGGACAAGATAACAAGGAGGGAGAGAAGTCAAGAAGAAAGTACTTACTTTCTAATTCGGACTTTTCTTTTCCAAGAGTTTTATTCGCTGGGTCAATCCTCCGACCACAGTGAAATTCTCCACCATATGCTACAAAAAAGCGAACTTATTTAAGTTTTTCTGATAAACTTTAAGGAAAAGGTTATAAAAGTGGTCATAGGTGCTTACCTGGATCGCCATGTCATTATATTCAGTGAAAATAGTATCAGGACTCGTCTCTGCTTGACAATTCGATATTTTCCTCCAAGCCTCATCGAGATCCTCATCATTGAAGATCCGAGGGCAATTAGGGGACTTCTTCAACAGCGAAGAAATACTTTCTTAAACGGTCTCAACAGAGGTCGGGACCTGCTTAGACTCTTCTTGGACCTCTACCAGAGGCGTAGTCGGGGCCGCCACAGGTTCTTGAGTAGGCGCTGGTGCCGCCATCTGCTTGGGGGCTGGCTCGACCACCCTTTCCTTAGGAATTTTCTCCTGAGGGGTGCTCTGATCGGGGACGATCAGAACACCAGAGGACCTATGAAGACATAAGAAAAGAAGGTCAAGATTTTGGAATACTAGAAATATTAAAGGTATATATTTGCATAAGTTTCTTTCATACTTACCTGGTCGTCTTTTTGGTTTTTATCTTGAAACGCCCTGGAGCGAAATTTACGACACTTGCCTTTCTTTTCTTTTCAACCGATTTTACCGAATCCGAACCAGTAGGGCTAGTTGATCCCCCACATCCTTCGATCAGGGATCGGAAGAAATATCCTCGACCAATCGGTCGAAGATAAGATCCCTGACCACCTGGTCGGAGATGGTGTCTTTGTTGACCTCCAGAACAGTTGCTCTGGTAGCAACTGTCTGGTTGTGCGCGACCACTCCGGGGCCTACGACCTCCATGACTTAGACTCGTGTCCTTCTTTTCCACCTAAATAACAAATCAAGCTTATTTAGGTGACAAAATTTTCCATCTCAAACATATACTCCTTTTTTAATGCTCTTTTTACCTTTGGGAGACCATCATCTTGCGTGGTCATCGAGCAAGAGTCAGTCGGAACAACGGTTAGAGTAGAGCTCTCGCTGGACTTTTTTTCCTCAACCCGACCTTTGCATATTAGAGGAGAGTTATATACCAATCGAGAGATATATATATATATATATATATATATATATATATATATATATATATATATATATATATATATGAAGGAAAAGTTGTTATTTACCTTAAGTCTCTTTATTCTTTCTTCTTCAGAGACAATAGCCAAAATACGGGAGAAAACAGCCTTGACATCAGGCTCTCCAGTGCAAATCATTTTGATCCGCTCTCTGACTTCATCAGGGGAAAGGGCTTCAAAAAAAGAATAAAAAAATTTCAAGGTTACAAAATAATCAACTAAATAAACCATACTGGTCGGGATTTTTCAGGACTTACCTTCCCTAGAATCCTTAGTCGCATCATCATGACCAATGTACCAGAGCATGGAATGTGCTTGAAATTTCAAGGGACTTATCTGGTGCATGGAAAAGTCCCTCACCACGTACCAAGAAGTCAAACCCTTGCATTTAATCTTGGATGGCTTCAATCCATCTTCTGACCTTTCCCGTCTTCTCTGCGCTGGATCTCTAGTTTAGATTCTCGCTCGTCACTTTGTCAACGAAGCAGAGGCAGACCTCATTCATGAATGTCATGTAGAACCAGCTCTTCTTCCACGACGACCACGAAGACTTTAAGTACAAACGGATGTACTCGTCAGCCCACCTGTCATGGAGGCGTAGCGAGCACTCCCCTGGTCCAGCCGTCGACTTTCCCGACCTTGCCATCTTGTAAAAATACCTGAAGACCTTCAGATTTGGTCGGATCCCTAGGTACGCCTCGCAGAGGTAGATGAAGATGCTGATGTTGGCAATCAAGTTGGGGGGCAGGTTCACTAATTCAACTTCATGGTACTCGAGAACCTTGGAGAGGAATTTATATGCTGGTAGCCTAAACCCGCATTCTATATAGGCAAGAAAAATGGGGATTTCTCCATCTTCGCCGCTCGGGAAATGCTCTCCGGCCACTGATCTCCAAGAAATCACATTCTTGTCTGGGAGCATCCTAATCTTCTCCAAAGCCTTGAGCTTCTTCCCGCTTAGGTCGGAAACTAACCATTTGGTAATCGGGTCCGACATGGTTGATTTTGGACGAGAGGATGAAGGGAGGTCGGAGAGGTTTTTGGTGAAAGGATGAGAGGAGGTCGGATGATATTTCTTTTGAAAAGATGAAGGAAAACCTGAGAGCATAAAAGCCCTAAAGCTGTGCGCGTTGGGGATTTTATAGCCACACTAGTATTAACTGCAATCGGGAGTTACCCAAAGTCCAACGGACAGAAAACCTGTTTGGTTTCCTATACGGTTCCTCAACTTTAAAGTGAATACAGACCACCTCGTTTGTTACATCATTAAATGAGGGCCTACCCGATACGATTTCATCAAAGAAGAGTTCATACTACACATTCATTTAAAGTTTGGGGGCTAGCTACGAGGATTAAAATCTCTAAATATTACTTTAATATTTAATTAAAGACTGCATGTCCTTCGTGGCTGTAACTCCTAAGGCTAACGACCCCTGGTCGTGAGGATTCCAGAGGTTACTTTATGGGTACCACGTCAAGAGGTCCTGTACTGCTACTCCACTGCATTTACTCACTCGTAGGAGCTTTGAACTGGCACTTGGACCCGATTCCAAGTATATTCCTTCCGTGTGACGAATGGAACATTTGTTTGATTTGTCCCAAACTTCACGACGTTTACAGCCCTAAGTCACTGACAATAACCATCATATGGTTATTCTCCCATTGACATCAACCGCTGGTCAGTTGGCTTTCTACCAACTGCCACAACTTCTCCGACCGGGCGTGACACTTCCAAAGGGCACCACTTTCAGGAGTAACTATCACCCATTCATCAGCTATTTAAAGGAGAAGACAACTGGGAGAGAAGACACAGTGACAAGTCCACAAGATCTAGACACGATCTTCAACAACAACTCAAGACTGCTGAAGCAATACGCACATCAAGTGTAATTAGGGCACCCCCTGTAAAGGATCCAGTTCATTGCAATAAAGAGCAATCACATTCTCTTCCAAGAACTCTTTGCCATTTTTCTTTATTTATTTCGTAAAATCAACAACTCGATCGTCAACACCATTCCTCTTCAATGGCATTTTGGACCTTGTCACGCCGCTGTCTATCTTCAAGGTACCTCAGCAATGACCAAGATGTAATCTCCCTTTGCATCCTCTCCAAGGAAAAGCGAACTGCATGATGGGACGTCATGAAACTCGGTGTATGTGTTGCTTGACTAACCAATATGCACCAATCACCAACGAACATGCTCGCATATGCATAGGAATCACATGACAAGTAACAACAACACTATATCCATCCAAAAAAGTTTTACCTCCACTTGTTTCATGATTGGGTTGTGCATGAACCTCCAAAGCAACCGATATGGCTTCATATGCAGTTTTGTGACCAACCCCAATGTGTCCACATGTGTTTGGCTTGCAGCGTTCTTCAAGCTTCCTGGATCGATCATCATGGCACAATCGGTGTTCCCCACTCGACAACTATTGAAGAACATATAGCTTGGATCGTATAGCGAATCCTCCTCACATTGATCCATGGAATAACTGAATTGCATGATTAGCTCCATCTTCTTCATGTTAGCCATGTCGATCTTTGATCTTCGTAGGATCAAAATACCGTGAGCAACTGAAGCTCTAATACCACTTGATAAGGATCCAACTAGTTGATTAGAAGGATCTCTAATTGTTGGCCTAATCTTTCACGGTACACATGAAGATTGGTAATGTGTCGTCTTCTTCTCTTTGCTTCAGATGAACAGTACCATGCATGTGACTAGTACCCATGTGAATAGTACCAAATAGGGTGACTTGAGGGGAGAATAGCAATCTCACAAACCAATTCGGGTTAATTAAATTGCAAGAAAATCAACACTCATAAACCAATCTAATAGATTGAATTGCATGTAAACAGTGCCCAAACTCTTGATCTCTCTCAATCTCTCAAGAACAGCAAGCCTCTCATCTCCCAAACACAAGAACACAAAATGTGCGCTAAGTGGCTTTTCTTATTTTTATTCATCTAAATCATGACTTGTTCACCCCATACAAAGGATGTTTACAATAGCTTATATAGCCATCCTAAGACACCTAAAACAAAAACCAAACTCTAAAGATAACTTCGACAAAAAAAAAATGAAACACTGAAATTTCTACTGTCGGCTTCTTTTGCATGTTGCGGCGCGCACAGATGGAATCTTAAGGTGATACTTGATTCTTCCTGAGGACCTTGAAGTTAGCTTTCCAACAAGTCCAAGAACACTCAAATCAGAGTTCGTATGCAAAAGTTATAGCCTTTTTATGCCGGATTGTGCTGGTAGTGACGAGTTCAATGCAAAATAACTTCAAACCTTCCTATCTTCAATTTCCTTGTTTGGGCCGACTTGGATCTGTGGAAAACATGAAAAAAGGAGTCTACTAGACAATTGTAAAGTTATGAAATATCCGGATATCACCCAAAGAAGTCGTACAAGTCATAGGCTCCTCAAGATTGTCAACTCTCGTGTGACGTTTTGGACAGACCGTGCAGCATCAAATGAAGTTACCATAACTTTTTGGAGAAAGCTCGAAATCAAGATCCGTTTGATTCGTTGGAAACTAGGCTTGATAAGATTTGTAAATATAAACTTTGTGTGCATTGGGAACCTCATAATTCATGAAGAAACTTTCATGAACATGACGGACAGAACACCAAGTACGCACATGCACGTGCAATTATTTTTCCATTGCCCCTTCGGGTTCCCATGCAATATCCATGCCTCGTATGTGCGCCGGTCCATGCACATGTAGCTCCTCACACGCAACATGCGCACATTGATGTGCTGCATGTGCACGCTTAGTTTCATACGCTTCTCCTCCATCTTTCTTCTATGTGATTCCTATAATTAACTCAAGCAAAACAAATTCCACACAATAATTAATTTTAGAAACAAAAATAGTGGGCTAGCCGCATCAGGTTTCACACTGGTGCCATATTGTGAAGCGTCACACAACCCCTTATACGTGGCACAAAGGACGACTGATCAAAAGTTGTAATGGGACATCTCCCTAGGCTCAGTGTCAACCAAAGAATCAGCGATGTGGATGAAGCTAAGGTACAACTAATAATCCCAACAGAAAAGATAGAAAAGGTACGCGACGAGGTGCATCCTAACAACCTCGTCCGGTGCATTTGCAGGGCATCAACTGAAATGCCTAAGCCATGTCCAAGGGACACCACGAGCCCTATCTGGGATAGTTAGACAAAACCGATGTGCCAAGCGAGCCTTCCAATCCGCCGGTGGACGGGGTGGAACAAGTACATCTGCCGCGATCGGCAGACCGATCAAGAAGGAGACATCCTAAAGAGTGACCGCTATCTCTCCCTGCCAAAAGTCGAAGGTGTGTGTCGAGTCTCTATCTATCAACAAGTGCTGATATGAGACTCCCGGCCAAGGTGAAGTAGCGGCTGACATGGAGCATCCTCGTAAAGGGGAACAAGCCTGTGTCCCGAAGGAGTGGGACGTAACAAGGTTCAAGCTCCCAGTAATGCTTCTCTGACCTAAGCACGAGGGATGGAGGACCATCCCCGTCCCCGGTGATCCACAACTTGTTACGGTGATATTCATCGTAGAATGGTTCGAGTAGCTCCGGTAGAGGCGTGACTTGCAAGAGATGAAATATCGAGTTAGTTCAAAAGAAATATAGTGCCAAAATACATGGAAACGAAGCATTAAAATGAAACAAAGTACGGAAAGGCGAAAATATTACAACACTATTCATTAACATAAAATGACGACAAAATTAATTAAGACTAAATAAATTACGAATAGTTAATCACGACAAATTAACTATGACTAATTTAATTATGACTATACTAATTAAGACTGAATTAATTATGACTAATTAACCACGACCAATTTAATTACTTACTAATTAATTAAGACTATATTAATTACGACAAATTAATTGCCACTACTTAATTATGATTAAATTAATTATGACTAAATAATTATGATTAATTAACTACGACTAGTGAATTTGGACAAGTAATTATGATTAAATTAATTTAGAGTAAAGTCCATTACCGGTCCTTAAACTTTTTCATCTTTGTGTCATTAGGTCCATAGACTTTCAAAGTGTGTCATCCCTGCCTCTAAACACTGCTTGGGTCTCAAACATAGCCCTCTTGCTTAGGCACAAGAATGACACACTTTGAAAGTCTATGGACCGATGACACAAAGATAAAAAGTTTAAGGACTAATTTGAGATCCAAATGGTGTTTAGGGACCGAGATGACACACTTTGAAAGTCTATGGACCGGGATGACACAGTATAAAAAGTTTAAGGACCGGTAATGGACTTTACTCATTAATTTAACACTAATTACACAGTTAATAAATATAATGCATAGGAGAAAAAAATTACCTTCTCTAAAGATCGAGTTTTGCTTGATGTCGAACTTTCTATACTAATACGATTGCTAACCACTGCTCTAAACACTCCTTAATCGGCAGAAAAATCATAATTAATTTCGGCCGATCATGCAACCTCTCGCTCGCTCGATTCTCTCTGTTTCTCTATGCCGAGCGCTCGGTTTTCGGGAGAAGAATGAGAATATGTAACACCCCGACCCACCACTTGGGTCCGGAATGCTACCACCATACATAACATAATACAAATTCTGCGCAGCTAAGTTAACAATTAAACATATTACAACAAAATATGGGTTATCTGAGGAGAGTGTTGCATTAGAAACTACATGTGACGTGGATGATCTATTCTCCCTTCCCGAAGCATGTCACTTGCAACGATCACCTAAAAAAACATTAACAAGCAAAGGTAAGTCCGAAGACTCAGCAAGCACATAACAGAGACGATAATCACTGCCACACAAACATAAACACATTCATTTCATTATTTCCATCATAACTTCTCTTTAGTGCAATGCACCACCATTCTACATGCTCATTTGCTCATTGCATTGCCTATGTATGCGAATGCATCATCATGCTCATGCTCATATGCATCTCATCGGCTGATACCGGTATCGCGGAGTGTTCACCCGTCGATGAAACACTCTTCCCTCATCTTCGTTAGGATGAGGTCCTTACATTGTAGGACTTCCTTTAGTCCCTACAGATGTAAGACTTCATCTAGAGCACACCGGACTAGTCATGCAACTTTCTCACCGACCTTACCGGATTAGTTACATGACTTTCTCACCGACCTGGCTCATGCATTCTTACCATGATGCAAATGCACATGTCCATTGTCATTGTCGTGATTCATCGTTGTCATCATTAACAAGGTAGATTCATTGCTCACCTTGTCCCATCATCATTGCCATCAACATGAAACCATTATCATGTAGACATCATAATTTAACATTGAAACCATTATCATGTAAGCATCATCATTTAACACTACCGTATAAGCATCATCACATCAATAATATCATGTAAACGTCCTCATGTAAAGTTTACTATGTAGACATCATCACATAAACATTATCACATAAGCCTCATCACATAAACGTTACCGTGTAAGCATCGTTACCTAGACGTTACCGTGTAAGCATCGTTACCTAGACGTTACCAAGTATCATTACCTAAACATTACCACGTAAGCATCATCATGTAACCATTTCCTTGTAAGCATCATCATATACACATTACCATATCAGCATCATCATGTAAACATTATCATATCATGCAAACATCACATATTTCGCAACACTAACATGCTATCGCTCTACAATGCACTTGCCTGTTAACCAAGCGGAGCGGAGCAACGCGCGGATGACGCCATTCCCGAACCTCCACCTGAACAGGCATCAAACCGGACTCAATACAGTACTTCAATATAAGCACACAGACGGACGACATGATCCTACGCGCAGTCCGACACGAACGAACTCCTTCTCTCCGGGCATTATTCTGCTAACCCAGAGCCCAAAATAACAATAATAGATTAGAGTTCGAGTCGTCTAACCTTGCGAATAAAAGTTTATCTGCGCGTCTCTAATTTCTTTCCTCTTTTCTTTCTTTTTTTTCTCCTCTCTTTTCCTTATCTCTTTTGGCCGGCTCCCCCTTTCCCCATTCTTCCGCTTCTCTCCCTTTTCTCCACTTCACCGACGCCTCCCCTCGCTCTCCCGCTCCACCGGCCGCCCCGCCCGCCTCATGAGCCGCCTCTCTAGCCGCTGCCTAACGCCTTGCTTCTCCTGCCGTCTTGGTTCAGCCGCCTCCCTCTCTCTGGCGCCTCTCCTCAAGGCGCCACCTCCTCCCCAAGCCGCCTCCCGCCATCGGCACTCGCCCGACGCCACCTCCACTCGGCTGTCGCCATGCTCGGGCCGCCCAAAGAGGTTCGCAGCGCCGCTTCCACTTTGCTCCCACGCCCGCCATGGTCGCATTCTGCCGCCGTCGGCTCCTCACCACGCTTCCCGCCTCGTGATCAGGCCCCGACGCCGCTCGGTCTCTTCGCGCCCTTTCGGTCCACCGCCTCGGCTCCTCCCCACGCACTCGACCCGGCTGCTCATAGCCAGCGCCGCCACACTGGCTCGGGCCTCCTGCCGCCCCTCCTGCGTCGCCGCCGCCTAGCTCCACCTGTAGCCTACTCTATTCCTCTTCTTCTTTGGTTGCTCTTTGCAGTGGGCTTGAGATGGAAAGGTGGGTTGGCTTGCTTGCTGGTTAGCAGTGGGGAAGAAGGCTTGGGTTGTGGGGAGCTTTGGCTTGGTTACCACCGGTGGGGAAGAAATGGAATGGGAGGGGGTGTTGGCCTGAGGCTTGGTCTTATCCCCTTCCCTCTCATCTCTCTCTCTCTGCCTCTCTCTCTCTACCCCTCTCTCTCTCTGTGCCTCTCTCTCTCTACCTCCTACTGTGGAGAGGTAATAAGGTAAAGTGCATTTTTACTGGTTTTACAGAATAGTTGCGCCACGCGAATGAAGGATTTGCGCCAACCGCGAAGCGATGAGAGGGAATCGGATTCCCTCCCATGGGCTTTTTTTGCACATGCGGGACAGGAAGGAATGACCGGTGTGACACGATGGGACAGGAGGGAATCGATCCAATTCCCTCCCACGCGGACACGCAGGGCAGAGCGGGGTCCGTTTGTGGGGCGCACAAAGGCAACGCGGCACCGTGCCCCTGGTGCACTAAGCCGGTTCCACCGTGCCTCGAGGGCACGAACAAGGTGAGTCCAGCACCCAAGGGCACGAACGAGGTGACTCCGGCTCCACAGGGGCACAGACAAGGCGACGTGTTATGTCCCCGCGGTTCCGCGGTGCTATTTTTGCATTTGACGTAGATAACTAGGGATGGCAATCGGGCGCGGCGGGTACGGGTAGTGCTCGCCCATACCCATGCCCGCGACCCCAATTTTCCCCCACGGGCATGCCCGCGAAGGACGACGGGCGAAAAACCTCGCCCATGCCCGTCGCTCATGGTACCGTCGCCCACGGTATGCCCGCTACTCCGCCATGAAGCAGCACTATCGCCTATGGGTACCCATCGCCCGTGGGTACCCATCGCCCGCGGGTACCCATCGCCCACGGGCATACTCATCACACAAACAATGCACACATCAAGTTCATCTCAATTCACATCAATAGTGCATCACACATTCAACAACTACGGAATTTTATCGCAAATCACACATCAAGTTCGACAAAACAACTAATCAAGTTCAACAAATAAAATAGAAATACAAACTGACATAGTTCCTCACACATAAACAAATTATGTTTGCAACAAGAGTAGAACAAAATGGTTCAATTACAACAATTCAACAAATAGATCAAAAACATGTCCATAAACTGGTTTACTAATCAGAGTCGACGATCGAGATTGAACAACAATCTTTAAGCTCCTCTTCAATGTCTTCAAGGCATGTCCATAAACCCTCAACTCCTTCTTCACCTGAAAAGTAAACATTGCATTACATTACTAACTTCCAATCACATAGAAAATTTAAAATATTTACATCACTAGTTGCATACCTTTAATGTCATTCCGGCCGACTTTGTGAGCACATCAATGCCTCCAATATAGCCGGAGGAGACGATCTGCGATATTCACTTAGCACTCTACCACTAGTGCTAAAAGCGATTCGAAGCTACTGTTGTTATTGGAATAGCCAGGATATCACGAGCAATCATCCGCAATGTAGGATAACGTGTCCCAGCCACCTTCCACCAACCCAGTATATCAAATTCCTCATTTGTGCAAGGAAGAGTTTCTTCTTCCAAATAGCGATCTAGCTCACTTTTGGTCTTTACTACACCGGTACTTTTCTTACTAGCAGCTAGTGTTTTAAATATTGAAAGCACCTCATTGGCACCAATTGAAACACTAGTACTAGATGATGTAGCCATACCCTCTTCTCCACTATGCACTTGGTACTCATTCATCAACTCACACAAGCAATTATAACTCTTTGTAACATTCTCTTCAGAGTTTTTTTCACCAAAGAGAGCAATATAGCATGCATGTAACATTGTCATTTTTCCACGTGGATCAAGAATAATAGCAATAACCATCAAACCATGAATATCAGACCAGTACTTGTCAAACTTTTTTATCATCTCAATGACATAGCCTCAATTATTGGATCTCCACATCCTAGCCATTTATTCATATGCATTTTGACCTCACATATCTTTGGAAAGAATATGTTAGTCGTTACATATTTAGTTCCGTAAAACATTTCAAAGAGTTCAAAGAAGATACTTAATTTTTCACATACAGCTTGAGGCAAAATTCCAATCAGCAGTTAGCTTGGTGCACAAATAAATTGCATATCAAGTTGCTTCAACCTCTCAAAGACTTTCTTATAGGAATAGCAAGACTAAGCATAACATAGGTCGAATTCCATCTAGTTTTGCAATCAAGACCAATCTTTTAGTTATTTCAACCTTAACAAACCGAAATGCTTTCACAAATTTTTTCGTACCTCTTTGGTGTAGTCATCCAATAGGAAACACTATCACGTACTCTCTTAATGCCATGCTCCATGACACTCAATCCATCTTTCACAATTAAGTTAAGAATATGTACAACAACAAGATATGTAGCATCTTTCCACCCAATAAAAGATTAGATGGACCAATCTTTGTCTCTATTGCTTCAACCAATTTATCATTTGTTGAGCAGCTTGTCCAAGGTCAAAGTAGATAGCTTGCAATCAAGATTCCAATTCTGTGCTTTTATATAGCGCTTCACAAATAATCTCGATGTATGTGGGCATGGCACATATATAAACCTACATGGTTCAACATAGCAAGAAGATTAGTATTTCAACATAGCAAGAAGATTAGTATTTCAACATAGCAAGAAAATTAGTATTTCAACATAGCAATCACCTCAAAATGCAGCTTCTAAGCTTCCAAGAGTCATCAACAAAATGTCCAGTTACTGCCATATAGCCTCTCTTTTGATTATCAGCTGTCCAAAGGTCAGTTGTAACAGCAACACGACAACTGCTTTTATCCAAGTAACTGAGAGCTCTCTTTCTCTCTGAATCATAATGATCCAAGATATCCTTTCTAATAGTATTTCGAGCGACCATTTTAAATAAAGGTTGTAGTGCACTAACAAATTTACGAAAGCCGTGGTGATCAACAATGGATAGTGGATACTCATGCAGAATAATCATGGAATAGAGAGCTTTCCTAGCAATTTCTTGATCAAAGACATAGTTCTCTACAGTTACTTGCCCATGTTCAGAAGATCCATACCTCAAACTGGTTTGTACCTTCCCTTGCCTCTTCCGATATATACAAACCTTCAAATGCTCATGCAGATGTTTAGTACCATTCTTCGTTTACGAAAGGTACTTGTCGCACCAAATGCACTTTGCCTTCCAAGCACCCTTCACTTTCGGTCTTGTAAATTGCTCCAAACGGGTGAAGTGAGTTTCCTCTTTGTGCCACGAGAGTCTTCCTCTTCTGCATCTGCATCTTCGGCATGTTGTTCTTCAACTTGAGGTTCGGCTTCAGATCCTACTTGCTGATCACGGAGTATTGAGCCTTGAGAAGATTGCCCATGTTGGCTACTACTTCCCGGAGTCGCCATCTGAGAGTTGAACACAAATATGAGACTTAGAATATCTGAGAGTTGACAAATATGTACACAATTGATATACTGTAATGAGTATAAAAAGTATTCACAATGTACACAATTAATAAAATGATCTCTCCATTTTGCTTCCATGAACTGTGTATTGAGCCCACCAGATACTACTATAAAAGGTATCTAGTACACAATTAATAAAATGATCTCTCCACCTAAGCTGCTTAAGGTAGTTGAACTCAAATGTCGCGAGGTTGATGTGATCCTGACTAGGTCAAGAAAATAATGCAATTTATTGCTAGTATGCGATTTTCAAGGACAGTCAGATCTCGAACTTACATGCTGAGTATTGTCAATTTTCAGATTGATGTGAACACTGAAGTTGGTGTGGTTCGTGATATTCGCCTTAAAGAACTTCGACTTTATACAGAGTTACAGACTATGGACTCCTGAGGAAGGTTGGCATGACTTGGTTGCAAAAGGATTTATAGAGTACATAGATACTGAAGAGGAAGAGACTACTATGATCTCCATGACCATAAATGTAAGTGAGATCTGTTGCATTTAAAGTATGCCCGAATTCCTGACTACCTATGGTATAGCTCCTTAGCAAATTATCAGACAACAAGAGCAAAGCGGCAGAGACATATCTGTTCTAGCGGTAAGCTAACCATTAACACGCACTCTCTGTGCTTTTATATTTTTGCAATCGACAATATATGACTAAGCATGTAGGACTTCGGTCACCGCCAAGAGATAACATGATCGATTGAATCAACAGGCTCAAATCATTACAAAGGTGAATCCAGAGTAGAGCAAAAATTGATGTGCAACGACAGGCAAGGTTCACAGATTGAGCTTAAGAACACTATCTTAGAAACAAGTGCATGTCGAAATAAGGAGATGAGCGAAGCTGAAATTTCGACAGGAGATGAGATACTTCAATAAATTTGCAATTATACAATACAATAAGCTAAGGAAAGACCTCGAGTAAACAAGATCTGGTTTGAGAAGCATTTTTGGTACATGATAGTAGCTGATTTCGGGATCTATTTGGTCATTGAAGGGTGGGAAGAACTAAAATGTAAAAAGAAAGTGCCACTACAACATCCGGGTCAGGATCTTCTGATCTTCCACCGAGTGTATTCTATGAGATATTTCCTTGCAAGAGCCCCGACCTTGGTATCGAAATGAGAGGATGTAATGCGAGAACCGTAGGTAGATTGGATTCGTGAATATCTGCACAAAGAAAAAAATACGCAAAGAGAACTCTATTATAACACAAGCAAGAAGAATCTTTGGATTGCACGAGCAATTTATCAAACAACATAGCGGCAAATTTCACAATATATACATTACACATCTCCTTTTGCGAGCTATGGAATGAACAATCAAGTAGTCAATGTAAATGCTTAGGAGCCCATATCAAGTAGAGGACTAGTAAATTCCATCCCTTTGATGGAAGATAATGTAAATAAATAAAAATAAGATAGAAGAAACCATTGGAGATTTTGAAAGCAACTGAGGTGCCTGCAGCTTGAAAGTCAAAAAGAATGCCAAATGAGACCTTGAAACTTTATACTGGAGGCGGCGACTGGAGGACGCGGGCGGCACTGGAGGAGGGCGCGTGGTGAGCGGGAGGAGGACGCGGTGGTGAGCTGGAGGAGGGCGCGGTGGTGAGCGGGAGGGGCGGCGACTGAGGGGGCGCACTGGAGGAGGACGCGGTGGCGGCTGGACTCTGGAGGAGGGCGCAGATGGTGGCGGGAGGAGGACGCGTGGTGAGCTCTGGAGGAGGGCGCGGTGAGCGGGAGGAGGACGCGTGGCACTGGAGAAGGGCGCGGCGTGGAGGAGCGGAGGAGCGGAGGAGGACGCGGTGGCAGCCTGGAGAAGGGCGCGGTGGTGAGGAGGGCGCGGTGGCCGGGAGGAGCGGGAGGAGGGCGCGGCGGCCGGGAGGCGCGGGAGGAGTGGAGCACTAGGATGGCGGCGGCCGGGGGGAGCTGGAAAGCCTGGAATGCGCGATTTGGCCGGGAGGAGCGCGGGCTGGCGGCTGGATAAGCAACGCGGCTAGGGTTCACTGTTTTTATTTAATGAGGGTCCCACTTGTCAGTATAGATGACGGGTAAACGGGTGAAACGGGCACGGGTAGAGCTTACCCATGCCCGCGCCCGTTTACCCGATGGGTAAGAAATTGTGCCCGTTTTTATACCCGTGGGCAAAAAAAGACGCCCATACCCGCCTCTATTAGGGTATTTACCCGCGGGTACGCGGGTAATCGGGCACAATTGCCATCCCTATAGATAACGGCTTAAATTGCTAATTCGCGTGTTGCCGGCTCCATTTCTTTTCTTTTCTTTCTTTCCACTCGGATGTTGGATGTCCAAGTGGTAAGTCATGCTAAACTAGTAAATCTATCCAGCAAAAAAAAAAACTAAAGTGCTTTTCCATCTACGTACAGATGATAGTTTCCTTTGGTGCAAAATACCTACAGTACAAACAAATTTACGCTTTCGTCATTTTAGTCGAGCCATGCGTTGCAGTACGCATCAGAGTAGCATACGTCTTCATTATTTTTCCATCAACTTTGACCGATGTTGACTGCATACCTTTTCGAGAGAAAAAATCCCATCAGTTTTGACCATTGTTGGCTAAAGTCGTAGACAAATGAAAATCTCACGCAGGTGTATGATTTGCAGTTATTCATTCCGATCCATATCATGAACAAAAAGAGTCAGAGCTATGCTATAGACTACATCCCGACAAAACAGAAGAAAATTTTCAGCCTGTCAGTGCCACTGCCACAGCCCTCTGAATCGCAGAGGCCTCGTACTCATCAATCTGCCCCTCACCGTCTCCCTGCATCCCGTCTCTGCTCTGCAAAAGTTCCATCTGCCGGACCGGCCAATTATGGTCACCGGCCTCACCCCATCCTGGTCCCCACCTGTCCATTGCCAGTATGTAGCCCGCCCAACTCCACAGCGGCACGTGCATGCATGCCTGGGCCGCGGATGGACTCGACCGCCGCCGCGCACACCACGGGCACGGGCACGGGCGTTACCGCCCTGAGATAGCCTCTGGCATCGAAACAAGCACCGCAGGGTAAGCGAGCATTGGAGCGCATGATACTCGGGGCGCTCGCCGCTCGGCCGTCTGGTTCTCGAACTCGGTGGCGAGGTTGACGTTGATCTCGACGACGTAACGAGTAGTTGTTGACGTTGACGTACTCGTGGGCGCGCTCCGCCTCGGCGCAGATCCGCCCGGCCACCTCGTCGGCCCTCACGTCTTTCAGCACGTACGTCCTTGCTGCACGTAGGAGTCAACGTCAGCGTCACGCCATCCTTGGCACCAGCGGCGCTCATGCCGTGGTCGCCGCTGTCCTCGAGGAAACTACGCAGCAACTCCACCAGATTTGGCCTCATCGGCGTCCTCGAGGCGCCGCGCCGTTTCCCGCAAGCCCGCGAGGGGGGTAGCGGGCACGTTTATGGATGGGTGTAACAGCGTGCAGATGCGCGCGCACAAAGCGCCGCGCCCTGTTACATTCCCAACCGTATGAACACTTGGGGCAAGAACTGATGATTTAATACCAACTCAGGATACAAGTAGTTTGATACAACTTGGGAGAAATTATGAGCTAGACTGGAAGAAGCAATTGGGGGACTGGGAATTTAGAGGAAGGGATTTGGGGAAGAAGAGAAGTAGCAGGGAGGAAGAGGGGATAAGGCATGAACCTTCAGGTTCAATGTTCTTCGATGCCCCCATTTGGTTGCTGTCACCTGCCCCTATGTAGTTCCGACTCAATCCGCCTCCTAGCCCACGGCCCAACAACCAAAGCTCAATCCAAGCTAGGTCGGTATGTGACAGTCCTCCCTCCTTGAATTTCGGTTTGTCTCTAAGCCGATACAGAAGAATCGTCATCATTGCCACCGGGATCTCATGGTATCAGTAGAACCTCCATGCCCAGCCTGCCGTGAACACCATCACCACCAAGACGAAGCCACTGCACTTGGTCAGAAGCCTTGAGCCTTTGTCGAACTCTCATTGGGACAGTCTGAAGCTTATACTTGCTACAATTAACCCCAAATTGCCAAACATCGACAACCAAGAAGCTTTCTTTTGCGGCAAAGACCAAATTGCTGCGTTGTAGAACTCATTATGCGGATCTTCTTGGAGGCTGCCCTCCAACAGATTTTTCCATCTCGGCTCTAGCGATCCTCCCAATGTTGTCATTTGAATTCCTTGTTTGTCAACAAAAGTCAATCTTGCTTGGCAGACAATCGCCGAGGTTGCTGGTGTGAACAGAAGCTAGTCCCGCCCTCGATCTCTTCGGAATTATGTCGAGATTCCACCGCACGAGTTGCAACTACGGGACTCCGAAGACATGGACTCTAGGACTACTAGCCAAGTGTTTCAAACTTTGACGGCATCACGAAAACCTCACCACTGGCGTATGCCTGCGAAAGCTCCTCACCTTGCATCATTCCAGCGAACACTGCAGGCATCCCCTCGAACATCTTCTCTAACTCAGGCTGATACGGTCCATCTCCAATAAATGCAATTCTTACTCTAGGCAATCTATCCATTACCCTTAGCCTAACTCGCATCTCATGACTACGAAATATGGGATGGAAGTTGGCAGAATCAACACCTTTGTTCCAAAGGCGTATTCTGTTAGCTGATATAACCTGGGCAGTTTCAAAATCCTTGTTGATAGCAGCAGATGGCACCAGAGTTAGATCAACAGCTCTATGAAGGAACCTTATGACTTGCCACATTGGTTCTACAAGCCAACTAAACGTATATTTCGGTATGTATACTGGGACATGGGTGTGGTAGGACATCACTAGGGGGACAATGAGAAGTTTAGCAATAACAAGAGCCCCAAAAAACCATAATTTCAGGTGAGGATGCATGAGGCTTGAACTTTGCAACATCTGAAATGATCCTAGGACTGAGTGCAAATGAGAGAGGAACCTTTCCATACATTGGACATGTAAAGCTCCATGAACCAATAACCTTGGCACCATGGAATTCTTGGGGAACCCTGTTACCATGGAGGCCATGAATTTCTTGAAGCAAAGCATATAGTTCAGGAATACTCTCCACAAGACCCTCAGGGATAAGAACACCACCATGATATTTATCTTTTTCCGCCCTTGCATGCACAATATCACATATCTGCTTTGTAATATCAAAAATTGTAAGTTTTGATGCAGCAACCTCCTCGCCAAGGATAACCATATTTGGATGCGATTACAGAGCACATTCCAATGCCACATGAGATGCTTTCCGCCCCATCAACCGGATAAAATAGTACTTCTCAGCTGAGATAGCATCAGTCTAGACATTACTTATTAGCTGTGAGTTTATCTTGCATATGGTATCAAAACCAACAGTTTTCTCGACAAACTGGTTCTTAAGGTCTCCATTCAAAGTTACAGGAACACCTACAACCTTTGTTGCACACTTAGACTCAGCAAAAGTCTCAGCAAGTTGAGCAGCATTCGTATTGGATGTGACACCTCCAATGATTACCAGAGCATCCAACTTCAAAGCATGGCGACTAGCCATTGCACCATTGAACATCATATCTTTGCAGTACCCATTAGTCAGAAGGGGACATTCTCCAACAAGGACAAAGCGATAATCCACTCTGCACACTGCCTTTTCATTTGCTCCCACCATTTTCACAAGATTCTCCTCAAGTATATGCATTGCCACTCCTTGATTTAATTCAGCCACCATTCCATAGCTTGCATATTCAAGACTTTGATTGGAATACTTGCCTCCTGGCGCATAAGTTAGTGCATCAACGCAGTTATCACTCGCTGAATCCAGTGGCACTCCACTCCAGTAGCATTTGAGGGATGGCCAAGGTGTCTTCAACTGCAAGCCAACTTGATTGCAGGCGAACGAAGGCCATGGTGTAGGCCGTAATCCCCCTCCACTACACTTGATCACCACTCGCGAAGGCGGCGGCCATAGTTGCCGCTCGTCCCACTTCATCGGTGGTGGCCACAACACCATTGTACTCCTGATAGACATTTCATCGAATAGCTTGCGCGCACCCAACTGACAGCTGCATAGTTTGGGGACATGCTTGTCGCCCAGGTCGATGGAGTGGAAGGTGGTGCCACTCGGTGTGGAGGTGAGGACACAGGTGCCGTCATGTACCAGAATGGTGGCGTCAGACGGCTCAGGGCCGGTGATGGCGACGCAAAGAATGCCAGTTGTCGTGGGTGGAGTCGGAGCCACCTCTTGGAGATAGGTTGATGGCACGTCAGTGTTGCAGCAGCGACACGTCGTTGAACACCTGGTGGGCGTCACGATGTCCAGCTCTCTGGTGTCGAATGACTTCGACGAGTAGACGTTCACGGGCTCCGCATGTGCCCGGAGGGTTGTGGTCGTGCCCCTCAAGAGCAGCGACACAGCTGCGACCTTGGCGTAGCCGACGTTGGGGTCGGGGCCCGACGTCAAGCACTTGGTGGGCGACTCGGGGGCGAGGGCGGCTTCTGCACATGGAGTAGCTGCCTCCACGGCGTGGTCCACCGTGGTGACAAGGGTAGCCGTCGGTGCGGTCACGGGTGGTGGCAAGGCATGAACGGGTGCTCCTAGCAGCTGGATGATGACCTTCAAGCCGACCGCAAGCTCGTTCATGCGTACTGCCAGGTCTTCCATCTCCACTGTCTGCTTCTTCACTTCTGCGATTAATTTGTTCAGCATCGCCTTGCACCATGCTTCACTCTCCTTCCCAGCGTCGCTCATGGCCACCTCGGAGCTCGGAACCAACAGGATCAAAGGCTCTGATACCATATTGTTACATTCCCAACCGTATGAACACTTAGGGCAAGAACTGATGATCCAATACCAACTCAGGATACAAGTAGTTTGATACAACTTAGGGGAGATTAGGAGCTAGACTGGAAGAAGTAATTGGGGGACTGGGAATTTAGAGGAAGGGATTTGGGGAAGAAGAGAAGTAGCAGAGAGGAAGAGGGGATAAGGCATGAGCCTTCAGGTTCAATGTTCTTCGATGCCCTCATTCGGTTGTTGTCACCTGCCCCTATGTAGTTGTTGGAGAGTTCGTATTAGATCCTAATAATGAGTTGTATTAGATTAGGACTCTACTTTGAGACTATAAATAAAGGGTGTGAGATCCTACGAGAAAAACACACAATTATTCCCTAAAAAATCAACATGGTATCAGAGCCAATCCCTAATACCTGAGATCCGCCGCTGCCACCCATCCACAGCCGCCGCCACCATCCACCCACAGCCACCGCCGCCATCGCTCGGGCAGCGTCATGACGATCGCCCATGATCGTCGCGGGCCACCATCGCCGCCACGCTGGCCGTGTTCTTGTGCTGCCGCCCGACGCCGCTTCGATTGCACGGGTTGCCGCCGCCAAGACCACGCCACAGCGGCGTGAGCCTCGCCATCGCCTCTAAGGGTGGCCGAGGAGGAAGAAGGGAGGAGAGAAGCCGTCATGGGCGTGAGCCTCGCCGTCGCCTCTAGGGTGGTGGCCGAGGTCGCCATCACAAGCCGCCGCCTGCTCGAACGCCGCCGCCGCCGGGAGAAGAAGCGAGAGGCGGTTTGTCTGGGCTCGGGAGGAAGGAGGAAGAAGCGTCGGCAGAGGAGAAGAAGCGAGAGGCGGGTTGCGTCGGCAGAGAAAAAGGAAAAAAAGAAGGGAAGGTTCTTTTTCTGTTTAAATATGTTACAAATCTATATGATTTTGGTAATCGTGAAGGCAGTCATCGAGGCTCGGCAGAACGTTGATGCGTAAAGAATTGCCGTGATCGTGGAAGATACGCGCGGCATATCTTAGCAGTGATTGGCATTACTCTGGTTGTTAGAGAAGATGACCCCTGAGGAAATTGAGGCTGCAAGGAAGGCAGAGGAAGAAGCCGCAATGAGGACGGTAAAAGAAAAAAAGAAGACAGTTGTTGAGACTACTTCGCCGCTAGTGACTCAAGGTGATATGAGGAGCATGTTACAGGACCTCTTTGCGACAAGCATGATAGGTCCAAGGGTTAGTGCAGGGTCATCTAACTTAAAGCTGGAGTTGATGCCGAGTGATGTAAAATTGGAAGGAAGTAATAATTACCTGAGTTGGTCTAGAAGAGCTCAGCTAATTCTGAGGACGAAAGGGGTGGAGCATTACCTGCGAGAGACTTGTGCTGAGCCTGCAGACAAGGCGAGTATGGATTGGAGGATGTGGAACACCACCAACTCTGTGGTAGTAGCTTGGTTGCTAGCTTCGATGTCTCCATCCATCGCCGGGATGGTGGAGATGATGCAAAGTGCACCGACGATATGGAAAACACTAAGCAAAGATGTACTGGGCAGAAATGTGATGATGATGGTGGAAGTCACAGGCAAGGTGGAGGCCTCAAACAGAGGAGAAGACCGTCCAGAGTATGCTAGTGAACTGCGAAGAATCGTGGGCGATTTAGATCACTACGATCCACCGCAGCTAACATGTGCCGGTGATATTGAGATCTGGCAGGTATGGGCTGCAACGCAGACGGGTGACACACTTTCTAAAGGGACTGAACTCAAAGTTTGAGAGTAAAAGAGCTGCCATGTTTCACTTGGCAAACTTGCCTACCATAGAGGAGGCTATTTTGGCTATGGTGCAGGAGGAGATTCGACTACGAGTAATGGGGACAACAACCCTGGTCAGATCAAGATCGCCATACCGGATGATAGGAGTGCTACAACTGTGGGGTGAGAGGACATCTGAGCCGTGGCTTGTCCTTCTCCACAAGATGGAGGTCGAGGTGGAAGTCGTGGTGGTCATGGAGGCCGAGGTGGAGATTATCGAGGCCGAGGTGGAGATCGTGGTGGTCATGGGAGTGGAGGTCGAGGAAGAGGCCGAGTTGGTCCCAAGGCTAATGTGGCCGCTCTGACAGAGGAGATCAAGTTTGTCACTCTGACAGGCGAGCAAGCTATGCAGTGGGAGAAGTGGCAGCAGGGAAAGGCATTGGAGACTTCTCATGATTCCACCTCCTTTGGTAACTTTGCAAACTATGCCCACGTGGCTAAGGTACGCAGCACATGCACTTGCATCCACATATAAGCACTCTCATTGATTGGATCATAGATTCAGGGCATCCAAGCATGTCACGGAGTTCATGAGTGCTTTTGCATCTTACACCCCATACACTCATTCTGAAACTGTCCAAACAGCTGATGGAACCTCCTAGCTTATTCAGGGTGTAGGATCGGTAGAATGCACACCATCAATTGCTTTATCCTCTGTGTTGCATGTTCCCTCCTTTCCAGTCAACCTTCTTTCATCGGCTTCTATCATTGACCAATTCAAATGCATCGTCACATTTGATGAGGATTCGTGTTTGTTCCAAGAGAAGAGAACCGGAAAAGGATTGGGACCGAATAAGGCGAATGGGTCTGGGTACATTGATCGTTGATGCGGGCATTAGCCGTGGCTATAGGAGGAATCGAGGAGAAATTTTATTACATCATCGCCGCTTAGGACATATATCATTTGAGAGTTTAAGCCGCTTATACCCCGATTTGTTTAAAAGGGTAGACAGGAGTAAACTTGTGTGTGATGCTTGCGAGTTTGGAAAGCATACACGGTCTACATATAGTAGCATTGGTCTTCGAAGTTATGAACCTTTTATATTAATACATTCGGATGTTTGGGGTCCGTGCTTAGTTACTTCCGTGAGTGGTTTTAAGTGGTTTGTCACATTTATTGACTGCTATACTCATATGACTTGGATTTATATGATGAAACACAAGAGCGAGGTCCTTCGATGTTTTCAGGACTTCCATCGGATGGTTGCTACTCGCTTTGACGCAAAGGTTGGATTCTTCGATCCGATAATGGAACCGAGTATGTTAATAAGGAGGTTGCAGCGTATCTATCAAAAGAGGGGATACTTCATCAGACTAGTTGTCCAGGAACTCCACCTCAGAATGGAGTGGCTGAAAGAAAGAATCGACATTTGTTGGAGGTAGCACGTTTACTCATGTTTCAGATGAATGTGCCAAAGGGATTGTGGAGTGAGGTAGTAATGACGGCAGTGTATCTCATCAATCGCATGCCGTCTCGGATACTTGGGATGAGATCTCTAGCTGAACTTCTTTTGGGTCAGCGGGAGTTCAAGGTGCCTCCCAAAGTGTTTGGTTGTGTGTGTTTTATACGGGATCACCGACCGGTTGGCAAGTCGGATCCACAGCATTGAAATGTATCTTTATAGGCTATTCATCAAGTCAAGGGCTATAGATGCTGGAACCCAGCTTGAACGAAAGTTGTTCGTGAGTATGGATGTGACATTCCGGGAGTTTGAGCCTTACTACACGAGTGGAGATACTCTTGATCAATTTTTGGAGTTCTCTCCTATCACTGAGGGTGACAGTCGAGAGGGAGAGAACAAGGAGAGTGATAGTCAATGAGAAGAAGTCATTGTAGGAATGATTCCATGCCCAAACCTAACGGAATATACAACGAGAGATGTGATAGCCCCAAAAGAATTGAAGGTTTATCAGCGAAGATGCTTTGGGAAACAGGGGGAGAAGCAAAGAGACAAACAACAAATACCGAGCCATCAATCTGAGTGGTAGAACAATCGAATAATCATGACCACAACAAGCAAATGGCCTTGCCAAGTGATCCAGTCCCAAATCCCTTCTCGGGTCTCTCTCCATCAAGTTCCTTGCCTCCCCTTGGGGCAAGTGGTAATGTTCACTCTAATCTAGAGTTACCACTTGCACAACGAAGGGAAACTAGAGCTAATCGCAGAAAGCCCCGATCCCAGATGGCTTTGAGCATGACATTGCAAATTTCATCTCATATTCCTATATCTCACACGCATACAAAGCATTCATTGCATCTCTTCGACAAAGGCATGTTCCAAAGGATTGGCGAAGTTGCTAAGGTGATCCTAAATGGAAGGATGCCATGAAGGAGGAACTTAGTGCACTTCAGAAGAACAAGACATGGGATCTTGTTCCACTTCCAGCAGGAAAAAGGGCAGTAGGATGCAAATGGGTATTTACAATTAAGCAAACTCCTGAGGGCAAGATAGAGAGATACAAGGTACGGTTGGTTGCAAAAGGTTATAGTCAAACATATGGGATAGACTATGATGAGACCTTTGCACCAGTGGCGAAGATGAGCACGGTAAGAATGTTGATCTCTTGTGCAACTAACTTTGGATGGCCCCTACATCAGTTGGATGTGAAGAATGCTTTTCTACATAGTGATTTACAAGAGGAGGTATACATGGAGATTCCTCCAGGCTTTGAGAATAGGCAGACTGAGAGGAAGGTGTGTAAACTTAAGAATTCTTTATACGGTTTGAAGCAGTCTCCAAGGGCGTGGTTTGATAGATTCAGCGCAGTATCGTAATATGGGCTATTCTCAGTGCAATGGAGATCATACTGTGTTTTACAGGCATAAAGGATCACATATCACCATATTGGCAGTCTATGTTGATGATATTGTGATTCCTGGAGACGATGCCAAGGAAATCAAGACCTTGAAGAAAAAACTGGAAGAGGCATTTGAGGTGAAAGATCTTGGACCTCTTCAATACTTTCTTGGGATTGAGATTGCCCGTTCTTCGAATGGTATAGTTCTCTCCCAGAGAAAGTATGTCCTTAATCTATTTGGCGTAAACAGTATGCTTGGGTGTCGCCCTATTACTTCACCTATTGATAGGAATCACAAGTTATATGCTGAGTTGGGAGATCCAGTTGACAAGGAAGCTTATCAAAGGCTTGTTACGCGTCTCATCTATTTGTGCTATACAAGACCCGATATTTCATATGCAATGAGTGTGGTTAGTCGATATATGCATGATCCTGAGCAGACACATGGATGTTGTTTATCGAATCCTACGGTATTTGAAGAGTAGCCCTGGGAAAGGCCTTTGGTTCAGAAGAATCAACATCTAAATGTGGAAGGGTATTGCGATGCCGATTGGGCGAGCAGTGTAGATGACAGGAGGTCTACCTCTGGATATTGCATCTTTGTGGGAGGTAACCTTGTGTCATGGAGAAGCAAGAAGCAGGAGGTTGTGGCTCGGTCTACTACAGAGGCAGAGTACAGAGCAATGGCGTTGAGTGTGAGTGAGATGATATGGATGAAGGGGTTATTGTCCGAGCTTCGAATATGGAGGAATAATCTCTTGGTGTTACATTGTGACAATAAATCTGCAATCAACATTGTTAACAACCCAGTTCAGCATGATCGTACCAAGCACGTTGAGATTGATAGGTTTTTCATCAAGGAAAAGCTCGATGGCAGAATATTGAAGTTGGAGTATATCAAGTCTGGTGAACAGTTGGCTGATTGTTTTACTAAAGGGTTAGGTCCTAGTAAGGGTGCTACAATATGTAACAAGATGGGCATGATTGATATCTTCGGCCCATCTTAAGGGGGAGTGTTGGAGAGTTCGTATTAGATCCTAATAATGAGTTGTATTAGATTAGGACTCTACTTTGAGACTATAAATAAAGGGTGTGAGATCCTATGGGAAAAACACACAATTATTCCCTAAAAAATCAACAGTAGTCCTGACTCAATCCGCCTCCTGGCCCACGGCCCAACAACCGAAGCCCAATCCAAGCTAGGTTGGTATGTAACACGCCCGTGGCCGACTAGAGCTGCTCACTTGCGTTGGGCGGGGAAGAAGTGGCGATGCCGCTGAGGGTGACACCAGCCGCAGGTGGCAAAGGTTACCAGCGACAGCGAGAGCACAGAAGGCAGCACGATTATAGTAGAGGATGGCGTGGGAAGTGGGAAATACCTTGTGCACACATGACTTCGTCGTCTCTAACGCATCAAATTTGGTTTTGTACATGCATTTAACTATTAGAATAGCTTACTTTTGTTCCATAATTGCTGCTATTAGTTAATTTTAATATTGTGTAGTGACCCCCCGTAGCATTTATCATATAAGTGAAGTACAAACTATATGGGTAATATAAATGATGACTAATCAAGTTTTGCATGTCAATAAATTATCATAATTTTGGTAAATATCAGTTTCAGTAAATTATAATTACGTTCATTTATCGTCAGTTTTATATAGAAATGAATATATATTACAAAACGTACAATCGTCCACATAACAAATAATCGATGCGGCGTGTTAGTCCTGCACTCCTGCTCATGGACGGTTCTGAATTCTGATCAGTTTAAGGCGATGTATTTGCTATCAGGAAGCAGTAAGACAGGTACCAATACCATGCAGAGTGAAGAAGAAAAAAATCCTAGTTCCGTACAAACAGAACGCACCTTGGCAGAAAAAGACATCCAGGAAACAACTCTGCAAGGCATTCAAGTCGTATCAATAATTCCAAACTGAATCTGTGCGATTACTGTCAGATTTCTGGGGGCAGTTTGCAGCCGCGCAGAGTAATTTTTATAGTTGGTACAGTATTCTGGATGATTACAACCACCCTGTATAGATTTTGAGTTGTTCCGCAAATCTGTACATCTTAGCAAGCACATGCGTAGCTTTTACTAAAACTTTCCAGCGTAATTTCACTTCATTTGAATTACACTCGAAAAGTCCAAAAAAAGCACATACATGATACATGTCTGTTAAAACGCACAATAGCAATGGTCAAAATGCTGCACATACTGTAATGTCCTTGTACGAAAAATGCAACTTTCCTTCTCAGAAATCTAAAACATCCCGAGAAATCTGACTAGATTTGCAGTTTTGATTTCCTTTTATATCATTGCAAAAACAACCTAGGAGCTGTCCATCATGCTATCACTCCCAGACGAGTTGACCACACCAAAGTTATTGATATCTGAAAGCTTCACTTCGGTAGTTCTTACAGCTCCAAATGTGAAATTACTTGGAAAGTTGTTCGGGCTGACGCACTCAAATATGGATGCTGGAGCCTGCTGGTTAAAGGTCGGCACCTGGATGTCGCCAGACGGTTTTGGAAAACCAAATCCAAGTGAAGGGAACGAATCTGTTGGAGCAAAAGATTGAGCCGGCATGCCAACAATGGAACCGAAAAGCTTCTGCTCATACTCAATCAGCTGCTGTTGTGCCGCTGTAGAAAACAAGTCGATCGCTTTAGTTAGTCCATGATCATGTATTCTAAATTTCTGATTGCTTCATACTGATTTGTACTATTATTCTATTATCCAAATATGCTTGGGCAAGGTTTGTAGGCCATCTGAATTTTAAAATGCAAGGTTTCATATTAGCTCACCAACTGACTTCATTTCGCACAGTAGCTCAAGTACTCACTGGTTGTTTCCTTTCCATGTTTCATTAACTAGCAAACTGATGAGAGGTGGTAACTTGTGACATCCCAAATTTAGTGTTTATTTGAAGCATTTTAAAATTAAAAATAACCAGAGGCCCTATTTAAGCCGCGCCTCCCGCATCATATTCTCCACCTTGTCCTCTCCTAAAAACCCTAAGGTGTCGCCGCCGGCCTCGTCCTCATTGTGCCGGATTCCGTCGCTGCCGCCGCCGCCGAAGGTCTTCCTCGCCATGTTCCACCGCCATTGTTGCTCCTCCTGCCGTACTGTCACCACCTCCGGATTCGTCTCGACACGTTCTACATCGTGCTCCTGTCGCCATCCCCAGAGGACCCATGGGCGGAACCAACTGGGCCCACCCGGTGTCACAGGACATCGGGTCCCCCCAAAAAAAATAGTAGATATTATCATATATATATTATACGTGCACCCCTTAGTCCAAAAGTTGTGCACCCTGGTTCAGGCCAACCTCCGGTCTCTTGTAGTCTTTTGCCACATAAATTACTATTTTGTACAGTTTTACTTGAAAATTATATGTATGGTGAAATGGTGAACCCCGGTTATTTTTGTTCTAGTTCCGCCCCTAAGAGGACTGCCGCTTCGCCGTCGTCCCTTCTTCCCCAAAACCGGCCTTGCCGTCACCACCCCCGATCTCCTCACCGGTGAGCCCCCTTGCCTCCCGTGTGCGTCATGTCGCGTTCTCCATCTACCTCTTCCGATTCCCTCCCTCCTCGAACTCTCCGTCGCCGTGCCAAGCCACCGCAGTCACCCTTCTCCCTCACCGCCGAGCTCTGTCGCACCGCCGCTCCGACCATCCTCCGGCCGCCCCAAGGTGCCCTCCGTGTTCATCGCGCCGCCGCCAAGCCCATGCTCACCTCCCTTCGCTCTGGGCGTCCTTGATTCGCCGAAGCCACCACACACATGGGAGCCTCCACTGCCGCCGTCGCCATTGTCGTCGGTCGCCGCCCTTGCCGCGCCACCACGGCCCAAACCTTCCTCTCCACGTCGGGGTCCCGTTTTTCCCATCACCGCTACCTCCCTCGCCGCCGTTCATCACCGCCGCCGTGCGCCAGCGCCACCCGCAAGCCTCCTCTGCTTTCTCCCTCACTATTCTTTTCTCTTACATGTGGGTCCCACCTGGCAACTCCTCTTTCTTTCTTTCTCTTACAGTCCGGTCCCACATGTCAGGAAAAGAAATTTAATCCCGGCCAAAATTAAAATCCTTGCTAACATCATGCTGATGCAGTAATCTGGAATTTCTTTTTGAAAGAATATTCTAAAATCCAGAATAGTGTTTTCTCTCTCTTTTTTTCATTTCCAGCAAATCTTCCGAGAGTCCATTCTCCTTCGTTCGAACTCCGATTCAGTCCGTTCAAATTCCTAAATTCTTCTAAAATCGAGCGCTTTCTTTTAGAGTTGGTTTTGCTGTTTTTGGATTTTATTTGAATTTATTTTGGATTTATTTGTGCTTCACCTGTTGTTTTCGATCTCGTTAGACGATTTGTTTTAAGGAGCAGAAGCATAAGCAAACTTTGAAGATTCAAGTGTGGTAACTGAGCAAAGTCAATGCAAGTCGTAATCCTTTGATCATATTGAACCTCTGATTTCAAAAGTATCTTATTTTATATCAAATTGCATGGTATTTTTATATCAACTGCTTTTGAAAATAGTTAATCACTTATTTGTCACTACGTCTCTATTGATTATTTGAATACCATGAATCATTTATCACCATTGGATGATCATTATTAGTTGGACATATTTGTATCACCAACATGGGTATCGTAAAGATGCTTAATCATGCTTAGTTACGATGGGGCTCATGATCGCATGTTCAAAAATATTGAATTTGACTTAATGATATATGGAATTGTGGTCCGATACCATTGTTGTGCAACTGTAGTGTGATGTCACTGTTGTGTCGATTGTGGTGCGATGCCACTATTATAAAATTTTGTGTCATGGCAGGGATTGTCATTGGTTTGGGTGAACAAAATGATTTATACTCAGACAAGTGATCGTGCAGTAAAGGGGGTGCATGAGGCACATTGTTTTGGATGAGGTAGTCTCGTCTGAGTAACTTATAAATGACTTAATCCTGTGCGCCATTGAACTGGGCCATATCGTACAACCACATGTCCAGTATGGAATGGATCTAACTAACTAATTAGCAAAGTCTTAATTTCGGTCCTGTTTTTGGAAGCGTGAGTTCTAGGATGGATACTCACAATGGCGCAAGAGGGGGGCTCTGTCTGTTCGTGATGACCTTCAGTGTTGAAACCTTAATAGGCGTAACTAGGTTGGGAAAGAGCTTTGTAAAGGCTTTGTGATAATCACTTAGTCGTGCACCTATGAAAGTGTGTGAACAAACATTATAGGTTGATTTATCTCTTGTGGGTAAAGTTGTATGTCATGGGCCGGGGTTACTGTTCACGCATGAACAGTAACTATCCACAATTATTAGGAAAGCTTTATTATTTAAAAATCTATCCATTAGGTGTTTGATATTATCTATTAGTTAGACGGGTTATTATTGGATTGGATTGTTGGAGATAGATTTCCTTGATTATTTCTTATGGGTCAAGTCGGGTCATCCCTATAAAAGGGGTAACATGTATCCATTATCAATTAAGCAAAAAAAGATGAGTTAACCTAATCTCCCTCCTAAGATTCTATCATCCCACCAAGCCGACGCCGTCTAGCCTTGTTCCTGGCGGTGTTTACCCCGTTATGAACTAAAGTTCATGACATTTGGTATCAGAGCAGTCGATCCCTTTCTATGACTTCTGCTACCATGGTTATAGCGACAAATCAGATCATCAGACCTATCGTCGAGTCATTGGCCATGATAAAGGCTAACGCCAATAAGATGGCCATGAGTACCAATGAAAATGACAAGAAGATGGCGGCCATCTTCGTCAACATGCATGCTACTTTAGAGAAGATGATCGCGGATCAGAAGGAGAAGAAGGCGCAACAAGAGGCGGCGGCAACGTTGTTTCCAAGCTGACCACACGACGCTTGTTTGAACTCGTCGTGGTGCCGCCAGATCCTCGTCGTGGCGCCCACATCTTACCGAGGCCTGCCGTGGCATCGCCGAAGCTTGCCGCGGCTGAGCCAAAACCTTTAGCAGTGCTGTCGAAGTCTACTACAGTAGCTACCGCACTTCCAAGTCTTACCGTTATGCTGCCGGAGCCCGCCACGGCCCTGCCGAAGTCCGTCATGGCCACCGTATACCGCTAGGTTGCTTTGCCATGCTCGCCGCAAAGAATCGATGAGTTTCTCGCAACCACGCGTGGGGGCAACGATCTCCAAGGACTCAGGTAGCCATCGCAACCTCTTGTCAACATGTGGTCTCCTAGGGCTTCCGCCATGGCCGCCACCATAGCTCAAGGACGAGCTGTCGCGATAGGAGGGGAGTAGTAGTCATGGGCGGGGGGTACTATTCATGCATGAATAGTAACTATCCGCAATTATTAGGAAAGCTTTATTATTTAGGAATCTATCCATTAGATGTTTGATATTATCTATTAGTTAAGCAAATTATTATTGGATTGGATTGTTAGAGATAGATTTCCTTATTTCTTAGGTGTCAAGTCGGGTCATCCCTATAAAAGGGGTAACATGCATCTGTTATCAATCAACATATATGAATTAACCTAATCTCCCTCCCAGGATTCTATCATCCCAGTCTATAGTCTAATCTCTCATCCCACTGCCGACGCCGCCAAATTTTCTTCTGGCGGCAGTTTACCGATTATGAACTAAGGTTCATAACACCGCATAATCTCTCTGAGAGTTAAAACTGCTTAAATAAATGTGTCATGGTCATAGACATGCTCGGGGATTTCACACTAGAGGTGGAGTTTCTTTATAAAATGTGTCGGGAAGTGAATGGGAGATTCACTTGATGAATGTGATGTTCACTTGGTGGATGGGATGTTCACTTGGTGGTTTGGTTGGGAAGTGAACGGGAAGTTCACTGGTTATTTCAAAGTGACTATTTATGTACTTACTATTTATTTTCAATTACGCATTTCAATCTATTTACTATATTTACTGTCAATACTACTTTCTGCAAAAAAAAAAACTATACGGTTAATCCTTTGTTCAAGCCTTGCATGAATATTAATTGCATATTGTTCCCTACAACTTGTTGAGTACTTTATGTACTCACGGCTTTAAATTTTGCTGTTCAGTTAAAGAATATAAAGTTGCTCAAGAGTTATACGAAGAAGAGTTTTATGAAGGTTTTGCGAGTTAGGATGTGTTCTCCACTCGATTGGCTGTAGGCATATTGAATGATCTTTCCAAGTTTTCCATTCCGCTGCAAGAATTTATTTGTTTCTTTAGACCTGTGTGGCAAGTTAGGTAAACGTTGACCATAAGGTCCAGTTATTATTACTAGTTGTTATTTTGAGATCTTTTTAAGTAAATCGATAAATAGATAGTATTTGATCGATGTTTCCTGTGTGAGCTATCTACTGATCTAGGACTAGTTCAGAATACACAGAGAGTTTCAGATGTGTAAATCTAGGTCCCGACATAACTTCACATTGGTTGTACCAAAATCCTCTAAATATGAACAACTTAGGAGATACTTTGCCTCATATTTCCCTCTTAACAGCATACCATGAAAATTCATGCTACTTGTCACCACATTACTGTAAATTTGGTGTTTCCAATCAGGGTATCCAGATTTCACTTCTCTTCCAATGCAGAAATTGGATTGGTATGGGACCGATTACTACAATAAATTTAATTTTGCATAAAATAATCATGTGCAATTCAGTCATTTTATTTTCTTCTAATTTGTGAGAATTAATCATCTTGAATATCAGCAAAAGGTTGTACAGGGTATAATGTTACCGTCAGCCAGTTGCACTTGTGGTCTCCGTTCTTTCACCCATTGGAAACACTGTGCAAGTCTCCACCCTCTGGACTTCATCAAGAAGGCTATTACAAATGCTGCTGACCTGATAAATGTGTTCTAATAAGATTAGTCGAATCAGTCCCAGCAATATGACAATAATAACTGCCAATACGAATTCATGTATATGTACACACCTACTTTTCCCTGACATGCAATGGACTAGAACTCGTGCTTTATCCCTCTCACATTGTTCTGAAGTTGAAAATAATAAAATTATTAGATATAGGATGGTCGACTGAGGACCAGATTAACCTATGTTCAGCGGGTTGAGAACCAGATAAACCTATGATCAGTGTGTGTGTGTGTGTGTGTGTGTGTGAGAGAGAGAGAGAGAGAGGAATGGACTAGAACTCGTGCTTTATCCCTCTCACATTGTTCTGAAGTTGAAAATAATAAAATTATTAGATATAGGATGGTCGACTGAGGACCAGATTAACCTATGTTCAGCGGGTTGAGAACCAGATAAACCTATGATCAGTATGTGTGTGTGTGAGAGAGAGAGAGAGAGCAGCAGCAGCAGCAGCAACAGAAAAAATCATAGTGGTATCTATCTACAGAACATGACTTTTAATAGTAATCATGAAAGCAACACTATTACATTGGAAGATTCAGAGTGAATGTTATGCTAAAATATAATGAATGTCTGCCAAAGCGACAAATACAGCCAATCTTGCGGGGTAGAACAACAGAAAATGGCAAGCGTAGCTCAAATGTATTTGTTGCAGGCTAAAATATTGGAAGGACAACAGCATGCATACCTAGAAACTGGATTGCATCACCAAACTGCAAAATCTTGTCGTCTTGAAGGCAGTGATAAGTGAACGAATTCTGGTAAAGGTTTTGGCATAAAGGTACAGTCTGCCATGTAAAGAGCCTTGTAAAATATCATTTCACTTTCAAATAGAACAAGAATATTTGCAAAGTTTCAGATAACATGTCTAAACAATAGTGTCATGTGGGGCTGGGTGTATACCCGGCGCTGTACGGCCAGGGCCCAACCGGTGGCACAAGAGGCGCCGGCACAAGAGGCTTAGAGATAAGCCTCTTCTTACTTCGCTTGCAAGTTAGAGTAATTTGATTACCATCCTTAAGATCATATTTGTTTAGAAAGACTAGATTGAGATCCTTCCGATCTCTTTATTTGGAAATCTATAATTGTAAGTCTCTCTATTTAAAGGGGAGAAGAGGAAAGAATAAAGCAAGCAAGATTAGTATCTCTAGTCTCCTTCACCCCCACTCTCCTCCCGGCCACTAGGTGCACGCCGCCCCCTCTGTCCGTGTGCTCCTCCCTCTCCCCCACCACGGCTCCCGAGCGCAAGCCCGGGCCGAAACCACCCACCTCTCACACCTACCCCATACGATCTATACCCGAGGCACACGACAACTTGGTATCAGATCCAGGCATTGCCCTTCCCACCATGGCGAGCGACGGCGATGCTGTGTGCACAGCTTGCGGATATCCTGGCGTAGATGAAGAAACTCGACACGATTGAAGCCAAGCTACAAAATTGGGAGGTGGCGCAGCACACAACAGCAAGCCATTACCCGTCTCGAAAGCGGCCAGACCATCACCACCATGGCCGACGGCCCTCTCGGGGCTCCAAGGGAGCCACCACCGGCGGCTTCTATCGAGTGTCCTTCTTGCTACTACAAGCTGGATTTTCCGACCTTTGATGGCAAAAGCGATCCACTACCCTGGGTAAACCGGTGCGAACAATTTTTTTGCGGGCAGTGAACCTTGAAGGAAGAAAAGGTATAGCTCGCTGCCTACCACGTCGAAAAGACAGCATTCCGAACTCACGATGGCCTGTTCGAGTTCCTCGTCATGCCTTTTGGTTTGACGAACGCACCGGCCACGTTCCAAGCCTTGATGAACAACGTACTACGACCCTTCCTTCGTCAGTCTGTGCTTGTTTTCTTTGACAATATTTTAATCTACAACACTTCTTGGTCCACACACCTCCAGCACCTTTTTGACTTGAATGGAAGGAATAGAATTTCAAATTTTAGGTTCATTTCCAATCAAATATGCCCCACGAGCTCAGTTTTAGTGTCGTTGTTCCCCATCTATCGCCGAATTACCTACATTGGTGATTTGGTGTCGTGAAACATCTAGTGCATCTAATCAGCCATCGGATATATACTTTCTTTGTTCAATCCTGATCGTTCATGTTTCCAGAGGAAAGTGGAAACTAACAGCTGGACCAGAGGTACAACAGCTGTAATTGAACAGGCTAACTCCAGTTTTTAACCCTGCCAGATGGATAGATAAACATCCACTTTTTACCATCCCGTATCCTCAGGATGAAGACCACTGACCACAAGAGCCTGCTGATCTGCACCAGCCTGTCTAGAGGAAAGAGAAACAAATCACTAGTCACCACTTGTTTCTTAGAAGACTGGGCGCAGGGCTCAATGGTGTTGAGCTGGTGATCAGAAGGGTGGACCTTAGTTATTAGGAATGTGGTACGCCTGAATGTCCGGATCAAGTTATGGGGTCACAGTACAGGGTACAATGCTTTTCTTCAAAAATTCCAGAGAATCACCACTAGGCCACTGGGGATTAATAATTCGAATAAAAAAAAGTGGAGTGGGTCTAGTGAATCTGGCAACTTTGGATCTGGATGCTGTGCTCTCCTGCATTCAGTAAGTTGGCCAGGAGCTCGAACCAGGTGAGTTGGGAGGTTAAACAGCCTGCCCACCACTAGGCCACTGGCCTATTTTTGTTTCGATATAATTTTACCAGTCAACATCTTTCAAGTCCCAATTAGTACATTTGACACTAGGGGTGTCAACGGATCGAATACGAATCGAATAGTAGTCTTCTTGTATTCGTATTTTCTAAACGAATACCAATTCGAATATTGTCGAAAACGAATACGAATCGAATGTTGATTCGGATATCCTCATAACTTATGTAGTTGCAAGATATTTATGATACTTTATCATCATACATAACACACCTAATCATTCTAGTTTATCTATTTCACCTAAAAACATGAATTCATATTAAACTAAAAATACTCATCCAACTAATTAGCCATACTGCAATAAAAAATGTATATTGTTTTATCAAATTCGAATACGAATACTAATAGTGCGGATAAAATAACATTTCGGATGGCAAAAGTCCATACCATATTCATATCCATTTTTTTTATGCGAATACGAATACGATTAGGGGAGAAATTGTTAATCGGATGGAAAAATCTAAGTCATATTCGCTACCAACCGAATTCGAATGCCGGATAATTCGGATTCGATTGACACCCCTATTTGACGCTCATCACCCTCAACAATCACTACAACAGAATGCCAAAACAAGTAACCGGTGATGCCAAAAGATTCATTTTTCATCCTACAATCCACCGTCTATTTCTTGCCAAATCCTACAGCACAAGTTATCCAGTCTACCCCAGCAAAAGGCCAATACATTACTTGTTGGACAACAAAATAGCCCGCACAGACCCTAAAGCCACGCTTCAGGCAATTGACAGTAAGCTACCAAACCCTAGAAGGCTAGAACCATCCTTCCATTTCTACGCATGCATACAACTTAACCCCTCTATTACTTACCAAAACAACCAGCACCAAAAAGGACTAGCATTTATTTAACTCATGTTACACATCCAGGTGCAGGAGCATCCATGGAGGTGAACACGGCTGAGGCTGACGCTGTCCAAAGGAAGAAGATGCAAATGAGGAAGAAGCAGCTGGGCCCAGCGATCAGAGGAAGGAAGGTGAAATCACGCGAGAGCTGTGCCGAGCTGGCTGTGTCCAGAGTTTAGGCGAGTGAGCCAGGTCCATGAGCCAAAGGGGCCACTCGTCATTGTAATTGAGATTGCTCTATGTATACCCTATAGCGAATCTGGCACGGGCACGAAAAGAGAAACACTTGAATCCTCCTCTTGTTCTTGCTGTTAACTTTCTGTTATTGCTTCTTCCTTCGTCTCATCCTCTCTCTCTCTTTCTGAATGCGACACCCGATTACCATCCATATTTCCCGATTGCTTGCGAAGATCCTCTTAGTAGCAACAGGTCATTACAATTTGGTATTCAGAGCCATCGATCCATCGATGATTTTTTTTTCGATCTGTAAAATTCTCGAGACTTGGTTGGTGACCATTCTGGTGCCATAATTCCAACCTTGGGTTTGATCGGCAAAGAAAATCAAAACGGCGCCATAGAAACCTTCCCTGCAAACCAGACAGGTGATCATGGCGGTTGAAGAGAACACCGGCCAACTTCGAGCAACATTGGGCGAGATTCTGTCTCGGTTTGATGCTCAGGCCGAGAAGTTGGATCAACTTGTTATGAATATCGTGTGTATATTGAAGAGGCCCAATGGGCAATATATATAGGAGTACAAGAGGTGTATGCTATATACAGATAAGGCAATACAAAAGAATTCCTATCTCTATCTCTAACATATCTCTAACACCTCTCCCCCCCTCAAATGCAAGGCGTATGCAATAGCATTACATTTGAAAAGGGTTGACACTAAAATATGGAAAATCCGAAATCCGAGTCTTGATAATGTCGTTGTAGCATGCAGCTCTTGGAAAATATGTCGAGTATCGTAATTTCTCCCCCCCACCTTGACCCGCCTTGCGCCTAATCTTTCGCAGGGGCCGAGATGGCCGCCCGATCCAGTATGATCTCGATCTCGACGGGCAAGCGCGTTCCAAGAAGACGACGGGCGGGGTTGAGGGCGACTGCAACCTACGTGGGCAGAGGAGCGTTGGGAGGCTCCTCGCAGAGGAGGCGCGAGCAGG
Source organism: Phyllostachys edulis (assembly GCA_036346405.1). Taxonomy (NCBI): domain Eukaryota; kingdom Viridiplantae; phylum Streptophyta; class Magnoliopsida; order Poales; family Poaceae; genus Phyllostachys; species Phyllostachys edulis. Next base: position 34,668,468 of record CM070556.1, read on the forward strand.
GGAGGCCCGGGGCCCAGATCCGGACGGAGCAGCTTCGGGGTGAGCTCGAGTAGAGGTGGCGAGCGAGGGCGAAGCAAGGCGGTACCCCACCATGCAACGACGGTGCTGATCCAGGAGCATGGGAACCGAGGCGGCGCGGATCTGGCGGGTCGAGGCGACGGCGGCCTGATCCAGAGGTCGACGAGCAACAAAGACGGGAAGAGGAGCTCAGTCGGCGGATTTACAAGCACGAAGTCGCCCTCAAAGCCGATTTCAGATTGACGCAGAGATCCCTGAGAAGCGAGGCCACCCCGGGAGCGAAGATCGCCTCCTGTATGGCAAAGAAAGAAAGAACGAGCAGAGGTTAGGAGGCGGCAGTCACGGTAAACCCTAACTCTAACCTTGGCTCTGATACCATGTTATGAATATTGTGTGTGTATTGAAAAGGCCCAATGGGCAATATATATAGGAGTACAAGAGGTGTATGCCATATACAAATAAAGCAATACAAAAGGATTCTTATCTCTATCTCTAACATATCTCTAACACAACTGTCTGCGAACATGAAGAATCTGGGACATCAGGTGGAGATTCAACAGGAGGGTTTGGATGATGTGAGGCACAGGCAGGTGGACTTCTTGCGACCGGTTCCTCCTTCGCCACCTCCTCTGCCACCACAACCGCATCGATCGCCTCCAGTGCAGTTACCGCGAGATGCCGGGCAAGTGACGACGGTGCTTCCTCAGGGTTCATTAGCAAATCATGGGCCTCCTTTACTTCCACAACCCCCAGGACCATCTTCTGCTTATGGTATGGTTCCGACCAATGTCACACCGGCGGATACCGGAGGATATACAAAACCCCCAAAATTGGATTTCCCTAAGTTTCTTGGTGAGAACCCTCGTCTGTGGTTGGATCGTTGCCGTACGGATTTTGAGATGTATCGGGTGCCGGTTCCATTGTGGGTGGCATGGATGGGCATGCTGCTCTTTGGCTGCAAGCGTTCAAAAGGCAACATACAGTACACAGGTGGGATTTCTTTTGTCAGGCCATTGAGGATGAATTTGGGGCCGATGAATATGATGCACAGATGAACAAACTGCTCCAACTCAAACAGACGGGCACGGTCGCGGAGTATCGAGTTGCATTTGAGGCAAGTATGTATCATTTACTGTCATTGGATGCGTCTCTCAACAACCGGTTTTTTTTCACGCAATTTCTGTTGGGGCTTAAGGACGAAATCCGTGGGGCGGTGCGTCTGCAAGCACCTATGAGCGTCACCCGAGCGGCAGTGCTATCCAGAATTCAGGAAGTGGAAGCTAGTCGGCCATGCTATCGAGCATCGAATTTGACAAGATCAGTGCCTGCTTTAACCGCTACAGCAGCGAATCCGACAACCGGAATGGTACGTCCTGAACACAAGCGACCAGTGGGTGATGAGTTCGGGCGCGAGTGACAGCTCCGGGACTACCGGCGCGCAAATGGATTACGCTTCAAGTGCGGCGAGAAATACAGTAAAGAACATTCGTGCAAGAAACCGCTGCAGCTGCTCATGATTCAGGTTGGAGACTTTGGTGAGGTGCTACCTGATGATACATTGCAGGCATTGGATTCAGTTGAACAACCACAAGTGGAGGAATGTTTTAAATTATCAATCCAGGCAATATCAGGAACCCAAGAAGGGGAGACAGTATGACTCAGAGCACTAGTTGGCAACCAAGCCGATGCTCATATCGTTGATTCAGCAAGACTACAACCGTTAAATCGGCGGCTTCTGAATCGGACGAGTCTTGAAACACATCCACTTCCAAAGAAGAATAATCAAGGCGGCAAATGGTGAATCGCTATGCGATAGTATGGTGTCGGCTCTGACTTGGTGGATTCAAGGAACTACATTCCGAACAGATATGCGCATGTTGGACTTGGGTGCATATGATGCGGTGTTGGGAATGGATTGGCTGCAACCAATGAGTCCGATGAATTGTCACTGGACTGATAAGACACTGTCTTTTCTGTATGAAGGAAAACACATTTGCCTGCAAGGGGTTCAGACCAAACAACAAGCATCGTTGCAAGAACTTACCTCTGAACAATTGCATAAGCGATGTGCCGAAACGAGGTCCGTCAATGGCAAGATTGAGCATCCGCCCTCAAGAATCGAAAGCACGCGATGCTTACCGCATGAGTCACGCATCCTTGATACGGCAATATGCCAACGTGTTTGCAGAACCGAAACGCCTGCCGCCTCATAGACAATATGATCATGCAATTACTATTGAAGAAGGTGCTTCACCAGTGAACTCTCGACCTTATCGTTATTCTCCTCTGCAAAAGGATGAAATCGAGCGACAAATTGCTAACATGCTCAAATCAGGGATCATTATTCCGAGTATGAGTCCATATGCCTCGCCAGTCTTATTGGTTCAGAAGAAAGACGAACGTTGGCGCTTTTGTGTGGATTACCGGAAACTCAACAAAGATACAAGAAAGAACAAGTTTCCACTAATGCAGAATCGATGAACTCTTGGACGAAAGAAGGTGAACCAAATTTTTCTCTAAACCGACCTTCGAGCAGGTACCATCGATTCGTGATGAGGAAGCGGACGAGGAAGACAGCTGCTTAAAACGCACTCAAGGTCATTATCGCTTGAGGATGTCGTCAGATTGATCGACGCTACCGCGACATTTCAATGCTTGATGAATTCCATTTTCGCTCCATATGTCCGCAAATTTGTGATTGTTTTCTTAGACGATATACTGATCTACAGTCGTACGCTCCAGGATCATATTGAACATTTGCGCCGAGTGTTGGATATCCTACGCCAACACCAGCTATTTGCCAAGATGTCCAAATGTTCCTTTGCAAGGAGTCGCATGGAGTATCTGGGCCATACCATCTCATCAGAGGGAGTGGCTACTGATCCAGATAAGACAAGTGTCATGGAAAAGTGGCCTAAACCGACCACAATCATAGAACTGCGCGGATTTCTCGGCCTAACAGGATATTACCACAAGTTTGTTCAGAATTATGGGCTTATTGCGAAACCATTGACGAATTTATTGAAGAAAAAAAGGGTTTGTCTGGACTGAATAGGCAGAATCGGCCTTCCTTACTTTGAAAGGTGCAATGGTTAACACACCCGTGCTTGCTCTTCCAGATTTTGCTTTTCCTTTCGTGGTAGAGACTGATGCTTGTGCTTCTAGGATCGGGGTAGTCTTGATGCAACATGGACACCCGATTGCCTACTTAAGCAAATCTTTGGGTCCACAAAATCAGAAATTGTCCATTTATGAGAAAGAATTCTTGGCAGTTATCATGGCAGTGGACAAATGGCGTTCATATTTACAGAGAGGACCTTTTCTCATTCTCACAGACTACAAGAGTTTATGTGCATTAGATGATCAACAGTTGGGGACTGAATTGCAGAAAAATTAGTTGGGCTGCAGTTCCAATTCTAGTACAAACGCGGAGTCGACAACGGCGCTGCCGATGCTCTATCGCGGGTAAGCCATTTGCTGTCATTACGGAGTATTTCCACTTGCCAACCTGATTGGGTACAAGAAGTCTTGAACTCCTATGAAACTGATCAAGCAGCACAAGCATTGTTGGTTTCATTGGCAGTCAAAAGTCCAAATAGTAACGGCTATACTTTGGAACATGGATTGCTGAAGTACAATGGGCGAATCTGGATTGGTACAAACTTAGCTCTCCGGACAAAATTAATCAGTAATTTTCATGGCACGGTCATTGGAGGACACTCAGGTGTTTTGGCAACTTATCAACGTATCAAGAAGCTCTTTTATTGGCTGGGCATCAAAAGTGGAGTGGAAGATTTTGTGAAACAATGTCAAATCTGTCAGCAGGCAAAGCATGAATATCATCATCCCTCAGGAACCCTTCAACCGTTGCCAGTGCCAGAAGGGGCATGGCAAGACCTGACAATGGACTTCGTGGAAGGTTTACCCAAATCCGACACGTATGATGTGATCTTAGTGATCGTTGATCGCTTAATGAAGTATGCTCATTTCATTCCACTTCGGCATCCTTTTACCGCAGCTCAGGTGGCAAAGACATTTCTTGATCATGTGGTGAAGCTTCATGGAGTACCACGATCCATCATCTCTGATCGCGACCGGATATTCACCAGTGTGTTTTGGAAGGAAATCTTCCAAGCAGTCGGCACTAAATTGCAGTACAGCACCGCTTATCACCCTCAAACCGACGGCCAAACCGAATGCGCCAACCAGTGTTTAGAGATGTATTTGCGCTGCGCGGTGCACAATTGCCCTAAGAAGTGGCGATCATGGCTAGCTATGGCAGAGTTTTGGTACAACTCTAGTTATCATTCTTCATTGGGTTGTTCACCATTTAAGGCTTTATATGGAGCTGAGCCGAATTTCGGAGCTATGCCCAACTTTTCCCTATCAGTGACTACTGAAACTGAGGAAGTGCTGCGTGACCGCCAAGCCAACACCGACATGCTTCACGCACAGTTGGGTAGGGCCCAAAATCGTATGAAATTGCAGGCCGATAAACATCGTCACGATCGTCAATTTCAAGTTGGGGAACGAGTTTTGTTGAAGCTTCAACCCTATGCTCAGCATTCCGTCGTCAATCGGCAGTTTCCGAAACTTGCTTTTAAGTATTTTGGTCCATTTTCAGTCTTGGAACGAATTGGTGCAATGGCCTACAAGCTTCAATTGCCAACTGATGGTTTGATTCATCCCGTGTTTCATGTTTCACAGTTGAAGCCGTTCACTCCCAATTACTCACCGGTTTTCAAAGATGTGTCAGTGCTCACCGATCTGACAATAGGAGCACCGGAACCAATGGAGATTCCGGAGAGACGCTTGGTCGAGAAAGGGAGTTCAGCTACTCAGCAGATTTTGGTAAAATGGTCAACATTGCCGAGGGAGTGCGCCACTTGGGAAGATTATACTGTTCTTCGTCATCGTTTTCCGGAGGCGGTAATATGGGCTACATCTCAAGGAGGGGCGAGTGTTACACATCCAGGTGCAGGAGCATCCATGGAGGTGAACACGACTGAGGCTGACGCTGTCCAAAGGAAGAAGATGCAAATGGGGAAGAAGCAGTCGGGCCCAGCGATCAGAGGAAGGAAGGTGGAATCACGCAAAAGCTGTGCCGAACTGGCTGTGCCTAGAGTTTAGGCGAGTGAGCCAGGTCCATGAGCCAAAGGGGCCACTCGTCATTGTAATTGAGATTGCTCTATGTATACCCTGTAGCGAATCTGGCACGGGCACAAAAAGAGAAACACTTGAATCCTCCTCTTGTTCTTGCTGTTAACTTTCTGTTATTGCTTCTTCCTTCGTCTCATCCTCTCTCTGAATGCGACACCCGATTACCATCAGTATTTCCCGATTGCTTGCGAAGATCCTCTTAGCAGCAACGGGTCATTACAACTCAGCACCAAACCCTCGAACCCAACCCCAATCAATTCAAACCTAACCGAATCGGCCAGCGCATAAAAGGAAAGCATTGCATCCAAGTAAGCGAAGGAGTGTAAGCACGCATACATTGAGGATGTCGGAGATGCCGATGGTCTTGAGGAGCTCGGAGCGGGAGGCGTTGTCGTAGCTGCCGAGGAAGAGGAACTCCTTGAGGATCTCCGACGGGAACGCCGAGTCCTGCCTCGAAGCCCCCGCCGCCGCAGTGGCCGCTGGCGGGCGGTGGCCGCACACCCCGCACACCTCCCCCTCCTCGTACTTGTGGTAGTGGCCGCAGATCCCGCACGGGTTCTCCCGCTCCCGCTTCCTCATCTCCCTCCGCCGGCGCCGATCGAAACCGAGAGGGGTTCTGCTCCGCGGGTGATCGAATCGGGGGTGGCTGGAAGGAACTGTACGGGCGCTGGCTGGGAAGAGGAGGAGCTGGAATGGAAAGAGGCGTTTTTTTTTGTATTTTCGATGTTTTTTTATGGATTTTTCGGATCGGATCGGTGGGGCGGGCGCCCACGGAAGCGGACGGGACGCGGGAGGCGGGTCAAAGCGGGGTGGAGAACTGGAGATAGACGAATCTGGGTCATTGGTGGGGGATGGAGGGCGGAGATTGCGTCGGGGTTGTCCGTATGTTGGTGCGCGTGGGGGGCGGGGGTGACGTGGCACGTCCATTGGATGGAGACGGTTGCAGGGTACTTCCTCTGTTTCTTTTCTTACGGATAGTTGTCCGAATCTCCCCATTTACCACTAAAACATGTCAGTTTCCTGTAATTGAGTTCTTCATCTGTGTCGCTCCTTGCCACTTCCGTCACCTAGCCGTGAGTCCAGTCGCGGTGGAAAAGACGATTTTGCCCTTCTTCCTCTTTTCTTCATCCCAAAACGCACTGGCCAGTCACGACCCAACGTCCTAACCCCCGTTCCCTCCCCCCCTCCCGTTATTCCCGTATCATTCCTGCATGATGGCGGCGGCTACCTCTAGCGGCTGGGGGAAGACGGTCGGATCCGCGCGGCAGCTGAGGGGTCTGAGCAGCGCGGCTTCTCAACTCCGGTACACGCAATAAGGCACCAGATCTAGACGCTGGCAATGGCGACTTAGTCCGAAGCATGACCCGCCAAGAAAGCTCTTCTTCCTCGCCTCCTTCTTTTGGTCAAGACGGCCTTGGGCTTCGCCAACCCGATCACGGCAAGGAGGCGGCGGAAGCGTACGGTGTCGTCCTCACCAAAGAGCATCGCCGCCATGTAGCCACCGTCGAGCACGGCGGCCTCCCCCACCGCCTCACCTCTCCCTCCCCTCCCTCTTTATTTCACCACTGCTCCAGTTCTAGTCGGGACCGCCTTGTCGGAATCGCCTCGCCATCGTCGCGGCGGAGCTAGAAAATTTGTATTGAGATGCACCATTAATAGTAAAGCTGGGGCTATTACGCAATTATTGGTTGGACGGATGTTAGCGTCGGGTAAACTAGGCATTATAAATATTGTATTCACATGATACTTAATGTTTCTATATAATTAGTTGAATTTTTTTTCCAATCAACTGACTACTTTGCATATTTAGTTTTGAAAACAACTTAATTTTATGTAGTGATGGTGATAACAATTACTAACATTGATAAATAAGTTTTAAATATGTGTGAACATATTATTAAAAATGTGTAGTCATTCCATAATTTTTTATTGGTACACCACACGGCTTGCATGACAGTTCACGTATCCTGCCACTCGAAAAACACGTACAGTTTTGGTACATCTATACTTAGTGCGCCGGCATTGATGCGATCTATTTACGTTGCATGTGTCTCTGTTACGAGCTAACTTGCTTTCTCCAGCTCTAGTTACTAAAGCCAATGATGTAAGCAAAATATCTATTAGTTTTGAAGCACTGCACTCATTATGATGGTCGCAACGGTACAAACAAGTAGAGAATTGGACACTTTATTTTTAGTTAGAAATTAAAGAAGTTCCTAAGAGCTAAATAAAATAAAACACTTTCGTATCATTCACGTAGAGCCACGTAGGTAATCAGGAAAAAAAATTGGCATGAAATAAGATTTGCATCTAATTATCTCAAGTATTATCAAATTGCAATCAAATCCAATTTCAAATGAAACTATAGCAAAAAAAAAGGTATATAAAATAATTTTCAAAAAAAATGGGGGTGCCCGTGCATACCGGGCACCCCAGCTGGCTCTACCCATGGTCTATGTCGCCTTCGCCACCTCCCTGCAGGATCCGAGCTATTTTGGAGTGGCCGCTTGCAAGGCCAGTGGCCAGTGTGGTCCGGCCAATCTAGAGAGAGAAAACAGAGAAGGACCCCCACTTCAGAGGGCCCTCGGCGTAGTGCACTGTTGCGTGGACCTAATCCAGTCTCTGGGCATTTTTCCCAGTAAGAATAAACAAAAAAGAAAATTAAAAACCCGGTGGACCCCACCAGTCAGTCACAATATGTTTTTTTGAAAGAAAAGAAAAGAAAATCTAGGTGGACCCTACCAAAAAATTTCAAATTTTTGGAATTTCTTTTTGGTTCAAAGTTTGGAGAGCTTGTTCTCACTTATTTTGAATCCAAATCAAATTATTTCTGTTCCTAAATTCATCTAAATTCAAAATATTTCCAACAATACCAAAATCATAATTTTTTTAGTCCATTTGAATTTATTTGAGTTATGGGTATTTATTTGAAGTTGTCGTTTTCGCGTTAAATAGATTCGAACGTCACAAAAGACCTCGTTGTTGCTTTTCAAGTCAAGACCAAGACCAAGAAACATCGACTTTTGAGCAAGGCAAACCTCTACCTTTGATCATGTTGAACCTATTTTTCAATTGCAAAGTATTTCGATTTAAATTACAACTCGCATGCTTATCATTAATTACGGAATATTATGGCAAATGTTGATATTTAGTTATGCCAAGTTTGCTTATCCTTATGAATCCCTCTCTTGATTATTGATACCACTTTTCTTTGCCACCCTAAGGATAACTATTACATGAGTAAAATATCCATTTGATTAAATGAAAATGACTATTGGTTATGCTTAGATAATACTTAGTAAAAGAATATGAATAGGACACAAACATTACTACAACAAGAACATAGATACTGTGAACTATAGCGTGGTGACATGGGTTACCACTAGAAATAGGAAAATGTATTTACAAATGTTGGGACTTGGACGAGTAGTGATTGAGACTAGTGCTAGGTGCACGCAGTGAATTGGTGGTTTGTCTCGTCTAAGTCGATTACAGATCGAATCATGTGTTCCATTCACACCTACTAAGGCGTACAACCACATGTCTAGTATGAGATAGATCTGGCCAATTAACTTACCTAGCTTGGCATGAAAACATGTGCCCCTAGTTACTATGCATAAATGTGAGAGCCCCTGTGGTATTTAGCTTGTAATACTTAACCATGCATTTGGTCCTAGCATTATAAATCAAATATCTCGACTCTCAATGTACATATACCTCCCAGGATGCAGTACACATACACCATCACAAAATTTAAAGCATCACTTCCATACACAAGGTAACGATAACAACATAGTTACAACATCCAAGGACATACAAGTTCATATTACAAAAGGAGCCGACCGGCCAAAGGACAATAAAAGATTGAAGTTGTAGCGGAAGAAAAAGCCATAAGATGGTGATAAACAAAAGCCAACTGGTTTGTCCTTACCCACAAGGCAACCGACCGGGCCGCTAAGCTAGTCGTCCTACACGAAATCGGTCTCACAATAGTCGATCCCTTAGGGATCAACCTCCTCTGCAGCAAATAGACAATACAGTTGAGTACAAAAACGTACTCGCAAGACTTAGGAATAACAAACCTATACATAGCTACATGCAAGCCGAATCAAAGGAGGCCATAGGGTTCATTTTTGGCGCAAAACCACATTTTATTTGTAATAGTGTAATAGATTGAAGTTGTTAAAATAGATCTTTATTTGCTCAAATAACAGTGTGACAACAATTATAAACATAATTAATCATCCTAGAGGTGACTTCCCAACAGCCACCACAACATAGCACGAATTACCCATTCGCACCAACCAATTTCAAGTTTTAATGAAAAAGTTATAGTCTAATTCTTACACGACCTAACCAAGTATGTCCATAACCTAGCACGAGGCTATTCGAATAGATTATACCCTACAGGGGTGTACAACTTTACCCACATGTCAGACCACTCCTTTTTGCCATGCGATTTAGCACATTTTCGAAGGTATGCCGGCAGAGCTAAGTCCTACGAGACGTTTTCCAATGGAATGAATTAATTAAGAGTCGCACATATGGGGGGTTAATCCTCCACGAACCGCCCATTCTGGGCTCCCACGGAGGACCCATATGTTGTGTCAGACACATCGGCCCAGCCTTAGCAACTGTCGATGCTCCTCGAGCAAGGGAACCTAAATCCGAAACCCACCCCGCACATTCCCAACAACAACAGAATAACAGAACATTTTTCTCCTAATCTACCACCGGCGACTCATTAATTAACACACCACAAAGTACTGAGTCAAGAGGATTCTCATATGCCCTCATGTGGTTGCATGCAAAAGTGCTTGGATCAATGACACAGGTAATTCGGTCCTTATTGACTCGAGCACCAAGCACACACCCAACAACACACCATCCAACGAATGTGCCCAAGTCTAAAATATTTTGTTTTCAGTTTTAGTTTTCCAAAAATATTATATACATGAGTTCCCTGACCCCAAGTATTTATAGTGATGATAGAATGACCATCGCCGAAGCGATGATCCCTAGACTACTGTTCTAGGCATGGCTAAGCGACAACAACTCGCATACTAAATATAAAGTGACTAGAGCCCATCCATCGAGCTCTAAATCACAGTGGATATAAACCTAGGCTCAGTGGTAAAGGATGGATGTTTACCTACAGTTCAAGTAACTATTCAGGTAAACTATCATGTACTGAGAAAATACTTGTCAACGTAGCATGCATACATACATTTGAAATTGAAATATTAGCATGCGAATATAATAGGATCAACGTGCATCAAAGGAAGAACTGCTTGCCTTGCTGGAGATAACCCACTTGCTGTAGAGGATCACTCTCGTACTCAACGAATTCGTCGGAACCTATCGAAAGAGCGAAAAGAACCGATAAGAACGAATAACGCCGAATAAACTAAAAAATTCAAAATCATCCAAAAATCATGAAATTTACACAGAAGGTGGAGCATGATTTTAAACGAATTTAGCAACAAAAAGCAATCGATCTGGATGTTGTATGCAAAAGATATAGCAAAAACAATTTTGTTGGAAAATAAAATATAAAAAATAGGGCTCGGGTACTGTTCATCTGAAACCTATTTTTTCGTGAAAAATTCTAGAAAGGTGGTGATTTTGAAAATTTTATTGTAAACAGAGCACAACATGAGATGGACAATGAAATTTGATTCACCTCAATTTCTTATGATTTTTCAAAGTTATGAAAGTAGTGCACAAATTATTTGTAAAACAAGATTTTCAGTGACAGTAACATACTCAAAACCTATTCTACAATAAGGTACATTAAAAGAGGAAACTAACAAGCTTGAGTTCACTCAATTTGGAGTTACAAAGAAATACTTATGCATTTTTCAAGTTAAAACCATTTATAGTACACAAATAAAACAATTCGGAATTTATAAAATCATTAATACTTTTTATACCGAAACTTACTCAACCATAGACACTGACAGAAAGGACCCACGATACCTATTTATTTTCAAAGAAAATCCTAAGGAAAACCTATTCTTACAAGCGGGACCCGCGTGTCATTGACACGGTCCACAAGAATAGAGCGTGGACCGGGAGTCCACGAGCCTGGTTCACCGGTCCACGGGCCAGGGTGACGCTTACTGTGCAAGTAAAGCCCTTGGGCCCACTTGTCAACGAGACATCAGAGCAATAACTACTGGATCAACACAGATAAGTGTACTTAGGACAGTGATTAAAAGCTAATCATGTAGCTATAGTGCTAGTCAGAGCATCCGACAAAATGAGCTCAGGCTTCACCGGAGCATTTTCGGTGATTCAGGCCACGGCAAAGCAGGCCAAGGGCATGAATGAAAAGCTAATAGTAATGCGCACCTAATGGTGGTGGTTACGATGGCTGAGTCGCCTTGTACCGGCGGCTAGCTGGAGAGGAGCGACGGTGCAAATACGACAAATGTGCATGCAAAGAGAAAGCTCAGCATTGTCCATTCCAGTGGGTGCCCGAGAATCTATGAGATATAAGGAGGCTACCTGAAGCTAGGAGAGATTCCGAGATGACCGGACGTTGCTAGACGTCGGTGAGGTCCATGGCGGCTTTGAGGTTTAACGTGGAGAGGACGTTCTGGTGAAAACCAAAGGAAGAGAATGGTCGGGATAGCTTAAAGACCACAAGAGGATGCCCTAGTAGGAAGGAATTGAAGAATGCATTACCGGTCGGAGCTGGGGACGATGAATAGGGTTTTTGGCCAACAGAGGAGAAACTTTGAAATTGGAGAGCTCCTGCGGTGCATTGTCCAAATTAGATGAGGGGAACTCTTACTCATGCTCAAAGGCATGATGTGATGCGCAAGAATGAGGATAATACTCACCGAGCACGAAGTTGGCACAATGATGTCCTCAGGTGCGCGCTCCAAAGCTGAGAAATGGCAGAAAGATGGCCCAGAACCTACAAGCAACCATAGAGGCTCCAATAAGCTAAAACGGAAATGGCATGCAAAAAGGAAGCTAGAGGACGCGGTGGTTAGGATTTTACCGAAGAAAATTAGCTCAAACAAGCTTCTCCTTCCTCAGACCCGAGAGGAAGGATGAGGTGAAAAGGAGGTGTGCGAGGGGTATTAAGCCCGGGAGTTGATGGCAATGGAGGCGGCGTGAAGTGGAGAAGCATCCAGAGTGGTCAATTTGTGCGGTGGATTCATGCCGTGAATGGAGCGGCATAGAGATGTTCGACCGTATGGCGCTGAAGTTCTACGTTGCTAGCATGTGAGGAAGACAAAGGAGCTGACATGTGGGGCCCACGGTGTTAGCAACTCAAGCGCACGCGAGACGTAGCTTGGCTGGATTGGGTGCAGGTTAGTTGATTGGGTCTAACCAAGTGGTCCAAGTCAGAACGTTCGGACCGACCGGCCGACGGACTACAAAATCAATGGTCCGACGAGATCCGACGGTCCATCGCTGCTCGTTCGGACAATCCAACGGCACCACCAATTCGAATCTGCTGATATCAAATCGGATGGTCCAAAACGCTTTGCGTTAGTTCGAGCCAGGTCTGAACGTGAAGACGGTTGGGTTCAACCAAGTGACTTGGGTCTGACCTAAACCCAAACAACGTTTGGTTGATTTTTGGAAGTTAGGCTGAGATGGCTTGCGAATTTTTAGAGAAAGTTTCGAAGCTCCAAAAATTATAAAATGTTTATGGAAGATTACTTACTCTATGATTAACCTTGTATAAAATTTCTAGAGGTTTTCATGCATTGCAATTTTCTCTAGAAATTTCTCAAGGTTCTGTCCTAGGGGTTTGACTAAGGATCTAATTGGTTTGACTAGCCCCTTAAAAATAGCAAATAAAATCTAAAAATTATGAAATTTTTCAGAGAAGTCACAAGGATGTTCCAGAACCTAGGAAAATAATTCTAGAGGATGATCACAAGATTTGTTTTAAAATTTTTAAAGGATTATGCTTCTAGTCAATTGAAGCATTAAGTTTTTCAAAATCAACAAAACCTTTGAAGAGTTTCTGAAAAATTCAAATAACAACAACATGCATCCAAAGTTTTAAATTATTCTCAATTTTATACATTTGAAATACAACCTAAGATTTGGGGATGTTATAATAAAAGAAGGGTCATAGACTCCCTAACAATGGAGAATCCCTTGTTGAAAAGGTCAACTAGTGTAAGGAACCGTTCTGGGCGTGACCTGGTGTAAGGCATGCCCAAGCATTGAGGACAGACCACGTCGGACTAGGTATAATGTCAAAGCTAGGTAGGGAAAAAGCTTTGTTATGATCATCTTCGTCGCACGCCTAAGGAAGCGTGTCATGGCCGATATTATGGGATTGATCCTATCTTGTGGGTAAAGCTGTACAACCTCTGCAGAGTGATTTTAACCTATTCGAATAGTCGTGCCCTCGGTTATGAGCAAATATGTGAAGTTCGCTACCACTAGTTAGTTTTAATAACTTAAAAATTGTGAACTAAAAACATGTTGGGGTAAACATACAACCCCTTCCTTGGAAAGCTCTGCATCTATATAATTGCATATGCGGTTGGGGTTTGTTGAGTACTTTTTGTACTCATTGTTGCTCAAATATGTGGATTCAGATTATGAAGCTGAAGACCCAGGGTATGGATATTTCTATGCATTTGGCTATGGAGATGATGTTAATTAGGTCCTAGCCCCAGTCGGGTGCCTATAGGACATCATGGTGGCCACGCTCTTTTGAAGATGTTTCACTGCTATTATGTTGTCTTTTCCGTTGTTACTCTGAATTTCTGAACTATTTGGCATGTCGGCCCGTTCTATAAACTCTAGCCCTAAGGCCCATTTACTTTGTTCTGTAATAATATTTAAGTATTGTTATATATGTGTTGTATGGATGTGATATTCGTCAACATCTGTACTATGTGGGCTGTCATGGGACTACCTTGGGATATATAGAGGGTTAGGATGCAAATCTGGGTCCCCACATAATATCACGTGTGACATGTATTTCTATACAGGGTTGTTCATATGCAAGTAGCCGCAGGGAAGTAAAGTGATTGGTAATCGACAAGCCATCACAAGAACTATAGAGACTATCATTTACATGGGCAGATCTAGAGAAGGGTTGCAGTGGCTTACCCATGGCCCTAAGAGAAGATTTAAATTTGATTGTAATTGACCCTAGCGTACGTAATGGGCATGCACTTACGGTGATCCCATTGACTTTTTTTCAAGATTTGCCCCTGAATGTTTAGGTGATCACTGTTAGAAATGTGGACAACATTTTAATTCCAGATTTTATTATGAGACAAAGATCACAAATAACTAGTGATGCATAAATCGATACTAACAAAGAAGTTACTGCTGCGCTTTAAACATACTCAATATCATGATTATAATGAATATACCGGTCGCATACACAACTTACAGGATATGTAGATGAAGAACAGAAGCAAGCAAGGCACTGATGCAAAGGCAGATTGTAGACGCCGCAGGCAAAGAAGCGGCCGTCAGCAGATGTGCCGCCTAAACCTTATTGACGCCCCCGTAGGCGAACTCATGCGACAATGGTTCGGAGATACCACTCCTGGTGCACACCAATGAGAAGGGACGGCTTGATTCAAAACAACACAACCCTCCAGCACAAAAGGACAGAGAGGAAGAAGAAGAATTCTTGGAATCGAAAAGATTACTTTTGGTCCGACCTCTCAAAACCTTTTAAGGGTCGAAATAATTACTCTCTAGTAATCGCCAATAAAGCACACATTAGAACACCGGTAACTTCTAATTAAAACCAATTAATGGTAATTAAGCAGAATTTATCATATCCTGATTACACGTTGGTCTTCAGCTTTGACCACTGGTCTACAGCTTTGACCATGTTCTCCAAGGGAAGTCCAAGAGGATCACCCGAAGAGGTCCAAGAGAAACCTCCAAGGGAGGTCCAAGAAAATCTCCCGAAGAGGTCCAATGGGACCACAGTGTTCTGACTACACTCTCTTGGAATAATCCAAGGGAGGTCCAAAAGATCGCCTGAAGAGGTCCAAGGAGACCATAGTGTTCTGACCACACTCTCTTGGAGTGATCCAAGGGAGGTCCAAAAGATCTCTTGGAGGTCCAAGAGGATCCCCACACTCCAAGGGAGGTCCAAGAGAAATCTCCAAGGGAGGTTCAAGAGGATCTCCCAAAGAGGTCCAAGTGGATGTCTAAGGAAAACTTTCACTGGTCATATGGGACACTTCTTTCGAGAGAGAGAGAGAAATGCACGGTCAGCAAAAGAATGGTGGACTTGGTTCACGACACGTTCACGGTCGTGCGTCGCAAGTCACAAGTCACGCGATTGCCACGCGAATAAACGTGCGTACATGCGTACGTGCATGTGTGTGACTTTAGCTATAGTCCTCCTCATGTCACTGTTGGAAATATGCCCTAGAGGCAATCATAGAGATGATTATATTTCATTATGTTCATAATATTGGATAATATGTTATCCTGTTCCTTGAATGAATCATTGGTTATGAAGATTAACAAGTATGTGACTTGTTGGTGAAACGCTTAACTTATATGATGTCGTTTAAATGAATCCTCGGTCGATGTCAATGGTCTAACACCAATGACTCTATCGACCAAAGACATGTATTGATTGATGACCATGTTTCACCGGTCATAGATATAGGGATATCGAATCAATAATGTGAACACATGTTAGAGAACATGGGGTTAGATTGACCCACCTTGAGACACTATTGAGATTGTTATGATTCTATGTGTCGTTAGTTGGTCTCAAGCAATGATGATATATAATCCTTAGACCTGAGATCAACATGGTTTTCTATCTACATGTGTAATAGCACTCTTGGGGGTTGCCAATCGCTACTCGTAACTAGGTAGTTATAAAGGTAGCATTCGTGTGCTATGAAACTTATGAGGAATGTGACCGGTTGGATATGGATTTGCCCTCCTAACTTAACAGAGAGATGTCTCTCGCCCCTCATTGTGGTTAGATAAAGAAAGTGCATGGCCATGCCACTAGTGGTCAAGTGTTCACCACGTGAAGTTATCCGACACTCGATCGAAAAAGTATTGAATACCCATGGATGACACAACATCTCACCTAGAGTTCAACCGACATCATGAGGCAAAGGGAGAATACACGAGAAATACTTAGTTCGATCGCCACGGATCGGTCGTATGGAGATACGAAATGGTCGAGATCGGTCGAACGTAATCACAGAGTGGTCAAATCGGGTCGTAAGGAGTTATGAACTGTCGTGACCAAATACAAACCGTCAGATAGAGATAGGACCGGTCGTAAGTGATGAGGACTCGTCGAGATCATATTGCATTAAGGTTCATCCGATATAATTTGTGTGTATTCAGGAATCGTTATGTCCTGCTAGGAACCGCTGACGACTCGTGGTCGGAAAGGGTTTCCAAGTCACAACCGATTATGCATGAACCTACAGGGTCACACACTTAACGGGTTGGAACAAACCAGTACGGATACGATTCGTCAAACGTGTTCAGATAGGATCCGTCATGAGCACTATATAAGGAGATGCATGAGGCTGTTGGGATAGGGGTGAATGTAACAAACAAGACACACGAAAGTCGTGAGTTAAGTTGTTCCACCAAAACCCTAGCCGCTATCTTTCTGAGAGCTCTGCTGTGCAACTTGGTGCTAGCACACTAGCGTATGATTGTTCCTTCCCTAGACGTGTGGATACCGTAGAGGTGCTACTGTAGTTGTTGTTGCGTTTGAGGACGATCCGCGATCTTCATAAGGAACTTCAAAGGTTGCTGGAGGAGACAATAGACTCGCGAGGATGCTGGACGATCGACTACGACTACTACATCGACACGCTCTTCGTTGGGCTAGGCTGCTCCAACTCTTCTTCCGCTGCTCTGCGCGTCTAGTGGTAACGATCTGTGATCATCTACTTGCTTGGCTTCCTGGTTTGTGTGGTATAAATTTTTGATATTTGCTATCGTAGCCTACCCGTATCCCAACAGTGGTATCAGAGCCATCCTGTGTAGTTTTTTATCTAGATCGGTCACATATAGTTGATATGCGGTCATAGTAGATTGGATCTATTACTGGTCGGGTCTGGCAGTTCATAGAGATGGAACGATCTAGGCCCTGGTCGATAAGATCGATCGGTTTTTCTGTGGTAGTAGATGGGTTTACGAGGAGGTATGAGCCTAAAAGGACCAGATGGTTTATTGCGCTTGTTCATGACCACTCTGCATAACACTCCTATCGGTTGGAATTCCGCTATCAGAGTATGCCCCAGTGTGTGGTCGTATCAAGGCAATGATCAGAATGGTTCGGAATAGGGTTAATATGATTAATCCGATGATTTCCGAGGCTCGGTTACGTGAATAAGATTCATGTCTCGGAAAAGGTTTCTGAGGGCGCTGCCCTCGACCAGTGAGGGGCACTGCCCCTTCGAACCCCGCCTGCTAACCGGCTAGCGAGACCGCCATGCTGGGTATTCGTACCGCGCGCTATAGGTAGTGTGTTTTCATGTCGCTCGATAGAATTGGATTCTATGAATAACTTGTTTTTGCAGGGATTGATGTGAATAGTATGACCCATAATGTATGAGATGCATGTATGTGTGTAATATTCATGACCTACGTGTCATGCTTATTGCAGCCCAAGGCTGTCTATATTTGTATAACGGCTTGCATGTTGACTTGTGATGCTTCTTCACTCCTTGTAATTTACTACTAGTGCTATTAGGAGTAATGGCTTAGTGGGAGTACTTGGAGGAGTCGACCATTTGGAGACATGGCGAACAGGATGCATGGCGATGGAGATCACCATGTGGAAGGGTCATACTATATCACAATGCAATTTGATTGTCTACGAATGCCTTTATATTCCTGTTCATTTATTTCTATGCATGTTATTTAAATGCTTTTAACATGGTAGAAGTAAAATTCCTCACATAATGTTAAGTTAAATTGATGCCCTGCCAATTTGCTGCACCATCCAAAGTCATGTATTTTAATGGTAAGTCTTGATAAAGCAAAATGCCATTAATATTACTTGACTAGATGGGTTTGTGTCGGACACTTACACGCATAGCATTGGTTTAACTTGACAAGGTCATCATAGCGGTTATGGACCTTAGGGCATAGGGTTGGGTGCCGGAGCATGGAGATGCTGCCTAACAACAAGAGTCATATAGAGATATGATTAGCAAAGGGTTGCTTACCATTTTCACTAGTCTTCTAGCAGTGATGCCAAAGTTCACTAGTAGATTAAATGATAATGGGTCTTGAATCACTAAAATGTCATAAGAGGGATATGGTATTTAGTGGGAGTATCTTTATTAAATTGTTTAATAGAAGTTCTTTAACACATGTCTTAGTTTTGCATATTTTATGTTGTAGATCATGGAACCAACTGATGTACCTACATCCAGTTTTGCATTACGTTCGATACTTGATAAGGAAAAACTGAATAGAACAAATTTTGCGGATTGGTCCCGCAACCTGAGAATTGTTCTTAGGCAAGATAAAAAGGAACATGTTCTAGAGGAACCAATTCCAGATGTGCCTGCTGAAAATGCTGCTGCTAATCTTAAAACTGCCTATAAAAGGGCATGTGATGAGTCCCTTGATGTTAGCTGTCTCATGATTGCTGCTATGAACTCAGACCTTCAGAAGCAGTTTGAGAACATAGAGGCCTACGATATGATCGTGGCACTCAAAGGCATGTTTGAGACACAAGCAAGAATGAGAGATATGAGATCTCAAAGAAATTGTGTAATACCCCCAAATGGATTCAAAAGAGTATTCGAGAGGGAATAAGTAAATTGGGGAGAAGGACTAAATAGAAAATAGAATCAATAGCTTTGAGAGAGGGGGATTTCTGCTAAAATCCTAGCAACCTGGGCCTGGGCCTTGGCCCATTAGGCCTAGAGGTGGCCGGCCATAAGGGGGGGAGGCGCCACCCTCCCCCAAACCCTAGCCGCCCCTCACTCTTTCCCCTCCTCCCCTTGTGGCCGCCACCCCTTATCCCTTTGGCCGCCACTTTGGTGCTCCCTCCCCTGCACCAACCTCCAATAGCACCTTCCCCTCCGGTGAGATCCCCTGCTGCCGGTGAAGGAAGCTTTGGTGCTGCCGGCCACTTGGAGGAAGGAGGAAGTGATCACCCGGGCGATCTTGTTGGCCAAGAAGAGGAAGGAGAAGGAGGGATAAGGGAAGGGGAGGGATCGCGTGCTGGAGTTTGTGTTCTTCAGAGGTTCTTCAAGGGTAATCCCGATCCCCATTCGATTAGTAGTGTAATTGGGTAATTAGGCGATGTCGGTAATAGATCTGTTTACGGCAGTCAGTAATGTCCGGCGGTTTTGAAGAAGTTAAGTGTAGATTCTGACCTGGTCATCTCCTAGAGAGTTGTGGGCGACGTAGCTACCTTTCGTTAGAGTATTGGATCAGGTCGTTTGGATGAGCGGATTAGGAGATATGATTTTCATAGCGCTGCTGTTCGGTAGTTCGGTCATAATTCTGACAATTCATATTAATCGGCCGTTAGCAAATAGTTAATGAATTATTTATAAGATCTCACAATAACGAAAGTTGTAGGTATTTTGATTAGCTTTCCAGAAAGCTAAAGAACACAAATTTTGGACAACTGTACTGTAAGATATATCAATTTTAGTCTTGCTGTCCAGAACCACTGTCGAGATTTTGTTGTTCAATTAATCTGTGTGGTAGAGATAGAAGATGGCCAAATATGGGAAGCTCACCAAATAAGTTTATGTAGGCCATGTTGTAAGCTTTCCAGAAAGTCAGAGATCACCCCTTTTGGATCTCTGTACGAAAAGTTATGGACTTTAGAAGGGACTGTCTGTTGAGGAGACAAACATATGTTTAGGATTTTGGAGTTGGGATTGCGCTAGAGAGTGTAGCGAATTCGTATTTGCTTCTAGCTTTGTTTTTGTCCAGAATTGCTATCTTAGAGTGCTTGTTAAACTATATCAGGTGGGGGTTTGGTTCCGGGGGCAGCGCCCTCTTCGCGTCATCCACCTTCGCACAGTTGAGGCAAGTACAGATAGTCATAGATTACTTATGAGTGATTGTTCATGCTTGCAAGTATTATGTATACATTCAAAATTCATGGATGCGAGAATGATATTTATGTCAATGATCATGAATGCTAGAAGTATGAGTAAGTTTTTATTCATGTATGATGTTGTTGCTAATATATGTTTTGATGGATAAACAAATTGCTCATGTGCATCATGTTATCATATTTGAGGCTTGGTCACGTGGTGACCAAGCATTGATTTGAGGTCCCCATCATGTAGATGACGGACTGGTGGTCCCCACACTCGTGGAGTGTGGGCGTTGATTTGAGGTCCCCGTCATGTAGATGACAGGCTTGTGATCCCCACACTCGTAGAGTGTGGGCTTATGGTCCCTGTGCTTGAAGGCACAGACATGGATATGCATCGACGGATGCATACTCTGTATTACCAGTAAATGCAAAGAGAAAAGAACAGATGCATTCGCATTTACATTGCATAAGCATGTGAAATGTTTTATTGTAAAGATTTGTGGATGGATGTTGATGTTATAATTGTGTATTATAATGTCTTATTAATTATACTTTGCTGAGTCTTTAGACTCACTCTTGCTGTTGTTTGTGTTTTTAGGTACCCTTCATACGAACGTCATGCATGGGAGGGAATAGACGTAAGATTGGTTGCACACTGTCACGAATCATTCACAGTTGAATAAATTGGATGATGATTTAGTAGTGGAGTAAATTGCTTAAAGGATTTATTATGATTATGGCATAAGCTTTGGATAATTTGTAATAGAGTTGATTAGCTTATTATGGATGCCTTTTGATTATGCTTTAGTTGATTAGCATATTATGGATGTTCTTTTATGATTCGTTTGAATTGGATGTTTGGATTATTGAATGATGTTATGTTAATCTATTAGAACCTCCGGTATGGTCACCTATACAAAGGAGGTTCTGCCGAAATTGAGTAAAAAGATTTAGTTTATTTTGTTACTCTGTTATTTTTTAGTAGCATTCCAGACTCATGTTGAGCTGGGGTGTCACAAATTGTTTGGGAGTAAGCTAGCTGAGGGAAGTTTGGTGAGCCCATATGTGATCAAAATGGTTGGTTACACACAGAGCTTGGCAAAACTTGGTTTTCCACTTAGTCAAGAGTTGGCTACAGATTTGATTCTTAGTTCGCTGCCTTCAAGCTATGGGTAGTTCATTCTGAACTTCCATATGAATGGCTTAAACAAGAATCTCACCGAACTGCATATGATGCTTAAGACTACAGAGGACAGCATTAAGAAAAGCAACTGTCATGTGATGATGGTGCAAAAGAGTACAAGCTTCAAGAAGAAGGCTAAGACTTGGGTCAAAGGTAAGGGCAAGAACGTTTCGGATGAGATTCAAACTAACAAGCCTAAACCCAAGACTAAGTCTGGCCCGACTCAAGAGAATGAATGCTTTTACTGCAAAGAACCAGACCATTGGAAAAGGAACTGCAAGAAATACATGGCTGATCTGAAAAAGAATGGTGAAATTAAACCCTCTACTTCGGGTATTAATGTTATAGATGTTTTCTTGCTGACTCTTCTGTTAACTCATGGGTATTTGATATCGGATCGGTTGCTCATATTTGCAATTCGATGCAGAGTCTAACAAAGAGTAGGAGAATTGCAAGGGGTGAAATGGATCTTCGTGTTGGGAATAAAGCAAGAGTTGCTGCATTAGCCGTCCGGACTTTGCCTTTACTTTTGCCCTCAGGATTTATTATGGAACTAAATAATTTTTATTATGTTCCAGCCATAAGTAGAAATGGCAGAGGGTTATAAATTCATTATAGAGAACAAGGGTTGTTCTATATTTTTGAATGAAATGTTTTATGGCTATGCTCCTATTTTGAACGGGTTGTATATTTTAAATCTTGATGATGCACCCGCCTATAATATTAATGCAAAGAGGCTTCGGCCTAATAATTTGAATTCCACTTTCATTTGGCATTGTCGTTTAGGTCACATATGTGAGAAACACATGAAGAAGCTCCATGATGATGGAACACTAAACTCATTTGATTTGGAATCATTTGAAACATGTGAATCTTGCCTGCTCAGAAAGATGACTAAAACACCTTTCACTGGTCGGAGTGAAAGGGTGTTCAACCTGTTGGACTCATACATACTGATGTGTGTGGACCAATGAGCATGATAGCTAGAGGTGGTTTTCAGTACTTCATTACTTTCACCGATGACTATAGTAGATATGGATATATCTATTTAATGAGGCAAAAGTCGGAATCCTTTGAAAAGTTCAAGGAGTTCTAGAATGAGGTACAGAATCAACTTGGCAAGACAATCAAATCTCTACAATCTGATCGTGGAGGTGAGTTTTTGAGCCATGAGTTTGGTGATCATTTGAAACAATGTGGAATTATTCCACAGTTTACACCACCGGACACTCCACAATGGAATGGGGTGTCAGAGCGGCGTAATCGGACCTTGTTGGACATGGTTCGATCAATGATGAGCCAATTAGATCTACCGTTGTATTTTTGGAGTTATGCTCTACAAACTGCTGCTTTTACTTTAAATAGGGTACCATCTAAATCAGTAGATAAGACACCATATGAGATATGGACTGGGAAGAATCCTAGTTTGTTTTTTCTAAAGATTTGGGGATGTGATGCCTATGTTAAACGTTTGATGTCTGACAAACTCACACCCAAGTCCGATAAGTGCTTCTTTGTGGGGTATCCTAAAGAAACTAAAGGATATTATTTTTATAATCGGGTTGATAACAAAGTGTTTGTTGCCCGTAATATTGTCTTCTTGGAGAAAGAGTTTCTTTCTAAAGGAGTCAGTGGGAGCAAGGTGCAACTTGAAGAAATTCGGGAAGCATCTGAAAGTGTTTCAACTCCCACTGAACCTCTCGCAAGATGAACAAAATGTTGTTGAACTCAGAGATGAGGCATCACCCCACGTGAGATCAAAAAGGCCACGCTAATTGCCTATAAGGTATGGGCATGACATATTATTGTTGAATAATGATGAGCCTAAAACTTATACAGGTTTATGATGGACCCAGATCGAAGTCATGGCATGAGGCCATGAGATCCGAAATAAAGTCCATGCATGATAATCAAGTTTGGAACTTGGTTGATGCACCTGATGGTATTAAGACCATTGAGTGCAAGTAGATTTTTAAGAAAAAGATAGATATAGATGGAAATGTTCACATTCATAAGGCACGACTGGTTGCGAAGGGTTTTAGACAAATTGAAGGGGTTGATTATGATGAAACCTTCTCTCCTGTCGCGATGCTTAAGTCTATTCGGATCATTCTGACTATTGTTGCATATTTCGACTATGAGATATGGCAGATGGATGTCAAAACGGCTTTCCTTAATGGAAACCTAAGTGAGGATGTGTACATGACATAGCCTGAGGGTTTTATCGATCCAAAGGAAGCTAGAAAGGTATGCAAGCTAAATAAATCCATCTATGGATTGAAGCAAGCATCTCGAAGTTGGAACATTCGTTTTGATGAAGTGGTCAAAGGGTTTGACTTCATCAAGAACGAAGAAGAACCTTGTGTTTACAAAAAGGTTAGTGGGACCAAGCTTGTGTTTCTAATCTTGTATGTAGATGACATACTACTGGTCGGAAATGATATTCCAATGCTTGAATCTATTAAAACTTCATTAAGAAATAGTTTCTCAATGAAAGATTTAGGAGATGCAGCATATATTCTTGGTATAAAGATCTATAGAGATAGATCTAAGAGGCTAATTGGATTAAGCCAGGATATGTACATAGACAAAGTGTTGAAACGGTTCAACATGCAAGATTCCTAGAAAGGTTTCTTGCCCATGACACATGGCATTAATCTTAGCAAGCGTCAATGTCCTATGACCACTGATGAGCGAGACAAAATGAGTAGAATTCCATATGCTTTGGCTGTTGGATCTATCATGTATGCCATGCTATGTACACGACCAAATGTATTATATGCTCTAAGTGTTACGAGCAGATACCAAGCTGATCCCGGTGAAGGTCACTGGATAGCTGTGAAAAACATTCTTAAGTACTTAAGAAGGACTAAGGATGTGTTCCTAGTTTATGGCGGTGATGAAGAGCTCGTTGTAAATGGTTACACCGATGAAAGCTTCCAAACCGACAAAGATGATTATCATTCGCAACTGGTTTTGTATTCATTTTGAATGGAGGAGCAAAGGAGTCGAAAAGTTCCAAGCAAGAGACGGTTCGATTCTACGACGGAGGCCGAGTACATTACAGCTTCTGAAGCTGCGAAAGAAGGTGTTTGGATAAGGAAGTTCCTTACTAAGTTGGGTGTGGTTCCAAGTGCCTCGAGCCCAATGGATCTCTATTGTGACAACAATGGAGCCATTGCTCGGGCTAAGGAGCCTAGATGCCAATTGAAATCCAAACATATACTTATGCGTTATCATCTTATTCGCCGAGTTAGTGAATAGAGGAGATGTTAAGATATGCAAAGTTTATACGAATTTAAATGTTGTTGATCCATTGACAAAGCCTCTCACACACCTCGAGCATGAGGCACACACAAGAGCTTACTCAGATAGATAATTCAATGATTGACTCTAGTGCAAGTGGAGATCATGGAAATATGCCCTAGAGGCAATCATAGAAATGATTATATTTCATTATGTTCATAATATTGGATAATATGTTATCCTGTTCCTTGAATGAATCATTAGTTATGAAGATTAACAAGTATGTGACTTGTTGGTGAAACTCTTAACTTATATGATGTCGTTCTAAATGAATCCCTGGTCTGATGTCAATGGTCGGAACACCAATGACTTTATCGACCAGCACATGTATTGATTGATGACCATGTTTCACCGGCCATGGATATAGGGATATCGAATCAATAATGTGAACACATGTTAGAGAACATGGGGTTGGATTGACCCACCTTGAGACACTATTGAGATTGTTATGATTCTATGTGTCATTAGTTGGTCTCAAGCAATGATGATAAATAATCCTTAGACCTGAGATCAGCATGGTTTCCTACATGTGTAATAGCACTCTTAGGGGTTGCCAATCGCTACTCGTGAATCGGGTAGTTATAAAGGTAGCTTTCAAAAGCTATGAAACATGCGAGGAATGTGACCGGCCTGATATGTGATTTGCCCTCCTAA
The DNA here is from genome assembly GCA_036346405.1 of Phyllostachys edulis. Lineage (NCBI taxonomy): Eukaryota > Viridiplantae > Streptophyta > Magnoliopsida > Poales > Poaceae > Phyllostachys > Phyllostachys edulis. The sequence goes on from CM070556.1 coordinate 34,693,820, forward strand.
CTTAACAGAGAGATGTCTCGCCCCTCGCTTTGGTCGATAAAGAAAGTGCATGGCCATACCACTAGTGGTCAAGTGTTCACCACGCCGGGTTATCTAACACTTGATCGAGAAAGTATTGAATACCCATGGTCGACACAACATCTCACCTAGAGTTTAACCGCACATCGTGAGGCAAAGGGAGAATACACGAGAAATGCTTAGTTCGATCGCCACATGATCGGTCGATGGAGATACGAGCTGGTCGAGATCGGTCGAACGTAATCACAGAGTGGTCGAAATCGTCGTAAGGAGTTACGAGCTGGTCGTGACCAAATACAAACTGGTCATATAGAGATAGGACCTGGTCGTAAGTGATGAGGACCTAGTCGTAGATCATATTGCATTAAGGTTCGTCTGATATAATTTGTGTGTATTCAGGAACCACTGACGACTCGTGGTCGGAAAGGGTTTCCGAGTCACAACCGATTATGCATGAACCTACAGGGTCACACACTTAACGGATTGGAACAAACCAGTACGGATATGTTTCGTCAAACGTGTTCGAATAGGATCTATCACGAGCACTATATAAGGAGATGCATGAGGCTGTTGGGATAGGGGTGAACGTAACAGACAAGACACACGAAAGTCGTGAGTTGAGTTGTTCCACCGAAATCCTAGCCGCTATCTTCCTGAGAGCTCTGCCGTGCGACTTGGTGCTAGCACACCGACGTATGGTTGTTCCTTCCCTAGACGCGTGGATACCGTAGAGGCACTACTGCGGTTGCTGTTGCGCTTGAGGACGATCCGCGATCTTCATAAGGAACTTCAGAGGTTGCTGGAGGAGACGATCGACTAGCGAGGACGCTGGACGATCGACTACGACCACTACATCAACGCTGCTGGGACCAGCCGCCCAACTCTTCTTCTCCGCTCACATTCCCGATGGTAACATGTGTGATCATCTACTTGATTGGCTTCCTGGTTTGCGTGGTAGAAATTTTTGATTTTTGCTATCATAGCCTACCCGTATCCCAACAGTCACCCCATGACATGTATCACATGTATCAAGGGGTGGCAAGGACTCCACCTTATAAATTGCTCTCCCACCACTTAGCTAGGAAGTATGAAACTAAACCATGTATGCTTTGGAATTTAGGAATGAATGGGCCTTTACAAATAAGGGCCCAATTCTAACAATCCCCCACCAATTCCAAGGCAAGCAGCAACGAGTAAGATAAAGACTTTTGTGCTGAAAAGTTGTTAATATACCAATCTTTCAGTGTAAGTCCCGTACGGGTTGAGCTTGCATCTGGAATAACAAGATTCATCTTCTCACAACTGATGAATGGACTATGCCTTGAATTCACAGTCTTTTATTATTAGATTTCACTACAAATCTCAACTGATACTAGGCTGTCAAAGAACCAAGCCTAACCGGAGCTTTATTGGTCATGCTCCCTTATCTGCTCATGAGCTTTCTGGAGAATGCTCCTATTCTCGTGAACTGCGACCTCAGTTAAGCTCAAGTAGGTGTATTCATTCTAGGTATCCTGTAGGCTAATACCTTTTCCCTCATTGGACACTATAATACATTAAGGCTTTAAGCCATCCTCTTCCATACAGTTGAGAGTACTTTGTCTATCAGGACACAGGTACATATTTTATTAAAATGTACTCTCTTGTTCAAACATCAACTTGTTTTCCCATTGCCTAAGTCACTAGATCTCCGATCAAAAAGGTATGGGTTATTGTTGAGTTGTAACTCCAATGGGCCTCATTCCCATGTCCATAGACGCAACGGAAATCGCCTTCCGTGCTAGCCCCTTTGTGAAAGGGTCTGCCAGATTTTTCTCAATTCGTATATAATTTACAGTAACCACTCCGGAGTTCCTTAGTTTTCTGATAGATTTAAGTCTACGCTTCACATGTCTAGAGGACTTCATGTTATCCTTAGTACTTGTAACCTTAATAAACACTGTTTGATTATCACAGTACATTAGAATTGCCGGTATTGGTTTCTCAACCAGTGGTAAGTCCAACAAAAGCTCTCTAAGCCATTCAGCCTTAACAGTAGCTGTGTCTAGTGCTACAAGTTCTACTTCCATGGTTGACCTCATCAATATGGTCTGCTTACACGACCTCCATGAAACTGTAGCACCTGCAAGGGTAAACACATACCCACTTGTAGCTTTGATCTCATCTGCATCAGAGATCCAATTTGAATCACTATATCCTTCTATTACAGATGGATATCCAGTATAGTGAATTCGATACGAGGTTGTGCCTCTCAAGTAGCGCAACACTCTCAAGTGCCTCCCAGTGACCATCTCTTGAGTTAGATGTAAACCGACTTAATTTGCTCACAACAAATGATATGTCCGGTCTTGTGGCACCAGATAGATACATAAGGGACCCAATAATTTGTGAATATCTCAATTGATCTTTTCCTAATCCCTTATTCTTTCGAAGCTTAACACTAGCATCATAAGGAGTTGGAGAAATCTTGTAGTTCTCAAAACCGATCAGGCTCAAGATTTTCTTAGCATAATGGGATTGGTTCAAAGTGATCCCATCCTCATTTCTGGTCAATTTAATATGCATAATAACATCTGTTTCTCCTAGGTCTTTCATATCAAAGCATCTAGATAAGAAAGATTTGACCTCATCAATAACAGCAGTGTTTGTCCCAAATATAAGTATGCCATCGACATACAAACACAAAATCACTCTTTGACCCCCACCATAACGATAATACACACACTTATCTGCCTCATTTCTAGAAAAACCAGCAGATGTTAAAGTTTTATCAAATTTTTCGTGCCATTGTTTAGGTGCTTTCTTTAGACCATACAAGGATTTGATTAATTTGCATACCTTACTTTCCTGTCCAAAAATCACAAAACCATCCGGTTGCTCCATATAGATTTCTTCCTCTAACTCTCCATTAAGGAAAGTTGTCTTCACATCCATTTGATGAATGTGTAGACTTGTGAGAACCCCGGCTTATTTGGCTTGTAATGCTTAGTCATCCATTGACCCTAGCATCACAAACAAAATAACCCGTGTCTTCGAGATATGTATACTTCCCAGAAATGCAGTATACACACCCCTTTACAAAATTATGCATCAATTTCATACAAGACATAGAACCAAAGCACGAACTAGATTAATAAAAGACATATATAATAGAGAGTTATTACAAAAGGGGCCGACCGGCCAAATAACAACTAAGAAAGATAAATAAACAGTGGAAGCAAAATGCCATAAGATGGCGATAACAAAAGAGCCAATTAGTGTGCCTTTAACCCACAAGGCAACCAACCGGACCACCAACCTAGTCATCGAACCCGCAGCACATCTCACAAAAGTGCACCCCTTGGGGATCCACTTCTTCCTCTGCAACAATTACAGTTAAGCAAAGCAAATAAGTACAAAAATGTACTCGCAAGACCGACGTAAGGGTAATGCACCTATACATATGCTACATGCAAGCTTTATTTAAGTGGAAGGCTTTAGGCTCATTTTAGCATAAAGCAAGTTTTCATTTGCAATATTGTAATAGATTGAAAGCAATTTGACAAAGCATTTTTAATGGTTGAAGTAACAAAGATACAATAATAATAACAATAGAAGAACAACCTAGAAGTGACTAACCCAATAGTCACCACAACAATAGTATGAATCACCAAATTTATACCACCCAACAAGTTTTAATTAAATGGTTGAGTCTAGTTCTTGAACGACCTTGCCAAGCATGTCCATAACCTAGGACGAGGCTATTCGAATAGTTTTATCCTCATAGGGTGTACCAATGTACCCACACGCCGATCGCTTTTCGCCAAGCTATTTAGCACACTTCCTTTGGTATGCTCAAGACGCTAAGTCCTACGATACATTTCCAATGGATGATGCTAATTAAGAGCCGCAACCCAACAAAGAGTAGGACACATCACCAACTCAAGCCGAATTACGATGCTCCCTCATATCACATTTCTTTTAACCACCAACCACTCAATAATTAACACCGCCTAAAGTATTTAGCCAAGAGAGGTCTCATATCCTCTCACGTGGTTAGCACGCATTATTGCTTGGTTTAGTGACCCAAGTAACTCGGTCCTTAGGGACTTAGGCACCATTCCAACACACCATGAGATCACACCAACATCCATTATGCCCAAGTCAATAACAATTTTGTTTTCATTTTTCTTTTATTTCTTTATAAAGTAACAAAGCGCAAGTGCTAGACATAATGGAATAATAATTTTAGGTGATCAAGGTCATCGACATAATGTCGATAACCGCCTCTTTCACCGTTATCTAAGCATTTCTAAGCATTATCAACGAACTACTAAGTGATAAGAGTCCATCTATCGAACTCTAAATCACAGCAAGATAATCCTAGGCTTAGTAGTAGAGAATGAACATTTACCTATGGAGTATGCATCTATAGGCTCAACTAATCGATAATTTAACACAAAGTAAGCATGCATACATACAAGTGAAACAAAGTATTAGACTTTAAAAGTAATGGGATTAACGGGATATGATCAAACTGCTTACCTTGCTGGATATGCTCAGGTTGCTACAGGGGAACACTCTCGTGATCAACACACTCGTCGGTACCTAACGAAAAAATGCGAAAAGAACCGATAAGAACGAAGAAAACTGAAAAGACTCAACAGCAAACTTTCTCCAAATGCAATGAAATTTTTACAGAAGCAAGAGCATGATTTTTAGACAATTTAGCAATAAGAACTAATTGATTTGGATTCTCAATGCAAAAGTTATGGCCAAAACAATTCTGCTCAGCCTGGAAATTGCTGGAAAATTCAAATCAGTTACTGTTCATCCGAATTAAATTCACAAGCACAATTTTCCAAAGAGGTGCTGCTCCTGGGATTTTTATGGTAAGTCAAGCACCTCATGAGATGAATAACACAATTGAGTTCACCTCATTTGGAGCTATGATGCATGTTTTATGATTTTTCAAAGACATGCAAAAAAGCAAAAGTAAAATGCACCCACAATTCTTTTGAAAATAGTGACATGCCTAAATCCTATTCTAACATTTAGTGCACTAACAGAGGAAGCCAACACAATTGGATTCACTCAAAACGGATCTATAGAGAATTACTTATGCATTTTACAAGTTAATTACAATTTTTAGAGCAACATTTAAAAGTTAACTCTGAAGCCAATTTACCAATTCATTTTCTGGAGCCGAACTCAACTTACAACCATTTTTAGATTAAAGTTTAGTTCAAACCAGAGCTACCAAAATTTGAATCAACTCAATAGGAGCTAAAATGAAATAGTTATGCATTTTCAAAGTTTATTACCTTTTTCAATTCACAAATAATTCCATAGAAAAATCCTAAATTCCCATTTGACGTGGACGAACCTGGGCCGTTGATCTTGAATCCAACGGCCCGAGTTGGATCGCGCGTGGCTCGTTTGGAAACCCCGCGCGCGAAAGGAGGCGGAGGTCGTGGACCGTTGATCGCGAGATGGACGGCTCGCAACCAACGCGATATAAAGGCACGCCAAGACGGTCCCGCGAGATCCGAGGAGGACGGCCCTAGGACATCGCTAGATTGTCGGCTTTGGCTCGACAACGAAACCGACGGCGAAGAATGGTCACCGCCGGCGACTCAGCCCCACGGCGGTGCGAATGGATGCTGTGCACGGTGCACAATAGCAATACAAGACCCATCGGTACCACTCACACCCGCGGTGGATCAGAGCGCCATGAGCCGAGGAGAGGCGGCGGCAAAGCACGGCCAACGACAAACAAGATAAGGAGCTCCGCAATGTTCATCCAAGCGAGTGCCCACTTAAGGGACTACCAGAGGTTACCTGGAGGTCGCGGAGGGACAGAGGAGGATCGAAAGCAGCCCCATGATGAAGGACCTTGCCGGCGTCGAGGAGGACAACGTGGAGAAGAGGACCTGGGCATAATCAATCGCACCGGGTCATCAAGATGCATTCCATAGAGTTAGGAGGTGCTCCCAGAGCAAGGAATTGAAAGGGGGAGGTCCTTACCGGCGATGGGGAAGAAGGGGGTGCTTTTCGACCGAAGGGGACCAACTCCAAATTAGCTGCTCCCTAAAGAGGTCAACCCAAAATTGAGTTAGGGTTAATACTCCGGAGGTTAGAGGAACAATATGGAGCAAGAGGTTGAGTGAGGGAGCCATCGAGCACGGGTTCCACCGAGGAGCCAAGGTGCAACAATGGCACCGAGGGGCTCACGGGTGCTCGAGCTCCTTAGAGTAGAGGAGAAAGCTAAGTGGTGTTTAAAGAGTGCCAAGGAGGAACAAGAGGACCTTATAAAGCCAGGGAGCAGAGGCCATGAGCTAGGGTTAAGCTCCATGGTGAGCTTAGCCCACAGCTCGGTCCATGGCGCCACAAGGACGTGGAGGGGACGGGGCGTGTCTGAGCAGACCTAGGGCGGAAGGTCGACCAAAGATTTAATGCCGCAACAAAAGAGCGGTTGGGAGGTGACAGGCACTTGCTCCCTTCGCCATGGCGACGCCTGGAGCCCGAGGAAGGAGAAGAACAGCGCCGCCTCAACCGCTCGATAAGAAAAGGGGAGGTCATGACCCTTCGATCGTAACTGTGGTGGTCTGCAAAGGAAAGGGAGGTCGTGACCACAAGATCTCAATTGGGGAGGTCGCACTGCTGATCCAGACGGGCGGTTGTGAAACAAAAGGGAGGTCGCATGAAGGAGATAGGAGGTCGTGACCATTGGATTTGCATCCAAGGGCGATCAACAGAGGCGGAGGTCCCGCCGCTTCGCGCACCCGCATAAGCGATGGAGGTCGTGGTCATGGATTTTGATCCAACAAAGACACAACATCGAGGGGAGGTCGTGGATGTTACGCACGACACAAAGGGAGGTCGTGGCCACTGGATTTTAATCCAAAGGCGCACAACAGAGAGGGAGGTCAGGACCGTTGGATTTACATCCAAAGGCGCTGAACAGAGGAGGGAGGTCATGGCCATTGCGCACGGCACTGAAACGGGGGAGGAGGTCGTGGCTTTTGGATCTCGATCCAATGGTGCACAACAGAGGTGGGGAGGTCGTGGCGGTTGGATTTCAATCCAACGGCAATGAACAGAGGTAGGAGGTCGTGGCGGTTGCGCACGACGCGGAAAAGAGGTGGGGAGGTCGTGGCGGTTGGATTTTGATCCAACGGCGACGAAATGGAGAGGGGAGGTCGTGGCTATTGGATTCTGATCCAACGGAGCACGACAGAGAGGTGGGAGGTCTTGGCGGTTAGGCATGACACCGCAAAGAGAGGGGAGGTCGTGGCCGCGAGATCTGGATCTGACGGCGACGAGATGAGAGGGGAGGTCGTGGCCGTTGATTTGGATCCAACGGAGCACGACCTCGCGCGGGGGAGGAGCTCGGCTGAGCTGGGCCGTGGTTGGTTGTGGCGGAGGTCGTAGCTATTGGATTTTGATCCAACGGGGCACGACATTGAGGAGAGGTCGTGGCTGGTGTGCACGACGCGACGGGAGGTCGTGGCCATTAGATTTACATCCAAGGGCGCACAACGTTGAAGGGAGGTCGTGGCCATGAGATCTTGATCTGATGGCGACGCAAGGAGAGGGGAGGTCGTGGCTATTGGATCTCGATCCAATGGTGACGAACTAAGGTGCGGGAGGTCTGGGCCGTTGGGCACGACACTGCAAAGAGAGGGGAGGGGAGGTCCTGGCCGCGAGATCTTCATCTGACGGCGATGAGAGGAGAGGGGAGGTCGTGGCGGTTGGATTGTAATCCAATGGAGCACGACCTCGCGCGGGGAAGGAGCTCGGGCTGAGCTGGGGGCGTGGTTGGGTTCGACCCGCTTGGAAAGCGGCTCGGACCCAAGGAACAGTGCCAGATTTGAATTTAAATTTGAAGGCTGAGGTTGGAGTAATTTTTAGAGGTAGCAAACTAACTCCAAAAATTCCGAAATTTTAACTGGAGCTTCCTCACTCTAGGATTAACCTTACATAAAATTTCCAGAGGTTTTTATGCACTGCATTTTTCTCAAGAAATTCATCAAGGCTGTTCTAGGGTTTGACTTACCTCCAAAATTTATCAAATAATTTCTAAAAATTATGAAATTTTCCAGAGGGGTCCCACATCATCCCTAGAACTAAGGAAAAATATTTTCAAGGGTTGAATACCAGATTCTTGCCAAGTTGATAAAGGGGTTAACTTTAGTCAACAGGAGGTTTAGGTTTTTGAATTCCACAACTCTTGACAAGAATTATGGAAGAGTTCAAGAGTTTCAAGATGTGAGAAAAATTTTAATTTCTACACATTTTATTACATTTGAAACACACACCCATTTATACATTTGGGATGTTACAAGACTATGGGAAGAAGCTAATGCAATAAGCACACTAATGGTGGTCAATCTGGCAATAGGAGAGTAAGTATCAAAATAATCCTCACCTTCTTTCTGGGTATAACCCTTGGCCACAAGCCTTGTCTTGTACTTATCAATAGTACCATCAGGCCTCATTTTCTTTTTAAAGATCCACTTGCATCCAACAGGTTTACACCCGATAGGACGTTCAATGATCTCCCAAGTACCGTTAGTCATGATGGAATCCATCTCGCTATGGACTATCTCTTTCCAACACCCAGCATCAGGTAATGCATAAGCTTCTAAAAGAGTGTTTGGCACATCATCCATGAGATATATAATAAAATCTTCGCCAAAAGTTTTCTCAACCTTTATCGCTTGCTCCTACGAGGAACCTCTTCGACTAAATTGTTACCTTCCTCAGGAAAATCACAAATTTATAGTATAACACTCATTGGTTTAGGTTCAAAATTACTATTATTCATAGTTTGATTATCCTCAGTTCGAGAAGTACTGTCTACAGTTCTCATAGGATAAATATCCTCAAAAAATGAAACATCTCTGGATTCCATTATTGTACTAACAATAATCTCAGGAGTTTCTGATTTTACTACTAAAAATCTATAGGCCGTGCTATTATGAGCATATCCCAGCAAAACACAATCGACTCTTTTAGGTCTAAGCTTTCTCTTTTTTTGCAATGGTATATTGACTTTTGCCAAACACCCCCAAGTTTGTAGAAAATTAACATTAGGTTTTCTCCCCTTCCATCCCTCATACGGAGTAATCTCACACATTTTAGTGATTACTCTGTTTAGAACAAAAGTTGCTGTCAGTATAGCTTCCCCCCACCACATCTTAGGCATATCGGCACTCTCCAACATGGCATTCACCAAGTCTATTAGTGTCCGATTTTTCCTCTCGGCTACCCTGTTTGATCGAGGTGAGTATGGTGGTGTAACTTTATAGACTATTCCATGTTCAGCACAGAATTGGGAGAATTCGAGAGAGATATACTCTCCTCCACAATCTGACCTGAGTCTTTTAATTTTCTTTTCTAGTTGGTTCTCAACCTCGGCCTTATAAATTTTAAAGTAATTTAAAGCTTTATCTTTAGTTTCAGTAGATACACATAACAATATCATGATGCATCATCAATTAGAGTTACAAAATATCTTTTGCCTCCTTTGGTCAACAATCTATTTATCTCACACAAGTCAGAATGGACAAGATCTAAAGGTGCCAAGTTCTTTTCCTTCTGTAACCCCTTAAAGGGTTTTCGAGGTTGTTTTGCTTGCACACAAGTTTGGCACTTTGATCCTTTGACAATTTTATATTTTGGAATTAAATCTAATCTGGACATTCTAGCAGTACTATCAAAACCAATATGACAAAAACGAAAATGTCATATATTGGCCTCACATTTATTCAAACCAGTTGCAACATTCAGATTATACTCTAAAGTACTCATACGGAACAAGCTTTTGCTCTCATAGCCTTTACCAACAAAGTTACCAAACTTAGACAATACAATTTTATTTGACTCAAATACTAGCTTATACCCATCCTTGCATAGGAGGGAACCACTAACAAGATTCTTGTTTATGGTTGGCGCATGCTGCACATTCTTCGAGTGGACAATCTTCCCTGAAGTAAGCCTCAGATCCACCGTACAACACCAAGAATGTAGCATGTGACCTGCTCCCTATTAGGACGGAGGAAACCCCGATCGCTCGATAAGAAGAAAACAAGGAAATATCAGAACATACGTGAACATTATCTCCAAAGATCAACTCACAAATCGCTGGATTGACATGTCAAAATACAACAGTGGATTACCATACCCTCCTATTGAGGCCTCGCCTATGATCACGTTGACAACCTTTTTCTTTGGCTGTACACCATCCTTACTCTTGCAGAAATGACAGTCTTTCGCCATATGACCTTTTTCCCACACACAAAGTAGGTGATGTTCCTCATATCCTTCTTCTTAGTTTTCTTCTTAAAGCTAGTTGTCTTTTTTGGTTTAAAGCCTTTGTTATTCTTGCCATATCTCTTCTCTATGACATTTGCATTGATCCGATTATTCGACCGAAGTGCTTGGTGCATCTTTTGCTCTTGCCTTTTCTTCCATATCAAGGGCAAGAATGAGATCCTTAATAGATATCTCTTCCCTCTTGCGCTTTAAGCCAGTGGCAAAACCCCGCTATGAAGCAGGAAGTTTGGCAACAATGCCCACAGCCACAAACTTAGGAGGCAAAACACAACCCGGATGTGCAATCTCTCCGACCAAGAATCGAGCTCATGAGCACGGCAACGACGACTTAGCATCGCCCATGTCAGAGTCAAGAATTGCTCGCACATATAGAGCCACCGACCAGCCTCAGCTTCGGTATATTTGTGCTCGAGTGCATCCCACAACTCTGTGGCGAACTTGAAGTCCATGTACATATCATAGAGCTGGTCGGATGGCATGGTCAGTATGCATCCAAGGGTTGTGTTGTTATCTATGTCAAAACGCTTGATCTGTTCATCCGTAATTGGATACTGTGTATGGATCACCCATCACAGCCCCAAAGACATGAACCAAAACTTGACCCTTGTCTGCCATCTACGAAAGTTCTGACTAGAAAACCTCTCAGGTTTCATAGCATCAGAAGCACCAGCCATTGCTAGATCACAAAAATATTCACAATAAGGTTTTTGGATTGTTGGAAATGTGGACAACATTTTAATTCTAGATTTTATTATGAGGCAAAGATCGCAAATAACTAGTGATGTATAAATCGATACTAACACCAGGCTACTCATTGCACTTTTAAACATACTCATTATCACGATTATAACAGAATATGTTGGTCGTACACACAACTTACAGTATATGTCGATGAAGAACAGGAAGCAGTGTAGACTCGATGCAGTGCAGATCGTAGACGTCGTAGTGCGGCAAGCGGTCGCGCAGATGCGCTACCCAGAAACCTTATTGCCGCCCCGTGCAGGTGAACTCTGCAACAATGGTTCGGAGATACTGCTCCTGGTGCACACCGAGGAGAAGGGACGGCTTGATTCAAAACAGCACAACCCTTTAGCACAAGAGGACAGAGAAGAAGAAGAAGAATTCTTGGAATCGAAAAGATTACTTTTGGTCTTGACCTCTCGAAAACCTTTTAAGGGTCGAGTCAATTACTCTCTAGTAACTACTTAATAAAGCACACATTAGAACACTAGTAACTGCTAATTAAAAACCAATTAATAGTAATTAAGCAGAATTTATCATATCCTGATTACACGTTGGTCTTCAGCTTTGACCACGTTCTCCAAGGGAGGTCCAAGAGGATCTCCTGAAGAGGTCCAAGAGAAACCTCCAAGGGAAGTCCAAGAGAATCTCCCAAAGAGGTCCAATGGGATCACAGTGTTCCGACCACACACTCTTGGAGTGATCCAAGGGAGGTCCAAAAGATCTCCCGAAGAGGTCCAAGGAGACACACAGTGTTACGACCACACATTCTTGGAGTGATCCAAGGGAGGTCCAAAAGATCTCTTGGAGGTCCAAGAGGATCTCCACACTCCAAGGGAGGTCCAAGAGAAATCTCCAAGGAAGGTCCAAGAGGATCTCCCGAAGAGGTCCAAGTGGAGGTCTAAGGAAAACTCTCACTGGTCATATGTGACACTTGTTTCGAGAGAGAGAAATGCACGGTCAACAAAAGAATGGTGGACTTGGTTCACGACATGTTCACAATCGTACGTCGCAAGTCACAAGTCACAAGTCACGCGATTGCCACGCGAATAAACGCGCGTACATGCGTGTGTGTGACTTTAGCTATAGTCCTTCTTATGTCACCCCATAAATTGCTCTTCCACCACTTGGCTATGCAGTATAGGACTAAACTATATATGCTTTGGAATTTAGAAATGAATAGGCCTTTACAAATAAGGGCCCAATTCTAACAATCACTGCCCCTAAGCAAGCTTAGGTTAGATGTGGACTGTGCATCGAGGAAACAAGCTGTGAGTGGCACAATGGGTAGTGACCAATGGTCGAACAAAAGCAAGTACGATGAGATGAAGTTGACAACAACCATGGACGAAAGGATGATAAAGGCCATTAGTAACGCGAAATGTTTTCCTGGTTCTTTGTGGGAATCAAACGTTTCTTTTTGATTTTTTTTATACAAAATTCCTACACTCCAAACATGCCGTAATAATTAATAAGGTGAGGGCGACAACAAAATTGAGATGCCATAAGAAGGTGGGGGCGATAGCAAAATTGAGTGGTGAGGGACCCAGTAGGGGCAGAATGGCAATGGGTATTCGCTAGAGACAGTATGTTGATTCAGGAACATCAGATTTCGACAATTCGAATTCATGTATACTTGAATAGTCCTTGATATATAACCTATAATAATCCATCTCTTTGGATCCATGTGTTAGTGACAGTTTGTAAGGATGTTTGTTTCTAAAAAATGATGCCTCTCCCTTGCCAACTCAAGGGACCTACTCGCGGATTTGTAATTATTTTGGGTTTCTTTGCAATCCAGCATATGAAATCTTCCTAGGGTTGTTCAAAACCACATAGTCTAATTTACTGAAATGTGTGCTAAATTTGGTATTCATTATGGTATTTGGTATTCATTATGGTATTTGGTTCTCATTTTCAAAAACCGGAGAGCTACCCTTGTGTTGCTTTGAAGTATCATCGTATCATAACTTATAAACCCTTACCATTTGAATATTTGTAATTATTTTGAGTAAATTTTACTTGTAGGCAATTTAGGTACTTAATTTTATTTGTATGTCAATTTGGTGCTACGCTAGTACGTGGTATGTTGCCGGGACCCAAAATATGTAAATCTGGGCCCTCTGTGTATACTGCACTAGTTCAGAATCACGCTAGTGCACACAGTGTCAACATAAATGAATATCATTCCACACATAATGAATATAAGAATAAACGACTAATTTGAATAGTAAATAATGGTTGTGACCTTATAGTCGAGTTTACACTAAGCTACGCATGGCTTAGCACTAAGTAAAGAAATAGTAGCGGAAACACATCGACTTGCCATAGGCAACCGACTAGGATCAAAACCTAGCGATCAACCTTCTCGTGAAACTCCTCAAAAGCAGGCGAAGGCTCCTCCACTTCGACTAAATGATGATTGCAGCAAGAATGAGTACTCCGAGTACTTAACAAGTTGTACCACAGAATGCAATTATAGATGATAACTTATTTCAAAGCAAATGGCTTCTATGGTTATTTTGCAAAAGCAACACTTGCATTTGAATACGAATAATAGATTGAAAGCGTAATTTGAAACAAATAACAATAATAAGTTAACAAGTATTTCACAAAGCTCACACAGCCTAATCAATTTCTTTCACACAGTCATATGAGTTAATTCACACAGTTGTCCCTCCCAATTGTTTTATAAAAAATCTACCTCTCATGTGAAATCCCGAACATGTCTATGACCGCGGACGCGGCTATTCGAATAGATTGATTAACACTTTGCAGAGGTTGTACACTTTACCCACAAGATATAACCAGAGCAGCTAGCACCAATCATAACAAAATATTTCTGAAACTTCATCTCAACAATTGACCCTCCCATACTGCCGGTACCAAACCCCATAAAGGTCGTTGGCCTGTCGCACACCGTTGGACCTGGAGACGGCGAATCGTCCATAAATGTGACCCAACCACAGAGAGAGAGAGAGAGAGAGAGAGTCACACCTCTACCCTGGCATAGAGCTTAACCTACTTCTTGAGTAGTCAACGTTGAGACTCTATAACTTATTAAGTTAGACATGTCCCATACCAAGCATGTGATCATATAGTTATGGCTTAGTTCAATGGTGCACAAAGTTAAGTCCTTAATTGACCAAGACGAGACTGTCAAACTACTCCAAGTTACCAATATTCATATTTTTCCAAACGCACATAGCTCCACCTACCTTAGTCTAAATCTTTTCCCACCCTGTTGATTAAGTGCAACATATGCCATCAACGGTTGACAACATACTGCACACATCTTTTCACAAAGGTATTCCATAATCACTTAATCAAGTTTAGATTTGCAGTTCAAAATGATATCAATAACCCGTTGCATGACTAAGCATACTAATCATATCTAACCAACCCATGTTGATGCTATGATAATATCAACTAGTAATTAACCAAGCTAGGGGGACAAATGATCATGGTAATACAATAAGCAAGGTGGACATAATCAAGTAGGTGTATAGCTAATCCCAAAGTATTAAAGAATTAAATAATTGAAATAACATGCAATAGTTTGAATCAAAGTAATTTAGGAAAACTAGGTGCAACATGGTGAAAGCACAACTTTCCTCGAAATAAGTTTTGTTACCGGTCTTGAGCTTGATCAACTTATCCTTCCTAGAACACTCTCGAAGTATCAACGTCTACTCGCAAACGAACACAAAAACACAAATAAATACAAAAAAAAGAGCAACAAATGAACTCGAAAAATAAAATAAAAACCATAGGAAGGTAGATCTTCAATTTAGAGACTTGAATGGGCTCAATCGGAGTTCGTATGAGGAAGAACAGGCTCTTGGAAGTTGGTCGGCACATAAAATCTCAGGAAAAGAAAAGGGAGACAGAAACTGATAGGTGGGGTCCACTCGGAAAAGAATTTCAGAAATTAAAAAATTCCCAAAAATAGGATCAGAGGCTGACAGGTGGGCCAATGGTCTATGGACTGTGTCCACGAACTTGGTCCATGGGTTTATGAAATAGGGCTATGACATGTGGGGTCCACATGTCAGTGGCTTGGTACACCGTGGACTAAGGCCACGTTGACTGGATCTAGGGTTTAGGCCCGGGTGGCGACTGAGGTGGGGGCGGGTGCACACGTGGCGACAGGTGGCACTAAGGTGGCTATGACAAGGCGACAGGTGGCAGACATGTGGGACGAAAGTGATGGCGTGACGGCGACGCGATGCAAGGCTGACGCGGTGAAGAATCTAGACCCACCATTATGAGTTAATAGAGTATTTTGGTGATTAATGACAAATCTATATATGAGACTAACACTTTTATTTGATATAACTATTGTGTAGTCTTATTTGGATGAAAAGCTGAAAATCATGGAGGTATGCACTCGACATCATTTCTCATATCTTGTTGTATTCCTCGGATCCAAAATATAGGTTGAACTCCACTAAAAGACTAACTTGAATATGTGCATATGTTTGTATTACACATTCGTGTATGCACACATTTAGGGGGAGTTCACTCTATATTTTGTGGTTTCATTAGTATTAATCCATATTTCTTTATCCACATATATTGGGGATCTCTACTTTGAAACATATCCTTTGAGTATATAAAACTTGTGTAGTTCATATATACTCATATTGCTTTATATTCAATTATTTGCAATTGTGTTGTGGGACTAATATGTGTGCTAAGATGTTTTCAAGGCTCAGTCCCGCAGTTTGAATGATGACATGAAAAGGAAATGCAAAGATGATAAAAGATCGACATGGCTCAAGACAAAGGAGTCATGCATTGCATTTTGAAAAGCTTCTGGAAGAATTTCAGTGGAAATCGGTACGACCGCATTTGGAAAGCGGTACTCCGATGTGCGGTAGTACCGGGTTTTACATGGCGGTATGTATTTTCCAGAAAGCTTGTTTTTAGAAGGTTTTCTTGAAATCCCAAAATCGGTATGACCACATTTGATGGGCGGTACTACCGCAAGTCGGTAGTACCGAAATCTAGTTGGTGGTATGTTTTCAACAGAGAGGTTGTTTTTGGGAGTTTTCTTGAAACCTGAAATCGGTACGACCGCAATTCTTCTGCGGTATTGCCGCAAGTTGGTAATACCGAGTTTTATTCAGCGGTACATTATTTCTAGAGAGTGTTTTCTTGTGGTTTTGACTATCTGGAAATCGGTAGTACCGATCTGGCCGAGTGGTATTACCGTTGTGCGGTAGTACCAGATTCTAGTTGGCGTTAGTACTGCACCTTTCTGCAATAGCTTGTTAAGAAGCATTTGATGCAAGTATATCTTGGTAATTAATGTCAATCACATTGTGGGACTAACATTTTCCATGAGTTGGATGAATAGGTTATGTTCCATGGTAATAGAGAGACTTTGGATGGCATCATAAGTTGATCGTCATCAAGTCAAGGTTCAAGAAGAGGATGCATCATGTGTTGATGCATATCAATATCTCGAAGAGGAGATGATCATGAGTTGATCATCAAGTCAAGAGAAGACCCATCATGCGTTGATGGAAGTCACGTGAAGGATACATCATGGGTTGATGCATATCAAGACAATGACCCAGACCTGAAGTGAAGATGTGCGTCATCAAACTTCAAGAGGATGCTCAAGGCAAAGGTATGACTAGCTAGGGCTAAGGATGTGTTCCTAATCTTTTATTGGTCTTGGTGTTTGGTTGGAAGACCGGATTGCTAGTATAGGATTGTCGTACTATTAAGAGGGGTCTTGTCTAGTAGCTTGAGTCTCATCATATGTTGATAGCTCAATCTCGCTTGCTCTAGCTCTCCGTGGCATGATGCTATTATTTGTGAATGTGTTTTGCAAATAGTCGAGACTCATGCATCTAATCCTTGTAGCATGTGACTATACTTTGCAAATGGTTGAAGTCCATGTACCTACTCCTTATGGTATGATCTATTTTTGCAAATGTGTTTTGCAAATTGTTGGGATTCATGCATTTTCCCTTAGCATAGTCTAAGATTGCTTGTTGTTATTTATTTGGACTTAGACCATGGTAGTGGCTCGTTGGAGTTGTACTTTTTGATTTGATCAAATGTGTTTGAGATCAATCAAATAGATGGGTTGTGTAGCCCTCTGAATAAGCTTTCCATAGAGCCCAAGATCACTCAATTCCGACATCGGAGTCAAAGGTTATGACCTTTTATGCGAGTGTCGTCTGTACTAAAATTGGACTGTGGTAATACCGCCCGAAAAGAGTGGTACTACCGCCGAGCGGTAGTACCGACCCCTGTGAGTGCGGTAGTACCGCACCAAACTTTCAACGGCTAGTTTTTGAGCATTTAATGCACCCTTTTCGACCGTTGAACAGTAAAATCGGTAGTACCGGGCCTTTAACAGCGGTACTACCATAAATCCTGATTTTTGGGATTTCTGCTTCCAACGGCTAGTTTTTGTCTGTGGGCTATAAATACCCACCTTGGCCGGTTGAGAGACAATCTTGGGCATCCCATTTCACTCTCTTGAGCTAGTGTGAGCTTCTCCTCTCAATTGTGCATGTGTTGCACCTTGTGAGCAAGGAGAGAGGTCTCTAGTTGCATGTTTTGCATCTAGAGGTGGATTTTGTATCCACTTGAGCTTGTGCATTTGTTGCACGTGGTGGGATTCAAGTAAGGGGCTTGGCTTATTACTCTTGGTGTTTGTCGATACCTAGACGGCGTGGAGGCGTCGTTGTCCGGTGATCTTCTCAAGAAGCTTGTGAGAAGGCCCAGCGTGTTGTGAAGGTTGGAGCTGACCTACCCGGAGCGGGAAAGAGCTACCACTAGTGGAATTGAGGTGTTTGGCTTAATTCGTGGAGCTGGTCCAATTAGTTTGGGCTTACCTCAACGTGGATTAGGGGAGACCGGCAAGTCTCCGAATACCACGGTAAAACATTCTTGTGTCATTGTGGTTTGTTTCTCTTGTGTTTTACTTTGTGCAATTTACATTCCTAGAATTAAATTGCTTATATGTCTTTGTATGTTTGCTATCATTATCTATAGTCTTATATTGTTGGTGCGCTTAGTCGAGACTAGTTGATTTAGGTTTTAATTGAGCAAAACTGAATTGATTTACAATTCCGCATAAAACTCGGTTTTAGCCAAAAGATTTAAAAAAAATGCCTATTCACCCCCTCTAGTCGGCCTCCTCGATCTTACAAGTGGTATCAGAGTTTGGTCTCTTATTTTATTAGGCTTCACCGCCTAGAGAGTAAAGGATGGCCTAGTGATATAGTGCACTTTGGTAAGACACCTCTATTCGATGGCATAAATTATGATATTTGGAAAATCCATGTGTCTTGTTATTTTAAGACTATAAGCCCTAAAATTTGGCGGATTGTAGATGTGGGCTTTTCTCCTCCATCGGATCCTCTTGCTCCAACAAGTGAGGAAGAGAAAAGCTTACATCTCGACGCTCAAGCAATTAACACTTTATTTAGTGTTTTGAGTGTAGAGGTGTTCAATGAAGTATGCAATCTCAAGAATGCTCATGAGATGTGGACCCATCTTCAAGATCATTATGAAAGGTTCACCTCAACTAAGGATGATTGCATAGAAGTGTGGATGTCAGGAGAAGAATGTTCAATTTCTAGCTCCGACAATAATGAGATCTCAACTCCATCCACATTACCTCATTGCTTTATGGCTAAAGGTAACAAAGAGGTAAATAATGATGAGCACACATGTGATGAGTTGATGGATATGTCAGAAGAGCTTAATGAATATCTAGGGAAGGAGAAATCAAAATTCAATGTTTTAAAGAAAGAGGATGTCTTACTTTAAAATAATTATGAGGAGCTAAAGGATGCTCATGAAAATCTCCTTCTCAATGATCTCATCAAGTCCAAGGTGGATATAGGCATTACATGTGATCTACTAAATGATATGCCATGTGTAGCTCCTAACTCTTACATTTCATCTAAGGTTAGCATATCCACTTCTTGTGATGATTTGCTTGATATGCCTTGTTGCTCAAAAATAGACGCTTCTATTTTCCTCGATGTCTTGTGGTACTAACCTTATAGAGAAAAACAAAGAGCTTAAGGCCCAAGGTCAAGAAATTGACAAATGACTTGAAAAAGTGCCACAAAGGGAAGGTCTTTCTTGATGATATCTTGAGCAAGCAACAAAGCTTGAATGACAAGAGAGGGATTGACTTTGTCTCCAAGAAGGAGAACAACAAGACAAAGCACAATGCAAGACACATGAAGAATATCAAGTGCTTTGATTGCCATGAGAAGGGACACCTTGCCTCGGTGTGGCTAAACAAGATGAATGATAAGCAAATGTCATCAAAGAAGAGGCAAGGCGGCAATAAGCAAGACAAGAAGACAAAGGATGGAAGAAAATGTCAAAGTTGCTACAATTGTCGGGAAAAGGGACATTTTAGTAAGGATTGTCCCATAGCTATCACTCCTAAGTCTATTATCTATAATGATCATTATATGCTTAAGAAGGATAAAAATGGCAAAGTGATTGCTAGAATAGTTAGTTCACCAAAGATTAATGCTAGGGCCATTTGGGTGCTCAAATCTATTGTGACTAATATTAATGGACCCAACCAAGTTTGAGTACCACAAAGTGGTTAAATGATAAATAGGTATTTGGAGAGGCATTGGAGGTTTGGCTCACACATAAAGAGGTGGATTCCACCATGTGCGAAATTGGAGCCAAGCTTGAGGATAATCTTTTCACATCAAGCACCAATGCCGTCTTGGTAACAAGTATTTGCATTGAAGTATCTAGCCTTGTATGCCTTGTGTAGGTTGCATTGCATTCATGAAAATCCTTAAAAAAAAATGTGTTCTTGCTCTTGTCGAACAGCTTCATTATTGAAATCTTGAGCAAAATGGTAGCGGCACAGTAAGGGGGAGTGTTAAATCATAATAATGTATATCACATCCCCAAGCGTGCCCAAATTGATTAAGTCCTAGTATTGATTTTCAAAATTAAGTCATTACGCCAAAAGTCAAAATTTTGAAATTATTAGTATATCTTTTAAAAATTAGTTGCAAAATGTATACTAATGTTATTCAAAGGTTTTGACTCAAGAAAAATCTATTTTAAGTGAAAATTAGCTTCTAGCCAAATTTCTAGATTATAGTATCTTGTTTTTTACATGAACTAGAGTTTTATGTAAAATCTATTCTAAAATTTTTTTGAAAACCGTCCCAAAAGGAATATCCTAGAGTTGGCTATTCTAAACCTTTTTTGTATTCAAAATATTTCCAAAAGGACAACCTAGGATATTTGATTTCAAAACTCATACTGTGGATATTATGGGGATATGCTTACAATCTTAGGATGATGATACAATTGGCAATGGCGTTGAAGGTTTGTCGAATCACGCGTTTTCGGCGAAGTTCAAACTGTTGTCAGGCAAGTGGCGGTCTGACCGGCCATGAGTGGTGGTCAGACTGGCTTTTTGAAATCGGTCAAACCGGACATGAAGTGATTTTGAGTTTTGGAGCTGGGCCAAAAATAGAGGGTGTAGGCAAGAGAGGAGACCCTACTACACTTGGTCTCATATTTTTTGGAGCTTCCAGGAAAAAGTTCTATTGGTTTGAAAATTCCAGTAGGTTTCGGATTTCTAGGGAGGAAATTTGGCTAAGTCCCAACTGGGAGGTCAGACCGGCCAACAGGTGGCGGTCAGACCGGCCAAGGGTAGTGGTAAGACCGATTTTGACTTGTTCATCAGCCAACTCGGTGGCAATGATTGTTTGGTTAGGTCATATTCATGGGTTTCAGTGCATATATGTTGCATGATGCATGTTTTGACTAACGTGGGTCAAGTTACGAAGAACTTGTTCCCGGAATCGATTTCTTGGTCTATTGTTGTGCAGGTTGCTTGCAGGTCAACGACAAACAACAGCGAGGATGATCGGGAATAGGCTTGGAGAGCTGATGTCCAGAACGATCGAGGATGCCGGGTGAGGTCAATAGATTCAAGCATGACGCAAATTGGACAAGGATGACCGAATGGGCAGTTTGGTGCGACGAGTTGGATCAAGTGACGCGGGGGTCGGTGCAAGTGCCATGGTGGTTTCGGTGGAAGCCAGATGAAAGAGACTTGCCGACATGATGAGAATCGTTGATCAACCTACACGTGGCGAAGCGTGAGGAGTGCTTCACGAAGATGGGACTCGGTCTATGCAAAAAGATCGAGAAGGGGTATTTTGGTAATTTCACCTAAATACCGCCTTGGTGACCTTTTGCCAACCCGCGACGCAAGACGGCGTAAGGAGAAGCGGATTAGGTCAAGAAAAGATAAAGATGGCACTTTAAAATGTGTGCGTGAGTTAAACCTGTTTGTGTGTGGGATTAACGAGTGCCCAATAGGAATACTCTTCTAGAAGGTTTAGCCTCCACTATAAATAGAGGAGGGTACTGGCTGCACCCTCTCAACCCTTTCTTTTGAAAAACCCTAGTTTGCCTTTGGTGCTTAGGGAGAGGATAGTGGGAGGTTAGGGTTCTAGAGAGATGGATTTGATTTCGTGCTCATGTGTTGAGTCTTTGTCCTCCTGGATAGAGTGGTTGTAAACCAACAACAATCACAAATCAATCTATGCATGATTTCTCAAAGATGAGTCTCTTTGTGTTCTTGCTCTCTATTTTGTGATTTTGAGGCTTTTTTGATTCCTCCATTTTCCTTTGGTTTACGCTTGCTCGCGCTTTGTCGTGACATGTGGGATTATATCTAGGATCATCTTGATCATCAATCACCCACGAGCAAGCATTTAGATCACGTTTTCGTTTTGACTCAGTTTTGGAGCAACCTTCACTCAAACGGAAAAAGGTCGAAACTTTGACAACGATCTTCACGATCATTGATTGGAATAGGTTCCTGACATCCTAGAGAAGGTATGTCTCAAGTTTGGTAAGGTTTGCAGTCACGAATCAAAAGTTAGACCATTTTGTGTTTTGGAAGTTCGGGCTAATTTCACTGTTCATCGGCTGGAGGTCAGACCGCCCATTTGAAAGGTCAGACTACCCCATAGAGAGGTCAGACCGCTAGGCTGAGAGGTCTGACCGCCCAACTCATTGTGAATTGAGTTTTTGGTAATTTTGGTTGTTTTGCTTCGGGGTTTCGATTTGGCACACCCTCGAAACTTACCATGAAGGATCGTCCTAGATCAAGCAAGTGCGCCAGACGGTCTACAAGTGAGAGTATAACAAATTCGAGATGCATCCTGGCGAGAGCATCGATGACGTTTTTACTCGCTTTAACAAGGTGATCAATCAGATAAGAGCCGTTGACATTGAGTACTCTCAATCTGATAATGCCACCCACCTCTTGGCTGTAATCAACACCAAGGAATGGGAGATGAAGAATGAAGATCACTTTGGAGCTACTTTATAGCAAACTCAAGACTCATGAGATCAAGAGAGGCAGTCTTCCTAAGAAGGATAACATGGCTTTGGTAGCTGATCCTCTGAAAAGAACTTCGGATGGTTCTTCTGAGTGTTCTTCTGGATTTTCTCTTACGTGTTTACCTACAATTCAAGAAGAGTTTGAGAGTCTTCCTGAGGCTGATTTAGCTCTTTTAGCCAAGAAAGTCACATGGGCCTATAACAATGTTAGAAACAAGAAGAGAGGTGGCCCTGTGACGTGCTATGAGTGTGGAGAGTTATATCATATCCGGGCAAACTGCCCCAAACTGAAAGGTAAGGGCAACCGCAAGGATGAGAAGCCTGCCTGGAAGAAGCCTCAGGGGAGCAAGCCCAAGTATGATGCTATCAAGCTCATAAAGGCTACTCACCGGGTCCTTGCCACTTTTGGAGAGCAATCCATGAGCGATGCGGACTCCGGGAGCGACGAGGACAAGGAGGAGGAGCTCCCTCATGACAAGAAAGGAAAGGCCAAGGACTTCACCGGCATGTGCTTCATGGCCGACTTCGTCGACGCCGATGACAACGATGAGGATCACCACGGAAGGAGGAAGAACACATGGCTCGTCGACTCCGGCTGTTCATGCCACATGATCGGAGACTCTAGATAGTTCACTTCCTTCACGCGGTCGACGGGTGATGACTTCATCACCTTTGGAGATGATACACAAGGGCGAATTGAAGGAACGGGATCGATCAGGGTGAATGACAGATTCATCCTGAAGGATGTCGCTCTTGTGGACAAGCTAAGGTACAACTTGTTTTCTGTTTTGCAGCTTCTTGATGATGGCTACGAAACTCAATTTAAGAAAAATGCCTGTCGTGTGCTTAATTCTGCCGGTGAGCTTGTTTTTGGGATTTCTAGAGTTGGTAGAATTTTTTGAGCTGATTTTTCTAAATCACTTGCTGGATCTCTCAAATGTTTGATTGCATCTTCTTTTGATATCTGGCTTTGGCACCGACGTTTGGGGCACATTGGCTTTGATCATCTGATGCGAGTTAGCGGCTTTGATCTCATGAGAGGTTTGTCTAAACTCAAAGCCGTCAAGGATGCTGTTTGTGCGTCCTGTAGGCATGGCAAGCAAGTTGCTGCCTCACACCCTTCGTCGACTATGGTCATGACTGATGGACCGGGGCAATTGCTTTACATGGATACTGTTGGTCCTACTAGGGTTTGGTCAGTCGGTGGCAAATGGTATATTCTTGTCATAGTCGATGATTTTTCGAGATACTCTTGGGTGTTCTTTCTTGCTTCGAAGGATGAGGCTTTTGATCACTATCATGATCTTGTTCTTCGTTTGGCTTCTAAACTTCCTGGTGCCTTGAGAGCGATCTGCAGTGACAATGGCACAGAGTTCAAGAATGCTTCTTTTGCCTCTTTTTGTGCTGAACACGGTATTGAGCATTAGTTCTCTTCTCCACACGTCCCTCAACAAAATGGCGTTATGGAAAAGGAAGAACAAAACCTTAGTCGAGATGGTTAGGACGATGCTAGATGAGTATAGCACACCGAGGATGTTTTGGGCCGAAGCTATTGCTTCAGCTTGCCATATTTCAAACTGTGTCTTCTTGAGACCGTCTTTGAGCAAGACTTCTTATGAGCTTCGATTTGAAAGAAAACCCTCTGTCTCTCACTTTCGAGTCTTTGGATCCAAGTGTTTTATGCTCAAGATAGGAAACCCAGATAAATTTGAATCAAGGACTTGTGATGGTTTAATTTTGGGTTATCCTGCTCATTCGAGGGGTTTTCGGGTCTTTAATGTTGAAACTAGCATTGTCCAGGAGACATGCAATGTCACTTTTGATGAGACTAGCCCTGGAGCTAGATCAGATGTTTCAGGTGACATACAGGTTACAGAGAGCATTTTTGTTGAAGAAGATGAGGATGAGTTCGACATCGCTTCTCCACATTCTGTCGATGCTCTGCCCAAGCTCCGTAACTCCGCTGAACGCTTCACCTCCAATTGAGGCTCTGCTACATCTTCTTCATCGCCAGATCAGAGAGGTTGAGGAGATGCTATCTCCCCTAGGCGCTCCACTGCACATTCAGAAGCAACACCTCCCCGGATCAGATGATTGGTAATCTTCATGAGCGAGTCACTTGCTCCAGGTATCATGATACGAGTCTCTTCTCTCATTCTGCATTTGTACCTTCTTTTGAACCCCGCGATATATCACATGCTTTATCTAATTCTAGCTGGGTCAATGCCACGCATGAGGAGTTAGAGAATTTTGAGAGAAACAAGGTCTAGAACCTAGTAGAACCTCCTAGTGGTCATAATGTGATAGGAACCCGTTGGGTGTTCAAGAATAAACAAAATGAGGATGGTTCTGTGGTTAGAAACAAGGCTAGGTTGGTAGCTCAGGATTTTAACCAAGTTGAGGGGTTAGACTTTGATGAGACCATTGCTCCTGTTGCTAGATTAGAAGTCATTCGCATTCTGCTTGCATTTGTTGTATCTAAGGGATTTAGGTTGCAACAAATAGATGTCAAGAGTGTCTTTCTTAATGGTTTTCTAGAGGAGGAAGTGTATGTTAGGCAACCCCCAGGCTTTGAAAATCCCAAGCACCCACATCATGTTTTCAAGCTATCCAAAACCTTGTATGGTCTTAAGCAAGCCCCTAGAGCCTGATATGATAGACTTAAGATCTTCTTGCTTAAGAATGATTTTGAGATGGGTAAGGTAGACAAGACCCTTTTCATTCTCAGGCATGGCAATGACTTCCTGCGTGTTCAGATTTATGTAGATAATATTATCTTCGGTGGTTCTTCTCATGCTCTTGTTTCCAGTTTTTCTGAGACCATGTCCAGGGAATTTGAAATGAGTATGATGGGAGAGCTCAATTACTTTCTGGGGCTTCAAATCAAGCAATGCAAGGAATGGATCTTCATCCATCAAACGAAGTACACCAAGGATTTGCTCAAGCGCTTCAAGATGGGTGACTGCAAGTCGATCGCCACTCCCATGGCGACTTCGACTGTTTTGGATCCAGACTAGGATGGAGAAGCCGTGGATCAACGCGAGTACCGCAGCATGATCAGCTCCCTCCTTTACTTGACGGCCTCAAGACCGGACATCCACTTCGCGGTCTGCCTCTGTGCGAGGTTTCAGGTGTCTCCGAGGACTTCACATCACTAAGCCGTTAAGCGCATTTTCAAGTACCTTCACTCTACCCTCTAGTATGGCATTTGGTATTCCTGCTCTTCTTCCTTGTCCATTCGGGGGTTTTCTGATTCTGATTTTGCGGGCTGTCAGCTAGATAGGAAGAGTACCGCAGGCACTTGTCATTTCTTAGGTACTTCTCTTGTCTCTTGGTCTTTTAGGAAGCAGCCCTCTATTGCACAATCCACTGCTGAAGCTGAATACGTAGCTACAACTAGTTGCTGTAGTCAGATTTTGTGGATGGTGTCCACTCTTAAGGACTTTGGGTTAAATTTTGCTAGTGTTTCTCTTTTCTGTGATAATAGTTCTGCCATTAATATTGTTAAGAACCTAGTGCAATATTCTAGGACTAAGCACATAGGCATTCGCTATCACTTCCTTAGAGACCATGTAGAAAAGGGTGATATTGTGCTACATTTTGTGGAGTCCGAGGCTCAGTTAGCTGATATCCTCACTAAGCCTTTAGACCCAATAAGGTTTGCCACCTTGAGGAGCGAGTTAGGGATAATTTATCCCTATGAGTTGGTTTGAGGGGGAGTTGGATCTTTTCTGATCATTCCTTATTCATCTGATCTTTTCTTGATCTTCTTTTGAACTTGTTGATCTTTTTGATCTTTTAGGGCCTTTTTGAGCTTTTCTTGCATCTCATTGTATCATATTGCATTCATATAAAAAATCACAAAAAGATGCATTCTAATATAAGCTTTACTGCTTGTCTTTTAAAATTGATGAAGCTTTGCTTATTACCCTCTTGAGCTTTGGTATTTCAATTCTTGCTCAATGCCATGTCTAGTTCTTTGACTTGCTAGAATTATCATGCTTTCACATGTGTAGCTAAGTCTTTGCTGAATGAGCTAGAACTCTAAAACAATTTGAACTAAAAACTGTAATTTGTGGATGTTTTAGCTAGTTACACAATTAGTGCTCCTTTTGTGACATTGGCCCTGTCAAAATTGCTTTGTTAGCTCTTGAATCTAAAATTGATCATTACTTGAGCTTCTTGTCCTTCTGAGAATCTAAAACTGCTCTTGTGCAAAATGAAAAATGAAAAATCAATTCTCAAGATTGTCTTATGATTAAAATGTCCCAAACTACTCTCACAAGACTGCATGTCATAGATATGAACTTGGAGATAGTTTGATGATCCAGACGATCTCATGGGGGCTGCTTGTCAAAACTGACAAGAACCTCAAGATTTGTCGCCTGGTAGAAGCTTAGGAAGAGTTTGTGGATGGCTCATAGTCCAGGATTTTCTTCACTAAGATATACCTTTAATCAACTTCTGGTCGAAACTTAGGAAGAGATTCTGGATAGCTCCTAGTCCAGGATCTTCTTCACTAAGATAGACCATTAGTCAACTTCAATATTCATTGCAAATGAAAAACTGTTGAAAAATGGGCGTTTAAGCTAATTTGAGCAAAATAATTCAATGTAGGACATGTTTGCCTCTTAAAATGGTCATTATTAGCTTTTTGATCTCACGTTGATATTTTGACATAGCCATTATCATTTTAGGATCCCTCTTGATGAACTTGCTAAATTTGAAGTTTTGCTTAAATTGTTACAATTCATTGCTTTACATTGAGCCTTCTAGCTTAGCTTTGATATATATGTTTTAACATGATCTTGCTAGCGCTTCCAGGCTTGATATGTTGTTTGTGCAATATTAGAAATGCTAGCTTGTTCTTTTGGGTAATTGTAGGACCGAAACAGGCAACTAGAGGGGGTGAATAGGAGCTCAAAATCTTTTCGCAAAGAATGGATTCAACTTGCAAATCACTTCAATAGCTATGAGAGCTATGAAGATCAATGACTAAGCACAGAGGAAGTCATGTATTGAATCCACTCCTAACCCCCAAAGCTCAACAACAGAAACCACAGAGATGTGTTGAAGAATCAGGGAAATCGGTACTACCGCTGTTATATACGCGGTACTACCGCAGTACATGGAGCGGTATTACCGATTCTTTCTGGAGATCAGCAAAACACAAGAGCTCAACACTCTGGACGGTATGACCGATGAGTAGTCTGCGGTCGTACCAGAGGGCGGTCGTACTGACGGCTAAAGCACGGTATGACCGACTGACTCCAAAACAAAGAAAAACAGCCCAGCGACGAGATCCAAAAATGACACAACTTTTGATTCACCCGATCAAACTTGAAACATAGCTTCTCTATGAGGTTAGGAACCTATTCCAAACAAGGATCGAATAGATCCACATCAAAGTTCCAACCTTTTTGGATTTGAGTGAAGACTGTTTCAAGAACCAAGCCAAAACCTAAAATGATCTAGAAACTTGCTCGTGGGTGATTGATGATCAAGATGATCCTAGATGTATTCCCACATATCATAGCAAGCCAAATCTAGGCCAGAAACCAAAGAGAAACTCCCGGATCAAAGAAAGCCCCAAAATCATCAAATAGAGAATAAGGGCACAAAGAGGCTCATCTGAGAAATCTTTGCTTAGATTGATTTCAGAAAGATGGATGATTGTTGGTTTACAGCACTCCAACCTAGAGGACAAAGCTCACCACGTGAGCACACACTCAATCCAAACCCTAGAAACCCTAGCTCTCCTCCTTTCTCCCCAAAACCCTAAGAACAAAATAGGGCATCTCAAATAAGGGCTTCGGCTGCCACCGACCCCTGTGCTACCAGCACAAAGCACTATTTATAGTGGAGGCTAGCATCTAGGGAATATTCCATTAGGGCACCCGTTAAGCCCAACTCACAAACGGTTTAACACACACACACATCTCAAAGCACCGTCTTCGTCTTCAATTAACCTAAACCGCTTCTCCATGCACCAACCCGTGCCACGGTTTAGCCAAAGTCACCAAGGTGGTATTTGGTAAAATTACCAAAATACCCCTTCTCGATCCTTCTCCAAGAACCGAGTCCAATCATCGTGAAGCAATCCCATGCTTCGCCACGTGTAGGTTGATCAACAGCTCTCATCATGTCGGCAAGTCTCTCCCGTTCGGCTCCCACCGAATCCACCGAGGCACATGCACCGACTCCCGCGCCGCTTGATCCAACCAGTCGCACCGAACCGCCCGTTCGGTCATCCTTGTCCATTCTGCGCCCCGCTTGAGTCTTCTGACCTCACCCGGCATTCTCGATCGTTCTGGACCTCAGCTCTCCAAGCTTAGTCCCGATCCTCCTCGCCGTTGACCGTCATCGACCTGCAAGCCACCTCCACAGCAATAGACCAAGAAATCATTTCTGGGAACAAGTTCTTCACAACTTGACCCACGTTAGCCAAAACATGCATCATGCAACACATATGCACTGATGAACATGAACTTGACCTAACCCAAATTCAATTCTCTAATTGAAACAACATTCAGCACACAAACGGTACTACCACCATGTTATGGCGATTATTACTGCAAGGTACTGTGGTAGTACCCAGACCCATAATCAAGGTCATCTGCTACCCGAGAAATCCAAAACTCTCCAAAACAACTCCTCTGGAAATTTTATACCGCTCTCATGCGGTCACACTGACATGCGGTACTACCACCATTCAACATGTGGTACTACCGCTCCAGGAGAAAACCAAAGTCTCCAAAACATGTGTTCTGGTTTTTCCGTACCGCCATGAAACCAACGGTACAACCGTGATGCAGTAGTACCGCCATACAATGCGCGGTCATACCGCTCCTCCGAAACGCTCGAAAGCCTTAGAAACAACCAGACTTCCACGTGGATGACTCAGATCGACGCGAACGTTCAGACCACTCGACTTGCGGTAGCACTGCTCCACACTCGCGGTCATACCGCTCTACGGTAACACCGTTTCCAACAAACTGGTACTACCGATTCCCGAGGAAACCCAAGATTCCAAAAACATGTCTTCGGGAATTTTCATACCGCCAACAATCTTGCAGTCCTACCGCACTTCTGCAGTACCACAGCTTCAACGCCGGTACTACCGATTTTCCAAACACTTGCTGAAAACTCCAGATTTCAACAAACCTTTCAACACTATTGCCAATTGTATCATCACCTAAGATCATGAGCATGTCCCCATGGCATTCACAGTAATCTCCAAAGCTTCTTGTACTCAGAAATTGAAAAATACAAAAAAACAAATTTGAAGCCACTCTATTGCATTTCATGCATGCTCTTTCTTATGCTTTTTCTTCAAATTTGCATTTGTCATCTCTGGACGAGAGGAAGGTGTGATTTCTTGATGACTCCATTGTCAAATGGGGAGAAGATGTAACAAAAATGTTTAAAAGGGGGAGCTATTTGGAGAAAAATGGAGAATTTGAGATTTTCTGAAAAATGAGGATCATAGTGAGGGGGAGTATCTTGTTTGCATTCTTATGGTCTTATTGCCTTTTCTGAACTTGAATTGCAATTCTTGGAACCTCATAATGATCAAAGGTCAATTTGAACAATTGTTCTTTCATATGGACCTTAGGTGAGATTTTCAACTCCTTTCTGGAATTTGAAGCTTTCTTACTTTCTTTTGCTCGATCTCACTTGCCTATGCAATTCTGAAGCCAGCTTGGTCTTTTCCTTTGCTTTCACTTTCATTTGGGCCAAGTTATGCCTTTACGCGAAAACGTGAGTATTTTACTTTTCAAACCTCAAAACTTACTTTTTTGGGAAAATGCCAATGTGTTCATCAAGGAGGAGATTGTGGATATCATGGGGATATGCTTACGATCTTAGGATGATGATACAATTGGCAA
The DNA here is from genome assembly GCA_036346405.1 of Phyllostachys edulis. Classification (NCBI taxonomy): domain Eukaryota; kingdom Viridiplantae; phylum Streptophyta; class Magnoliopsida; order Poales; family Poaceae; genus Phyllostachys; species Phyllostachys edulis. Next base: position 34,724,176 of record CM070556.1, read on the forward strand.
TGGCGTTGAAGGTTTGTCGAATCACGTGTTTTCATGAATTCAAACTCGCTTTGCAGCAAGTGGCGATCGGCCAAGCCAGGTGGCGGTCTGACCAGCCATGAGTGGCGGTCAGACCAGCTTTTGGAAATCAGTCAAATCGGACATGAAGTGATTTTGAGTTTTGGAGCTAGGCCAAAAATAGAGGGTGTAGGCAAGAGAGGACATCCTACTACACTTGGTCTTATATTTTTTGGAGCTTCCAGGCAAAAGTTCTATTGGTTTCAAAATTCCAGTAGGTTTCGGATTTTCTAGGGAGGAAATTTGGCTAAGTCCCAGCTAGGCGGTCAGACCGATCAATAGGTGGTGGTCAGACCGGCTAGGGGGCGGTCAAACCGGCCAAAGTGGCGGTCTGACCGGTTTTGGCTTGTTCATCGACCAACTCGATGGCGATGATTTTTTGGTTAGGTCATATTCATGGGTTTCAGTGCATATGTGTTGCATGATGCATGTTTTGACTAACGTGGGTCAAGTTGCAAAGAATTTGTTCTCGAAAACGATTTCTTGGTCTATTATTGTGCAGGTTGCTTGGAGGTCAACGATGGTCAACGGCGAGGATGATCAGTACTAGGCTTGGAGAGCTGAGGTCCAGAACGATCGAGAATGCCGGGTGAGGTCAATGGATTCAAGCATAGCACAAATTGGACAAGGATGACCGAACAGGCAGTTCGGTGCGACAGGTCGGATCAAGCGGCGTGGGGGTCGGTGTAAGTGCCATGGTGGTTTCGGTGGGAGCCGGAGGAGAGAGACTTGCCGACATGATGAGAGCTGTTGATCAACCTAAACGTGGCGAAGCATGAGGAGTGCTTTACGAAAATGGGACTCGGTCTTTGCAAAAAGATCGAGAAGAGGTATTTTGGTAATTTCACCTAAATACCACCTTAGTGATCTTTCGTCAACCCGCGGCGCAAGACGGCGCAAGGGGAAGTGGATTAGGTCAAGAGGAGATGAAGACAACGCTTTAAAATACGTGCGTGAGTTAAACCCGTTTGTGAGTGGGCTTAACGGGTGCCCAATAGGAATACTCTTCTAGAAAGTTTAGCCTCCACTATAAATAGAGGAGGGTGCTGGCTGCACCCTCTCAACCCTTTCTTTTGAAAAACCCTAGTTTGCCTTTGGTGCTTAGGGAGAGGATATTGGGAGGTTAGGGTTCTAGAGAGTTGGATTTGATTTCATGCTCATGTGTTGAGTCTTTGCCCTCCTGGATGGAGTGGCTGTAAACCAACAATAATCACAAATCAATCTATGAATGGTTTCTCAAAGATGAGTCTCTTTGTGTTTTTGCTCTCTATTTTGTGATTTTGGGGCTTTCTTTGATTCCTCCGTTTTCCTTTGGTTTCTGCCCCTGTTCTGGCTTGCTGTGGCATGTGGGATTATATCTAGGATCATCTTGATCATCAATCACCCATGAGCAAGCTTTTAGATCACATTTTCATTTTGACTCGGTTTTGGAGCAACCTTCACTCAAACGGAAAAAGGTCAGAATTTTGACAACGATCTTCACGATCGTTGATTGGAATATGTTCCTGACATCCTAGAGAAGGTATATCTCAAGTTTGGTAAGATTTGGAGTCACGAATCAAAAGTTAGACCATTTTGTGTTTTGGAAGTTCGGGCTGATTTCACTGTTCATCAGGCTAGAGGTCAGACCGCCCCATAGAGAGGTCAGACCGCTAGGCTAAGAGGTCTGACCGCCCAACTCATTGTGAATTGAGTTTTTGGTAATTTGGGTTGTTTTGCTTCGGGGTTTCTATTGGATTCAATACAAGTCTTCCGTTGTGCTTGTACTTTGATCTTCATAGCTTCCATAGCTATTGGAGTGAAAATGTGTTGAATCCGATCTAGGAGAAAAAGTGATCGTGCTCCTATTCACCCCCCCCCCTCTAGTCGCCTTTTCGGTCCAACACATACAAAATACTATTTTGACCTAAGTAGTCACTTTCTAGTACGTAAGTGAGTTTTGCCATTTAAGCCAAAATTACTCACATAAATTGGTCCATAATGGTATACAAGACTCATACATGTTATTGGATGCTTTAACTACCATCAAATGCTCAATTTGGCTCTTTTGAAGAAGTTTCAATGAAAATAAGTTTGATATGTGAAAACAAAAGCTTAATTTATAATAATATTTGAAAATTGGAATTTTAACTTTGGCATATAGTTGGAAATGCTCCAAAAGTGGTTTTTGTTTCTTTGTGAAAATTTTTGAAGTAAACTACAACATGATATCTAACTTCTCCTCAAAATTTCAATCCTCGGTATGCATTACATTTGCACCCCTATGCGACCTCATCTCCTCAATGATGCGATCGATCCCAGTGATCGACCGCATCTTTGCCACTGTCGACCTGCACCTAGAGAGACTTGGCTGATTTGTCCAAAATTGTTAATTTCTAATTCCCTCAGCCATTCTCTTTGATCCCTAAAGTCAAGTTGATCCTTGTTATCTTTGCTAGCTACCCTCAAGTATCTTCTTGTCTCCATATGCCATTTTGATCGTATTGTGATGTTTTTATCATAAAAAATGGTGTACTCTCCAAAAGTGGTAGCACTTTTGATCATCTTAACCTCGGCATGAGATTCATCTTTGTGATTACAAAGTGATATCATCTTTTTCCTTCAAGTGGTATCTAATTTCCTTCTATGCCAAGCAAAATTTTTCCTTGACCAAGCTCTCTCCAATATGTGGTATCTCCTAAAGTGGTATCTCTTACAAGTGAAAAACAAGTGGTATCCCCCACTAATGGTATCTCCTAGTTTGGTCACTTCTAAATGATTGTCTAATCTCAAGTGGCAACGATTGGCGGCGAGCAGAGAACACCACCGGCATGATTGAGCTCCGGTGAACTCATCCCTAGGCTCAAATGCGACGGCGGGGGTCGGCAAAAGGGTCAACGACGACGAGGGTGACGGCGGTGGCTCAGGTCGATAGTGGAAGGCTCCGCAAGGTTTTGGATGTGCGCATCGGAATCCTAGCAACGAGGTGATGCGACCAGGTCTTCCGCGAGACCCAATGGTCAACAGAGGCGACTGGCAGCAAGGAAAGGGTGGCGACAACGATTAGGCTCACGGCGCAACAGCGCTACGACGGGCTTCGGGCGACATCGAGGGGACGGGAGGGTAAAGGGGAATCGTGCGATGCTGACGGTGGTGACACGGAGGTCGGCGGTTCACTGGGGACGACGAAAGATGTGCGACAGAGATCTCGAGAAGATGGCGGTGAGGGTAGTGCGAAATCGATCTCCGAGGTGGCTAGGGCTAGGGTTTTGGGTCGTCGTGGGCGCGGTGGATGCGGAAGCCGGGGGCAGTGGCCCTTTTTATAGCGCAGCTGGACGGGAGAGTCCCTAGCTCGCACTCCAAGAAAACAGAGGCGACGGCGGAGTTCAAGCCGGACGTGGGCGGGGCCCACATGTCAGTGACGGTAGCTAGAGCGAGACCGCGTTGAACTCGGTGCGGTTGCGGCTGGCAAGTAGGACCGAGTGCAAGCGAGCGGGAGAGAGAGAGAGAGGGCTACGGCGGCGGAATGAGCCAGGTAGACTGGGCCACGAGAAAAAGAAAGTGCCCAATGTTCCCGGGATTTTTATTTAGTTTTCCTTTTTAGAAATTACCAAAAATGCAAATGGCACATTAAAATAGCAAATGAGCTTAGAAAATTCCCAAAAAAAATCTGGGAAATACTTCCAAGCACAAAGAATTCAAATAAAATAATTTTAGAATTAATTGATCTTCAGATTAATCATATTAAATTGTTTTCTCAGAAAATTCCCAGAAAAATCTAAAAAAACACTTCCAAGCACAAAGAACTCAAATAAAATAATTTTGGAAGTAATTTATATTTAGATTAATGACATTAAATTGTTTTGACTTTACAAAGTCTGAGTTAAGCTTTATTAATTAAAAAAAATTGGTGAAATTTTTCAAAGAGCTTAAACTACAAAAAAAAGGTTTTTTAAATTGGAAAATTAGGATGTTACATATGTCGTGTTGTCACGTTAATTTTGTAAGGATTAAGTACACGTTTCGTCCCTCAACTATACACGAGGGTTAATTTTCGTCCCTCAACCGAAATACCAGATATAACGACCCTCGAAGTTTACATACCAGGCAAAAGAAGTCCATCTGTGCATTCGAGAGCGGTTTGGTCTGACGTGGCATCCACGCTGGCCTTTTAAATGTACGTGTTCGATTGGATGATCGTTTTGAATGGGTGAACTGTACTGCAAGTGGGAAGAAAAGCGGAGACGATCATCCTGCCCATGGAGCTGCTCCGGCAGTGGAAGTTGACCGACTTCGCCGACAGCGGTGAGCACTACTAGTGGAAGCGCCGGTAGCTCAAGCTTCTAGAGACCGGCCTCATCCTCCACCCCTCCCTCCCGCTCGACCGCCTCAACGCCGCTATGCTCCGGTTCCGCGAGGTTAGGCAGGCCGCCGAGGCCCGCGCTATCAACACCGGCAAGGCCTCGGACGCCATGCGTGCCCTCTGCAACGCCGTGATTGCCCTCGCCTGGAGCTCCACTCCTGGCAGCGGGAACCCCGATAAGGCCTGCCACTGGACTAACGGCTACCCTCTCAATGTGCTCCTCTACGCCTCGCTCCTCCAGGCCATCTTTGACCTCAAGGAGACTGTCAAGCTTGACAAAGTGAACGAGCTCCTGGAGCTCATGAAGAGGACATGGACAACGCTAGGTCTCAGCAAGATGTTGCACAACCTGTGCTTCGCTTGGGCAGGTTCCGAAGTACGTGGTCACCGAACAGGTCGAACCGGACCTCGCCGCAGACCCTCGCGATGCTCACGGAGGTGGCGGTGACGCCAAGCGTGATAACCGTTATCCGATTATGCGTCCGGTGCTCTCGAGCACTTTGGGGTCATACATGATTGGTCCGAGAAGCACCTGCTTGACTACCATGAGAGGTACGGGAAGGGCACTGGCAGCACCGGCACCACCTCAATGAACCGCGCTCTGTCTTTGGCGCTTGCCACCAGCAAGATCATCACCGATAATGTGCCTGGCAAGGGCATCAGTATAGCGGGCACCGATCATGAAGGCGGTAGCTGTGAGACCCCGGGGTTTTTAACTTGTAATACTTAGCCATCCACTTGACTCTAGTATCACAAACCAAATATCCCGTGCCTCGGGAAAATGTATACATCCCAGAAGTGCTGTATACACACCTTTTTACAAAATCATGCATCAATTCCATACAAACATAGAACCAAGCACGAACTAGATTAATTAAAAGACAAACATAATAGAGTTATTACAAAAGAGACCGACTGGCCAAATAACAACTAAACAACTAAAGAGATAAATAACAGCGGAAGCAAAAGCCATAAGATGGCGATAAACAAAAGAGCCAATTAGTGTGCCTTTAACCCACAAGGCAACCAACCAGACCACCAACCTAGTCGTCGAACCCGCAGTACATCTCACAAAAGTGCATCCCTTGGGGATCCACTTCTTCCTCTGCAACAATTACAGTTAAGCAAAGCAAATGAGTACAATAATGTACTCGCAAGATTGACTTGTAAGGGTAACAGCCTATAATTAGCTACATGCAAGCTTTATTTAAGTGGATGAGGCTTTGGACTCAATTTTAGCATAAAGCAAGTTTTCATTTGCAATAATGTAATAGATTTAAAGCAATTTGACAATTTATTTTTAAATGTTGAAATAACAACGATGCAATAATAATAACAACAGTAAAGACAACCTGGAAGTGACTAACCCAATAGTCACCACAACAATAGTATGAACATCCATTCATACCAACCCATCAAGTTTTAATTAAATGTTGTAGTCTAGTTCTTGAGTGACCTTGCCAAGCATGTCCATAACCTAGGACGAGGCTATTCGAATAGTTTTATCCCTGCAGGGGTGTACCAATGTACCCACACGTCAGACCGCCTTTTCGCCAAGCTATTTAGCACACTTCCTTTGGTATGTCGGCACGGCTAAGTCCTACGATACATTTCCAATGGATGATGCTAATTAAGAGCCGCAACCCAACAAAGAGTAGGACACATCAGCTAGCTCAAGCCGAATTACATATGCTCCCCTCATATCACATTTCTTTTTAACCACCAACCAGCTCAATAATTAACACCGCCCAAAGTACTTAGCCAAGAGAGGTCACATATCCCTCTCGCATGGTTAGCACGTATTATTGCTTGGTTTAGTAACCCAAGTAACTCGGTCCTTAGGGACTTAGGCACCATTCCAACACACCATGAGATCACACCAACATCCATTGTGCCCAAGTCAATAACAATTTTGTTTTCATTTTTCTTTTATTTCTTTATAAAGTAACAAAGCGCAAGTGCTGGACATAATGGAATAATAATTTTTGTGTGATCAAGGTCATCGACATAATGTCGACAACCGCCCCTTTCTACCATTATCTAAGCATTTCAAGCATTATCAACGCAACTACTAAGTGATAAGAGTCCATCCATCGAACTCTAAATCACAGCAAGATAATCCTAGGCTTAGTAGTAGAGAATGAACATTTACCTACGGAGTATGCATCTATAGGCTCAACTAATCGATAATTTAACACAAAGTAAGCATGCATACATACAAGTGAAACAAAGTATTAGACTTTAAAAGTAATGGGATTAATGGGATATGATCAAACTGCTGTCCTTAGGGACTTAGGCACCATTCCATCACACCATGAGATCACACCAACAACCATTGTGCCCAAGTCAATAACAATTTTGTTTTCATTTTTATTTCTTTACAAAGTAACAAAGCACAAGTGCTGGACATAATGGAATAATAGTAAAGTTTTTGTGTGATCAAGGTCATCGACATAAGTCGACAACCGCCCAATTCTACCGGTAGCTAAGCATTCTAAGCATGACACAAAAGACAAAAGAAGAGCATAATTAAATCACCGGGCTCTAATTCACCAAATGATATTATTAACCTATGGTTTGTGGCGGGGATAACAATTTAAGGGCAACCATGCAATAGGAATAGCTACCTCTAAACGATAAATTACTTTGACACAAAAGCATGCATACATACAAGTTAAACAAAGTATTAGACTTTAAAAGTAATGGGATTAACGGGATATGATCAAACTGCTTGCCTTTGTTTCTTTGGAGATGCTCACTTTGTCAGCAGAGGTCACTCTCGCAATCAACGTCATCTAACGATAAAAACTGCCAAAGCGAGAAACAGCGAATAAACACCAGAAATCCAAAAAGTCTCAAAATTAAGAAATTAAAACAGAAGGTAGATAATGATTTTTGATATATTTAGGTGAAAATTTTAGTTTAAAAAGTCTGTTAGATTAAGGTCTAAAGGCCAACTGGATCCAAACCTTTCTAAGTAATTGTATTAGAAATGTCGTTAGTTCACTGCACAGTCTTTTCTTTTAATCACTTGGTTGCTCACCGTTTTATTTTGAATAGCCCCTTTTTAACTTCTTGTTCTCTCTTTTGGTTGCCCAGATAGAGAGATGTCCAAAAGGCTAAATGAAACAATGATCTCTTTAATTACTTGATTTAGCTATTACCAGGTGGTTTGCAAATATGAGGCCCCCATAAGTTGTAAATTTTATCCACTGATCTTTTTTATTGAGCCTCTAATTACCTCTATTATTCATTTGAGTGATCTATAAGTTTATCGCAGCCTGTAACCAAAGTACCAATTGAACAATAACCTTTCTAAGTACCAGCATGAGAAAGTCCTTAGCCTATTGACAAAACTGGTAATTTTCAGATTACCTTAATAGTTCATCCAACAGACAATACAAAGTATTGCTGAAAAGAGGTGCTACTACCTAAACTCTCCAAACTTCAGATTTGTTAATCCATTTGAGAGGTCTGATCCGGCGGCGTGGGCTGGGAGGAGGCGGTCGGTGGTGGAGACGGTGGGCTGGAGTGAAGGGCCAGCCCTTGGCTCTTATTGGAGGAAGGGAATGGGGAATGGAAGAAATGAGTTGGGGGCAAAGAAGAGCTGCAGTGTTGTAAAGAGAAAGAAAGGGAGGGGGGAGGGAAGAAATGGCCAGGACATGGGCGTGAAGAAACCAGGGGAAGGGAAGGTGGTTGGTGTGGCAACACAAGCGAGGAAACCAGGGGCGCGTGGCAATACCGTGTGTGGAGGAACAGTAAACGAGTTAGAAGGATTTTTGTAAATCGACAGAGGTGTTTAGGTACTGATTAGATAGAGCAAAATAGCTCCGAAAAATATGAAATTTTTAGGGAAGGCTGAAAATATAAAGAACCCTATTCTGTAAATTTTCTATGGTTTTACTTAAAGTAAATTTTCCCCAACATTATTTTAAGTACATGTTCTTGATGTTTGACTTTCGATTTTCTTAGATTGACTGGTTACTTAAAATAGTAATTAAAATCTAAAAATTGTGAATTTTTAAAGGTGGGTTGATAAAGTGTTCCAGAATCTAGGAAAATTATTTCCAGGCACTGTTCAAGGTTTGTTTGTATTTTTAAATTCCAACTCAAATTCGAACATGCAAACCAAATGAGAACCAAATATCCTTCAAGAATTCCAGAAAAATTTAAACAAGTATAACAGAGCACATAAAATCCAAATACATTATTCCCAGCTATGGGTATACCATATTTCCAAAAATAAAAGACAGTTTGAAATTCTGAGATAAATAAAGTATAGTTTCGGGTTTGAAAACAAGAATGCTTTCAAAATTACCTCAGGCATTATAGGGCCATAGAGGTTTTGCTGTGCTTAAGTTGAATCCCAAAATAGCATTCCCACGCATGGAACTTTTGTAGTCTTGCTTCAAATTCAAATTATACTTTTGAATGGGAGAAGGAGTATTGGATTACTAGGTTTCAGATCTAGTCTTCAAAATCAAAGGACTTTCAACATAGGGTTTTATACCCTACTCTGAACTAAGTTTTCAAATTCTTGCCCAACTTTTATTTTGTTTTAGAAATCTCATTTCTAGGTTTTGGAAAACCAGGTTGTAACCTATTTGTTTTGCAACAAAAAGTTTTAAAAAGGTCCAAAATTTCATAAATACACATTAGATGCTTAACTAATCCAACTTAAGGATTTTGGGCTGTTACAGTAGCATAGGGAGCTTCGCTGGCGACCTTGCTGATTACTACGTTCGGTGTTCCATGAGAAGTGCCTTCACCAAGGTTAGCCAACTAAGTGGCCAAATCTGTAAAGAATTGTTTTGATTAGAGGTACGTAATGTGTGCAGATACTTGAGAGAGGACTCGGGCAAGGGGACATCATTGATAGAAATAATCATGTTGCTAAGTCATATGTTTCCATTGCGTGTTTGTTTCCATTGCATGTTCTATCTGAAACTCTTTCAGAGTTTTGGTTTGCTTCTCTGTCAAAGTTCAGAGTTCAGCAAGCATGTTTCTATGTCAGAGTTCAGAGTTTATAGATTGCTTGCAGATTAGTGTGTATCGGTCCATGATCCGAGTTGTGGGGGATATGGCCGAGCCGTAGGTGTGTTAGTTGCTTGGAATTCGGTTGGTCTGTTTGCTAGTGCGTGCGTGAGTGTAGTCAGTAACTCTCGGGTTTTCAGTTCAGAACTATAGCAAATCTGGAAAGACAATAACAGAGCAAAACACAGAAAAGGTGTGACGGTTTTTGAGCACCAGAAACTGGGTTGTCATCCTATTCTCTTCCATCACAAGTGCATCAATTAGTGCTCGCGTGAGTTCTAAACAATCTCTGGGCCAACAAGCATGATCATCGACCGCGACGACAACCCCAGCGAGATCCTGACGCAGCTTGCCAAGGACACGGAGCAGCTCAAGTTGTCCGAGCGTGACAGCTTCAGCCCAGCGCTGAAGCGGTGGCACCCGTTCTCGGGCGCAGTCGCTTAGGATTGGCAAGGAGTGCCTCCTAAGAGCCCAAGATACCGTGGTTAGTGCTACACTGAACATCCAATGCAATCTCATGAAGAACCTGATGAAGCTAGCCAAGGCGACCATGGACAAGTTCCTTGTGCTAATTTGGTTCGATGAATAGGCAACAAGCAGAGCTACCTCCCCTCGCTGCCGGCCCTGTCGAGGTGCAACCAAGACGAGGATCATCAAGCTCTGGAAGAGGGCGGCGACACCGTGTCGGCTGCCCGTGCGGCTGCGTATACCACGGCGGTGCAGTTGTACGCATGGTTGACAAAAATTGGGCTAGTTTCGGTTAGGTTTCAACATACGGCCCTGTAATGTTACTCCGTTGTCAAATGTTAAAGATCTCAACTGCTAAGCTTGTGTGCTATATCTAGACGAGTTGTGAAACCAATTTATCAGTCTACAACCTATGGATCCACACAATAGCATGAGTAGATTCCTAGTTGTGGCCTGTAAATTGTTGAGGAAGTCGTTGTCAAATGCTAATATGCTATAGCTCATTCGTACTATTGATTATTGATCTTCATTACAATCACAAGATAGTAGAACAAGAGGATGCTTAATAGTATTAGAAGACATTTCTTGTCCACTCAATCCACTAGCTAGAAGGCCAATCACAAACATTTTCGACTACTAGTTGAAACACTTAGGTTTTTCTTGTCGCTGATCGCATTTCCATGCGCATTTTTATTCCCATCCCCCCCCCCTGAAACAAAGCACTTTTTAACAAAGTTGGGGGGAATGTTTATGAATTATTGCTTGCAATCTCGCTCAATAGTCGGTGGCAGGGAGCGAGCGGTGCACCACAGAGGCACTTGTTGTGCTGGAAGCAGTAGAGATCAAACCTCGCCATGCTGCCGCCGCTTAGCACCTCGCCGCACAACCTGTTGTAGCTGACGTTGAAGTACTGCAGGTTGGTCAGGTCCGCCACCAACGTCGGGATGCCGCCGAAGATCATGTTGTGGCTCACGTCGACCGAGAAGAGCTGCTCCGGGAGCTCCACGCCGGAGAGGTCGAACTCCAAGGCGTTGCGCGACAGGTCGATGGACTGCGTCGGCTTCGCCCGCCTGAATAGCACCGAGGCGTCGACGGTGATCTGGTTGCGCGACAGGTCGATGCGCGCGCCAGGTGTGTAAGTCTTCCTGCTGTGCAGCCATCTTGCTGAAGAGCAACGGCGGGATGGTGTCGGTGAGGCGGTTGCGGCTGAGGTCGATGTCGTAGAGGTTGGGCAGCTCGGCGAGCGACGGCGGGATGGCGCCGGTGAGGGAGTTGAAGGAGAGGTCGAGGATGCCGAGCTTGGTGAGCGTGCCCGCGAAGGGCGGCACGGGGCCCGACACGCCGGTCCAGGAGATGGTGAGATCGAAGAGATTGGAGGGCCCGGCGAGCACCAGCGGGATGGGGCCGGACAGTGCCGGGAGGTGGTGGAGGCGGAGCGAGCGGAGGTGGGTGAGACAGCACGGTGCCCGTGAGGTCATCGTCCTGGTTGACGGCCAGCTCGTCGACGCGGCCCGTGGAGGCGTCGCAGTGGATGTCGTATCAGTCGCAGCACGGCGTGGAGGGCATCCACGACGGGAACTTGTTGCCGAAAGCCTTACACACGTGGATGCCACGTCGCTCTGGAACGCACGAACGAACTTCTTTTGTCCGGTTTGTAAACTTCAAGGGTCGTTATACCGGGTATTTTGGTTGAGGGACGAAAATTAACTCTCGTGTATAGTTGAGAGGTGAAACGTGTACTTAATCTATTTTGTAAATATGTACTTACTGAACAGAAATAATTTTGTATCAATGGATATCAAACCGAAGTTTTATTTGGAAATTTGGTATGTAGCTTCAAATACCATATTTTAGAGAGAAAAAAAATCATATTTACCGAATACACTGATGAACACCCCTAAATCTGCCGGCTATCAAATGCTATCTAAACTATCCCTATTTGGAGATAGTTCCATGAAGTTTTTTTTTTTGGGTCAAATGTCTCGTCCATGCTGAGCATTCTTGTTGTTTTTGTAAGTGGGTTTTTTTTACTTGACGTAGCGTACCACTTTGAAGTTTTTGTGCAACACACCAGGTACTTTTGGAGAGCAAAGCTAGGATTGCACTTGAATTGTCGATACTACCTTTATTCTCAAATAAAGTCATTTTTTCAGAATATAAGGCTTATTTGGATCTCAGAAAATTTTCCTAATTCCTGCAAAAATTAAGCAGTTTCATGTGAAATTCCTACATTCAATGATATAATAAGACACTAGTAGGTAGCTATTTAATCTAATGTCATTTCAACGTCATAAATAAATCAATTTCTACCAAGTAGATAAATTTATCACCAGCAACAACATGCTAGTGAAATCCAAAGGTAATGCAAAGTACGTTGTGTTCGTAGGAGGCAATGACCAGGCAAGGTGACACCAAAGCCATTTCAACTTGTAAATCTAGCAAACCGGTTAACAAATAATACAGACCAGCAAAGACTGTCTGATCAGAAGTAGAAATAGTACGGCTGAGTGAACTAATCAAAAGTGGAACACCACTTACACCAGAAGTAAACAATCCTGGCCAAGCGGCTGAAGGATGGACGTCATATAATTTACTCCTCGCTACAAACACATTACATTATATTACCACAAAAAAATGGAAATCATCAGAAAATGTCATTTTTATCTAATATACCATATTAAGTTAAAGATCACAACATCATGGTGTACTTGGAACCGGATCGGAGCCAGAAACGTGGGAGGATGCGTCTTCCTTAGCAGCTGAAGCTCCATTCCCTGGAGATGATGTCTTCGCTGCATCTCTCTTGCTATCCTTCCCTCCAGACCTGACAGCATGGCCACCGTTCTGTTGACCACTGATTGATAGTCTTCTATTCGGAGGAGTGCCATTTGAGGCGCTGCCGTTGGGCTTTGGGCCAGGTACCTTCTTTGCACTGGCTGGTCTATTAGGGCTCACTCGTGATCCAAATGGCCCTTCATGATCAGTGTTCAGTTGCTGCTCGACGTAGCGTTTTTGTTCCTGGGATGTGAAAGCACCAGACAAAATGGTTAATATTGCGGAAGCAGCGGTCGGAAGCATATGCCGCACATAGAAACAATCTAGGCACTCCATGAAGTGGCGATGTACTGTTCCAAGTTTCATTTTTCCCTAGCTATGATTAGGTATCACAACACCATCCAAATTAACTGAACCATTAAGCATAGCAAACCGGCAATTGATGGCGAAGCCAAATGCAATAGAGGAATGCAAAAAATCTAAGACCCTAATGTGAGTTGCAAAACACATTCAGCATATCGTAACTTCAAAATATTGATATTGTAACTTCAAAATATAGACAGAATGCTAGTGATTTAAATAGAATTGATTAACAATTCAAGGGCATTCCAAATTCAGGAACCAGTGGCTTCCAGATTTAAAGATCAAGTAGCACTCAGGGTTTCTTTTACCGGTATTTAATTTTTACTGGGGGTGGCCAGTAAGGCCGAAAATCGGCCAATTTCGGCCAAAAGTTTTTAAAAAAAAAATTGAATTTTTCAGACTTTAAATTAAAAAATAAACAAATTCGAACAAAATTCAAGCAAAATCGAATTTTTTTTGGACGAAATTCATCCAAACCGAAAATTTCGGAGCCGGTTTGTACTTCTACCGGGGGTGGCCGGTAGAACCGGTTTCACCGATTTTCGGCCGAAATTTAAATCCCTGGTAGCACTTACCCGCATTCTTTTCTTCTCTTCCTCCCTGTCCTGCCTGAGCATAACATACTCGTCCAACATAGCTAGAAGAGGTACACCATCGTACATAAAGGACAGACCACGACTCTCTTCCCATGACCTGGTCTTGGCCACCAGAGTTTCAACAAGTGCTAGAATGAAAACAGTCATTACATTAGCAAGCAATAAAGCAAAATGTATGACCAGCAGAATTGAAGTAACCATACTCCATAAATTTACCCAGAAATAACCATCATAGCTAAAAATAAGCCCCATGAACATAAATAGATCTTCCAAGGCATAAAATTGTTCACAGCCAAAGCAACGGAAATACTGTTATCTTTCAAACAAGCACCTGGAATCTTGTTAACAAGAACACGAGCTTTTTCTGCACGTTTGAGATTCAGATGGGCACCCCGGCTTGAGTTATATCTGTTGTCATCCTGCAGAAGGATTTTTAATTTGTGTGAGAAGCTATTTTAAAACCAGCACAGTTTGGTAATATCACTTAAATAATCACAGAATACATGCAGCAGTACTATCGATTTGCTAAACCAATTATTAGCATACCCGGTTATAATCTTCAAGCCAGCTTTCTTCTTCACATGCAGACATCCATCTTTCAACTTTATCTAATATTTCTTTTCTACTCAGTGCTTCTTCCTTTGCTATTGCTATCTGGCCATCCATATCTGCAATCAGTTCTGATGGTTCTATGTTCCCTGCCTCAATAAGCGCTAATATTTTCTCATGGGCTGCAGCAGTGTCAATTACTATGTGAGCACCAGCATAGATGTCTTCCAACTCAGTTTGCTTCTTGAAAGCTATTTCCTTCATCTTGCTGTATTTTAGCTGGTCTAGCCTTTGAACCTCTACCTCAGCCTGAACAATTTGGAAAGAAAAAGTCAAAGAGGGTGGAAGGAACAATTCATACCAGGCAGTAATCCTACCAAATAATTTAAGATTAAATCTCATTCTCACTTGTTCAATTAAATCCAGGGCAAGAGCTCCAGGTGCCGTGACTTCATCTACAGATGCTGATCTGTTGCAGGTGACATGATCAAACATGGTCCTTTCTCGCATGGGAGCATCCATGAGATCCCAAAGATCATAGAGTTGACCAGCAAGCTCTTGAAGCTGAGAATAGGAAATGAGCCACTGATGAGATTGTGCATGTAAAAAGGGCATGCACTTCAGATTTTAAGAAGGATTAAGTAATGTGCTTTTACCTTGCTTAGCCTCAACTTTTTATCTTCATTAAGCGTGGCTACTGTCTTGTCAAGTTTTGACAATGTATCGTTGCTGATGCTCTTGCAGTTGTCAGCAATAGAGTCATCTAGACTGGGATGAACTTCAGTCACTGTGCTGAGAAAATCCATCCCCAATACAGTACAGAGATCATGTACCATGCTTACATACTCAAGAACCTTCTCCAACCTATTGCTCTGCAAAAAAAAATTCATGCGGGAAAAAGATCTTGTTAGCCATGGGGAACCAATGATGAAGCAATGGTCAAGCGTCAAAACCATCATGAAGGGAAGAGAGGAAAATACCTTCTCTTTCTCAAGCTCCTGGAGTTGAGACCGAAAATCTTCAAGCCTCTCAAGTGTCAAATCGTCCTCGTTGACTTGTGGTGTTGCGACCTGCTCACCTACCTCTATGGTGCCAGCAATCTCACCCCATATTTGATCAATTTGTGACTGTACATTAACAAATTCCCTTATTCTCTCCTTTTTCTGCTTACTCAATTGCTCAAGTGTTGGCGCTATAGCAGCTAGCTGTTGCTTGATAGTCCCCGATGTCTTCTCAGGCTGCATGTATTGAGCATTCTTGATTTTACTTTCAATAATAAAGATATAATGAATCTAAACATTCCGAATGAGTTATGATCTGACTTCTGAGTTAGAACATCAAAGCTTGTGCACAAGACATTCAAGAGTCAAAGAATATTGTGAGAATTGATACTTCATATAAACTTTATAAGCTGGAACCCTAGTTCCACTAAATAGGCACAACATTAGTACATTTTATTACGCATGTACTCCTTCTCAGAGCTAGTCTAGGTTGAAATCAACCAATGATTATTCGACGCACTGACAATAGTCACTTACAGTTCTTGCTATAGCCTTTTCTCCAAGAGCAGAAAGAAGTCTGGCAAGCTCAATCTTCGAGTCATCCAGCGCCTGGATAAGGAGATCCCTTGAGTTCGTGGCCTGATCAACTTTCCTCTTGTAAACATCCAGGCACTCCTGATCTAGCTGGTACAGGACCTTGTCGCGGTCCTCGTCCCTCTCACCAACTTCATCCCATATCAACTACAATTGAAAACAAAAAAAGAAGAATATCACCATCAACTACACAAGTCGAGGTGAAAAACAGAGACCCCCGTTGCAATTAGCAAAGCACAAATAACAACCGCATACCTGCAGTTTCTGCAGCAAGGATCCGCACGTAATTTCGCTGGCCATTTCAGAACAGAGGAACCTGTAAGGAAGCAGCGTCACTTGAGAAAATTCTTGCTTACAGAATTAAGAAGTCTAACAGGAAATGCACTTCCAAACTTGACGGCATTAACGCATAATCAAACCAAACCTCCCCAACAATCATGTTGGTCTAGAGCAGGCATTAAATCTTGCCATGCATCGCAGGTAAGACAACAAAGCATTCTTCCATTTCTTGCTCCCTATGACTCATTAATAAACTTATCTCCAAATTAGACACTTAATAATTAATCACAGAGCTAATGGCCATACTGACACTAGAATCACCTCACCATCGCCACTAATAAAAGCATCTAAACACCTAAACTCTAGGGGGATCCCACAGCTAAGATTTACCTTAAAACCCAGGTAAGGAAATCACCCCAAAACTCTCAAATCCCACACCATAGTAAAACCCCATAAAACTGCAAGCTCTTTGACCGCATTTGACCGAACAAGAAAGTAGCACGCATCCATCCAAAACATCGCAATCTGAACACGTAGCTCTCACAAATCGATCCCAGAAAAGCACACCTTTCCTTTCTACCAGATCAAACACCAACACCGGAACCAGAAGCAGATCCCCACCAAATCCACCTCCCCGCCGCCCAAAACCCCCCAAAACCCACACCACCCCGCGAAACCCCCGCCCGCACAACCATTACGCGCCGCATCGCCAGAGCTCCTCGTCCGGCACCTCACCACCAATTCCACCGTGAAGGAGGAGCAGAAGAGCAAAGCAAATGCTCACCGGATCACGCGGAGACGGAAGAGACGCGAACCAGAATGCGGGCGCTCAACACGAGGCGGGTGATCCGTGGGTTTAACGCCCGGCTCCTTGGGGTTCGTGGCCTGAGGAGGTCGCCGCCACCGACGACGAGAGGTGGCCGAGAGAGTGAGAGGTGGCGAGAGCGTGGCCGGGGGGGGGCTGAGACTGGTGGACGGACGGACTGGAGGCTAGCAGTAGAGCTTGGTGCTGGTGCCTCACGACGGGGCAGCACAATTAATGGGGGCAGGTGGCGCGGGGCGCGCGTATCTTCGCCGCTGGATGTGACCGGTCTGGGGATCGGACGGCCGTAACTCCCCGGGGGTTTTTTACCGCGGGTGTCGGTGAAAAAGGTACTACGGGGGAATAACCTAGCCGTGGGGCCCACACGGACCGGTAGGGAACGAACGGAGCGGGAGCCGTAAATTCCCCGCGTTAAATTTCGGGGCTGGTCGACGAGCAAAATGAGCTAATCCAAAAACTTTAGCGTAGTCAAAATCTGGCCAAAACTAAATATGGACGAAAAGAATTTTATTTAGAATCTGATTAAGATGAATTTTAGTATTATCAAAAAAATTAAGTGGCTTTCTTGCACTCGGATTTTTCACATATGACATCGGATTTCATAGAGGTTACCACATTTTTGTAAGTGTTACCAAACTTTAGTAGCAAACTAAGAGGCTGTTTGATTTGAAGACAAATTTGTACTACTAAACCTTATCAAAATTTGGCCACTAAATTGGCTACCAATGTTTTGATCAAAGATTCGCAAAAAAAATAGAGAGCTAAGATATAAGAGAATCATGTCAAAGTTTGGTAGTAAAGCAAATGTATATCAAATTTGATCAACGCTACTAAATTTTGGTAAAACAAACATTAACAACCATTGCAAGCAAACCAAACAACCTCAAATAACAACTAATTTTTATTGGTATTACCAATATTTGGTTTTGTTTGCAAACCAACGGCACCTTTATGTTTGGTGCCCTAGGGCCGTGTTAATTACGGGCTTTTTAAATCCAGGTTTGAGGTGGCGTTGACCGGTCAAGCCTTCTCCTACGGTGCTTTAATGCGGTTTATAAAACGGGGCTCCAGTTTCTGTTTTTTCTTTAAAAAAAGTTGTTTTTGGCTGTGTGTTTGTGATGGCATTGTTGGCCATTGATGCTTTGGAGGGCTGGAGTGGAGGACCATGCATTGAATGGAAAATCTTTTGGAAATTCAACTCTTGCGGTTGATTAGTTTGAGTGTGATACAAATTTAGTTTCACACTCTAACCTATAGATTTATTTTTATACATAGTTTTTAATGTATCACTATAGATATATCCATGTAGTCTATAGAAAAGAGCAAGAGCTTCATTATAAACATACATTCATGCGGTGATATTGCTTTCGTGTGGCCATATTTTTTTTTGAAAAAATTTTCATGTAAAATTCATGTCAACCCATTTCTATTTTTCTGTGTATTATTTACAATACTCGCAAATGAAAATAATGAGGTCCGTGCAAAATGGTCGCAGTGGAGTTATACTCTTATCAAGGGCATTGGTGTACTACTGTATTAATTGAAGCGGTCGTGCATTGGTGTACTAAACAACCAGGTTTTTTTTTCCCTTTTCCTATGGCTTATGATAATTTTGTTCCACCCAAAATATGTCTTTCGGTGTAATAATATCTCGTAGTACATGAGCTATTTTTGGCGTGGACGACAAGCGGCTAGCTCTGCAAACTTTTTGGGTTGGCTAATTTGATGGCGCTTGTGGAGGCTAGTAAGTCAAATAAGGCGATAGTGAAAGTGTATACCTACTTAGGGTGTGCAATGTTAGCAATGTTAATGGTAAAACGAGGATGTAAAAGAAGGCTTGTATGGAAGCTTATCGCAATGTACATGTGAAATCAAGCGAATTTGGACCCAGATTCTCTATTGTAATGTAGAGGATCACCGCATAAACAGCGATATGTGAATGTACGAATAGCCCGTAAGCGGAACTGTAGCACTCACCGTAGAAAGCAATGAAATATTCACTGCAGCAATTTACTTCATTAGGAAAATACCGTAGTTTTAATATGAACCTTTGGTTTTTGATCGGACGGTAGAGATCGTCTTCTAATGATGAGTACGGTAGATCATCTACATTGAGACCTTTAATGAATAGGATCCATTTTCGAAATCAAGACGCTTCTAAGTGTTATGTTAGCAATGCACAAACAGCATGCTTGTTGAAAGGGGATTTGTTATACCTTAAGTTACGTAGTGTCGTATTACTAGGAAAAAAAGTTGGGACAAGTCTGTATATGACATTGGTTAGGTTTTGAAATTTTGTATATACCGTCGATTTATCTCATTGACACGGATCTAGATCAATACTGTGACTCACAAAATTAGTGGAGTTACACTCTTATGACTTATCAAGGACATTGGTGTACTAGAGCGACCGTGCTTGTTTTTGTCGTACTTGCTACTATTACGAAACAGCCTCTCGGTGTAATATTAACTCCTAGTACGTGAGCCATTTTTGGCGCAGACGACAAGCGGCTAGCTCTGCAAGCTTTGGTGTGTCGGCTAATTTGATGGTTCCAGTGGAGGCTAGATAAGGTCATAGTGAGAATGTAGGGCTTGGCGGCACCGGCGGATCTAGAATTTTTATGGTGGATGTTTAGACTATAAAGTTAGGTTGTCTAGATATACCGATATAAATACGCTGATACCGTAAGATGTCATTTCCCAAAAAACAATGATACGACGATATGTGTATATATAACAAAATACAAAAAATATAGAAATTAATGATTTCATATGAGGAATTGGGCGATATAAGGCAAACATAATGGCATGAATTAAACAACAAATTATAGATATCAATGACAGTTGAGGATGTGGAAACTAAGAATAGAGCTATTTTTGCTCCAGGCTTCTTATTTTGCTGAGTTATGCTGTTGTTGCAGCATACGGCTAAGACTTGTACTTGGTGCTTGATCGTTGTTGTTTTCTCTATTTTTCTGTTCTGGGCTGTACCAACTATACCGCTAAATCTTATTTTCTTCCTCTAATAGTGATTGGTAGATGCCATGTCTTCTTTTTTTAAAAATAAAAAAAACTTGTGCTTGGTCTTGGTCGTTGTTGTCTTATCACTTTTTTCTGTTCCAGATTATAACAGCTAGACTGCTAAAACTTATTTTCTTCCTCTAATAGTGGTTGGTAGAGCTCTTGCCTTCTTTTTCAATTTTTTTGACAGATGCATACCTTGCTGATCCTGCACTTTTTTGCTTTTTTCCCCATCAGTAAGAACCCTATCTAAGAATGTTCCTTCTATAGAGCAAAAATTAGCATGTAAACATTTGTAACAAGGGCCTAACTATCTGTTCATTGCCCAATGCAAAGATTGTATTTTGGTACAACATCCATTGAAAAGAACCAAAAAAGCAGAGGAAGAAGCTTAGACTCCAGAAAGAACCGGAGCTAGAGCGGAGCGGAGCCAGGGAGAAGAATTGGAGTGCGCAGAACACACTTAGATCTGGAGAGAGGACGATGACGGTGAGCTGGATATACTGCTCCCTTCCCGCTACGCTCCCTCCTGGCCACCGCGTTTCTCCCCTCCTCCCTGTTTGTCGCGCTACCACCCACTTGCTCGCGTCGCATATCTGTTCACCCAAGACAGGCGCTTCCACACGCCGCCTCAAGCCGCCTCACGCTCTGCTTGCCGTCAAGGCCAGAAGGCCGTGTCCACCGACTATCGCTTGCCTTCGTAGCCCACGCCTCCGTTCGTTCACCACTTGGAGGCCGGAGAGAATAGAGGTTAGGGTTTGGTGGGCTAAAGTAGGAAGAAAAATGGGTCTAATGTGTTACATGGGGAGTACGAGCTAAATTCATTTACGGACACAAATATATAGTTTTAACCTAACTAATAACATATACATCTAATATACCTATTATATATCAAATATTTTAAAGAAAAAATAGGTGTTTGGCTGAACATCCATGACCTCAGGAGGATCCACCTATACATGGCGGTGTGCAATGTTGGCCATGTTAATGGCAAAACAAGGGCATAAAAGATGGTTTATTTGGAACAAAGAAAAAAAGGCTATGGAAAATCAAGAAGCTTCGAGGTGTCATGTCCAAAATGCTCACTAGTAGGAAATGGAGCAGTAGGAGAATAGCTGTCGACATTCTCTCATCTTAGGCGCGGGTGAACCGAAGGCTTTCTAACTAGTGAGCCTTTGATTTAGCTGTTGATAATAGCTGCTCGCCCTTTCTCATTTTCCAATGCTGCCTTTCTGCCCTCTCGCCCTCTCCACTTCATCCCCTTCCGCTCTCGCTCGCCTTTACCTAGACGCTGTCACCGCTCGTGCTCAGCCCTAGATTCAATAGCAAATCCAATTAGAACATCATAACCAGATTGTATAATTTATGGATTTCAAATCATTTTGGACATTGTCACAGTTTCTAAAATGTAACTTTAACTACTAATTACTATTATAATATATTTATAAAGCTAATAAACTTATAATATTATGAAAGTACTTTTCGAGATGAATGTACACATATGTTTTTTATGTATCCAATCTAAATATCTAAAAAGATATCGATAGTCAAAGTTTTCAGAGTTTGACTACACACAATCCAAAACAATTTGTTTTTCTCAACCGGAGGGAGCACTTGTTTTCCCAAAACCTAGATGAGCTCTACACAGTCTATGCATAAAACTTTGTTTCTTTATATTTGAATATGCTCAACTAAATTTCATTAAGATTCATCCGTCCAAATAAGCCCTAAGTGACCGTACCAGCAATATAATAACACTCCACTGAGAAAACTTCTCATGGAACTAAAATATGTGTTTACCTATCAAACATAGCTCGCCTGAACAAACATATAATTTCCTCTCGAAAGAAGAGAGGTGAGGCTGAGCAAATAAAAAGAAGAGCATTCTCTGTAGATTTATAGTACTCCACTACTAGTAAAGCCTTCGGCGGCCGATCAGATCGGTAGGCTTTTGTTAGCACGAGATCAGTAGCAGCACTTTATGTTTTTAACCACCCCCAATCTTTTTTATCCTTTACGGGCTAGATCAAAAGGCGATCGCGGCCCAACGAAGCTCTGGAGCAGCCCCGCGCCCCGACCGCACCAGCCACCAGGAATCGTGCACCGCCAGCCGTTCACTTCATCCCCCTCTTGCAGCATCATCTGCGTCAGCTCCCATGTGTTTTTTACCCCGCTGTTGTCCTCTTGCGTGGGGATGGGAAGGCGTGGGCGGGGCCCGCGGGGGCAGGACGAGGACGGGGCCGGCACATGGTCGTCCACGTGCCGCGGCAGATCTCCCCGATCCCCAATCATGCCCGTCACGACGTCGCGCGGTCGCGCTTGCGCTCCCACACCGCAGCGGCACGGCACGTTTGATTCGCGTTGCTCTTTGCCCCGACACGACACGGCCGAGGGCCGAGAGCCGAGGGCCGTTCGCGGACAGGAAAAGGCCACCGCGCCGCGCGGCCCCGCGGGTTAGCGTATGATTGCCTCGTAATGCCGCTGCAGCTGACGGCCTAATGCCCGGCCAAGCGCGCCGTCCTTTTGTCCTTGGGCTTTTGCCGAAGGCGGGTAGTACCGCTGTTGCTGACTTGAGGGGGGCGGTGGGCTCGGCTTGGATGCCTGGCAGCCTGGCATCTCACGTCGATTTGTCCGGCATGGGACGGGGACGGACCGACGGTCCCTGCCGCGTGCACGCTCCTCTCCATCGCCTGCCCAGTGTGGCTTTGCTTCGATCGTAGGTTTGGTTTCTACACGTACGGCGGCTTTTGGCTTCTTTTTGTGACGTCTAAAGAGAGGATCCGGATTTTCGGATTTTCGGCTATATTGTTTCTACATGTTTTTGAACAGTATTTTAAGTCTGTTGTTCGTTTTTTATCAAACGGTGGAGACAAAAGCATAATACATATTATTGTGCACCTCTACATTAGCCCATGTTAATAGAGATGATCCGCTTCCACCAAAGAGGATATCGAAGGAATGAGTCGTAGCTCAGTAAGGGCATGTACAATGGAGGTGTTTAGGGAGATGCTTAAGAGAAAAACCGGGTTTGTTTTTCTAGCTCTTGCTTCCAGGAGAAAGGGTCGCTTGCTTTGCATCGACACGTGGCCGATGCTTCAACGCTAAGCTTTGCCGATGCTTGGAATGGGAGAAAAGGTATCAACCACTCGGACATTGATTCGAACTCAGCAGTAAAGCCCAACAGATTTCGAGTCTGTCTCCTTAACCACTCCGACATATCGGCGACTCGGACATTACGAGGCCAAAGATTGTTTATCAAGTTTCTATTTTATGTAGTCTTCCGGCGCCTGCTAAATCAAGCATACAACTACACGCAAATAGCATCACCAAGGATCTGTCTCGAAATGATAACATTATGTTAATCTTTGCATTCACAAATGGCAAAAATAAAAATAAAGGTTTTGCATTGAAGATGACAAATGCTTGTACCAGTGCTAAGGAGGTAGTTGGACCATTTAAGTACCTGTATGAATTTACTTGCATTGGAAGTGATAGTGTTTATATAAGTGCTTAATGATGTGGCAATACTCTCTCTCTCTTTAAGCACCTAGACATAAGCACTTTGCATTGTACATGCCCTAAGGGAGCATTGCCATCATGCATGTTGCTCACCCACGTTCGAACTCCCAGTTTGACGCTGGTGCTCACAAAAAAAACCTGGTACACACATGTGTGCGCGTTCAGTAGAAAAACGTGTCCACGTGAAACACGCTATACCAACATTGAGCCCAAAATGTGTAACATCCCAAAATTTAGCTTTTCAAAAAACTTTTGAGTAGTTTAGGTCCTTGAAAAATTTCACCAATTTTTTTTTTGAATTAATAAAGCTTAATTGAGAATTTTTTTAATTCAAAATATTTAATTTGACTAATCTAAACATCAATTAAATCAAAACCAGTGTTATTTGGCTTCCTTGTATTCCAAGGATTTTTCTGGTATTTTCTGAGATTTTTTCGAGTTTATTTGCTATTTATTTGACGTCCTTGATTTTCAGCCTTTTCTTTAATTCCGAAAATCCCTTTTCCTTTCTCTCTGCCACGTCACTGTCTACTGTTCATTATCTTCCCAAACCGACTTCAGAGACTCCAGCTCCTATACGCACAAAAGCCACAACTACGCACACAAGCCACAACTTCCTAATTTTCTATCTCCCTCCTTGGTGCTTATAAAAAGAAACAAACCGCGTCATATTGAGCCTCTTGATCTCCACTTCCAATCCCTTGATTTGGTTTCCACCGAATCGCCCTCGTTTCATTGCAATATGCAAAAGAATCAAGTTCCGCCTCTATCCGACGTCCCCTAGCCGAACCGTCTGCGTCGTTAAGTTCGTCTCAGCGCGTTGTACGTCATACTTTCTTCCCCGTCGCCCGAAGACCATCGAATCACCACCGGCCATGTCGAGCCATGACACTGAAACGCGTACGTCGCGTCCCTCGCTTCCTCGGTGAGTTTTTCCAAAATCCGATCACGTCATCTCGTGTCCCATGTTGAGACCTATTTTCCCCATATTTTGGTTTCAAGTTTCATCCACCGTGCACCGAAAATCGAGCGTTCTCCCTCCTCTAGGTCGTCTTCCTTCTCCGGCTAAATACCCCGCAACCGTTGAGCTCCTACCTTCAACTCCACCACCGTTGGGTTTGCGTCATCGCGTTCTACACCGTGCTCCCCTTCTTTTTCTCGAAACCTTGCTGGAATTGATGCGCACCCATGGAGCTGCAGTTCTTGCCTTGCCGCCGGCACATGCTGCCATTTCTCATCGTTTTGACCGCGTCATTAAGGATGAAAGTGGGACGTATTGCGAGCTAGCCACATTTTTCCCACTTGGCCGCAAACTTTTATGCGGGTCAATGCGGCAACCCACAAAGCTCTTATGCGGGCAACACGACACTCATGAAGCCCACTACTTTACAAACAACTGATTTGTTCATTGAGACCATAAATCAATCGCTTGTTGTTGTACCAGTATTTCTCAGCTTCATGTATATGAGAGTGAAACATTCATATTGAACTTTACATACCTAATTAGCTAGAGAGCCTGAAGGTGCATGCCACTGCCTGCGCCCTATACTTGTGCCTCGTCTTCACCAGAGCTCAAACAACACCAAAAGAACCAAACTTTTGGGATTTAATTGAAGTTCGAATTAGTTATTTTAAACTCTCAAATTCTGAAAATCTCAGGTTAAGCTTTAGGATTTCAACTAAACCAAATGGTTCTTTTTATTTTGAAAATCTTCAAAAAGGCTCAGAAAATTGGGGTGTTACAAACCTACCCCCCTTAAGGGAATCTCGTCCCCGAGATTCGGAGAGGCTAGAGAGAAAAGGTGGGCAGCAAAGGGTCTTCGACTGGAACCGTTGCTCGCTAGCTATCTTCACTGCCTGCTGCTTCTTCGGACATTTATTGGCATAACGTCCCAACTCTCAACAATGGAAGCACGTGACATTAGCAGCATGAGGGAACTCCTTCCGAAGCTGGCCTCGAATAGGTAACTTGGAGGTGCAGGAGTTGGTCGTAGAGTTCCTCTCACTAACTTGCACTTGATCTTCCATCTTCCTCTTGTGATCCTTATCATGCTGGTGGCGGGTAACTGGAAAATTGACCTCCTTGGGATTGGTCCTGCTGAAACTTGGCTCCTTAGATCCTTGGAATAGCCTGATAGATGGTTCCATGGTCCTATCTGACTTGTCGTGATTGGAGGTGGCTTGGTCTCTTGCACTCTGCTGCTAGGTTGCAGGGGTCAATGATGTCTCCCAACAATCTTGGTCTTCCCAATTTGAGCAACTGGTTGCCACTTGGTGGGATGTCTCAGGTTTCTCAGGTCTGTCTTCCAGTGCTGAGGCTTCTTGAGGTGCCAAAGGTGCTTGCAAGGGGCATTGCTTGACAAAGTGCCCTTCCTTGCCACAGTAGTTGCAAACTCGGTACTAGACTTCCTTCCTCCTAGGACACCTGAAGGATCGGTGTCCAATGTTATTGCAGCTAGCACAAAGAATTTCTTGTCTTGGCTTTCCTTTTTGGGGGCATCCATAAGCAACATGTCCTTGCTCCCCATAGTTGAAACCGATAACAAACTTCCAAGGGTGGCGTTCTTTAGGGAGAAGGTGACTTGTATCTTCATTAAGAGAGACTTCTGGTGGCTTATCCTTGAATAATTCTTCACAGGGGCGCTCCTCCAATGCTGCAGGGGCAGAGGCTGAGGAAGCATTGTCAGCATCCATTCGCTGCATTATCCACTGCATCCACTGAGTCTGAGCGACCAAGAACTAATTCAGATTCTGAAGGGTCTCTGCCGTCAGACTTTGGTTTCCTTCTGGACTGGCACTCTTGGGAACCTTGTAGCTGGCATTGCTTCCATCTTTAGAGTGACGAAATTTCACCATCAGCTGGGAGCTCCAGAGGGTTGGGGAAGGAGACCAAGGGTTGGGGAAGGAGACCAAGGGTAGGGAAGAGTCAAAGAAGACCAAAAGGGAATAGAGCAAACAACACCCCAGCAAAAAACCAACTCAAGAGTTGCAAGAAGAACTCTCAACTCAACAGCGTTCTATTGATCGGCACTTACCAATTTATGAGGCGACTCAGTACACAGAAAGAGTCTAGGCAGATAAAGCTATATGGTTGGGTTGACGAGACTGTCTTCAATCCTCAGTCTTTAGGAGGTCTTGCATGCTGTCCTTGGAGGGTAGAGACGACGATGCTTCTTTTCTTTCAACCGGCTCTCTCTTCAGGAGCCACTTGTTTTAACCAAGGGCTGGGTGCTAGCTAGGAGCCAAGAATCAAACTTCCCATCATTGCCAAATCCACAAGCTATGGTGACAATCCACCAATCCACTTATCTTATAATCACCCAAATTAGAAGAATTCAATCATTCAATCAAGATCGCAGTCCTCTGGAAAAACCTTAAAATCCACGGATCTTCATTAAAGAGTCTCCCAAAAGACTTCTAGCAATCCACCAGTTCAAACTGATTCACCAAATCATTTTATAACCATCTATCCAACAGATAATTCGGCTATAACCAATTTTGGCAGGGCATCCTCAAACATACCTTCCAATATTCAACAATTATACATTTCCAAAGTCTGATCCAGACATATCTCTATAATCCAATCAAGATTCATTTCCAATTCAAGTTTCCTATTCAATCGTATCCAACTAAATCCAGTGTAACCCACATATTTAATTCAAGGCTTCCAATCAACATTGTAATCTACTCCAGATTTAAGAGTATTCAATTTATTCTAATAATCGAATCAAAACTTCAAATCCTTACCTTCTTCATGATCCATCAAAACTTTCTTGCAAGATCAACTTCTTGCTTGCACCATCTGTACAATCGACCATTCACAAACAAGGCATATCCACCAACATGCCCCCGAATTCACAAGACTTCTTATAATCATCAAAAATCCTCAAGTTCTTTACTTTATAGAATCCACTTCAAGATCTTTGATTCACCAAAATCAGCCTTAGCAAAAATTCTTCAAAGCTACCTAACTTGGCATCCAAATGCACTAGTTAACTTACAAGGGCAGCTTCCAAGAGCCTTGCAGGGCTGAATCAGCTGCTCCAATCTTCCTGGGGCATCCAGAGCTTGAACAGGAGGGGCTCGGTCCTATAGAGGTTACAAAGGAAAGAGGATCCATTTGACCTTATAAAATGGTGACAAGAAGGAAGGCAAGGTAAGATAGAGTTAAGGTAAGAAAGAATAGCAAAAGGGAGGTGAGAATAGAAAGATGACCAAGATAAGAAGAGCACAAATTACTTTTCTTGTTATACAAAATAGGTTTTAAACTCTACGGCCATTCTACCAGGTTGCGACCTGAAGTCAAGATGCTCTGATACCACTTTGTAACGACCTGACCTGGGGTCACCCGAGGGATCCTCCAAGACCACCTGGAAAGTCCACCAAGACCTCCCAGGAGGTCCAGCAGGATCGCACAAGGGGACCTCCAGGACCACCCAAGGGGTCCATTAGACCACTCGGGAGGTCTTTGAAGATCACCTGAGAGGTCTTACAGACCACTCGAGAGATCTAGCAAGACCACCCGAGAGGTCCTAGGGAGGTCGTGAGGCACGGGATGTCCCCAAGTGCCACGATCTAGCTCGGGGGAGGTTGAGAGACCAAGCCCGAGGAGGTCGTGGGGCCTGATGAGGTCCCAAGTCCTCAGTGCGAACCGAGCTAGTCCCAAGGATCAATAACTAGCTCTTCACAGCATACAAAAGTGGTAACATACATCAACGAGAACTTTATTAATATCAACAAAGTTATTTACAAAGGAGGCTTACAAGCCGGCAACTAAAACACAACGGAAGATACACATATAGGCCACCCGATACACCACAGGCAATTGGCTGGAGGGCGCATCCTAGTTGGCTAGGACCTCTTGGTCCACTGCGCAGCTCACCTCAAGCTTTCTTTCCCTGCTCAAAAGCATAATCAAGCAAGAGTGAGCACAACAACCGTGCTCGCAAGTTACACCCGTCAAATAACAGAATGACATGCATAAATGGATATCTCAAAGAAAGGCTTAATATGGTTGATTTGCATAAAGCCAAGTTTATTTCAAATACAAGTACTAAGTTCCAAGGCAGTTAGACAATAACTAAAATTCATTTTTCTCAAATCAGTTTTAAAGTTTGGATAACATTCATCACAAGTGGTGAAGGATACCCTCCTATCACAAGGCTCCCCATCCAAAACCCATTTGGATAGAGATCCAAAACAGTTTAAGAAAACCTTTTGAAAACAAAACAAACATCTAACTAGGAGCAGCTTTGCCAGCATGTCCTTGACCGCGGACTCGGCTATTTGAATAGGTTTCACTCTGCAGAGGTGTACAACTTTACCCACATGACATGATTACTCTAGTTTTTTTTGCGACCAGCAATGCCACCACTCACTTCCGAAGGTAAGGTGAGTTGCAAATATAAACCTGACTAAGTGATTATGGAAATTTGTGTAAAACTGTGTGTTGTATGTGCTATTACTCATTGATGACATGTGTTGCACTTAACCAACAGGGTGGAAAAATATTTAGACTGAGGCGAGTGGATGAACTCTATGATATGGTGGAGCTCCGTGCTTGGGATATATGAATTGTGGTTACTTAGTTAGAAATTGACAGTCTCGTCTTGGTCAATTAAGAACTTAACTTTGTGCGCCATTGAATTGAGCTATAACTGTACGACCACATGTCTGATGGGATGGGCCTAACTTAGTAAATTATGGAATCTCGACATTGACTACTCAGGTAGTAGGTTAAGCTCTGTGCTAGGGTGGAGGTGTGTTTATGTCTCCATGGCGATTCACATTTATGAGGGTCCAACGATGTGTGTCAGACTAACTTTCTCCATGAGGGTTGGTGCCAGTAATAAAACACATCGGGAGTGTCAATTGTTGAGTCGAAGTTTCGAAAAGATTTTGTTGTGATTATCTCTGATCCAGTTGATTGCACCTTGTGGGTAAAGTGTACAATCTATGCAGAGTGTTAAACAATCTATTCGAATAGCCGCGTCCGCGGTCATGGACATGTTCGGGGATTTCACATGAGGGGTAGATTTTCATAAAATAATTGGGAAGGGACAGCTGTGCGAAAGAATTTAATTAGACTTTGTGTCCTTTATGAAAATACCTGATAAAACTATTATTGTTTATTTGTTTTGAATTACGCTTTCAATCTATTATTTGTATTCAATTGAAAATACAACTTTATTGCAAAATAAACATGTCGGTGTTTTAGAACCGAACTTACATAAAGATTGTTTGATTCGGGGGGTCTCCTAGAATGGAATCACGCAGAGAGATTGACACGGGGATTTTTATACAGGTTCAGGCCTTCTCCGGAGAGAATAACAACCCTACTCCTATGTGTGTATGGTATTGAGTGTATTCTCAACAATCAGGGGAAAAACTAAGACTATTACAGATAGTGCTTGTATTCCTGATGGCTCGATTGATCCGCCCTTCCTTCTTTGATTGCCGCCTTTATATAGTACGTGAAGGAGCGGCAGTTTCTCAAGGTGAAGCGGCGCCATTACATCCCGTGAATTCAAGACGTTAATAGTAATCACCGCGATAACTCCTTCACGCCGCCTAACAAAGAATATACCGTAGATAATGGAGCATTACGTGCTATTACTTCGCAGAGTAATAGCGATGATGATCTGTTTGAATTCCTTAATCAA
This sequence comes from Phyllostachys edulis, assembly GCA_036346405.1. Classification (NCBI taxonomy): domain Eukaryota; kingdom Viridiplantae; phylum Streptophyta; class Magnoliopsida; order Poales; family Poaceae; genus Phyllostachys; species Phyllostachys edulis. Next base: position 34,754,259 of record CM070556.1, read on the forward strand.
TTGGGCCCACTTGTCTCAGAGGTTTAATTGATCATAAGGTGGTCGAGGTGACCTAATCGTAGAAGAACTTACGACCATGAGGTAGTCGTAGCAAGACTTACGACTATGGGGTAGTCGTAGCATATCTTACGACTATGGGGGTGGTCGAGAAGAACTTACGACCACCCAAAGAGGCTCTTCCCTTATAACATTAAGGGGTATACTCGTGGACCATATGACGCCATATTTACCTTTAATAAGAAATATAGATAAAAGATAAAGTGATGATTATTATATCCTCGCCATCTAGCCCCCCACTTCAAGTGAAAGCAACTTACTTGGTAAAGGGTTATAGATGGTCTTACGACCACGAGAGGTCGAGAAAGATAGTCGAAGGAAAAACTCTTCGTCATTAGTGTACTACTTTGACCGAAATATGCTTGGTCAAGGAAATTGTTTACGCTATCAAATAGTCGAGAACATTTCTACGATCACAAGGTGGTCGAGCATGGTGATCGGAAGAAAAACCTTTCCGATTAACATTTCCTTTGGTTAAAAAGAATCTAACCAAGGAAGTAATTTCGCTGAGGTGTAAAAGCAAACCCGATTTTCTCGAGCACGTACACGCTTAGGGAATTTCAAACGACACCGTTAGCTCGTCCATTGAGCGGTTCCCGAGACGGTGGCAACCTTTGAATACCACGCCCGGCCCAAGGCATGCGGTTATAAATACTTACCAGGAGTAAGACTTAGAGTTCACACTTTTCCCCAAATCATCCCACTGTTCATCAAGTTCTTGTCTTCTCCGCCACCAACTCAATCAAGAATCTCCCCCTTTTGAGAGAAATGGCCGGGAGGGTCTCCGAGTGGGCCGAGTCGGAGATGGATACGGCGAAGATGCAAGCCCTTGTCAACGCTGGGAAGATTCCAGAGAGAGTTCTCGTGGAGTGGTTCCCGGCGTACAAGCAGCAATGGCCGTCGGGGGAGGATGAACAAATCCCCGTCTTCTAGGCGTATTGCGAGTGTGGTCTTCGATTGCCGGCCACCCTTTCTCACACTTATACTTGAGATTTTGGAGTGGAATTGGTGAACCTTGGTCCCAATTCCATCACAATGCCGAGCGATCTGTGTATCTCTGTGAGGCATACACAGGAATTCCAATGACCTTGAGCTCTTTCAAGATTTCTACTAATGGCTCGACAAGTCGAATAGCCTAAGTCATGGGATCTCAAGCTCCATGACGAGAAGTCGAGGAGTACATTCAGATGTTCACCGTGTCTTCGTGGCGTCGTGGAGGAAGAGGTGGTTTTACCGAAAGTCATTCTCAGACAACCTTTACCTTTGAGGGAAGGTCACGAAAGAAAGCCTCCCGATTCGATTCCCCAGATATCACGGATTGCCCCTATATTCAAGCCATCAAGGATTTGAAAGCGAGAGGGTTAACCGGATGGCGGTGGTGAAGGACTTCATCACACGCTTGAATCACCCTTGAAGAAACGAGTACCTCCTATGTGGAGGTACACGGGCCAAAAGACCCACCAGAGACTATGAGGAGGGTAAGTAGTTTTTCGACTTAACTCTCAGTTTGCTCTTCTTTAGAATTGTCTAACGAATATCTTTATCTGTTTTATACAGATCTTTCACAAGCAGAGATTGACGTTCGAGTCAAACTCGTTTGTGAGAAGCCCCCGCCACCCGGAATGGTGGTTCCTCAAATCTTTGCGGTTTTGTCCGCAGAGGAAAAGGTTGAGCGCCTAAAGGTAATCAAAAGGTGATTTTATCCTTAGGACTTCATAGTCGTAGAAAGAACTTACGACTAGGTAGTGATCATAGAAAATCTTACGATCGTGATATGTCGAGAAGAGCTTACGATCGATACCGGGTCGAGAAAAACTTACGACCGGTCATTGATTCTTCTTTTTCGCTTTTTCTTTACGTAAAGTAGGCATGGAAAACCGCCGGACGATTTAAGAGGTCGAATCGGTGACCATTGGCGCAGGGCGATAAAGTGAACAAGGGCTCATCTCCTCCGATTTAAAAAGCATCAACTTACAAGAGTCGCCGACAAGGAGGATCAAGCTCAAGTTCCTTTGTTTGACCGTGTCCTCGGCAAAATCATGCGGCACACATGCTCGCAACAATAGCCGAGGTCGAAACAAATTAAATTGAGGACGATGAAGAACCTCTTGTGCGCAAGGCCTGTAAGGGCAGTGCATCGCCAATGAAGCCGAGACCAAGCGGCTACGGTGAGGAGACCGAGGAGGTCAAGAACCTCCTAGGCATAAAGTCCACAAGGCCAAGGTACCTTTTTATTATGACAAGAAAGCTTTCACGCCGCCACTTCTAGATTTGTCAAGCAACTAGAAAAGGAGAACCGAAGGAGTTTATGTCTTTGTGAAGGACAACGTTGATCCAAATTGAGCCTACTGCTGAGGGTAGCGCTGCTCTTGGAGTGATCGAGACCAATCTCGGCCCTCCGGAAAGTCAGGAGACCAGAAAGATAGTCCCTGTTCAAGATTCACGACCAGACGTGGTTGTGACCGAGCCTATTCTCTAACCTGAGCTACGACCAGACGTGGTCGTAGAAAAGAAGTCAAAGAATTCTTCCATCGGGAAGATGGCTCCAAGGTTTCTGATCAAGTCCAGGATGTAGAGGTATGTGAAACAAGCTAAAGTGTAAGAACAACATTTACCTTTTGCTTTCCACAATTTGACTTGCTATCCTTTTGTTTGTTTTAGCTCGACTCCTTCAGCTCCCATAATGGTTTCTATCGAAAAGCCCATTGCAGCCTCTCCAGCGATTGGAGAGATGACAACAGAGATGGTCGAAGGACCATCCACAGCTCGGGTTGTGGAAGAAATCTTGGCTCTGGCGGTTGTCACGATCACGAAGTTAGAAGCTATGGCCACCGAGGCAATGCCATAGTTAATGAGGTGGCGCTTACAACTCATCGAGATTGCCGCCATGACCATCGATGTGACCATGGGACCAAGCAGAGGTAGTCGCGGAAGCCTCTCGCCCAAGGTGGTGATGTGCGGACCACCGCAAGGGAAGGAAATCATTACAAACCTCCTTCCCGGTACCCAAAGGAAATTACAATTTCAGAATCTAAGATGAGGAATACTTCAACTTCGCTCGATTTCTTTGGCCCCGCCCATAGTGGGGTCTTCGCTTAGATCTCCACACGAGTCCCCATCCCAAAGACATTCCCAATAGAGGGAACACTTTTGATAATGAGCGCCTTGAGAAGGTTTGGTGGGACCAAGTTGAGAGAGTGGACGAGCTGAAGCACCCAGAGCTGGCTTACTCGATATTTGCTCGATCAACCATGAGTGTAAGTATTTGATGATACTTATACATACAAGTATAATCTTCTCTTGTTTCTCACTGTCTTTTCTTTTGCAGAAAGCCATAGAGCAAATCGCTGTTGTCGGTGAATATCATCGACAACTTCTAGAGCTGCGACAGGAAAAAGAGGAACTTTGCAAACAGGCAGAGAGGTGGTAAGTTACTATTTTTCATAGTCATTTTTGACTTGACTACTTATATAGTGCTTACAGGGTTTGCCGTGGAAAAACTCACGACTAGGTACTAGTCGTAAAAGGCTTACGACCAGATGCTTAGTCGTAGGAGAACTTACGACTAGATCCATAGTCGTAGAAAAACTTACGACTGGATCAATGGTTGTAGGAGAACTTACAACCAATTTAATAATGTTCATGTCCACTTTTAACCTTTACAGGTTAACAAGCGACGAAAAGACTCTGGCCGACTCGCTCGATTATCAAAAAGAGGAGTCGAGAAAGCTATGGGACAAAGTAGAATTTCTTACGAGGAAGCTTAAAGAAGCTAATTTCAAGAATCAAAAAGTGCGAGAAAGGATAAACGAGAAGTCTTGAACTTAAGATCGCTTATGTTGTTAATCTTTACTCGATCACTTCTTTTTAGAAAAGAAGATGATATGAGAAAGCTCCGAATGAAGTCCAAGATAAAACTTTGGTCATTCGCGAGATTTCTCGTATCTCGTAAAGAAAGATGAAGAAATTACGTGGTTAAAATCCCTACAATCAGGTAAGTAACTCTTTACCTGCAGTCTTTTTATGAGTTCTTTCCTTTTTTCACTCTTATTTCTTTTCTAGAAATGGACCATGAACTGGGAAGTCTCGAAAATGAGCTCAGGGATAAAACCATGATTTATACCGAGACTGTCCGCATTGCCAAAAAAAATACGGAGGAGATTAGATCATGGGAGAAGAAGCATGCTGAGACCGTTGCCTCCCATGAGGAAGAAATCAAGAAATTGATTCTCGACTAGCGGTAAGGAAATCTTTTACCTGTGATTATTTTTGTTTTCTTTTCCTCTAGAAGTTTATTTTTGCTTGACCGGTCTTATTCTTTTCGAGCAAGCGGTCGAAAACAAACAACTCATGAGGCTTCAACTCGCACTCCAACAGAGATGGAGACAATGAAGATTAATCTTCAAAGCGATTATCACGCTCTCAACAATGTACTTGGTGAGCTACATACTTGAGGAAAAGCTCCTCAAGATGATACGATGACCGCCACGTAAGTACAATTGGGGAACAAGTCGGGACTTTGCAAGAACCGATGACCACCTCAAGGCCAACCAAGCCGAATCGATAAAGGAGGCGGTCGAAGCCGCGATAAGTTATGCATTGGCAAAACTTAAAGCTCATGACCCCACCTTAATGTTCAACCAATCGGTTTACTTCGATCGCCTCAAGCGAAGCAAGTCGTCGATTGAAGAAATGCAATCGCTTGGTTTAAGGTTTCGGAGGAGATGCGATTGGGCTCTCCTCTTCAAAGTAGTTTGTAACAAACCCATGGGAAAAACAAGCTTTTGTCGATGTATTATATAATCCATCTTTTTCTCGCAAATCATCTTATCGAGTAGTTAGTAACTCAAAAGATAATCAACGAATGAAAGACTAAGAAATGAAGTCAAATTAATAACTTTATCCTAGTTCTCGATTATTTTCTTAGTTTGTTTAGACAAACTAAGTAAATAGTGTTAAAAGGGTTTCAAAACAGAGAGGTTTGGTTAACTTGTAGTTTTTGGTCACGATTGTCATGCACTGGTCGAAAAATTAGTAACGAATCGACACTAGGAAGTTCCTTCTAGTGGGCAGGACCACGTGCAGAGAGGAAAGTCTTCGACTAGGTGATGTCACCATCTCCGACTAGATTAATTAAATCGAGAACAGCAACTTGAGTTAAACAAACATCCAGAGGACTTCAAAAATTCGCCGCCCTTCTTTGGAGGACTCGATAAGTCTGTCCTGGTATCAAGAGTAGGAAACTGCACGATGCTAGGAAGTTCCTTCTAGTGGGCAGGACCACGTGCAGAGAGGAGAGACTTCGACTAGATGTGTTTCTTCCTCCGACTAAGTTGAGACGAATCGAATACACCAAAGGCAGCTGAATAAATCTAAAAAAGTGCACTCTGCTTAGAATATTTTTCAAAAGAACTGAAGAAATAATCTAAGGTGAAAGGAGTAGGCTTTCAAAAATATTTCGACTAAATAGAACCCGAGCTCTTTGTGTTGGCGGCAAAAGTGAGTAACGAGTCAATACTAGGAAGCTCCTTCTAGTGGGCAGGACCACATGCAGAGAGGAGAGGCTTCGACTAGGTGATGTTACTCGCCTTTCACCAAATGTAAAGGAAACGGGTGTTTGGAATATAGTTGAAAGATTATGAAAGCACTACTCAAAAGTAAGACAATAGAGGTAGAGAGAACCCGATTCTTTATTGTGCAATGATTGGTTACACATAAAACTTATGTGAATCGGGTCGATATTCCAAGAATTGAGAGAACTCGCCGCCTTCCATTGCTAATCGTCATCGACCCTCGACGAGTAACTTCGACCACTGTGTAAGGACCTTCCCACTTGGGAGAAAGTTTGTTCCGATTATACTTGGATTGGCAAAGTCTCAATACCAAGTCACCTACAGCGAGGCTGCGAGGTTGGACCTTATGATCGTAGTATCTTCGCAGGGCTTGTTGGTAGACTGTTGAATGAATTAGGGCCTGGTTTCTCCTTTCTTCAAGTAGATTAATATCATCTGCCGAAGTTGTTCTTGGTTGGAGTCTGTGAAAGTTTCACTGTGTTGACCGTATCTTTAGTTCCAGAGGAAGCATGGCTTCACTCAAGACTAGAAAGAATGGTGTTTCACCAGAGCTTTGACCGTAGTCGTCTGAACAGCCCATATCTGAGGGTAGCTCTTGTACCCAAGCCCCGAGTGTTTGATGAGTCGGTCAAGACTCGAGTCTTAATTCCTCTCATTATTTGGCCGTTTGCACGCTCGACCGCCCCATTACTTTGGGGATGGGCTCTGTACATAACACAACTTGGTACCCAACTCGTCATAAAATTCCCGAAATTTTGCGCTCAAAATTGCTTACCATTATCTCGTAATTATTCGACTCGGTACTCCAAATCGAGTAATTACGCATCTCATCATAAACCGCTTTTGCCACTTCGTTGTTATCCCATCCACAAAGTTCGCTTCAATCCATTTTGTGAATGTATCAATAGCCACAAAAGGAACTCAAACCTCCCGGAGCTTTGGGGAACGGTCCTAGGATATCGAGACCCTGTGTCGCAAAAGGCCAAGATAGAGGTATTGTTTGTAATGTCTCGAGCCGGTTGGTGTATCTCGCCGCTATGAAACCGCATCGACACACCTTTTAACCAACTCTTTAGCATCATAAAGGGTCATTGGCGAGAAAACCTTGTCGAAAGGCCTTACCGACCAGCCGCTCAGAGGAAGCATGATTTCCACAGATGCCATCATGTATGTCGTGAAGAAGTGTTAATCCTCGCTCTGCGAATGCATCGCATGAGCACCCCTTGAGTACCTCGTTTATAGAGGACTCCTTCCACCAAAGTATACATTTTGGCTTTTCAGATAAGCGATCCGCCTCGAGATCGCCTTGGCATGTAACCCTTCAAGATATGCATAGATGGGTGTCATCCATGTATCCTCGTATTCTAGAGAGGTCTGCCTCAATAGGAGGTGTTTACGGTTCGTCGACCGAGACGGCCTCGAGTTGTTCCAAGAAGACTCCTTTTGGTACTTCAGACGGAAGAAGCTATTCGAGCAAGCCGATCATGAGGAAATTATCCTTCGAGGGATGAATTGTGCCTCAAACATAAAAATGCTTTTCTAGCTTACGACTCCGATAAGTATCGAGATATTGTCTGATTAGAGCACCGGTACTTTTTTCCGACTTGATTCACGACTAGTTGAGAGTCTCCTCTCACAAGTAGTCGGCGAATCGAGAGCTTTTTGTCGCTCAGATGCCGACTAGCAAACCTTCAGATTCTCGCCACGCTGTTAGTGGCCCGAAAGTTTAATTGTATGGCATACTTTAAGGTCTCTCCGTAGGAGATACCAGACCACTGACCCAAGAGCCACTTAAAGTAAGTGACCCGTCAAAGTACATCGCCCATCGGTCGTGGGAATCAGATCGGGGATCCCGAATGTGTTCAGATTTGTCCATTCGGCGACAAAGTCTGCCAAGATCTGAGATTTAACGGCCGTTCGGGACACGAAATGGATGTCGAACTCCCCAAGTTCGACTGACCATTTTGCCATGCGTCCCGCTGTTTCCCTATTGTGGAGGATCGCTCTAAGGGAAACTCGGGCAACCTGCCTAGTTTGTGCGCTGAAAATAATACCGCAGCTTCTCGAAGACATGAGGAGGGCATATAGAAACTTTTGGACTGAGGGTAACGCCCTTAGGCCGTGTAAAACTTTACTCACGTAGTAAACCGGTCGTTATGCGTTTTCATGTTCTACATCGCGCTTCTCGCTGTGGGCGTGGCACTAGGTAAATTAAGAGTGTTTCTTCCGCCTCGGAGAGACCAAAATAGGAGCACTCGAAGGTACCTCTTGACATCCTCAAAGGCGGCGTTAGCTTCTTTCGACCACTCAAAACCTTCATGTTTCCTTAGAAGTTTAAAGAAAGGTAGTCCCTTTTCTCCCAGTCGTGCGATGAAACGACTTAAAGCCGCCATGCACCCCGTGAGTTTCTGAACTTCTTTCCTTGCGGTTGGAGGGCGCATTTGGAGAATGGCCTTGATCTTTTCGGGATTTGCTTTGATTCCTCGTATAGATACTAGGAAAGCAATTTTCCTGAAGAGATTCCGAACACACACTTCTCATGATTGAGTTTTAAGCGATGTTTTCTGAGATTGTCGAATGTTTCTTGTAGGTCAGTAATATGATTAAGTCTCTTGATGCTTTTAACAACTAGATCATCAACATAGGCCTCTAGATTTCGGCCTAATTGAGATGAAAAAGTTGCTTGCATCTAGACCAAATGGCATTTTGACATAGCAAAATATACCAAATAGTGTAATAAATGCGGTCTTTTCTTCATCGTCAGACACATATTGATCTGGTGGTATCCAGAATATGCATATAAAAAACTTAACATTTCACAACCTACAGTAGAATCAACCAACTGATCGATACGAGGTAAAGAAAATCGCCTTTTGGATAAGCTTTATTAAGATCAAGAAAGTCTCACGACATACGCCATTTGCCGCTTGACTTTCTAACCATTACAGATTAGCCAACCACTCGGGTGGTTGACCTCTTATAAAGCCCGCTTTGAGTAGCTTATCCATTCGATTTAATAGCATCTCGTCGATCGAGGGCAAATCTCCGTAATTTTTGTTTTACTGGTACTTTGTCGTCGTAAAGCTAGCTCAGTGCTCGATCACCTCCCCGGGGACTCGGGCATGTCGGATGCTTGCCACGCCAAGACATCTGCGTTAGCTCGGAGGAAGGCGATGAGGGCGCCTTCCTATTTGGGGTCGGAAGTATCCTCGATGCGAATAGTCTTGAGGGCTCCCTGCCCGTCGAGGAACCTCTTTGACTTTGTCGTTCGGCTTTGGTGCGACTTTAGGCTTCACTTGCTAGTCGGGTCGACTTTCTTCTCGAGTTGGTATTTGTCCAACCATCTCGAGGGGTCGACGATCGCAGTATGCGCCATCTTCTTGTCACAATAGATTGTGATTACTCCTTTGGGACTCGCATCTTAATACATTGATATCCATAATGAGTAGCCATTAGGAATTTTGCCAAAGTTGGTCGTCCGAGTATGGCGTTATATGCCGATCGAAATCGACCACATCAAAGGAGATTTTCTCGTCTCGAAATTACTTGGTGAACCAAATGTTAAAGGAAGAGAAACTTGGCCAATTGGTTTAGCCGAAGATCCCTGTACGATTCCATGGAAAGAGTATCGTACCGGTCTTACCTTGGTCCTGGGTACTTGCATGTCATCCAGGGCACTTGTAAACAAAATGTTTAACGAGTCGCCACCATCAACCAAAACTCGATTGACCCGACAATTGTTGATGGTGGGTTCGACCACGATTAGGTATCGACACGTCGAGTCGAAGGAATCGGGCGATCACCCTTCTCGAAAGAGATGGTGACTTCCGACCACTTCGGTAATTTATTGACAAGAGGAGGATCTATGGAGTTTACCTCACGTTCGGTAGCCTTAAGCTGTCGCTTTGATTCATATGCCGATGATCCCCCGTATATGTGTTCGACGGTGTGTTGCGGATCCTGGAACGGCATCTCCTCCTCGCTATCGATGACTTATGACCACTCGCTTGCCCTACCGCCGAGAGTGGTAAGTGGTCCTTGTCGCTGTAGTAGTCTTCAAGCTTTCGTTGAAGACCCAAGCAATTCTTGAAGGCCATGTCCTTCCTTTTATGGAAAGGGCACCACCTAGGCTTATCATTTTTCCGATCGGGCGCTTACCTTTGCCTCGGTCGAGTGCGGCTTGGAGGTGCGTGGCTCTTTATCATTCACTGACCAAAACTTCTTTGGAACCGCCGGCTTGGGGTTTTGACCCTTCGCCTTGTTCTTGGACTTTTTGCTTTCTTATCTTTCTTCTTCTTCGATGTCGCCTGGCTCTCGAGAGGTATTGTCTTCTCGATCTATTGTGTTGTTCCACTTGACCGCCAGAGGCGCTTGCATATCGATCACCATCTCAAAGAGTTCAAATACGTAAGTAGGAGGATTCAAAGCAATATCTTCGTTATCCTTCGCTCACGGACTCCTTGCTTGAAAGCCACGATGATGATGAATCGAAACTTCAGAATTGAGTTACTGAACTCGACTAAAGCGCTTGATGAATTGGCGCAAAGTCTTGTTGTCGCTCGTCTCATCCGGTGCAAGTCATCCTCCTTTCCGGGGCGATTGTAAGTGCCTTGGAAATTTGCCAGTAGAAGGTCGTAGAGGTGTTGCCAAGAGTAAATCGACTCGAGTGGTTGGTTTAATAACCACGATCGAGCAGATCCTTCGAGCACAGTTGGAAGGTAATTTGCCATCACATGCTCTCCTCCTCCTGCTGCTTTCGGACAGCTGTGGTATAGATCTGAAGGAATTCGATGGGATTCGGGAACCATCAAACTTCTCCATGTTCACCGGTCGAAATCGAGGTGGCAATGACGGCTTCGGAGATGAGGCGAGAATGCCCGACATCCAAGAATGACTTCTTGACGCCTTTGCGTGAAAGAAGGGTTTATATCATCGTGGTCGTACTCGACGATACCCAAGAATAGGTTGACCGGACCTATGATAGATCTCGATCCACGAGGGAATACTCCTCGTAGTTCATCCGCCTTCTGATTCTCATGTCGAATGGTGAGCGATCACCTCCGAGGAGTTTGTCGATCATCAATCGCTCGAAAGATATTTCTCCGAGTAGGAGATCGATGCAACTTCTCGCTGCGTCGATTCCTCCGTGGTGATATGTTCGATCGACCGTAGTCTGAAAAAGTCGATTGTTATGACTTCTGAGTGATGTCGGCGAGGTGCTTCCAAATTGCCATCGTGTTCAAGCCTTTGTGCGATCTCCTCAACGAAGAGGTCGTGTTTTGGCGCCGGCTAGCTCTTGAGTTGGATTCTCGAGCAAGTCATTGATGTAATCGGAGTTCTCGAGCTTCCTCGATTGATATTGAATGCGCCAAGGCAAATTCTTCTGAGCTTCGATCTTCTTCATTCGAATTGCCTCAAGATTTTCCATATCAGACTCTTGAGATCCCTCAATGAAGTACGAGAATGTCGAGGATTTCCCTGGCGTTCATGAAGGCATTGGTCGTGTCCGCCAGTGGTGGTGTCCTTGCCATTGCCACGAGGGGTAGTGTGTGATCTTCGGGAGAGTCTCCACGGCCTCTAGGAGAGTGACCTTGATCCGAGGGAAGGACGAAGACCTCCGCTGATGATTCTCACTTGCGCCGAGGCCTCCCGCTTGAGGAGTCGAGAGACACCATCCGGCGACTTAGAGTAATCCTCCGTAGGGAAGTCAGGTTATAACCGTCTCCGTCGGCAGATGTGATCTGCGGAGAGATGGTCAAATTTGCAGGAAAAGCATGCTTGATCCTGCTGTCTCTGATGTCATCCGGAGAGAGATGATCACCAGATGCTGGTGAAGTCCCGGAATTGTGGCTTCCAGAGCTTGCCTCACCAAGTCGGACCGCCTCAGGGGGACTCGGACATTTCGAGGAAAAACACTCGTTGTGTTGTGAGTCCACCTGGGTGTGGTCCTGGTCAGATTGACCCTTGTCCTTTGAGAGGGTAGATCCTCTCTGACGCTCCTCAACTCCACTCGGCGACAAATCGCCTCCTGGATCTGTGGGAAGATCACCGAGGCGCAGCATTACCATCGGATGAGTCATCACTCGGCCAGAATCGAAACCCAAGCATCCATGTCGACGTCACAGACCGCCAAGTCGAACCGGTTCTCCTCGCTCCATTCTCCCCGCCATGAGTGCATGAGATTTGGAAAACAGAGAGAATGTTGACAAGAGATTACCGAAGTTCCCCACTGGTCGGCGCCAACCGCTTGTGTTTTAGAACCGAACTTACGAAAGATTGTTTGATTCGGGGTCTCCTAGAATGGAATCACGTAGAGATTGACACGGGATTTTTATACTGTGTTCAGCCTTCTCCGGAGAGAATAACAACCCTACTCCTGTGTGTGTATGGTATTGAGTGTATTCTCAACAATCAGCGGAAAAACTAAGACTATTACAGATAGTGCTTGTATTCCTGATGGCCCGATTGATCCGCCCTTCCTTCTTTGATTGCCGCCTTTATATAGTATGTGAAGGAGCGACAGCCTCCAGTGAAGCGGTGCCTCATTACATCCCGTGAACAAGACGTTAATAGTAATCACCGCGATTAACTCCTTCACGCCGCCTAACAAAGAATATACCGTAGATAATGGAGCATTACGTGCTATTACTTGCAGAGTAATAGCGTATGATGATGCTTGAATTCCTTAATCAATTGGGCCCACTTGTCTGTAGGTTTAATTGATCATAAGGTGGTCGTAGCTGACCTAGTCGTAGAAGAACTTACGACCATGAGGTAGTTGTAGCAAGACTTACGACTATGGGGTAGTCGTAGCATATCTTACAACTATGGGGGTGGTCGTAGAAGAACTTACGACCACCCAGTAGGCTCTTCCCTTATAACATTAAGGGGTATACTCAGGGACCATATGACGTCATATTTACCTTTAATAAGAAATATAGATAAAAGATAAAGTGAGGATTATTATATCCTCGTCAAAACACAAAAGCCATTTCCTTTGGAATAAAGCATCATCTATATATTGCATTCTGTGGTACAACTTGTTGAGTACGGTTGTGTACTCATGCTTGCTGCAATCATTCAGATAAAGTGAAGGAATCGTTGGTCAACAAAGTCTACTTCAAGGATCGTGGAGAACTAGGTCGCGCTACCCCAGCCGATTGCCTGTGGGCATATGGATGGACTTCACTGAAGTTATTCCGTTACCTTCCGCTGCACCTTAATTGAGCTATTCGCCTTCTGAGACATTAATTGTAAGCTTCGATCTTAAGGTCGTTACTCTGATAATTATTGTTATTTGCCATTTTATTAGTCATCGTTGTATATGGAAATGATATTTTATCGATGTTGCCACTGTGTGCACTAGCGTGATCCTGGACTAGCGCAGTATATAGAGGGTCCAGAATTGCATTTTTTGGTCCCGATATAATGTCACCTAAACTATTCTAGCTATCAATTTAAACCTTAATTAACAATGATTTCAGCAAGCATGTATGGAATAAAAACCCTCAACGAGTCAACGAAGAAACAACTAAAGCAAATAAATGCATAAGGATAAACGTTCACGACTTGATCACACGTGCCAAGAATGCTCAGGTCACACGCGTATGAGAAACACTTAAGATACACGCACTTAAGAAACATCCGGGATATCCACACTAGAGAAACACTTGGGATACCCGCATCCAAGAAACATTGAGACCATGCTCTCGGTACTTAGAAAGCAACAAGTAATAATAAGCAATTAATAACTCAAACGAAATTGAAATAATATTAAATCAACCAAAGTTCCAACTATCAAACCAATAATAATCAAGTCTAATAATGAATAAATCATATAAGGAATTAGCATGTCTCTAGATTTAGTGAAAGCAAACTAATTAAGAATGTTTGTGTGATAGTTGCATGTGGTGCACATGTATTATTCCATCCCATGCATATCGCCTTCAACGGTCACCTAAAAGCAACAATAAAGCAAGAGAGAGTCCACGACTCAAGTAAACAATTTATTAACCATAATCAATAATATCATCATCATTCATTTGATTATTGTCATGCTCAGAGCTGATCACAGCAAAACTTTTCCGAAACTTCACCTCAACAATTAACCCTCCCGATGTGTTTTACTGTCATACCAACCCTATCACAAAATTTTGGTACGACACAGACTGTTTTGGTACGACACAATAGAAAGTCACAGCGATGGTGGCTTGGCCGGGGTCGATGGTTTGCCTGGGAGGTTCGTTCGGAGACCAGGCGACCACCCCGCTGCCCTAGGTGGTTCCGTCACTACTTGGACAGGGCTAGATGCATCATGCCCATAGGCAAGGCTCATGTGTGTGGCTCAGGTGCGGCCCAAAGGATGCAGATACTCCCATCTCGTTGCTTGCTTCTTCAGCCCCAATCTAGAACACATCTTTCTCTCTCTCTAGTGTCAAGAACATTCATAGGACCTTGGGACGTTCATCGACCAAGCCTGTGCAGTGGATCCACCCCTATAATAAGTAGCCATCTCATCGATCATGATAAGCGCTTGTGCCATAATCACTCTGAAGATATAAGAACTAGATGTCAGGGGTCTAAAAAAAGGAACAAGTTCAGTGATTATGGCCATTCTTTGGGAACTCTGGAGAGAATGAAACAATAGGATCTTTCGAGACTCTGAATGTTCGGTGTGTTTTTGCATCCAACCTTAAGAAATATCTCTAAAATGTCGAATTAGGAAAATGCCACTCCCTATGTTCTCTCTAGTAAGGCCATCATTGCTCCATACCATGCTAGATTAGCACTGAATGAGACATCTTTCATCCTCTCTGAGTCTCTGGAATGCCAATACAAGTAGGTGCAGGTCGAGCCTCACAAAGCGCCAATTGTGGCGCACGTGGCAGATGAGGGTTGCAGAGAAGGGTGCACATGATAAAGAAGATAGGGGCAAAGGTAATTGTCCAAAGAAAATCTCGGGGTGTCATACGGTTAGAGGAGGTTGGGAAAAAGATGAGTAGAACAATATTTTTCACATGTCTAACAAACATAATCTGACCGTGTGTTTTTGCATCCATACCTAGAAATATCTCTAAAATATTGAATTAGGGAAATGCCACTCCGACCCAGTGAAAACGATTTCGCCGAAATCTCGGCGGTTATCGGCGAAATTCGGTCTTACCGGTTTGACCCGGTAGAAAACAGTACCACCCAAAAAATTCGGCCCGTTTTGAATTCGGAGACCGGCCCATCCGAGCGCAGCAATCAGGCTCCCTTCCCCTTCTCTCGCCAAGCCCTAACTCCCAATCCATCGCACGAGGAAGCGATTTCGGCGGCGCATCCGATTCCCAAATTCCGAGCTGAGGCGACACGAGGATGAGGTCGTGAGATCCCTCTGCGGTGCCACCGGCTCTCCTCACCTGCGCGTTTTCCCCGGTCGCGAGGTCTCCTCACTTGCGCGATTTCGGCGGCGCTGGCGCATCTGAGATTTCGAGTTGAGGCACTGAGCTGCTGGGGGCCTGAGGCGAGGACCGAGTCCGACGCGAGGCGCTGAGTTGCCGAGGGCCTGAGGTGAGGACCGAGTCCAGCGGCGGCTTCGGCGGCGCCTCCACTCCGTGAGGTGAGTCTAGCTCCGGCCTCTGTGAGGTGACCTCCTTCTGTGCCCCAACCTCATCGGAAGCGGATAACGCCTCAGTGACGTCTTGACCAAACTCTTGATCTTGTGCTTGAAGTACTTGTATTGTGCTTTCTTGATATCTCACCTGGCTCAACATCGTTGTAGTTCCCTTGCTCACTCGTCGCTCCCATTCCAATTGACCTCGGCTATTTTCCATCGAAGGTGTACTGTTTCCTCCAGTTCTCATGGTCTGCATTATATCAGTTAAACGTATTTTGGCGAGTTTTCGCCGAAATTTCTCTGTTTCGGCCGGAAAAAAAAAACAGAATTTTAGAGTTCGATTTGAAAATTTCGTTCGAAAAAATTTCAAAAATCCCGTATACTGCCGGTAACTAGGCCTATCGGTAGCCTTCGAGATTTTTTGGTAGCCGGTAGCGTTTTCCCTGCTCCGACCTATGGTCTCTCCTGTAAGCCCATCAATGCTCCATACCATGCTAGATTAGCGTTGAATGAGAAATCTTTCGTCCTCTCCAACCTATGGTGAGGTCTTTGGAGTGCCATTATGAGCAGGTGGAGGCTGAGCGGAGCCTCACAATGCGCCAACAATGGCACACATGGCGGATGAAGGATTGATGGTTGCAGAGAAGGGTGCACATGATAAAGAAGATAGGGGCAAAGGTAATTGTCCAAATAAATCTCGGGGTGTCAAACCGTTAGAGGAGGTTGGGAAAAAGATGAGTAAAACAATCTTTATTCTAATAGACATAATTTGACCGTGTGTTTTTGCATCCATACCGTAAGAAATATCTCTAAAATATTGAATTAGGAAAATGCCACTCCAACCTATGGTCTCTATGGTAAGGCCATCATTGTCCCATACCATGCTAGATTAGCGTTGAATGGGACATCTTTCATCCTCTTCAACCTATGGTGAGGCCTTCGAAGTGCCATTACGAGTGGATGGAGGTCGAGCCTCTCAAAGCGCCAATAGTGGCACACATGGCGGATGAGGATTGTAGAGAAGGGTGCACATGATAAGGAAGATATGGGCAAAGGTAATTGTATAAATAAATCTCAGGGTGGCAAAAGATGACGCATACTTTGGAGTAGAGTTCGCTAACTCCACATTTAAGATTGCCATTTTTCAAATTGCTGTGAAATAGCAAAACGAACATCATCTAAGCAAATCAATGGTAAAAAAGAAACATGCCTTTCTGAGCGGCAAAACTAATAATAGAACTTCAACCAGTGGAAAAAAGTATTCCCTGCATCTTTGGACATTGTGTAGCTACCGCGTGTACAAGGTCAAAGGGGAGTGTAATAAGGTGGCCGACTGCCTAGCAAGGTATGGATCGTGTGCTGGTCTCGAGTCTGTTGTTTGGACAGAAAACATTCCAGATTTTGTATCGGGTTTGGTGACGAGTGATTTGGCTATGTCCACTGCTCAATGGAATCCATTATTCCGTCAAAAAAAGAAAAGAAACCACGGTTCAAATCCTGCAGAACTGCAGGATAGACCAAAAGGGGCGGTTCTATTTTATATTTTTGTCGGTGTCTTTGTAAGGACCGTTCATCATGTGATCGGACGCCGGACGGTCGAGAGAGAAGTGGGATGCAAACGCGCAACAACGTCAGGCACCTCCATGTAAAAGCACCCCACGATCGGAAGCTTCTTCTCCCTTCCCTCCCCTTCCGTTTCATTCCCGACGAAGCAGCAGCAGCAGCCAGCAGCAGCCCAACGAAAATCAAACCAAACCAAATCGCCGCCTCCCGAATCCCAACTCCCACCGCCGCCCCCACCTCCGGCGATCTACTTCGCGGACGCCGACGGTATACAGCCAGCCACCTCCCGCCGTCGATGGGGAGCGAGACAGAGCCGGCCAAGGGGCTGCTGCCCTACCTGCAGCGCGCCGACGAGCTGCAGAAGCACGAGCCCCTCGTCGCTTACTACTGTGAGAGACGCTCTCCCCCTAGCTCTCTTGCAGTAATCCTCTTTAATCGCTGCTGATTAGGGTTTGGTCTGGTTTTGAAAAGGTCGGCTGTACGCGATGGAGAAGGGGATGAAGATCCCGCAGAAGGAGCGCACTAAGACCACCAACTCCATCCTCGTCTCTCTCATGAACCAGCTCGAGAAGGTATGTACTTTGTTCCCCTTTTCTTGCTTTCCTAGAGAAAAAAAAAGCAATTGCTCTAGTTTAATTTAGTTTAGATCTATTACATTTGTGGCAATAAGGGTTTGGAGATGGGAACAACGATATGTTTTCTTTTAACTCCTTAAGTAATCGCTCGGAAGAAGACCCAGACTAGCAATCCTGAAACTGTGGGACATGTGGAAACTGGACGGATGATCATATTCATATCCGTAAATTTAATCAGATTTCTGACAACACCTTGATAAAGCATCGCAGAATTATTGAAATGGCTATCGTTTTGTGATGGAAACAACTCAACATTTCGTGCTGATCTGGCTTCAAATTTCATGGGACCAGCATCAACATGAGTTTTCAGTGAGTACGTGATTGTTCATGGTTTTGTGGCCCCTTAGATGCTTTCGGCTGGGTTTCAAAAACTGCAGTACTGAGCAGAGAGGGATTTATATCTTACTTTCTGACCAGTGTGCTCAATAACAGTAATTCGGAAGTAAGCGGTCGCCCCACCTTCAAGCAAGGTATGTGGCCTTAAAAATGGTTTAACTACAATAAAAAAAGACATCTATGTATATGATGGTGTAGGATTAATGCTAAGCGTAGGTAATATGTGCATCAGAACAACATAAACAAGACTTTAGTACCAAAAGTTACCTCTACATGCACGAAATAACATAAATGAACAATATAGCATGTGATTAGTGTCGATATGCAGCTCGAGCAGTGTTGATAGATTTCAGAGTAATGTTTCTGATACTTATGGTTACCAATTGATTATTTAGCTGGGTACCTAGATTTCACCCATTTTATATGTTCTGTTAAGGTGCGCTTAATCCACTATCTTGATTCTGTCGATTGTCTTACAATCTTACTTTTATCCTCATCATGGAGTGATGGTGTAGGATTAATGCTAAGTGTAGGTAATATGTGAATGAGAACAACATAAAGAAGACTTTAAGTACCAAAAGTCACCTCTACATGCACGAAATAACATAAATGAGCTATATAGCATGTGATTAGTGTCGATATGCAGCTCGAGCAGTGTTGATAGATTTCAGAGTAATGTTTCTGATACTTATG
Source organism: Phyllostachys edulis (assembly GCA_036346405.1). Lineage (NCBI taxonomy): Eukaryota > Viridiplantae > Streptophyta > Magnoliopsida > Poales > Poaceae > Phyllostachys > Phyllostachys edulis. Next base: position 34,772,714 of record CM070556.1, read on the forward strand.
GTTACCAATTGATTATTTAGCTGGGTACCTAGATTTCACCCATTTTATATGTTCTGTTAAGGTGCGCTTAATCCACTATCTTGATTCTGTTGATTGTCTTACTTTTATCCTCATCATGGGATGCATCTTTTCTTAGCTGTTGCACTTGAAGAATGTCCGTTGCTTTATGCAATCTACAAAGATTTGAACTTAATGTTTTCCCCTCAGATTTCTAGTCCTGAAAATAAGTTTTCGCGTCCTCCAGGATAAGAAATCTTTGACTTTGGGGCCTGATGACCATCTTCATATAGAAGGGTTTGTGTTGAATGTCTTTGCTAAAGCAGACAAACAGGATCGCGCTGGACGAGCTGACATGTATCATATTCTGAATGATTCTCATTCCGCTTGAATCATATTGGCATTATTTATTTACATAGTCTCACTAATGCATGTGAAATAAATCTGTGTATTCTGCAGAAGCACTGCAAAAACCTTCTATGCTGCCAGCATCTTTTTTGAGATTCTCAACCAGTTTGGTGAGCTTCAATCTGATGTAAGTATAAAACATTAATGTCTACATGTATTAATGTATTATCATATAATATTGATTTAAGTCTAATATGCTAATGTCTACATTTGTTATTGTATAATCTTTTTGACCTATGCTTAAATGTACAACTTCTCTGTATGTATCCATGTTTACCTCCCATCTACCTGTGGCCTTTAACAGATTGAGCAGAAGCAGAAATATGCCATCTGGAAAGCTGCTGAAATAAGGAAAGCTCTCAAAGATGGACGGAAACCTGAAGCTGGTCCTCCTGGTGGGGACAAAGACGAAGCACCTGCCAGGACCACTACAAATTCCCATGTAACTGTTCTAACTCATTAGCATTAGTTTCATGGTATGGCAGGCACATAATATTTCTTAGCTAGTATGAAATCGCCTTCTCATTTTTACGGTTTCACCATATCGGTCCAGTTTGCTTCCATGCTACTTTCAACATTACCAGTCCCAATGCTCTTTTTTTGGGTAAAATATTAAGAATATAGCATGAGAATTATACTACATCACTTCAATAATTAATTCAATTGACATGTGCAATTTTTTTTCCAACTCTGATGCTCATCTATTTTTTTTAACATGAATATGGTTTAATGCTTTTTATCACGTGAAACTGTTTCAATATAAAACTTGGTAATAGTTGCTAGGGGAGATATGAGGTGAAAATGAGCACTTTCATGAAAATGGTGCAACATTTGCACGAAAGTGCTCATTTTCAACTGATATCACCCCTATTAGCAAGCCTTCTGACCCTTAAATATTATTTATCCATCCAACAAATATGCCTTTCTCTTACTCTGGATGATACAGACATGAAATGTTTTGAATGTGGAACACAAGGTTTCACTCTTGCGGCTGGTAACCAAGGCTTGTTATTTTTTTATACCACTTTCTAAAATCTATATTGCGACCCACCCTGAACCTTACTAAGCCTGGATTATGGAGAATTCTGTCGCTTGTAAGTTTCCAGTTTCAAAGTTAACAGGCACAGCCATCACTACACGACAATTTTAATAGACAACTTACAATTTGACTTATGTGCAATCGAGATTTCCTTGTACCTTTTCTGTTGTGGACTCATATTGGGGGAGACTATCAAAGACGAAGTCATTCAAATGCATCGGCTGCAGTTTCGGTCAACACTCCTGGAACCAGCGGAGCAATACCCGAATAGGACTCTGTAGTTCATACGGCAATTCAATTGTAAAACAGCAAGAGTTCTTATTACTTTCCGAGTAGGTAATATGTTACAGTTTGTATAGGACTCGGTTAGCGGATAGCCTTTAAATATCGCTAGCAAGCTCAGTGTCGAGAACAAGAAGAATCAATCTATTGTCTTCCAATTGCTTTCCTTGCACCCTCTCAATATTCTCTACCTTTCCTCGTTATCCTCGCTTTCGCCCACCACGACGCTTTGTTAAATCGGACACTTGACCTCGGTTGTCATCGAACCATCCATATCACCTACGCAAAGAAAGGCATGATACATCATTTGGTATCAGAGCCGATCGTCATGTCTTCCAGTCATGACAAGAACGGCGAGAAATCGGAGGTGATGGCGCCATCGGCGAACTAAAGCCGAATTGAGCAAGCAAATTAGGGACAATTTTCTTCCCTCGGCTTAGAGTAGTGGCGTTGGAAGAGCGTCCATCCAATCTCGACGAGCGATCAAGAAGCTAGAAGAGCAACCTCACATTCGGTATTCGGGCGCTTTGATCCGCGATCGGGAACCTCGGTGCCCGTCTATGCGAGAAGTGCCATTATCGAAGCCAAGGGGACACACGGAACTTGTCGGCTCGAGACGATCTTTTCGGCACCTCTTCCGGGAGGCGTTTCACGGTCGGGGCTCGGCGCTTCCAAATCATGGCACGACCGTTTGGAAAATCCATGCCAGCAGTCTCGACGTCTTTTCCCTTCATATCCAAACAGGTTCCACCGAGGGTGGCTGTGCCTCAGATACCAGCCACAATTGCTCACGACGGGGACACAACGGGAATTCCACGTTATCACAAACTTGATTTTCCAACGTATGATGGCAAAGACGATCCGCTCGGGTGGCTAAATCGACTGGCGCTTTTTTGGGGCGGCAACAGACGATGAAGGGTACAAAGTTTGGTGGCAGATATCATATGGTTGGCGGCCTTGGCAACACCGGTACATTGTTGAAGCGCGACGAGGGGCGCCTAACCGCCACGCTTCAAGGAACGCCGCAATCTTAAGCGCCGCCACCAATTCGCCCAATCCTCTGGGAAATAGCAAGGTTGAGGATGACGAGCACCGTCATGATTACACAGAAAGGTTCTTGGTGTTGCTTTGCGGTTGGGCCATTGACGTGACGTTAAGTACAACTATTTACTTCGGTTTGTTGGAGTTTGCGCGATTGACGTCGAGCTCAAAGACTCTACCCGATTCTGGTAGCTATGAGCTTTGCACGAGCTTATGAGCAACGGGCGGTGGTGGCAGCCTCGCAAAATCAGCGTTCATGGCCACGTAATATCCAAAGCGAAAGGCTCCTTCGGCGATCGAGGGCACCACCATCGACGCCTGGCCGAGCGCCCAAAGATGAATGGGCGACAGCCTGGCGCAGACGGCCGAGATGGCCGAACGCCGTGAAAAAGGCTTGTGTTTTAATTGCGATGAGAAGTTCATTCGTGGACATCGATGTGTTTACTGCCTGGAGGTTGTGCAGGACGATGAGCAGGAGGTGACTGATGAACTCAACGACGGGGGCGACCCTCATGTCTCGTTACATGCACTCACGGGCATTTGCGCGGGCCGAACGATGCAAGTACGCGTTCGAGTTGGCACAACCGAATTACTTGCACTGATTGACTCCGGATCAACCCACAACTTCATCCAGGATAAGGTGGTCGCTAAATTGGGACTCCTTTTACATCCTCGGCGCGATCTGAAGGTTTTGGTGGCAAACGGCGAAAGCGTCTTCAGTAAGGGAGTGCTCCGTGGTCTCTCCATTGAGATAAGTAACGAAAAATTCATTGCCGACTTTTATGATCTTCAGTTGGATGGGTTTGATATGGTACTGGGAATTCAATGGCTTCGTGGTCTCGAACCAATCATTTGGGATTTCGCTTCACTGACAATGTCGTTTTGGCATGATGATCATCAAGTTTTATGGCATGGTGTACCAGAACACTACCGTGATGCAACTCGGAGTCGCGAGGACGAGGATCGATGGCTATGCTCCTTCTTGAACTCTCTCGATCTTTTTGCCGAGCCTCTGAGATTACCACCCTCTCGCCTCCTGTGATCATCAGATTCATTTGTCGCCCGATACTCCTCCAAAGGTGGTGGTTAGAGTATCGATGCCGATCGCAGAAAGCAAAGCCGAACAACAAATACCAATCAATGCCAATCAAGGATCATCTGCCAGTAGTACATCGGCTTATTCTCACCAAAGATATTATCGGTCAAGAAGGTGATAATTCGTGGAGGTTTTGTGTCGACTATCGAGCACTCAATTCAAAGATCACAAAGATAAGTTTCCAATTCCTGGTTATCGACGAACTTCTCGGCGAACTTAAAGGAGCCCGCTTTTCTCTAAATTGGATCTTTGCTCGCTATCATCAAGTTCAGTATGTGTGTGGAGGATGTGCATAAGACAGCTTTTCGCACCCATGAAGGTTTATTTGAGTTTCTAGTTATGCCGTTCGGATTGACGAACGCACCGGCCACTTTTCAAGCATTGATGAATGAGGTGCTACGCATGCATCTTCGTAAATTTGTGCTCGTATTCTTTGATGATATCTTGATTTACAGTCGAACGTGGTCGGAACATCTCAAACATGTGCGGACCGTTCTTCGTTTATTGCAAGACAATCAACTCCACCTTAAACGATCCAAATGTTTCTTTGGTCAAAACTCCATTTCTTATTTGGGCCATGTGATTTCGGCCGAGGGAGTTGCCATGGATAGCAGTAAAGTGCACGCGATCATGGATTGGCCTATTCCGCGCTCCGTGCGAGCTTTACGGGGATTTCTGGGACTGGCAGGATATTATCGAAAATTCATCCAGAATTATGGTCTTATTGCCTTATTGCCGCACCGCTCACTCGTCTTTTGAAGAAACAGGCGTTTGCTTGGTCAGCCGACGCTTCTCAGGCATTTGATACGCTCAAACAAGCTATTGCGGTTGGTCCAGTTTTACAATTACCAGATTTTTTGCAACCTTTTGTGGTCGATTGTGATGCTTCGCACGGGGTTTTGGGGCGATCTTGCATCGTATGAAGCGGCCCATTGCTTTCTTTAGTAGACCAGTTGCCCAACGCCATTCCAAGTTAGCAGCATATGAAAAGAGCTCATTGGGTTGGTCAAGGCAGTGCGACATTGGAGACCTTATCTTTGGGGTCGACAATTTGTCGTTCGCACCGATCATTATAGTTTGAAATTTCTTTTGGATCAACGTTTATCAACTATTCCACAACATCAGTGGGTAAGCAAATTATTTGGTTTTGATTTCCTTGTGGAATATCGTCCGGGATAGCAAAATTGTGTTGCGGATGCTTTATCACGAAAGGAGGAGTCGTCCGTAGCAGTGTTGGCTCTTTCGATCCCTCAGTTTCAATTATTTGATGATATCCGTCAAGAGTTCCAAGATGACCATGAGTTGATCACTTTACATCAACAAATTGAGATAGGTCAGTTGGGATTTCCTTGGGCCATTGTCGACGGAATGGTTACCAAGAAGGGGCGTGTTATATTCCACCGACCTCAGATTAGTCCGAAGATCCTGCGGCCGCCCATGGTGCTGGTCATGAAGGCACACGAAGACATTGCATCGTCTTCGCGGATTTTTGCATTGCCGGTGATCGCAAATCGGTAGCCGATTGGGTTCGCGATTGTGCCGCTTTGTCAACGTAATAAAACCGAACATTTGCATCCCGCAGACTCCTTCAACCATTGGAGATTCCTACACAAATTTGGTCTCGATATTTCCATGGATTTCATTGAAGGTCTTCCAACAATTGGTGGGAAATCGGTAATTTTATCGATGGTAGATAGATTTTCCAAGCACGCCCACTTCATCACATTATCTCACCCATATCTGACTAGTTCGGTTGCCCATCGTTCTTTCTTCAAATTGTTCGTTTACATGGTTTACCATCGTCCATTATGTTTATCGTGATCCGCATTTACAAGCCATTTTGGAAAGATCTTTTTCGTTTGTCGAGTTCAACTCAATTTCAATTCAAATTTCATCCGCAAACCGATGGTCGACCGGTTATTAATCGCATAATTGTTATGTACCTTCGATGTTTAGTGGGTGATCGCCCACGCGATTGGATCAAGTGGTTACCATGGGCCGAATATTGTTACAATACAAGTTTCCAACGTGTAATTAAGACTAGTCCGTTTAAAGTTGTTTATGGCCGGGAGCCTCCAACTATTACTTCTTATGAACCTGGACTAGCCAAAGTCGATGCCGTGGACAGATTTCTGCTTGATCGGGATGAATTTTTGTTGGAAATCAAGGACCGTTTACACCTTGCGCAGCAGACGATGAAAGATCAACACAATGCTCAACATCGGGATCTCATGTTTAACGTTAATGATTGGGTATGGTTGCGCTTACAACATAGACAAGCTGTATCTATTACTGCCAGGAAATATTCGAAGCTTGCCCCACGTTATTATGGTCCATTTAAGATTATTGAGCGTATTGGTGATGTGGCTTATCGTTTGGAATTGCCACCAAATGCGCGAATTCATGATGTTTTTCATATTGGGTTACTCAAGAGGTTTCATGGTGACCCTCCAATGGCACTGCCAGTACTACCTCCAATTATGCATGGGCGGGTTGTTCCACTGCCGGTGAAAATTCTACAAACTCGTCTCCGCAGGGATACATGGGACTTGCTTGTTCAGCGGCAAGTATTTCCAGCGACCGAAGCTACCTGGGAGCCTCTGGATCAGTTCAAATGATTGTATCCAGAATTTCAGCTCAAGGGCGAGCTGTTTGGCGGGGGTGTGGATGTTGTGGACTCATGTTGGGGGAGACACTATCGAAGACGAAGTCATTCAAATGCATCGGCTGCAGTTTCGGTCAACACTCCTGGAACCAGTGGAGCAATACCCGAATAGGACTCTGTAGTTCATACGGCAATTCAATCGTAAAACAGCAAGAGTTCTTATTACTTTCCGAGTAGGTAATATGTTACAGTTTGTATAGGACTCGGTTAGCCAGATAGCCTTTAAATACTGCTAGCAAGCCTGTAATCGAGAACAAGAAGAATCAATCTATTGTCTTCCAATTGCTTTCCTTGCACCCCTCTGAATATTCTGTACCTTTCCCTGTTATCCTGCTACGTCCACCACGGCGCCTGTTCGTCGGACACTTCGGCCTTGGTTGTCATCGAACCATCCATATCACCTACGCAGCAAAGGCAGGATACATCATTTTCTTAATGCTGCAAGGTTTTGTTGAATTTAATTACATTTCTATGACTTAAAAAAGTGGAGGACCCTAAACTTAACAATAAATAAATAGCAGTTATGCCAGAATACCGTTCTGCAGATTTGGCGTTCACTGTTTCTCAATCAATTATGTTGTTTGATCTCTTAATCAGGATATGGGGCAAAGCCAATCCTTCAGCAGTAGGCAGCATGGGAATGAAACATCATTTCAACCTGTAGACAAGGTTATTTTGCCTTTTTCTTCAATGATTACCACATCAAATTTTTTACTTAATTGGATGTTTTTTAAGCAAAGTAGCTTTATTTTTCTTGATTTATCTTCCTTTTAGCAGGATTTTAGCAGGAGGGATAGCTTTTCTGCTGTCCAACGAAGAAATAACGTGTCTGGACAAAGTACAGAGAACTTCGATGATCATGTCTCTGCCCCCCCATCCCCACAGTCCCAGTTTTCAGCTCCAGCACAGTCATCTTATTCCTCTCCCCCATACCAAGGAACAGGTTACCCTTCTCATGATTTCCACGAACCAACCTCCAATTATTCATCTCCGTCTTTCACAAGCACAGACTACCCTACCAATGAGGTCCAAAAACAACCATCCAATTATTCCTCATCCCCGTACACAAGAACGGGTCACCATTCCAATGATGGCTACAATCCGCAGAGCAATGATAAACCAGATGTTTCGGCTTATCCTCACACATACCACCAGCCACCCTACACAATTGAATCTCAGCACACCTCTCAAGACTACTCTACGGAAACCCCAGCTGCTCCATACAACTACCCTAATTTCCAATCTTACCCAAGTTTCCAGGACAGCACACTACCTTCTGGCCCAACTCTTCGATCTTCATTCTATCCTGCTAGTGATGGTACGACTGCTACATCATACTCTCCTTCCGCGTCAAATCATCCCGCACCAACACAGTACCACTCCAGTGCTGATGCAACACATCAAGTTACACCCCCTGCAGCACCACCGGCTAGCCAATATAAGTATGATAGCAGTTATCAGCCAGCAGTCGAGAAGATCGCTGACGCTCACAAGGCAGCAAGATTTGCCGTTGGCGCTCTTGCATTTGACGATGTGTCGGTTGCCGTTGATCACCTGAAGCGCGCGCTGGATCTCCTGACGAACCCTTCTGCTGAAACTCATTAGTTATCTGGCTTTCCTCTTGTCCTCACAGAAAATATCATCTGTACATATGCTATATTGGTAATTATTACACACGGAGATGTTGTTTGGTTGCATACATGCAAGATACCGGGGTGGCTACACAAATCGAGGAGATCACTAGAGCACCTTTACTTCTGACTTTTAAGCAGTGACACTGTTTCCAGCGAACCACCTTTTGTCTCATTGAATTATTTGTTACCAGAGTTTTGTGATAAGGCTATGTTGTCCATTGCATTCATCGCATATATTTGAGTTTGGTCTGATACATCTTGGATATGCCTGATTTTAAGGCCTGCTCTTGTGTACCATGACGAGGACTGCCCTAGCTTAATGGCATACACACTACTCATGGCAATTCAAAATACTATCACAAGGTCGAAGCTAAACTGAATGATTATAATTGTGTTCTTTTTGAAAGAATGCGACTACGGTTTTGGTTGTATGTGTAGGTACGCTGGACGTCATAAAAATAGTGTGGATCAGAGGGAGAAGAGGGAGGCTGGTCCAAGGGAGGGGGTAGCAGTAGCACCACTTTGAAGAGAAGCATCTAGCTCGAGGAAGATGCAAGACCAACTATGTTTCGGTCAACATTGTGTTTACAGTTCTATCTACTAAGTTCATGAAGATATCTACACAAATAAAGAGGGTTTCAATGCGCACAAAACATATAATTCAGAAAATATGTTGCTTTTGCATCTACACAGTGCCTTGCGCATGTTCTTTCTATTTGCTTGGCACAGCCGCAACATAAAGAGGAATTGCTCGTTCTCTATCCCGTTGTTCTTGCGATTTCTTGTGTTTTGCATAGCAACAACACGTTTATTTTGTGTGGTCGAGTAGACGATAATTGAAGCTTGTGGTTGGGCGAATTGAAGGGTCGCATGTTTCTGTAATTGAGACAGTGGTTAGCGCCATCGTTCATTAGGTTGCACGAATCTAAGTTATCACAATCCTATGCCGTGAAGATCAGGCATCCCTCGTACTATCTTGGTATTAGAGCGTGGTTGACGTGGTAGGATTATTTATCCTTAGATTAGTTCTATTTTTATGTCCTACACACAAAAACCCTAAATGTTTTTTCTTAAGCATGTGCTTCAATTTATTATTTTAGTGAGTTTTGTTAGGTTTTCGTCAATTAGAAACTTTGTTTTGGTTGCTGGTTGTGTCTCCTTTGCGACCACGTTATCAATTGACACCGCGAATGGCATAGTGTTACTACACTACTGCAGACGTGTTACTGCACTTGTACTGCACTTTTAAAACATCATTTTGGTTCCGTTCTGGTTGTTCTAATCGTTTTTTTTGGTGTTTTCTTTTGTTCCAGATCGTGTGATCCATGTTTCCTATCTCTAGTTAAGTGTTTGCTTAGTCCATATATTAAATTTTTTTTTGGAAACCTGAATTTCCTTTGTGAACCAATCTGCCATTTGCGAACACTTTGGTCCTATTGAGACTAGCTATTTGATATTGCTCTAGGTCTGCTTATATATTATCTAAGTGCACAATCTTGTGAGTTGTTTTTGCATAACCATAGGGGAATTGTTACCGCTCATTGTTTCACCAAGTTGGCCGAGGTATAAAAAATGAGAAAAGCCAACAGTAAGAAAATAGAGAAGAAAATAAGTGCTTTGGCCGACTACTCTTGTGAGCTATACCCTAAATATTTGCATTAGATGTGGTCTGAGCAATCTTGTGTCCTATTTCATTGTTTGAGCTATTGACTAGCATCTCTCCATAACCTGTGCAATACGAGCTATTTGGTGCTGATACTTATATCTTGTTTAGCTCATTCCTTTGATTGCATTAAGTTACATTCTCTTTGCGTGTGGATTGCTTCGTTCATCGCTTGTATCAAAAGATCAACAACTAGGCATTGGAATTTTAGTTTGGATTGTTACCAAGCTTTACAATATCTAGAATTTTAGATTGTATAGGATAAACACATTCTCTCCAAGCTCCACATAAAGCCATTGTTTGATACGGTACTTGGACTTTGAATTCACTTAATCTACCATCTTTGATTGTCTATCATCACAATAGTGCGTGCAACTTCTCAATTCGATATAAATGAAGCATAAGAACTTCATTTGGTAAGATAGGGTGAGATTGAGTGATTCCACATATTCTTGCTGTTTTTATTTGTTACTAATTGTGACATTCCAAATTTTGAGCTTTTAAAAATCTTTTTATATAGATTAGGTCCCTAAAAAATTTCACCATTTTTTCTTGAATTAATAAAGCTTAATTGAGAATTTTCAAAATTAAAACAATTTAATATGATTAATGTAAACTTCAATTAAATCAAAAACACTATTAGTTGGGTTCCTTGCACTCCAAGGTATTTTCTTGATTTTTCTTGGAATTTTTGGAGTTTGTTTGATATTTATTTCATCTTATTTGAATATCTAGCCTTTTCTAAATTTGAAAATCATTTCTTACTCCCTTTTCTCCCCTTGTGGGCCGAATATGCTCAGCCCACCTCATTCTCTCTCTCCACCAACCCAACTTCACCCCGGCCCAGCCCCGCCAACCGCTCCACTCCCCGCCTCCTCCACCCGGGCCCACCTGTCTGCTGCGCGTCGTGGCACCTATGCGCCAGCCCCACCTGGTAGCCGCGCCGCCACCAGAGCACGTAGTCGGCTCGGACTCCGCCTCCGTGCCGCCCTCGGTGTTCGTGTCCTATACGCCGCCTTTTCCCCGCACCATAAATACCGCTGCTTTCATGCGCATCCACTTCGCCCCGTCCTGCCGCCTCCGTTGCCCTAGCTGTCGTCGTCCGGGAAGCCACCGTGCGTTGTCGCCCCAGCCTTCTTCTCTAGAACCGGCACCGCCTTGCCATGCCTGATCTCCTTCATTGTTGCTCCTCGGGCTGAGTCCCTTCACCACTGACTTCGCCTTGTGCTCCTCCGTCGATTGCACCCACCGGCTTCAACTCCCGAGCCATCATTCGCCGTCACCGTCTTCTTCTTCCCTACCTCCGGTCACACTCCGCCCCGTCAACACTTCTTCATCACATTCCCTGTTGCACCAGTGAGCTTATCAAATTTCTATCCATGCCATCTCGTGTTCTACCCTTTGATCTACCTATCCCAGCTCTCGATTTCAAGATTGATTCACCGTGAGTAGAGATCAAATCCATCTTCTCCACCTTCGGCCGCCGCCTCTTCACAGCCCGATTCCACTGCCACTAGTGAACCTCTGCCTTCATCTTCACCACCTTCACCTTCCCTGCATCATGTTCTATCCTGTGCTCCTCTCCTCATCACCGACGCGTCACCGCAGAGCTGTCGCCACCGAACCTCGCCGCTGTGTCTGCACCACCATGTTCGCCGTGGCCTCCTCTCTGCATTGCACCCCTTCTCCAGCTCCGCCGTGGCCGCTAGTGCCGGCAAACCATCGGAACCCAAGCATCACCGCCCTCGTCTCCACTACCTCCCTACCGAGTCAGCATCATCTGCCTCGTCATCGCCTCCGTGGCATAACTCGTACCAAACCCTAGATTGAAACCCGTGTGGACTTGGTCCACCATGAGCCGTGTCTATGCCACGCGGACCCTACATATCAGTTACTGTTCCATAGACCAAGCTCACCATAGACTCGCAAGCCTTTCTTTGTGGACTCGGTCCATAGACCGTGGGCCCACTTGTCAGCCTCTAAAGCCTTTTCCCGAATTTCCTTTTGTTCCAAAAATCAAGAAATCCTGTGGGTCCCACATGTCATCCTCTCAGGTTTTTCCAAAATTCCCAAAAATAAAGATTTCGGGAATATTCCTTCAGCCCCACCTGTCAGTTTCTCTCTCCCTTTTCTTTCTCAGTATTTTCTTTTTCAATCAAACTTCTGAGAGCTCGTTCTTCCTCATACAAACTCCGATTGAACCCATCCAAGTTCTAAATTCATCTAACATCAAACCCTACCTTCGAGTACCATTCAATTTCAATTGGGAGTTTTTTTAATTTGTCCTTTTGATTTTCTTTTGTATTTGCGCTTACTCTTTCATTAGACGTTGACATTCTGGAATCGTCCGAAGGAGCTAAAGGCCAAGGAAGTCGAAGAATGAAGATAAAAGAACATCAACATTGCTATAACAAGGCAAGTTGTGCTTTGATCATATTGCACCTAGTTTTACAAAATTATTTTGATTCAAATTATTGCATGCTAATTCAATTATAAAATGCTTTACTTATTTTGGGATTAGTTATGCAACCCATTTGATTTATACCCACCATGTGAATTGTATTGCCATGATCATTTGTCACCCTAGCATGGTTAAACTACTAGTTGGCATTATCATAGTACCAACTTGGGTTGGTTAGACACGAGTCATTGATATCATTTTTGAAATGTTAAACTCATACTTGACTAAGTGATTATGGAACATATTTGTCAAAAGTTATGTGTTGTATGTTGTCACCTGTTGATGGCATGTATTGCACTTAATCAACAGGGTGGGAAAAGATTTAGACTGAGGTGAGTGGAAAGGTCTGTGTGACATGGTGGGCTTTGTGCTTGGGAGCTGTGTGAATATTTGTGACTTAGTGTAGTATTAGCAGTCTCGCCTTGGTCAATTAAGGACTTAACTTTGTGTGTCATTTAACCGAGCCATATCGTACTACCTAAAGCCTAGTATATGACTAACCTAACTTAGTAAGTTACAGAGTATTGACATTGGCGACTCAGGTAGTAGGTTAAGCTTTGTACCAAGGTGGAGATGTGGACTTCTTTGTGATGGGTCACATCCCTGGGCGGTTCGCCGTCTCCAAGTCGAACGGTGTGCGTTGGGCCAACAAGCTCAGTTAGTTTAGTGCCGATTACATGCACATTAGGAGGGTCAATTGTTGTGATGAAGTTTCCAAAAGGTTTTGTTATGATTTAGTCTGATCAAGTGATCATATCTTATGGGTAAATCTGTACAACCTCTGTAGAGTGTGTTAACAAACTATTCAAATAGTTGCATCCTCGGTCATGAACATGCTCGGTGATTTACCCGAAGGGTAGATTTTATAAAAAAACAATGTGGAAGGGAGTCTACGTGAATGAATTGATTTAAGCTATGTGAACTTTGTGAAAACTCTTGCTTACTTATTATTATTACCGTTTCAACTTATGCTTTCAATCTATTATTCATATTCAATTGCAACTGTTGCTTTTTGCAAAACAACCATAGATGTCATATCCTTTAGAATAAGCCACCATCTATAATTGCATTCTATGGTACAACTTGCTGAGTACTCCATGTACTGACTCTTGCTATAAACAATGTTGTTCAGCTGATAAAGATTACATCAGTTCATCGTTGGTCAACAAGGACTACTTGAAGGATCGTGGAGAACTAGGCCACGCTACCCCAGTCAATTGTTTGTGAGCATATGGACGGGCCACACTGAAGTTATTCTGTTTCCTTCCGCTGCAGCTTATTTGAGATATTCACCTTCGGAGGCATTAATTGCAAGCTTCGTCCGTAAGGTCGCTACTCTCATAATTATTGTTAATTGCCTATTTCTTAGTTATCTTTCAATATGGAATGATATTTCATCGATGTTGTCACTATGTGCACTAGCGTGATCCTGAACTAGTGCAGTATACATATAAGGTTCGGATTTGCATAGTCGGGACCCAACACTAATCATGGCAAGTTACGAATATTTGAAACTTCCCTTCTATGGAAGTAATGATCCGGAGGAGTATATTGAGTGGGAAGGACAAATGGAGGTGTTTAAAATTCAAAAGCTTCCCAAAGCCAAAGAGATGATGCGAGCCACTATGGAGTTTGAGGATTATGCTTATAGTTGGTGGCAACAACTTTTTTTGGAGACCACTCATTACATCTTGGTTAGATTTAAAGGTGGTCATGAGAAGCGAGTTTGTGCCACCCTATTATGAGCGGGAACTACTTCGCCACGTGGAGAGCATTACACAAGGATGCAGAGCTACCCAAGATTACTATATTGAGTTGAATCATGCAATGCGTCGTGCCAGTACCACTAGTGCAATTAAAGAGAAGGCGTACTTCAAAGGAGGTTTGAATTTTAAGATCATTGCTGCAATTCAATATAAATATTTTAGTAGTGTGCATGATCTTATGAATTGTGCTCTTGAGGAGGAGAAGAGAATTAAGGAGCAGCATATCGGGACCCAAATATACAAATCTGGACCCTCTGTGTGTAATGCGCTAGTCTAGGATCAAGCTAGTGCACATATAGTCAACATAGATGAATATCATTCCACACAAGATGAATATAAGAATAAATGATTAATTTGATTATTAAATAACGGTTGTGACCTTATGGTTGAGTTTACACTTATTAAGTTACACAGGGTTGACACTAAATAAAGAGACGACAGCAGAACGGAAACAACTCCAACGGGAATCCATCGACTTGCCATAGATAATATACTAGGATCAAGACCTAGCGATCATCCTTCTTGTAAAACTCCTCTTCGAAAGCAGGCGAAGACCCCTCCACTTCAGCTGAATGCTTGCAGCAATAATGAGTACTCTGAGTACTCAACAAGTTGTACCACATAATGCAATTATAGATGATGGCTTATTCCAAAGGAAATGACTTCTATGGTTATTTTGCAAACAAAAAAAAACAACACTTGCTATTGAATACAAATAATAGATTGAAAACGCAATTTAAAACAAATAAACAATGGTAGTTTAACAATTATTTTCACAAAGAACACAAAACTAATCAATTTCTTTCACACAACCATATGAGTTTAAATCACAAAGTCGTCCCTTCCCAATTGTTTTTTATGAAAATCTACCCCTCGTGTGAAATCCCCGAGCACGTCCATGACTGTGGATGTGGCTATTCGAATAGATTGATTAACACTCTGCAGAGGTTTGTACACTTTACCCCACAAGATATAACTAGTGTAGCTAGCACCAATGATAACAAAACCTTTTCGAAACTTCATCTGGACAATTGACCCTCCCGATGTGTTTTACCGTCGTACCAACCCTGACGAAGTGCTTTGGTCTGACGCACATCATTGGACTTGGAGACGGCGAACCACTCATAAGTGTGACTCGACACAGTAGTACACACCTCCACCTTGGCACACAGTCTAACCTATATGCCTGAGTAATCAATGCCAAGATTCCGTAGCTTACTAAGCCCGTCCGATACCAGGAATATGGTCAGTTATGGCTCAATTCAATCTTGCACAAAGTTAAGTCCTTCATTGACCAAGGCGAGACCGCCCAATTTCTAACAAAATTACCAAAATTCATACTTTCCCAAGCACGAAGTTCCACCATATCATAATTCTTTCCACTCGCCTCAGTCTAAATCTTTTCCCACCCTGTTGGTTAAGTGCAACACGTGCCATCAATGAGTAACAACACATAGCACACAGTTTTTTACACAAAGTTCCATAATTACTTAGTCAAGTTTAGATTTACAACTCAAAATGATATTAATTACCTGTTGCATGGCTAAGCAGACTATTCGTGTCTAACCAACCCACGTTGGTGCTATAATACTGCCAACTAATAATTAACCAAGCTAGGGAGACAAAAGATCAGGGTAATACAATGAGCAAAGTGGATATAATCAAATGGGTCTATAGCTAATCCCAAAACATTTAAAGAATTAAGTAATTGAAGTAACATGTAATAATTTGAATCAAAATAGTTTTGGAATAACTAGGTTTGACATGGTCAAAGGTACAACTTGCCTTTAAACTAGCCTTGATACTGGTATTGAGCTTGATCAACTCCTCCTTCCTCGAAAGCTCTCGAAGTATTAACGTCTACTCGCAAACGAAAGTGAAAAAACCAAATAAATACAAAAGAGAGCAACAAATAAACTCCAAAAATTAAATAAAAAACTCAGTAAGGTAGGCCTTGAATTTAGATGAATTGAGAAACTTGAATGGGTTCAATCGGAGTTCGTATGGGGGAAGAACGAGCTCTAGAAAGATTTAAATCAAAGCAAAAGGGAAAGAAAACACTATTTCAAATTTTCAAGATTTTCTTTCTAAATGAAATTCTGAAATATCGCATCAGCATGATGTTAGCAATGAATTTCAAAATTAAAAGAAAATTCAAAAAATAGGGAATAGAGGCTGACAGGTGGGACCCTTAGTCTATGGACCAAGTCCACGGGGTTTGGCTCACGGT
This sequence comes from Phyllostachys edulis, assembly GCA_036346405.1. Taxonomy (NCBI): domain Eukaryota; kingdom Viridiplantae; phylum Streptophyta; class Magnoliopsida; order Poales; family Poaceae; genus Phyllostachys; species Phyllostachys edulis. The sequence continues at coordinate 34,788,996 of CM070556.1, forward strand.
CTATGGCTCATGGGTCTATGGAACAGTGAACTGATATGTGGGTCCACATGCCAGTGGCTAGGTCCACCATGGACTAAGTCCATGCTGGCCCGAGTTTAGGATTTTGTTACTAGTGGCGCTGACACGGCTGGTTGCTGACGCGACGCACACGTGGCACACACGTGCGTGGTGACGAGGTTGACACATAGGTGGCCACGTCGACAATATCGACAGCCACGGCGGCTTGATGGTGGTGACGGCGAACGATGGTGATTGGCGGCAAACGGGGTACACCTTTGGCATCACCGTGCCTCGGTGATCACATCTAGCGGCTCAGATGCAACTAGATCGGCCGGCAAGGAGGTCTAAGGCAAGGTAGGCGACGACGGTGGCTCGGGTTGATGGATAACCGATGGTGGAGTGCTCCGACGGGGTTTTGTGTGTACGCAAAAGGTTCGCGGAATCAAGGTGATGAGACCGGGTCATGCGCGATGACCAATGGTCATCGGCGGCGATGGGAACGTGGTGGCGATGGTGTAACAGAGCGGTGGTGTGGCTTTGATGGCGAGATTGCGTGACGGCTTTCCTTTGGCGACAAGATGGTGATTACCAGGTAGAACACATCAAGGCAAACCTGGCGGTGTAGATGATGACGACAAGGGATCACCGGTGGCACTGGAATCAATAAAGAACAACAGCGGTGGAGCTAGGGTTCTATGTCGGAACCCCGGATTTTTGAATCCAAGCCCTCTGTGTATTCTGAACTAGTCCCATGATCAGTAGTTTGTTCACACAGTGGCAACATTGATGAAATCATATCTATACAACAAAATATCTTAGAAGCAGGCAAAATAATTTTTCTTAGTAGCAACATACCTTATGATCAAGGTTTACAGAGTTTACCACGCAGGGCTTAAGATAAAAGAGTAAACTTGCAGTGGAATAAAACAACTCGTGATAGCCATCCGACATGCCCATAGGCAATCGAGTGGAGAACGTGGCCTAGTTCGCATAGTCCTCGAAGTACTCCTCCTCATAGAACTCTGTGTTCCCTTATTCTTCCTCGGTGACTGATCAACAATAGAATACAGCTGTGAGTACATAAAGTACTCAACAAGTTATAGGGAAATATATGCAAACAGTATTCATACAAGGCTTGAACAAGGATAGCGTTATGGTTATTTTGCATAAAGCAGTATTGACAGCAAATACAGTAAATAGAATGGAAAGCATAATTTAAAAGATTAAATAGATAAGTAAACAAGTACTTTGAAATAACTAGTGAACTACCCGTTCACTTCCCAACCAACAACCGGTGAACTACCCATTCACTCCCCAACCAAGCCACCATCTGAACATTTATGAAAAACTACCTCTCGTGTGAAATCACTAGGCATTGTCTATAACCAGGGACACGGCTATTCAAATAGTTTTTAACACTCTACAGAAGTTGTATAACTTGACCCACAAGAGATAATCAACTTATAATGTCTGCTCACACACGTCCGTAGGTGTGCGACTAAGTGATTATCACAAGGCTTTTACAAATTTCTATCTTAACCCAGTTCTGCTCGCTAAGGTTTCACTTCCTTTGGACTAACCATCCACCAGAAGCCCCCTCTTGCGCCATGTGAATCCATCCATACCCCGGAAATCACACCACCATGACAGAATAAAACTAATACATTACTAATTAATCAGCCAGGTCCACCCTATCCTGGACATGTGGTTGTACGGTAAGGCCCAGATCAATGGAGCACAAAGTTAAGTCTTTAGTGATTACTCAAGCGAGACATCCTCATCCAAAATGTGCTACCCGCACCCCCTTTACTGCACGATCATTTGCCTGAGTATAAAACCATTTTTGTTCAACCCGGCCAATTGACATCCCTTGCCATGGTGCAACAAATTTTATCAACAGTGGTTACCCCACAATTCCACATATCACTAAGTCAATTTATCAATTTTGAACATGTGATCAATAGTCCATTGGGACTAAGCATGACTAAGCATCTCTACAATACCCATGTTGGTATTACAATAATGTCCGACTAATATAAACTCATCCTATGGTGTCCAAGGATATATGTCAATCACAATTATCCAAGGTGGCATATTATTAAATAAGTATTTAACTATTCCCGTAAACAATTGATATAAACTTAGCAATGCATGTTGATATAAAACAATATAATTTTGTAAAAGTGGGTACAACATGATCAAAGGTCTACGAATTGCCTTCGTTGAAGGTTGGGGTTGCTTTGACAGACTGGTCCACGAAAGCTTCGTAAATGCCGGAACCTAGACGTGTAAAACGAGTCGAATAAATACAATAAATCTAAAAATTATAAAATTAGTACTATTAGAGACATTAAGAATTTAGATGAATTTAGAAATAAGAATTGACAAAATCGGAGTTCGTATGAAGGAGAATGAACGTCCGGAAGTTGAAATCACATGAAATGGTAGAAAAAGGAAAAGGAGGGAATATGGGAATATTCCTTGTAATATTCCATTTCAGAATTAAGGGAATAAAAGAAATTGCTAACTTGTGGGGCCCATTTGGAAGTGTGAGAGAGAGGTGGAAAGAGGGGGAGCACTGTGTATGACAAGTGGGCCCTACTTGTAAGAGACACAAAGAAGGAAGAAGAAGAACAGAGCACAGGTAGAGCAGGGGGAGGCGCTCGGGCCTAGGGGTGGCACCGGTGAGGGGAAGGGCGGGGCAGCTAGCCAATAGCGAAAATGGATCATCGGTGACCCAAGGAGGCCGTAGAAGGTGACAGCGCGGCGGGAGGTGGCCGACGACAGCGACGACCAAAATGGCGCACAACGTCCGTAGGGCGCACAGGGCGACGACGATTTGGTGATCTTTGAGCGACGAGGGAGGAAGCACCATGAAGAATGGAAAGAGTCGAAATCGATGGCGAAGACAGTGCGGGCGGAGAGGCTTTGACGACGGCGCAATCCGACGAGGAAGCTTGCGGCGATGCTCGGTTGCTTCTGCGAAATTCGGAGCAACGAAGGCAAAACCGATGACAGAGTCGGTGGCAGAAAGGCTCAAGCGGGGACAGGGAGGAACAATTGTAATATCTCGTTAAATCTTAGAGAATTTAAATAGAATTAGTAAAGTTTTGCAACCTAAATCCAAACCTAAGCAAATCCAGTGATCTAGGAATGTAAAGCAAGAAAGTAAATGTGGAAATGTAAATGGGACAAGAGACAACCAATTTTTTTAACCGAGGTCTCAGAGATTCGGCGATCTCCCCTAATCTGTGGAGACCCAACCCAGGGAGGTCTTACGGGATCACCTGGAGGCCCTCCAGGACCACCCGAGAGAATCCCCAAGACCACCCGGAGGTCCCTCAGGATCATCCAGGAGGTCTCCAGGACCATCCGGACGTCCTGGCCTCTGTGCACTGAGCTAGTCCCAAGATCAGCAAGCTAGCTCGCACAGATTCCAACATTGGTGACATCACAACCATACAACAAACTTAAGATGAAGCAGACAAATTAATAATAACAAAAGACCTTATGGTCAAGCTTGTTTACAGAGGTGCCACGCAGGGCTAACAACAAAAGAAACACTGCAGCGGAAACCCAAAACACTTCGTAGGGCCATTCGACAAGCCCACAGGCTATCAAGTGGAGGACGCCTCTTAGCACGCAAGGTCTTCCATGAACTCCTCCTCATAGTGCTCGGAGCACCCTGGGAGGTCTTCGGCTGCTGATCAACCAGAGGGCATAAAGCCATGAGTACTTTGAATGTACTCAGCAAGTCATAAGGAAAATGTATGCACATAATATTTATGCAAAGCTTAACAAGGAACAGCTGTATGGTTAGTTTTGCAAAAAGCAACATTTAACAGAAATACAATAAGTAGATTGCAAAGCATAATTTGACAAAAACTAATACATAAGTAGACACGTTCTTTGAAAGCAACACACGACCACCCGGCCGTGTGCCCAGACCACTCACGACCATAAGGTCGAGAGCACCGACCACCCACGACCACCCAGGCCGTGAACACCGACCACCCGCGACCACCCAGGTTGTGAGACAAACCACTCAGAACCCACCATGACCACAATTTGAGAAAACGTCTACCCCTTGCGTGAAAGAATCCGGGCATGTCCATAACCGAGGACGCGGCTATTCGAATAGATTTTTCACTCTGCAGAGGTTGTACACCTTACCCACAAGACACGAAGTCCTCTAGTTGGTTGGGCACCCGGCTATGCCCCTGCTCACTTCCTTTGGTAAGCAGTCTACAGCTCGTGACAAGGCCTTTACAAAGGTCAGTTCTGACTTAGTTCTGCACGCTAAGGATTCGCCATTCAGGGCCCCCTCTTGCGCCATTCGACAACCACGACAGAACCACATCAAGACCTTGCTAATTAGTTGGCCAGGACCACCCCATAATGGACTTGTGGTTGCACGGTAATGACCCAGATCGATGGCATACAAGGTTAATTCCTTAGTTGGCTGCTCTGGTGAGACTATCCACATCCCAGTGTGCACACAGCACCCACTCTCACCACCATCCACTCGCCCGAGCATAAAACGTTTTTGGTCCTACCCGCCCAAATGACCACCCTGGTCATGGCACAACAAATTTTATTATCAGCAACACACGCCACTGTTCCATAGTTCATTATTCAAGTTCAATCATTATCGATTCAGAGACCGAGAGACAAACATCTACTAGAGCATGACTAAGCAATATACGCACCCATGTTGGTACACAAAAACATATCCAACTAAAATAACCCATCCGACGAATGACAAAAGATACATGTGAACATGTTGTTGTCAACCATACCAAGGAGTCATATGACAAGTGGGTGTTGTAACTACTCCCAAAACTATTTTTATACAAATAGCCATGCAGGTTGTTATAAAACGAGATACTTTTATAAAACAGGTTCAAAATGATCAAGGCCTATGACTTGCCTTCGATGAAGAGCTGGGGGTCTTCCGTAGAGGTTGCTGGGTCCAAGAACTCCTCTGAGAGACCGGAATCTACACGAGCGAAAAGAACCAAATAAATAAAATGAACTCAAATAAAAATCAAAACTACCAAACAACAACCAAAAGAAAGGCACATAATTAAAACGAGCTCTCGGGAGGAGGTTGTTGGACTGAAAGGCGCCTAGAGTGGGGGTGAATAGACGCTTTCTCTATTTTTTTTACCTCGATCGAACTCAACACTACTTTCACTCCAATAGCTATAAAAGCTATGAAGATCTGTATACAAGCACGGTGAATGGCCTGTGTTGAATCCGAACAAACCCCGAAGCAAACGAACCAAAACAGGGAGATCAAATCCTTAGGCCCGGTTTGACCGACGGCTATCACGCGGTCAGACCAGCGGGCGGTCTGACCGGCTTCTTACAAGTGGTCTGACCGGCCCTGACTAGAAACAGTGCAGACAGCCCGAAATCCAAAACGAAAATCCGTCTAACTTTTGATCTACACGATGAAACTTGACCAAATTTGGAACACACCTTCCTAAGGATATTAGGAACCTATTCCAAGCAACGATCGTCCAGATCTATGCCAAAGTCCTGACCTTTTTTCATTTGAACGAAGGTCGTTTCAAAACCAGGCAAAAACGAAAACGAGATCCAAACACTTGCTCGTGGGAGATTGATGATCTAGATGATCCTAGATGTATTCTCACACGTCACAGCAAGGTAGATGAGGGCAAGAAACCAACCAAAAACCAAAGGATCAAAGATGAACTCAAAATCACCAAATAAGGAGGAAGAACACAAAGAGAACTCACCTTTGAGAAATCATGCATAGATTGATTCGTGGTTGTTGCTGGTTTACAGCCACTCCCTCAAGGAGGACAAAACTCACAACATGAGCACACAAATCAATCCATCCTCTAGAACCCAAAGCCTCTCCTTTCCTCCCTAAGCCCTAAGACAAACTAGGATTTTTACAAAAGAAGTGCTTAGGGGCTGCTTGACAGCACCCCCTCCTATTTATAGTGAGGCCTATCTTCTAGAAGAGTTAATCCTAATGGGCTCCCATTAAGGCCCAACACAAACGGGACACACGCACGCATCTTAAAGCGCCGCCTTCATCTTCTCTTGACCTAAACCGCTTTTCCACGCACCGTCTTGCACCGCAGTTTAGCCCAAGGTCACCAAGGCAGCATTTGGTGAAATTACCAAAATACCCCTTCTTGATCTTTCTCCGAAGACCAAGTCCAATCTTGGTGAAGCACTCGCCTGCTTCGCCACGTGTAGGTTGATCAACAACTCTCATCATGTTGGCAAGTCTCTCCCGTCCGGCTCCCACCGAAACCACCAAGGCACTTGCACCGACCCCCGCGCCGCTTGATCCAACCTGTCGCATCGAACTGCTCATTCGGTCACCTTTGTCCAATTTGCGCAACGCTTGAGTCCGTTGACCTCACTCGACATCCTTGATCGTTCTGGACCTCAGCTCTCCAAGCTTAGTCTCGATCATCCTCGCCGTTGACTGTCATTGACCTCCAAGCAACCTGCACAACAATAGACAAAGAAATCGAATCCGGGAACAAGTTCTTCACAACTTGACCCATGTTAGTGAAAACATGCATCATGCAACACATATGCACTGAAGCCCATGAACTTGACCTATCCCAAACAATCATCGCCACCGAGTTGGCCGATGAACAAGCCAAAACCCGTCGATCACACTTTGGTAGGTCGACCGCCTGGCGGCCTCGATCGCCACACGTTGGTCGGCCTAACCGCCCAGCTGGGACTTAGCCAAAATTTCCTCCCTGAAAATCCAAAACTTTCTGAAAATTTTAATGAATAGAACTTTTCAATGGAAGCTCCAAAAATTATAGGACCTAGTGCAGAAAAAACCCTCTCACTTGCCTACACCCTCTATTTTTGGCTCAGCTCGAAAATCCACAGTTCCTAAGGTGGTCGGTCTGATGCTCGGCGATGGTGGTCGAGACGCTTCATCAGCCGATCCGATCGCCCCTAGCCGGTCCGACCGCCAACAACCAAAACAGTCAACCAAACCGAGAGCATGGCGGTCCGACCGCCCATGGCGGTCGGATCGCCAGAGGCTGACAGAGTGAAACCTCGCCGAAAACGCGTGTTTCCGCACACCCTCAACGCTATTGCTAATTGTCTCATCATCCTAAGATCATGGGCATATCCCCATGATATCCACAATCTCCCCCTTGATGAACACATTGACAATTTCTCAGAAAATGTAAGTTTGATGTTTGAAAAGTAAAATACTCGACGTTTTCGCACAAAGGCACAGCTTGGTCTAAAAGCAAGAGAAAGCATTGGAAATGATCAAGCTGGCTTCAGAATAGCATATGCAAGTGAGATACAGCAAAAGAAAGCACAAAAGCTTCAATTTCTAGAGAAGTGACAAAATCTCACTTAAGGTCCATATGAAAGAACAATTGTTCAAATTGACCTTTGATCATTGTGAGGTTGCAAGAATTGCAATTCAAGTTCAGAAGTGGCAATAAGATCACAAAAGTGCATATGAGATGCACCCCCTCACTATGATCATCAACTTTCGTGAAAATTTCATTTTCTCCCTATTTGTCCATTTTTACCATTTCTCCCCCCTTGACAATGGATTCATCAAGGTGCATAGAGGAAGATAAAGCATGAATGACATGGAATGACTGTAATTTATTCAATTTTTAGCAAAAGAGAGCCATGAGAATTATCCAAGAGGACTGAACAAGTATTACACCAAGCCATATTATGTGAAGAAGCTGTTGTAAATCATGACAAATCATATATAGTAAAGCTAAAATCAAAAGAGCAATAATATGTGATCAAATGTAATTTTAGCATATTAAGGACACAAGACCATAGTTCAGCCAAAGGTATCCAAAAATGAGTCAAGCCATGTCAATACACTAAATGGAACTAAGAAGCTAAAATTGAGCCAATTTAGAGTGCTATGAGTTCAATGTTGAATCAATTTGTTCAAGCACTATGAAGTTTAGCACATTTAGCACTTGCTAAAAAAGATTTTTGGTTTTATCTTAGCAAAGCAAGTCCTAGACTAGGAGCCATCCACAACTGCCTCCTAAGGTTCAACCAATTGACAATTTGTTTTCTTAGCATTGTGCTAGATCTCAAGTCTTGTCGCGACCATCCCAAGCAAGAAGCTTAAGAATTGGTGAGATCATCCAAAACTCCCCCTGAGTTCATGCCTAGTGCAATGGCAAGCCATCTCATGAGAAAAAAATTGGTGAGATCAGTTTTTTCGCACAGAAAAACTCATTTATCATTTGCTTGACTTAAGAACTATCATAGCTCAATTTAAAACTCAAGGTAAGTTCAAGACTCAATTTAGCCTATATGACATGACATGAATCATGAGAGGATCACTATAGCAAAACTAGTCACAAGATCCAACAAGTCATGTTTTGATTCAATTCTTACAGATAATAAAGCTAGCATGGCAAAAGCTAAGCTATACATGAAAAGTCATGATAAATCTAGCAAACTAGCACAAGACATGGCAAGGTATAAAGCATGAAAGCATGTCACACAAGGATAATAATCAAAGCTCCACGAGTTTATATTACAATGCAAGTTGCTGAATTTTAAATTGCATTATGGTACAATGAATGCAAAAAGAGCAAACTCCCCCTCAAAATAGGCTAAGAGGACTAATAACCCCCAACTCTCCCCGCAAAGAAGCAAAACAAGAAGAATCAAGAGCCTTAGTGAAAATATCTGCAACCTGCTGTTCGGACTCTACAAAGTGAAGCACAACATCACCCTTCTCTACATGGTCTCTAAGGAAATGATATCGAATGTCAATGTGCTTGCTCCTAGAGTGTTGCACTGGATTTTTGGCAATGTTTATGGCACTAGTGTTGTCACAGAAAAGAGGGACACTATCCAAAAATAACCCATAATCCCGCAGAGTAGACAAGATCCAGAGAACCTGAGAGCAACTACTGGCTGCAGCTACATACTCAGCCTCGGCGGTGCACTGTGCAATAGAAGACTATTTCCTAGATGACCAAGAGATAAGAGATGTGCCTAAGAAATGACAGGTGCCAGAAGTACTCTTCCTATCCACTCTACACCCTGCAAAATCAGCATCAGAAAAAACCCGAATAGAGAGAGCAAAATCAGAAGAATACCAAAGCCCAAAATCAAGAGTGTCCTGGAGGTACCTGAAAATGCGACGCACTGCTTGACGATGAGAGGCACGAGGGGAAGCCTGAAATCAAGCGCATAGACTGTATGTCCGGCCTCGACGCCGTGAGGTAGACAAGAGAGCCAATCATGCTGCGGTACTCCTTCTGGTCCACGGGCTCTCCATCCTCATCAGGGTATAGCACGGTGGATGTAGCAATGGGAGTAGACATTGGCCTACTACTTCCCATTTTGAAGCGCCGAAGAAGGTCATTTGTGTACTTACTTTGATGAATGAAAGTGCCTTTTTTCAGTTGCTTAACTTGAAGACCAAGGAAAAAGGTTAGTTCGCCCATCATGCTCATCTCGAATTCCTTGCTCATAGAATCTGAAAATCTGGACACCAAAGCATGAGAAGAACCATCAAATATGATATCATCCACATAAATCTGAACCAATAAAAAGTCATTGCCATGCCTGAGAGTGAACAAGGTTTTATCTACCATTCCCATTTTGAAATTATTTTTAAGCAAGAAACTCTTAAGCCTATCATGCCAAGCTCTAGGGGCCTGCTTCAATCCATACAAGGCTTTAGAGAGCTTAAACATATGGTTTGGGAACTTGAGATTTTCAAAACCAGGAGGTTGCTTGACAAAGACCTCTTCTTCTATGAAGCCATTAAGGAAAGCACTCTTGACATCCATTTGAAAAATCTTAAAGCCCTTAGATGCCGCGAATGCTAGCAAAATGCGAATAGCTTCTAATCTAGCTACAAGAGCAAAGGTCTCTTCAAAGTCTAAGCCTTCTACCTGGGAATAACCTTGAGCTACAAGCCTAGCCTTATTGCGAACTATCAACCCATCCTCACTTTGCTTATTTTTGAAAACCCATTTTGTTCCAATTACATTATGATTAGATGGAGGTTCAACTAAGGTCCAGACTGTTTCTTTCAAAATTTTCAAGCTCTTCATGCATGTCATTGACCCAAGAGGAATCAGATAAAGCATGGGTGTCATCTCGGGGTTCAGAAGACGCGACAAAAGCAGAATGTGCATGAGAATCTGGAGAGATAAACCTGGAGTGAGTGACTCGCTCATGAAGATCCCCAATCATCTACTCAGATGGATGCTGTCGCTGAATGTGAAGAGGAGGTCCTGGTGCAGAAGTGACCTCTACCTCATGGACTGTGGAGGTAGGAGCAGAGCCACTCGGATCGTCAGTGAAGATGGGTAGAGGCTACTCATCAGAAGCTGGAGAAGTAGAAGTATGCTCTCCAACCACCTCAGAAGTGACTGGAGGATGGATTGGGTTCTCATCCTCAGAATCGTTGTCAACAAAGATGCTTTCAGAAACCTGTGTACCTGCACCATCGGGTCTAGTACCAGGACTAGCCTCATCAAAAGTGACTTCGCAAGTCTCAACAATTTTGTTAGTATCCAAATTAAACACACGATAGTCACAAGAATGAGTAGGATATCCAAGAAAAATGTCATCAGAACATTTTGATTCAAATTTATCCAAGTTGCCATATTTAAGAATGAAGCACTTGCAACCAAAAATCTTGAAATGAGAGACTTTAGGCCTATGACAAAATCTAAGCTCAATAGAAGTCTTGCCTATGACAGATATCAAGAACACCCTATTAGATACATAACAAGCAGTAGAGATCGTCTTAGCCCAAAACCTCCGAGGTGTACTATGCTCATCTAGCATGGTCCTGGCCATCTCTACAAGGGTCCTGTTCTTCCTCTCTATAACACCATTCTGCTGGGGAACTCTAGGTGAAGAGAACTGGTGCTCAAGTCCCCTATCAGTGCAGAAAGTGGCAAAGCAAGAGTTCTTGAATTCTGTCCCATTGTCACTCCTAATGGCTCTCAAAGCTCCAGGGAAGTCAACAGCTAGTCTAAGGACCAATTCTCTAAAATAGCCAAAAGCCTCGTCCTTAGAGACTAGAAAATAAACCCATGAATACCTAGAGAAATCATCCACAATCACAAGCAAATACCACTTCCCTCCTGCAGACTGAACTCTAGAAGGACCAACAGTGTCTAAGTGCAAGAGCTGACTAAGTCCATCAGTCATCACTAAAGTAAGAGGTCGATGAGAAGCTGAAACCATCTTACTATGTCTACAGGGAGTGCACACTAGGTCTCTAACATTCTTAAGCAAAGACAAACATCTAATCAAGTTCTTGCTACTGACCTTGGTCAAATGGTCGAAGCCTATGTGTCTAAGCCTACGATGCCACAATACTAGATCATGAGAGTCAGAAGCCACAAGACATCTAAGACTGGAAGAAAAAGAGATACTGAAATCAGCACTAAAGATCTTCTCAAATCTAGAGATCCCAAAGACATGCTCACCCGAGGAGTCTAGAACTCTACACTCTACACTCACCACTCTTGAACCTCACCTCCAGGACCCTCATCAAGAAGCCGAGAAGCAGATAGCGATTATACCTCGGCTTACTTACCAAAGCGGCGCCCTTAAGCATGAACTTGTTGTTGACACGCCTTGTGCCCTTAGGCATCACGGTCCGTGAGAAGCATCCCCAAAAGTGATCAACTCATTGCGGATGCACGTGAGGAGGAGAACCATCTAGAATCTCCAATCATGTGTCGAGAACACCCGAGTCAACAAGCCATATGTCATCCTTCCTCGCATGACGGACCTCTGAGCACCTAGCAGAAACATTTGTGTCTCGATCTCAAGGGTTAGTGATAAAAGACTTGGGAATCCAATACTGAGTCACACGATACTTAGGCAAAGCAGTAGAAGCAGCAATAAAATGGTTAGGAGAAAAATCATAAGAATACACACGTGAAACACCTAGACCTCTCCTAATCAATCTACCAAAAGATCGGTACTCCCCCTGTCTAGGTGCTACCCATGGTCTCTCCTCACGATACCCTAAACCAAAATGCTGCCTAGAGCCACCAAAGGAGCCAAAGAAGCCATCTACAAATCTAGGCCTATGTCTAGCAGGAAAGATAAGCTGCCTGGCTCTAGAGACTGTCACAGATGAGGGAACTTCTCTAATGGTCCTCAAGGCACTCATCCTCTCCTTCCTCTCAATCTTGGCTCTACGGAAGCAGAACTCAACGATGTGGCCATCCTTCTTGCAGAAGGTGCAATGGTACTTGACCTTTTGAGGGGTCTGACCTGATGAAGTAGAAGCACCTGTCTTGCTTGAAGAGGTTTGGGCAAAACCTGCAGATCTAAAGACTATCTTAGATGGCTCAGGGGGTTCTGCCTCAAACATGTCACTCTCAACAGCTCTCACAATCTTAGGTGGATGGTTCTTGGAATGCTCTAGGGAATTAAAGCCTATGCCTCAATTCTTCACACTCACCTTAGATTGATTAAGAATCAAGTTAAGGTTCTTCTTTCCACTAGAAAATCTCTCAAGAGCCTTTTTGAGGTAATCATTTTCTTTGGCTAGGTCCTTACAGGTAATGCACCTATTTGACTTGATAGTTCTAGCAAGCTTTTCTTTAACAAGAGCTGCCTCAACCCTTAGAGCCTAACAAGACACACAAGAGGCATTCTCAATCCTACTCACTTGCTCTTTGAATTTGACTCTAAACGGCTCTTGTATCTCATCTAAATTTGTCCCAACTTCAGTACAAAAAGCACAAGAAGCAGAATCAACAACTTTCTTAGATGCAGTCATGGACATGGATTGTTCGATTTTAGCTTTCTCCTCTAGAGTCTTGTTTAGAGCTTTATTCTTCATTGTGAGTTTAAGGCAATTTTCACATGATGCAGATTTAGAATGAAGAACCATTTCAGTCATTTCTTTCATTTTAATCTTATTATCCTCACAATGAGAACAAGTGTGACTAGCATCAAATTTCAGCAATTCTTTTGTAGCACTATCTAACTTCAATTCAAGCAAAACACAATTTGAGCAAGATGAAGGAATAGCATCTACAGTAGTCACATGTAGAGCAATAGCATTCATGCAAGCAGGACTAGGTTTGAGAGATTCTAGTTCATCTAGAGCATCTTTAAATTGATTCACAACAGAGGAATGAGCAGATTTCAGATTGGTCAATTCATTATGCAAGCTAGAGCAGGAATCACAAACATCAACAGGATTAATGGATTTTAGCCTAACAACTTCTAGGTTCAAGTTATCAATCATGTTGTCCTCTCTCTTAATCATTTTAGCTTGCTTTTTCAGTTTTTGTTCAGCAACGACCAAAGCATGTTTCATTTCATTGAGTGAGGGGCATACCTCATCGGGATCGTTGAAAGGGTTGTCGTCATTGGAGGAGTCGACGTCGTGCATGTCCTTGTCCATGAAGCACATACCGATGAAATCCTGGGTCTTCTTATTGCCATGAGAATCATCGTCGTCGTCCTCTGTCCCCGAGTCCACATCGCTCATATCAACACTCTCAAGAGCGGCAAGGACCCGACTGACGAACTTGCGATACTTGGGCTTCTTGGCTTTTGCATCCCTAGCTTGAGGACGCCTCCGGGAGTCCTTCTCCTCCTTGCCCTTTAGCTTGGGGCACCTGGCACGAATGTTGTTTGGCTCACCACACTCAAAGCAAGTGACAGGGTCACCTCTCCTTCTGCTCCTCACCTTGTTGTAGACTCTCAAAAATTTTGTGGATAGGAGGGCTAAATCATCCTCAGGTAGCTTCTCTAGCTGCTCATCGCTCAAAGATTGTAAAGCGGACAATGAAAACCCAGATGAGCCAAAATCCAAAGAATCAGAAGAACTACCCTTAGATGGGTCAGCCACGAAAGCCATCGACTCTGTCTTAGGGAGACGCGAGATGAAGTCAATTTCATGCGTTTTCAACCTCGAGTAGAGCTTATCCATGGTAAGCTCACTCATGACAGTGTTGTTATTAATGGAAGTGATTTTCATCCCCCAAACTCTCACGTCAAATGCACCCAAGAGATGACATGCATTTTCAAACTCAGTAAACACAAGATCCACAACACGTAAGTCATGAAGGATTTTTGAGAATCTTCCCCACAACTCATCTAAAGATTCTCCGGGCCTTTGTTCGATCTTAGAGTATTCTTTCTTGAGTTGGTTCTGTCTCACTTCCTTGATCGCAGTAGATCCCTCGTGGTAATTACAGAGGGTCTTCCAGATCTCGTGAGCATATCTCAAATGAGCGACACGCTCAAACTCAGATCGATTAAGCCCTTGAATCAACAAGTTTCGATCCTTGCTATTTGCCTCCACATCTAGAGTGATCACATTGTCATTGGCTGGCACAACATAAGGATTTTTGACTTTTAGCCCAATTGCGTGCCCTTGAGCCTCGATGTAGGCATGCATGCGAGCCTTCCAGTAAGCAAAATCGACTCCATCAAACACATATGGTTTGGTCGAATACTTGTCAGACGCCATGGCTCCTCAGACCGGTTAAGATCTATGAGAAGAGCTGACCGGGCCCTGATACCACTTCTAGGACCAAAAGGCGCCTAGATGGGGGGTGAATAGACGCTTTCTCTATTTTTCACCTCGATCGAACTCAACACTACTTTCACTCCAATAGCTATAAAAGCTATGAAGATCTGTATACAAGCACAATGGATGGCCTGTGTTGAATCCGATCAAACCCCGAAGCAAACGAACTAAAACAAGGAGATCAAATCCTCAGGCCTGGTTTGACCGACGGCTATCGCATGTGATCAAGGCCAAGGTCCGACCGTGGCTTATAAGCGATCGACCGCCTGACGAAACAAGACTGACATGACCCAAAATCCAAAACGAAAATCCGTCTAACTTTTGATCTACACAATGAAACTTGACCAAATTTGGAACACACCTTCCTAAGGATATTAGGAACCTATTCCAAGCAACGATCGTCCAGATCTATGCCAAAGTCCTAACCTTTTTCCATTTGAACGAATGTGGTTTCAAAACCGGGTAAAAACAAAAACGAGATCCAAACACTTGCTCGTGGGAGATTGATGATCTAGATGATCCTAGATGTATTCTCACACGTCACAGCAAGGTAGATGAGGGCAAAAAACCAACCAAAAACCAAAGGATCAAAGATGAACTCAAAATCACCAAATAAGGAGGAAGAATACAAAGAGAACTCATCTTTGAGAAATCATGCATAGATTGATTCGTGGTTGTTGCTGGTTTACAGCCACTCCCTCAAGGAGGACAAAACTCACAACATGAGCACTCAAATCAATCCATCCTCTAGAACCCTAAGCGTCTATTTCCTCCCTAAGCCCTAAGACAAACTAGGGTTTTACCAATGAAGTGCTTAGGGGCTGCTTGACAGCACCTCCTCCTATTTATAGTGAGGCCTAGCTTCTAGAAGAGTTAATCCTAATAGGCTCCCATTAAGGCCCAACACAAACGGGACACACGCATGCATCTTAAAACGTCGTCTTCATCTTCTCTTGATCTAAACCGCTTTTCCACGCACCGTCTTGCGCCGCGGTTTAGCCAAAGGTCACCAAGGCGACATTTGGTGAAATTACCAAAATACCCCTTCTTGATCTTTCTCCGAAGACCAAGTCCAATCTTGGTGAAGCACTCGCCTGTTTCGCCACGTGTAGGTTGATCAACGGCTCTCATCATGTCGGAAAGTCTCTCCTATCCGGCTCCCGCCGAAACCACCAAGGCACTTGCACCGACCCCCCCGCCGCTTGATCCAACCCGTCGTACTGAATTGCCCGTTTGGTCACCTTTGTCTAATTTGCGCCACGCTTGAGTCCATTGACCTCACCCGGCATCCTTGATCTTTCTGGACCTCAACTCTCCAAGCTTAGTCCCGATCATCCTCACCGTTGACCGTCATTGACCTCCAAGCAACCTGCACAACAATAGACAAAGAAATCGAATCCGGGAACAAGTTCTTCACAACTTGACCAACGTTAGTGAAAACATGCATCATGCAACACATATGCACTGAAACCCATGAACTTGACCTATCCCGAACAATCATCGCCACTGAGTTGGCCGATGAACAAGCCAAAAGCTGGTCGATCGCCACTTTGGTCGGCCCGACCGCCTAACCGGTCGACCACCACTGCTGGCGGTCGACCGCCACCGGGACTTAGCCAAAATTTCCTCCTTGGAAATCCAAAACTTTCTGAAAATTTCAAATGAATAGAACTTTTCAATAGAAGCTCCAAAACTTATGGGACCTAGTGCAGAAAAACCCTCTCACTTGCCGACACCCTCTATTTTAGCTCAGCTCCAAAATCCACAGTTCCTAAGGTGGCCGGTCGACCCAGCTCGGAGATGGCCAGACCGCCTTGAACCAAAACGAGTAACCAAACCGAGGCATGGCTTGGCCAGATCAGCCAGAGGCCTGATAGAAGCTGAAACATCGCCAAAACCGCGTGTTTCCGCACACCTTCAACGCCATTGCCAATTGTCTCATCATCCTAAGATCATAGGCATATCCCCATGATATCCACAGAGGTCCAACTGAAAGGGAGAGATCGAAGGTGGTCCTAAGGAGGAGGTCCAACTGAGGAGGTCCGAAGGAGGAACCAGGCGAGAGCAAAGGAGTTGGGTAAGGCTAATGGTGATGAAAGAGGAACACTCAGGTTTTAAAGTCTGGAGGAGATGTGGAGAGTAGCTGAGAGACTCGGAGGTGTACGAGTTCACGGGTAGGTGGGCGATAGGACAAAGCGCGACACAAGCGTGCGTAGAAAGCTGCCCGGGGATCAGACGGGCTTGCAGGGGTGGTATCAAAAGGGGGAGAACGGGAACTACAGGGGCGAAAACATTTAATGCGGCACAACGTCATTTAATGCGCGCAAACTCCCGTGGTACTGAGACACGACGAGAGGAGGAAGAATGTGAGCAGGGGACCTGAGAGGGTGGTCCCGCTAGAAGGGTGGTCGTGACCACAGAGGGCGGCCTTGACCACAGGAGGTGGTCTTTGCAAAAAGACCAAAGGGAAGGTCGTGACCAAAAGGGAGGTCGTAACCCAAAGAGGAGATCGTAGCAAAATGACAAAATAAAGAGGTCGCGGCAAAACGACAAAAAGAGGAGGTCACGGCCTTAGAGGGAGGTCACGGCAAAACGACAAAAAGAGGAGGTCGCGGCCTCAAAGGGAAGTCGCGGCAAAACGACAAACAGAGGAGGTCGTGGCCGAAAGGGGAGTCCTGACCACAAGGGGTGGTCATGACCAGGAGGGTGGTCATTGCAAAAAGACCACGAGGGTGGTCTTTGCAAAAATACCAAAAGATCCTGAGGACGAGAAGGTCCTGAAGAACAAAGTAAAGCGCGACAAAGCAGGGCTGTCCGATTTTGATCGGATGGTTCAAACTGAGCGCGCTCATGCGAAGAGAGAGAAAAGGGCTAACGGCGGGGAGGTCCAAACAAAAAGGGAGGTCTGGACCCTCAGATCCAAACGAAGGGAGGTCTGGACCCTCAGATCCAAACAAAGAGAGGTCTGGACGGTCAACATGAACACAAGGGAGGTCTTGACGGTCAAGATGAACACAAGGGAGGTCTCGACGGTCAAGATCTAACAAGGGGGAGGTCCTGACGGTCAAGATCTAACAAGGGGAAGGTCCTGACGGTCAAGACAAAGAGAGGATCGACGGGAGGAAGGTCCAGAAAGGAGGGATTCAACCCGAACTTGAACTTCGAAAATCAAGGATATTTGAAACACAAACCCGAGCTTGGAGCACCTCGGGGTGGTGTGACCTAAGGGAAGGTCAAAACCAAAGGATGGTCTGGACTGGAAGGGAGGTCCGAACCGCAATGGAGGCCTACTGAGCCTAGAAGGACACAGCACGAACAGAAAAAGGAGGTCTAGACCAAGGGGAGAACCAAGAGAAAGGAAGGTTGGAACCAAAGAGAAGGCTCAAACGAAAAGGAGGTCTAGACCAACAAGGGGGTCAAAGACAGGGAGGGAGGTCTAGACCTACAAGGAGGTCTAAACAGATAAGGTCTTAGACCAGCAAGGAGGTCTTAGACCAGCAAGGAGGTCTAAGCAAAGAGAGAGGTCTAGACCTACAAGGAAGTCTAAACAGGGAAGGAGGTTTGAACCAAAGAGGAGGTCCAAACGGGGAAGAGGTCTAAAGAGGTCAAGGGAGGTCCAGAGAGGTGTAATCAAACAGAGAGAGAGAGGAAAACAAGGCCAGAACTCGAACAACTCCAAATAAACCAAACTTTCGCTTTAGTTGAAGTTCGATTAAGTCATGTTAAATCCCCAAATTTTTCAAAATCTTCAAGTTAAGCTTGGGCAATTCAACAAAACCGAATGGTTAAATTTATTTTGAAAACTTTCAAGAACTCTAGAAAATTGGGATGCTACAGACCTACACCCGGTAAACGGAATCTTGACCCCGAGACTCGTGCTGGCTAGGGAATAGGTGCGGGAATTCGGTCTTCAAATCCTCTTCGCGCTCCCAAGTGGCCTCTTCTTCGGAGTGGTTGCTCCACTAGACCTTGCAGAATCGGATAACCTTGCTTCTTGTTACACGCTCAGATAATCCCAAGATCTTGACGGGTTGCTCATTGTATGAGAGGTCTTCTTGGAGGTCGACTGCTCAGGGGCATTTGCTCTTCTGGCACACGCAAGCACTTCCTTAACTAGAACACATGGAAGACATCGTGCACTCCTGTCAACTGAGGTGGAAGCTCCAATTTGTAAGCAACTTCTCCCTTTCTGGCAAGAACTGGAAACGGTCCAACAAACCTTGGTGCAAGCTTCCCACTGAGTCTGAAACGGTGCATTCCCTTGAGAGGCGACACCTTAAGATACACATGATCTCCAGGAGCGAAAGCTAAATCTCGGCGACAGTTGTCTGCATAGCTCTTCTGCCTGGTCTGAGCGGTCTTCATCTTTTCTCTTATTGATCGCACTTGATCTTCTACTTCCTTCAAGAGGTCAGGTCCGAACACTTGGCCTTCGCCAGCTTCAGTCCAATACAAGGGTGTCCTGCACTTCTTCCCGTATAGGACTTCGAAAGGGGACATTTGCAAGCTTGACTGATAGCTGTTGTTGTAAGAAAACTCTGCGTAAGGTAACATCCGATCCCAACTGGTCTGGTTCTCTAGAGCACAGGCTCTCAACATATCTTCTAGAATCTAATTTACTCTTTCAGTTTGACCGTCTGTCCGAGGATGGTAGGTTGTGCTGAAGTTCAAATTGGTGCCCAAAACGTCATGTAGCTTTTGCCAGAATCTTGATGTGAACTGAGATCCTTGATCCGACACAATTTTCTTGGGCACTCCATGTTGACATACAATCCTTGCCATGTATATTTCTGCTAGCATGTCCCTTGAGTAGGTGGTCTTGACTGGGATGAAGTGAGCAACTTTGGTAAGACGATCCACCACCACCTAAACAGAGTCATAACCAGCTTGGGTTCTACGTAGACCAGTGATAAAGTCCATGCCAATATCTTTCCATTTCCATCCTGGTATGCCCAAAGGTTGCAAGAGTCCAGGAGGTCTTTGATGTTCGGCTTTAACTCACTAGCAAACATCACACCGTGTCACATACTCAGCGATCTCACGCTTCATGCTAGGCCACCAATAGAGTTCCCTGAGGCCTTGATACATCTTTGTGCTTCCGGGATGGATAGAGTATAAGGTCTCATGTGCTTCCTTGAGTATCAGCTGCTTGAGCTCCCTTTGATCTAGTACACAAATGCGTTTGTCAAACCAAACAGTCCCATGCTCATCCTCTGAAAACTCCAAGCATTTCCCCTCTTCATGTTGCTTTTGATCTTCTGGATGTCCACATCTTCGGTTTGAGCCTTCCTGATTTGACCTTGAAGGGTGGGTTGGACTTCTAGAGCAGCCAAAAAGCTCTCTTCCACTAACTCAAGCTTGAGCTTCTGGAACTCTTCATGAAGTGCCGGTTGACTTTCCTTGATCATTAAAGTGCTGCAGTAGACCTTCCTACTTAATGCATCAGCTACCACATTGGCCTTGCCTGGGTGATAATGGATTCCAACATTGTAATCCTTGATTAATTCCAACCATCTTCTTGCCTCATATTGAGATCGGCTTGGGTGAAAATGTACTTCAAGATCTTGTGATCAATGTACACTTCACAGCGATTTCCAATAAGATAATGACGTCATATCTTCAAGGCATGCACTATGGCAGCCAATTCTAGATTATGGGTGGGGTAGTTGACTTTATGAGGTCTTAGCTGACGGGAAGCATAAGCCACTACCTTCCTCTCTTGCATCAGAACACATCCAAGACCTTGTCGAGATGCATCACAGTAAACCTCAAAGTCCTTTCGAACATCGGGCAAGACCAGCACTGGGGCAATGGTCAAACGCTTCTTCAATTCTTAGAAGCTCTGCTCACACTCGGGTGTCCAGGCAAACTTCTTCTCCTTCTTCAACAGCTGGGTGAGAGGTCTTACTATCTTGGAGAACTCTTCTATGAACCGACGGTAGTAAACCTGCCATGACGAGAAAGCTCCTAATTTGAGGTACTGACTTGGGTGGTTTCCAATTGAGCACATCTTGGACCTTACTAGGGTTGACAGCGACTCCTTTTTCAAACACAACATGACGCAGGAAGGTAACTTCCTTCATCCAAAACTCACACTTGTTGAACTTTGCATAGAGTTGGTGATCTCTGAGCTTGCTCAAGGCTAAGCGAAGGTGCTCTTCTTCGCTCTTAGAGTACACTAGGATGTCATCAATAAAGACGATGACAAACTTGTCCAGATACTCCATGAACACCTTATTCATCAAGTTCATAAAGTAGGCAGGGGCATTGGTCAAACCAAAAGACATGACGGTGAACTCATACAAACCATATCGGGTTAAAAAGGCTGTCTTAGGTATGTCTTCTTGGCGAATCTTCAACTGGTGATATCCTGACCTCAAGTCTATCTTGGAGAACACTCCGACTCCCTTTAATTGGTCGAACAGATCATCTATCCTTGTAGAGGGTACTTGTTCTGGATGGTGACCTCATTGAGTGCTCTATAGTCCACACACATCCACTGAGTACCATCCTTCTTTGCAACAAAGATCACAGGGGCTCTCTAAGGCGAAGAACTCGGTCTGACAAAACCTTTCTCAAGCATCTCCTCAATCTGCTTCTTCAACTCCACCAAGTCGTCTACAGGTAGACGATAAGGTCTCTTGGCTATTGGAGCAGTCCCTGGGACTAGGCGGATGACGAACTCGAGATCTCTGTCTGGGGCATTCCAGGTAGCTCATCTGGGAAGATATCCGGGAACTCACAGACCACTGGGACATCCTCTAAAGATACAGCTTGAACACTGCAGACCAAAACTCTCTCCGGCTTCTCGAAGGTGGCTTCAAACTTCACTTTAACTCCCACTAGACTGACCAAGGTGATGCTTCTACCACCACAATCCAAGACTGCTTGGTGACTAACCAGCCAATCCATGCCCAAAATCACATCTAGAGACTGGGTGTCGATGAGGATCAGGTTGGCTAGAAACTCTACCCCTTCTATGATCACCTTAACTTGTAGGCAACCCTGATTCGCACTTAACTCCGAACCGGGGGATTGGACCAACAAGGGGGTCTCAAGAGGCAAAACTTTCAATTGATGCTTTGCAGCAAAAATCCGAGAAACAAACGAATGGGGAGCTCCATAATCAAACAGAACAGTGGCTGGTGCTGAATGTACAAAGAACTTACCCAGCACGACATCCGAGGCTATCTGGGCCTCCTCAATGGTGACATGATTCACACGTCCCCTCCCAAGAGGTGGGGAGGTCTTGGCAGCACATGGGAGGTCTGGGGAGCTCCACGGCCTGCTCCTGGTACTGGAGCTCTAACTGGAGTGGCGCCTTGGTTGAATCGGACCTGGGCTGGTCCTTGCTTCTGCGGGCAGTTGCTGGCATAGTGCCCCAATTGTCGGCAATTATAACAGGTGATTCCCGCGGCGGGGTTGTTGCTCCTGGAAGGCTGACTGATAGTGCTGCTGCCGGGGCTAGGGCTGCGGACACTTGAGGTAGCCGCGTGAGACGCTGCTGGAGAGGTCCTGTTGGTGGCCTGAGGAGCAAAACAGACAGGATGCTGAGCACTGGTCCTAGCTCTCTACAGGTGACCTTGATGTGCACTGGGCCGTGTCAACTTCCTCTTGTAAGACTCTGCAAGCTCACGGCGAGATTCTTCTATGAGCAAGGTCTTATTCACCATCTGTTGGAAGTCTGCATAGTCATTACCGATGACTTGAACCTTCAAACTAGGGATGAGTCCTTGCTTGAACCGCTTCTGTTGAGCATCATCTGTGGCAACGTCCTCTGGGGCATACCGTGAAAGTTGAGTGAACTTGTTAAGGTATTCACTCACTATCATGCTGCCCTGCTTTAGCTCCCAGTACTCATTCTTTTTCATTTCCACATTCCTATCTGGAACATGGGAGTGGAGGAAGGCTTCAGAAAACTCTGCCCATGTGATGCTCTGGTGATTCTCATGGGCGGCACAATAGTTCTCCCACCACTCGGCTGCTGAGCCTTCAAGCTGGTGCGTGGCATAGAGAACTTTCTCCCGGTCGTCGCACCGGGTAATGGCGAGCTTCTTTTTGGTTGAGCGCAGCCAATCATATGCGTCCAACGGCTCAGAGGAGCTGGAGAAGGTAGGTGGACGAGTCCTCAAGAATTCTGCCAACCTTGACTGGGGAACAACTGGTGGCGGCGCCGCCGCGGCTTGGTTGCTCTGATTTAATGCCGCGATCAAGGCCGCGGTGGTCTGGTTCTACTGAGCTACCATTTGATTCATGTTCTACATCATGGCGTTCATCAGTTGCGTCTGGGCTGCCAAGAACTAACTCATGCTTGGGTCTGCCTGGGCTGCTGGATGAGGCGGAGGTGGTGGCAACAAGGGGTCAACTGGTTCATCTTGACTTACTGAGATGCGGGTCTGGACCATCAGCAAGATATCTTCTCGGGCTTAATAGGTGAGAGGGAAAAGCACCACAGGTAAGAGGGAACAGCACAAGGGACGAGAGAGCAAGGGGAAAGACAGAGCACCCTAATCGGGGAAAGATAGGTGAAACCCAAAGAACAAATAGCCAGAAGGCTACTAAGAGGCAACAAAACTCCAACAAAAGGCCAAGGACACGGACTAAACGGCACTAAGCTAAGGAGGACCACTCTAGGCACTTCTACTTAACTTACATGGGTGGGCGACTTAAAACAAAGCTCGATCCTACAGAGATTCCTGAGATGAGAAGATCAATTTAAGTTTGAAAACAAAGTTTCAGAGGGGGTAAGGAGTGAGGATTTAAGAATAAGGTGAGAAGAGATTAGAATAAGATGAGAACAGAATAGAGTAAGATGAGAAAAGAATAGCTACTCATGTTACTCTATTTGGTTTGATTTAGAAAATAAAGTTTTAGATCCTTGACTAAAACGACCATGCTAACTAAGGTTACGTCCTACGGTCGATATGGCTATGATACCACCCTATGGAGACCAGACCCGGGGAGGTCTTACGGGATCACCCGGAGGCCCTCCAGAACCACCCGAGAGAATCCCCAAGACCACCCAGAGGTCTCTCAGGACCATCCAGGAGGTCTCCATGACCACCCGGACGTCCCAGCCTCTGTGCACTGAGCTAGTCCTAAGATCAGCAAGCTAGCTCGCATAGATTCCAACATTGGTGACATCATAACTATACAACAAACTTAAGATGAAGCAGACAAATTACTAATAACAAAAGACCTTATGGACAAACTTGTTTACAGAGGTGCCAAGCAGGGCTAACAACAAAAGAAAGACTGCAGCGGAAACCCAAAACACTTCGCAGGGCCATTCGACAAGCCCACGGGCTATCGAGTGGAGGACGCCTCCTAGCACGCAAAGTCTTCCATGAACTCCTCCTCATAGTGCTCGGAGCACCCTAAGAGGTCTTCGGCTGCTGATCAACCAGAGGGCATAAAACCATGAGTACTTTGAATGTACTCAACAAGTCATAGGGAAAATGTATGCACATAATATTTATGCAAAGCTTGACAAGGAACAGCTGTATGGTTAGTTTTGTAGAAAGCAACATTTAACAGAAATACAATAACTAGATTGCAAAACATAATTTGACAAAAACTAATATATAGGTAGACAAGTTCTTTAAAAACAACACACTACCACCCGGCCGTGTGCCCAGACCACTCACGACCACTAGGTCAAGAGCACCGACCACCAGGTCGAGAGCACCGACCACCCACGACCACCCAGGTCGTGAGCACCAACCACCCGCGATCACTCAGGTCATGAGACAAACCACTTAGAACCCACCACGACCACAATTTGAGAAAACGTCTACCCCTTGCTTGAAAGAATCCGAGCATGTCCATAACCGAGGACGCGGCTATTCGAATAGATTTTACACTCTGCAGAGGTTGTACACCTTACCCACAAGACACAAAGTCCTCTAGTTAGTTGGGCACCCAGCTATGCCTCTGCTCACTTCCTTTGATAAGCAGTCTAGAGCTCGTTACAAGGCCTTTACAAAGATCAGTCCTAACTTAGTTCTACCCGCTAAGGATTCGCCATTCAGGACCCCCTCTTGCGCCATTCGACAACCACGACAGAACCGCATCAAGACCTTGCTAATTAGTTGGTCAGGAGGTCTAAGCAGAGAGAGAGATCTAAACCTACAAGGAGGTCTAAACAGGGAAAGAGGTTTGAACCAAAGAGGAGGTCCAAACGGGGAAGAGATCTAAAGAGGTCAAGAGAGGTCCAAAGAGGTCTGATCGAACAGAGAAAGAGGAAAACAAGACCAAAACTCGAACAACTCCAAATAAACCAAACTTTCGCATTAGTTGAAGTTCGATTAAGTCATGTTAAATCTCCAAATTTTCTAAAATCTTCAAGTTAAGCTTGGGCAACTCAACAAAACCGAATGGTTAAATTTATTTTGAAAACTTTCAAAAACTCTAGAAAATTAGGATGTTACATAATCCTCGTTGGAACACTCTCGCAAGAGTATCGCTCCTAATCAAATCTGCGCAAGGATCCAAGTACTCCACTTGTGACAGTCCTTTTCCACTCTGGATAGGTAGACTCCAAACCTTCACACCCTTCCTGGGTCTTCCACTAACGCCTCCAATGGAAGATCACCGAGAACCATGCCTCCAAGCCGTCTAGGAGACATCGATCTTCTGTTTTCTTGAACCTAGCAATGTCAAACAACTAAAAGTGACACACTACTCTAGGCTAAGCACTCCCAACTCTCCAAAATGATGAACTTCGAGCTCCTCAACATCTCATGGCTGTAGGATAATCAAATGGGTAGACGATAATCAAATGGGTAGACAAGAGAGCTCCACAAGTCGTCCAAGGCAAGTATATAGCCCCCACACCAAAATTAGCCGTTACCAACAACTTCCTCTGAAAAAGCACTCATCGGACCGACCAACCTTCATAGTCCCAATAGTCAAAATTATGGCCATCGGACCGTCCAAAGTGCATCCGGACCATCCGACTGGGTGTTGAGCCGAAGAACACCTTTGGAAAATAGTCCAATCCAATGGCCTGTTTTCATCTGGAACATCCAACCGGGAGTTTAATTTGACAACACTTTCTGCGGAAGATAGTACAACCCAAATAGCCCGTTTGGACCGGCCCATCTAACTGGGTTAACACCTCATTTGCACCACCTGTGAAAAATGGTCCAACCCGAATGGTTCGATCCGACCGAACTGTCCAACCTCAACAAGGACTATCCTTAATTTCAATTTGGACTGTTGTCCTGTACCAATCTACATACAACATTTTGAGGGAATAAGCTACATACAACATCCCAGGGCCAAGTGTCCCTTTTCCAGGTCCTCTCTTCCAAGGTTGGTGGGCAGCTGCGAAAAGAGACGAGGAAAATCTCTGATCAACTGGCATAAATTGTACAGCGGAGCTTACATCAAACAAGAATGTGTGAACTGAAAATCTGATGTACGGTTGTCACAGTGAGTGGACGAACCTCATTTCAGCTTCACCCTTCCTTTAAACATCCAGGGTAAATAGCTGGTACTAGCAACTAAATGACAATGTATAGTTGTGATTCAAAAGAATGTCGGAAACCCATCTAACTATCAACACTATTGAAACTGCTTGTGGATTCATCATACTTCCACCTGTGAAATAATTGGAAACAATATTAGGTACAATTTGTTGAGTATGCCAAATAAATTGTACTAGGGTCTGAAGTCTAAACAACAAGGATATGAGTAAATACTGAAAACAATGTTCCTGCTAGAAACATTCGTCATTCATGACTAGTTCACGTAGAATATGATTACCTAAGATTCCAATAGGTTAAAAAAAAAGTTCAAACAGAAGCATTTTTGCACTAAAAGCACATAATATTTCAAGCATATCAATAAACATTTGCAAACATAAGTTGCCTGCCCATTATTCAAAGTTTCGAACCAAACATACTCAACAGAGTCAAAATCACAAATGTATAAAGAAATTATCAAACTACTGTGTAGTTTATAACGAAAATTTATCAACAAATATTTTTGTATGCAAAGACTTTGAGCCAATTTGTGATTCTTGTGCTGCTGAATCTAGTTGGTTATGGAAATCGTTACCAATTCTAGTATAATTTTGTGGTTATAGCTCCAGAAAGGATGCTTTCAAGTTGTCATTAACTAATTGTATCCAAAAATAGCAAAAATAGAAGTGCTTTTGATAAGTTGAAACAGAACCTTCATCTGTGATGAGTTGCAACATGATAATATTAATTAATTGATAAGACAGAATCAACCAAGTCAGATGACTTCAGTGTATCCCATGTTTCTATAAATATTTGTATCTTTATTTGTACCTTGAGGTCTTTATACATCAAAATAATCCTATCAAATATGTCTGAAATGAATAATAATATTTACATGGCAAATCTTTGGTTGTCCATTAAATCATATGCTGGTCTGACACCATAATTCACACCGCTTAATATTATGTTTAGAACACAAATGCATGGTGTTATACTTCTTATTAGTACGACAAATTGTTGCCACCTTAACATTGTAATTTTACTCTTACAAACATACCTAGGGAATGACGAGAAAAATGAAGAGGACAGAACATTTAAACATGGCTACCTACATTGTTGCTTCTTGCTGAAGTGCTCTAAGGGCAAAATTGAGCAAGGATTTAAAGTTTAAACATCCAACAATTATAATTTTTCCCTTAACTAATGTGCTAGGGCCAAGCAACACAGAGGTGAATAAATCATCTAAACCCAATGAAATTCTTTCATCAAGCAAAGGATACGAGCAAAATTGTGATTCTAATGGGTCTAAGATCCGTGCAATGATCTTTTATAATTCTACTACTTTTGGATCCTAATAGTCAAGATTGTCAAGATCACGATCCGGATTGCAGAACCTTATCATGGATCACAATTCTAACAATCTTGGCTAGTAGAATCAAAATCTGGCAGAATATACAAGATCACTATATGATTCGACGATGGGAGAAATAAACCGAACTCAACCATTTATAAATCTTGTCTGACTTATTAATTAGCCCTCATATGTCATATAGCATAGTCCCCACTCCCATGTTTTGTTAATGTGCTATTAATTTACTAATTATCAAATCCAAGCAAACCTGCAGCAACGTGGCCCATTTCTAGTACACAGAATTATAAGATAAATGAGTATGGTTACATTATCAACATCCCACTGGTCTGGTCGGGCAGCCAGGTTCTGCTAATAAATATATTTGCTGATTTTTAGTTTTAACTCATCATACACTAGGTCATGTGAAGAAAGACGTATAGGAGGAGAACAGAAACAGCAGTAATGGCAGAGGAAGTGGCAGCAGCAACAACGACAACAGCGACAGAGGCAAGATAGGCACGGCAGCAGCCACTGAGCCACACCATGGAGTTGGAGTCCAAGGTGATGTTCAATTCCAGTTGGAGTTAAGAGGTAAAGTTAATGTCAATTCGTAATATGTTAGGAATGTATAAGAGTTAGATATTGAGTCCATCTCCATAGCCCAAGGGTCAGCACAATATCTATAAAAGATGGCTTGTATCATGATTGACGGCAACCAAGAATCAATCTGTTACCTCATCCCTATTCTCTATTGTCTCATCTCATTATCTCTATCTCATCCCTGATGCCACCCGGCAGCCGTGCAGCATCCTCGCCACGGACCTCCTGGGCGCAAACCAGAGAGACCTCTTACCTCGCACAGCTACCCGTTACGCTTGCTAGCGCGTGACACACTAACTAATGCAAGAGAAAATATCAAAGGATCAGAAACAAACCTGCAAAAGAAAATTGGATGCAGCCCACTATCTGAACTGACCACCTGACTTCTTCTCTTGGTCTCTTTAAACTTGTCAACATGCAACACCTGACATGGGCCACAAATTGCAGAAACCATTACCATTATTTGATTATTTGAAGCATATACCTGCAAGAAGACAGCACCATCAAGGAAATCCAACAAGTCAATAGCATTTCTGATAGCAAGGAGCCAAGGACAATCCTTTTCACATCGTGAAAATTTGATAAGATACTACAACACAAGAAAAGCATGAGAAAGCTCAGATCTAGCTTATAATTTCTAGTATTGCGGGATAGGACGTCTGTTCAACGAAGAGACGCACATAGTTTCTCTGGTTTGTTGATTCAATAACTTCGAATATGTATAGTGTATAGATTGGTTATGTTGTTTAAAAGAACTATTGATACATGTTAATTGCATCTTTCCTATCTTATCCAAAAGCAACCCTTCGAATCTTGACTTGCAGTTTCACGAAAATAGTTAGTTGGCTCACCTCCTTCTCATCAACGGTACATGGTTTGCTAATCGATTCTGGAATATCCGAGGCAAATAGATACGGATTAAACATAGCCAGCTTAGACCTCGAGTCATGCTCTTCCCACAGTGACTGCAAAAAGATAACAGTAACCACACTGTTTTAAAGAGAATACAAAAAAAAAAACAGTTTTTGATAGGTGAAGAGGGGAGTGATAACCTATCAACGTCCTAGCATGCAAAGGGATCTACACCATAGTTGGGGGGTAATAAAAAAAGGAAAGATACCTGTAGCATGGACGGAGCAGACTTGCTATCTTTGGAGGCAATCAAAATATGATCTTGAAGATTGTACGCTGTACCATCAACGCTACAAGAGTTATAGTAAGTCTTATTGTCGACAATTTTGAGGACATCACCAACCCAATCCACAACACTAAGATCTGTGCTGCGACCTACAGCTTCATCCTTAGGACCTCCCACAACTTCATGCTTAGGACAAATGTCCCCATTTGATGTCACCTGATGAGCATTGCTATGCTCTGAAGCCTCTGACATGGCATTTTCTTCCGTTGTTTCCTCATCCTGAGGCTTCCCTATCCCATTGTCAGCGGCTCCATCTGCTTGATGTCTTTCATCTGTTGGTGTTCTACCGCTGCTGGTTATTTGTACATGTTTCCTTGGATGTTGGTCAGAGTTTCCTTCAGTCCCACGCTTTTGTTCAGAAGAAACAATGAAAGAATAATCCGAATTTTTAATACCAGAAATTGCAGTAGATTGCAGCGTGGAATCATTTGCTGAATTCACAGCACACGAGGGTAACTCACTGCTCTCGCTTTGCATATGAGATTGCTTTGACAGATTGCCAGCACCACCGTATGCTGATGCTCCATTACTTTGAATTTCATTGCAGGGTTTTACAGTCTCTGTAACTGCGCCACTGCAAGGTGGGCCATGTCCTTCCTTTTGTTTAGATGAAGTTTCAGCATGTTTAACATTTTCCTTTTGAGATCCAGAAGCAGAGACTGATTGCACTTTTGAACTAGTAGTGTTTAAAGCCGATGTATCACTGTTATGTACAGTCCTGTCAGCTTCGCTGGAGTTTTGCTTGAGAACACTTCCATATTCTGCCACGTTTTGATTATTATCCTTTGTGGTTGGATGTTCTGAAGCTCTCTGTGAAGTAACACCACTGGTCACACTAGCCTTTGGTGCAACGATCGTTCTTGCAACCTTGCCATATTTTGGAGGCAGGGGTTTGCCCTTACTATGTGCTACGCATGTTGGACAATACCAATCGGTTATAGGCAGACCTTTGTTCCCATAATGCTTAAGGCACTTTAAGTGTACCCCCCTCTCGCAAGCATCACAAACGAGCAAACTCTCCACATCAGTGATAAAAACTTTACATATTTGACAGTCCAGTTGAGCATGCATATACTCAGTTGATGGTAGAGTCCAGCTAGGATGATTGGCAGGTTGGTGCAGGATTTGTTGAACATTTTTTGCTATTGAATTGTGATTGGAGAAGATGGATTGTTGTCCCATAACAGTGTTCCCTGTGACTGGTTGAATTGCCTTTTTATCCTGAGATTTCCCTGCTTGACTGGAACTCTGAATGGTATTTTGAATGGACCTAGTAGCAGTAGAATGGACTGATTTATTTGCTTGGCCAATAGTTGCTGCAGCAACAGGTGACATACAAATTATTCTCTAAGTCAGCAGATTCAATGAAACACATCCCATTCAAAATTAATTGTATCAAAATGGCATGGTGTGAATATTTCTGACAAAAAAGTTTCTATATTTCTCCCCTTTCACCTCTCTTCATTTGGAGCATGAGAAGGAGATGGTGGAAGTGTTTTATTTTAAAAAAGAGATCATTGTTACTGTAGTCATTCCATAAATATATATAGAAAGTATACTTTATATGCAAGAGAGGACTAACAACAATTCAATAATTCACCATTATGACAATCAAGGCACCAGAGGAGCATTGAATTAAAAAGATGAATGCTATGTGAACAAGAAGTTTGCGATTCCCAGACTAGCAATCATGCTGTTGTCAAATTTCAGTGTTGTGTGGTCTGCATATAACTTCTGAATAACCGATTCTGTAAGTGGGATATATATCTTTAGGTTAGGAAATATGGGGAAATATTTTGCACTCCGAGTAGGTACTCCCATGGGTGCATTTTGTTTATGTACTTCTCCGGAACATGGTAGGCACCTTTTCGAGTATCTCATGTACAATTGTACATTATCCAACTTATGCCTTGCAAAATATACATGATTAGTACAGAGTACCTGAGATGACATTAAAACTACAAAAGTACATTGGCATAAACAATAAAAATGTGCATACTAGTGGGAGTAACTATTCCTAGAAGTGCAAAATCAGCTTCCTAAGAAACATATTTATCTTTGTGCATGAAATATTGAAATGTAATAATACTTTTACATGAGAAAGGTCACATTTAAATAGACCTAGACAAAGTTTGAGAGCAAAACGTTAAGAAAGAGTGGTCTTAAGGATAAATAAAGGATAAAAAATTATTCCAGGTTTATGAACAGGAATAACAGTTATAACATGGATAGTGTAAGCCAAACATGTGTGTAACAACATGTCACCGTACCTCCACTTTGTGTGAGATTAGGACCATTAACACCTTTTTCCACTTTAATATTTGCAGAACCAACAGGTGGTAGTGAAACAATTGAAGGAATGCTAGCAGATTTCACAGAAGATGCTACTGCTGGTGTTTCATTTAATCGGGTCTGCTTCAAGATACTTGGGGATGACATAGTTACAGGAGCTGTGGCAGGGAATGAAGCAACAGCTGATATGTTCCTGGGTGATCCAGCAGTAGACTTAGAAGCTCCATGATGGAATACAGTTGTTGCACTCGAGGTTGTTGTTTGAGGCACAATAGTTGTCGGATGCACTGGAGATTCCTTGACTTCTTCCATCTATTTCAAAAAAAGGAAAGAGAACCAGAAATCACATAAAATTTTACTTAGCAAATATACACCAAGAAATTCAACTAGATTACAATATATAGCATATTAGCATGCTGAACAAATGAAACGGAAGAAAATGGACTCCCATACTAAAAGCTATCAAGACCTATGATAACCCGATACGGGATACCGGTAGTCCGGTACAACGATACGGATACGGAGATATGCAATTTCCCAAAAACACGAATACATCGATACAGCGACTAATGCATATATGTATTTTAAAATAAGAAAATTGTAGAGAGGCTACGAGAGATTGAGACAATAAGATTGCCTTGATAAAAAGTTAAGAACCATAGCATTCGTTGCCTCACAACTTGAGCGACTCATACCTCAGTCCATGTGGCGGCCAAGAGGGGGGAGGAAGGGCGGCTTGCTGGCGGTGGCAGCTGCAGAGAAGGTGAGCAAGAGGCGGCAGCCGAGAGGGGGGAGGTGACCAGGCAACGTCGACGCTGGTGCGAGATGTGCTCGATTAGGGCTCGAGGGAGGGATAGTGTGTTGTTGGGCCTGGGAGTGGCAGTTTTTGGTTGGGCTTTTCTTGGGCTTTCAAATGAGTGGTATTGGGCCTGGCATATCGGGGGCGTATCAAGAAGTATCGGCGACATATCGGGATTTATTTATTTATTTTTGAAGCAGAATTTCACCGATACTTGGCGATACCGTATCATCGTATCGCGTACAGGAACGTCGCAGATCATGACCAATAAGGGAATTGAATTGAACACGAAAAGGGGAACACTTCCATTTCCAAAGAACATTATTCACATTCTCCATTACTCCTTTTTGCACATATAGGTAAAATTTCAGTGCTTGGAGATTTCTTTTTGTTGCCTCTACTCTTATGTGTACATTTTGTGCACAGGCATTAGTGTAACACGTCTTTGATATGAAAGACTGTATGTAGCCTTCGACCAGTGAATTGCAAGGTTTGCTCCCTTCTGGTTTAGCACATATTTCCTTTGTTTCCAAACAGATGTTGTTTCAAACACGACACGGTTACCAATACACAACTTTGACAATAATTTTCTTTATTTGTATGCTCGTAAAAATTACAAAAAAATATAACAAGGCAAAATTGGCAACATAACACTCCATTTTTGTGGCTAAGGCTCAGGGACACCACGAGACGAAACCAATAGTTAGTTGTGTACTATTATGAATCCACGGTACTTTGTTGGAACACACAGCAGGCATTAAAATATTAATATTTTGAAATATCGGAAAGACAAGAGGGGTGAAATGTCAGTTTTTCCCTTTGAGACGAAACCCATTTGGAGTGAAATGTTGGAGTGCAGAGGGAAGCAATTGTGGCATGGTTAGGTCTGGTCTGAAACATCCCTAGGTACACCTATGATATTTCTTGTCTTTTATTTCTTTTCCAAATCACCCGGAAATCATATTGTAAGCCCACAGTGTGTTCCGGCAAAGCAACATGGATTCATACTGATACTCAGCTATGATCAGTTTCGCAGTGTGACTGAGCCATAGCCACAAAAATGGAGTGTGTTGTAGTTTCGCAAAAATTAATGGTACGGAAGTACTTTTGATAATAAATCTACTAATATAATAATTTCCATCTGACAAATCTAAATATGTTTGTGTATATTTTTGCTCAAAGTTTTAAAAGTTTGACCTCATGCATTCAAAAACAACAGCTATTTAGAAACAGAGAAACGGAGGGAGTATTCTATAGTACAATCGGGCATAATTACTTGCAGGTACAAGGCCCTGCATGGCTGCGTATCACTCATGACCGTCAAATGGTGGCCGGTACTCTCGTGGGTAGGGGTGAAAACGGATCAGATACGGACGGATAATGGCTCTGCCATATTTGTTTTCACATTTTTTTCCGGATCCGGATACGAATACGGATACGAATAATATCGAATACGAATACGGAGCGAATACGAATCGCAACTAATACGGTCGCGGATATTTTTTGAAACATGAAAACCCCTTAAATTGTATGCCAAAAATTAACGAAAACATATAACTAGTTTATTTGATGCAAACATTCATGAATTGTTCATATTTTCAGTAACCACACATAATATTAGCACTAGTAAGCTGCATTAACTAGTTCATCACAAACATAACACTTAGTTTACCATATTTAGCTCATAAGTCATAACTCACAAAGTCACAAGTCATCACGCATTCATATTTCGTTCATCACATACATAAACTTAGTTCACACTAACATTGATCAAGCTAGATGGTTAATCTATACGCAAATGACTATAACATCCCAAAGTATGTTACCAAAAATAAAATTAATAAAGTTATTATTTTATTGGATTTTCTTAGATTTAAAAGAGTTTTCTTGGTTAAAAGAAAAATAATAAAATAAAGTCAATTATTTAATTTCCTAGTTTTAATGTCAAAAATAAAATTTATTGAGTTTTTGGGATTTTATTGATTTAAAGTGAAAAAGGAAATTTTAATTAATTTCTTGAATTTTCTGGATTTTAAAAGGTTTTTCCTATTTTTCAGAAATTAAAAATAATTTATGTGCAAAAATAAAAACCAACTTAAAGTTGGTATTCATTTTATTAGGTTCAAAATAATTCAAGGAATTTCTGTAATTTTTTCTAGAATTTTTTAACTCTATTTGCTATTTTCTAAAAGACTATTTGATTTGATATATTTTCTGAAATTGGGAAATCGATTAAAATCTCATTTTCTCTTTTGGGCCAAAATCCTCTTTTGGGCCGAAATCCGGATATCCGGATAATCCGTCTTCGTATTCGTATCCGCCGGATAGCATGCCTACCATATTCGTTTCCGTTTTCGATAAAAAAAATCCGAATTCTTTCCGATCCCGAGATAATCCGAATCTGTTTCGTGGGGTTGAAAGCTCGCTTACCACTTGGCGTTATGGCATTATCTAGATGAACACTTATTAACGTTAACAACTCAAACTCATCACATGCAGCGGTGGGAAGCGAACGAGGGTTAACTATTAAATGAGTGAGAAGAGGCGTCAAAACAAACCTTGCGCCTGGTGAGGAGGATCCTCTCTGCGATGGAGGCCCTGTGGGGGCGGTAGCCCATGGCGGCGGGGTCCCTGGCGCGGCTGAGCGCGAGGTCCTCGACGAGCGTGCGCATGGCCTCCCTCGGGAACAGCTCCTTGGGCCGCACCTCCCCCGCCGCGGCCGCCACCGCCTCCGCCAGCCGCGCCCGCGCCTCCGCCGCAAGCGCGCGCTCCGCGGCCGTCGGAGCCCTCCCGGCCCGAGCCTCCCCGGCCCCGCCAGCACCATCACAATCTCCGCCACACGCCCCAGCTCCCCGGCCGCCCGCCGCCGCTTCCGCCCGTTCCCCATGGCGCGCGCGCGCGAGGGAGGCGAAACCCTAGGAGGGTAGAGGGCGCTTCGAGAAGGGGGCGTGGAGTTTGAAAGGCTCACTTGGCGCCTGGTTAGAGTGGAGGAGGGTGGCGAGGGAGGTGAGGATTCGTGGGGGAATTTGAGCGGACGCGAGCGAGGGGGAGAGCGAGAGACATTAGTCATTAGAGAAGCTTTTGGAAGCACAGCCAGTACGCGCTGCTTGCGCACGGGGGATTTCTCTTTTCTTTCCTTGTTTTCCGACGTGGGAAGTTGTTGTTGGGCTGGGTCGCGTTGGTGCTTGCAGGGACGGAAGGTGCGGATGGGGTACACGTGGCAGGAGGATGCCTTGAGCGCCGTTGGTTAGAATGATCACGTCGTCTGGTTACAATTTGTTAGCTCACCTTCAGTACCATGTGCAAGTCTTCATTAAAAAAAGGTACAATGAACAATAGCACAATGTTTTTTTTGGGAAAAGTCTTATCGAGGAACCGTCGCTGACGAGTCTAGTCCAAACGATAACCTCGTAGACAAGCGTAGAATCGCTTAGAACAATACAAGAACAAACAGTACACAATAGTAGATTGAACACAGAGATATGCAGGACTTCTTGCTTCTCTTTATTCCTCTTCTGTAAACGGTAATACAATGATTGGGGGTTCCCTTCTTTATATAGTTTTCAGAGTGGATGAGGAGCTCATCATAGGTCAGACCTGTAAGGTATGGGTCTAGGGTTTCCTAACACTCCTCCTTGGGCACTCATCCATCATGTTCATGTCTCGTCAAAACTCCACAAAAATCCAATGGAAAAAATTTAGAGAAAGAGTACACGAAACATGTTCTCACAGGCCGCATTTAATTGCCTCATTAAAACCTTGATTAATTCTTATATACCATCAAATTTGGCCTCAATCACGATTGTGTCATTGACATGTGGGGTCAGGGCCCACATATCAATGACACAGTGAGTGGCATATAAGGGATGAGGCCAACTTTCGGTGGCATATAAGGAATTAGCCCAAAAACCTTAGCTGAGAAACTTCATGAAAACTCGTTAAGATAAAAAGAGTACAATCCACTCAATTTCATTTAATCTTCAGGATTTACTCTTTAGGTATTCGATCTTCATGATCAAATTTCAATAATGAGTTTGTGAAGATTCTCCCCATGAATTCTGCACTTCTCCAAGTCTCATCATTCCAATTCCACGCATGTATCTTTCAAAGCTAGATGCTGGAAGTGACTTAGTGAATAAATCTACAAGAT
This sequence comes from Phyllostachys edulis, assembly GCA_036346405.1. Taxonomy (NCBI): domain Eukaryota; kingdom Viridiplantae; phylum Streptophyta; class Magnoliopsida; order Poales; family Poaceae; genus Phyllostachys; species Phyllostachys edulis. The sequence goes on from CM070556.1 coordinate 34,825,411, forward strand.
TTTCACATGACTTAGTATGCAGTACTTTAATTTCGTCCATCTTTTGTAATTCATGAGCATAGAAGAACTTGGGGTTGATATGCTTTGTGAGAGGACTCTTCACATAACCAACATGCACTTGTGCAACACAAACTGTATTATCTTCATAGATAATAGTGGGGGTTTGCGCGGTATTCAATCCACACGACTGTTGGATGTGGTGAATTATCTGCCCAAGCCAAGCACATTCTCGTGAGGCCTCTTACAGTGCTATGATTTCCGAGTGGTTCGTCGGAGTCAATACAAGACTTTACTTAGACGATTTCCATGAAATTGCAGTCGAGTGGCTCGACCCCAAGTACCGGTGCAAGCGGGAATTTAGAAACGATTTCAAGCCGTAATTAGTACTTTAGTGGTATGTCTTTCTGTGTTTATTATTTATGATGAATTAATCTAAATACTCACTACCCATCTATTTTTGACAGGTTGTTACTAGTATATTCAATAATTTAGTATTTTGGTGGCAAATTGTTATGTAAACTTCATTGATGAGGTACATTTTCTATATTTTACCTGTTTTTGTATGTTCACATGATGCGGATTATAGTTTTGAGTTTCATTTAGTGTCATATGCTCTATTTACAGTGATAGCAACGTGTATTATATATGTCTTACTTTGTTATTGGATAATACTAGTAGTTCATTCTGCCCAACCTAAATTTCAATCTCGGGTCTACCACTGTGTAGGATGAATGATGAATGGATCATTCAGTACATATATTTCCTGTAGGATGAATGGATAATGGGCGATGAGATTGCACCAGTCGGTCAAGTTCTCCTCCCTTGCGTCCCACGATCCTCGATATATATATGAAGCCGGTTTTAAAGGCGCAAATAACCACTGCTTGGAGATTTTATAGAGAAGAAGTCATCATAGACGGTTTCTTAGGACAACCCGTCTGTGATAGTCTGCATCACAGATGGTTCGAAAACCGTCTGTGATGACCTCATGTCATTATTGACCCATAAACTCAGACGACTCACGAAACCGTCTATGATAACGTTTTTGAACTGTCTATGATGGCCTTTTCTATAGTAGTGGTGGGACTAGTGCTGGCCAAATGGGCCAAGACGGCTCTTGTATCAGAGGGCGACGAGCACCACGCCGCACGCGATCGTTCATGGGCGTCGGTTGCAAGACGAGGCCCGGGCGTGCTTCGCTACCACCTCGACGCGGTGGGCGGCCAAGACGCAGACGGCGGCAGCGGCAATGGCGGCGGGCACGGCCAAGCGGGAGAGCGGACGCCGCACAGACGCCGCAGTCACTTGCCGTCGAGGAGGAGGAGGCCAGGAGGGCCGAGGCGTCGCGGCCTCGCGGCGCAAGCGTTGTCTTGCCGTCGCGGAGGAGGAGGAGGCTAGGAGGCCGAGGCGTCGCGGCCTCATGGCGCACGTTCTTCTGCCGAGCGGGAGGGAGGAGGATGCGAGCGGCAAAGCAACATGCAAGACACGGCAGCCGCACCGACGCCGAGCAGACGGAGGAGGTGACGGGTCGTCAAGGCGGTGGGTCGCCGAGGCGGCACCGTATGGAAGCGAGGCGGCCGGTCGACGAGGTCGGGCGGTGCCTGAGGCAGCGGGTTGTCGGGCGCCCATGGCGAGGCGAGGAGGCGGTGGGGTCGCGCCGCCATGGGAGGCGAGGAGGCGGCGGGTCGCATCCACCGGGAGTGGGAGGCGAGGAGGTGGCGGGTCGCGAGGCCGAGCCCGAGGCGAGGACGGGAGGAGGCGGCGAAACGGGTGAGGGCGACACTAGCCTGGGGGTAGAAGAAGGCGGCCGGGGCTTGTCGGGCCGTGTCGGGCCTTGGTAGTGCAGACATGAAGACAACCGAAAAAAAAACGGCCGTTTTTTTGACCGTTAGATGAATTTTTTTGACCGTTGAGTGCATATTTTTACCGTTATGGGCTTAAAAAATAGCAAACAAATTGCAAAAATTCCGAAATTTTTTTCTATAAATAGGTATCATACCCCCCCCCCTCATTTAGCACCCCTTCATTCTCTATTCTCTCTTTGAAATTGTGTTGTGCAAATTCAAATCCGTGTTGAGCTAATTTGGCAAAATTCAAAAAATTTGTGCCAAAATTTGGAAATTTCAATTTTAAATTCGACAAGTCAAATGAAAGAGGTACAATACTATTTTTGTAATACTTTTATTGTCAATTATTGTTATGCTAAGATTAAAGTAGTAATAATGTTAGTTTCGATTTTGCGCTTTTAGTTATGGGCATCCTTACGATAGCTTTGCTCTTAGTGAGTTCGGACTTTCATCGAATCTAAATTGCGTCTATGGAAGCGGCGATCGCCTCAAATGAACCGGAGGTTTCACCGGAGGAGCAAGTCTTTGGAGTTCCGCCATCGCTCGACATCAAGATCGTGCTCAACAAGCAACCGAGCAAAGAGGTCGAGGCCGTCTACATCGAGAGTGTGGGAGAATTTCGACAGACAACCCGCAAGACGCAATGAAATGAGGTACCATATGCTATTTGTAAAATTTATCGCCATGAATTGTCTGCAAAGTCTACAGGTGGAACGGGGCACTTGCTTAGACATGCTACAAGGTGTCGAACCAAGCAAGAATTGGCGATGAGGCAGACGCAACTGCAATACAACCCCAACGGACGCAGTATCTAGTCGACTACGATCCTCAGGTAGCCCGCCAATCTCTTTGTCGTTAAATTGCTTCTAAGGATTTACCGTTAGGCTTTGGCGAGTCTACTTCTTTCCAAAATTACATTAGGATCGCATAATCCTAGATTTTCTTCCGCTTTCTGACGCACAACAACAAGGGATCTAGTGAAATACTATAATGAACGCCGTAATAAAATAAAGGAACTATTTAGTACGTGCACATTTTAGGTGGCCTTGACCTCGGACATATGAAGTGGTCGGGCTAGGGAGGATTATCTTAGTGTAGTTGCGTATTATGTTAATGACGACTGTGTAATGGAGAAAAGGATTATAGGTTTGAAATTAATTGATGTAGCACACACGGGAGAATATTATGAATCAGTATTATCAAAGTCGTGGAAGACTTTGGTCTTACAGATAAAATATTCACAATTACCTTAAACAACGCCGCTTCAAACTCTAGGGCCATGGACATTCTTACTCCAGTGTTGAGTACATATGCCGATTCGTTCTTGCTACATCAACGATGCGCTTGTCATATTATCAACCTTATAGTCAAATGTGGTCTGAAGAGGTTGAGTCCGTATATTAAAGCTTTTCGCGATGCGATTTCTTTCTTGAATAATTCTAACGTAAGAATAGCACAATATAAGAACTTCTGCAGGGCGATGGGTGTACGTCCAAGAAAGTTCGGTTTGGACATGGAGGTAAGGTGGAACTCTACTTACCTCATGCTTAAGCATCTTTTACCATACAAGAGCAATTTTTCTGTTTTTATTCAAACACACTATCCTAGCACTGACGGTACTTTGCTATTAACTGGGCAACATTGGTTCATTGCTTTGAGAAGGTATTGTCATTTTTAGAAATTTTTACAAGGCAAGCTACCGCCTACTATCCAACATCTTCTATCATTGTGCATACTATTTCTGATTGCTACTCAATTGAAAATGTATGAAAATGACTTAGTTTTACGTGAGGTCATTGTTTCCATGAAATCTAAATACCTTAAATATTGGAGAGAAATCCCTTACCTATATGCATTTGCATTTGTTTTAGATCCTAGGGCTAAAATGGGTGCATTTGGTCTTGTGACTTGATCTTCTTAGTGATGCTACTGGGGCTAGACTATACTAACTATTTTGCGAAGTTCGTTCTCTGCTAAACGAGGTTTACCAAAGGTATGAAAATAAGTTCCGGAGTCCGCTTAGCGACCTCCATAGCTCCCCACCTCGAGTGGGAAGACAAGTATGTGGGGCACGATCTTGGTGCCTCTTCCTCCGTGTCCGAGTCAAGGTCTTCGCTCTTCTTCTTCTTACGCACTACCTTTGCCGACCAAGAGCCACAAGGAGCGGGAACTATCCACCTATCTCGACAGCGATACGGTGGATTTCAACGCAGAAGGCTTCATTATCTTGCAATGGTGGCAAGCCCATAAGTTAACATATCCCGTGCTATCCATACTTGCACGCGATGTGTTAATCGTTCTCGCTCTACGGTTCCTCCCGAGTGCGCTTTCGATCTTTCCGAAGAATATTGGAGGAAAGAAGAACAAGTCTCACAAGTGAGATGTTGGAGATCCTTCTAACTGTGAAGGACTAGGAACAAGTCGATTCATGAACACAACACTCTGTGGAAAATCCAGAGTTGTCGGAGGTGTTCAAAATTTGTACTTAGACAATGACACCGACACATAGAACAAAGATGTATCATGTCTGTAGAATTGTAGAGCTATAGGCTGTACTTTTTTTCCTTTACCAAGGTTTTCTCATTTTGAGTTTTTACTTGGCGAAAGTTTTAACGAGGCAGCCAATTGGACATTAATAAAGCTCTTTATTACATTTTCAATATGAGATTTCTAATTTTCGTGTCTATTTTAGAATTCTACATATTTTTATAATTTTTCTGGATTTTTTGGATTTTCTTGTTACGATGGGCCAAGCGGGCGAACGCTACCGACGGCCAAACAACCAGACGTGCCGTCTTGACGCAACGAATGCCGTCGGTCGTGCTTGGTCATGACCGACCCATGGGCGGCCGACGCGCACGAATAATACACAGTCGAACAGGCCGTGCCTAAATGGGTGCCTTTCAGTCGCCGTCTTGGTCTTGTCGGCCGCGCCCATTTGGCCAGGTTTGGGTGGGACGTATTGCGGGCTAGTCGCACTTTGTCCACTTGGCCGCAAGCTTTTATGCTAGTCAATGCGACAGCCCACAAAGCTCTTATATAGGCAACACGACGTCCATGAAGCCTGCAACTTCACGATCAATTGCTTTGCTCACTGAGACCATAAATCAATTGTTTGTTGACTGTTGTTGTATCAGTATTTCTCACCTTCATGTATGTGAAAATGAAAGACACGGCTGCCGTTGCTCATTGCTGCCAAGTGTTAGGAAAGGTGTGGCTCTTCCCCGCCGCCTGCGGAGAGCCATACCAACTTCTCAGTGAGGTCGGCTGCACCCGACGATAAGCCCTCGCCATCCGCCATGCCGTATTAGATGATAGGGTTTTGAGAGACGGAAGAATCAAGAAGGAATAGAGATGCCTCCAATGTGTGGCTTTACCAACCTTGCTTTACCACGCCACTTCTCTCTAGCCCGTCGCAACGCCATTGCCGAATCTGCCGCCTGATGAGGGCATCCTTAGCTCTTTACCATCTTCTGCTACTACAGATCAAGCTACAAGTTTTGAAGCTCCAAATCTGCCATCTGGATCTATTACAAGAGCACGGGCCATATTATTAAAAGAACAGGTGAATTTGTTTCTAGCTGAATCACATAATGTTATCGATGGAAATTTCATACTACCTAAAAATAGTGTTTTGCTTGTGCTTAGATTTGAAGATTCAATAATGAACGGAGATGAAGGACATGAGGAAGATGCGGGCATTCAACAAGGTCTACGACAAGTTCCTCAGGATCCACGACCACTTCCAGGACCACCCCGGAGGTCTTCAGGACCTTCCTCCAGGACCTCCCCAAGATCTTTCTCTAGGACCTCCACAGGACCTCCCCAGGACCTTCCTCCAGTACCTCCCCAGGACCTCTTCGGGACCTCCCTAGGACCAGTCCTACGACACTCGATACTCAACATAAATAGTATTGTTCGTAGATAAGTTATAGTATATATCTTTTAGATGGAGTCGGTTGTAATCTTTCCATATCTGTATTAGAAAAGAATCTTTGTACGATACGTGAGTTAGAGATAGAATCGACATTAAGCCGTGTGTGAGTCAGCCGCACCCTTAGGTGCTAATATAAGGCCAGGGCTTTGCCCATTGTAAAGACAGACCATTTTATGCATAAGATTGAAACATAGCTATTGCTTGTTCTTTCAAACCAGAGTTCATGCGAGGACTTTGAGACAGAATTGGGCGATCCATTGGTTCATCCTACACTTCAAGGTCAAGCTGTCGTTTCATTGGGAATTGGGGGCTGGACAATTGTCGCTAGTGGTCTCGCGACGATCATCTATCCAGTGTGTTTTGGGCGATATCCAAAAAGTTGAGGATTCGTGCATTGGCGCGAGGGTTCAGCTAGCGATATCGACTATTTTGCATCATCTATCTACGTTTCTCACTGAGAAGATCGGGCAACCCCCATATCACCGCAGCCACACACCCCTATTGTTGAAGAGATGAAGACGTCGAGTCGAAGGGGATGAGGGCGGGTAATCACCGAACCGGGCTTGTGAAGCTCACGTGACCTTTTAGTGGGCCAAGTGAAGTAACGGGATATACGACCACGTAGTGGGACATATGAACGTCCCACAAGTAGTCACTTAATTTTTAAGTAAGCCCAACAGCACCCACTTATTGTTTTATGTGAGACGAGTTTAGTGGGTTCGTGCATCCACTTACACCCGTAGGCGTGATAATCAAGGGCAAAACGGTTGAAGAACTTCAGCCTTCTATAAATTTCACGACTTTTATGGTGCTTACAAGGTACTTTTGGTGCATCCTCTCAAAAAAAAATCAACCATTGATGTACACGGGGTAGATCAGGAATATAATGTTTCTAAACATAGACAATTTAGTAACTGTTCATTGTCCTATCCCCAACCTATTCGTCGTCGCCGCTCGCAATACTCCGACGCGGTGGCATTTCCTCCTACATTGGTCCCTACTTAGGGTGCGTTTGGTTGGTGGGATGAGGTTGAATGGGATGGGATGGTACAGGTAGGATGGGATCGTCCTGGATGAGATGATACAAGTATGGTGTTTGGTTGGTGGGATAGGATGATACATGATTTTGTTTGGTTGGTGGGATATGATGGTTCTGGTTGATTCAAGATGGTGTTTGGTTTGATGAATAAGGTTGTGTTTGGATTGCATATGTGGGGTCCACATGATATTTTTTGCACTAAAATATGCCAAGAGTGGTCTTCTTGTTTTGTTGATTAAATGACAAGGAACACAACGGTTCAATCGGATCGCAAATCGGATACTCGGTTTAGGAAATATAGTCATTTGAAGCTCGTAAATCAAACTATTTTTTCCGTGCGCGTCTTGGAATTCGAGTGAACGGTGTGGTTCGCGTTTTTTTCCCGAACGGGATGATACAGCATAAACAGAGAATATTCTCTTTTCTTGAACCATCCCATCCCGAATGGTTTGGTTCCATTCAACCAACCAAACACCTGAACGAGCTCATTTCCTGTACCGGATGGTTCAGGACCAAATAATTCGAGGAACCAAACGCACCCTTACTTGCTCCCCTACCCCTGTCTCGGAGTCCAGAAGATTCAAGGAATGCACCCCTCCTGTTTCCCGTCCTCATCTACAGACTACACTAGAGCTAGTTTGGAGCTTTCAACAGCACAGAAATTTCCAAAACCATGAAAGTTCATGGGGCTCCTCGGCTCCTCCCCACAACCAGATCAACTTTTGTGGGAATTCCTCCCCACAAGTATTTTTCGACAGAACAAAGTCTGACTAACTGTTTAAAAATTGTGATGTCTACTGTTTTAATTTGATGGAAAAGTGAGGACAGGAGTGTTTCTGAAAAAAAAAACTTGTGGGGATGCTTACCACAAAAGAAGTTGTAGGGGTGTTTCTGAAACCCACTAATTTTGTAAAGCTTTCTCCGTTGACAACAATGAAACGAGTCAAAAAGTCAAAGCACAAAGCATGGGCTAATCGCTGATTATAAACAATGAAGGACTCGCGGGAATTACCTGACATGTCTGCATAAACTGCACGGTGATGAGACAAGTATTTTCCATGGTTAGTCCAGGCCATTTCTACGTTCTGCCGTGCACGGCATTCCATCTAAGTCTGACCGGTCTACATGAGGAGCTGTACAGAAGCCATACTCGGTAGCAGCATGAATAAATAAGGCTGTGTTGTGCCTTGTTCTTCTCATTCCAAGTACAAAAGATACGCATATGCTTCTATGGCGTCTAAAACCTTTGTCGTATTCTGTGTGATCCTGGCCTCTCTCCTGTTCATCCCACAGGTGGTGCTTGCCGCCAGAGACCCTGCTCAAACCAGTGGTACTCATACTTCAGCTCTCAACTTCCATAGCTATCCATCCATGACATGCAGTGCTCCTTGATTGTTTCAACTAGTATGGAGTAATTTTTACGTTCGGACATTTTGTCCTGGGTACTTGCTTTTTTTTTCCGACAAAAAGGATAAATTATCGGCGTAGTCCTGCTTCGTTCAGTGTTAGAAAAAAAAAACATTTCATCTGATGAGATATGGTGCTTGGATGTCAACTGCAGATGCAAGCGATATGAAGCAAGTAGGAGCGAGAAGCTTGCAACAATACCCAGGTGGTTGGCCACCCCAAGGTTATCCGACGGCGCCCAGACCACCGCATTAGTTTTCACGAAACTTTGCTACACCCATGTCTTTCATCTGAAATATGTACGAAAAATATGTTGATTAAAGGTCTTCAAGAGTTCACCAAACTATGTACTTAAAGTCTGAATATGCAGTGCTCACGAATAAATTAGTAAGAACATTTTTAAGTCCAATTCAAACGGTCACACAAAATGTTCTAGTGAATAAATCATCAGGCTGGCTGATCTCTGTTTTCCAATGATGTTATGCTAATGCCAAGAGCTATGTTATGTAACATGCTTACTGTGTCCATGGGATCTCATGAATAAGAAGAAAATATGTCCAGAAAGCATCGGATATAGCTTAACATGGGAATTGCTTCTTGGTCTCAGGTGCTACTCCAATATCTCAAGAACACTACTATAATTTCTCCTGACGATCCAAAATACAGCACCTGGTGGCACATGCTCATACTGCGCTGCGCCAGTGCGCCCAACAACGAAAGATAGCATCAACAGCAGTTGTGACACGGGTTGGCCCGATCTTGTGATGGCGATGATCACGCGAACCGCGAAGATAACATGAAGATAGCAACATGATCTAAAGTTGTTTCGTCAAGCAATCAATTACAACAACAACAATCGCACTACAACCCTCATGATAATCCAATTCACACATCCAGCACGGAGGGGAGCACACGGAGAGGTTGACCATAACTGATCAATCCAAGCAATTCACAGGAACAATGAAAGATAAGAGCACTGGGTTCTGGAAAAAAACAAGGAACAAGCAAATATCCGATTCAATCTGAAAATGACGTGGTCTCCCCTTAAAGGGACGTGTACAAGAGTTTATGTAGCATTCCTAAGACTTACAACAAAATTGGACTCCAACACGAACTAAAAAGAAAAACCTAAGTTACAACCAAGACTTGCTTCAGAGATGGCGGCACAGACACATGTAAAGTTTGTTTGGTTGGTGCCCTGGATTCCATGACTGGAAAAAAGTGGTGCCTGGAGGTAGCCTGAAAAGTATATGATTTTTGCCTGGCCAGACAAACCTGAAGATAAGTTGTTTGGTTGGAAATTTGTGTCTGGAATTGGTGAATGAAAAATAGACCGTTGGATTGAACCAATATACAATGGATAAGCTGCTTGCCGAACTGCGAGCGAGCGCTCGATTCTACGCTGAGCCAGCAAATCGGCGGCGGCGTTCAAACAACGATGAGGGAGATTCCCGGTGCTCTCCAGGCCAGGCGAAACTTCTCCAGGAACGAAAGCAAACAGCCCCGTAATCTAGGGCAGGCACTATACCCATTGTATGGGTCTTAGAATAAGCTCTCCAACAAGTACTCAAACAAAGAAAACAGACTCTATTTTGTGAAAGATATTGACTTTTTAATACCACACTCCGATGAGTGTGACGAGTCGAATCCAAATTGGATTCAATCCTTATCTTCATTTTCCTTGTTTGAACTAACTTGAATCCGTAAAAAACATGTTAAAGGAAGCCTTCTAAGCCTTTAAAAAGTCATGTAATAGTAGCAAGTCAACCAAAGATACCATAGCCAAGAACTTTTCAATTTTGTCAACTCTCACGCGACGCCCGATCTGTGTAGCATGCAATCTAATGGCCATAAATTTTTGTAGAAAGTTCCAAATCATGTTCCGTTTGATGCGTTGGAAAACAGACTCGATAAGCTTTCCATGTATATGTATTGTATATAAATATCTTCATGAAGGGTGCATCACATCTTATGTTCATGCACCCTACAAACATAATTAACACTAAGGGAGCATCACATCTTCACATAAAGAGAAATTCACAGTATGCCACCGAATAACTACATGATTCACAATATGTCACTCATTGTGAGGCTGGCATGTGGATTAGAGACCCATATGTCAGTAAAACATCAGTGACATATTGTAAAGATTCGAAGTTATTCAGTGGCATATAGCGAATTGCCCTTATATAAATTTAATTCATATTGAGAAAACGAATTCACCTTTAGGTTGTCACATGAAACCGAAAGAATTCTTTTTTTATTTGGTGTTGTCCCAAAGTATTATTATTATTTTGTACAGCACCACATGAGGACATTAACGCATGAACAGTAGGGATATCCTCGTCAAGTTGAGACTTGAGAGTCTGAGACAAGTAGGGGTGAAAACGGATCGGATACGGACGTATAATGGCTCTGCCATATTTGTTTTCATAATTTTTTCCGGATCCGGATACGAATACGAATACCTCAGATACGAATAACATCGAATACAAATATGGAGCGAATACGAATCGAAACGAATATGGCCGCGAATATTTTTTGGAACATGAAAACCCCTTAAATTGTATGCCAAAAATTAACGAAAACATATAACTAGTTTATTTGATGCAAACATTCATGAATTGTTCATATTTTCAGTAACCACACATAATATTGGCACTAGCATGCTGTATTAACTAGTTTATCACAAACATAATACTTAGTTTACCATATTTAGCTCATAAGTCATAACTCACAAAGTCACACAAGTCATCACGCATTCACACTTAATTCATCAAATACATAAAAATTAGTTCACACTAACATTGATCAGGCTGGATGGTTAATCTATACGTAAATGACTGTAACATCCCAAAGTATGTTACCAAAAATAAAATTATTATTTTATTGGATTTTCTGAGATTTAAAAGAGTTTTCTTGGTTAAAAAGAAAATAAAATAAAATAAAGTCAATTATTTAGTTTCCTAGTTTTCATGTCAAAAATAAAATTTATTGAGTTTTCTGTGATTTTAGTGGATTTAAAGTGAAAAAGGAAATTTTAATTAATTTCTTGAATTTTTAGGATTTTAAAAGATTTTTCCTATTTTTCAGAAATTAAAAATAATTTATGTGCAAAAATAAAAACCAACTTTAAGTTGGAATTAATTTTATTAAGTTCAAAATAATTCAAGGAATTTCCATGATTTTTTCCAGAATTTTTCAACTCTATTTGCTATTTTCTAAAAAGCTATTTGATTTGTTGCATTTTCTGAAATTCGAAAATCAATTAAAATCTCGTTTTCTCTTTTGGGCTGAAATCCAGATATCCAGATTTCGTCTTATCCGGATAATCCGTATTCGTATCCGCCGGATAGCATGCCTACCGTATTCGTATTCGTTTCCGTTTTCGACAAAAAAAAAATCCAAATTCATTTCCGATTTGAAAATTATCCGAGAAAAATCCGATCCGAGATAATCTGAATCCGTTTCCGTCCGGATCGGTCGGAAACTATCCGATCCGTTTTCATCCCTAGAGACTAGTGTAGGCGCACTCGGGCCAGAGGAGCAGCCCTAGTCTGTGATCACCACGCTGCTGTGTGTAGGCGTAGCGGTGGATTCTGAGAAGCTTGTGACAGCCTCCTCTGTTCAAAAGGCTTCATCCTGTTTTTTTTAAGAAAGCTGATAGCTTTGTTCAAATTGAAGAAGATAAATTACAATCTTCTCCTAACACAGATAAGAAAACGCAAGACTCAAATTGAGCCATTCTACTGACTCTCCTATGTCTCCTTGCTGGGAGGCATACGTCTAGGGGTATAAAACGAATGTGGATAATCCGTTTTATTCGATATCCAAATTCGGATAGTAGCGAATGTGCTAAGTAAAATTGCATCCATATTGTAAAACAAAAACAAAAACAAAAACGTCAAGATAAAATCTGATTTTTTTTGCCGAATACGAATACGAATATGGTATACCGAATATGTGTCAAATCGAATACGAATACGAATAATATCCGGATTTGGATAGCGGCAGCTAACTAGCTACTATGTATCTTTTTCATCCAACCTCCAAATTGAGCATATTATATATGCATTTCGATCGTCTAAACGAGGCCATTATCATTGTGGTCTCCCATTTGGCATTTGATGTCGTTTATTTTCACACACCGCCAATGAAGCTCGTTGCATGCTCTTTTTAACCGTTCATTATGTTCATTTTAGCACATCCACAAATGATTATGTGATAAGCCAACGCAAAATAGGCATAAATATATATATCTATGCTAATTGGAGGCTCTCCTAGAAGCCACCACCTTAATCCTAGAAGGGTAAAAAGCTAGAAATTACCACCTTAATTGGAGAAAAAGAGAAAAGCTAGAAATTCCCACATTAATTGAAAAAACAAAATACCATAGCCATCCATGTTTTTCTATGGACATAATCTACAACTTAAAATAAGTGTGTCAGACCCCGGGCTTTGAATACTCGAAGCCCTCGTGTGTGTACTGTACTAGTCCCATGATCAGTGGCTAGTACGCACATCTACAACATTGATATTCACATCCATACATTCATGCATACATAATAAACAAACTATGGTACATAACTTAAGTGATTACGTTATTTACAATACAAGGGCCGATCGGCCAAATAAAAGCTTAAGTATCAGAGGTAACAGGAGTAACAACGGAAGCAAAATATGTAACAAGTCCAAAATTCTAGCGGCATGCCTATCCGAACCCTCAGTCAACCGACTAGAGACAAATACTAGAAAGATCTGTCGCTGAACCCACCCGTTCCAGGTGTGAAGAAAGCGTCGTCTGGCGTAGGCTCATTCTCTAGGCCTGAACAACAATTTAAGCAAGATTAAGTACATTGCGTATTCAGCAAGACTTATAGTGTATCACAAAGTTTATATAAATGCAAGGCTAACAAGATATGATGTTCTATGCTACAAGTTGTTTTCAGCATTAGGCAAATTTTATTTGCAATATCAATACGTAGTATTTTGCAACGAAAATTTAAAGAGCAGTTAAATAGATAGAGGACAACAAGTAAGTAATTGCATAAATATCAACTCGCAACCCTCCTCGGCTGCGAGCAACATCTTATTTTTAGCCATAGATGTGGCACTCAACTCAGATATAAACCAGCAAACCATTTCCCATGTTTTCCAACAAAACTGTTTTTTTTATGAAAACCAAGACTATACCCATTAAGACTGCACTAAGCACACTCATGACCATGAGCATGGTTATTTAAATAGATTTACACTCTACAGAGGTGTATAGCTTTACCCACAGCACACGAATTCTCTAGTTTGTTTGGCATCCAACGATACTACCGCTCACTACCTTTGGTAAGCAGCCTAGAGCACGCGTCGAAGCCTTTACATCATCTAGTCCTATCCTCGCACTAGCCCCACGAATGAACACCCTCACTTCACCCGGGCACACCCCCATCTCAGTGAGGCATTCGCCATTGTGTCAGCAAGCTTTGTTCCTAACACCTCAGTAAAGGGAGCCCCTTCGAGCAATCACACATGCTCGCACTACTACGGGCTACCAACATGCAAGGCTAGTTTTCAATGAATTAATTAGCTAATCTCGTCCCATATCAGCACATGTGGTTATACGCTTAGGCTTATATAGGACTTACTGGCGTTTGGTCCTTAACTGGCCTAAGCGAGGATCTCCCCCTATCTATTTGTGAGATACCTCTCTCACACTTCTCAAAATATAATATACCTCGCCCACGTCGCAAACTAAGTTCGGAGGTAGCTCGATGTCGTTGATGTCAATGGCGGCAAAGAGGTCCAACGTGGAGGGGTGAGCCTGAGGATGGAGAGAGGCAAATGGATGTCGGAGCAGCTCAAAGGAACCTAGTAGATGGTGAAAACAGAAAGGATTGGGGAATGCCTTACCGACCGGAGTTGGAGACGAAGACTAAGGTTCTTCGGCCGAAAAAGGAAAACTCTGAAATTCGTAGGCTCCTGCGAAGGATTGACCAAATTAACTTAGGGCTATTCATCCTTATTCTACGGAACACCTAGTGACGCACAAGAAATGGAAAGGAGCTCACCGGACACAATGTTGACACGGCGGCGGCTTCGGGTGCTTTCAGTGCGTGCTCTAGAAGCGTTGCGGGCACGACGGCGTTCCAGGAACTACAAACCAAACTAAGGTTGCTCATTAGCACAAATGGACATGTCAAAGAGAGAGGAAGCTGAGGGACGAAATGGCTTGAAGCCTACCCGAGGAATGCGTGAGAATGAGCTTCCCTTTCCTCGGTCAAAACGCGGAAAAGTGAGGGAGAAGGAGGTCTGGAGGGAGGGTTAAGCGAGGGAGAAGATGGAGTGGAGGCGGTGTCAACCGAAGAAGCTTTGGGAGTGGCAGATGTGGGCGGTGGATTGACGCCGTGGGCTAGTGTGGTTTAGAGCGTCGTGGAGACGTGGTGTGCAGCTTCTGCGTCTCCAACGGCTCGCGAGAGAAGGAACAGGAAGCTAACGTGTGGGGCCATCACGTCAACGGCAAAGATAGGGGTTGGGTCGGGCTCGGGTGCGTTCAGTGCAGCTAGGCGGCTTGATTGAATCAAGTCACATGGGTCGGACTCGAATCTAGTTTGAGTCCAAAGGTTGACTGTGCTTAAAAACAAAACCTATACTTTGATTGCCGGTCTAAAAATAGCAAATAAAATCCTAAAAAACTGAAATTTTTTAGAGAGGTTCCTGGGATGAACTAGTACACATATAAAATTTTAAACCTCACTGTTCTTATTTTAATCACTTATTTTGAAAACCTATAATAGGTTGCTAAATTGAGTTTGAATTTTGTGAGGGTTAAGTTAGGTTCCTAAAATTTGGCAAAAATTATATTTATTCCTGATAAATATTATAAGGTTTAAATAAATTATTTCCTAAATATGATCACAAGGATTTAATATTGTTTTCTTTTGGAGCTTCAAATTGAGTTGTAGGTTTCGATTTGATTTGAAATTTTCAAAAGCAAGTTTTTTGTGCATATGCTCCAGAATTGAAATGCATGCTCATGAGATGCATACTAATTCTATTTAAAGAAAAAGGGGATGTGTGTAGGATCAAGGATAACCGACTAGAGGGGGGTGAATAGGAGGTTTTTAAACTTTTTAACAATTTAACAATTTAAGCCAATTAATAACTTAGTCTAAACAAGTTACACTTCTAGCTAAGCAATTCAACACAATAAATGAGCTAGAAATATAAATGCGGAAATGTAAAGACTAGGAATAACCACAATGAGACAACGATGTTTTCCCGTGTTATCGAAGACTTGCCGGTCTTCACTAGTCCACGTTGAGGTAGCTTGACAACTCAAACCGGCTCCACGAATTAAGCCTTCCCTCGATCACGATGGTTGTTCTTTCTCCGCTCCGGAGATGGCGAACACCAAACCACTCACAAGCTTGCACCGGGCCTCTTCATAATCTTCTTGAAGAGATCACCGTGCTCCACCGCCAAGGCCGTCTAGGAGTTCGGCAAAACTCCAAGAGTAACAAATCAAGACCTTCGCTTGACGGCTCTCAAGTGCAATAGGATCAATCCAGAATGAATGATGCACTTGAATGAACTCAACTACCTCACAATGAATGCACAAGAGAATTTAGGTGTTGAGTGAATGCACAAGGCTCTCAAGGCTATATGAATGTTAAATGTTCACTAGCAGCCTGTCCAAAGGCAGTTGGGGGGTATTTATAGCACCCACCAACAATTATGACCGTTGGGGACCAAATCCCCAACTTTCAGCAAGATTCGGTACAACCGCCAACTAGGGTGCGGTTAAACCGCACTTGTGTCAGAAATCCGTAACGGCTAGAACAGAGGCATTTATTACTCTGACATAGTCGTTGGAATTTCCCGTTCGGTACAACCGCCAACTAACTTTCGGTACAACCGCATCGCCCGGTTGAACCGCATAGACGCGCGGTACAACCGATCGTAGGGTTTCCATATCTGCTAAAACGACATGCTCTCTGGAAAATATGAACCGCCTTAGAAAAATTGGTACAACCGTAGCGCGGTTCAACCGTTTTACAAATGCGGTTCAACCGATTATCAAAGAGAGCTCCGGGTCAAAATTACATCGGTTTTGGTTTTCTTGAACCGCCAACTAAGATTCGGTTCATCCGCAAATCGGCACAACCGATTTTTAAAGCGGTTCAACCGAAAAACCAAGAGAGCTTCTGAGACAAAATGCATTGGTACTGTTTTTATTGAACCGCCAACTAAAAAACGGATTGACCGCAATGCGGTAGTACCGCTCCAAGAGCCGGTCGTACCGCATTAGCGCTCAGTTGGCTGAAACATTCAAAGTCCGGTTGTACCGCCAAGGAGAGTGCAGTCATACCGCTTTAATCGGTACAACCGCCAATTAAACGTCGGTACGACCGATTTTCGACAAATGCACCTAGAGCTATCAAATTCAAATTCAAATGCATGCATGATCCTAAATTGATCCATATGGCATAAGAACATGCTATCAAGCTACTAGCCATGATCCCTCTTAGTAGTACGACATTTAACCTATAATCCGGTCTTCCAAGCAAATCTCCTAAGACCGGTAAAATAGAAAAGGATCCTAGACTACTTGTACCTTGTCTTCAAGCCATGTAAATCTTCATGCTATCCTTTGGCATGCATCTTTACGTCATCAAGTTCACCAATGGAACTTAACCTTGTAAATACTCAATAAACACGTTAATCCCATATTCACATATTATCATTAATTACCAAAACAATTTTTAGGGGCCTAGATGCTTTCAATCTCCCCCTTTTTGGTAATTGATGACAACACAACTAATATGTGAGAGAATAATTGTTTTGAATATACTATGAGTGTATATTCTTTTGATGACTTAACAACAAAATAATTCTTACAATTAGCTTAAAGGATTTTAGAGAATTATTTTATTGTTAAATCCAATTTAAAGAAAGCTCCCCCTAAACATGTGCATATTAATGATAGAAAATCTTTGCAAGCACATGAAGAGATTTTGTGAAATTTTGGCGGAGTTTTTTTAGCATGTATGAACTTGAGAGAAATGCAATAATGATAAGACAATACTTGAGATTGCATTTCAATATAATAACATAAGCATAAACATCATTCAACAAGTTCAACATGAAGAGCGACAAAGTTTTAAACTATTACAAGCACGATAGTTCAACAATAAACCACATTACAAAGCACATAAGTCCATATATGGTAATAGTAGCAAAAGACTTTGCTCCCCCTAAAACTTTGACTTCACAAATCTTATCATTTCTCCCCCTTTGGCATCAAAGTACCAAAAACATCTCAGACGGCTGGGTCCTGAGGAGGAGGATCCTGAGAAGCAGGATCCTGAGACGTCGAGTCCTGAGCTGGAGCTGGAGCGGGATCCTAAGACTCTGGAAGTGGAGTTAGAGGAGCAGAGTCCTGAGAAGCTGTGGGCTGATCCGGAGGAGGAACTGGTGCTAGATCCGGAGGTGCTGAAACAGAAGGAGTTGGATCCTGAGCCACTGACTCTGTAGTTGGTGCTGGAGGAGCTAAGACCGGAGCTGGAGCTGAGGCTAGAACAACCGGAGCTAGAGCTGGGACTACCGGAGGAATAGCCGAAGATGTAAAGGCTTTAGAAGGAGGAGGAGGACGACGAGTGTATTGCTGTGGAGTCCTCAATAAACTATCTAAATCATTAATGCTTTCCATCATAGCAGCTATCCTGTTATGAACCTCATTTTGAAAATCATTCCAAACTAACTCCATGTTAGCTAGCTTGTTGAGAGTCTCATTTTGGAACTCGATTTGGGCAGTCTTCATTTCGTGCAATTGGCTAAGAATCAGCTGCTGATTTTCAAGAAGTTGTGCAAGGGTACCTTCAGCAGGAGCAGCAGCAACAGTAGGAACATCATCAGCAACGGGATCATCCTCATTACCACGACGAGGAGGAATACCGTCTCGTGGCTTATAAGACTTATGGACTGAACCCAATCCACCACGATACTGAATTTTCTTGTTAATTAATGCCATGATGTATGGTGCATAGTAAATCCTCTTAATCCTATCATTTTTGGAAGATACTATGCCCTGGAGAATCACATCCACAACATCAAATTTTATCTCTTTCATAATATGATCAATAATATTCCAAGCATATCCCCTGATTGCATCAAAATTACCACTCTTGGGGTAAAAGGTAAGATTTATAATCCTGTTTACCATGCTTGGTAAGGGCCTAAGTCCAGTAACTGTTCCAAGCTTATTTCTGATAGAGGAATCATAATAATCAGCCTAAGCGAGAGGCAGTAAAGCAGGGCTTTCAAAAATCTTCTCCCAAGAGCTTGACTGTATTCTCAAAGTTCTTTCAAATTCCTCCTTAGTGCTCTCTAAATTTCTGGTAAATGTTATCCATCTAAATGATTCCAAATCTGGAGAGACATGCACTGTGGCATAAAACTGCCTGATCAGCTCATCATCATAATTCTGTTTTAGTGCAACAAGGTCATGAAGACCTACTCGATGGAATAGCTGATAGACACCACTGTAGTTATCCAAGGCATTTATGTGAGACCACTTAATCCATCTATGATCTGCAAACTTCCTGTGATGTCCATAAAGCTGCTCATATACTTGTTCTTGGAAGACAGTATGGAATCTTGGATTAACTGAGTTTGATTTGAAGGTATACTGATTTACGTGTCACTTGAGTGCATACTCATCAGGCGTAAGTAGTCTCAAATCAGTTGGAGGCTCTGGAGGCTCTCCCAAATAATCAAATGTGTCTGCCTGTTCTGACTCGGTCTCAGAATCAGAATCATTTTCTTCTTCTTCTTCTTCGCTTTCTTTAGTTTCAGGTTCGGGTGCTGGCCTTTTGCCCTTGCAATGCGCAACCTTCTGTCGAACTGATCTCGCTTGTTGAGTTGGAGCTGCAGGTCGCGTTCGTTGAGGAGGTTGAGCTGGTGCCAAAGAAGATTGAGGTGAAGATTGCCCTCTTGGAGGTCCATGCGACTTCCAAGTCAAAATGCGAGTCCTAGACATTTTCACATAGATAAGATAGGTTACAAAGAGTTCAAAGAATTAATCAAAATAGAATTAAGTGAAAAAGAAATGAACTTTCTATTATTCAGTCAGGAAAATCAGTCAAACCGTCGTTATACCACGCTCAAGAACCGGTTGTACCGATCGTCCTGACCGAGTTCTAGGTTAAGCAAAAATTTTGGATTTTTGATGGTTTTTCATGGAGTGAATCCATGGAATGAATGCGCAAGCATCATTAGACATGAAATATACTATTTTTCCCAACTAGAAACCAAAAGATCATCCATATTTTCAATTAAACCTAAAATTATACCTAGGGTTCCAAAAGCGGTAAAAACTCGAATCAAAAGAGATTTTACCTCAAGGAATGGAGGAGGTGAATCCTAGAAATGCAAGGATCAGCAAAGGAACGAAGAAACGCCGAAGATCTGCATGAATTTTAGTGGTGGTTCTGAGGGGTTCTCGGGCTGGAGAGAGAAGGACTTGAGCGAAATGAAATGGTGAGAGGTTCGGTTGAACTGACGCTAGGGTTAAGTCTCGGGCGAAACAGTAACCGCAGGGAGTTACTGCCCCTTTTGAAACCAACGCGGTTGAACCGCCAAAAGACCCCCGGTAGAACCGCATTTCGATTGAACCGCTGTTATAACGCCGGTCGTACCGCCAAACGGTCATACCGCGCATAACATGCCGGTTGATCCGATCATCCTGGAGCTTCAAAGAACAGCTCTAGATTTTCTTTGGAATTGAGATTATTTGCAAATGATCCTTAGTTTTGCACTCAAATAAATATCATTAAGGATCATTATGCATAGAATAAACTAATGTCTATATAAGAACATAGTTTTTATGATCATAGCTATCTTTAATAAAAGATTTGAAAAATACTTTCATTAAATAGTCAAATAACATCAATGAAGCACAATACATGAGGCAAGAGTTCAAATAACATTTGAATAGTCTATGACATTTAACTCATTCCTCAATTTGCAAAAGCGGCCTTCATGTAATGGCTTGGTGAAAATATCCGCTAATTGGTCTTCGGTTCTTATATGGCTAATTTCAATATCTCCCTTGCTCACATAATCTCTCAAGAAATTGTGGCGAATATCTATATGCTTGGTTCTTGAGTGTTGAACATGGTTATTAGCAATTTTCACCGCACTATCATTGGCACACAAAAGAGGTATTTTATCAATTTTAATTCCATAATCCATCAATGTCTACCTCATCCATAGCAATTGAGCACAACAACTTCCCTGAAACATATTAAACTTGGTGGGATAATGCTACGGAGTTTTGTTTCTTGGATGACCATGATACTAAAGATCTTCCTAAGAATTGACAACTACCCGAGGTGCTTTTTCTATCCACTTTACAACCCGCATAATCAGAATCGGAATATCTAATTAAATCATATTTAGCACCTTTCGGGAACCAAAGGCCAATGCTAGAGAAATGCTTTAAATATCTTAGTATTCTTTTAACGGCCATTAAATGACACTCTTTTGGAGTTGCTTGAAAACGTGCACACATGCAAACACTAAACATAATATCGAGACTAGATGCGGTAAGATAAAGCAAGCTACCAATCATAAACCTATAAAGCTTTAAATCTACCGATTTACCTCCCTCATTTAAGTCAAGATGACCGTTGGTTGCCATGTGAGTCTTGATGGGTTTTGCATCCTCCATGCGAAACTTCTTGATCAAATCTTTTGCATACTTGGTTTGGCTCACGAAGGTCCCATCTTTGAGTTGCTTGATTTGAAGTCCAAGGAAATAGCCCAATTCTCCAATCATGGACATTTCAAATTCCCTAGACATCATATCACCAAACTCTTCGCAAAAATCTTGATTAGTAGACCCAAAAAAGATATCATCAACATAAATTTGACATACAAAGAAATCATCATCTAAAACTTTAGTAAATAAAGTTGAATTAATTTTCCCAATTTTGAATCCTTTTGAGACTAGAAAATCTCTAAGACGTTCATACCATGCTCTAGGAGCTTGTTTAAGACCATAGAGCGCCTTGGAGCGTTTTTAGACATGATTAGGATTTTTAGAATCTTTAAAACCGGGAGGTTGTTCAACAAAGACAAGTTCGGATATTTTACCATTTAAGAATGCACTTTTAACATCCATTTGAAATAATTTAATATCAAAGCATGATGCAAAAGCAAGTAATATCTGAATTGACTCAAGTCTAGCTACGGGAGCAAAGGTTTCACCAAAATCCAAACCTTCAACTTGTGAATACCCTTGAGCGACCAATCTTGGTTTGTTTCGAACAACCAAACCATTCTCATCTTGCTTGTTCCTAAATACCCATTTTGTACCAATAATGTTGTGTTCCTTGGGTCGGTCCACCAATGTCCAAACTTCATTTCGGGTGAAGTTATTGAGTTCTTCATGCATAGCATTCACCCAATTCGGATCTTCAAGTGCTTCTTCTACATGCTTTGGCTCAATAGAAGAGACAAAAGAGTAATGTTCACAAAAAGAAGCAACACGAGAGCGAGTTTGAACACCCTTACTTACATCACCCAATATTTGGTCTATTGGATGATCCTTTGCAATTGCATTGTGAATTCTTAGTGGTAGATTGGATGGTTGATCATCTTCCTTATTGTCCTCTTCATTAATTTGAACTTGATTTGTGGAAGAGGTAGGAGGCTCAACTTGTGTGGAGGATGATGGATTATCTTCGGGCTTGATGTCACCTATTTTCATATGCTCCATTGCTTTTCTCAAAGCTTCATTACCTACATCATCCAAGTTCTCATGCTCTTCTTGAGAGCCGTTAGTTTCATCAAATTGCACATCGTGCCTTTCTTCAACTAAACTGGAGTTTTGGTTGAAGACCCGATAAGCCTTGATATTTGAAGAATAACCAAGCAAGAAACCAACATCACAACGACTATCAAATTTTGAAAGACGAACACCCTTCTTAAAAATATAACACTTGCAACCAAAAACACGAAAATAAGAGATGTTCGGTTTTCTTCCTACAAGAAGCTCATAGGAAGTCTTTTTCAAAAGAAGATGCAAATAAAGATGATTTATGGCATGACAAGCGGTGTTAATTGCTTCCGCCCAAAAACTATCGGAAGTATTATTTTCATCAAGCATTGTCCTAGCCATTTCAATTAATGTATGATTTTTCCTTTCTACTACTCCATTTTGCTCCGGAGTGTAGGTTGTGAAAAATTCATGCTTTATTCCAAGTTCATCACAAAAGTCTTCAACTTTAGCATTCTTGAACTCGGAACCATTATCACTACGGATTTTCTTTATTTTGAAATCAAATTCATTTTGAGCCATTTTTGCAAATCTTTTGAAAATGCCGGAGGTTTCACTTTTGTCATTTAGGAAGAATACCCATGTATATCTAGAGTAATCATCCACAATGACTAAACAATAACTATTACCCCTGATACTCTTATAGGTTGTTGGCCCAAACAAATCCATATGTAAGAGTTCCAATGGTCTAGAAGTTGACATGATACTCTTGGAAGGATGAGAATTAGCGACTTGTTTACCGGCTTGACAAGCACTACAAAGTCTATTTTTCTCAAACTTCACATCTTTCAAGCCAACAACTAAATCATGTTTGAAAAGCTTTTTGAGTTGAATCATTCCAACATGAGCTAGCCTTCTATGCCAAAGCCAACCCAATGAGGTTTTTGCAATCAAACAAGTTTTTAAACAAGATTCATTTGAGCTAAAATCAACCAAATAGAGATTTTCAAATCTAAAGCCTTTGAAAGGTAAAGAGCTATCTTTTGCATTAGAGATGGTAACACCTTCACTTGAGAATGAACAAATTAATCCAAGATCACAAATTTGAGCAACGGATAACAAATTAAAATTTAATGATTCTACTAAAGAAACATTAGAAATAGAAAGGTCATTTGAGATAGCAATTTTACCCAATCCTATTACATTTCCTTTGCTATTATCGCCAAATGTGATCTTGTCTACTCCTTTTCCATTCTCGAATGTGGTGAACATCTTTATATCACCGGTCATGTGTTGAGTGCATCCACTATCAAGC
This sequence comes from Phyllostachys edulis, assembly GCA_036346405.1. Lineage (NCBI taxonomy): Eukaryota > Viridiplantae > Streptophyta > Magnoliopsida > Poales > Poaceae > Phyllostachys > Phyllostachys edulis. The sequence goes on from CM070556.1 coordinate 34,848,730, forward strand.
ACCCAATGTTTTCCACCGGTTTTATAGTTCACCTACAAAACAAAAATCAAGTTCTTTTAGGTACCCAAATTTGTTTGGGTCCTTGGAGGTTAGTAACCAAGGATTTAGGCACCCAAATAGCATTCTTTTTAGCGCCTAAAATTGAAGTGCCAACAAAACGAGCAACTACTTTACCATCCTTAGTCTTTCTAAGCATATAGCACGAATCATATATACCAAGAGATGGAATCTTACTCTTAGGACAATTTTGTTGCACATGTCTTATTTCCCGACACTTATGGCTATACTTACCATTTTGTCTCACAAATCTTGTGGGCTTGTTTCCCGACTTCTTACCTTTCTTAGGCACATACCCAAGACCTTCCTTATTGAATGAGCACCTTTGCTCACTCAAAAGTTTGTCAAGAGTAGCCTTACCTTTGAAGCACCTTTCCAAACTTTTGCTTAGCTTGGTCACTTGTTCCTTTAACTCATTGTTCTCAACAATAAGCTTTGCATCATTATGCTCAACATTATCATGATTAACATTTATACTAGAGCAACATGACAAAGCAATAGGATCATTACATGAATTAGATGCACTAGTTTTAGCAATTTCTATACTAGGCATATCATCAATAATATCACATGTAATTCCTATACTAGAACAAGACTTACTTGAATATTCTTGGATAAGCAAGTCATGAGCTTCCTTTAGCCCCTCATAGGAATCTCTTAGAGAAATATGTTCTCTATTCAGGACCTTATATTTTGACTTTTTTTCCCAAGATATTCACTTAATTTATCAAGTATATCCATTAATTCATCATAAGTTGGTTCATCACTATCAATGAATTTTACCTTATCTCCTTTTGCCATGAGGCAAGTAGGAGTGGAGAATAGCGAAGGAGCTTCCTTAATGGCGATGCCAACTAGTCCCTTCTTCTTGGGGGACTCATCCTCATCGGAGTCGGAGTCGCTTGACTCATCATTTGAATCTCATTCTCCAATGTGGGCTTCATTCTTGTCATCTTTGTGAAGCTTCTTGAAAAACTTCTTCTTGCCATTCTATTCCTTCTTCTTGAATGACTTGCCCTTGTCATCCTTCTTTTCGGGGCAACGGGAAGCAATGTACCCCTTCTCTTCACAATTATAGCATCGAATGTTGCTATAACGCTTCTTGTCACTTGAGGATTGCCCCTTCTTGTACTTGTCGAAGTTATAGCTTCTATTGGGACGTCTCTTCATGACCCTCTTCATTCTTCTCATAAGGAGTGCATACTCCTCGTCGGATTCATCTTCTTCATCCTCATCATCACTTGATTCCGCTTTGGCTTTGAAAGCGGTAATCTTCTTCTTTGAGGAAGATGTCTCCAAGAGTTCTTCCTTGTCCTTCTTGAACAACTCATTTGTGATGAGGTTGCCCAAAAGCTCTGTTGGTGTCATCCTTGGCAACTCGGGAGAGTTGAGAAATAATGTCACCAACGTCTCATATTTGTCTGGAAGAGCCCTAAGGATCTTGCGCACAATATCAACATCAAGAAGGTTAGTCCCAAGGTCTTTGAGCTCATTCACAATGTTGTTGAGTCTTGAATACATCTCATTGATGTTTTCGTGAGGCAACATTATGAATGTCTCATATTTAATCCGAAGCCTATGCAATTTGGTTTCTTTGACCGTGGATGTTCCCTCATGGATTTTCGAGAGGGTAGTCCAAATATCATGAGTATTTTCTAAATTGCTCACTCTATTGAACTCATCCGCGTTCAAAGCGCCAAAGAGAGTGTTCATAGCTTGGACATCTAAATGAGCATTACGTGTCTCTTGATCCGTGGGAATTAGTGGATTAAGAGGCATGACATAACCCTCATTTACAATTTTTCAAATGCTTGGACTCATAGCCTTTAAATAAATTGATATTCTAATTTTCTAATAAGCATAATTAGAGCCATCAAAGAAAGCAGTCTTTCCTATAGCAATTCCCTCACTAACCATCCTTTTCTCTCTTAGACGGTTAAGTCTAAATCAATGAGAGATCAAGCTCTGATACCACTTGTAGGATCAAGGATAACCGACTAGAGGGGGGTGAATAGGAGGTTTTTAAATTTTTTTAACAATTTAAGCCAATTGATAACTTAGTCTAAACAAGTTACACTTCTAGCTAAGCAATTCAACACAATAAATGAGCTAGAAATATAAATGCGGAAATGTAAAGACTAGGAATAACCACAATGAGACAACGATGTTTCCTGTGGTATCGAAGACTTGCCGATCTTCACTAGTCCACGTTGAGGTAGCATGACAACTCAAGCCGGCTCCACGAATTAAGCCTTCCCTCGATCACTATGGTTGTTCTTCCTCCGCTCCAGAGATGGCGAACACCAAACCGCTCACAAGCTTGCACCGGGCCTCTTCACAATCTTCTTGAAGAGATCACCATGCTCCCCCGCCAAGGCCGTTTAGGAGTTCGGCAAAACTCCAAGAGTAACAAATCAAGACCTTCGCTTGATGACTCTCAAGTGCAATAGGATCATTCTAGAATGAATGATGCACTTGAATGAACTCAACTACCTCACAATGAATGCACAAGAGAATTTAGGTGTTGAGTGAATGCACAAGGCTCTCAAAGCTCTATGAATGTTAAATGTTTACTAGCAGCCTGTCCAAAGGCAGTTGGGGGGGTATTTATAACACCCACCAACAATTATGACCGTTGGGGACCAAATCCCCAACTTTCAGCGAGTTTCGGTACAACCGCCAACTAGGGTGCGGTTGAACCGCACTTGTGTCAGAAATCCGTAACGGCTAGAACAGAGGCATTTATTACTTTGACATAGCCGTTGGAATTTTCCATTCGGTACAACCGCCAACTAACTTTCGGTACAACCGCATCGCCCGGTTGAACCGCATTGACGAGCGGTACAACCGATCGTAGGGTCTCTAAATCTGCTGAAACGACATGCTCTCTAGAAAATATGAACCGCCTTAGAAAAATCGGTACAACTGCAGCGCAGTTCAACCGTTTTACAAATGCGGTTCAACCGATAATCAAAAAGAGCTCCGGGTCGAAATTACATCGGTTCTGGTTTTCTTGAACCGCCAACTAAGATTCGGTTCATCCGCAAATCAGTACAACCGATTCTTAAAGCGGTTCAACCGAAAAACCAAGAGAGCTCGTGAGCCAAAATACACTGGTACTGTTTTTATTGAACTGCTAACTAAAAAACGGATTGACCGCAATACGGTAGTACCGCTCCAAGAGCCAGTTGTACTGCATTAGCGCTCAGTTGGCTGAAACATTCAAAGTCCGGTTGTACCGCCAAGGAGAGTGCGGTCATACCGCTTTAATCGGTACAACTGCTAGTTAAACGTCGGTACGACCGATTTTTGACAAATGCACTTAGAGTTATCAAATTCAAATTCAAATACATGCATGATCCTAATTTGGTCGATATGGCACAAGAACATGCTATCAAGCTACTAGCCATGATCCCTCTTAATAGTACGTCATTTAACCTATAATCCAGTCTTCCAACCAAATCTCCTAAGACCGGTAAAACAGAAAAGGATCCTAGACTACTTGTACCTTGTCTTCAAGCTATGTAGATCTTCATGTTATCCTTTGGCATGCATCTTTACGTCATCAAGTTCACCAATGGGACTTAACCTTGTAATACTCAATAAACACGTTAATCCCATATTCACATATTATCATTAATTACCAAAACAATTTTTAGGGGCCTAGATGCTTTCAATGTGACATTATTATTTTGTTTAGTTTTTTATGTACTGTCCTGTACTTATTTAAACTGTTCTTTCAAATTCCGTTGCAAATTACTACTTGTGAATATTGCAAATAAAAGTGGCTTTCAGCAAAATAACTTGTAGAGTAGAGTTTCATCCTTTGATAGCCTTGCATGTAATATAATTTTTGAGATACACTACATGTCTTGTTGAGTACACAAGTACTCAATCTTGCTAATATTGTTGTTCAGAGATCGGAGATGAGTCGCTGCCAGATGTTGCGTTCTTTGCTCTCGGCACTGGAGGGTTCAGTGACGGGTCTACCTAGGCCTTGCTCCTTATTGGTTGCTTGCGGGATTGGATGGGCATGCCGCTGGAGTTTTGCTACTACTATATGTCTTCCGTTGCTATTTATTTACTCTGATGACTGCTTTTATTTGACCGGTCAGTCGCTGTTGTAATAATCTTGTAATAGCTTAAGAAGAGTACTGTCGGTGTTTTAGAACCGATCTTACGTAAAGATTGTTTGATTCGGGGGTCTCCTATAATGGAATCACGCAGAGATTGATCTGGTATTTTTATACGAGTTCAGCCTTCTCCGAGAGAATAACAACCCTACTCCTGTGTGTGTATGGTATTGAGTGTGTTTCGTACAATCGGGAGAAAAGACTAAGACTATTACAGAAGATAGTGTCTAACTGTCTTCCTGATTGCTTGTTGTCCCCTTCGATCGCCCCCTTTCCCTCTCTGATCGCTGCCTTTATATAGTCGTGAAGGAATAGCTGTTTTCCCCTGGTGAAGAGGCAACTTATCAAATCCAGTAATGGGTGCATGTTTGCAATAATCATCGGAGTGGTAACCCCTTCACGCCGCCTAGCAGTTACTTGTTAGAGATAATGGGGTATTACGTGCTATTACTTCGTAGAGTAACAACGGATATCTTCGCTTGATTCCTTAATCAATTGGACCCACTCGTCTGTAGGTTTTATTGATCATAAGGTAGTCGTGGCTAACCTGGTCGTAGAAGAGTTTACGACTATGAGGTAGTCGTAGAATAACTTACGACTGGATAGTAATCGTAGAAGAACTTACGACCATAAGGTAGTCGTAGCAAGACTTACGACTATAGGGGTGGTCATAGAAGAACTTACGATCACCTGGTAGGCTTCTCCCTTGTAAATATAAGGGGTATACCTAGGGGCCACATGACATCATATTTACCCATAATAAGAATTATAGATAAAAAATAAAATGAGGATTATTAGATCCTCGTCAAGTACCTTTTTTTTTACTTTAGCATGTGAATTTACGGATGTGAATACCAAATGTTGTGAATGTGTGTACTTGCTACTGATCTAGGGACTAGCAAATAATACACATAGGGTCTTTGGGTATTCCACGCAAGGGGGTTTGACATAGGCCCCGCATGTAAATAAAAATCCAGCAAAAATTAGAAAAGCCACTTTCAGTTAGAGGAGAATACACTTTCTCTGTTAGAAAGCGTAAATCTCACTAGAATTCAGAGAATAATACGCTTTCTCTACTGGAAAGCGTAAACTTCACAAAATACGATTTCGACGTATTGGATGAATCTCTTTTTTTTTACATTCATCCAAAATCATGATCTACCTGAATATGCAAAAATATTTGGATTTTGTTGCTTTTGAAATTATTTTGCTATATTTAATTTGCTTCCGGCTTTTTTGATTAGACGTCGATTGTCCGAGTGAATTTTACAATGATTCTCCATCCTCGTATTCAGAGCAACCAGAGCAAGGCAATCACCTCCTTTGACCATGTTGATCCTACTATTTTAATTATTGTACTTCTTTTTGCAAAATCTATTATGCATGCGTGTATGTTTCATTAAATTTGCTATATTCGAGGTTAACGGGAGTTGTAATCCTACTCGATGCATGAACCTCCTTGAAATATTGATATCCTTACTGTTGTAGCCATTGAAATGATGGTCCAGAGGGGTTTACCTCTGTTATTTTGTATGGAAATGAAAATAAAAAACATAGTTTGCGACGAGGGCGAGTTATATTATATTCTGAGAAGTGTGTGAGGCGTATCTCACAAGTAGATAGGGGGAGATCCTCGCCCGGGTCAATTAAGGACCGAACGCTAGCAAGTCCTATTTAAGCCTAAGCGTACAACCACATGTGTCGGTATGGGACGACATTAGCTAATTAAGTCATCGAAAACTAGCCTTGCATATTGGTAGGCCGTAGGAGTGCAAGCATGTGTGATTGCTCGAAGGGGCTCCCTTCACCGAGGTGTTGGGAACAAAGCCTTCTGACATAACGCTGAATGCCTCATTAAGAAGGGGGTGTACTCGGGTGAAGTGAGGGTGTTCATTCGTCGGGCTAGTGGAAGGTTAGGACTAGGTGATGTAAATACTTTGACGCGAGCTCTAGACTGCTTACCAAAAGTAGTGAGCGGTGGTATCGACGGATACCAAACAAACTAGAGAATTTGTGTGCTGTGGGTAAATTTGTACACCTCTGCAGAGTGTAAATCTATTTAAATAGTCTTACTCACGGTCATGAGCATGCTTAGTGTAGCCTTAATGGGTACAGTGTTGGTTTTCATAAAAAACTATTTTGTTGGAAAATGTGGGAAATTGTTTGTTGGTTTATATTTGAGTTGAGTGCCATGTCTATGGCTGAAAATAAGAAGTTGCTTGCAGCCGAGGAGGGCTACGAGTTGTTATTTATTCAATTACATACTTGTTGTCCTTTATCTATTTAACCGCTCTTTAAATTTCCGTTGCAAAATACTATGTACTGATATTGCAAATAAAATTTGCTTAATGCTGGAAACAACGTGTAGCATAGAGCCATATTCGTTGATAAGCCTTGCATTTATAACATGTTGTGATATGCTAAAAGTCTTGCTGAGTACGCAATGTATTCAATCTTGCTTAAATTGTTGTTCAGACTTAGAGGATAAGCCTACATCGGACGACGCTTTCTTTGCACCCGGTGCCGAAGGGTTCGATGACGGGTCTTTCTATGACTTGTCTCTTGTTGGTTGCCTGAGGGTTCGGATGGGCATACCGCTGGACCATTTTGGTTCATTTACTATGCTTTCCGCTGCACTCTATTGATACTTGTGTTTTATTTGGCCGGTCGGCCCTTGTGATGTAAACTCTGTAATTGTCTAAGTTATGTATCATATTTGTTTCATTTTGTATGTATAAATGTATGGATGTGATAATTAATGTTGCGGATGTGTGTACTAGCTATTGATCATGGAACTAGTACGGTAAACACACGAGGGCTTCGGGTTTTCAAAGCTCGGGTCTGACACTCAAGATGAAATAATGTCAACAAAAGAAACTTTCTCCAAATAAAGGCTAGAGAATTGTGTGAAGTAATCGACATTAATTAGATTACCTAATTTTTTTGGTTGAACATATGTTTATTGTTTTATTTTCCTAGAGCACACGGCACTTGAGGTGGCATGTATCTAAATTTTTCTTTCATTATTTCCTGTTAGAACTTAGTTCCCTTTCAGTTCACAGAAATTAAATGAGCCTAACATACTACAACAGTTTATATATCTGAACGAAAATCCTTCCTGCAGCTGTTGGGAAATCCTGCAAAAATCCATATCCTACAATGGTTGTAGAAAATCTGTTTGGAAAAATCTGTCCCGCAACGTGCTGCACACGGCCATCGTCGCATCATTGACTGTTTTTTACTGATCTTGCTTGAATTGTGAGGAATTGCACGCTCGATGTGATCCTTGAACAGTTTTGTACCGTCCAAAAGGACCTGCAGCCTAGCCTGATATAGCGACTCATTAGCACAGGATTCTTCTAAGTACAAGCAGACTATGAAGAAGGGAAACTAATTGGGTCATGAGATTCCATTTGGATAGATTGGGTTGGATGTCCTGATCACATGGCCCAAAATTTCGTTGGCATGCATACAAGGCGCATTCAAGCTAGTACCAAACGAGAACGTCCCAATATATACACTCTTACCGGTCTACACACGTCGCTATGCATGACGACGCAGCAGAATCCCAATACAAATAAGCCTTTGCATAGGCAGCGCTACTCTTATCATCCAGCCCAATACGTAGTGTACTCCTCGTTTCCTACAGGCTAGAGACCACATCGGTACAGGCAGAAAATATAAGCATCATGGCGTCCAAAACCTTGCTTGTGCTGTGCGTCATGGTGGCGTCTCTTCTTCTCGTCACGCAGGAGGTGGTTGCCGCCAGGGAGCTGCTTGCTGATCCCAATGGTAAGTGCATGCATCTAATTATATAGTACTCCAACAATTAATTAATTGTTGAGTTGCATGCACCAATTAATTCATCTAAAAGCTTAAGCTGATAAAAAAAAAACGGACAATTCACTTATACTTCAACACTCTCCCTCATGTGTAGGTTCCTCGAAGCTTAAGACGTAGAATAAAAATAAGCTGTAATTATTTTCTTAATTGCGCTAGCCGGGTCTTGAACTCAAGACCTCTTAGCTTTGATACCATATTGAGTTGCATGCACCAACCAATTCACTTAAAAGCTTAAGCTTATGAAAAAAAAAACGAACAATTAACTTATACTTCAACATTAATGGCCATTGTTGCATGCTTGCAAACAGCCGACGCGAGCAAGAAAGACGATATCAGCATCTCCATTGGAGGCGGAGGTGGGCACGTCTCCATCCGTGGTTACGTCCATGTCGGAGGCAAAGACAAGCCCAAACACGGCGGCAGGGAGACACCGAGCTATGGGCAGCCTCATCCATGATGCACTTAATTGTGAACTCGTCTCGGTCATTTGTTGGGTATACTAGTACTCTTCGTGGAATGCTATTTCTGTGACGCATGCATGTATGTTTAGTACCGATCGAGCAGTTTGCATGGATACGGATCGACCAATAAAAAAATGTGGAAACCAATTGAACCGTGGATGTATGATTGTATTTGTATGTATGTGAGCTACATGTCTATTTTTGTCTCAGCTTGGGACGAATTTAATAATTTTTTGCATGTGTGTAATAGTAGTACATCCATAAGTTATTTGTGGAGGATGGATCTAGATTTCAAAGTGTTTTTTTTTTTGCCGTTCGACCTCCAGCCCTCCTGGTATAACCGTATAAGTAATTGCACTCAGCATATGTAACAGAGCCGTTAGACAACTACTTACCTCCCTTAATTTTCATGTCTGTTGAGCGGAGGTTAATATGCGGCTGGGGTAATAAGGTATATCAACGTAAATATGTGTAGGTGCATGGGTATAATTCATTTTCTTTTTATTTTCCGTATTTCAAGGAAGATACACATGCGCGCGCACACGCCCATAGCATACTCCTAAAATTGCGGAGGCCATGAATATTTCTATGACCTTATTGAATCTGGCATACACCTTTCCACTATGGAGCACTCCTGTGTGCCTAAAGATGGGTATGGAGATTTGCACCTCATTTTCATCACCCCACCCTAGCAGGATCCGGATTTTCCCTGACAGCCAAAAACCGTTACAGAAACCCCTAAAAACTGTCAGGGATAGCTTCTCTGACGATCTCTCGTCAGGCATTACCCGTCAGGGCTGTCTGCTGTGGCGGACCCTGGAATGAATCCTATCAAGATAACTAATAATGGAAAATAGGTCCGAGTTATTATGTTTTGGTTGCTCTATTGTGTTTGGAATACGCAAACATTAAGTACTCATGTTACTCCATTAACATAAATTGCAGTTGCATAAAGTGCAATGGCACGTAACAATTTGGTTGTATAGTGTATAGAGCAAATGGGCCTAGGCCTTAGCTCTTATTGGGCTGTTATGCATGGGCCTTTTCCCACTTGCAAAGCTGGCCCAAGTTCACTAATTCCATGAATTGAGCACACAAAAGTACAACTATTCTTTTTCCATGTTTAATCCCGCGACTCCTCCGATCTCCTGCAGGCTATGGCTTCCATGGCCATTGATGACGCCCAGGGAATACCTAGGGGTCCAGTTGGTAGTATAGGTCTGGTGCCCGCCCGCCTTTCTCGAATGGTAGGCCCGCCCCTGACTGCCAAGGCAGGGATGAACATCAATGCCTAACAGATAGTCTAAGGGATAATTTCCTAACGGTGACCGTCAAGGAAGGGAGAACCCCACCTTGTTAGTCACATAGAAGACAGAGGCCAAGAGCAATTGGGGCAGGAGGTGGAGTTGTTGCTCGACGACCATCTGTATGCGCAAGAAGCATGTAGGGATGTAAGGCCCTGTCTCAACGGGAGGCAACACGGCGGTCGGTGGCTGGGAGGGATGGCAGCAAAGACGCCGATCTGCATCTGGATCAGGGCTGCGTGGTGGCACAACGGGCGTTGTGGATGGAAGGGGACGCACATCACGATAGCGGTGGCGATGGGAAGACGACGGTCGGGGACTCAGATCTAGATGGTGAGTGGGAGATGTGGGAAGCAGCGGCAATATTCTTTTGGGTGTTGTTTGCGGCGCTAAGATTTGAAATAATTGGACAGTACGAGGCCAGTAGCGGCGGTCGGCGAGCCGTGATGCATGGAGGAATAGCGGCTGGAAGGTAGATGCGATGGGAGGAGTCGATAAGAAGATATATAGGCGTGGGTTGATGTTGGGAGACAAAGGGATTGGGAACAGATATGAGCATTGGTGACTTAGAGAAAAATCGGTTTGCTCTTCGGACGGTCCGATCCATACTAGGAATAGAGATTTCTTAATGGTTGTCCTTGAACCATCAGGGATCCCTATCGTATCTCTAAGAGCATCTACAACAATACACCTCAGCTGTTACTAAGAGCATGCCACATCAGCATTTTGATGATATGGAAGAGAGAAGGGGAGGAGAGAGAGTGAAGCTGTTTCTATATGAAGAAACTATGAGATTGTTAATACCAAGACGTAAGTAACAACAAAATACTCTATTGGAGCCTTTAGCTGTTACCTAAACATTTATTCTGTGGTCCCATCGCACACTTGTACCAATTGTTGATCATCAAAAATCATGCACACTTGTAGCAATTAAAGTCTTAGATACAAGCTTAAGAAACAATCCATTGGAATTGTTGTTTCTTTTTATTAGATTGAGTACTCTCTCTCCTCTTAGTAACAAGCTAAGTAACAAGTTATTGTAGATGCTCTAACGGTAAAGTCATCGCGGTCAGAGCCTTCACAATCAGTGATGGACGACGCGGGTCAGTCAGGAAAAGTTTGCATTCTGCTACCATGAGATAGTTGCCGTATGGAGTACAATTGTTATCTGGGCTGCATCGAAATGAAATATTTTGCTAACAATAATCATGTGTAACATCCCAAAAATTTAGCTCTTTTTAAATTGTATGAAAGTATGATTTTTTTACTTTTAATGTGTAACATCCCAAAATTCTAATTCTGGGATGATGTAATTTAAATGCATTAGAGAAATCACTTTGATCATTTGCATATAAAATATGCCATGTTGAATTTGGTTTTTGAATTAAAAAGCAAAACTTGAACTACAAATAAATAGGTGCTAAAAAAGAAATAGATAAAACAAAGTAAATATATTTGATGAGATAATTATTTCAGGCACATTATCTCAGGAATAATTCACAAAAGGATTTATATGAAATCATAATTAGGAAAACAATCACAAAAGAGCAAAACAGAAACTTGTCCGAATTTTTTAGAAATTCACAGAAAGTATTAACATCTGAACAATTTACAGGAGAAACTACATTAGCTCAGAAACCGACACAAAAATTTTCATTAAAGTTGGACTTCATTTGTGTTGTAAATAAAATCGGACAATAATTCAACAGAAAATCAAAACCTAAAACTAAACTCACTTCTCTCTTTCTCTGATTTGTGGGCCACACCCACAGGGTCCTTCGTCCACCTCGCGGAGCTGAGCGCTAGTGCACCACTGCGAGCTCTCCACCATGTCCACGGTTTCCGCCCACGGATTCCACCGGCCAATTACTCATGTGGCTTCGTCGGTCAACACCACGCCCATCCGTGCCCGGCCGAAGCCCATCCCTACCCTGCCGAAGCCCATCCCTACTCGTACGTCACCGAGAGCCTCTGAGAGATCCGCTGCCCTACCCGAGCTCTCCTCGTCAATCTCCACCACCCCCGTCTATAAAAGCCGCCCCCGAGCTCCATTTCTTCTTTTCCTACTCCGTGCGCACCTCCTCACTCCTTCTTCTCCACTGAATCGACCCCAATCACTCGGAGAGCGCTAGCCCTAAAACGGCCGTGCGCCGCCACCTTCATCCTCAACGCCGTGAAGGGTTTAGTTTCGTGCCATATCACGTTCCAGATCACCTTGAAGCTATCCCCTCACTCAATTTAGCCTTTGATCCACAGGAGCTCTCGAATCGCCCCTTCTTCCTCGTCTCCAGCCGGAACCATAGCCTCAAGCATCGCCGGAGCTACAAGGCATCTTGGACCAATCGGCTATACCTAAAGCATCGTCTGGACCTCCTGGAGCTTCTCCAATCATTGGACTTCGATCTCCTTCAGCCACGTTTCTTCTCCACACACAGACGACCTTGCCATCTCGGCTCGCCGTCGACAGCTCATCTCCGACCACCTCAGCCCCTTCGTGTCCTTCCGGTATGATCCTGGTAGCACGTAGATGCTCATGCGTGTGCTAGATAGCTAACGGCATTGCTCGTTTGCTTTGTCACCTGTTGCTGTACCTGCTCCTCTGCTCAACGCCGGCATGCCACCGTGTCAGGCCACCTCCGGCCTTGCCATTGGTGTCGGCGAGTGTGCAATAGCACGGAGGTTCCATTTTGGGAACTCTCTGGCCTCGCCTCACCTCACCTCGCCAGCGATACGTGCGGGCGTGAGCACCACCGTGCGACACAACAGTGATGAGCACTATAGCTCATCATCAGTTGCCCAATCCCCGTCATTAAACACTAAGTGATGTTTAGTTGTTGGTTTAGTTTTAATGAGTCACTAACGAGTGTGACCGAGTCATTAGTTTAAAGAAAAATAAACCGAAACGGTATTCTTAAGCGAGTCTCTGACATGCGGGCCCCACAATTACTTAAGTACACAACGCATAGCCCGTGGACTGTGCACTGTGCGCATAGACCATTGGTCTATGCACTACTGGTATGAGCCGTGCAACTCATAGTGGGCCCCACTTGTTGGTTTTTAAATGAAAATCGGCTGAAAATAGAAAATATGTTTTCAATTATGAGGAGAAAACACTTTCCCTTACTGGAAAGTGTAAACCTCGTTAGAACAGATGCGAGAATGTGCTTTCTCCGTTAGAAAGCGTATTTCTCATTTAATCTGGATTTATCTAACCGAATGGAAATGAAACCTTAATAACTTTTGCTACAAAACTCGAAATTGGATGAAATTTGTCTCTAAATTCATATAAAATCATAATCTACTTGAATATATAAAAATATTTAATTTTGGTTACTGTTGAATTTATTGGATGTTATTTAATTCGTTTTCGGCTCTTTTCGGACGTCGATTATTCGGATTATTATTGCGACGGTCAATCAACTATATTTCTAGAACAACAAGAGCAAGGAAAGGACCTCCTTTGATCATGTTGATCCCAGTATTTTAATTATTGTACTTTGTTTTTGTAAATTCTATTATGTATGCATGTATGTTTTGTATGAAAATGCTATGTGTGGGAAAAATGGTAGTTGTAATCCTAATTGCTGCATATATCTCTTTCAAATATTGATCCCTTACTATTGTAGCCATTAGAATATGGGTTAGAAAATATATAATGTCATTTGGAAGATTTTGAGTGTCATTATCACACAACTGATACTACAATGGTAGTTTTTCTGAAAAATTGATAAATGGACATTATGATAATTTGAGAATTTGGGATATTTTTGAAATTTGTCTAGAGAGGGTATCTCTGTTATTTTTATGGAAATAAAATGAAAACTTTATTTTTTAGACGTTGGCGAGTTATATTGTATATTGAAAAAGTAAGGATTGTGACTCACTAGTAGCTAGGGTGGAGAATCTCGCCCATGGTCGATTAAGGACTAAAGCCAGCAACTCTGGCACTAAGACCTAATCGTACAACCATATGTGCTTGTATGGGATAGCTGTAGCTAACTAAGTTATTGAATCATAACCCTGCATGATTAGTAGGCAGAAGTAGTGCGCGCATGGCCGGTTAAGCATACCAACACAACTACAGATGCCTCACTTCGACGGGTTTCTATCTTGGTGAAGTGAGGGACTCATTCAACGGGTTTCTATCCCAGTGAGTGAGGCTCCTCATCCAATGGGTTTCTATTCAGATGAATGAGGATAATGATTCGCAGGGCTAGTGCAAGATTAGGACTAGATGATGTAAAGACTGCGTCGTGAGCTCTAGACTGCTTACCTACGGTAGTGAGCGATGGCATCGACGGATGCCGAACAAACTAAAGAATTCTAGGCAAACTAGAATATTCGCGTACTATGGGTAAAGTTGTACACCTCTACAGAGTGAAAATCTATTTAAATAGACACGCTTGCGGTCATGAGCATGCTTAGTGCGGCTAGTATAGCGGTAGCTTTGTTTTTTCAAAAATTGTTTTGTCACAAAACTTGGGTGATGACATAGAGTTTTTACCTTATTGAATTAACTGCCATGTCTATGGCTGGACTGCAATGTCTATAGCAGGACTGCCATTTCTATGGCTGAACTCGAATTTGTCAGTGCCATGTATATGGCTGAAAATGAATATATTTTTGCTTGCAACAGATTAGGGTTGCGGGTGTTGTTATTATTTTGTTCAGTTCTTTATTTACTGTCCTATACGTATTTGAACTACTCTTTCAAATTCAATTGCAAATTACTACTTGTGAATATTGCAAATAAAAGTGGCTTTCAGCAAAGTAACTTGTAGAGTAGAGTTTCATCCTTTGATAGCCTTGCATGTAATATAATTTTTGCGGTACACTACAAGTCTTGCTAAGTACATAAGTACTCAATCTTGCTAATATTTTTGTTTAGAGATCGGAGATGAGCCGCTGCCAGATGGCGCGTTCTTTGCTCCCAGCAACGGAGGGTTCGGTGACGGGTCTACCTAGGCCTTGTTCCTTGTCGGTTGCCTGCGGGATCGGATAGGCATGCCGCTGGAGTTTTGCTACTATTATATGTCTTCTGCTGCTATTTATTTACATTCATGACTACTTTTATTTGGCCGGTCAGCCACTATTGTAATAATCTTGTAATAGCTTAAGTAAAGTACCCTTTTCTTTGGGTATTCCATGCTCGGGGGTCTGACATAGGCCCCACATGTAAGTTAATAAAAATCCAACAAAAATTAGAAAAGCTGCTTTCAGATAGAGGAGAATACGCTTTCTCTATTAGAAAGTGTAAACCTCAGTAAAACTCAAAGAAGAATATGTTATCTCTACTAGAAAGCGTAAACTTCACAAAATACGCTTTCGACGTATTGGATGAATCTTGTTTTTCTAAATTCATCTAAAATCATGATCTACTTGAGTATGCAAAAATATTTGGATTTTGTTGCTTTTGAAATTATTTTGCTATATTTAATTTGCTTCCGGCTCTTTTGATTAGACGTCAATTATCCGAGCAAATTTTACAACGATTCTCCATCCTCGTTGGCTTGTGTTGCTATATCTATAGTGGAACTGCCATTTCTATGGTTGGATTTGCTATGTCTATAGCAGGACTGCCATTTCTATGATTGAACATGAATTTGTCAGTACCATTTGTATGGCTGAATATGATTATATTTTTGCTTGCAACCGATTAGGGTTGCAGGTGTTGTTGTTATTTGATTTAGTACTTTACTTACTGTCATGTACTTACTTTTTCTTAAACTGCTCTTTTAAATTCTATTGCAAATTACTACCTATGAATATTGCAAATAAAAGTGGCTTTGAGCAAAAAAAAAAACATGCAGAGTAGAGCCATTTATTTGACAGCCTTGCATCTAATATAATTTTTACAATACACTACAGTCTTGTTGAGTACACATTGTACTCAATTTTGCTACTATTGTTGGTTCAGAGTTTGCAGAGAAGCCGACACTAGACAACGAGTTCTTTGCTCCCGGCACCGGAGGATTCGATGACGGGTCTACCTAGGCCTTGTTCTTTGTTGGTTGCCTGCGGGATCGGATGGGCGTGCCGCTGGACTTTTGCTATTATTACTACATCTTCCGCTGCTATTTATTTTGCTTACTCTGATGACTGCTTTTATTTGGCCGGTCGGCCATTGTTGTAGTAATTGTTGTAATAGCTTAAGTAGAATACCCTTTTGCTTTAATTTAGTATGAATTTGTATGGATATGAATGCCAACTGTTGTGAATGTGTGTTCTAGCCATTAATCCTGGGACTAGCACGGTATACACATAAGATTTTTGGGTATTCCACGCCCAGAGGTTTGACAACATTGCCATTATTTGCATCATAAATCTAGTTAATTTTGTTCTTAAGATTGCTACCTGTGCATATTTTTGGACTTTTGAAACGCACTATCCATTATTAAAGTACTACATTTAATGTATTTCCCATTTTAATTTTGTTGTTCATAATTTATGTATTAATTTGGATTATACATGATATTTAAATATGTATTTGCTAGCTCACGTCATGATAATTTTCTCCCGCTAGCACCGCCTCCATTTTTGTCATGTGTAC
The DNA here is from genome assembly GCA_036346405.1 of Phyllostachys edulis. Taxonomy (NCBI): domain Eukaryota; kingdom Viridiplantae; phylum Streptophyta; class Magnoliopsida; order Poales; family Poaceae; genus Phyllostachys; species Phyllostachys edulis. Next base: position 34,865,078 of record CM070556.1, read on the forward strand.
ACCACTATGCATAAACATGTTTTTTTGGAACAGAAACATGTACAATCTATATATCTACAAACAACTTGTGATATTGAAGGTATCTCCTTCGCTTTTGAGGTCTAGAAAAACCCACAATAATCCTTAAATCGGAAAAAACAAAGTTCCTAGAGATTCTCATTAATCGAGAGAAAAAGGAGAAGATCTACACTACTTTTATTTTGGTGGGGTCAGATTATAACTGTGTAGATTAATCATGTATAGATATTACAACTATTACAATTATATAACTAATATGACTATACTTTCGAAAGGCAATAGAAAAACTACAATATGTTGCAATATATAGATATTCCGCTAGTTGAACTGAACGTCTGAACCTGGCGATTAACATCCCTTGGTGCAGAGTGTAACTGAGCTAGATGACGGCTCTGCTCTATTTATAACGGTTGCAAAGTATCTCTCTCTAGAACTGCATGAAATCGACCAAGTTGGAATCCAACCTGACATACAATGCATTATGCACCCTTGATATGCTATCGAATTCATCAGCGTGTTGGCTATATGTATATTGTTGTATCCTGCATTAGATTGTATATATAGTTGATAGTATAGACTGAAATAGTGTTATGATGATATATAGGATGATCCTATGATGTTAGAATATTTTAGGTGATGAAGCTCTGGAATTTAGCTACTTGGTGCTTCATGGGCCATATGCCTGTCCCATTGATTCGACACACTATCAGATTTCAGAATTCTAACTTGCAATGTTGTATTACATTGGACTCATTGGCTGTTGTGTATCAATACAATGAAGGTGGTGCAGATAATGCAGCATATTGTTTCATCAGTTCATTGATTGCAAGTGAGATGCCTCGTGAGGCCGTCAATTTTTGTCTCACGTACAAGCGGCATGCACGAGCTGATACACCGTTGGAACAAACGCAACAAGCACTGAAATTCTCAGAAGGACCATGAGTAATGACATGGCTAATGGTTGAGAACAAATCATTCAAATTCGAACGCGGAAGATGATGACACGCATAATTGTTTTCATTCACGGCGCGTTATTGAGGTTTCCAAATCGTGGGGCTCACGGATACTCATTCAAATTCAAACGTGGAAGATTATGAGACCCATTTTATTCACCGCGCGTTATTGAGGTTTCCAAATTGTGGGTTAGATAAGTCTATATAAGAGGAGGGAGACATCTCTCACAAATACGAGATGATAATTGCCACCTCTGTCGCTTTGTGCTGTGCTGCTTTCAGGCTATCCTGTTCCAGTGAGCAGTGTGCACCGTTCATAGGAAGAGCAGTGTCTCCGAAGCCGGCGCCTCTTGCAATCCTGCACGAGTTGGGGCGTATTTGATACCAAATTGATATGGCGCTGGTGAAGAACTGAGTTTCGATTGAGAAGGATACAGAGGCGAAGCTGTAGTCGCCCTTGCGGACGTTCGACGACGTTGCGGCCGAACCAACGCAAGGCTCTGATGTAGCTACTAGATGATATGGACAAATATCTTTCTTTATTACCTTTCCATGAGTACAATACGCAGCCTATATATCTTAGGCAGGGGACTTGGTATTTCCGAACCCAATACAGGAAGGTAACTTGAAAAGGAAAATAGTGCATACTTGGATGGAAAGTCTAACTGAATGTCTAATCATTCTCGGAAGTAGATACTAACTACGCAATCTTAGAAGGAGATACGAACTAATACTTGCTAACGTTGCTTCCTCTCTTTTCGGAAATACTATTCTGAATCGGCATTAATCGTCGTGTCATAATCCTACCGCATCCTTTGAATGGATTCGTGCTAGAAACTCCAACCAAAGGCTGATTCGCAGAATTCGTTGCAATCGTGCAGTTGCGACATTGATAAGTCTTTCCAACAAATGTTTCCACAACATTACCGCCCTCTCCACGAAACAACTCGTCCTTGAGCTGAAATAGAGGATAACGCTGCCAAAAATCGTCCAACTTTTCCCATGTGGCGTCAGCAGGCGAACAACCTAACCATTGCACGAGAAGCTCCCAAGTACCCCGGTTTAAGCGAGCACATACAATTGACAAAGGCGAAGGAACCACACGGCCATGAACAATATCTGGCAGAGAACCTGAAACAGATGTTATCAGACCTTCGTACTTCTTGAGTAATGTGCTGTGAAAAACATTATGGATGCGAGCTTTGGAAGGAAGATGAAGACGATAAGCAACTGTACCAATACGTTCGTCAACCAGAAAAGGTCCATAAACACGAGGAGCCAACTCTGAACGTTGTTGATCTGTGATTGAAACAGCCGCATGATGATGAAGACGAAGCCAAGGTCACTCACCCACGTCAAACTGAAATGCACGATGGTGTTTGTCATAATTATGCTTCATATAATCTTGATCTTGAAGAAGACATTCACAAATTTCAGCAAGGAACTCATCCCTGTCACACCACTAATGGTCCACTGCAGCCTAAATCCATTGTTTAGGACGATCACCAGACAAACACTGGAGATACATAGCAATAGTGCGATTGACCACTTCAAACTAACCATCAGATTGGGGATGAAAGGCTGAGCTTAAATGAAGCTTGACACCAGCAAGACGAAAAAGTTCAGTCAAAAAATTGCTAGTAAAAACTGGATCACGATCGCTGACAATAGTACAAGGAATCCCATGAAGACGAACAATTTCGTCAAAGAACGCTCGAGCGACAGAGTTCGCCGTGTACGGATGGCCAAGCAGAATAAAATGGTTGTACTTAGAAAAATGATCAACAACTGTGAGAATAACTATTTTATCTCCCACTTTCGGAAACCCTTCAATAAAATCCATAGAAATATTTTCCCAAATAGCCGATGGAACGCACAAAGGTTGTAGAAGCCCTACAGGATGTAAGTGTCCTATTTTATTCTTTTGACAGATCACACAACCTTTGACATAATCTCGTACCTTTCTATGAGCATGTGCATTAAAGAACGTTGCACGAAAACGATGTAAAGTCTTCTAAACACCTTCATAACCCGTACCATTTGCATCGGCCAACAAGTCAATCCAAAGAAGCGAAGAATCCACCACCACAATTCGCCCTTTGAATAAAAGCAACTCATCAACCGGTGTCCAATCAACAGAAGCTGTGCCGGCCAATACTTGCGCCCGGAGATCAACCAGATTCGGAATGGAGGACTCTTCCTTGCGAAGTGCATCGAAAATAGCAAAACCAGGACTGGACAAGGCCCGTACTGCCAAAACATCTTCGTGGTGGCGAGACAAGGCATCCGCGGCGGCATTTGACGGCCTGAATGAAATTCCACTGAAAAATCGTAACGAAATAATTTACTCACCCAGGTGTGCCCAGGAATAGTCGATAGACGCTCATCGAGCAAATATTTTAAGTTGTAATGGTCCGTACGCACCAAAAAAAACACGCACCCAAAGATTCAGCCGCCAGTGTCGAACAGCGTTAACCAAGCCAATTAATTCACACTAATAAGCTGCTAGTTTAGCGTGATGAGGAGGATCCCGACTAAAAATGCAATAGGTCGGCCAGGATCAAAATCGGCCGTGCAGAATCGATTCTGAAGCGATTCTGAATCTGGGAGGGTGGCGGGAGGAAGAATCGATGGTTTTTCAATTTTGAATGAATTTCAAATGAATTTAAACGAATTTCACGAATTTGACCGTGCTTAGGGCGATTCATGCATACCAGAGGGTGGCGAGATTCATACTGGTCGATTATCGACCCTTGGGTCCAGCACCTTGATGCAATACCGCCCCAAACCCTGCACCAGACGCATCACAATCCACAGTAAAGCGTTTGGCAAAATCAGGAAGATGAAGAACCGGGGCCGACATGAGTGCTGCCTTCAACGCATCAAATGCACAATCAGCCTCAACCGTCCATGAGAAGGCTTCTTTCTTCAGCAACTTGTGAGAGGAGAGGCAACTGAGCCATAGTCTTTAATGAACTTGCGATAATACCCTGTAAGACCAAGGAACCCCCAAAGTGCATAGAGCGTATGTGGTTTCGGCCAAGCTTGAACTACCTCAACTTTGTCGGAATCCATCGCTACGCCTTGTCCCGAAATAATGTGACCAAGATATGCCCCAAATTCCTCACCAAAGAGACACTTATACTTCTTCAGAAATAACTAGTGATGGCGCATAATTTGTAGCACAGTACGCACCTATTGGAGATGTTCTGCCCATGATGTACTGTAAACTAGAATATCATCAAAGAAATCCAGGACAAATCAGCAAATAAACGGCTTCAGAATGTCATTCATAAGAGTTTGGAATGTTGCCGGCGCATTCGTGAGACCGAACGGCATAACCAAAATTCGAAGTGACCACGATGTGTCCAAAACGCCGTTTTCTCAATATCAGCACTATGCATCGACACCTAATGGTAGCCACTGCGCAAATCCAATTTGGTGAAGAAGCGAGCACCATTAAGCTCGTCCACGACAAGGATAGGAAATTTATCCTTGATGGTCTTGTCATTGAGAGCACGGTAATCCACACAGAAATGCCAAGATGCATCCTGTTTTTTGACAAGCAAGATAGGTGAGGAAAAAGCCGACGTACTTTCACGGATAATACCTTGTGATAACATGTCCTCGCATTGCTTCTCAATTTCTTCGTTCAATAACTGTGGGTAGCGATATGGTCGAACTGCTACTGGAACGGTGCTTGAAAGTAGATGAATATGATGATCGATCGTGGCAACGCAGGGGTGGCAGTCCATGTGGTTCTTCAAACAGACCCGTGAATTCGACCAACAGCTCATGCATGAGCTCACGGTCAGAAATAGCACAATTATGTGCCCCGGTTGGTGTGTCATCCAATCCGGTCCAAGTTACATGCTGATCATCGCGCCAGAAGAACATGGTTAGCTTTGTGAAATCCCAAAGGATAGGTCCCAAGGTGCGAAGCCACTGAATGCCAAGGACGACGTCAAAAGCCGTCGAGTGGAATAATGTAACAGTCGGCCAGGTCTGTCAGACCCGGATTCTGAGAATCCAAATCCTCTGTGAAAGACACTGTGTTATTCCCTGGATCAGTAGATAGCACTCACAGATGCATCACTAAATCAATCCATACATATCGTAGATTAAACCATACCATTCATTAATTTAACACATCAAGGATTTACATAGACCGCATCGGGTCAGGTTTTACAATAAGGCCGAACAGGCTAAAGATTACATTACAAAAGCGGATGCGACAACAGAAGCAAAAGGGGTAGAGCACATCTCTCCATAGGCAAGCGACTGGGGAAACCCGTGTGCGTCCGATATTACCCAAAGACTCAGATAATATAGGATGCATGCAGGCACCAACAGAGTCAACTAGACTAGGGCGAGACTAGAACAACTTAGACTAACTACGCTTCATCATCTCCTAGGCCTCCAACTTCTGGATCCTCGTAGTACGCGTAGTCTTCAGGGTTTCCTGCTTCTGAGAGTTTTGGGGGAAAGAGCGAGAATGAGCACAACTTCTGTGCTCACGAGCCAATACACAATGCAATAATATACATGCAAAGATTAACAAAGATGGCTTGGGTTCTTTTATTTGCTAAAGCAACATTTTCAATTATCATAATTACAAAGTCCTATCACTTAGCATTTTAACAAATTGCATTTTATTAAAGAGAGTAATTGTGCAATATTTATTTCAATAGGGGTTCCCTCCATCGGAAACTCTACCTTATGCTTCTTTTGATTGGAGCTACCTCCATTATTAACACCGCTGAGCTCGAAGGCTCAGGTAAATTCTAATCCTTGGGCTAGGTGAGCCCGTCTCATTTTCATTCCACCCACAAAGGTTTTTGAAATAGAACTAACTCAAGTAAAGTTCTCATGTCCGCCTTTGATTGTAGGCGCGGCTGTTTAAACAATTTAGACTCTACAGAGGTTGTACACTGTACCCACAAGAGATAGTCATACTCGTTACCCCCACATGATTCCGTAGTCATGCAGTTGAGCGACCGTCACAGTAGCCTTTCAAATTACCTCGCCCCTTCCATCATCTCACCCATATGGGCTGTGCTTGCAGTGGGTCCCATAAGTTGTGCGGGATGTCGCCCCCACGACGAGTCGTAGCAAGTACTTCACCATCAGTGTCCCTTCCCAGCTCACGCTTGACGTCTTCACTAGTGAGATGATTTTTAAGGTCCAATAAATTTACTAAGCCAAGTTGCATTTTGTAGACTTGTGGTTGTACTTGTTTTACACAGGAGGTCATGACAAGATTAAGTCCTTAGGGGTTATCTGGGTGGCTTATTACATACACCAAACTCCTTGGGCTTCATTAGCACCCATCAACATTATACCATTCACAACCAACATTCTTTGGGCTACATTAGCACCCAACCACATTACACCATTCATCATATCATCTGCCCAGATAGGAACATCAATTAGGGTTTTTGAGGAGTAAAATACATCAACTCAACCATCTCAGTCATTTCCCCACAATGACTAACCAAATCCACTTTTATGTTTAAAGGATGATGTTTGGGGTATTTTAATACCCCGGTACTTAAGCAAGTCTAGCATGTCGCTTAAGTACAACCTATAGCTAGTATTACCATATAGTTACTAGGGTGACATGGAATAATGGAATCAAATATCAATGGATGGCATATTAATAAATTAATCATCAAATGGGTGTTTAACTACCTTAAGCTTTAACATACATTTAATTAAAGAATTAATGCATGCAATTTTGGTTAATTTAAATGAATATAATTTACATAAAATGTAGGATCAAAATGATCAAAGTATTAACTCGCCTTAGTTATAGGTAAGAGGATCTTGATGTTCTTGTGCTTGATCAACTTGGAGATCTTCCGCGTCTTCAAATCCTAATCGGACGAACGTACCGGAAAAAGGCACAAACAAGCAAGAAGAGCAAACAAATAATAAATAATAATAAATGAACTCCAGATTAAACAAGACCTATGTCATTAGCAAGATCTGGAATTAACAAATTTTTAGAAACAAATTTCATAATTTTTGGAGTTACGACGAGGGAGAACGGAGCTTCTGAAGTTTGGGTTTAAAATAAATCAAAATGGGAGAGAGGATTGGTGCACCAAATAGTAAATGGACCAGTCCATATGGCTTTGGCTACCACTAGGAAGGACTCGGGCCCACTTGTCAAAATGAAAGAGAGGGACAAGAGTCAATGATAGGTGGGCCCTTTGGCTATAGAGAGAGAGGGGAATTGGCCCACATGGCAACATTAGGGGGGGTTACTTAAACTAAACACTAATTAACATGATTAGCGGGGAGGTTAAAAGGGCCACAGGGCCATTCCAACTTGGGCCAAGCAGGGGAGCTGCGGCGCGTGTGGCTCGGGCCTGGGCGCAAGCTCGTCGCCGACGACGGAGGTTCTTGGCAGTCGGGCAAGGCTCGAGCGGGCGGTCCAGGGACATGACCATGGGGACACCAATGGCAGGTGGTGGAAGGCAAGCGGCGGTGGCGCCACGGTTCTTGTGACCAACCGGCGCAGGCGGCAGGAGGAGAAGGCGCCAGCGCCGAAGTTGCGCAAGCGGCGAGTGGAAACCGGCGAAGTGGCCTGGGTGGCTCGGGGATGGTCGAGCCAGTCCGACGGCGGCGGCCATGGGAGGAGGAGAAGGAAGCCCGATGGCGGCTTGACTCGGCGGCGGGGAGGGAGGGAGGAAGAAGGAGGGGAAAGACATCCTTGCATTGCAGGGGCTCATGGTGACGCGGTCGCCCGAGGCGGAGGCTCACCAGAGGAGGGATGCGGCGATGGGGCGGTGCGACCAATAATGGGGCACGGTGGTTTTGCGGTGGTCTTACTAGGGAGCGATGAAGTGGCGTGGGGAGGTAAGAAGAAGCACAAGGGGTGCTTTATAGCCGAAGGGGGGCTTAGAGCCGTTGGAGGCCATGGGCAGCGCACGGTTCTAAGGCGAAGTTAGTGTGGGCGGGCTTTGCGTGCGGAGAGGACAGGGCGAAGGGGCGTAGGTGAGGTGCAGCGAGGGGTTGGTGGCGGTGTCAGGGAGCAGGCAGGCACGAGGAGGCAGAGGAGCTCGTGGCGTCGCAGGCGACCTCATGCGGTGGCGTGCGCGCAAGAAGAAAGGGAGGAGCGGGCGGCTCGGTTGTGTGCCGAAGGAAGAAGAAAAGGAGGCGTGGGCACTGGGCCAAAAAGGAGGAGGCCGAAGGTGGCTGGGCCAACCAGGCCGGGGCAGAAAAGTGGCCGGATGGGCCAAGAGAGGAGGGAAAGTGGGCCAGCCCGAGAAGAAAAAGTGGGCCAACCCGAGAAGAAAAAGTGGGCTGAGCCCAGAAAAGGAAATAGGGTTGGGCCCAAGAAAGAGAAAGGGCCAAAGAGAAAAGGAGGCCCAAATCTGAAAAGGGAAGAAATTCAACTTGAATTTGAATTTCAGGATTCAAGGGTATTTGAAACACAAATCCGAGCTTTAAAGAAGAAAGAAGATTTTCAGAAATACTAGCTAAATTTGAATTACGAAAGAAGACCGAAAACCAAATGGATTTTACTATTTGCCATCTGAAAAATGGGATGGTACAATATCTTAGGCAGGGGATTCGGTATTTCTAAACCCAATACAGGAAGGTAACTTGAAAAGGAAACTCATGCATACTTGGATGCAAAGTCTAACTGAATGTCTAAGCAATCTCGGAAGGAGATACTAACTAAGCAATCTTAGAAGGAGATACGAACTAATACTTGCTAATGTTGGTTCCTCTCTTTTCGAAAATACTATTCCTGAACTGGCACAACTGTCGTACCGCAACCGGCTATAGTCACCGAACTGGATTCGGTGCCAGAAACTCCAACCAAAGGCTGATTCGCAGAATTCATTGCAATCGTGCGCTTGTGACATTGATAAGTCTTTCTAACAAATGCGTCCACAACATTACCGCCCTCTCCACAAAACAGCTCATCCTCGAGCTGAAATAGAGGATAACGCTGTCGAAAATCATCCAACTTTTCCCATGTGGCGTTAGCAGGCGAACAACCTAACCATTGCACGAGAAGCTCCCAAGTACCCCGGTTTAAGCGAGCACGTACAATTGACAAAGGCGAAGGAACCACACGGCCATGAACAATATCTGGCAGAGAACCTGAAACAGATGGTATCAGACCTTCGTACTTCTTGAGTAATGCGATGTGAAAAACAATATGGATGCAAGCTTTGGAAGGAAGATGAAGACGATAAGCAACTATACCAATACGTTCGTCAACCAAAAAAGGTCCATAAAAACAAGGAACCAACTTTGAACGTTGTTGATCTGTGACTGAAACAGCCACACAATGATGAGGACGAAGCCAAGCCCACTCACCCACGTCAAACTGAAATGCACGATGGTGTTTGTCATAATTATGCTTCATATAATCTTGATCTTGAAGAAGACATTCACGAATTTCAGCAAGGAACTCATCCCTGTCACACCACTGATGGTTCACTACAGCCTAAAGCCATTGTTTAGGATGATCACCACGAAAACACCGGAGATACATAGCAATAGTGCGATTGACAACTTCAAACTAACCATCAGATTGGGGGTGAAAGGCTGAGCTTAAGTGAAGCTTGACACCATCAAGACAAAAAAGTTCAATCCAAAAATTGCTAGTAAAAACTGGATCACAATCGTTGACAATAGAACAAGGAATCCCATGAAGACGAACAATTTCATCAAAGAATGCTCGAGCGACGAGTTAAATGTCAGGTACGGATAATAGCGCGAATAAAATGGTCAGACTTAGAAAAACGATTGACAACTGTGAGAATAACCATTTTACCTCCCACTTTCGAAAACCCTTCAATAAAATCCATAGAAATATCTTCCCAAATAGCCGATGGAACGCACAAAGGTTGTAGAAGCCCTACAGGATGTAAGTGTTCTATTTTATTCTTTTGATAGATCACACAACCTTTGACATAATCTCGTACCTTTCTATGAGCATGTGCATTAAAGAACATTGCACCAAAACGATGTAAAGTCTTTTGAACACCTTCATGACCCGTACCATGTGCATCGGCCAACAAGTCAGTCCAAAGAAGCGAAGAATCCACCACCACAATTTGCCCTTTGAATAAAAGCAACTCATCAACCAATGTCCAATCGGCAGAAGCTGTGCCGGCCAATACTTGTGCCCGGAGATCAACCAGGTCCAGAATGGAGGACCCTTCCTTGTGAAGTGCATCGGAAACAGCAAAACCAATACTAGACAAGGCCTGTACTGCCAAAACATCTTCGTGGTGGTGAGACAAGGCATCCGCGGTGGCATTCGACGGCCTAGACGAAATTCTGCTGAAAAATCATAACGAAATAATTTACTCACCCAGGTGTGCTGAGGAATAGCCGATAGACGCTAATCGAGCAAATATTTTAAGCTGTCATGGTCCGTACGCACCAAAAAAACACGCCACAAAGATTTGGCCGCCAGTGTCGAATAGCTTTAACCAAGCCAATTAATTCACGCTAATAAGCTGCCAGTTTAGCGTGATGAGGAGTGACTGCCCGACTAAAAAATGCAATAGGTCCAGCACCTTGATGCAATAGTGCCCTAAACCCTGCACCAGACGCATCACAATCCACAGTAAAGTGTTTGGCAAAATCAGGAAGATGAAGAACCGAGGCCAACATGAGTGTTACCTTCAACACATCAAATGCACAATCGGCCTCAACTGTCCATGAGAAGGCTTCTTTCTTCAGCAACTTTGTGAGAGGAGAGGCAACTAAGCCATAGTCTTTAATGAACTTGCGATAATACCCTGTAAGACCAAGGAACCCCTAAAGTGCACGGTCACTATCGTCGGGAAAATCATCATCGTCGTCGTCAAGCTCGAGCAGGCATCTCCCTTTCATGGAGCATCGATGGTTTTGAGAGAACTTCTAGGGACAATTGTAGCACAATCCTTTTGCGAGCTGATCAGACATCTTGTCGACAGATAGCCGTAGAAATTTGGAGGCCGGGTTAGCCGAATTGCCGACTGCAGTCGAAGACAAAGTCGGAGCTGGAGTGGCCACAGCTCCCGACGCTAACACCGATAGACTAGGGCGACACGCCAGAGCCTTTGCAGCAAAACGCGGCTCGGTGGGGGTTTTAGGTAGAGGCTTCGCATCCCCGGACGTCTCCTCTAGACGCTGCTCATATGCCCTCGCCAAACTCATGGCTGTTTGGAGGTGTGTTGGTTGTTGCAGCTCGACATCGGTTTGTAGTGGTTTGCCCAACCCAGCGGTGAATAGTTGTACCTGTTGTAATGGTGAGAGCAGTTCTACCCGGCATAAGAGTGCCAAGAACTTCTTCTGATAGGCGTCAACTATTGTCGTACGTCGTAGTTGAGCTAGCTCGCTAAGTGGGTTGTTGTGGATAGGAGGCCCAAACCGCATGTTGATGAATTTCAAGAAGCGCACCCATGACATCATGCCTTCATCGCGTTCGAGTTGGTAGTACCACTGTTGGGCGGCGTCGGTCAAGTGGTAGGGTGCTAGCCAAACTCGCTCTTCCCCCATGGTGCGTTGCCCCCAAATGCTCACAGCGATTGAGCCATAGAATAGAAGGGGGTCCTCCTTGCCATCATACGTTGGAAAGGATAGAGTGTGGAAGCGTGGAATCATGCGCCGATCATCGTCATCGCGAAACCCATGTTCAGGAGGTCTGCCACGGGCGTGGTAGCTGCCAGTGCCGACGTCGAATGTCGATGGTGGTACTGCCGCACTAGCTCCGGCTTTCCAGCCAGCGATCACCTGATCGTGCGTCGCTTGTTGTGCCTTGATGCCGCTAATCTCAGACATCATGATGGTGAGTTGTTGGAACATGTCGTCGAGTGTTTTGGATTCCATGGCGAAGGGTGGTGGTGATGGCTCTGATACCAAATTGATATGGAACGGGTGAAGAACTGAGTTTCGATTGAGAAGGATACAGAGGCGAAGCTGTAGTCGCCCTTGTAGACGTTTGGTGACGTTGCAGTCGAACCAATGCAAGGCTCTGACGTAGCTACTAGATTGTAACATACCAAAATTTCGCTTTTCAAAAATCTTTTGAGTAGTTTAGGTCCCTGGAAAATTTCACCAATTTTATTTGAATTAATAAAGCTTAATTAGGACTTTCATAAATAAAAAACAATTTAATATGATTAATTGCAACATCAACTATTATCAAAACTATTTTATTTGGATTCTATGTTCTTGGATATATATTCTAGATTTTTCTAGAATTTTTCCGAGTGCATTTGCTATTTTCTATTTGCCCTTTGTGTTTTTTGCTATTTTCTAAAAACAAAAACTATTTAAATCTCAGATCTTTGCTCTGGGCCGAATTCCCTTTTCGTTTGGCCCGCATCTTCAATTCACCTCAAGCCATCAGCCCGTTTCCTCCGGCCCAGCCGCCCGGCGCCCGCCATTCCCGTTTCTCCCTCTCTCCTTCGGCCCCATTGCAACCAGCCCACCTAAGCCGGCCTCCCTTGGCCGCTGAAGCCCAGCCACCCTTGGCTAGCCCAGCCGCCATCATCCTGTGCCGCCAAACCCTAATCCCTCTTCGGGCCCACTTGTCAGCTCGTGCCGTCGCCGCTCCTACGCGCGTGCCCGACCCAAACTCTATGCCGCCGCTGCTGTGCCCTAGCCGCCGCCGCTTGGGAGCCGCCAAGAACCGCCTTCGAGCGCCGCCACTTCTATCTTCTTCTTAGCGATTGGCGCTGGCTTTCTTCGTCTGTCCCCGTCATGCTGCCTCCTCAAGCCGTTGCGCCCGCGTCACGGAAACCGCATCGTCTTCCTCTCCGCGTGGCGCTCACCTACCATTGCTCCCAAACTGGGTTTCGCCCGAATCGGCCTCGTCTTCTTCAACACCGGTGCGCTGTCGCTGCATGTGAATCGCTGCATCACTAAGCGTCGGACAAATCCTATCCGGCCACACCTCCCCTTGCTCCTCCCCCATTGTTTCCCCTCTGTTAACAAGTCTTCTCCGGCCCCGAAGCTCTACCGCCACGCTCGCCAAGTCCCGCTGCCGCTTGTCTTCCACGCTGACGAGACTCGGTGTACTTCGGACCAAGCCGTCGCCTCCCTTAGCTTCATGGCAGCGCCCCCGATATGTTTTCGCCCTCGCCGGAGTTCCCCGGCCGCCGATCGCCGCTGCCGTGGATCACCCGAAGAGGCCATGGTTGCCCCCGACGTTGGTTCTCTGCCATGTGGGCCTACGATCGGGTTTGCGCTCCTAGATCCGAAACCAGACTGTGCCTGTGCCCTTGCTCAAAGCCATGTCACCTAGTGCCACATCAGCATGCCATGCCACACATGCCACATTAGCTTGCCACATATACGCCATGAGTATACCATGTAAGCACCATCACATCCTAACCCTAAACCACACCGTGTATACTCGGTTCATCGTGAACAAAGCTTATGAACCGTGGACCCACTTGCCAGCACACTATTCCATGAACCTATTTCACAGTGCATCAAAAACCCTAGATTAATTATCTCTCTTACATGGGAGTCCTGCATGTCAGTCAACCCTTGGTCAAGCCCTAGCCATGAGCTTGGTCCACCGTGGACTAGCATATCTCTGACCTGGTCCATAGAGTGGGTAAAGTGTACAAACTCTTCAGAGTGTTAAATCAATCTATTCGAATAGCCGCGTCCAGACATGCTCGGAGATTTCACACGAGGGGTAGATTTTCATAAAACAATTGGTATGGGACAGCTGTGTGATCTAAGTCATATGGCTGTGTGAATAATTTGATTAGGCTATGTGTCTTTGTGAAAACAACTGATAAATTTATATTGTCTAATTGTTTTGAATTATGCTTTCAATCTATTATTTGTATTCAATTGCAAATGTTGTATTTCTACAAAATAACCACAGAAGCCATTCCTTTGGAATAAGCCATCATCTATAAATTGCATTCTGTGGTATGACTTGCGAGTACAGTTTGTGTACTCATGCTTGCTATAATCAATCAATAGAAGTGAAGGAATCATCAGTCAACAAGGTCTACTTCAAGGATCGTGGAGAACTAGGTCGCGCTTACCCCAAATTGATTGCTGTGGGCATATGGATGGGCTTCACCGGGTTATTCCGATTACGCTCATTGCCGACTTCATTGAGCTATTAAGCATACGAGGCATTAATTGTAAGTTTTGACCTTAAGGTCTTTACTCTGATATTTATTGTTATTTGCCTATTTATTAGTCATCTTTGTATGGAAATGATATTTCACTGATGTTGCCACTGTGTGCACTAGCGTGATCCTGGACTAGTGCAGTATACACAGAGGGTCCAAAATTACATTTTTGGGTCCCGACAGAGGTGGTATCAGAGCCATATCGACTGTAGGTCGTGACGTTAGTTAGAATGGCCGTTTTTAGGAAAAACTTCAAAACCTATTTTACAAATGGAAAACCTCAATGATGTGCTATTCTCATCTTGTGTAGCTTCTATACGCTTCCATTCTATTTCTTTTTCATCTATATTCTTGCTCTCCGTTTTGAGTATTAAATTGGACTTCCTCTTCTCATAACTTCTATAGTGATCGTTATCTGTACCAAATGTCTTGGTGGATGTCCAAGAGTCTTTCGAGCAACTCTTTTGAAGACTGTGCAACCAACAACAACGTATCAATATCTCCCTAAGTGTTCAAGACAAGTTCGTCGCAAGAATTGAAGACCAGAAGAAGTTGTACGTCGCCCCTGCCTTTTCCAAGATTCGTCTGTAAGCATCGCAAGCAGTCAACGTTTAATGAAGACCGTAACCAGTTCGAGTTGTCTTCAGACCAGCCATATAAGATAAATCAGTGTTGGTTCCTCCCGTGTGTTGAGTCAAGTCACCCAGTTAAGTTAGAGCTTAATCGACTAGACGATTATATTTTTGTTTTACTTCCTCTGTGTAGTTGGCTGTGAGTTTTGCGCTTCTTAATAGCTTTCCGGATATTTGTCTGTTTCTTGGTGTTCCTTTGGTTAAACCTGCTCCCCTTAGTAGATTGTCTTCCCTTACCTTATGCTTTTCCCTGTCATTTATTAGCCTTGGTCAGCAAGCAGATGAAGAGCCCCAGTGAAGCCAACCTTGTCAGTAATCTTGAGACAGTCTTTGCCAGCTCAGACCTTGTCAACACTAGTGAACAGTTGCCAGTATTAGGAGTAGCAGATCCAACCATGGAACAATTCTTGGTAGCTCAGACTCAATTCATGAACGCGATGATGCAGAATATGATCAACATGATGAAACAGCAGAATCATACCACCGCTACCTTAGTCAATTTGATGAATCAGAATAATCAAGCAAGCCGTCGCACCGTCGCCAGTGTCAGCACCAGGGCAGACGATAACCAACAACTATCTCCAGCGCTAGTAGTGACGCATCCAAACCCGAGCCAGTTCCCTGCCACCCAGAATCAGCTTATGCCAGCGACGATGCAACCGTCAGACAATAATATCCTCTATAATGATGCACAACTCGTTGCCATCCCAACGGCATGCCCCCAAACCAAGTTTGTGAAGTTCATGATGACTAAGCCGCCTGTCTTTGAAGGATCAACTGCACTCAAGAATGCAGAATCTTGGATTCGTACCATAGAAGAAAAGCTAACTGTTGTGCAATGCAACAATAACGAGAAAATTTTCTCTACTGCTCATCAATTAGAAGGAGATGCATTAGATTGGTGGGAAAAATTTCGTGCCACCCATCAGGACGAGCAGACCATCACCTAGTCAGAGTTCACCGCTGCTTTTCGTCAACAGCTTGCGATATCAAGCAAGAGTGATAAAGAGAAACTTGATATTCTGATATCCTACACCAAATCTAGCCGTTGACGTTTGAAGTGCTGCCAACCAGATAAGTTAGAAGATTGTGCATGTATTAATTGTGGAGAAATAGGCCATAGCGCCGATGAGCACAATATTAATTGTTCTAGTTGCGAAGAAAATCATTCCGTTGGAGAATGCCCAATGAGCAAGATCACATGCTTCTTATGTGAAGGCGATGATCATTGTCTGAGCCAGTGCCCCATGTATTCAATGTTGACTTCTGCAACACAACGTCAGCAAGAAAACTTCCGAGCTGCTGTCAAAGCATTAGCAAAAGAAGACAAACCGTTGTTAGTACAAGATTTGACATATAAAGAATCACAAAAATAGAATATTGACCTTGGCAACCCACTTCAAAAGAGAAGCAAACCAGTATCATTAGGAGGTTGTTTCGAGTGTGGAAAGAAAGGCCACTATGCCAAGCAATGCCCTGCGAAGCGACAAGCTTCAACCTTCAAGAAGGATAATCGTTCTGCCATAGTCTTGTCAGAAAAATCGCGAGGCTCAACACGTGTATGCTACAATTGTTGCAAAGGAGGTCACTACGTCAGCCAGTGTCCTCAGAGGTACCAGCCACTCACTCCATATGCAAGGATGCCAGAAGTGGTGTCAGTCCAGATGGTAACTCCCAGAGCAGGTGGTAACGCAGCAGAATCCGTGTGTCCAACAAAGCAGTCAGAGAAGAGACGTTTGTGCGGTGATGTTACCAAGAAAGCCTAGATTGGTGATACCAAATTATACAGTGTCATGCCTATGTTAGTAGCAATCAAAGTCAGAGAATCACTGTAACCGTTCCTTTGTTTCAGAGTAGAAAGGTAGACATCTTTGTATGCAAATTATGAAGCAAAAGAATTGTTGAATATTAAAGTATTGGATATCTCTCTAAGCATGTGCCATTGCAAGTCGAGTAATCAAGCTTTGAGTCATGTTGTTGAAGGCCGTAGAGCCATAACCATGGCATGTGATGTTGAATTCCAACTCATCATTTTACATATCAGTGAGTTAACCGTAAATGGTTGAAGAATCTAACCATTGGATAATGTCCACATCCTCAAGAGAGTATGCAATTGTCATTGCAAATAATCTCTATAGCATGCAACCGTATTAGAAGTCAAGTTTGTCTTTGACTTGGTACCCAGGATCCGCCAATGTCAGAACGGATTACGTCAAAGGTGAACTATGACAAAAGTTGTTAAAAGAGTTATGATAGAGTAGATGATTTTCTCAGATAGGCAGTGTCAAATCAAGTTCTTCCATTTGTCAAGCACCAATGTGAGCTATTATGATAAATTGTTAGCACAGGATGTACGAGAATTTCAGTCTATCCAAGAGCTAATCTTCAGGACCTCAGAGTCAGCTTGTTTGAGTTTTGAGTAAGAATTTCAGTTTTTCCCCAGGATCATCTGTGAACAAGATAGTGTTAGTTGAAGATCAATGAGATAGTCGTTTCAAGATAGACAAGACCCTCATCATTGTAAAAGAACAAGATCGCCCAGATCGCCAGAAGTGAACCGAGTCAGCGAGAATTTCAGAAGAGATCATTCACTGCTTCAGTGTTCGTACTACCAGATACCATAAGAAACCTTGATAGCTTTTATCACGGAATATCCAAGAATTTAGTGCGTTAAGAAGTTTTGTGTGCACCTTCTAACAACTAAAGTTCAAGCAGTGAAATATCCTAGTCATAATTCAAAGTTTGCTATCATGGAACAACAAAGATGGTTATTGGATTGAGAACCATGAAGTTGAAATCCATTCTCTCAGGATAGACCAGTATTGTGGCAGATGCTTTGAATCAGAAGAGCTACCATAAGAATCTGTTGTTCAGTCAGCTAAAGTTACCTGTGAAAGTCAGAAGTGAGTCTTGAGTCAGTGTAGAAGAAGATCTGTTAAACCCAGAGTTCAAACTGATGCTAGAAAATCAGGCTTGACCAGACAGTTTTGTTAAGGAAATCTGTCGTTTCATTCCTATTAATATCACCGAGTTCAGAGACTGTCTAGCAGAGTGGTATACAACAGAGACGGTATTCACCGAAATGGGTACAGTGCTAGATCGACGGAGATGATCAATTTGCACGATGTGTCAGAAAACTTAGCGTTCGACTGAGGATCCCAGTTTACCTCGTGTTAGCGATAAAGTGTGTATGAAATCTTGGATGCTCATTTCAGTTCAGTAGTGTGTATCACCTTGAATCTGCACACAAATTGAAACAGAAAAAAATGAGTTGTGCCTTAACTCATGGTACCAGGTCGAGCAAGTAAGTGTTCTATGCAGAGTTCCCCTACAGCACAAACTGTCAGCTAGTTCGCAGTTGTCACCATCTGAAGTTCGCATTGGTTGATCGTAAGTCATTGCTCAGCTAAGGGCAGATCAGATCACAAAGTATGTGGATTTTGCATTAGTCATGAAGCAGAAGACCAAGAATCTCTAATCCTAAAGGGATTGCGAGTAGCTTAGTTCAAGCAGAAAAGCTACGCAGATTATGCAGATTATCACCTGCGCAGTCATGTCTATCTTCAGAATACTTGTTGAAGATCTGTGTTAAGGATTGTACAACAGAGGTGATAGAGATGTGTTAGTCTGCTCAGATTCCAAAGCTTAGAAGAAGAGTTAGTTGTCAACCTGAGTTACCAGTCAGCAGCAGGATCTCCCCAACTCCAGAAGTGTCTTCGAGCACCGATCAAGCAGCCTGTCAGAAGCAATCAAGTTTCAAGATGCCTTTCTGCCAAGAGCCAGTCTGTCAAGTTTTCTTTGAAGCGAGAAGTTCAGCAAGAAGCAAGTCGTTTGTTCCGTGAGTGCTCAGAAGAGCAGTTCCGTCATAGTCAAAGAAGTTTGTAAGCAAGAAGAGAACCTGGAGGCCGAGTTCTTTAACCTATTCTATAGCCAGCCTGAATCACAGGGACAAGATTACTTTAAAGGGGGAGGTTTATAACGTCCCAAAATTTGGCTTTTCAAAAATCTTTTGAGTAGTTTAGGTCCCTAGAAAATTTCACCAATTTTATTTGAATTAATAAAGCTTAATTGGGACTTTCATAAATAAAAAACAATTTAATATGATTAAATCGCAACATCAACTATTATTAAAACTATTTTATTTGGATTCTATGTGCTTGGATATATATTCTAGAATTTTCTAGAATTTTTCTGAGTGCATTTGCTATTTTCTATTTGCCCTTTGTGTTTCCTGCTATTTTCTAAAAAGTAA
Organism: Phyllostachys edulis; assembly: GCA_036346405.1. Classification (NCBI taxonomy): domain Eukaryota; kingdom Viridiplantae; phylum Streptophyta; class Magnoliopsida; order Poales; family Poaceae; genus Phyllostachys; species Phyllostachys edulis. The sequence continues at coordinate 34,884,057 of CM070556.1, forward strand.
AACTATCTAAATCTCAGATCTTTGCTCTAGGCCGAATTCCCTTTTCGTTTGGCCCGCATCTTCAATTCACCTCAAGCCGTCAGCCCGTTTCCTCCGGCCTAGCCGCCCGCCATTCTTGTTTCTCCCTCTCTCCTTCGCCTCTTACAACCAAATTTAACCTAAGCCTCCTTTACACCGGCCCAGTAGCCATCATCCAAATCGCCAAACCCTAATCCTCCCCTGCCCACTTGTCACCGTCTTGCCGCCCCTCGCTGCGTGTTCGCCCAAACTCTGTACCACATCGCCTTTGGGCGTCAGGTACACGACACTGCTCGGTGCCATAAAAAAGCGGCCGGTGCCGCGCCTCGCCTTGTGCCACCGCATTCTTGTTCTACCACCGCCACTTGGGAGCTGCCAAGAACCGCCTCTGAGCGCCACCGCTTCTATCTTCTTCTTGGCGACCAGCGCCGGCTTTCTTCATCTGTTCCCCGTCGTGCTGCATCCTCAAGCCGTTGTGCCCGCGTCACGGAAACTGCATCGTCTTCCTCTCCGCGTGGCGCTCACCCACCATTGCTCCCGAACCGGGTTCCGCCCGAATCGGCCTCGTCTTCTTCAACACTGGTGCGCCGTCGCTGCATGTGAATCACCGCATCGGTAAGCGTCGGACAAATCCTATCCGGCCACACCTCCCCTTGATCCACCCCATTGTTTCCCCTCTATTAACAAGTCTTCTCCGGCGCCGAAGCTCTACTGCCATGCTCGCCAAGTCCCGCCGCCGCTTGTCTTCCACGCTGGTGAGACTCGGTGTACTTTGGACCAAGCCGTCGCTTCCCTTAGCTTCATGGCGGCGCTTCGATCCGTTCGCCCTCGCCGAGTTCCCGACCACGATCGCCACGCCGCTGTGGATCACCCGAAGAGGCCATGGTTGCCCCCAACGTTGGTTCTTTGCCATGTGTGCCTGCGATCGGGTTTGTGCTCCCAGATTCGAAACCAGACCGTGCCTGTGCCCTTGCTCAAAGCCATGTCACCCAATGCCACATCAGCATGCCACATATACGCCATGAGTATACCACGTAAGCGCCATCACATCTTAACCCTAAACCACACCGTGTATACTCGGTTCATCGTGAACAAAGCTTATGAACCGTGGACCCACTTGCCAGTACACTATTCCATGAACCTATTTCACTGTGCATAAAAAACCCTAGATTAATTATCTCTCTTACATGGGGGTCCCGCATGTCAGTCAACCCTTGGTCAAGCCCTAGCCATGAGCTTGGTCCATCGTAGACTAGCATATCTCTGTGGACCTGGTCCATAGACCAATGGCCCACATGCCAATCCTAATCCTATATTCGGGAATTAATTTAATTCTTGAAAAGTCCTTTTATCTTACTAGTCCCGCATGTCCCTCTCTCTATCTTATTTCTAGAATTATTTTAATTCTAGAAATTCATAAATCCAGTGGGTCCCACTTGTCATCCACTCACCCTTTTCCAGAATTTTCGAAATAATTTAATCGAAGAATATTCTGTGGGTCCCAATTGTCATTTTCTCTCTTTATCTTGTTCTATCTCTAGCACCTTGGCCCACATGTCATCCAATGAGTTCATCTCTCTCACTTACCAGTGGACCCCACTTGTAAGACTCCAATTCTGTTTATTTATTTAATCCGAAGGAATATTCTCTGGATATTCTTTTCTCTTTCAATTTCATCATTTCATGTGAATTCTAATATTCCAAGAGCCATATCTTCTTCATCCGAACTCCGATTGAACCCATTCAAGTTTCTAAATTAATATAAATTCATTATCTATCTTCCAGTACCATTTAATTTCAATTTGGAGTTTATTTGATTTGTATTTTTGAATTTTATTTATTTTGCGCTTTCTTTCCCGTTAGACGTTGAAGTCCCGGAATCATCCAAAGGAGCGAAAGGTCAAGGAGGTAGAAGATCAAAGATAAATAAGATCATCATTGCTATAGCAAGGCAAGTTGTACCTTTGATCATGTTGAATCCCAGTTTTCTAAAATTACTTTGATTCAAATTATTGTATTTACTTTAAGTATTTATTTAAATGCTTTTGGGTGTAGTTATTAATCCCATTTGTTATATCCACCATGTCTATTGTTTTGTCATAATCTTTTGTCACCCTAGATTGGTTCATTATTTAGTTGGCATTATTGTAGCACCAACATGGGTTGGTTAGGTACGATTAGTTTGCTTAGCCATGCTACGAGTCATCATCTCATGTGAGTTACAAATATAAACCTGACTAAGTGGTTATGGAACTTTGTGATAAAACTGTATGCACTGTGTGTCATTACTCGTTGGTGGCATGTATTGCACTTAATCAATAGGGTGGGAAAAGATTTAGACTAAGGCAAGTGGTGGATGAATTGGTGGACTCCATGAATGGAAATGGTAATCTCCATGGCATAGTTACAAGTTGAAAGTCTTGCCTTGGTCAATTAAGGACTTAACTTTGTGCGCCATTGAATTGGGCCTTCCATACAACCACATGCCTGGTATGGGACGGGTCTAACTTAGTAGGTTACGGAGTCTTGACATTGATTACTCAGGTTGTAGGTTAGGTACTCAGTGATGGTTGGAGGTGTGCTACCAGGTAGTCATATCACGGGATGGTTCGCCGTTTCCCTGTCCAACGGTGTGTGTTATGCCAAAGCACTGTGTTAGGGTTGGTATGACACCAAAGCACACTGGGAGTATCAATGCTTGAGATGAAGTTTTTGAAAAGTTTTGTTATGATCAGCTCTAATCCAGTTGATTGCATCTTGTGGGTAAAGTGTACAAACTCTTCAGAGTGTTAAATCAATCTATTCGAATAGCCGTGTTCGTGGTCATGGACATGCTCGGAGATTTCACACGAGGGGTAGATTTTCATAAAACAATTGGGATGGGATAGCTATGTGCTCTAAGTTATATGACTGTGTGAATAACTTGATTAGGTCATGTGTCTTTTTGAAAACAACTGATAAATTAATATTGTCTAATTGTTTTGAATTATACTTTCAATCTATTATTTGTATTAAATTACAAATGTTGCATTTCTGTAAAATAACCACCAAATCCATTCATTTGGAATAAGCCATCATCTATAAATTGCATTCGATGGTATGACTTGTGAGTACGGTTGTGTACTCATGCTTGCTATAATTAATCAACAAAAGTGAATGAATCATCAGTCAACAAGGTCTACTTCAAGGATCGTGGGGAACTAGGTCGCGCTACCCCAGCCGATTGCCTGTGGGCATATGGATGTGCTTCAATGAAGTTATTCCGTTACGTTCCGCTGCAGCTTCATTGAGCTATCCGCCAGGCATTAATTGTAAGTTTTGACCTTAAGGTCTTTACTATGATATTTATTGTTATTTGCCTATTTATTAGTCATCTTTGTATATGAAAATGATATTTCACTGGTGTTGCCACTGTGTGCACTAGCGTGATCCTGGACTAGTGCAGTATACACAGTGGGTCCAGAATTGTATTTTTGGGTCCCGACATAGATGGACTAATATCTTTCTTGATTACCTTTCCACGAGTACAATACTTAGCCTTTATAGCTTAGGCAGGGGACTCGGTATTTCTGAACCCAATACAGGAAGGTAACTTGAAAAGGAAACTAATGCATACTTGGATGCAAAGTCTAACTGAATGTCTAAGCAATCTCAGAAGGAGATACTAACTACGCAATCTCATAAGGAGATATGTACTAATACTTGCTAATGTTGCTTCCTCTTTTTTCAGAAATACTATTCCTAAACCGGCACAACTGCCGTGCCGCAACCGGCTGCAGTCATCGAACTGGATTCGGTGCTAGAAACTCCAACCAAAGGCTGATTCGCAGAATTCGTTGCAATGGTGCGCTTGCAACGTTGATAAGTTTTTCCAACAAATGTGTCCACAACGGTATTAGGTTTTTGAGAAACGCTCAAACGATTGCTTGTTGTCTTCTTCCTATCGTCATCATCGTCTACATCAACATCCCGACAGATTACATCATTGGAGCATTCGTTCTATGTGTTCTCCATGTTATTTTGTTGGCTTACATGATTGTCATATAGATTACATAAATGCAGGATTGTTGTTCATATAACTCTATTACATCAGTGGTTTATGTGGTTTCTTCATGGTTTATGTATGCTAGTTATTGGTTTACTGATTTATGTACTTACCTTGGTGTACATTTACTAGTTGCTTGAGTACTGGTTTACGTAGTTCTAGTGTGGTTTACGTGAATTACTTTTGTCAACTAATTTATGTATTCCTGGAATTAAATTAGTTATATAAAGTGCACAATTTTCTAACAATTGCTTCCCTTCTTGTTTTAGATTTGTGAAATAAAGTTGTGCCACGAGGGCACGTTAGAGAATCCACTGTATTAGATAGCCAGTTTAGAATGCTGAAAAAAAACTAAGGACAAAAGAAACACGAATCGAGAATTCTATAGGAATGACAAACATAGGAATTAAGTGACGTTTGGATGTAAAAAACTTGGAGGGAGATGTTTCTGGACTAGAGAGCGAATGGAGAAAGAATCAAAGAAAGAGATGAACTATACCGAAGAACTCAAAGTAAATTTTCACATGAGGCCAGACTTCATGTCCGGTTTAGTAACTTTAGTTTAGGAAATGCTCCAATTATAATATTGAGAGCTAGTAACCTCGTGGTTAGAGTGAGGATGTTCATTTTTACCCACCGGATTCAATACCTAGGATCGATACAGTGCGCCTTATTTAGTCAAAGTAGATACGCGTGTGCATTCAGTGAGAAATCGTGTGTCCACACTCCGTGTGGTGCCAGAACCTTTGCAAAATTCCAAGAATGTGTAGTGAAAGCACACACGTGTGTATGCATGTATCATGAGTGGAGTGTGAGCCTCCTTGTACTCTCTAAAGAAATACTATGATCATAAAATTATACTTGGATTACAAATCTTCCTTTTTTTCCTTGAGAAGTCCTTTTGTCTAGGCACCTCCCCGGAGGAGTAAATTATATGGAACAGGTAAGTGACAATCCAAACAATCCATTCAAAACTAAAGTCCATATGCCAAATTTTCCCAATATTACTAGGACCGTACAACATTGCAACTTTTATTCAACTGTAGCAATTTTTCATAGGAAAGGTGAACCAATCCTCAAATTTTGTAAACTACCAATCCTCTGAGATGGATATCGAGCCAGGTAGTCATATTACCGAGTTTTTATCGAAATTGACACGGTTTGATTTAGTATCATTTTATTTATAGTTTAGAAGTATTTTTATATCCGAGCTAACGAGCCGAGCCAAAGTGAAATCTAATTTCATTTAAAATTAACTCATTTCAATATTTAACCAAATAATAAATCTAATTAAGACAATTTTAAACCGAACCAACAAACCCACCTATAACTCACAGCATAGGCGACATGGCTGAGTCGTCAGGAGCGGTCTCCCGAATTACGCCTGTGCCCAACCCTCCGTGCCGCCTCTGGCCTCCGCCCCGGGGGCAAGTCCGTCATTTCCTAACCCTCCCGTTTTTAGGAATCATTCCCCGATACGATACCCCCGGAAAGCCAGAGGAGCTCCTTTCCCCCAAAAAAAAGCTTGACGACGCGAGGGAGGGAGCGGAAGCGAAGGCGCCACCGGCCCAGCAAGCAAGCCCTAGGCGACGCGACCGACGGCAAAGGCTTCGCGTGCTCTCGTGTACGTGCGCTGCTCTCCTCGGCCCCGGATTCGGGTTGATCCGATCGGCTCGGCCATGTCGACCAAGAGGTAATTCGATTCGATTCCCACGTTTGGGTTAGGTGCCCTGTTCCGCGCGATTTGAAGCGCGAGTTGCGGTGGGAGCCTCGTGGGGGTTCCGGTACGGTGCCGTAACTGCCGTTGAGCTGTGGATTGAGGTGGATTGAGCTTGCCTGGGAACCTAGGGTTGGCGGGAGCTGAGAAGATTCGTTTATGCTTAGATTTTTTAGCGCGACCGCTTCGGGAGTTGAGTTCGTGGGAAGAATGGGATGGCCAGCCTTTGAGCTGGGGCACTGAATGTTTCTCGGTAGTAGGGGCACCTATGGGGTAGTTAAGCTGATATGCGCTTTGACACAAATAATCAGGGAGATTATTTGCATTTGTTTTAGCTATCGGTGCGATCTTTTTTGTCGGGAAGTCGATTTTGAGTCCGGTGCCTCTTTTTTGCTAGCAACTGATAGTAAAAATGACATAGGTTGGTGCAGGATTTTATGTTTTTGGATGGTTCTGTATATTATGATGCCACGTAGATTAAGTACGACAAATCGGTTTCAGTTTAATTGTGGTGCATGTGTTGCTTGTTTGGTTCTATAAACACCAGGTTATGCTCGGGGGTGAGGTCTGAATTTCACTAGAGGTTTTTTGTAGATGGAGCCTCCAAATTTTAATTAACCAGGCTGTATGTTGTAAATTCGAGTGGCTGGTGAATTCTGATGCAGTGACGAAGGAAGTCCAGTGCGAAGTTCTGCATTTTAGACAAAACAACAAATGAAAATAATGGTGGTGATGCCTTTGATGAATAATAGTGACAAATCATTTTTTAAGTATGCTGAATGGCGACCATGGAAATTTGGAGCAAAAAAGGAAACCTTAATACAATGAGAAGTATTATATTTGCATAACTAGGGCATCTTTCACTGAGCTACAAATTTCTGCATGGACCATGCGTTCTTGTTATGCTCTGTATTTATTTTGTAAGAGTATTATTGTGAAACCTGCTTGTCTTGTCCTTGTATAGCAGAAACTTACTGCTGTTATCGATAGAAAAATGTCAAAAATATATGAAGAATTGTTAAAGAAAAGGAAAAAAAACTGTAACTCAAATCTTAATATCTGTCAGGAGATATGCAACTCCTTCTGATTGTTCACTCGAATTGGCAATCTATGCATCACCCCTTCGTCCCTTCCCATAGCTTCACTATCAGTTTACATTTTCTTTACTCAAGAAACAATATTGTGACAGGAAAAGGCTCCATAAAAACTAATAATTTTGTTTCATTTCAAATTATTTCCTGCCTGGGATGAAACCAACAATTTTGGTAGTTTGCTTACAGGTCTTTTTGTTGTGTTGCTGATCTACCAGGGTTCTTTGCAAGTTCTTCATGCATGGAGCTTGCTTGAAAGGAGATTACTGTGAGTTCTCCCATGACTGGAGTGACCAACCAAATAATGTAATGTATTAGTAAACATCGGATGTGGCTTAGTTTCATTGCAAGACTCAAAAATGGATATCTTCTAGTGTTTCTTACTGTGATGCCTGTTTGCTCAGGTTTGCACATTTTACCAGAAAGGTGCATGCTCGTATGGTAGCCGTTGTAGATATAACCATGTCAAAGTTTGTCGTAACCCCACAGTGCCTCCACCATCATCAAGTACTACAACATGTGTTGCATCTACTTCTCTTCAACTTTTATGTTCTGGGCGTCCTCTTCACATGGGACATCAAACAGATTCAAGCAACCAAAGACATCAGATATCTACAGATATGCTGGCACATTCTGCAAGTAAGCCTGCATGGAGAAATGATTTTCAACATGACAGTGTGTTAGATGATGGGATTGACTGGTCATCCAATCGAACTGTGCAAAACCAAACGTCCATGAAACTTGCTGAACTGCCAATTTGTTCTTTTGCTGCTGCTGGTAATTGTCCTTATGGGGAAGAGTGCCCTCACATGCATGGAGATTTGTGCACAACCTGTGGGAAAATGTGCTTGCATCCTTATCGTCCTGGTGAGAGGGAGGAACATATCAAGTTATGTGAGAAAAACCACAAGCGCCTTGAGGCTTTGAAACGCAGCCAAGAGATAGAATGCAGTGTCTGCTTGGACCGTGTGCTCTCAAAGCCTACTGCTGCTGAAAGGAAGTTTGGACTGTTATCTGAATGTGATCATCCCTTCTGTATTTCATGCATTAGAAATTGGCGTGGCAATTCTCCTACATCTGGTATGGATATGAACTCAGCATTGCGGGCTTGTCCAATATGTCGCAAACTTTCGTACTATGTCATTCCAAGTGTTATTTGGTACTTCTCGAAGGAGGAAAAGATGGAGATCACTGAAAGCTACAAAGCCAAGCTCAAGTAAGATTGGCATTTTCCTATATTTAGTTGCTTCTTGTCTTGTGTCATGTCTCTTGTGTGATCTGTGTCCTATGTTCCCAATTTTTGAAAGTGAGATTAGAAGTTTACAAATATTTCAGCTGTTCTTAGTCAGGCATATACCTTATCTTTACATGAATGAGTGAGTCATAGCGATGTACTAGAAAATGTCATTTCTTATCATCTTTGTCTCAGATTCACATTTCCTTTTGTTTTTGAAATATCCAAGCCGATATGTTTCATGAGAAGCGATTTAAGATGAATGCAATTATGCACCTTAGTAATTGATTAATGTCCTACTTTCTAACCTACAAGTATACTGCTGCAGGTCTATTGATTGCAAGTACTTTGATTTTGGAACCGGTACTTGTCCCTTTGGGACAAGCTGTTTCTACAAGGTAGAAAACTCTATCTTTATATACTATAGACATGTGAATTCAATGCAGCTGATGTACTTTTGTGGACTGTCAACAACAAATTCATTAGTTATCTCTAACCAGATAGTTTGAGAGCGCAGTACCACTCTACCAGGCCAGTTCTATTCCTTCTAACTATTAGCAGTAACTGGTCTATATGGAACACTAGCTGGCTACCTTTGCAGTCATTTGCTTCGTTGGAAACTGCCCAACTTACAACTTTGTTTTGAATTTCTAAAGAGTATATTAAATATTGTGTTCTGTCCAGTATTATTATCATCAATAGTTTATACCTCAGATTACACCATCTACAAACTCCTTGAGTCTCTAAATTGGCTGGGTCTGGCAATTTTTTGTGTTCCTGGTGGTAGGTACCTGTTTAATGTGGTGTCGGAAAGCATGGCTGCTCTTTTTATTGTTTACCATTGTTAAGCTGCTTGATACCCTAGAGCAGGCGTGGGCCTGCCTTAGCACCTTGGATTCAAATGAAGCCAGTAACCTCTATGTCCTTTTAAGAAGTTGCTAAAAATATGATGTGGCTTGTCCAAAATTTGCTTCCTATACAGTACAAATGTCTTCACAAAACATTTATTGGTTGTGATGGTGACCCTTTAGATGAATTTTGACAACAGGGGTGCAAATTTGTTCCTCAATTATGCGTTGATTGTTACCGCTTCGGTGACAGTTTTTAGTAATGTATCATGAGGATTTTTATGGTAGTTCATGATGCTTGATGATGATTGTTTTGACGTTAGTGCAAATTACATAAATTCAAAGTGGTACAAGTTGACTGGCAATATACAATAATTGACCTACATAGACTGGTGAAATTTTAGTATTTTTTTAGTGGATAAAGATTGACTATGTACTATGTAGGCCAAGGTTGAGAGTTCATGCTACATTCAAGTTTGTATGCAACCATTATTCATCCTGGTCCAATGTCATTAGAGTATAGTATAGTGTGCTGACTGTTAGATGTTTTTGGGTAACTCTTTTAAGGGACAGGATACTTAATTTCTTACTGATTCTTTTCCTAGGTAGCTCGCCTTGGTAAAGAAACTGTAGAGATTATTGTTGTAAATTGTAATGTTTACTGGCGTGTCTTTCCCCTCATTTTCTTTCGGCATTGAACTCACTCTTGTAGCCCGCATGTTTTGCAGCATGCCTACAGAGATGGCCGCTTGGAAGAGGTCAAACTGCGACATCTTGATGCTGATGATGGAAGTACAGTGATTGCCAAAAATATTTGGTATGTGTTCTCTATTAGACTTCTGTGCAATCTGTATATTTCCTTTTTTTTAGTTCTCATTTTGCGCCTGTATTACTGGCCTATTTGCATTCCAGGTTGTCGGACTTCCTCAGTCAGTTGCATCTTTAGGGACCAGGGGCTGTATATATATCAAATGTAAGATTTATTTTTCGGTACGCGATCAACGCAATGTTACAATTTTTTGCTAAATCACTTGCAAGTAATGCGCATTTGGAATTGTTCCTGTCATTTAGGGCATGTTTGGTTCTTTACCCTAACTAGTCATACCAAAATTTGGTAATGCTCAGAAAATTTGGTCACTGTTTGTTTTGGTTCCTATACTTGACGTGCCCTTGAAAAATTTGGCAACGCCAAATATTGGTAATGCCCATGAAATTTGGCTAGAATTTGGTTTGTTGCCAAATTTTGGTACTACCAAAGAAAATTTGGTAAAGTCAATTTTTTTTTCTCACAATTCCCAAGCAAAGTTTTGGTGGCCAAAAAGCTGGCAAAAAAATTGGCCGGGCAACTAGCCCATGAGTTTGCTAGGTGGCATTATTTCGTTGGATGTGAATAGAGCCATATCAGTCAATTTCGGTATTGCCCGTGGGTCTCGCATGACATCAATTTTCTTTTGCTCCAAAATATGTCAATTTGGGTCTTGTTTTGTTGATAAAATGACGAGCAACACAACGGTTCAAACGGATCGCAAATCGGATACTCGGTTTAGGAAATATGATCATTTGAAACAGATAAATCAATCTAACCATGCAATTAATACCAATATTACCAAATTTTTCAGGGCAACCCCAAATATTGGTGCCAAACCAAACACTAGCCCACTACTTTTTTTATTTATATTTTGGCATTGCCCAGATTTTGGTATTACCAAAATTTGGTTTGGCTCACTAGGGCACCAATCCAAAAAGCCCCTTATTTGCTGTTGTGGGATATATGGTCATAGTGCTGTTTCACCGTAGATCAATTGCAATGCTTGAAGTTACATTTCACATTTCCAGTGGTGGATTTAAATGTTGCAGAACTTCTCCTGCAATTACTATCCCTGACATTCATTAACACGTGAATAGCATTGCATCCATTCTGCTCCTGCTTTCATTGTTTCATTCCTACCAAACCACTCTTTTCATCATTTGACCAAGTGAACTGGAATATTTGCATCCAGGCATTCTGGGATTTCGCTACCTACCAAATATTTGCAGTATTCTGAAGACAGCAGTTTAAATCGAGGCATCTTTGAAAACTGCTGCTTTATCCATTTAGTGGTGGTAGGCCTACTAATGGTCTAGAAACCAACCTAAACCCACACCAACCCACTTTGATAAAGTACATAAATCAAATCCAACCCAACCCACCAGTCCACATTAAAAAACCAACCTAACCCAACCCACATGTAACTTCAACCCAAACAAACCCAAACCATTTACCTCAATATGGGTTCAACCTATTGGAACCCATGGTTCAACCCATTTGAACCCATTCCCACCTGAAGTCTCAGCCCACACTAATTACAAGTTTACAACTCAGCCAATCGGGTACTGGGCATTCGGCAGCCAGGTCCAGTCCAACATCCTCAAGAGCCTCATGCCGGACTCCGAAGCGAAGGGCAAGCAAATCAGGGCGTGGAACCGAAGCGAAGCAACCTCCTGGTCCTGGGGCCGAATCGGGGGGCGGGAGGCGACCTGCTCGATGTGGCCCTGCGGGAAGTAGTAGACGAGGTCGCCGACGCGCGGGGCGGTGATGCGGGCCGGCGCAGGCGTGCCACAGCTCGTCGTAGAGCAGAACCCCTGCTCGGAAGCAACAGCAGCCACACCCATGAGCCAGGAGCACGAGGAGACGAAAGGAGGGGCGAAGAGCTGCCGGTTTGACCAGATCTGGCTGTCCGGGACGCGTGCGTACCTGTAGAGGAGCCCTGGAGTGGCTGCGGCAGCGCCATGGCGGCGTGCGGCATGGGGGATCGGGCGCCCGGGGAAACCCTTGGAGAAGGGAAGGGAAGGCAGGGAGGGAGGCAGGCAGGCAGTAGAAATGTTTTGTGGGAAGGAAGGGGAGATGTGGTAGGGGGATTTGGTGGTGGATTCGAGCCGAGCCCCTGCCGTGCGCGGACCACGGGTTGAACCCACTGTCAAACCAAAACCTTTGAACCCAATCCAAACCAAACCAACCCATTTTTCTAATAAACCCAATCCAATCCAAACCATTAGCCTCATCAACCACTTCTACCCATCCAAAGTCAACCCACAAGACAACCCAAACCATTAAACCCATTAGAAACCAAACCATTAGCAGGCCTAAGTGGTGGTTGCTTTGTCGCCAATCATACAAAGACAATCCTTGTGTGCTAAAAACTGTCATTCTTTTTCGTGACATGCATAACTTTTACATAACCCTTGACATTACATTTGTGCCTAACATTAACCACGCTCTTCAATGCAGAATTTTTGAAGTTCACTGCGGGACACCTGGATAACCTTATAAAGAAGCACTGTTGACCCGAGGACAAATGGAAAAGAAGTCTTGTGGCGAGTCTGCTCGAAAGTCGAAACACAAGGATTAAAACTGTCGAAACACTGCCATGTGCCTTCCTGGGCTACAGTGATTCAGTAGAACATTCCCTGGCCATCGTGCAAAGGGCAGGTGTATAATACTCTTGTTTCCTCGATGCTGTTTCTCTGTTGAGGAAAGGCTCCCCCGCACACCAAAAGGTCAACTGAGGCCGTTTGGTTGTATAACTTGTTCGAAGGAGAAAAAAGAAAAGGAGAAACGAAACAAAGAACACTCTTCATACTGCACAGTGTTGAATGCGTAATAAGCTGAGGTAGAATGTTCTGTAGACTACGGCAGAGGCAATTCACGTTTTCGCTCGAGAAATAGGACCGTCAATTTCTGGAGCTCAACTTCTGTGTGATTTGACTGTTTGAGTATCTGTATTACGACCGAATTGTCTTCAGGGAAAAGTAATGTAAGGTGTGCGATTTCTTCTGTAAGCGAAGGATCTGGATATCAACTACGCCCGTCCTGAAACTTGTGTATTATGAACAAGAGGCAATTTGTGGACATATTGACGTACTCAATCTAGGCCATCTGATCCAAAACGGGCCATGTAGATCTAGGTGGCCGCTCCCACCTCCCCACTTACGCACCTTTTCACTCAACGCCACCCCCGGGGGCACAAGGCGCAACAATTTTGTGATAACGCCCCTAGCGCCCTCTTCAGACAAGCCCAAGCGACCGACCTGACCCGTTCGATCCCCTCCCCACCTCGTCTAGGGTTAGGGCAGGGTGCGCCCTTGCCCGACCTCGCTCTGGTGACACTGTTAGGACCTTCGAATTTTGGGGATAATTTCACTCATAGATTTAGATCCAATCTCATACAAATGGGGAAAGTAACAAGAACTACAGCTAAGCCATGATAATATTCGTGATGCGTTTTCCTTGATGCCATTGCACTTTATAGCCACTTACAGCGGTGAATTTACCCCACAGGTGAAAGCTATAGGTTTAACGACAAAAGTGACAGTTTAACCAACTTAACCTAGCGTAGTAAAGACTGAAACACCGCTTAGCCATTGATCTCCTGCCAAGAGTTACTGAGCACGCTCTGCAGTTGGATCTTCATAATCCCAGCTGAAACGTTATCTTCCTTTTAATTGAACGCCTCCTTCACTTCGGATTTCTTCCGGTCTTAACAATTGTTTCCCTCTCAAATGATTCCTTGTCCTCAAGGATTTGCTTCAGGAACCAACCACTGATTGTCTCCTGGTAGAACTCAGGGATGATACTTCGTATGAAACACAAGATGAATTCCAACACCAACAGGCAATTGTAATTTATATGATACTTTGCCAATTTTCTGCATGACTCTAAATGGCCCGTAGTACTCAGTAGTGAGCTTCAATGAGTGTCTCAGTCCAAAAGCTGCTAACCTGTAAGGTTGCATTCTCAAATAGACCATGTCTCCCACCTGAAACTCTCTTTCAAATCTCTGCTTATCTGCATTCTTTTTCATCCGGTTTTGAGCTTGATTCAAGTTATCCTTCAATTGTTGTTGATTTCCTCCTCCTCAGCTAGAAAGTCTCTTGCTTCTTTATCATCAGGTCCAGGTACAAATATCTCATTGATCAATGGTGGAGGGAAACCATATAGAGCTTGGAAAGGAGTAAGTTGCAGTGAGGTATGGTAAGTGTTGTTGTTTCACCGTACCATCTTCTAGGTTCCTTGAAAGCTATGCATCTCAAATACGACTCTATGCACTGATTAACCCTCTTAGTTTGCCCATGTTAGGGGATGGTAAGCCGTATTGAATCTCAGTTTCACCTTCAGAGATTTCAAATGTTCTTGCCGAAGCCTAGTAAAGATCCTATCCCTCTATGAAACTATGGTAGTAGGAAATCCATGAAGTTTAAATATATTATCAACGAAAGCTTGAACTACCGTTTGCACAGTATAAGGATGAGCTAATAATATAAAATTTGAATACTTGGTAAGCCCGTCCACTACTACTAGAATGGCTTCTTTACCATTGGATTTTGAAAGGCCCGTTTTCGGCCGAGATTGAGTATTTCCATATGTCCACCGATTGTCTCTTGATAACCATATATGTTGTCATGGTAGAGAGTCCTATATATTATATTAAGAAGTTGAAGCATCTCTAGTACTTATATAGTTTAAAACACAATAATTTTGTACGAACAGTTGTTTCCCGTAAAAATCATGAAAAATTCTCGTGTTCCAACAGCAAATGAAAGTTTCGGGTTTTTGGGCCCAAACTCCGTCAGGCCTGAAGCCCAGCCCGACCAAGGGTTTGAAATGTCCAGTAGAAAGGGACAGTTAGCACAAGTTTTTGCATTTCGTTGTGGGGGGTGCACCTCTTACCACGTCCTGCGACCTTCTAGTTTTGTTTGGATAGGTTGCAACTTCGAAGTGGTAAGCATCTGGATTAGATCCTCTGCTGTACTGCAGAGAAGAATTGTTTGAACAGTGACATGAGTTCGGTGAACAGGTGTATGACGTAGCACTGTAGCAGTACTAATGGTGTTCCATGCACTGCAGTGGGAAACTAACATTGTACATCCTCTGCATTTTGAACCCTGATGCAGATGATCTGTTTGAAAATTTTAACGTACGACATAAGTGCACCACAAGAACAACCATGACAAGGATCCTCTAATCTTTTAGAAAATGGCCGCATTTGCTCGGTTCAATGGCATACAGAGTACGACCGCAGCAACCGCCCAGCCCTGTTATTTGATTCGTCGAAAAGCCACGCTTCCGAAAATTTGGTAGTCGCCAGGCGGGCGCAAAGTCGTCAACGTCACACACCAAGCTCACGCCGCGTCGAGGTAGCCTCAAGACCACTTTCATCTTCTCTGGTGAGGCTCCTCCAACTTGAAGAATCCAGGGTTCTACGCTGTAATTTTCATTTATCCAGTGTTTTTCTTGTAAAATGGTAGCAGACGTACCAAACTTTTGTATTCACCAGTTAATGCCAGAGTTGTAGGCTCTTCAGGCCAATTTGCCTTGAGAAAAAAAAAAGAACAAACCATTCACAAGGATGGCATACAGAGTTCGACCGATGGGTGAACCCACCAAACACAGCAAACTTCATTTTTTTTTACTAATACGCTAAAATGTCTTAACAAACATAAAAAAGTGGGGAGAAGGCTCTGTAATTGCAGGTTTGGAATCAAGAAGCCAAACATTTTTTCCATACAAGATGATCACAACTCACAAGAACGTCCAGCTTTATTCATATAAATGAAGGCACAGAGTATAATATAGGGATATAATACAAAAAGAATTAATGTCCAAAAAGATCATGAGCTAGCACCACTCAATTGATCAAACTACCACTGATCTCTCGAAGATGAACTGTATGTATACAAGCGGCTATCCAATCCAGAGCCAGGCGTGCGAGCCATCCATCCACCGCCGTCTACTGCTTCAGCGTCGCCGCGAGCAGGGACACCAGCGCGGAGGACACGACGGCCAGGGCGGACGCCGGGGTGGCGCCAGCTGCCGCACCGGAGTCCGGCGCCGGTGCGGGCGCCGACGAAGGCGCCACGAAGTCCTGCGCCGACGCGGAGGCGAAGAGGAAGGAGGCCACGGCCACGGCCACAAGCAGCACGGCGACGCGGGGAGCCATCGCGGCCTGGAAAAGCTCGAGCCGAACGAGAAGAAACGGAGGCTGGAGAGCTAGCTCTCGCGAGTTTACTTGGCGCGGCAAACAGAGTAATTTGTGGTCGCGGTGTGTGTCGTGGAATAAGGGAGGGAGGGGGCATTGCGGGGTTTATATAGCGCGCGGCAAAGTGGAGGGCAGGCTGGCCCGTCGGTTACGCGTGCGTGCGTCCGCCGCACGGCACGGACGCGTCGGTCGCGCGGCGTGGGAATGCGATGCGAGGCGGTTCGGCGCGCGCGGCGTGAGGGGGTTTCCGCTTGGTCGACGCCCACGCCTCGCGCTGCCGTTGGCCCAACTCCACCGACTCTAATCACTCGTCGTCGAGGTGGTGACAGCTTAGGGCATCTCTAATAGTGTATTTATTGTCGTCTCTTAACAATGCCACATCAATAAAATCCTATGTGAAGAAGAGAGGAGGAGGAGGAGAGAGAGCATAGATCGTCTCTTCCTGAAGAGACGATCGTACACGTGAAACAAGACATGATACATTAATCTACTCTAGTTGATATGTAGACCCGTTTCAAAGGAAAATTATAAAATATAAATGTTGAAGAATATACTAGAGACTATCCATTGGAGATGTTGTCTCTAAAGATGATATAGCATGCATTAGAGACAAGATTGTACCTAACTATTGAAGATGCCCTTACCGAACGCTAGCTAAAATGTTGCGCGAGCAGGATTGCACTCGGAGACTTTGGCACGTCACTTACCTCACAAGCTGTGGCATACAACAATCCGTGGAAGGTATCATAGCGAAGGTATTTGTGTAAGTTTCGATCGGTACCTTGTGCTTTACCAATTGTGCTTTAGCTGGCAGTGACACTATGATCTTGGTGTAAAGGAACGCGCTTGATCGATGTTGTGCCAGTGAGACCGTAAAGAAAGGATATATAGATTTTCTAAAAAAGAAGAAGAATGGACCCGCTTTGCTTGAAAGATTAAAATTCGGTGCCCTATAGAATGTAATACGCGTATACTCAAGAAGTAATTTTTGCGAGCTCTCTCTATGTAGTGTCAGTCAGTTCCAGTACTTTGATTGAACTGGAACATGTGTTCCCAAGGGCCAAACAGGGATGGATGGCTCAGGCCGGTAGGCGAGAGCATGCTGAATGCTTCTGGCATGCGTGTGTTCTAGCATGTGGTGCCGTATCTCTTGTACTTAAAAATTGGCAGTTGGTAGTCCGTTTTCTTACTATCTTCCACATCCGTCCGATCAGAGAGCAGAGAATGGATAACCTAGATGGCTTCACACAGTACAGCAGCAGCAACCCTACCTCCCTCTCCTCTCAGTCCTCCAACTCGTGCCACCCTCCCTCTCCTCTCAGCTCTCATGCTCCCCACTCGCGGCGCCCTCCTTCCCTCTCCTCTCAGCTCTCACGCTCCCCACTCGCGCCACCCGCCTCAACAGAGAGGAAGAAGAACAAAATTGAAGTATATCAAATCGTTGTCAGGTCTAGACGTCTCCAGATTTTTTTAAGGTCAAGAAAATTACTCTCTAGTAACTATATAACAAAACACATATTAAACCAGAGGTAATTGCTAATTCAAAACCAATTAATGCTAATTAAGCAGTGTTTATCAGGTCGTGATTACACACTGGTCTATAGCTTCGACCAGTGTATTTCAACTACACTGTTCTATGGATCCAACCACTATTTTTTGACCACTGTGTTTCGATTATTTTATTTTAACCGCACTGGTCTATGGATCCGACCACTGTGTTTCGACCACTTTAAAATAAGTGTGATTATGCACGGTTAGCAAAAGAAAGGTGGACTAGATTCACGACAACACACTGGTCTATAGATCCGACCATTATTTTTTGACCACTTTAAAAGGAGAGAGAGGAATGCATGATTAACAAAAGAAATGTGAACTAGATTTATGACACGTTCACAGTTGTGTCGCAAGTCACAAGTCACGCAATTGCCATGCGATTATACGCGCGTTCGTGCGTGTGACTTTAGCTATATATAGCCCTCCTCAGATCACCCCTTGTCATGTATTACTATATGTATCAAGGGGTGTCAAGGACTCCATTTTATAGATTGCTCTCTCACCACTTGACTAGGTAATATAAAGTTAAATCATGCATACGTTAGAATTTCAGAGATGAATGAGCCTTTACTTGTGGGCTCGATTCTAACGGTTGCCAACCCCGTTTGTAAGGTGCTGGCGCCACCGCTGGTCTCGCCGATTAGCGAAGCTCCATATGTACCACGTAATGCATTCTCGGCCATTTCACCGATGGCGACTCATACACACCCTGACCAAGACCGAAAAGGACGTAAAACGTCTGGTCTCATGAGGTGTACAACTGTACATATGATAAGATGCATACTCAATTGTTCCTTCTATTTCAAGAATTAGTAAACCACCTAAACAAAATTTTGTCTGAACTCAGAACCAAATAGCGGCGGACGCACGGGGCGCGAGGGGCCCAGCGCACCCGCTCTGGCCCGCGAAACAACCCAAAAATTAGGGTTTTCAGAAATTTTGAGGTTTTTGGTTTGATTTCAAATTCTTTCCCAATTGGTAAATTTCCTCTCTTTCCCGCTTTCCTTTTTCGGCATCTCCGTTTTCTTTGCCCCGAGGCGCATTCCTCCTGGGCGCCTCCTCCTTCTTTCTCGGTTGTCACTCCCTGACATCGCCTTCGCTGTCACTTGCCACCTCGTCAGCGCGATTAATGCGTCAGAAGACCGAACACTTGACCGCTGCCATGCCTGTAATCGACGATCGCGCCGCGCCAGCTCCTAGCCCTGCTCTAGTGAGGGGACCTAGGCCACCGCGACACTGCCCCACACACGCCGACGCCTCCAACTCGCCCCAGCCCGGCGCCATTTCCGCTCCACCGTCCACCTCGTCGCACGCTGTAGGACCGGAAAGGCGACTAGAGGGGGGGGGTGATAGACACTTTCTCTATTTTTCACCTCGATCGAACTCAACACTACTTTCACTCCAATAGCTATAAAAGCTATGAAGATTTGTATACAGGCACAACAGATGACCTGTATTGAATCCGATCAAACCCCTAACCAAAGGACTAAAAACATCTCACGATTGTAGAGAAAGATGCAATTCAGAGATAAACCAAGTTTGATAAAAACTCACGACAAGTACAAGCCAAAAGGAGCAGCCTCAAGCAATAAACTAATCAACAAATTACTGCTACTAGCAATGAATAATCTGAACGTGTGATCCACAAACCAATCGGACAAGCAAAGAAGCTTACAGCCGCTGCCATCTAATTATCCTGTCTACCGATCCACACAGAGGTGACAAGCAGACACTAGTAATCAAAAAACTAATCCAACACAGTGAATCAGCAGGATCGATAAAGCAGCCGCCGGCACAAGCTCCAGATGAAAAACGGCGATAAAAAATCAACAGCAAACACAGGCGCCGCACAAGCTCTGATTTCTCAGGGGACAGGGCGCTGTTTCCGCGGGCAGCCTAAAGCAATAAAAGAAAGACTAGAGAAAAAGTAAACTGCCTACTCCACTTTTTCCTTAATGATCTACAGAACAAAGCTCCACTGCCGCCGCTCCTAAGGACCATCCAACAGAACACACAGGATGCAAGAAGCAAAATAGCTAACACTATCCAAATCCCCTTCCTTGCACAAGGCCTTAATCAGATACAAGCAGCAAAGCAAATGACCTTGATTAAGCAGCCGCCGGCAGGGACTCAAAATTCTACATACGCACCGGCCACCGCCACAGATTGAAGTTTTTCAGAGGGAAACAGGGCGCCGCCCCCATGAGTTCGGTCTTTGCGGGCGCCGCCACAGGCGCTTTGATTTTTCAGGCACAGCACAAGCGCAGGAATTTTGGTAGGAGCAGTACAGGCAAGATAACAAAATAATCTAACACAGCAACCTTCTGATAATCAAAACCAAAACAGTTGTCGCATCATTGTGCAGTCACGCAATAAAGAAAACAGCCAACCGCTAGATCTTGGAACAACACAATGAAAAACAAGGCACTTTACTCATACTCAAGAATCCATGCACAAGCAAGAAAAACAGCTGCCGCTGCAGCCTTCGGTTTCTATGAGCCAGAGGCCGCCGCCTAGCTCCAGATTTTTCCGGGCGGACTCACTAATTTTCAGGACAGCACAGAGGCCGCCGCCGGATTCTTTCTTCTACGGAGAGCTGGCCATCAATCAATAACAAAGCTTCCATCGCATCAAAGAGCAGAAAGCAAGGATGACGATCAGATTTCAGATCAGCCACCGCCACAGATTTGCATTTCTCCCGGGCGCTACAGACGAAGATTTTTCGGTAGAGAAGCGGTAGCCGCCACAAGAGCTCCTAAAGCGCTCTGATTTTTCAAAACACAAGAACCCTCCAAATGCAAGAAGACTCAAATGCTTTTTCCTCACAAGTAGCAGCCCCCAAAGACCCATTAACAGTTCCTTTTATAGGGTAACCTCTAACCCTAGAAAACCTTCTAGAAGATTTACCCTAATGGGCTTCCGTTAAGGCCCAACAACAACGGAACACACACGTACATATCTCAAAGCGCCGTCTTCAACATCGATTGACCTAAACCGCTTCACCAAGCGTCGACCCGCGCCGCGGTTTAGCCAAAAGGTCACCAAGATGGTATTTGGTAAAATTACCAAAATACCCCTTCTCGATCCTTCTCCAAAAGACCGAGTCCACAGATCATGAAGCAATCCCATGCTTCGCCATGTGTAGGTTGACCAACGGCTCCATGTCGTCAAGTCTCTCCCGTCCGGATCCCACCGGCACCACTGAGCACTTGCAACGACTCCCGCGCCGCTTGATCCAACCAGTCGCACCGAACTGCCCGTTCGGTCATCCTTATCCATTCTGCGCCACGCTTGTGTCACTTGACCTCACCCGGCATCCATGATCGTTCTGGTCCTCAGCTCTCCAAGCTTAGTCATTGACCTGCAAGCCACCTGCACAGCAATAGACAAGCAAACACGAATCCGGGAACAAGTTCTTCACAACTTGACCCACGTTAGCCAAAACATGCAATATGCAACATATATGCATTAACAAATATGGATATGACCTAACCCATAATCAACTTACCACTTAAAATATCAATCAGCACAAAAGCCGATCAGACCACCGCTGACCTGACAGATCTGAAACTTTGTCGAAAACGCGTGAAACTTCAAACCAAAAGCCACATTGCCAATTGTTTCATCATCCTAAGATCATGGGCATATCCCCATGATATCCACAATCTCCCCCTTGATGAACACATTGGCAATCTCTTAGAAAATATAAGTTTGTGGTTTGAAAAGTAAAGTACTCAACGTTTTCGCACAAAGGCACAACTTGGTCTATTAGCAAGAGAAAGCAATGGAAATGACCAAGCTGGCTTCAGAATAGCATAAACAAGTGAAATAAGGCAAAAAGAAGCAAGAAAGCTTCAAATTCCAGAGAATCGACAAAAATCTCACTTAAGGTCCATATGAAAGAACAATTGTTCTATTTGACCTTAGATCATTGTGAGGCCTCAAGATTTGCAATTCAAGTTCAGAAAAGGCAATAAGACCAAAAGAATGCAATATGAATGTATGAATGCTCCCCCTCACTATGATCATCATTTTAAAAGAGAGAATATGAAATTTCAATTTCTCAATTTCTCCCCCTTACAAAACTTCTCCCCCATAACCAAAAAGCTCTTTATTAACAATACATTTTCGCTATATCTTCTCCCCCTTTGACAATGGATTCATCAAGAAATCATCCATTCCTCTCATCTAGAGATGACAAATGCACAAGTAAGGAAGAAGCAAAAGAAAGAGCATGCATGAAATGCAATGGGGTAGCTTCATTTTTGTTTTGATTTTTCAATTTTTTAGGTAAAAGAAGCTTTGGAGATTACTCAATTGAACAGGCTAGCATTTATACCATTACTCAAGATACAACAAGCCTGACAAAGCTAGCAAGATCATGTTAAGACATATATAGCAAAGCTAGGCTAATGAGCTCAATATATCACATGTTGTTGGATAAAATTAAGCAATGCTTCAAAATTAGCAAGTTCAACAACGGTATCCTAAAGTGATAATGGCCATGTCATAATGTCATTGTGAGATCCAGAAGCTAGCAAAGGCCATCTATGAGACAAAAGTCCTGAAATGAACCATTTTGCACAAGTTTTTGTCAAAAGCCTAAATTTTCAACTATTTTTCATTTGCAATGAATATTCAAGTTGATAAAAGGTCTATCTTAGTAAAGAAGATCCTGGACTAGGAGCCATCCACAACCTCTTCCTAAGTTTCAACCAATTTTGACAATTTGCTTTTTAACCATGTGCTAGATCTCAAGCCTTGCCGCGACCATCTCAAGCACAAAAAGCTTAAAAAAGTGGTCCAGGTCATCCAAAACTCCCCCTGAGTTCATGCCTAGTACAATGGCAAGCCGTCTCATGAGAAAGGATTGGTGAGATCAGTTTTTCGCACCAAAGAGATCATTTTTATTTTGCACAAAGGTGTTTTAGATTCTTTAAAGGAACAAAAGGCTCAAAGATGTTCAATACTAGATTCGAGCTAACAAAGCAATTTTGACAGGGCCAATGTCACAAAAGGATCACTAATTGTGCAACTAGCTAAAAGATCCACAAATTGCTATTTTCAGTTCAAGTTATATTAAAATTCTAGCTCATTTAGCAAAGACATTGCTGCACATGTGAAAGCATGATAATTCTAGCAAGTCAAAGAACTAGACACAATCTTGAGCAAGAATTGAAATACTAAAGCTCAAAAGGGTAATAAGCAAAGCTTCAACAATTTAAAAGAAAGAAGTGGTAAAGCTTATATTACAATGCATCTTTTTGTGATTTTTATATGTATGCAATATGATACAATGAGATGCACAAAAGACTTAAAAGCCTAAAAACATCACAAGGATCAAAAAGATCCAAAGAAGATACCACTTGAAGAAGGTATCAGAAAAGATCCACACAAAAGTTCACATGAACAAGGAAAGTTCAAATGAACAAGAAAGGTTCAGAAAAGAACTAAGAAAGTTCCGAAAAGACCAACTCCCCCTCAAACCAACCCATAGGGATAAATTATCCCTAACTCACATCTCAAGGTGGCAAATCTTGTTGGGTAAAAAAGCTTTGAGGGGAGATCTGCCAAAATCGCTTGGACTCCACAAAAACTAGCACAAAAACTTCAAACGCCACACGATCTCTAGGAAAAGCAACTCGAAAAGCTAGGGAGCGAAACGCCAACACTAAAAAGCTTACAGGCAACTCAAAAACCTGCTAAGACTAGTGATTGGGAGACAAGCTCGACCTAGGCTGTGAGAAGATTTCAACCTAGAAAACATGGGATAAGAAGAGTGCCTAGAAAAGACACGTGCTAGAACAGAGCCTCCTATCTACCCTGAACACATCAAGCCCAACACCTGACACAACCCAGATGGTGTGCAAGGTAGACTAGGGATACCATACATAAAAGTAAGGGATAGAAGCTCGAACCTGAGTCGCACTGCTTGGCAGTGAGATGTAGTCATGATGGATGAAGATCCTTTTCTTAAAGCTTTAGAAGGTAGTTGCGCTCACCCATCATCCTCATCTCAAATTTCTTCGTCTCCAAGAAGTGATAGCCATCATTGAATGCACATATGAAGAAGAACCAATAGCTTGAAATCATGTATCACATGTTCTTCTTCTCAACTAAAAAGACTACACCAAAGAGACAGAAAAGTTTATACCTTGGTACTGGGTTAGTGAAATAATATCTAGGGAAACAGTACCAAGACACATGACTAGCCAGGATAGCAGCAAATGATCCAAAACTCATAAAAGTATATAATCAATAATTTAAGACATGAGTATGGAGATAGACAAGACAATTTCAGCACATGCTATCTAAGATATGATAAAGCTCAAACTATCCTTAATCCACAATAAGGCATAGGAGCAAGCAAACAAGCACATAGCATATCACCCATCATATATACAGTCGAAAGTAAAGCATGCTAGTGAAAGCTATGGCAAGACTCGTGCATCCACAATTAACAGTAAGGCATAATAACCATGTAAGCATAAAGCAAGTTATAGAACAAATCATGAATAATGAATGCTAACATGGATATCAAGTGAACAAGTGGATACATAAGACAAAAATCAACAAGAGCAATATGATAAATGTATGAAATCAGTACAAGCTCTTGAAGACAAAACCAAGCTTATACAACCATGGAAATTAAGAACTACAAAATGATACATGGATATATAAGCAAGAATCAATCATGAGCAAGATAATAAGGGTACAAGACAGCACAAGCTCATGATGACAAGACCAAGCTCATACACCCATGGAAATTAAGAACAATAATATGATACATGGAAGTACAAGCAAGGTAAAGGAAAAGGCATGATAACAGATATCATAAGAGAAAAACATGCCAATAAGGTACAAGTGAGCACAAAGTAAGCACAACATGCCAAGTATGAATAATCATGAAGATAAGGGCATGAAGGTATATGATTGCTCACAAAACAAGTATAGATGCCGATCATTAAAGCACATGCCTCTTGGAGCCCATCATGAGGGTGGAGAACCAACAAGTGTTTTGATCACGTGATGAAGCAAAAGAACAGAACCTTTTAAGTCCATGTTCTCCAACCCGTGTTCTCGGTACCTACACATGAGAAAGGCAAGGTGTCCGAGTCTTGGGTCCCGAAGGGTTAGAGAGCGAATGCTTGGGAACCCAAACCTTGGACTCATCACCACCAGAGGCAGTCGAACCATTATGTGAGTTAGCATGATGCAAATGATGGTCCATGCAAGAAGATCCAATCTCATCCTTGGAGGCACGCCGCGAGTGGACAGCTCGATGAGGAAAACGAGGTCCATCTCTAGAAAAGCGGCGATGGCCTTGCTTGAAAGCACCATGATGAGAACCAACAGAAGCATCAAAGAAACTCACACAACCTCGTCGTGGGTGTGTACCTCGATGAACAAAACGAGGTCCACCTCTTGGAAAACAGCGGAAATCCTGCCTCGGGGCAGCTTGTGGACCAAAACCAAAACCACACAAACCATGTCCACGATGCTGTCCGACACCACTAGAAAACGTGTCAAAGAAGCCATCAACAAAGCGAGTCCTCATGCTCGGCTCTTTAGTGTGCATGTCATGAGAAAGACTATGCCCACTAGGAGACTTAGAAGCATGAGCTCGACGCAAATGTTTTGCACGCCTTGAAAAAGCAAATCTACATGATGTCCATTCTTCCCACAAAATGAGCAATGGTGTAAAGGTCTACTAGTAGACACGGTCCGAGAGGACGAAGCACCATTGTCGCTCAAAGAAGAAGTCCTGGAAGAACTAGCATCATGACTCGTCCTTGTATCGACACTAGACCCACACATGCCATGAGAAAGACTATGTGTGTTCCTAGAGGTACGACGACGCACTCGACGCTCATGTTTCAAATGGCGAAAGCAAAACCCAAGAGTGTGTCCATTCTTCTTACAAAAGGTGCAATGGTATTTTTCTTTTGAAGATTTAGTACCATTTGAGAGAGAAGCACCTTTGTCTATAGAAATACGTTGGACAACACAAGAAGAGTCCGTGAGAGTCGAACTCACCAAAGAAGAGCTATCTAAAGCGATGCCACAAAAACCAACATCAAGTGACTCACATTTAGTAAAAGAAGACTTCAACTCCGAATGCAA
This sequence comes from Phyllostachys edulis, assembly GCA_036346405.1. Taxonomy (NCBI): domain Eukaryota; kingdom Viridiplantae; phylum Streptophyta; class Magnoliopsida; order Poales; family Poaceae; genus Phyllostachys; species Phyllostachys edulis. The sequence continues at coordinate 34,909,704 of CM070556.1, forward strand.
AGAAACAAGAGAAATCTTAAGAACATCAATTTCGGAGTGAAGGCAAATACAAGAGTCACAAGATTTGGCGTTCATATCATCGCGCAAAGACTCAACCTCGCTCTTCAATGAAATGCAAGATGTGCAAGAAATTAATGATGCTTTCGAATTAAGCATGTAGTTCAAAGCATCAATTTTAGTTTCTAGACAAGCACAATTCTTGCAAGAGACTAAACCATCCTTAAGCAATTTTTCATGTTCTAAGCACATGCTACAAGGCCTAGCTTCAATTTCAATAATCTCAGCCCTAGCATTTTCTAATTGCTCAAGATGCATGGAATTAGTCAATTTAAGCTTCTCAATTTCAGTAAGCATGCCTACACAAGAATCACAATCATTTCTACCCATAGATCTAAAATTGCCTATTTCTAACTTAGCATTGTCAAGCTCATGATGTAAGGTAATACAAGAATCACATGGTATAGAAGCATTTGATTTCAATAATTCATTTTCAGATTTTAGGCATACAAGAGAGTTATTCAGGTTCTCCATGTCTACAAGTAATGAATCATAAGCATTCATGGAGGTTTTCAATTCGAAGAGCTCATGAGACAAATCACTCTTTTATCTTTTTAGCAATTTCATTTTCTTCCTAAGAGCATATAGTTTGTATTTATATGAAATCAAGCCATCAATGAGTTTTTCTTTACTCACCTTGCTTAGCTTGAGTAGGGATCGTCCTCAGAAGAGTCATCATGATCATCCTCGAAATGCTCTTCATCAAAATCCTCTCCATCATGTTCATCCTCAAAAGTCTTTTGCATACGCCCATGGGCTTCTTCTCCTCGGGCTCTAAAAGTGACTCATCCTGAAACTAGGACAATCAAAACAAAAGAATTTGCCACAGATATCACAGGAGACTTCCTCCTCCATTGCCATTAGACTTTTCATACATTCAAATATCTTGTTACGACCAACACCATTGGTAAAAGAACCACGACAAGATACAAGAAAGCGCTCACAAGTCCTCAGATCTGTCGCCATGCTCAAAGATCAGTTAAGATCACAAAAGAGCAAACTTGGCTCTGATACCAATTGTAGGACCAGAAAGGCGACTAGAGGGGGGGCGGGGTGAATAGACGTTTTCTCTATTTTTCACCTCGATTGAACTCAACACTATTTTCACTCCAATAGCTATAAAAGCTATGAAGATCTGTATACAGGCACAGCGGATGACCTGTGTTGAATCCAATCAAACCCCTAACCAAAGGACTAAAAACATCTCACGACTGTAGAGAAAGATGCAATTCAGAGATAAACCAAGTCTGATAAAAACTCACGACAAGTACAAGCCAAAAGGAGCAGCCTCAAGCAATAAACTAATCAACAAATTACTGCTACTAGCAATGAAAAATTTGAACGTGTGATCCACAAACCAATCGGACAAGCAAAGAAGCTTACAGCCGCTGCCATCTAATTATCCTGTCTACCGATCCACACAGAGGTGACAAGCAGACACTAGTAATCAAAAAACTAATCCAACACAGTGAATCAGTAGGATCGATAAAGAAGCCGCCGGCACAAGCTCCAGATGAAAAACGGCGATAAAAATCAACAACGAAACACAAAGCCCAGACAAGCTCGATTTCTCGGGGAGCGTATTTGCTTCATGGCGACCTAAACCAATAAAAGAAAGACTAGAAAGCGATGGCGCCTACTCCACTTTTTCCTTAATGATCTACAGAACAAAGCTCCACTGCCGCCGCTCCTAAGGACCATCCAACAGAACACACATGATGCAAGAAGCAAAATAGCTAACACTATCCAAATCCCCTTCCTTGCACAAGGCCTTAATCAGATACAAGCAGCAAAGGAAATGACCTTGATTAGCGACCATGGCGAGACTCAAAATTCTACATACGCATGCCGCCGCCACAGATTGAAGTTTTTCGAGGGAAACAGGCGCCCCATGAGTTCGGTCTTTGCGGGCGCCACCACAGCGCTCGATTTTCGAGCCAAACACACGCAGCGAGAATTTTGGTAGGAGCGATGCAGCAAGACAACAAAATAATCTAACACAAAGAACCTTCGATAATCAAAACCAAAATAAATTGTCGCATCATTGTGCGATCCGCAATAATAAAAACGACCAACCGCCAGATCTTGGAACAACACAATGAAAAACAAGGCACTTTACTCATACTCAAGAATCCATGCACAAACAAGAAAAACAATTTGCCGCTCGACCTTCGGTTTCTCGAGCGAGGTCACCGCTGGCTCGGATTTTCGGGCGGACTCACTAATTTTCAGGACAGCACAAAGGCCGCCACCGGATTCTTTCTTCTACGGAGAGCTGGCCATCAATCAATAACAAAGCTTCCATCGCATCAAAGAGCAGAAAGCAAGGACGGCGATCAGATTTCAGATCAGCCGCCGCCACAGATTTGCATTTCTCCCGGGCGCTACAGACGAAGATTTTTCGGTAGAGAGCAGGCCGCCGCCGCCACAGGAGCTCCTAAAGCGCTACAGATTTTTCAAGGCACAGCAACCCTCCAGCGGCAGCACTCGGTTGCTTTTTCCTCACAAGCAGCAGCCCCCAAAGACCCATTAACAGTTCCTTTTATAGGGTAACCTCTAACCCTAGAAAGCCTTCTAGAAGATTTACCCTAATGGGCTTCCGTTAAGGCCCAACAACAACGGAACACACACGCACGCATCTCAAAGCGCCGTCTTCAACATCGATTGACCTAAATCGCTTCACCATGCGCCGACCCGCGCCACGGTTTAGCCAAAAGGTCACCAAGATGGTATTTGGTAAAATTACCAAAATACCCCTTCTTGATCCTTCTCCAAAAGATCGAGTCCACAGATCATGAAGTAATCCCATGCTTCGCCACGTGTAGGTTGACCAACGGCTCCATGTCGTCAAGTCTCTCTCGTCCGGATCCCACCGGCACCATTGAGCACTTGCAATGACTCCCGCGCCGCTTGATCCAACCAGTCGCACCGAACCGCCCGTTCGGTCATCCTTATCCATTATGCGCCACGCTTGAGTCACTTGACCTCACCCGGCATCCACGATTGTTCTGGACCTCAGCTCTCCAAGCTTAGTCCCGATCCTCCTCGCCGTTGACCGTCATTGACCTGCAAGCCACCTGCACAGCAATAGACAAGCAAACACGAATTCGGGAACAAGTTCTTCACAACTTGACCCACGTTAGCCAAAACATGCAATATGCAACATATATGCATTAACAAATATGGATATGACCTAACCCATAATCAACTTACCACTTAAAATATCAATCAGCACAAAAGCCGGTCAGACCACCGCTGACCTGACAGATCTGAAACTTTGTCGAAAACGCGTGAAACTTCAAACCAAAAGCCACATTGCCAATTGTTTCATCATCCTAAGATCATGGGCATATCCCCATGATATCCACACACGCGAACCGTCGGCGCCGCATCCTCCCACTGCTCCCACCGCCTTCAATCGGCTATAAAAACCGCCCCGCTTGCTCCTCCTCCCTCACATCGAACACCAGCCACCCTCTCCTACCCTCCTTCGTCTTCAAGCCCGGCGGATTTCGCGAAGCCGCCGCTGCCTTTACTTCTTCCCCAGCAAACACATAAGGGGATTTCGCCCCCCCGTTCCTTTCCTCTCTCACCCGAGACCCCTTCACTCCCTCTCAATCTAGCCCCGGCCAACTTGGCCGGAGCACCACGCCGCCACCGCCACCCCCAATCCTCTTCGCAGCCGTGCGCCACCACCCCCACAACCACCTTCGCAAAACCCCTAGCCCGCACAAAAACCCAATGGGGGATGCACATACCTCGGTGGAGCCTCCCCGTGTGTAACATCCCAAACCTTTAGGAGTTTTGAATTTTCAAAATAAAAACAACCATTTGTTTTTCTGCATTGCTAAAGCTTAACTTGGAGATTTTAGAACTTTAAAGCAATTCATTATGAATTAATCAGACTTCAACTAATTCATTTGGGATTAAAATGAGTTTATTGGAGTTCTCCAGTATTTCAATCCCTATCTCCGTTCGTTCTGATTTCCGTCGGTCGTCCCTTTTCCTGCAAATCCCGCCGCTCCATTCTTTCGGTTTCGACTAGCCTCTTGGTCACGACCACCCCTCGGTTTCGACTAGCCTCTTTGTCGCGGCCACCTCTCGGTTTCGACCAGGCCTTTTGGTTTAGACCAGCCTCTTAGTTTCAACCAGCCTCTTGGTCACGACCACCTCTCGGTTTCGACCAGCCTCTTGGTCACGACCACCTCTTGGTTTCGACCAGCCTTTCGGTCTCAGCCAGCCTTTCGGTCTCGACAAGAACTTCGGTCTTGACCAGCCTCTTGGTTTAGACCGCCTCTCGGTTTCAACCAGCCCCGCCTATCAGCCCCTGCTCACCTTTTTCTTCCTCCCGTCGCATCATGGTTGTCGCGAAAGTCCTCGTGCATTAAATACCATTGTTTCGTATTAAATGCTATCGCCTCCAGCGCGCCCATTCCCCCTCTTGTCTCCTTCCCTACATGCCCCATCCCCTCTTTGACTTGCTGGCTGATGCACCCATGTCGCGCCACTGCGAATCCTGCTGCTCCATCTTGTCGCCTGTTTCCCACTCCTTCCTCTATAAATGGAGCACTAAGGAGCCCTTGCCCTCCTCTTGTTTTCCCCCCAACTCTTCCTTTCTCCCACTCGCGCCCCGTTTCGCCGTGCTTCAAGTTTCACCACCGCCGAATAGTTCGTAGGAGTCCGCGCCGTCTTCAACCTCCTCACCGCCGAAGAGTTCACCGGAGCGCATGCGCCGTCTTCCACCGTCGTTCACCGTCCTCCTCCAGCCTTCCCCTCCGACCTCTTTCTGTCTTGGTAAGCTTCCCGTGCCCTGTTCTTTCTTCTTCGACTACGTTGAGTAGTCAAATCCTTCTTTCGACCACGTCGAGCAGTCGAATCCTTCTTTCCTTCTGACCATGTTGAACCTCTTTTGACTAGGTCGTTGAACCTCCTTCTGACCATGTCGAACCTATTTTGACCAGGTCATTAAGCCTCCTTCCGACCACCTGTCGTCAAATCTCCTTCCAAGAGCTCGTTCTTCTTCGTTCGAGCTCCGATTCGAGTGATTCAAATTTCTAACTTCATCTAAATTCAGTACCTTCCCTTCGGTTCTAGTTGATAATCTTTTGGATTTTATTTGGAGTTGTTTTATTTATTTGGCTCTTTTCGCACATGTAGATTCCGGCTTCTCTAAAGAATTCTTGGACCCGACGACCAAAGCATCTCAACTCTTGAACGAAGGCAAGTCGTAGACCTTTGATTATGTCGTACCCAGTTTATAAAATTATATTGTTTTATATCATCATGCATGGCTAGTTGTATAAAAATGGTTTACCCACTTGGCAGTATGACTCCTTGAATAACTGTGAACGACATGTTGACAAGTACCCTTGGACACCATAGGATGGGTAATCTTAGTTGGGCATTATTGAGCAAGCTGGCCACGGCGACCAGGGGCGGTGCGACGTGGTCCTCGACGGTGATGACCTGGGGTGGATGAGAGAGCAGGTGAGTGATAGAGTTAGGTAAAGGGAGGTCCAAGGGTGCTCCCGTGGGGAGAAATGGAAGAAGAAGTCCATGGAGATGAAGTAGCGACGGTGAAGGTGATGGAGGCCGAAGTTGTAGAAGACGGTGCATGCGCGACGTTCTGGTGGGGGTTAACCTTAAATTGGCTAAGGGTTTTTGCTCCTTAGGGTGGACGGCACACCGTGACGGTATAGGGGTAGCCAGGCCTCGCTTGAGCAGCCTGGACGGTGACGAGTGGCTCGGCGGCCAAGCGGGCACGACGTGGCATGAGCTCCTCAGTTCTTCATGGCTTTCGGTGGAGAAAAGAAAAGGGGAGAAGAGGCTAGGACACAGGGCGGTTTGGGCGAGCAGTGCTGGCACAGGAGAGGGACATGTCGCCCTAGCACTGTCACGGCGAGCAGCTGAGTGGCTGTCGGCACCGCTTGGGAGAAGAAGGAGAGCCTGGCAAGTGGGGCCCCTAGGTCAGTGAAAGGGTGAAACAAAAAATGGTTTCCCGATTTTTGCAAACCAGCTGAGATGGTTTAGGGAATTATTAAACCTAGTTGTTTAATTCAAAAAATTCTAAAATTTTTATGGAAGGTTCCTGATACTATCTAGATTATTCTATAATTTGTCTAGAGTTTTTATTGTGATGCATATTTCTCTATAATTCTTTTAAGTTTCTGATTTTGGTATTTGACTTCTAGATTGACTGGTTGCTTAAATATAGTAATTTAAATCTAAAAATTGTGAAACTTTTAAGGTGAATTTTAAAAATGTTCAAGAACCTACTAAAAATAGTTTTAGTCACTGTTCATATGATTTGTTTCTATGTTAATTTCAAATTCGAATTTGAACGTGCAAATTCAATGGAAACCAAATAAACTCCAAAAATTCCAGAAAAATTTAAACAAGCAAATCAGAGGATATAGAACACAACTAAAATATTCCCAGCTATGAATCCTACTACATTTTCAAAATACAAATTCAGTTTGTATTTCTAAAATAAAGAAATTCTATTTTCAAGTTTTGAAATTGAGATTCCTTTTTAAAACTACCTCAATTATTCTAGGATCATATGAGGTATTACTATTTTTAAGTGGAATTCCAAAATAAACATTCTCATACTTGAAACTATTTTTAGTTTTGCTTCAATTTCAAATTAAGCTTTTGAGATAGGGAGAAGAGCATTGGACTTCTTAAATTTAATTTTATTGCTTCAGAAATTTGGGAATTTTTCACAAGATGGTTTCCACCTCTAACAAGTTGTAAGATCTTGACAAAATTTCATTTTGTTTTAGAAAATTCATTTCTAGGAATTTGGAAGATCAAGTTTTAACACATTGGTTTTGCAACAAAAAGTTTTAAAGAGTCCAAAATTTACACTGACCACCGTCACCTCCCAATGTGGAATCGGGGTGACTCTTGCCCATCCTATCTACCGCCTTAATACCGCACCAGCCCGCTCTAGCGGAGACGCCGAGGGGTAGAGTGCAAGATACTCGCACGGCCGCCATCTTCTCACCACTTTTCTCACAAGCTTCTCGACCGTACATAAACCTTTGATGTGTCACAATGCTTCTAGCTCACCACTCTTACTCCCCGCAGATAATCAGAGCTCCTAGTGCTTTTGTTCACTAGGATCGAGTGCGTCGTTCTCAACGCCGGTGAGCGGGCTACGTAACGCCATCTTCTCTAGTGAGCTCCTTTTCCCTCACCAATCACGTCATCACACATCCCTTGCCTCGCTGATACTCTCTCTGTGCTCGATGTAGATCCAGGAACCTTGTAGCTTCGACAAGCCATCATCTTCTTCACCTTCGGCGCACACCCGTTCTGGAACATCTTCGTTCCCGACAATCTGGTGAGTTTGAACCTCCATTTCCTGCATCATATCGTGTCTTACACCCCACTGATTCTTTTCCCTCTCATAGTGAAGATTCGACCGTGGAGGATCCTCTGGATTGATCATCTTCCTCATTTTCGACCGCCGTAGCCATTGTTTAGTTAGCCACTGACTCGGTGAGTCCCCTGTCAATTCCTTGTATCCCTACCATCCTTAGGGTGCATGCAAGCTAATACGCACCTCTTTGTAGCATCTCCGCCCCTACAACGAGCTGTCGATGGGAGCCTCCTTTGCGCCACCTTTTTTCAATGTCGCCCCACCACTCTGGTCATCCTCCAGCACCTTCAAAGCCTCGGGTGAGCTTCTAGTAGTTCCCTAAAGCTTTAGCGCGCATTAGATCAAAGGATAAGATAGCGTAGCATAAGATTCGTCGTAGCCGATCATGGCGCCTCCGCAAGGAACCTTGTCATCGTCACTCTAGTGACTATTGGTCCCCGAGCCGCTTCCAATAGCATCGCAATAACCCCCTGAAGCTAATGCACACACTCACTTGCCGCCGATTAGCTCCAATCGCAAAAATAGCTTTGAGCCCGAGAAGCTCCACCGCTCTTCTTCGACGTAGCGCTGTGGCATCGCCGTGGAGAAAGGATGCCATTTTTGGCCTTCTTGAGCCTCGCCATCACTCCAATTGCCAGCGATGAGCTCGCCATGTCGCTCAGCCTGGCGCGCTCGCAACTCCTTCTTCCTCTATCTCCCTGCCAGTGAGACCCATGGGTTTAAATGCTAATTAGTACTTAAATGACAATTGTTTAGTACATCCAGTCAATGACATGTGGGACCTGTTAAAAAGATAACCAGAAAATCTAATTCCAAACGTTATTAATAAATGAGTCACTCACAAATAGACCCCACATGTAAGTTAAGAAAAATCAGAGGAAACTAGAAAAGCAGCTTTTAGTTTTAAACAAAATGTGTTTTCTTTACTAGAAAGCATAAACCTTGGTAGAACGTAGGAATGAATACACTTTCTCTGCTGGAAAGCGTAAAAAAAATGAAAAATACGTTATCGACGTCACCTTTTCTATTTTTCTGGAATTTTCAAATTGAATTAAATTAAAACCTTAATAACTTTTGCATACAAACTCCACATGAGATGATTCTTTTTTCTCAATTAATCTAAAAACATGCTCTACCAGAATATGCAAAAATATTTGGATTTAGTTTTTGTTAAAATTACTTTGTTATATTTAATTTGCTTCCAGTTCTTTTTTTAATAGACATTGATTATTCGAACGAATTTCACGACGATCCTTCACTATCATATTTAGATCAGCTAGAGCAAGGAAAGCACCCTCTTTGACTATGTTGATCCTATTATTTTAATTTTTGTACTTCTTTTTGCAAAATCTGTTATGTATGTGTGTATGTTTGATATAAAATTGCTATGTTTGGGATATCGGTAGTTGTAAATCCTATTTGATGCATGAACCTCCTTGAAATATTGATACCCTTGATGTTGTAGCCATTAGGTTATGGTTTAGACATGGAATAATGTCAACTTAGGTTTTTCGAATGCGAATATCACATAACTGCTTAGTCGGGCAATAATCTTTCATAAAAATCGTAAAAAGGACAACATGATAAATATGAATTTGGAGTTTTGAAAAGAAAGTCCAGAGGGATGTACCTCTATTATTTTGTATAAAAACAAAATGAAAAACTTAGTTTGTGACGTAGGCGAGTTATATTATATTCTGAAAAGTGTGAGAGATAGGGGGAGATTCTTGCTGGATCAATTAATTAAAAACTGAATACCGGTGCCACTAATCTAAGTCTAAGCGTACAAACATATGTGCCGTTATGGGATGACATTAGCTAATTAAGTCATAAAAATTAACCTTGCATACTGGTAGGCCATAGTAGTGCGAACATTTGTGATTTCTCGAAGGAGCTCCCTTCACCACGGTGTTGGGTATAAAGTTTGCGGACACAACGGTGAATGCCTCACTTGACGGGGAGGAGCTCGGGCGAAGTGAAGGCGTTCATTCTGGGCTAATGCAAGGATATGACTAGATGATGTAAAGGCTTCGACATGTGCTCTAAACTACTTACCGAAGGTAGTGAGCGGTGGTATCGACGGATGCCAAACAAACTAGAGATTTCGTGTGCTGTGGGTAAAGTTATACATCTCTATAGAGTATAAATCTATTTAAATAGCCGTGCTCGTAGTCATGAGCATGCTTAGTGCAGTCACATTGGGTATATTTTGCACTGCTCCACCGCCACCGGGCTCGGGCGGTTGGGTTAAAAACCGTGGCACGCCTCGGCGAAGTCAGCAAGACTAGCTGTAGGGCCAACGCTAGCAGCCACCAAAGCGGGCCAAGGAGGGAGCCAATGGGAATTTTGCATAAAAGGACCTAAAAAATTGGAAAATTACGTGGAAATTTTATTAGAATTGAAAATTAGCGGATAAGCCCTTGGAAATTGCAAAATTCACTGAAAATTCATATACCAGCATAAAAGGACCTCGGGAATTCAAATTTTGAATCATTTTTAGCATTTGAAGCATGTTTATCACGATTGTTATTATTTTCTATGCTTTTTTTGTATTTATTTACTATTTTGATTAATCGTAATTGCTTAAATTTCCTTTGATCACTTAAATTAGCATTAAAATTATAGAAAAATTCTTAGAAAATTCTGGAACATTACAAGAGTATTTTGTACCATTATCTAGTTTATTTCATGCATTTTACCTGCAATAAATTTATGTATTTCTTGTATGCACATGTAGATGACAGGCATCATGAACTGGGAGTTCGAGGAGCTGGCCCAACACGGCCAAAACTACTTGACTTGGGCTTCCAATGTTGAAATTCTACTTGGAGCCAAGAAGCTCCGCGCTGCCATTGGGATTGGTGCATCGAAGGATGCCAAATCCACCCCTGAGGAAAATGATCATGCACTTCATTGTCTCAGGCACCACCTTTGCCTCACACTGAAGAATGAGTACATGGCAAAGAAGGGCGCACTAGTCTTGTGGACTGCACTGAAGAAGCGGTTCGAGAAGCTAAAATACACCATTCTTTCTCAGGAAGAGCATGGATGGATCTGACTGAGGTTTGCTGACTTCAAGACCGTGGGAGAGTGCAATTCTACCTTGCACAGGATATGTACCAATCTTCAACTCTGTGGCAGGCAAGTCGCAGATGAGCAGAAGATTGAGAAGACGCTCTCCACCTTCCACCCTGGTATAGTGTAGTCTACGCAACTATTGTTAAGATGGCTATAAGGAGTATACCAAATTGATTGATATTATGTAGGTTGCAGAGGCTCAGGATGATGTTCTCCACAAGAATTTCGTCGCCCAACCACTTTGGAGCTCCGCTAGTCGTGAGGCCAATGCTGAGAGCTTCAAGGTGCAGAAGCCTATAATGAAGAAAAGGGGAAGGAAGGGCAAGGCCACAGCCTAGAAAGGCAAGCCAAATGCTCCACAGGAAAAGAAGGCCAGCAAACCAAAGGAAAATGATAAGCCCTATGGTCAACAATACCAAACATGCTACAAGTGTGGCAAGTCGGGGGGCACTGGTGACAGATCTGTACAGAACCGTAGCACCTTGTCGATGCTTTTTAGGCCAAAAGGAAGAAGGGCGGCAAAGGGTAGCATGAAACCCACTTTGCCTTTGCTGACGGGGAGGACTCACAGCAGCTGCCTGCTCCGATGAAGGTTGACTCCACTCTTGCAGCCACACCCCCTCTTGATATTGCAGCAGTCGCCGCCATGATTTCCCAGGAAGAACATCTCACCCCTGAGAAGATAGCAGCTGAAGTCTCTGACTTCTTAGTGGACTCAGTCTAGTGCACATAATGCACTTAGACTTTAAATGCCATTTATTTTGTGTGTGGATGGAATAAGTCATACTTTGGCATGGATGATGGTTGTATGCTTGTGTAGAGCCTTAAACAATTTATTTCTCGTGATGGTTGGATGATATTATTTTATTCATTCATTTATTCATCTAATAATAGAATGCTATGTTCTGATATTTGAAGTATTTTATTTATGTGTTGATTGCTTCCTCCTACATATTAATAAAGTACTTTATATTAGAACACATTTAGCGCCCTTTGGAGGAAGTGTGCTTAGCTGATAGTGGCACAACGAATACTATCTTGAGAGAGACGAAATTCTTTCAGTTGATCAGCAAGAATGCTGGTAGTCTTACGATAATTGCGGGCAGCGATACTTGTATAATAGGCTCAGGAAGGGTCATAATTATACTCCCGATGGGTACAACTTTGGTTATTAAAGAAACCTTGTTGTACCTAGAATCGACTAGAACTCTCCTAAATTTTAAGGATATTCGCGCTAACGGTTTCCACGTAGAGATTGAAGAAGAGTATTGCAAGCTCCAAGTGAGATATGTCTCTGTTGCCCTAGATGCTGCTTGGGGCCAGGTGTATCCATCCGGTGTCGGAGCTTTGGTGCACGGTGCAAATCTAGCGTCGGGTTCCGCAAAAGTGAATGTGGACGGTGTTTGTGCCAATTTCGAGGCCGTCATTGAACATTCCCCAAACGATGAGGTCATGACTCTAGGGCAAGCCGTTGGAACATTCATCCAATGGCCCAAGGAGGACATATGCAGCTACCCTCGGTGTCAACTTCACGGAATGTCTCAGCGGCATCAAGTCCATGGGACTGGCTGCAAAGGCTACTGCCAGACCGACACGGCAAGGGCCCATGCATCACATGCATCTACACCTCGTGCTCGATCGACTCTTGTGAAGTCGACCTATCTGAGCGAGGCGGCAAGGGCAAGGGCAAGGGCAAATCGAAGACGATCGAGTCCTCTCGATATCCCCTTCTTGCCGTTGGCGGAAATTCAAGCTAAGCGTTGTTGCTCGAGAAGTTAAACGACCCTACCCTAGAATTTGGATTGCGGAATTGCATACATGGTACATGGAGCAGTCCAACAAGCGGGTTGATCAACGGCGCTCGGGTTTTACCGTCAAGTTCAAGGAGGATCATTTTAACCACGTGTATCAAGGCGCTGTCTTCACGGTGACCTTCGACGACTTGTTACGTCTCTTCAACCTCGGCGAGCTCGGCGTCTCACTCATACGATCTTTGCCGACCTTTGTAAGTGTGTACAATCACGGTCAATGTTAGTGTAATATCGATAAATGTTATATATAACTCCTAGCTTTTGTATAATAGATACATGATCTGTGAAGCCGAAAGAAGGAAATCACCGGTAGGTTTCCTCGACCCACACATTGTCTCCGAGCAAAAGCATCACGGCGAATGCAACATTAAATCGCCGAGAATTACGTTATAGATTTTTTCATGGCTCACCGCAACAAGGAATTCATACTTTTACCCTACAACCAAGTAAGTAGTGTTGCACTCATCGCTATACTTGTTGATTTGTACTTTATAAGCAACACGAACTTAGGTTTAATGACCATGCCGACATACCGTGTAGGTACCATTTGGATTCTAATTGTAATTATACCAAAACGAAATCGTAATATACCTAGATTCCCTACAGAGGTCCACTCACAACTTCACAACTATCCGGAATTTAATCATCAGGTAAACACATTTCCTCTATAGAAACTCTATTGTAGTCTTTCCTTCCTTTGCAATGGCTAAGGCTAACTTTTTGGAGTCACGTAGGGTATTCGACGTGTTACATGCTAGAGGATGGAATATCAAGGGAAGGACACTGGGACATGATAAAAAAATTCCCGGTACTTGCTAGCTAGTACACATTAATCCTATATAACACTTCGTAGCAATGCCTCTCGAACTAACCAATTCTATTTTTGCGATGCCACCAAAGGCCGTCGGGCATAGCGTCTGTGGATACTATGTTTGCCACAACATGCAACTACTCATCGGTTCCGCGACCACCAATGATCCTCAGGTTTGTCAATCTTTCAACAATTATTTCATATATACTTACCAATTTATATAAGCCCGAATTTAACCTTCCTATTGACAGGTTGCGACCATCGCTGAAACTACGTTGGAACAGAGCGAGCTCATAAAAATTCGATCAAACCTTGCGTCATTCCTGAACAGACATGTCATAAATCCAAATGGGAGTTTCCACGGTGTAGATTGAACTTGATTGTGATAGATTGAACATAATGGTACATGTGTGTAAATTAATGTACATTAATGGTTAATTTTAGTTAATTGATTTGTGAATTGGATGTGCTTGTTTTGAAATGAATGCAATTTTGATGTGCTTCGAAATGAATGAGAATTGGATGTGCTTGTTTGAGAGGGCATGGCTAGCATTTCTGAGGCTAGCCAATAAATGAAATAGATTTAGCAATGCAAAGACTACCACAGCAGCAGTGCAGATATGAAACCGTCGTGATAATCGATTACCCAGACGATGCATAGATGAAACCGCTCGTGATAGTGAACTATCACGAGCGGTTTCATCTATGCATCGTCTGTCGGTAATCATCATCATGACGGTTTCATCTACGAGGCCGTGCGTGGTAATCGATCATCACTGAGCGGTTTCATCTGCATCGTGCGTGGTAGTCGACCATCACGACAGTTTCATCTGGGCATCGTGCGGTGGTAGTATATTACGAGCGGTTCAAAACCGTCTATGATGACCTAATGCATTCTTGACCCATAAACTCGGGCGGCTCACGGAACCGCATGTGATGGCGTTGAACCGTCTGTGAAGGCCTTTTTACGTAGTAGTGAAGGAAGCAAAACCTTGATATATTCCACGAAAAAACCAAGACGACTATGATTGGTTATGCATTGCGGGTACTGTTAGACTCAAGATACGACCAAGTTATAAACAGACTATGCATTCCTGTGTGGTGGAACTGCAATTTCATAGAAATCGTCTAAGCAAAGTATTGTATCGACTTCGACGAACCACTCGGAAATCATAACACTGTACGAGGCCTCACGAGAATGTGCTTGGCTTCAGCGGATGATTCACCACATCCAGCAGTCGTGTGTATTGAATACCGCACAAACTCCCACTATTATCTATGAAGATAATATAGCTTGTGTTGCACAAGTGTAGATGTGTTATGTGAAGAGTCATCTCAATAAGCATATCAACCCCAAGTTCCTCTATAGTCATGAATTGCAAAAGATGGACGAAATTAAAGTACTGCATACTAAGTAATGCGAAAATCTTGCAGATTTATTCATTAAGTCACTTTCAGCATCTAACTTTGAAAGGTGCATGCATGAAATTGGAATGCTAAGACTTAGAGAAGTGCAAAACTCAGGGTCAGAATCTTCACAAACTCATTATTGAAACTCGATCACGAAGATCGAGTACCCAAAGAATATATCCTGAAGATTAAATAAAATTGGGTGCATTGTACTCTTTTTTCTTGACGAGTTTTTCTGAAGTTTCTCGGCTAAGATTTTTAATAAGGCAATTTGTGTAACGTAGCAGAATGTATATCATGTGCTCTTTCTCTAAATTTTTCCTACTAGATTTTTGTGGAGTTTTGACGAGGCATGAATATATCGAATGAGTGCTCAAAAAGAAGTGTTGGGAAACTTGGGCCTGGACCGTTCAGCCTTGGCCCATAGTGGCTCCTCATCCTTCTTAGTCTATTTATTAGGGGTCCCAACTCATCGTATATGACTTTTGACAGAAGAGAAATAAAGAGAGAAGAAGTTTCCTCATCACTGTGTCAATTTACTTTTTGTATTTGTGCTCTTCCTCTACAACGTGATCACCGGACCGGACTCGTCGGCTGTTATTGCGTAACATAAAGTACTCCTGTGGAGAAGTTGTCCTGTGGGTCGACATGTCTAACTAAGAACATTGGTTACTAATCATCTTCTGAGACTCTCAGAGTATTTACCAGTAGCTAACAGGTTGTGAATACTTCCTTAATTTTGTGAGAGTATCTACTTCTGGAAGATGTTTGGCATCACTACCATACAGAGCATGTGTGTTTTCTTGGGACCGGGCATGCTGGGGCAGGTCCCGAAATATCTTCGTTCTTCGAGATGGGACGGAGCCACAAAGCAAGAAATTAAGCATACTTCATAGTTCATAATCCTATGATGAAAAACGTTTGGGGATTTGGATAGGCGAGCTGAGAGAGTGAGAGGGGAACAAGGAGTGAGGAGAGCAGGATCACCAAGTAAATATGTTCATGTGGGGAAGTTGTAATCTGTTAGCGCATCTTGGTTTCCTTCTGTACAAATTGTAAAGAGATACCAATCTTCTCTTTCCTTTTGTAAAGATTCGATTGCTGTAACTTCCCAAGTATTCGGATTGTATTACTATTGCATATCCAACAATATATATGAATGACCAGCCCAGCACTATGGCCGTGCGCTGCGCTTCTCCAAACAATTTCGTGGTATCAAACTAAAACCGATCCACTCACCTCCCTTCAAAGATCATGACCCCCCGCCCTGCCGTCGAAGTCCTCCACCGCCGTGTCCTTGTCAACTCCACCGCACTAGCCACCACGGTGCCAACTGCTTCTGCCATGGCACCGGCATCTCAGTCCATTAACATGGCTAGCATCCGCACTCACATCCTTGTGAGTCTTGATCTCTAGGCCTCTCGAATTACACCAAGTGGTGAACCTTCTCTCTAGCCATGGTTGGCAAATTCAGCCTCCTTTCAACCCGATGATCAAGATTGGGTACAACTGGACTTCACCATCCTTAGTTAGCTGTACGGCTCCATCTCTGACAAGATCCTCTATGTCTCCATGGAACCCAATCAGACTGCCCGCAACTTGTGGGTTCGTGCCAAAGCTCCCTTCCGTGACAACCAGGAGACAAGCGCCATCTACCTCGAAGGCGAGTTCTCCAACATCGCCCAGGGCGATCTCTCCATCACGGCCTACTGTCAGTGCCTAAAGATGGTGGCTGACGCCCTGCGTGATGTGGGGCAACCCATTTTTGACCATTGCCTCGTCCTCAACATGCTGCGCGGTCTAAATGAACACTTCTCCACAACCGCCATGCTCATCAGCATGTGTGTTCCCTTCCCTGGCTTCATCACTACTCGTTCCCTGCTTCTCCTCCAGGAGATGCGCACCGCCAACGAGACCAAACTTGCCTCCGCCACAGCGCTCGTATCTACAATGCCGAATGCTGCCTCCGGTCACTCTGCTTGCAGTGACCCATCTTGCCACGGAGAACACGGTGGCCGTGTTGACTTCTCCTCCCATGGTCGCTCCAAAGGTCATAAGACCAACAAGAACAAAGGAAAGAATGGTGGTGATCGCGGTAACAACACGATGACGGGCGTAGCAACGCGGACCCACTCTGGTCCATGGGTCTGTTTCAACCGTTGGGTTAACCCAGGGTAGGTTTGGTCTTCCACGTGGCGTCCGTCTGGTGGTGCTAGTCTTCTCGGTGCTCCCCCTCGACCACCACTGCAAGCTAACAACACTATGTTCGCATCGGCGTCCATGTCGCCATCCTTGACACAGGATTAGTCGGCCCTTATTGCCGCCATGAACTACATTTAAATGCAAGCTCGGGAGGTTGGATCATGGACTTTGGTGCCACGTCCCACATGAACTCCGATGATGGTACACTCTCTTTTACCACACCTCCTCCCTTCCCCCGTCATGTCACTATCGGGAATGGCTCCACCGTCCCCATCTCTCACACCAGCCGTAGTCTCCTTCCTACGCCATCTACCTTCTTCCTTCTCAATGATGTTCCGTTGTTCCCTCTCTTGTCAAAAACCTAATCTCTGTCCATAAATTTACAAAAGGTAATTCTTGTTCGCTTGAGTTTAACCCTTTTAGATTCTCTGTCGAGGAAATACTCCAAACTTAGAGGCTCCAGCTACTCAAACTAAGTTACATGAACATAAAATTGGGGCTAGAGCTTCAATCAAAAAGGGCCTAAGTTAGCATTTACTCTCTTTGTTTCACTCTATTTGTCCATAGTTCATCATATGCACAGACCAAGGAAACAGTAAATCCGAGAAATAGTTAATGGAAAATAACCATACATATGCCTATTAATGACAAAACACAACCATTTAAGCTCTTCTAAAGCATTTAAGTAGGAACGGAGAATGAAAATTCATAAAAATTGCATTGTAGAATATCTCAATGGACAAATACATTGAAATAGATACCCCCGTGGTCATAGACAAACATAACGAAATGGAGGGAGTATCAATTAGTACGTGTCACATGATTTGAGATGTTTACAGACAATTTTCAGTACATATCACATGTCTAAATTTTTTAAGTAGTCCTCATAAAAATTTAGCAAATTCACGATCGAATTTTCTCACCATTGGATTT
Source organism: Phyllostachys edulis (assembly GCA_036346405.1). Taxonomy (NCBI): domain Eukaryota; kingdom Viridiplantae; phylum Streptophyta; class Magnoliopsida; order Poales; family Poaceae; genus Phyllostachys; species Phyllostachys edulis. The sequence continues at coordinate 34,927,393 of CM070556.1, forward strand.
GATGTAGAGATTCATGCTCCGACTGGCCGTTGTCCTCCTTTCAAACCGCCATCTCCCGCCACCACTAGGGTTCACTTGTTTAGGGTTTGGGTTCACCGCGCCACTTGGGCTTAGAGGAAGGCAGGCGGTGGAGGCACCTGATGAGTAGGAGGGCGGCGGGTGGTGGCGATTGGTGAAGCGGCGAAACACAGGTTAGGAGGAGGCGGGAGTTGGCGGTGGTAGTGCCAAAGACGAGGAAGAAGAAGGCATGTGGGGTGGCTCGTCAGACAGGAGGAAGAACAACGGTGTGGAGGTGGTTCGTGTAGGGAGGGAGGCGGGGCGTGGCGGGAGGAGATGGTCGACAGCCTCACCATGTCGGTGGTGGTATCAGCGGGCGGTGGGAAGCCACGCACGGGAGGTGAAGGGAATGAGGGTTAATGTTAGGGGGTGGAGGGCAGTAGATGTAGAAGAGAGGATCGCATGGACTATCAATTGTGTGTGGATTGTGTAATAGTTGCCCCTAATTAAGGCAACATATCAGGTGGACATGGTCACTTTGGTGCACATATGGACACAGCTGATCCTGGCCCTCCATCGCACGATCAACGGCCAGGAGCACCAGCGCGCGCGGGGCACAGCAGCAGCCAAAAACTTTGCGGTAACCCCCCGCCTGACATTGCTTCGTTCGATTTCGTCCCTCCCCGATTCACTTTGCTAGGTTTCGGGCTCACCGGAGAGCGCCGCCGCCCTTGCGTCCCGCCGCCGCCGTGGGCCGCCGCCCCCGCGTCGCCCCGCGCCGCCACCCCGCGTCGTGCCGCCACTCCTCTCCGTCCTCCCTGCGCTCGCTGACGGCAACCACGGCGCCTCCCGCCTCACCTCGCCGCTCGACGTCGCCCTCAAGCTCGCGGCCTACAAGTCTTTCTCTGACCTGTCCCCCGTGACGCAGTTCGCTAACTTCACGGCCACGCAGGTGCTTCTTGACGAAATTGCCGGCAGCCCAGCTGCCTGCATCCATGTCATTGACTTCGATCTCAGCGTCGGTGGCCAGTGGGCTTCCTTCTTGCAGGAACTCGCGCACCGCCGCGGCTCTGGCAGTGCGGCTCTGCCATTGTTGAAGCTCACGGCCTTCGTATCGTCTGCTTCCCACCATCCACTGGAGCTGCATCTTACTCAGGATATCCTCTCGCAGTTTGCTGCAGACCTTGGAATTCCTTTTGAGTTCAATGTCGTCAGTCTCGATGCTTGCAGTCTTGCGGATCTCATTTCTCCCGCTGGCAATGAAGTTGTAGCTGTTAGCCTCCCTGTTGGTTGCTCTGCTCGCGCACCACCACTGCATGTGATCCTTCGGTTGGTGAAACAGCTTAGCCCTAAGATTGTGGTGGCTATGGACCATGGAGGTGATCGTGCTGACCTCCCATTCTCGCAGCACTTCCTGAGTTGCTTCCAGTCTTGTGTGTTCTGGAATTTTAGTGTTTTCAGTATGTAAGTTATGTTTGCAATTGAGATGTATCATTGTAACTTATGTTTTGAAATTGAGATCCAAAGGTAATTTTGTTTTATGAAACTGAAACCCATTTGCAGAAATTGTTAATGGATGCATGCTGAAATTGTTATGTATCTCAAGAATGGGATTATGATGCATGCATGACAGTTGAGTCTTGATGCCTATGCCTATGCATGACAGCTTCTGAGGTAGTAAATCAGTATCAGGTTAATGTTTGGTCAATGGACAGTGGAAGTAGTAAACGTGTGGAGGAAGTGATTGAGTACTCTTTTATTTATACATTTGTATGGATGCGATATTTACCGATAATTGTACCGTGTGAGTTGGCTATTAATCCCGAGACTAACTCACAACACATATAGGGTTATGGATGCAAATCTAGATTCTCACAGTTTTCTCCTCGTGTTGGATATCACCACTCAGTACCACATTTAGAAACCAAAAAAGATTTTCATAGTCAGAAAACATTCGAAGAGCTACTATTATCAGTATTCGGAAATATTTGATGATCCTGTTGTTTTTTCCGGACAAAAGAACAAAATATGTACAATGGCATGTACACAGCGAAAAGATAAAACGTGTGATCTCTAGTCGATTCTCATTGCACAGCTTGGCTAATATTAGTTCCGCAGTTACGTCCTTCCAAGGAGAGATGGCAAGTAACATATTTAGCAGTGACGAATGACATATTTACACTTCTATTGTTTCAGGCCTCAAGCTCACCAGGTACTTCTTCATCTGTTGCGAAACAATATCTTCTGTTAAGATCGTATCTGAGTTGGCATTCTCATTGTTTCTATCTGGCTGGAACTCTCTTTGCATTATCTTTTCTCTTATCATTACCATCAGAGATTCTTTGGCATCTTTGTTTTCAGCAAGGTAGCGTTTGATAGCATCCTTGCCATGGAAATTTTGCCCGTTCATGTGATAGAACACTCCTGATTTTGTTATAAACTTGTGCTTGCAGCCTAATTCGATAATCTCCGATTCACGACACAGGCCCTTTCAAATTCGAGCTCAAGCTGTACAGTCTTAAATGGAGGAGCATGTTTGTTTTTCACAATCTTGACCTGAATTTGGGTGCCAACAACCTGTTGAGCGGGAACTGAATTGGTGTTTGCAAATAGCAACAAAGAAATCAAATTGATAGTAACCGAATGAGAAAAACAATTATGCCATGAGCCCATGACAGCTTGGACTCAATCTAGTGACTAAGAATGAAGTTTTCTAATATACGTTCAAAGTACTCAAATAACATTTCCTGGACATTCATCCTTGTGTAAAGTCAATCTGGTTGGATAGAACTATGTGGGGGTACAAGTTCGCAGGAAAAGAACATTTACCAAATTAAATGACCTACATAAGCAAGTCTCAGAACATTTACCAAAAGGATACTACATACCCAACAATGTATAATTAATATCACTGTGATGCTTTTACCTCCTCTTCAGACTTTTTGATAAGCCCAATCCTTTTGATGTTCAAGCGGACAGAAGCATAAAATTTCAAGGCATTTCCTCCACACGTTACTTCTGCTGGTGCTCCAAATCCTTTCTACTATTCCTTATCAAACTCCATGGTCCATAGCCACCACAATCTTAGGGCTAAGCTGTTTCACCAACCGAAGGATCACATGCAGTGGTGGTGCGCGAGCAGAGCAACCAACAGGGAGGCTAACAGCTACAACTTCATTGCCAGCGGGAGAAATGAGATCCGCAAGACTGCAAGCATCGAGACTGACGACATTGAACTCAAAAGGAATTCCAAGGTCCGCAGCAAACTGCGAGAGGATATCCTGAGTAAGATGCAGCTCCAGTGGATGGTGGGAAGCAGACGATACGAAGGCCGTGAGCTTCAACAACGGCAGAGCCGCACTGCCAGAGCCGCGGCGGTGCGCGAGTTCCTGCAGAAGGAAGCCCACTGGCCGCCGACGCTGAGATCGTCAAGAAGCGCCTGCGTGGCCGTGAAGTTAGCGAACTGCGTCACGGGGGACAGGTCAGAGAAAGACTTGTAGGCCGCGAGCTTGAGGGCGACGTCGAGCGGCGAGGTGAGACGGGAGGCGCCGTGGTTGCCGTCAGCGAGCGCAGGGAGGACGGAGAGGGAGCGGCGGCGCGACGCGGGAGGGCGGCACGACGCGGGGGTGGCGGCGCGGGGCGATGCGGGGCGGCGGCCCACGGCGGCGGCGGCGCTCTCCGATGAGCCCGAAACCTAGCAAAGTGAATTGGCCGCTGCTGTGCCCCGCGCGCGCTGGTGCTCCTGGCCGTTGATCACACGATGGAGGGCCAGGATCAGCTGTGTCCATATGTGCACTAAAGTGATCATGTCCACCTGATATGTTGCCCCTAATTAAGCAGGGCCTACTACAAGTGACCACCCCATTGTCGGTCCATAGCAAGAGCCACCCAGGGATGAACTCGTGGGCCATTCATCAGGGGGACACCGAGGGCCTAATAATAACTTATCAATCCAACTGTAAAGATGATTATGCTAGTGGATTAACCCTAATTGGCCCCATGCATCCTGAGCTGTGCAAGCTGCAAATGCTATTGCTATTGCTTTCTTTTTGTCCAAGTGCATTTTAATCCCCTTTCTTTTAATTAGGGCGTAGAACTTTCTTGGTTGTCTCCTGCCTAGCTTGCCGCCATCCTGCCATGGACAAGAATATCTATCTATTCATCTCGTTCCCATCACTACTAGCTGTCACGATGATTAATTAATCGCACACGCTAATCTGTTGATTAACCAAACGTAATTAGTATGTTTCATGTTTCAGATGAGGCCCACCATACTTGGGAAACGATCAAACGACAGTCAGTGACCATCACCTGCACTGCTGCACATGCGTGAATGGACCCTCAGAATATCAAGTTAGACAAGAAAAGCCGTCCAACCTCTAACAGATGGCCTCAGCTTAGTAGCTAGGTTACTAATCCCAAGCAAGCTTATAGCCATTTTGTATCATTATCTTGTGTTGGGTTAACCCAGGGTAGGTTTGGTCTTCCACGTGGCATCTGTCCAGTGGTGCTAGTCTTCTCGGTGCTCCCCCTTGACCACCACTGCAAGCTGACAACACTATGTTCGCATCGACGTCCATGCCGTCACTGACCTGGGATTAGTCGGCCCTTATTGTCGCCATGAACTACATTTAAATGCAAGCTCAGGGAGGTTGGATCATAGACTTTGGTGCCACGTCCCACATGAACTCCGATGATGGTACACTCTCTTTTACCACACCTCCTCCCTTCCCCCGTCATGTCACTATCGGGAACGGCTCCACCGCCGTCCCCATCTCTCACACCAGCCATAGTCTCCTTCCTACGCCATCTACCTTCTTCCTTCTCAATGATGTTCCCGTTGTTCCCTCTCTTGTCAAAAACCTAATCTCTATCCATAAATTCACAAAAGGTAATTCTTGTTCAGTTGAGTTTAACCCTTTTAGATTCTCTGTCAAGGAAATACTCCAAACTTAGAGGCTCCAGCTACTCAAACTAAGTTACATGAACATAAAATTGGGGCTAGAGCTTCAATAAAAAAGGGCCTAAGTTAGCATTTACTCTCTTTGTTTCACTCTATTTGTCCATAGTTCATCATATGCACAGACCAAGAAAACAGTAAATCCGAGAAATAGTTAATGAGAAATAACCATACATATGCCTATTAATGACAAAACACAACCATTTAAGCTCTTCTAAAGCATTTAAGTAGGGGCGGAGAATGAAAATTCGTAAAACTTGCACTGTAGAATATCTCAATAGACAAATATATTGAAATAGATACTCCGTGGTCATAGACAAACATAATGAAATGGAGGGAGTATCAATTAGTACATGTCACATGATTTGAGATGTTTACAGACAATTTAGTACATATCACATGTTTAAATTTTTTTAAGTAGTCCCTCATAAAAATTTAGCAAAATCACGAATTTTCTCACCATTGGATTTGATGTAGAGATTCATGCTCCGACCGGCCGTTGTCCTCCTTTCCGACACCGCCATCTCCCGCCACCGCTAGGGTTCACTTGTTTAGGGTTTGGGTTCACCGGCGCCACTTGGGCTTAGAGGGAGGCCAGGGCGGTGGAGGCACGGCGAGGTAGGAGGGCGGCGGGTGGTGGCAGTTGGCGGCGAGAAACACAGAAGTTAGGAGGAGGCGGCGGGAGTTGGCGGTGGTAGCTGCCAAAGACGAGGAAGAAGGGTGGCACGGGGGTGGCTCGTCGGACAGGAGGAAGAACAACGGTGTGGGAGGTGGTTCGGGTGTAGGGAGGGAGGCGGGGGCGGTGGCAGGGGGAGGAGATGGCCGACGGGCCTCACCAGTGTCGGTGGTGGTATCGACGAGGCGGTGGGAAGCCACGCACGGGGAGGGTGAAGGGAATGAGGGTTAATGTTAGGGAGTGGAGGGCAGTATATGTAGAAGAGAGGATCGCATGGACTATCAATTGTGTGTGGATTGTGTAATAGTTGCCCCTATAAGAAAACAATTAAGCAGGGCCCACTACAAGTGACCACCCCATTGTCGGTCCATAGCAAGAGCCACCCAGGGATGAACTCGTGGGCCATTCATCAGGGGGACACCGAGGGCCTAATAATAATTTATCAATCCAACTGTAAAGATGATTATGCTAGTGGATTAACCCTAATTGGCCCCATGCTCCTGAGCTGTGCAAGCTGCAAATGCTATTGCTTTCTTTTTGTCCAAGTGCATTTTAATCCCCCTTTCTTTTAATTAGGGCGTAGAACTTTCTTGGTTGTCTCCTGCCTAGCTTGCCGCCATCCTGCCATGGACAAGAATATCTATCTATTCATCTCGTTCCCATCACTACTAGCTGTCACGATGATTAATTAATCGCACACGCTAATCTGTTGATTAACCAAACGTAATTAGTATGTTTCATGTTTCAGATGAGGCCCACCATACTTGGGAAACGATCAAACGACAGTCAGTGACCATCACCTGCACTGCTGCACATGCGTGAATGGACCCTCAGAATATCAAGTTAGACAAGAGAAAGCCGTCCAACCTCTAACAGATGGCCTCAGCTTAGTAGCTAGGTTACTAATCCCAAGCAAGCTTATAGCCATTTTGTATCATTATCTTGTGTTGTGCTCAGGGCAGCTAGGCTTTATTATGGGCTGTATTATTTGTAGGCAGGGTTTATTTTCTTGGTGGCAAGTGGCTACCACTAGATGAACTAGTTTTTTTTAATGTTCATGACTAGTTGGTTTATTTTAAATTGATTGTTTGATTTTTAAACATGAAAACCACCTTATGGAACTTCGTTCGCATAGCTGTTCGTTATTTGTTTGTGCTTGAAGTGTGATGCTTACATACATTGATGCGGAAGAAAATCCTACAAGACCTTGTCACCTTTAGAGCTACTGGTAAGGTGACTGTGCATTATAACAGATCCCAAATAAACCATACTGCATGTTCTCAAAACCACTGGAACAAACCGAATTGATTCTTTATATAAAGAATGTAAAACTAATCAAATCAAAGTTTCCTTGTTGAAACGACTAATGAAAATGCCTCGTTTTTAACTAATTAACGGAGTCATGCATAAAAGAAAAACATATGTGCTTATGAAATGACAGCCATCAATGGGAAAATGGAGACTGAGATTATGCATCAGAGTGATAACTTTCACTGATCTAATACCCTAAAAATTAGTGTGTATGAACTTCTCATAGCTTCCCAGTTCATGTATTTATGTTACTTCTTGCTATATATGATTACTGTATAAGTGACTATTCCATGATGAAAGGAAAATCATTGCTTTCAAACTAATGGTGTGAACTTTCACGTAATTGTGGCAAGACCACAAAAGAATTCCTTTTAGCTTGAAGTAACAAAATCAGTAAATAGTTATCTGTAGCAGATTTCGGCATGTAAAGATGCTTGTACGTATAGAAATAGGTATTGATCATTACTGAGAATTTGTTATGCTACTCAAAAGGATCCATCAATAAGCTGTCTAGATTTGTACGTGGAAAAGGATACACATCAAGAAGCTGTCTGGTTTTTATCATGCTAGTGATCTGTCATATGCAAGTGCTGAGCAAAACGGACATCATGGTACCTATAGAGTGCAAAACAGAGACATGCTATAAAGCATTAGTTAGCATGTAAATAGGGCCAGGGCATCAAAAGGTATTTACCGAGTTTTAGGAAACCTGATTGACAATGTCAGTTGTTTGATCTAAACTACATGGAGTAAAATAGGAAGCCAGAAAGAGCATATCGGGACCTAGATTTACACATCCAAAACCCTCTGCAGATTCTGAACTAGCCCTAGATCGAGAGTTAGTTCACATAGGAAACATCGATGAAATACCATCCATTTATTGATTTAACTAAAAATATCTCAAAATAACAAATAGTAATAATAAGCTGGACCTTATGATCAATGCTTACTTAACTTGCCACGCATGGCTAAATAAACAAATAAACTCTTGCAGCGGAACGGGAAAACTTGGAAATACCAATCAATACGCTCACAGGCAATCGAGTGGAGAATACATCCTAATTCGCAAAGTCTTCATAGTACTCCCTCTCGAACAACTCTTGAGCAGCTTGATATTCTTCAACTGAGCAGCAAAGTTTTAAGTCTTGAGTATATAAAGTACTCAACAAGTCGTAGGAAAACAATATGCATTTAATATTCATGCAAGTTTTGAATAAAGGATTAGTTGTAAGGTTCTTTTGTAGAAAGTAATATTGACGATAAATACAGTCAATAGATTGAAATACGTAATTTAAAAGAATAGTAAATAAAAAAAAACAATTGCTTTGAAACAACCAGTGAACTTTCCATTCACTTCCCAACCAAACCACCAAGTGAATTCCCCATTCATCAACCGACACAAACCACCAAGTGAATTTCTCATTCACCGAATGAACATTATATTCATCAAGTAAACTTTCCATTCACACTCCGACATATTTTATAAAGAAACTCTACCTCTTGTGTGAAATCCCCAAGCACGTCCATGACCGCGGACACGGCTGTTTAAATAGTTTTAACTCTGCAGAGGTTGTACAGCTTTACCCACAAGAGATAAATCAACTTCTAATATCCGTACACACACTTCTGAAGGTATGTGACTAAGTGATTATCACAAGGCCATTACAAAGCTCCTTCTTAACCTAGTTCTACCCGCTAAGGTTTCAACACTGAATGTCTCACCGACCAGACAGGCCCCCCCTCTTGCGCTGTTGTGAGCATACATACCCCGTAACTCATGCTTCCAAGATAGAACCGAAATTGAGATGTTGCTAATTAATTAGCCAGGTCCATCCCATACTGGACATGTGGTAGTACGACAAGGCCCAGTTCAACGGTGCACAAGATTAAGTCCTTCACAAGTTACTTAGGTGAGTCTACCACATCCCACAACATGCTAACCGCACCCCTTTACTTCACAATCGCTCGCCTCGTGAAATCATTTTTCAACAAAACCAATGACACACCCTACCATGGTACATAAATTTTAACAACAATGGCTACCCGCCACTATTCCACATCTCCTTAAGTCAAATTTAACATTACTGTACATGTGATCATGAGCCCATCACAACTAAGCATGACTAAGCATCTCTACGATACCCATGTTGATGATACAATTATGTCCAACTAATATTAACCATCCTATGGTGAAAAGTGATTTAAAGTATTCAAATTTTCAATGGAGGCATAATGACAAATAAGTGATTAACTATTCCTAAAAACATTTGATATAAAGATAGCATGCAATTGCTGTAAAATAATATACTTTTGAAACCATAGATTCAATATGATCAAAGTACTATGACTTGCCTTGGCTTTGGCTTTGCTTAGTTACTATACTTGGATCTTCAAAGTTTGCTTCTACTCCCCGCCTAGTGAAACATATCGTCTAACGAGAGAAAACAATAGGCAAAACACAAAGAAATTCAAATAAAATTTTAAAACAATAAAACCAACTCTAAAAGAAAGAGCTCTATTTTAGATGAATTTAGGAATTTGAATGGACTGAATCGGAGTTCGAGCGGAGGAGAATGGACTCTCGAAAGATTTATCGGAAAGGAAAAGAGAGAGGAGAGGAAGCTATAGAGAGGAATAACAGAGGATCTTGGCCGACGGCAATGGCGGCGATGTCTCTGCGTAAGGAGGCGAGGTAGGGGGGTGAGGGCAAAATGGGTTCAGGAGGAGAGAACACTTGGGTAGTAGTGGATTAGCAAGACCAACGACGAGGTGGTAGCGGTGGCGACAACGGCGATGAGGTAGCTCGGGTACGCGATGGCAACGGCAACCAAACAGTGCCCGGAGGAAACCAAGAGGAGCGTGAGGATGGCGACAGCACAAGGAATGCAGAGAGCACCTTGGAGTGGCCGGAGAATGACCGAAACGGCAGTGATATGGGGATGGTCAGAGAAGAAGAAGAAGGACAGTGGCAGAATGTTACAGTGACAGAGAGAACAAAAAGATGGTGGGGTCCGAAGAGGAAGACAAGGAACGAACTTTGACGTGCTCAGGACAACGAGGGAACTCATCGGCGAGGAGATCAAATAGAGGTGGTAGCAGCTCGGGGATCTTTGGGGGATGGTGACAGAAGCACGGTGGAGAATGCAAGAAGGCGAACTCAAAGGTGGTGAAGATGAGGTCGGAGAAGCTTCACGGCGATGAACTCCGGTGAGGAAGATCTTCGGCGGTCGGCGGCGACAAAAGCGAATTTCGGCAAAGAGACGGTGCAACCAGGAGCGAGACCTTGGGGCTTCGGACGAGGAGGACAGGGCGGAATTTTTGACACGGGTGGCCCGACTTAAAAAGGCCTAGGATGGGAGTATTTGCGAACAGCACGGTGACTTGGTGAGATGAACACGGACTTGGGCACAAAGCCACGGTCGGGGACAGGATGGAGAAGGCGCACACATGGCGGCCGCCAGAGACTAACAAGGCGGCGCCACTGGCAGTGAGGGGAGGAGTGAGGCAATGGGCTGGCGTGTGCACTTGGAGGTGGACTACGAGCTAATTGGGCCAAGGCGCACAAGAGGTAAAGGAAAGGCCACGAAAAAGAAAGAGAAAAGGAGAAAAAGAAAAACGGGCTGACGGGAAAAGAAAAGAAAATGGGCCAGAAGAGAGGGTTTAAGCACGAAAGGTAATATCCGGATTTAACTGGTTTCCAAATTTCATAAATTGAATTAAATAAAACATAGCTCAAATAAATAACAAATAAATTCCAAAAATTCCTAGAAAATCCTCTGGAACTCAAGGAACCCAAATAAAATAGCTTTTAATTTTTAAAAGCTTCAAAAACATTGCAAAACTTGGGATATTACAGGGCAGCAAACAAATATTTCTTTAGCCTATAGATAACTTGAGCATCATGTTGTTGATGTGCTATGAGCAAGTGGTGAAAAAAATAGCACCAGGGTATCTGTAAGGAACAGTAATAATGCAAAATAAAGAAGGAAAGGACAAAAAAAAAATCCAAGAATTTGCCCCTTACTCCTAATGTGGTACTTTAGTTTGAGATTGCTTCTTTTGGTACTACTAGTTATAGAGGAGTAGTGGTTACCTCTCACCATGGGGATTGCCCCGAAACAATGCAATGAAATACATAAGCAAAATAGGAAAACTATTGCTTGTACTAGCAATAATATGCACAAATAGGCAAGGTGCCCAAGTTTTATTGAATCCCCCCTATGTGCTATATTTGAAATGCATAAGTGCTATTAAAAAAATAGACATGAAAACTTCATAGTGCTTGTGGAAATGTAAATATTTCAGCAAGAGGTTAGGCAAGCAGTATTTGTCCCAAAATGCTAAATTAACTTCTAGGAATCTCCTCTGAGCATATCTAGGCACACATCGCTAATTTCACATGAAGGAATCTATGCAAGCATAGCTTAGCATTCATATATGCTACTTCTCACCTTATCCAAAATAGTTTTGTTTTGGACAAAGCATAGATGACATGCAGGCAAGCACAAAGGCCGGGGAACTGTAGTTATCTTTAAAGCGACTCTAGTAGTGCTAAAGTAGACCATATCGATCCACAGACTTCTCAAAACAAAATCTAGCTAAAGAGCAAGCATCACTAATTAGTGCCTCACCTATAGTCAGTGGCTCGATTAGGGAAAGCATCATCTATTGTTCATCGTGCGCTTGTCCCCCAATATTTCCCTAAGGCCGTGTTTGGCTAGTGGGAGAAATTATCCCGGGAAAAACAACCCAAGGGGATTGGGTTGATCCTCCCTCCACCCAATCCCTCCCATAATCCCTTCCACCCCTTTGTTTGTTTGGATAATCTAGGATTTGGGTGGTTTGGTAGGAATACCTCCTATTTAAAATTCGAATATAGAAAGACACTAAAAAAGCGAACAACAAATCGAGAAAATTCAAAAACAGTATAGAAAATTCAAAACATCTCAATGGCCTACTCCAAGTATTACATCCTATTTATCTTAAATGCATGGGTGTATGATGCAAGGCAAGCAAAAGTCGACAAGATTCATATGTGATAGCGACATACTAAATATATTATAAACACATATCTGCTCATCTCCAAAGATTATAGCACGGTTTGCATGCATCGCAACCTATTTCACTCACTGACAAAACAAGCACAACATTCATCTTTGTCTATTCTCAAATCATGACTACTCTTGTACTACATATTAGTGTGCATTTGCAACCTATTTCACTCCACAACAAAACAAGCACAACATTCATCTTTGTCTATTCGAAATAATGACCACTACATATTAGTGTCTCATGCTGACGGATACATCGTGTCCAAAGCTGGTAGAAGTTCACTCCATCTTGGAAGTAGGGATGATTCAAAACCGTCGTGCCATGGCCACGACCAAAGCGAGGTCTACCACCACAACTCGCAAAATTTTAAGGTGGAAAATGTTAGTGAAATGACCAAATAGATCATCCCAAGTAGTTATAAGTCTAATTTGTTTTCTCATATTTCCTCGATCCTCTCTAAATCATTTTATTAACACTTGAGCTAAACAACAAAATGAAAAGTGAGAAATTCTCTTGTGAGCACATAGCATGCAACCATGCATAAAAACTCCAAAGGTAATTAACACCATCCATTAGCATTCTCTAATTTGCCTCAAATGAAAATACTACATTGGATAAGATTGGATGCACCATGAATGAATACATAGGTGATGGCGACCACCGAATTCAGTAGTAAAAAGGTAACCATTAGAAAAATTAAATGAATAATCTAGTACTAGCTAGAGAATAGAAAGTGGAAGCGAGGACATAGGCGATTGCACACAAATTTTGTGTGCAAACGAACCAATAGAAACTCTTAAGTAAATCAAATTAACTAATTAAGATGGAAGAGCTTTATGAGTTATGAAAGAGGGTAATATTTTCTACTTTTGAGCATTGCTTTTTCGTAATCATTAAGAAAATCTCATGCCAAGACCTAAAATGAACACTCGGCCTAGGCGCCAGAGCTTGTTGATTCAACTTAGTAGCCCCATTTATGTGCAAATTCTAGTGATACTACTATTATACTAATCAAGATCGAATCGAGGAGAGCATTGCATTCGATCTTTTAAGTTCTTTTAAACTTGTCTAGATCAAATTGATCAAATTAAGCCTTGATGAGCTAGCTACCGGTAGAAGTAAATCGAGACTTAACCAAATAAGATAAGTCATAAGCTATCCCATTACCAATTATATCGCATTTCCTTGTCCTTACTAGAGCCAGAGATGCACAAGCAAATAAACATCTAATCAAGAAACGTACCACCAGGAGGCATGGGGGCCTCAATTAGCCTCGTCGAAAGATTCATCGGTATATAAGAAGAGATCCAGAGAGGAAACTTGTCCATAGAGCCAAAAGGATTGTACCGCATGATTGATGATTAATCTTGATGGGGATTAGAGTTGCAAGAGCGATCGTGGCTAGCACGGAGAGGAAGGTACCTAGTGTGGTGGCGGATCGGAGACCAGTGCGCCCACTCTTTCGCCTCTCTCCTCCTTCGCCCTCCCGATCGAGGCTTAGGGCGGCGGTTCAGCGGCGGAGTTCATCTCCTCCTCCCTATCCTCGAACAACGAGGATCTGTGAGAAACAATGTGAGCTCATAAAACCCAAGAAACCGGAGGAGAATGAAGAGGAGGAGACTAACTGTCGCCGGAGAGAGTGAAGCCGCCGTCTCCGCCACAAATGGCGGGAGGAGGCTTACTGAGTCGAGGATAGAAGGAAGCGAGGCCTTTGTCGTCTGTTGAAGTGAGGAGGAGGCGAGCGGCGAGGCGGAAATAATACTCGTCTCGGTGGGAGACTTCTTATCCGGGAGAAGGGGGTGGATCGGTAGAATTTCCCCACCCCCCTCATCCAAACACATTTTAGGCCAGTCGGAAAGTTTTCCCCAGGGATGATCCTGTGGATTGACCCACAATCCCAGCAATCCTCACGCCAAACAAGCCCTAATACATAAATACAAAAGACTATGAATTATTTAGATGGTTTGTGATGTAGATCTGCAAAATTGTTTTAGTGCTCATCACTATGATTGCCTTGACATCTTTTAACACTCTTTCTTGATAAGCAATTGTGAAATACAAACTCGCAAAGAAAAAGACAATCAAGACTAACCAACATGCTTCTTTAGATAAGCAACATTGAAAAGCTTACCAAGAATGAACTTGACATGAAATCACAAGTCCCCACATCCTTGGGATCCTTAGTAATCTAGCTAAATCAACGTACCCAAAATTCATGTTGCGACTTGTGAGTACAAATTGGTGGCTCACTTACCCAATTAGGATATCTAACATACATATACCAAACAATGGAGAGTCAATATTGTTGGTGATATGCGAGCAATCATAGAGATAATTGTATCACATCTATGAAACATGTAGAGGAATGTGGCTGGTCAGATATGAGATTTGCTCCTCTTAACATAATAGGAGAGATATCTATGAGCCCCTCGATGTGGTCGAAGAGTTGACCACACGGAGTTATCCGTCACTTGGTCGAGAACAAACGAGTTCGGATATGATATCTTATGGGCTTGTTATAAGAGGATGCATGGGTCTATTTGGATGTGGCGAATCGCTCACTTTGAAACCCTAAGCTGCCATATTCACGAAGGCCCTGCCGTTCGTGTTGATGCTAACACACCAGCGTATTACGTTCCACCCCTAGACGAGTGGATACCGTAGAGGCGCTGTTACGATTGCTGCTGTGCTAATTGAGGATGATCCACGACCTACGTAAGGAACGTCATAGGTTGCTGGAGGAGATGTGTAACGTCCCGTTTTCTATAACGGTGAATAGTATTTACTTTTGGCTTTTGGTTTAAAACCATATTTCAAATTAGCTTATATTCTAAAATCTTATAGCTTCTATCTAAGCTCGAGTTTGTGTTTCAAACCTCCTTGAAATTCCCAAATTCAAAATTCGAATTTGAATTCCTCTTTTTGGATTTTGGGCCTTTTCTCAAATTGGCTCTTCCTCTTTTCTTGGGCCTAGCCCCATTTCTTTCTTGGGCCTAGCCCGTTTTTCTCCGACCCACTTACTGGCCCATCTCCTTCCTGGCCTGGCTCCCATCCTCTTGCTGATCTTCCTCCCCGGCCGGGTCTTGCCCATGCGCCTGCACCCTCCCTACCACCACGCATGAGCGCCCCTGCCACCCCATGCTCACACTCGCACCTGCCGCTCCCATGCGCCTACCCCAGTCCACGCCACTCCTCTGCACCGCCACCTGCTCCCTTGGCCTTCCTCACACCAAAGTGTCTCCAACCCCCCTCCCCTGTCTTCTCCTCTGGCCGAACCGCTCAGCTCGCCCGCTGCCGTCAGCGCCCGCCGCACCCACGAGTAGTCGTGATGCCACCGCCTGGCTAGAGCCTGCCCACCCATGATGCTCTTAGCCGCGCACCTACTCTCTGCCGCGCCTCCGCCACTGCTCTCTGCTGCGCCCACGCACCTCTTCTCTTACTGCGTCACCCTTTGCTGAGATTCTTTGCCGGTCCGCCCCGTGTTTATGGCCAGCCACCTGCTCCTTGACCCAGCGCAAAGCTCCCGCCCCGTCGCATCCATGTAGAGCCGTCCATGCCGGCCCCTAGAACGCCCAATGGCTCCTTGACCTCCCCCATGGCTTTAAAGGGCCCCGATACCTCCTTCTCCCCCTCCCCACCATCCTTCTTCACCGAGCAAGTGCAACGTTGAGCCGAGGCAGCTCCGCTCTGCCTTGGGCTGCGCCGCCTCCCCGTCGGCTTCTCTCTGGTGTTGCATCACCTCGCGCCCCCGGTGGCCCTCATGCCATCCCCCATCTCCCCTCGCCTTCCCCGCTACCGAGAAGCGCCACTACCGAAGCTCCCTTCTTCTCTACCTCGGCCGCCGCCGCCCCACCACCTCAATTGTCCCCGAGCCGCCCCGACCACCCGTCCAGCTTCCCCACCTCCAAGAGGTGCCCATGCGCGCGCCGTCCTCCCCTCCGCGCCACCCCACCACCACGCGCCTCCACTCCCGGGTGCTCGCCACCGCTAATGGCCTTGCCACCGTCGCGCCCGTCCCTCTCCGGCGTCGCCACCTCTGCCCATGGGGTCCCCACCCTCGGGGAACCCATTCCGCCCACTCACTAGCCTCCCCGCGCTGCCGCTCGTCAGCGCCGCCACTGCTCCCTGCCGCCCGAACCTCCCCTTTGTTCCCCTTTGTCTGTGGCCGAAGGAAAATCAAATGGGGTGAATTGATTCCGGTTTGGGTCTATGACCATGTGCCCCCCATGTTATGGCCCTAATTCCCCTCCTTCTCTCTATGACAAGTGGGCCTATGCTTGTGGACTTGGTCCATGCCCTTTTGATCCGAGTCACTATGCATTGGGACCCACACGTCAGGTTTTCTCTCTCCCTTCCTTATTTTCTTGATTTAATTCCAATCCGAACTTCGAAAGTCCCGTTCTCCCTCGCCGTAACTTCAAAAATTATGAAATTTATTTCTAAAATTTTGTAAATTCAAGATCTTGCTAATGGCATAGTTCTTGTTTAATTTGGAGTTCATTTGTTTATTCTTTAGTATTTATTTTCTCTCTTTCCTTGTTGCGCCTTTTTAGGTTCGTTCGTCGAATAGGATTCAAGACGCGGAGATCTCCAACTTGATCAAGCTCAAGATTATCAAGACCATCTTACCTTTACTCGAAAGTAGTGAATGCTTTGATCATATTGATCCTACATTTTATGTAAATTATATTCATTTAAATTACCAAAATTGCATGCTTTAATTTTTAATCAAATGTATGTTATAGCTTAAGGTAGTTAAATACCCATTTGATGATTAATTAATTATTATGCGATCCATTGATAATTGAATCCATTATTCCATGTCACCCAAGTAACTATATGGTAATTACTAGTTATAGGTTGTACTTAGCGACATGCTAGTCTTGCTTGAGTATCAAGACAATAAAAGGTCCTAATCATCATCTTTTAAACATGAAAGTGGTTTTAGGCAGGTCATTGTGGGTAAATGACCGAGATGGTTGAGTTGATATATTTTTGCTCCTTAAAACCCTAGTAACTTGCTGTTACTATCTGGACAGATGGTATGATGGACGGTATGATGATGGGTGCTAATGTAGCCCAAGGAATATTGATTATGGATGGTATAGAATGAACCGCCCAGATAACCCTAAGGACATAATCTTGTCATGACCTCCCATGTAAAACATGTACCAACCACAAGTCTACAAGTGCAACTTGGCTTAGTAAATTTATTGGACCCTGGAAATCATCTCATCGGTGGCTGAGCAAGGTGGTGCAAGTAGTGGATACGATCCAACTTGAATGGGACATTAAGGAAGGGTGAAGTTGCCAGCTACACCTATCGTGGTGGTAAACATCCCGCACAACTTATGGGACCCACCGCAAATGGGGGTAGCCCGTATGGGTAAGATGACGGAAGGGGCAAGATACTTTGAAAGGTTACTATAACGATCGCTCAACTACATGACTACGAAATCATGTAGGGTAACGAGTATGATTACCTCTTGTGGGTACAGTGTACAATCTCTACAGAGTCTAAACTGTTTAAACAGCCATGCCTACGGTCAAAGGCGGACATGGGAACTTAACTAGAGTTAGTTCTATTTCAAAAACCTTTGTGGGTGGTATGAAAATGTGGTGGGCTCACCTAGCACGGAGATTAGATTTTCTGGGTTTTCGAACTCAATGGTGTTAATAAATGGAGGTAGTTCAATCAAATAAGCATAAATGTGGAAGTAGCCTCTGGCGATATAAATATTGCACAATTACTCTCTTTAATAAATTGAAGTTTGGTTAAAATGCTAAGTGGTAGTACTTTGTAATTATGATAATTGAAAACATTGCTTTAGCAAATAAAAGAACCCGAGCCATCCTTGTTAAGCCTTGCATGTATTATTATTGCATTTTGTGTATTGGCTTGCGAGCACGGATGTTGTGCTCACTCTCTCCTCCCCCCCCAAAAAAACCCTTAGAAGCGAAATCACGAAGATTACGAATACTATGAGGATCCGAAGTTGGAGGCCCAGGAGATGATGAGGAGTAGTTTAGTTCTTTTAGTCTAGATCTCGCCTCGATCCGGTGACTCCGTTGGTGCTTGCGTGCATCCAATATTATCCAAGTTCTTGGTTAATATCGAACACACACGAGTTTCCTCAGTTGCTTGTATGTGGAGAGATGTGCTCTCACCCTTTTGCTTCCGTTGTCGCTTCCGCTACTTTTGTAACGTAATCAGTTTGGCCTGTCTGGCCCTTATTGTAAAAATTGACCTGATGCGGTCTATGTAAACTCTGATGTGTTAAATTAATGAATGGTATGGTTTTACACCATGTATGAAATGATTCAGCAACGTGCCTGTGAGTGCTATCTACTGATCTAGGGAATAGCACAGTGTTTTCACAAAGGATTCAGGATTAGAAAATCCGGGTCCGACAGGGCTGATATCAGAGCATATGACTGTAGGAGCCTTAGTTAGACTGGATCCTATTTTCAATACTACGAAAACTTTGTCAAAATTAAGCGTACTTACTGCTCTTACTCATCTCTCTTAGTTCTTCACTTACCTTGACTTCACTTGAGTTTTACTCGCCTCGACTCCTCTCTTGTTCTAAAATTGTAGATGGCAACCCGTCGTCAATGGCCCTTGAGACTTTTTCTCTCATGAAGAAGATGTAGGCGAGTTCGTGGACATTCTTCATCAACTCATGCAAATACTTTGATTAGCACCGCAAGCCTATCTTCCGAGGCCAAAAGACCTAGACCCTGGACCAAGAGTCGTGGGCCATGGAGGTTTTCCTCTATGCCAGAGAGGGTGAGTTCATCGCTCATACCTTCGCACCGGGATCCCCAAAGCAAATTGTTCTAAAGTAGTCCAAGACGTAGCATGATTCACCTACATCCGTCTGAGCCAGATGCACGAGGATCTTCTGCTGGAATCGCCCTTCCACTACTTCCTGCCTCTCTAGGAGGGAGAGTTTGACCACGAGATCTTCATCGTCGTGTTGGAGTAGTCAGGCTTAGTCTAGGTTATTTAGCAGTGCTTGCTAGGCAGTCTTTTGGTTACAAGCACTTTCTGTTTCCTTCTTTTTGTAGACGATGTGTTTGTATCTTGTGTTGTGACTTAGCATGACCTATATGTTGTGCTTTAGGAGTCATGTAACACCTAACCCCCTTAATATAATGTAGCCACTCTAGGCTTTGTATTTTATTGTACTTGTCTCGTTTCCTCGTTTTGTTGAGTTCTTTTGTTGTGCTCTAGAGGGCTAGTAACCTCGTATACTCCCCTCCTCGTTCTAAGCTTGACGTTTCTTGAGATGTCAAGAAGAAGAGCCGCCCCAACCCGAGGTGCTTTTTAATCGGGCCGAGGAAGAGGCCATGTTAATGGCCGTGGTCGTGGCCGAGGACAAGATCTACCTCCCCCGCCACCAAAGAAACCAAACAATGGCTCAAGTCATGTTCCAACAGCTCGATTTTGCAAGCCTTTCCTAACAATCGAGAAATTGGACCAAATGTCGCAACTCCAAGCTTGTGGACTTCCTCAGGACAAGACCTCTCACCTTTGCTACAGCTAACGAACCCTTAGAAGCTAAAGACTGGCTTAGAGATACTGAGAAGAAACTTCGACTTGCTCGTTGCTCAAATGAAGGCAAGGTGGACTTTGCCACCCATCAACTGAAAGGAACCGCCGCTGCATGGTGGGAAAATTACCTCGCTGCTCGAGGTGGTGACAGTCTATTGTCAGAAGAAGAAGAAGAAGAAGAAGAAGAAGCAGAACCAGAAGCCGCAGCCTCTATGACTAGAGCTCCTTGAACCTCGCCGCGCAGAAGAGATTCTTTGAAGTACTACTAGATGAAGATGAACACGCATGGCGAGACAATTCCTTAGGCGAAATTCAAAGCCGCCAGAGCCAACTTCATACCAAATTTTGTACCATGAGAATGAAGAAGAATGAGTTTAGAGCTCTAAAGCAGGGCCATATGTCGGTTAATTAATATCTAACCAAGTTCAACCAACTTGCCCGCTACACCCCCAATGACATAGGCGATGAAGAGGAAAAGATCATTGCCGTGGAAGGAATCTTGCGAAGATATGAGAGTTCAACTTATCCTCCACGACTTCCCACTTCCACCACCTAGTCAACAAAGCCCTCGTGCTAGAAAATGAGAAGAAGACCGCGAAGTCACCGCAAGAGAAAATGGCACTTCAAGGGCCTGGCGACTTTCCACAAAGATCGACTTTTCAAGGCAAATTGCCTTTTCGAAGTTAGTCGCCTGTCACCAAGGATTCCAATTCCAACTCCAACTTCCACTTTAGCTCAAACCCCGCGTCCCAGTGAGGATGTTTCCCGTGCTCCTTGCTCTGCCGGACAACCTGCAGCAGCCAATTCGATAGCTCATCTTCGTTGTTTCAACTGTGGAGAAAAATGACATTTTGCTAAAAAGTACCCTCAACCAGCCACCCCAGTGAGGTTCAACTTCAAGAACACACCAACTCGAGGCCATATTTCAGCTTCAAGCAAAAGTCATCAGACCTCGTAGGCACTTAGAGCCGCTTCCACGCCAAGCCAAAACTAAGGCCAAGTGAATCATGTCACTGCCGAAGAATCCCAAGCGGCTTCAGGAGTAATGAGAGGTACGCTCTCTGTCTAATCCGAGTAGCTCGAATCTCAGGGTCAAGATTCCGTTTAAGGTGGGTAGGATTTGTAACGTCCCGTTTTCGATAACGGTGAATAGTATTTACTTTTGGCTTTTGGTTTTCAAACCATATTTCAAATTATCTTATATTCTAAAATCTTCTAGCTTCTATCTAAGCTTGAGTTTGTGTTTCAAACCTCCTTTAAATTCCCGAATTCAAAATTCGAATTTGAATTCCTCTTTTCGGATTTTGGGCCTTTTCTCAAATTGGCTCTTCCTCTTTTCTTGGGCTCAGCCCCATTTCTTTCTTCGGCCTAGCTTTATTCTCCGACCCACCCTTCGCCCATCTCCTTCTTGGCTTGGCTCCCATCCTCTTGCCCTTCTTCCTCCTGGCTAGGTCTTGCCCACGCAAGATGTGCCCTCCCTACCACCATGCACTGACGCCACCACCCCATGCTTGCACCCACACCCCGCTCCCATGTGCCTACCCCGCCCATGCCACTCCTATGCACCCACCGCTCCCTTGGCCTTCCTCACACCCGAGCGTCTCCAACCCCCCCCCTCTTGTCTTCTCTTCTGGCCGCAATTGCTCACTCACTGTGACACCTGCGCCCACTTGTCGATGCCGCCGCCTATGAGAAGCCGTGATGCCATCGCTGGCGAGCAGCTCTGCCCACAGCGCTCCTGCTTTCGCACAGCTACTCCCTTGCTGCGTCGCCTCCGCCACCTGCTCCTCTACTGCGCCCACGCAGCCCTCACCTCCCTTTCGCGTCACTCACTGCACAAGTCGCGCTGGTTCGCCTGTGCTGCGCCCAGCCACTTGCTCCTTGACTCGGTGCCAAGCTGCCGCCCCGTCGCATCCGCGTAGAGCTGCCCATGCCGGCCACCAGAACGCCCAATGGCTCCTTGACCTCCCCCATGGCTTTAAGAGGACCCCGGCACCTCCTCCCCCTCCCCACCATCCTTCTTCATCGAGCAAGCGCAATGTCGAGCTCCCTCTCCCGCCTTGGCCACGCCGCCTCCCCGTCATTTGGCCACCCCGGTTAGCTTCTGCCCCGGGCGACCGCATCACCTCGCACCCCTAGTGGCCCTCATGCCATCCCCCATATCCCCTCGCCTTGCCCACTGCCGAGAAGCGCCACCACCGGAGCTTCCTTCTTCTCCACCCCGACCGCCGCAGCCCCAACACCTCAGTCGCCACCGAGCCGCCCCGACCACCTGTCCGACTTCCCCACCTCCAGGCGGCGCCCATGCATGCGTCGCCCTCCCCTTCACGCCACCCCACCGCCATGCGCCTCCACTCCCGTGCGCCCGCCACCGCCTATGCCTTATCGCCACCGCGCCCGTCCCTCTCTAGCGCCGCCACCTCTACCCATGGGGGCCCCAGCCTCGGGGGAACCCATTCCGCCCACTCACCGGCCTCGAGCCGAGTCACTTCGCATTGGGACTCCTTATTTTCTTGATTTAATTCCAATCTAAACTTCGAAAGTCCTGTTCTCCCTCGTCGTAAATCCAAAAATTATGAAATTTGTTTCTAAAATTTTGACAATTCAAGATCTTGTTAATGACATAGGTCTTATTTAATTTAGAGTTAATTTTCTTATTATTTAGTATTTATTTGCTCTCTTTGCTTGTTGTGCCTTTTTCCTAAGACGTTAAATCCTAATTGGATTAGAAGACGGGAGATCTCCAACTTGATCAAGCTCGAGATTATCAAGACTCTCTTACCTTTAATGCAGGCGAGTGAATGCTTTGATCACATTGATCCTACATTTTAAGTAAATTGTATTCATTTAAATTACCAAAAATTGCATGCTTTAATTCTTTAATCAAATGTATGTTAAAGTTTAAAGTAGTTAAATACCCATTTGATGATTAATTAATTATTATGCCATCCATTGATAATTGAATCCATTATTCCATGTCACCCTAGTAACTATATGGTAATTACTAGTTATAGGCTGTACTTAAGCGACATGCTAGTCTTGTTTGAGTACCGGTACATTAAAAATCCTAATCATCATCTTTTAAACATGAAAGTGGTTTTGGGCAGTCATTGTGGGTAAATGACTGAGATGGTTGAGTTGATGTATTTTTGCTCCTCAAAACCCTAATAACTTGCTATTACTATCTGGGCGGATGGTATGATGGACGGTATGATGGTGGGTGCTAATGTAGCCCAAGGTATGTTGATTACGGATAGTATGGAATGAACCACCTAGATAACCCTAAGGACTTAATCTTATCATGACATCTCATGTAAAACAAGTACAACCACAAGTCTGCAAAGTGCAACATGGCTTAGTAAATTTATTGGACCATAGAAATCATCTCATTGGTGGCCAAGCAAGGTGGTGCAAGTAGTGGATACGATCTAGCTTGAATGGGACACGAAGGAAGGGTGAACTTGCCAGCTATGCCTATTGTGGTGGTAAACATCCCGCACAACTTATGGGACTCATCGCAAATGGGGGTAGCCTGTATGGGTGAGATACTTTGAAAGGTTACTGTGACAATCGCTCAACTACATGACTACGGAATCATGTAGGGTAACGAGTATGATTATCTCTTGTGGGTACAGTGTACAACCTCTACAGAGTCTAAACTGTTTAAACAGCCGCGCCTATGGTCAAAGGCGGACATGGGAACTTAACTAGAGTTAGTTCTATTTCAAAAACCTTTGTGGGTGGTATGAAAATGTGGTGGGCTCACCTAGTCCGGAGATTAGATTTTCCTAGGTTTTCGAACTCAGTGGTGTTAATAAATGGAGGTAACTCCAATCAAATAAGCATAAATGTGGAAGTAGCCTCTGCTGATATAAATATTGCACAATTACTCTCTTTAATAAATTGCAATTTGGTTAAAATGCTAAGTGGTAGTACTTAATTATGATAATTAAAGACATTGCTTTAGCAAATAAAATAACCCAAGCCATCCTTGTTAAGCCTTGCATGTATTATTATTGCATCTTGTGTGTTGGCTCGCGAGCACGGATGTTGTGCTCACTCGCTCCCCCAAACCCTTAGAAGCAGGAAATCCTGAAGATTACGAATACTACAAGGATCCAGAAGTTGAAGGCCGCCAGGAGACGAGGAGTAGTTTAGATCTTTTAGTCTAGATCTCGCTTCAGTCTAACTAACTCCGTTGGTGCTTGCGTGCATCAATATTATCCAAGTCCTTGGTTAATATCGGACGCACTGAGTTTCCCCAATCGCTTGCTGTGGAGAGATGTGCTCTCATCCTTTTGCTTCGTTGTTGCTTCCGCTACTTTTGTAACATGTCGCTTTGGCATGTCCGACCCTTATTGTAAAATTGACCCGATGCGGTCTATGTAAACTCTAATGTGTTAAATTAATGAATGGTATGGTTTTATGTCATGTATGAAATGATTGACAACGTGCTGTGAGTGCTATCTCTTGATCCAGAAATAGCACGTGTTTTCCTGAGAGGATTGAGATTAGAAAATCAGGTCCGACAAGACGATCGGTCCGAGGATGTTGGACGATCGACTATGACCGCTACATAGACGCGCTTCGATGTTGGATGATGCTACTCCAAGTCTTCTTCATTGCCTTTGCATGTCTAGTGGTAACGATCTATGATCTCTTGCTTGCATGCCTTCTTGATTTGCGTGGTAGAATTTTTGAAATTGCTTGCTAGTGTAGTCTACCCGTATCCCTTGAATACATACCTCTGTTGAAGCTAGCATAGTGGGAACACGGATGTAGGAGCACATCGGGCGGATTGATGGCATGAAGTAGCTGCCAATGTAGTTCACGATACCATACAACAAATTAGCAAAACTGACAAGAGTGCTTAGAATGAAATAGATGGTCACACACTACGTGCAAACTTGTACACGACCGAGGCACCCCTCAAATGCATGCGACGATTTATGAATTGCCGCTCATCGCCTGACGGTTTTTGAAATTGCCGCTCACGGCCAGGATTGATGAGGAACGAAGTTGGAGTGGTGGGAGGATAGAAGTGATACGCTCCAAATCTGGGATGCTACCTCCATGTTCAGCTTTCATATCGATGCCTAAGTTGGGAAAATGAACTCACCTTGGGGTCAAGGGAGACTACACGTATACCAAGGTTGGGGAAGGCAGACTCAGTGTAACAACCCTAATTTTCATTTCTAGTTTTAAAAGTTTTTCCCAATTTATTTTAAAGCCAAAAAAATTATTTGCATAATTAATTACCAATCATGAGTTGGAAATATTTTATTTAAGTCTAAAATAACTCGAGAGAATTTATGTGAATTTTTCCATAATTTTTTGACTTTATTTGCTATTTTCTAAAGCCAAATTGAATTAACTGAATTACTAAAATCGCTAAATCATTTAAAATCCGGAATTAGCACTCGGGACGAATTTCTTCAGCCCATTCTTCTTTTTTGCGTGACCAGCCCAAGGCCTGCGGCCCATTTGCGCCCACCACCTTGCTTCACCCTCCCTCTCTCTTTGTCGTCGACACGAGGCCCACTTGTCGACCTCTCCTCCCTCTTTCCATTTCTTTCTTTCGCTGACACCTAGGGCCCGCCTGTCATATCCTTCTCCCACCTTCCATTCTTATCCGTTTCAATCTCGAACGTCTCTGCCATTTTTGCGATTTGGAAGCTTTCCAAACTTGGCCAAATCCGCCGACATCTCCTTAAATCCCGCCACCATAATGACCCCGTGTCAATCCCGCGCCCGTCTCGGCCTTGTCCTTTCCATCTCGCCCCAAATCCCCTAATTTTGCCTCAAACACAGCAATACCTTTATGCGCCCGTCGCCTTAGCCTCGCCCACGCCTCTATCAAGGAGCGCCTCAGCTCCACCTTGGCCTCCTCATCTCACCAAGGCAATCACTCGTGCTCCTCCTCTCTCTAGCACCCAGATTTTGGAGTTTTTCTTCGCCGCCCGAAGCTTCTTCCACAGTCGAATTCCTTGCCATCACGACACACTGGCAACCCCGACCACACCATCGACATCACCACAGCGTGTTCTACACGATGCTTCCGTCAACCTCGCCGGAACCCCATTGGAACGCCGTAGCCATCTTTGACCTAGAGCCGCCGCCACTCATCTCCTCGCTGCCGGCGACCTTGTCACATTTTGCCACTGTTTTGGTAAGCACTGAGTTCACCGTGACTCCCTCTACCTTTTGCGCGCATTCACTCACCTCGCCATGGCGCGTAGCACTGGTGAGCTCAAAGCCCGTAGCACCGCCGCTCGTCGGGTTGACATGGCACGCACATGTTTGCGCCATGACAGTGCCACATCATCACCGCGAGCCACGCCAACACTGTGGTGGTGCTTGCACCAAAGATTCTGCATCGGGGTAGCTCTTGCTTTGGTGATTTGGGACTACGGTGAACTATTGACCACCCGTGGACGAGTCCATTGACCTTGGGGCCCACTTGTTAGTGCAATTTCCTTAGGAAAATAATTCAACCAAAAAGAAATTCAGTCGTTGACATCAGCATACATCATAAATTAAATTTCGTTTAGAAAAATAAATCGGTAAAATCCAGAAAATCCAATTTAGTATTTTCTTTAGGGTTTAATTTTCTAGGGACTCGTTCTCCTTCGTACAAGCTCTGAATTCGATGATTCAAATTTCTAAATTAATCTAAAATCAAGATCTAGCAAACTAAACTAAAATTATTTATTTTGGAGTTAATTTGAATTTATTTCAATTTGGCTTATTTTCATGTTTTGATTTGACTGACTTGGGGAATTTAAGCTAGTTGAACAAGATTCCTTTGAGCAAGGCAAGTTACATATTTGATCATATTGGAGATCATTATTTAAAATTATATTTCAATTCTATTTTAAATTATTGCATGCTTATTTATAGTCCGTGATTGTAAATTCTGTTTTAAATTTTTAATAATCTATTTCCTTTGTATGGCCAATATTGATGTTTGAATAGTCATCTCCTTGTCACCATAGTTAAAATAAAATAAATTAGAAAATTATGCTTAGTCAATGCTTAGATCAAAAACATTGATTTGGGGAGTTTAGCCAAATTATTCAAATTTGATTTAAATTGAGTCTATGGTATTGTCTTAACATAGAAATTTTAGAAAATGCTTTTACTTGTGAAATAAATTAAAATGGTTTAGACTTGGGCAAAATGGATGTTGGTATTGCGCAAGTAAATGCACATGATCGATTCATTTCAATGATCGAGTCCAGGGTTGTGGAATGTTGCCAAAGTTGGTTAAGGACCGGTCTTCGAGCCGCATCTTGCTAAACTCACTACTACAGAGAGGGTCATCACAGACAGTTCGGAACCGTCATCACAGACGATTTTTGAACCATTTGAATTTATGTGTATGTGATAATAGACAGTTATCACAGACAGTTTTTGAGCCGTCTATGATAAGTTAGAACACAGACGGTTTTTTGTTGAAACCGTGTGTGAAGGACTACTATCACAGACGGTTTCAACTAATAACCGTCTGTGATATGTAGGATATCACAATAGTTCTATTTACAACCCATCTATGATTAGAGACATATCACAGACGGTTAGTAAATAGAATCGTCTGTGATATCTGTCATATCACAGACGGTTGTTGGTGAAAATGCGTGATAGTAGCCCTTCACAAATGGTTATACTATAAAACCGTCTGTGATTTATTTTACCTAACTATTTTTTTCTTCTAATTTTCGATTAGCCTTAGGAATTGCTAGCCATGCCCTCTGAAAACAAGCAAGTAGAAAATAGATAAATCACAAATGAGTCAATTGTTGATAACTCAAAGTGATCATTTATAACTCAAAATCAATTACAAAAGAGTGTGTTAAAGTATTGTGCATGAGTTACAATTGAATTACAACTACTCAAAGTGAATTACAATTGAATCAATTGTTTGAAGGTCGTTCATTAGTATCGACGGAGTGAAACTCTCCATCGGCGTTAACGATCTCTCTCTTGATGAAGCCGTAGAGCATTCCTCGAACCTCTGGGATCTTGGTCATAATGAGTGAATCTAAATCGAGATTAATGCTGTGTCGCTAGCAGGAGTAAAGTAGTAAGCATATATATATTTAAATTTATAATTAGAAAATAATTATTGCGAGATTGACAAACCTCTGGATCATTCATCTTAGCACTGATGATTTGCTGCATATGACGGCAAACGTAGAATGCACATAGGTGATCTTGTTTTTGCTGGTGACACTATAAAAATAGGATTACATATATAGGTATAGTCAGTTCGAGACGCATTATTATGAAGTGTGATATATGATTATTGTGTTGTAGCGTATACCGAAAATCGTGTCCTGTGTTGCAGTGTGATGCTCTATTCCTTG
Organism: Phyllostachys edulis; assembly: GCA_036346405.1. Classification (NCBI taxonomy): domain Eukaryota; kingdom Viridiplantae; phylum Streptophyta; class Magnoliopsida; order Poales; family Poaceae; genus Phyllostachys; species Phyllostachys edulis. Next base: position 34,955,313 of record CM070556.1, read on the forward strand.
TGTGTACCTCCCTCGCAACATAGGCAGTGAACGACCTACGTGATTCCAAAATGTTATCCTCGGCCATTTCAAACAAAGGAAGACTACAATAGAGTTATGTATGGAGGAAATGAGCATACCTGTCGAGTATTCCTTCCACAAGGATGAAGTCGTGCTTTTTGTACAACATAGATGCATGAGAATATATGATTTCATAGTACTCGATCTTGTGCTATAAATTCCTTGACCACATACATGTAGCACTGTATGAAAGCCACAAAAATGAACTATAAAATAATAGGTGGAACCTACCTTTCAAGTTCTACTTATAAGTCGATCGTTGAAGTTATAAGATATTATTTGCTTTTCCTAATCACACTTCCCCTCTCTCTCTAAGAAAGTGCGGCTACACTTTTGTAAAATATTTATATATACCAAACATATGAATATAATACTAGTAGATTCATCATGAAAAATAATTTCCCAATAACACATTCTTATAGGTATGTACTTACCAACAATGTAATAAAAAAATTCATGGTCAAAGTTGAATCTTGAAGATCGTGCTAATGTTCAAAGCAATATATATTGGTGCAACAGATCTGGCTAGGTGCCTTTTTTCTAACAAAAAACATAGAAGTGCCAATTAGACATAGAAGTTTTCAACAATATAATTTTTAGGCAAGATTGATCCATCAGAAAAGTTCATCATTCTTGTAATATGCCATTTAGCATTTGACATTTCATTCTATATATATCCATCATTTGCCCAAGAGAAGTCCAGTGCATTACATTAGATAAATTGACTGTACATTGCAAATGTATTGGGAATATTTTTTACGCATTAATTATATGTATGAGTTGAAGCAACAAAACAGTGAAAAGGCACAAATCATACCCTAGGGCTCTAGCGATGGGATGCAGAGGAAGCTGCGCTTCAGGGGGAGGAGGCGACGAGTTGGAGAGGACAACGAGGCCGGTGATGAGCTGGAGAGGAAGAGGACACCAGCGATGGGTGGAGGAATCGAGGCTAGCGACGCCGGCGTGGCGAGGGTGGCAGTGTTGTCGAGGACTTCGGCCGGAAGGCGAGGCGTGTCGAAGGTGATTCGCTCCTGAGGAGCAGTAGGGGCATTGTCGATGGCGGCAATGGCGTCGGTCGGGTCTTTGTAACACCACGGCCCAAAATTCACTCAATGCCCACCAGCGTGGGGCGGACCAGCACACATAGCACCCCACTTACACTTTCGTCCTCGCTTAGTGTAAAAGGGTTAACACGGAGGTGCTATGTTTGGACCCAACAAGCATTATATACCGGTACAACTCACTTTAGACAAGCAATGTGGGACTAATCCCATCACACAACTCCTCATGGGCCACATGGGCGCATGATGAGTAGGCCGAGGTATTACATTCACCCCTCAAGTGGCGCCCTCGGACACACAGCATCTGTGACAAATGCCCGAACCACCCCTCGGTACACGTCAGTGCGTCGGTCGGCACATATGCCATGCCGTGTGTCCACTCCGGGACCACACGCGCCATGTGCCATATGCCCGCGCCCCTGTCTCGCACGCGCCCGTGCAGCGAAGGTTGATGCTCTGATACCATCTGTAACACCCTGGCCCAAAATCCGCTCAATGCCCAAACCCACCATGGGGTGGACCACAAGACACATAGCACCCCACTTACACTTTCGTCCTCGCTTCGTGTAAAAGGGTTAACCCAGAGGTGCTATGTTTGGACCCAACAGGCATTATATACCAGTACAACTCACTTTAGACAAGCAATGTGGGACTAATCCCATCACACAACTCCTCATGGGCCACATGGGCCGCATACGAGTAGGCTGAGGTATTACAGGTCCGCTCGGGTAGGGAGGCGAACGGGCGAGTGAGGAGTAAGACGCTCGGGAGGGGAAGTGGCGAGTAAGAGCGCAAACTCTAGCAGTACCCTACTAATAAAGGGATATCACAGATGATTCTAGTATGGAACCGTCTGTGATATGGTCAAAATCACAAATAGGTTGTAGAAGTGCATAATATTACCATTCCACAATACAATGAAGTCCACATTGACAGCAAAATCTGAGATGACAAATCCATAACACATTAACACATGACAATTCCACATTGACATCAAAATAAGAGATTACAAGTCCATAACACATGGCAAGTTCACATTGACAGCGAAATAATAACCAAGAGTAGAAAACACAGATCATGTCCCATGTTATGGAATAGATTACAATGGAATAAATTCTTAATTAAAATATAGCCCTTCATGATGATCGACGTGCACATAGCTAGCTTCCTTACTGGGTTCTTCCTCGAGCCTGATGCCGTCTCTGAAAGGAGGCAACTTGTTAAATTAATTGTACTCTTTCTCATCCACGACATTCTCAACTCCGACAATCATTCTTTTTCCACGAAGAACTACGTGGCGGTTCTTATTTGCTGGGTCCGTTACATAAAAAAACTTGAACTACTTGCTTAGTGAGTACGAATGGTTCGTCTTCGTATCCGACACGTTTGAGGTCCACAGCAGTGACACCGTACTTATTGACCTTCACACCCTGCGGAAGTTTAACCCAATGGCATCGAAATAGGGGAAACTTACAAAGTACGTAGTTGAGCTCCCAAATCTCCTCTACGAACCCATAGTAGGAGTTCAACCCACGTGGCTCGGCGGTATTTAACTGCTCGTGAAACGCATCTATGTGGACAACGCGAGATCCCTTTCTTCCTCCTCTCCTTCTCCTCCCTTCCTCCTCTCTTTAGCTTCCTCCTTTCCTTCTTCCTCCTTGCCTCCTTCCTTCCCTTCCTTCTCCTCTCTAAGGTGGCACAGTGGGGGAGGAGGCAGCAGGGGTGGCAGCTCAAACGGGAAGGGGGTGGAGGCGCTAGGGGCAGGGGGTCTGTCGGGATGGCCATGTATTATATAATGCCTGCATATCACAGACGGTTTTTATTAAGAACCATCTGTGACGTTCCACTATCACAGACAGTTTGTAAATAGAACCGTCTATAACAATTCACGGACGATTCTTAACAATAACCGTCTGTGATATCTGTGATTATTACAGACGGTTCTATTTACAAACAGTTTGTGATAGTTATGCATCACAAACAGTTCCAAAGGAACTGTTTGTGATAAGTACAATATAGACGATTCCTTTGGAACCATCTATGATGAGGCATCCAGTATAGCCTATTTTGTAGTAGTGGCTCCACCATACCACCACATGTCCTATGTGGGAAGGACTAGGCTTATTAATTTGTAATACCTCATTGTTATTTGTGCCATGTTGATGTGTCGGTTAGACAGTAGTCCTAATTAGCGTAAGAGGGGGCTCTCGGCGGGTGGTTAACCCAATAGAAGTGAAACCTTAGCGGGCATATTAACTTTGGGGTAGAACATTGTAAAAGCCTAGTGATAATTGCTTAGTTGCACGCCTTCGGAAGCATGTCTTGACCGACATGTAAAGTAAATTGTCTCTTGTGGGTAAAGTTGTACAACCTCTCAAGAGTGTAAAACTATTTGAGTAGCCATGTCCATGGTTATGGACATCTTGAGCAAAGCCACTAAAAGTTAGAATTTGGTTTTGTTTTTAAAATGAATTGAGCGAATGATTTTAGGATGGTTAATCCTTGTGGTAAAATTGGGTGGTTAGCCATGTGATAGGAGGGTATACTTCACCATTCTTGTATGGAGGTTATCCACTATAAAATTGTTAAATTAAAATTTGATTTTTGTTATAGATTAAAATTACCTTGAAACTTAGTAAGTGTATTTAAAACTAAAAATATTGCTTTATGCAAAATAAGCCCTATAAGCACCACTTGATTAAACATGCATGCATTATATTCTATTATTAGGAGTAACTTGTGGAGCACGATTGTTTGTGCTCACCCTTGCTTAATAAATTGTTGTTCATGAGAAGAATATTACCAAGACGATGAGGAGTTGGAGGACTAGGCCGCGCCCGCAGACGATTGCCTGTGGAAAATCGTGTAGCCTGCTTATTTATTTATGCTTCCGCTGTATCTTTTATTTGGCCTTATGCCCAAATTGTAGTAAACTCTGATTATCAATCAATAAATGTATGATATGATTTTGCTATCACTTTTGCTTGACTTTGTATACTAGCTATTTCTGGACTAGTGTATGAAACACAGAGAATCTGGGATTCTTCATTCTCGGGTTTGACAAAAGTGGTATTAGAGCCATATCAACTGTAGGTCGTGGTCTTAGTTAGAATGGATAAACCCTTAAGGACTTATTTTTGAAAACTAAAAATGCTTTGGTGTTTCTGGTGTCCTTACTCAACCTTTGTCTTTAAAAATGGTTACTAGCTCTTCTCGTTTTCAAAAATTATAGATGTCTGAAGCACCAAAAGCTATTTCCCACGGGATCTCGCTGGGACAATCGGATGTAGCACTTTGGAGGATGATCAAGACTTTGCACTTTGAGCAAAGGTCGATGTACCAGGGATACACTTACCTGGTAGGGACTCAGGAACACTGGAGAGTGGAGGTGATACCCTACTCCAACATGTCGAGAGACACAACCTTCCATATTTTTGACGCTCCGATGCAATGTGACTCCTTCCCCACCGACATCCAGGATGCTACCAGAGAAGCCATTCGCCGACTCTATTACATCTATGACCACCACTTCAATGGCACCGGATTCCACTACTATCCGATGCACATACCCACCAGACTCGATAGTACTTTTTGCTCAGTCGAGGGCGAGGACTTTCGGAGCCGCGCACTAGGTGAATTTGACGGTAGTGATGGACCATGCCTACTGCCGCACCCCTGATGACCTACGAGCTGCCACGTGAGACTAGAGGCAGCAGAGAAGGAATTGGCCTACATCAAGGAAGGTGATGCTAGTTCCAACACCCCAGACTACACCCCTATGACTCCTTAGATTTTGTCTTTAGTATTTCCATTAGACGCAAATTGTGAGTTACCAATCCCTTTTGTGACAGCCACAATTAATTAATGAAATAAATTAATAAAAGACTATTTTGAAAAATTGCTTTTTGCCTTGTGTTTAATTGGTTCTTGGGCTGTTTAGATATATTCCCTATTAGTGCTCTCTTTCTTTCTTCTAAGTCTTTGGAAGATCTAGTAGATGGTAACAACCTTGAGAACCCAGTGCGGAAGTGCCAAGTGGTCGAGGCAACAAGAATGCCGACTATCAAGCCAACTCGATCCCACACCACCACCACCTCCCACGTATGACTGATTGGCGCCAGATGATAGCCAATCAATCTCACCTAATTGACTTGCTCACCCATTCTCTCAACAATACGCAGAATGTGCAAGAAGCGTGATAGTAGCTCGTGCTCTGCCTCCACCTCCAAGAGCCAACATCTCGAATTCGTGAGGATGTGCCCTCTGACCTTCTCCAGCAGCACCGAGCCAATGGATGTTGATGATTGGCTTAGGGCGATCGACAAGAAGCTGGACATTGTTGAATGTACTGATCGTGAGAGGGTTCTATTCGCCTCTCACGAACTGAACGGACAAGCATTAGAGTAGTGGGACAACTTCACTCGGTCTCATCTGAGATGCTTAGACTATCTCGTGGGGCGAGTTTGTGCAGGCTTTTCACCATGCACACATCCCTTTAGATATGGTAACCTTGAAGAAGAAGGAATTTCGCTCTCTACTCCAGGGAAACCGCTCCGTCAATGAGTATCTACATAAGTTCAACCAATTGGCCCGCTATGCCCCTGAAGATATAGCTACTGATGAGGCCAAGCAGGTGCACTTCTTAGAGGGACTCAATGATGATCTCTTTGTCCGCCTCATTGCTCAGGAATACATCGACTTTCAATAGTTGGTGAACAAGGCCATCCACTAGGAGGGCAAGCACCTGGAAATGAAAAACCGCAAGAGGAGAATGGTGGCCCAGAATTTCAACTCTAGGAGTTTTCCAAAACCCCGCATTGCTTAGCCTCCACCAACTCAGCGTGAAATATTCCAGTCTTCCTCGTCCAGAGCACCTATGCCAGCACAGCGCCCCAACAACTCTGGCTTCTGCAACAATTCATCAGGCGGCCAGTTTCAGAAGAAGACAACTTCCTCAACTACAAGAGTGACTTGCTTCCACTGCAACGAGATAGGGCACTATGCCAATAAGTGCCCGAAAAAGCAGCAACCCGTAGCTCCGACTACACCAGCTCAAGGAGTCTAACCTCCAGCAACACCCCAAAGCCAACAGTTCAGTTCATGAAGGGACATGTGAATCATGTCACAGTAGAGGAGGCTCAGACCACACTAGATGTTGTTCTTGGTATATTCCTTGTCAATTCAATACCAGCATCAGTCTTATTTGATTTAGGAGCTTCGTATTCTTTCGTTTCAAATAAGTTTGTGGGAAAATATGAGTTACCTATCTCTCCCTTAGTTAACTCTATGATAATCCATTCCTTGGGCTTGGAAAAGAGGACTAGCTCCCTATGCCCAAACCTTACCTTAGAAATATCAAGAGTATCCTTCTTGGCAGACTTAATAGTCTTGCACTCACAAGGATTGGATGTGATTCTTAGAATGGATTGGCTAGCTAAAAATCAAGGTCAGATAGACTGTACCAATAGGTCTATCACCCTCACCAATGAGTAAGGAATTCAAGTAGAATTCAGACTCAAGACCTCTAGTGGAGAAGGTTCCACCCTAACTAGTTTAAAGGAAGTAAAGTTAGAAGAAATACCAGTGGTGCAAGAATACCCGGATGTATTTCCTAATGAATTACTCGGTATGCCACTGGATAGGGACATTATGTTCTTAATTGACTTAGTCCCAAGGACGGCTCTAATTTCAAAAAGACCCTACAGAATGCCTGCCAATGAGTTAGCAGAATTGAAGAAGCAAATTGAAGAGCTACAGAGCAAGGGTTATATTCAGCCAAGTTCATCACCTTAAGGAGCACCGGTACTGTTTGTGAAAAAGAAAGACAACAGTATGAGAATGCGAGTGGATTACATATCACTTAATGAGATTACAATCAAGAACAAGTATCCTTTGCCTAGGATCGATGACCTCTTCGATCGCTTAAAAGGAGCTAGCGTTTACTCAAGATTGACTTAAGATTCGGATATCATCACCAAGATCGCACTGGAAGACATACCAAAGACGCTTTCACAACAAGAAATGGATGGATGAGTTTACATAATGTCATTTGGTTTGATGAATGCTGTGACTTATTTCATGAATATGACGAATAAGGTATTCATGGAATTCTTGAATAAGTTTGTGGTGGTATTCATCGATGACATTCTCATCTACTCAAAAGATGAATAAGAGCATGAGAAGCATCTCAGGACAGTATTGGAAAAGCTTAGGAAACATCAGCTATTTGCCAAATTCAGCAAGAGTGAATTTTGGCTAAGCCAAGTGGCTTTCCTCAAACATATCGTGTTAGTAGGAGGAGTTGTAGTAGACCCCTCCAAGGCTAAAGCTGTAATGGATTGGAAGTAACCCAAGTCCATCACGAAAGTGAAAAGTTTTCTCGATTTAGCTGGTTATTATCGTAGGTTCATTGAAGGTTTCTCCAAAACCTCTAGACCTATGACTCAGCTTCTAAAGAAGGAGAAGAAGTTTGAATGGACAGATGCTTATGAGTGAAGTTTCCAAGAGCTGAAGAAAAGGCTAGTCTTTGTACCTGTGTTAGTCTTACCTAACATCCATAAGGACTTTGAGGATTTATGTGATGCCTCTCGCGAGGGCCTTGGATGTGTACTGATGCAGGAAGGAAAAGTCATGGCTTATGCATCTCATTAGTTGAGGCCACATGAAGGAAACTACTCGACTCATGATTTGGAGTTGGCAGCAATTGTGCATGCCTTGAAAATCTGGCGGCATTATCTCGTCGGTAACCGCTGTGAGATTTTCAACGATCAGAAGAGCTTGAAGTACATCTTCACTCAGTTAGAACTCAATCTCAAGCAAAGGAGATGGTTGGAACTGATAAAATATTATGACCATGGAATTCATTATCATCTGGGCAAAACAAACGTAGTGGCAGATGCCTTGAATAGAAAAGGGTATTGTAACACTATGTTGGTTCAGGAAAACCAGCCTGGACTGTATGAAGAGTTGAAGCAGTTGAACTTGGAGATTGTCAACCAGGGCTGTGTAAACACTTTAGAAGTTCAACCAACCATTCAGAGTCAAATCGAAGAAAATCAGAGAGAAAATGAAGATATCAAGGAAATCAAGAAGAACATGAGAAGAGAGAAAGCCCTAGGTTTTTCTGAGGATGAGCAAGGTACAGTTTGGTTTGGAAACTACATTTATGTACCTGATCACCAAAAAACAAAGTAGTTACTTCTAAAGGAAACCCATGAATCACCTTACTCTATTCATCCCGAAAATACCAAGATGTACCAGGATCTGAAAGAAAAGTATTGGTGGGTCAGCATGAAATGAGAAATTGCTGAATTTGTTGCACGTTGTGATGTATGTCAAAGAGTCAAGGCAAAACAACAAAGACCTGCTGGATTGTTGCAGCCATTGCCAATTCCCGAATGGAAGTGGGAAGAAATTAGTATGGATTTCATTGACCCCATTAGGACGTGATTCCATTTGAGTGGTAACTGACCGATTGACTAAAGTGACACACTTTATCCCAGTCAAGACCACTTACAGAAGTAGTAAGTGTAATAGCCCAAATTTCAATTTCTAGTTAAAAACAAAATTTAATTATTTTCCTGAAATTTTTTGGAATTTTAAAAGCTTTTTCCTAATTATTTTAAAGAAAAAACAAATTATTTGCAAATTTAAATAGCAATTATGAGTTGGAAATATTTTATTTAAGTCCAAAATGACTCATGGAGTTTCTGTGAATTTTTCCATAATTTTTGGACTTTATTTGCTAATTTCTAAAGCCAAATTGAATTAACTGAATTAATAAAATCACTAAATCATTTAAAATTGGAAAACCTCCTTTGGGCCGAAACTCCCTCGGCCCAACCCATTTCCCCGTGTGCGTGGCCCATTTTCCGTGGTCCATTTTCGCGCGCGAGCCCGCTCCACCTCTCCCCCTCTTTCTTTCACTGATAGGTGGACCCATCCCGTCAGTATCACCCTCTCTCTCTCTCTCCTGCCTCTCCCTCTCTCTACCACTGGGGCCCGCTTGTCATCCCCTTCCCCTTCCTTTCCTTTCTTCCACCTCGTGTCCCACTCGTTTCCGCCATTAGCACCCGCTAGGAGCTTCCATAGCCAGCCAAACCCACTCAGATTTCTTGAGATTTTGGTGGCATTCAAATCCCGAATCAATTTCGCATCCATTTCCAGTTTTCCCCTTTCCTTCTTTGCCCTAATTCCCCAATTTTCATCGGTGTCCACTTCGGCATCCCTTGAGCCGCATGAAGCTCCGTCGCCGTCCTCGCCCTATATAAGTGCGCCCCGGCTCCGCCCTTCTTCGCTGATCTCAACGCCCGCAACTCCTCGCTTCCCCCTCTTGAAGACCTGGATTTTGGAGTTTTTCATCAACAACCGAAGCTCGGTTTCTCTTCGTTTTCGGTGCCGGCAAGGCCTGAATGTCGACTCCGACCCCGGATTCGGCATCGCATTCACCCATTCCACCCTGTGCGTGCACTCTCCTGGCCCAAGGACCACTAGAGCGCCATCGTTACCCTAAGTCCGCCGCCGCAAAACTCCTCGCCGCCGGCCACCTCATCATGTTTCGCCGCCATTTAGGTAAGCGTCGATTTCACCATGACCCACTCTACCTTTTGCGGCGATAGTTTGCCTCACGTGGCACGGCGCCCGATGAGCACATAGCCCGTAGTCTTTGCGGCTCGTCGACTTCGTGGCATGTCCATGTCGGCGCCACCTAGTGCCACATCGCTAGAACCCACGTTAGCGCTGCATGGTGCTTCCGCCAGCACCCGCGTTAGCGTAGCTACTATTCCGTGAGACAATCCATGGTGGACCGTTGACCAGACCATGGACTCAGTCCATTGACTGAGGGGCCCACATGTTAGTAGATTTTCCAATAGAAAAAGAATTCAACCAAAAATAAATTTGTCCACTAATGTCAGCAAACGTCATAAATTTAATTTCCTTTAGAAAATTAAATCAAGAAATTTTAGAAAATCCAATTTAGTATATTCTTTAGGTTTATGGTTTAAATTTATAGAGACTCGTTCTCCTTCATATGAGCTCTGAATTCGACGATTCAAATTTCTAAATTCATCTAAAATTAAGATCTAGCCAACTAAACTAAAATTATTTAATTTGGAGTTAATTTTAATTTTAATTATTTGTATTTATTTAAAATTGGCTTATTTTTGCGTATAGATTTCGAGGATCTTGAGTTAGTTGAAGAAGAAGAATTTGAGCAAGGCAAGTTACACCTTTGACCATGTTTGATCCTATTATTTTATTTTATTTACTTAAAAAAAATTATTGCATGCTTATTTATAGTCCAGTTATTTTCGGTTCCTATTTTAAATTCTAAGTTAATCTATTTCCTTTGTATGGCCAATATTGAGGTTTGATTAGTCATTCCCTTGTCACCATAGTTAAAATAAAATAAATTAGGAAAATTATATGCGTAAACCAAAATCTTGAATTTGGGGAGTTTAGCCAAACTATTCAAACTTGATTCAAATTGAGTCTACGATATTATCTTACCATAGAAATTTTAGAAAATGTTTTTACTTGTGAAATAAATTAAAATAGTTTAGACTTGGGCATAATAGATGTTGGTACGGTGCAAGTCAACAAACAGCCTCCGCAATTTTCGTGATTTGGAAGCTTTCCAAACTCGGCCAAATCCACCCACATCTCCCAAAATTCCCACCACAATAATGACCCCGTGTCAATCCTGCACCCATCTCGGCCTTGTCCTTTCCATCTCTAGCCCCAAATCCCCCTGATATCGCTTCGGACCTAGTGAGACCTTCGTACGCCCTACACAGCCTCGGCCTCGCCCATGCCATATAAAGGAGCGCCTCGGCTCTACCTTGGCCTCCTCATCTCACCACCGCAATCACCCGTGCTCCTCCCTCTCTAGCACCCCGATTTTGGAGTTTTTCTTCGCCGCCCAAAGCTTCTTCCACCGTCGAATTCATCACCGTCGACGACGCTCTGGCAACCTCGACCGCACCGACGACATCGCCACACCGTGTTCTACACGGTGCTCCCATCAACCTCGCCGAACCCCATTGGGCGCCGTGCCGTCTTTGACCTAGCGCCGCCGCTAGAGGCCAGCCGTTAATCTCCTCGCTGCCAGCGACCTTGTCACATTCCTTCGCCGTCATGGTAAGCACTCAGTTCGTCGTGACTCCCTCTACCTTTTGCACGCAATTACTCGTCTCGTCATGGCACGTAGCGCTGATGAGCTCAAAGCCCGTAGCACCGCCGCTCGTCGGACTGAGTGGCATGCACACGTTTGCACCACGCTAGCGCCACATCATCACCGTGATTCACGTCGGCGCCGTCTGGTGCTTGCGCCAGTGCCTGCATCAGCGTAGCTACTATTTCACAAGCCGGGTCTACAGTGAACTATTGACCACCCATGGACCAGGTCCATTGACCTTGGGGCCCACTTGTTAGTCCAATTTCCCATAGGAAAATAATTCAGCCGAAAAGAAATTCATTCGCTGATGTTAGCATACGTCATAAATTGAATTTCCTTTAGAAAAATGAATCGGTAAAATCCATAAAATCCAATTTACTATTTTCTTTAGGGTTTAATTTTCCAGGGACTTATTCTCCTTCATACAAGCTCCGAATTCGACAATTCAAAATTTTAAATTCATCTAAAATTAAGATCTAGCAAACTAAACTAAAATTATTTAATTTGGATTTCATTTAAATTTTTATTTTAATATTATTTGAATTTGGTTTATTTTCACGTTTAGATTTCGACGACTCAGGGAATGTGAGCTAGTTGAAGAAGATTCCTTTGAGCAAGGTAAGTTACATCTTTGATCATATTTGAGCCCATTATTTAAAATTATTTTAATTCTATTTAAAATTATTGCATGCTTATTTATAGTCTAGTTATTTTAAATTCCTAGGTAATCTATTTCCTTTGTATAGCCAATATTGATATTTGAATAGTCGTCTCCTTATCACCATAGTTAAAATAAAATAAATTATAAACTTATTCTTAGTCAATGCTTGGACCAAAAACATTGATTTGGAGAATTTAGCCAAATTATTCCAATTTGATTTAAATTGAGTCTATGGTATTGTCTTACCACAGAAATTTTAGAAAATGCTTTTACTTGTGCAATAAATTAAAATGGTTTAGACATAGGCAAAATGGATGTCGGTATGGTGCAAGTCAATGCACAGGATCGATTCATTTCGACGATAAAGTCCAGGGTTGCAGAATGTTACCCAAGTCGGTTAAGGACTGGTTTTCGAGCCGCATCTTTCTAAGCTCCACCATACCACCACATGTCCTATGTAGGCGTGACTAAACTTATTAATTTGTAATACCTTATTGTTACTTGTGCCATATTGATGTGCGGGTGTCGGTTAGATAGTAGTCCCACTTGACGCAATAGGGGCTCTGGCGGTGGTTAACCCAATGGAAGTAAAACATTAGCGAGCATATTAACTTTGGGGTAGAACATTGTAAAAGCCTAGTGATAATTGGTTAGTCGCACACCTTCAGAAGCGTGTCTCGGCCGACATGTAAAGCAAATTGTCTCTTGTGGGTAAAGTTGTACAACCTCTGTAGAGTGTAAAACTATTTGAGTAGCCGTGTCGACGATTATGGACATGCCATAGGACATTCCAATACATCATTTTATTTAAAATACTTTCAGCTACCACATAATTCATGAGCTCCCAAAAGATTATGAAAGCAAAACTTGAAATGTTCCCATTTAATCAATATCACCATAGGTGATCAAATTACTACGAGAATTAACATCGGTCTCACATAACAACACAAAACCTTACAAAGGGTTTCGACACTTTCTTTTTCAAGGAAAAGGTTCTAAACTCCAACACTCTAACTACTCCAAAAGAAATAAGCAGAGTCAAAACTTTCTTCAATGAACTTTGTAAAAGATAATTCTCATTATCTAAAATACCAAACGGATAACCATGTCACCTTTAACAACAAGAAAGACATGATTCTCATGAAAGAGAACAATCTTGTCGATAACAACGTTTATAAGTAGCAAAGAGAGCTCAACAGTCGGAAAGGCAATAGTTGTTCTGAAAAACAAATAGGGACCAATGGAAACCCATACCTAACCATTTTGTTTGATTACAATATCCGACTTAACCACGACAAGGCATCACAAAAGAATTTTAACACTTTCCTTCAAAAAAGAGATGCTTTAAACTTCAACAATCGGAATGATCCAAAAGAAATACAAAGAGCCAAAGATGTCTCACGTTAACGAACTTGCAACAGAAAACTCTTATTATCCAAACTATCAAACGGATAAATGAGTCATTCCTTTCCAACGAGAAAGAAGAAACAACCATGAAAATATCAATATTGCCAATTGACGAAGATCACAGGTAGTAAAAGCAACTCAACAGTCGAAAAACAATAATTGTTTCAGAGAACCATTAGAGACCCATTGAAACACATCAACTACCATGAACCACGAACCAAGGATAAATTCATCGACCACCACGGAACAAGAATTTGCCAAATTCAGAAATCAAGGAAGGGAACAACTTTCTAAAGCAACTCACGCTCAACACCTAAAACTATGGTACTTGGGGTAACAACTCCCCTAACCACATATCACGAACGGTGGTGTAATCTTGTGAATCCCTGAGTAACAACCATGACCTCAACTTCTTAACATCCTTTATCAACACGCATAATCAATATAATCTATTATGAATATACATGATCATCTCATGACAATCCTAGAATAAATTCACAGTTATAGAATATCATAACATATCATAGATTAGCAACAAGAACAATAGTACAGAAGCAATTCAATACAGTACAACATAATGAAGCATACCACTAGAAATGCGGATGCAATGGATTTCCCAAACCCCACCTACTGTGCACAGGGTGTTATTTTAATATTTAATTTACCACAGACCTAAAGCCCGCTCTGATACCAACTGTAACACACTGGCTATTCGAAAGCTAAGATGTAACCTAAAGGACTAACATAAAACAACAATGCGGAATAATTTCAAACAATAAAACAATTAATCTCAAAAAAAGATCAGCATCTAATGAAACAAATGTATGAATTTAACTGAATTCATCGACGAATCACATTCTCTAAATATCCAAGTATATTGAGTCAGTTAAGATATTCCTATCAATAATCTAATCAAGGATCACTTGTAGTTATTGAATCAATCATAAACACAATGAAGGATAACATACTCCATTTATTACAATCTAATACTTGACGAATAATCGGAAAGAACAAGTTCATATGATTAGTAGTGAACAATGTGAAGTGAAAGAAAGAATGTGAAGTGAATGGTGTGATCCACGTGACTAAGCCCTCCCATGCATGCCGTCTTCAATGGTTACTTAAAACAAATAAACACGGCAAGAATGAGTCCATGACTCAGCAAGTACAACAGAATAAAGCGAACCATACTGAATATGAACATATCAATCACGGAATAGAATGCAAATGTAGAGCAGATGAATAAGAACATAATATCACAAAATAGAAATCGAAGGTAGAATGGATGAGATCATATGAATGGATGAAATGTGTGAACTCCACTTCTGCTTATACCGGTATAGCCAGTGACACACCCGTCAGTGTTCACTTAGGCCCGCATTTAACAAAATGCGGGGATCCAAGGCCCGTATGAAGAACGTTTCATACGGGGATCCAAATCTACCTACATTGGAATGGTGGGTCTTACGTGCCCATACTGGAATTTATGGGTCTTTTCATTCCACTCCCGTGGATGAAACATGAATGAATGGAATGAATTATGAATAACGAAAGACATCATCTCATTAAACATGGATTAACAAACGTGAAAAGAACATAAAGCATTGAATCTACTCATGGATCATAGAAATAACAAGATGAACAACAAGCACTCAAAGATTCACTAACAATAAGAATCACAAGGTACTTGCCCATGTTGGAATGATGGGGCTTCACTATCCACTTTCGCATGAACATGAAAGAAGGAACGAATGAATATTTTGAATGTAAACATAGTATCGAAGAATCAAGGTATGTCATTTATGAATGGAAATAAGAAATACCGAAATTACCCATTGCATAATCATCAATCAAGTGGAACAATCAACAAACAAGACAATTCAATTGTACTTGCCTTTCGAACTGCGATGCGTTAGGAGGTAAGGACGAAGCCACTAATCTCGAGTTCCCTCCGCCTACACAAATTAAATACTTGAATAAGAAACAACATGAATAGGATGCTACTCGAAGCGCATAATCGCATCAACCACAACCCAAGGTTCACATGGTCGTTCTACCCAATTAACCCGACAGATTAACAGGACGACAAACTGGACAGCAGTACTAAACAAAGCATAACTTTTGATCTGGGACTCGAAACGGAGTGAGCTCTAATCCTATGGAAAGATAACAAAAATATCCACATTAAACTATCTGGGTGAATTCTTTAATTCGGCAAAAATATATAGGCTAACAATTAGATGAAAGTTTATTGCAGAATCTACCTAGCAGAAAAAAGACAGCAGTAAAGAAATGATCATAACTTTTATTCTACAAATCCAATTATAGCGTTCTTTATCAATCTGAAAAGATGATAAAATTATATACATAAATATTTTGGGGTCACAAGTCTGAATCTGATCCTAATCAAATTATATTTTATTAAACATCTTTACTGGTAATTCTCGTCAGGTTTTCAGGACAGTAGGAAAGAATCTATCGTAACTTTTGAACCATAAATCGGAATTTAGTGATCTGGGTGGCTACGGAAAGCTAAGAACAATTTCCACATAACTCTAGGAAATGGGATCTTCAAATTCGTAACCTAAACATATGAAAACCGCAAGGTACTGGACATAATTGATCTAATTGCAGCAGGGAACCGATCGACTAACCGTATTCGAATTCACGTCTATTATGAATCATACAGTGAAGAACGATTTCGTTACCCTTGTAGAACCCAGGAAGACGCTGAACAAAAACTCACGAAGAAGCTCTCCTTCCTCTCCCTTCTCCTCTCTTCTCCCCCTTCCTCTTCCTTATGGCCGACCAATCTGCAGGGGAAACACCGGAGATATTAATGGCGGCCAAGGGCGTGGCTGCTGTAGTGGTGCGGTACTATAGCAGGGGCGGTGGCACTGTAGCAGTACGGACATACTGTAGCAGACTAGGGTTTGTGGCTTGATCCCCTCCCCCCTCCTTGCCTACAAGTGGGCTACCAGCCTTCTATGGGCCATGGGTCTCTAAGGCTGGCTCTTTCCCCCGCGACTATGGGTTGGCGGCCCAAAACTCTCTCAAAAATCTGAATTTTGAACTCATTTCCATCTCTAAACTTTGTTGCATTCGATATTGAATAAATTTTCCTCTCCCGAATAATATTCGCTCTAATTGGAATTTGAGGTATTACATTCTACCCCCCTTAACAAGACTCGACCCCGAATCTAATCAACGAACTAACCGAAAGAAAACTGCAACTGGAATTTGAACAAGGATAAACACGTACCCACTGCGAACAAATCTGGATACTGTTTGCGCATGCGAGACTCCAACTTTCAAGTGGCTTCTCTCTCGGACTGATGAGACCACAACAATAATGGCGTACAACTACGTCTGACCTAACAATCAACCAGGCAATTTTAGGTACTCTCATAAGAAGAGGATACCACCCTACTCGATGGTCAACGTCTTTAACAAAATTCCAAGCTTTTAACTGCTCAAATACTCACTCAGCATCAGAACATACCAGACATTGCGTTCCTCGTGTATGGACCCGAGACGGTCAAAGCGACACACCAACTTCCTAATCCCCGCAACTATCAAAAACGAATTAATGTACCTGGGCCAACTCCCCCCTTGGTACAAAACACAACAACATGCTCAAAATTGAACTCTTCATCTAACAAGAAGCACTTCCTTTAACGATGGACACACAACAGAACTCGCTTTGAACTAACTCCATTATAAACAGAGTCAACTGAAAGTAAAGGATTCTCATCGCAACTATGCAATGCTAACTCCCCACCAAAAGGGTCAAATCCAAAATCGAAGATTCATCACAAAAACCATTCCACTTTCTAATTAAGCAATTTGCGAATGAACACCACGAAAGCCAAATGAGAAATCACTCGATTCCCCAAATCAAATATTTCTTCTATTCCATCTGAACTAGAAAGAATCACACAGCGCCAACTCAAATTGCGGAAGACATCAGTCAACAACACAAAGCTCAAACGAGAATCAAGAAAATGCTTCACTACCCGAGGAAACATCCTTTTTCTCAGTTTCTCTTTTAGGAATAAAATTCCTCTCGAACTTTGGAATTCGAATTCATCACATACCACGCGAGCTCAAATCTCTTAAATTAGCATCCTCAAAATTTATGCACAAACCAAAATACATTATCCACACCTTTGTGAAGGGCTCTACTGATCCCACCGAAACACTCTAGACAACTCCTTCTACTGACGAAATTGATTTGACAGAAGGCACCAAAAGCACCTCAAAATAGATCTCACGCAATCACATCATCTCAAACTTTTAAGAATAACAACTAAGAATCCTATGTACATACGCTCATGTACTACATCAGAAGGGTTCTATCAATGATTATTCCACTGCTTAGGAAACGTCATATTCTATTTTCTCTACACACAATCATTGGGCGACCAAAGATCTAGCATAAAAATGCAAAGCCCAAATTTAACTTCCAAGACCTCTAAACGAACTTCTCTTACAACAGATAGAGAAATCATCAGATTAAATCTCTAACATCCCCACAATTCTAACATATTCACTCATTGACATTATCAGAAATCACCCACACAATCTCGCAATACTATCCAATTGCGTTACTCTATAAAAATTGATCAAGGTTTCCATACCTTCGATAATCCCCAACATTTCAACATGAACTAAGGTTCTGGAATTACACTATGCCATAGGTTCTACTTAGTCATAACACCATTCAGTTTTACTTCGAAACCATACATTCTATTTGAATCAAATTTCCTCCAAGAGGTACAGGTCAAAACCAATTTATCTTCTACTACTCCAATAGCTTGGTAGCAAAATCTTACCACTACCATTACTTAACCACCACCAAACAGTTGCCAATTTACGCTTTGTAAAACTTTACAACACAAAACTGTTGATCCTTTCTCAAAAGAAAGAGGCAAACAAGGACAAGCTTTGTCACACAGGAAAACGTTGTTCCTCACAGCGAGCACGAAACCAAAAGAAATAATCTGATAACGAAAGTCTTGGAAAACGAAAATTGAGTTCACAGTTGAGGGCACACATCCCTCAAAAAGAGAATAGCAAAAACAGCCAATAAGAAAATGACATTGCGATTGAAACTCGACAACTCTTGTGCGGAAAGAGCAGAAAGTTTAGGCACGATTCAAATAATCACAAGTTACAAAACTTAACTCAAATACTCCTACTGCACTCTTTTCTTTAACACTGAAATTAATCCTTTAACTATAGCAACACCTTACTACAACGAACAATATAAGTTCTTTAGTCCAAACCACAAGAACCAATTAAGAACCAATAAAATTCTTCAACACGTCATATTTGCTCGGAACAGGTCAACTACCCAAGAAACATGAGATCCAAATGATCTCATCCACAAAACTTGAAACATTTTCATTTACGGGATTTCACGAAAAGTAAGAAGATTAATTTCCTCTTAAAGAAATCAACACAATTTTCTTTGATTGCAACCTCACGTTGCGAACTCAGACCAAAAAACCTTTAAGATTAAATCACACGAATTTCTTGAGAAGCAATAGGACATTCCAATACATCATTTTATTTAAAATACTTTCAGCTACCACATAATTCATGAGCTCCCAAAAGATTATGAAAGCAAAACTTGAAATATTCTCATTTAATCAATATCACCATAGGTGATCAAATTACTATGAGAATTAACATCGGTCTCACATAACACAACAAAACCTTACAAAGGGTTTCGACACTTTCTTTTTCAAGGAAAAGGTTCTAAACTCCAACACTCCAACTACTCCAAAAGAAATGAGCAGAGTCAAAACTTTCTTCAATGAACTTTGTAAAAGATAATTCTCATTATCTAAAATACCAAACGGATAACCATGTCACCTTTAACAGCAAGAAAGATAGGATTCTCATGAAAGAGAACAATCTTGTCAATAACAACGTTTACAAGTAGCAAAGAGAGCTCAACAGTCGGAAAGGCAATAGTTGTTCTGAAAAACAAATAAGGACCAATGGAAACCCATACCTAACCATTTTGTTCGATTACAATCTCCATCTTAACCATGACAAGGCATCACAAAAGAATTTTAACACTTTCCTTCAGAAAAGAGATGCTTTAAACTTCAACAATCGGAATGATCCAAAAGAAATACATAGAGCCAAAACTTTCTCACGTTAACGAACTTGCAACAGAAAACTCTCATTATCCACACTATCAAACGAATAAATGAGTCATTCTTTTCCAATGAGAAAGAAGGAACAACTATGAAAATATCAATATTGGCAATTGACGAAGATCACAGGTAGTAAAAGCAACTCAACAGTCAAAAAACAATAATTGTTTCAGAGAACCATTAGAGACCCATTGAAACTCATCAACTACCATGAACCACAAGCCCAAGATAAATTCATCAACCACCACAGAACAAGAATTTGCCAAATTCAGAAATCAAGTAAGAGAACAACTTTCTAAAACAACTCACGCTCAACACCTAAAACTATGGTACTTGGGGTAACTACTCCCTTAACCACATACCACGAACGGTGGTGTAATCTGGTTAATCTCAGAGTAACAACCACGACCTCAACTTCTTAACATCCGTTATCAACACGCATAATCAATATAATCAATTATGAATATACAAGATCATTTCATGACAATTCTAGAATAAATTCATAGTTATAGAATATCATAACATATCATAGATTAGCAACAAGAACAATAGTACATAAGCAATTCAATACAGTACAATATAATGAAGCATACCACTAGAAATGCGGATGCAATGGATTTCCCAAACCCCACCTACTGTGCACAGAGTGTCATTTTAATATTTAATTTACCACGGACCTAAAGCCCGCTCTGATACCAACTGTAACACCCTGGCTATTCGGAAGCCAAGATGTAACCTAAAGGACTAACATACAACAACAATGCGGAATAATTTCAAACAATAAAACAATTAATCTCGAATAAAGATCAGCATCTAATGAAACAAATGTAGGAATTTAATCTGAATTCATCGACTAATCACATTCTCTAAATATCCAAGTATATTTAGTCAATTAAGATATTCCTATCAATAATCTAATCAAGATCACATCCAGCTATTGAATCAATCATAAACATAATGAAGGATAACATACTCCATTTATTACAATCCAATACTTAACGAATGATCGGAAAGAACAAGTTCATATGATTAATAATGAACAATGTGAAGTGAAAGAAAGAATGTGAAGTGAATGGTGTGATCCACATGACTAAGCCCTCCCATGCAGGCCGTCCTCAATGGTTACCTAAAACAAATAAACACGGCAAGAATAAGTCCATGACTCAGCAAGTACAACAGAATAAAGCGAACCATACTGAATATGAACATATCAATCACGGAATAGAATGTGAATGTAGAGCAAATGAATAAGAACATAATATCACAGAATAGAAATCGAAGGTAGAATGGATGAGATCATATGAATGGATGAAATGCGTGAACTCCATACGCTTATACTGGATAGCCAAAGGATGACCGTCAGTGTTCACTTAGGCCCGCATTTAACAAAATGCGGGGATCCAAGGCCCGTGTGAAGAACATTTCACATAGGGATCCAAATCTGCCCACATTGGAATGGTGGGTCTTACGTGCCCATACTGGAATTTATGGGTCTTTTCATTCCACTCCCGTGGATGAAAGACGAACAACGAATAAATAGAATGAATTATGAATAATGAAAGACATCATCTCATTAAACATGGATTAACGAACGTGAAAAGAATATAAAGCATTGAATCTACTCATGGATCATAGAAATAAAAGTATGAACAACAAGTACTCAGCATTCACTAACAATAAGAATCACAAGGTACTTGCCCATGTTGGAATGATGGGACTTCACTACCCACTTCCGTGGTGAACATGAAAGAAGGAACGAATGAATATTTTGAATATAAACATAGTATCGAAGAATCAAGGTATATCATTTATGAATGGAAATAAGAAATACCGAAATTACCCATTGCATAATCATCAATCAAGTGGAACAATCAACAAACAAGACAATTCAATTATACTTACCTTTTGAACTGCGGTGCGTTAGGAGGTAAGGACGAAGCCACTAATCTCGTATTCCCTCCACCTACACAAATTAATTACTTGAATAAGAAACAACGTGAATAGGATGCTACTCGAAGCACATAATCGCATCAACTTCAACCCAAGGTTCACATGGTCGTTCTACCCAATTAACCCGACAGATTAACAGGACGATAAACTGGACAGCAGTACTAAACAAACCATAACTTTTGATCTGAGACTTAAAACGGAGTGAGCTCAGATCCTATGGAAAGATAACGAAAATATCCACATTAAACTAGCTGGGTGAATTCTTTAATTCGGCCAAAATATTAGGCTAACAATTAGATGAAAGTCTATTGCAGAATCTACCTAGTAGAAAAAAGATAGCAGTAAAGAAATGATCATAACTTTTATTCTACATATCCAATTAGAGTGTTCTTTATCAATCTGGAAATATGATAAAATTATCTACAGAAATAATTTTGGGTGACAAGTCTGAATCTGATCCTAACCAAATCATATTTTATTAAACATCTTTATTGATAATTCTCGTCAGGTTTTCAGGACAATAGGAAAGAATCTATGGTAACTTTTGAACCGTAAATCAGAATTTAGTGATCGTGGTGGCTACGGAAAGCTAAGAAAAATTCCCATATAACTCTAGGAAATGGGATCTTCAAATTCGTAACCTAAACATATGAAAACCGTCGCGCAAAGTACTGGATCGAATTGATCTAATTGCAGCAGGGAACCGATCTACCAAACGTTTTTGAATTCGCATATATTATGAATCATACAGTGAAGAACGGCTTTCGTTACCCTTGTAGAACCCCAGGAAGATGCTGAACAAAAACTCACGAAGAAGCTCTCCTTCCTCTCCATTCTCTCTTCTCCCCCTTCCTTCCTCTTCCTTATGGCTGGTTAATCTGCAGGGGAAACACCGGAGATAGCAGCAACAACCAAGGGCGTGGCTACTGTAGCAGTACGGATATACTGTAGCAGACTAGGGTTTGTGCCTTGATCCCCCCCCCTCCTTGCCTACAAGTGGGCTACCAGCCTTCTATGGGCCATGGGCCTCTAAGGCCGGCTCTTTCCCTCATGACTATAGGTTGGTGGCCCAAAACTCTCTCAAAAATCTGAATTTTGAACTTATTTCCATCTCTAAACTTTGTTGCATTCGATATTGAATAAATTTCCCTCTACCGAATAATATTATCTCTAATTAGAATTTGAGGTATTACATCCTAGGGAGTCGGAGTTGGCATGAGGCAGTGCCGGGTCGAGGGTGATATGGTGGTAATCGATGCTAACGCCCGAAGAAAGCAAGGAGACCTGTGCGGCCATGCAATGTGGTATAGGTAGGAGGTGTGAATCGGAGGGAGGGGGGGTGACGTTGAGATGGAATACATGGGGGTGGAGCGGTTCGGGGAATAAACAAGGAGGACCCGCGTGTCAATGTATGCGAATAGGAGGGGAAGGTGTGGGACGATTGTCCTACTGCGTGGGTGTAAACTAATTCTTTTAATAGTTCAGATAAGATATTTGAACCTTGCAATCTAATAACACGTGGCAGAATAAATCAACCACCTCTTTGCATAACCACATGTCATGGTTTGAAGGGGTCCAAACAAGGATCTAAAGGTGAAGATATCTCATAGGATTATTTCCATTGATGCACACTACAATAATTTCTACGCAAAGTTGGATGCTTTCCAACTAAGGGTGAAAGTGGGACGTATTGCGGGCTAACCACATTTTGTCCACTTGGCCGCAAGATTTTATGCGGGTCAATGCGGAAGCCCACAAAGCTCTTATGCGGACAACACGACAATCACGAAGCCCGCAACTTTACAAACAACTGCTTTGCTCAATGAGACCGTTAATCAATCGCTTGTTGTTGTACCAGTATTTCTCAGCTTCATGTATGTGAAAGTGAAACATTCATATTGAACTTTACATACCTAATTAGCCACAGAGCCTGAAGGTGCATGCCACCACCTGCGCCCTGTACTTGCACCTCATCTTCACCTCAGCTAGGCAATCCCCTTAACAACATATCAAATAACACATGAGTTTAAATATTCAATAGTAATCCAAGAATGAAGTGAGCGAAAAAAAAACAATTATGTTCTTGTTACAATCAAGAGAAATCGAGAGCAGATCCTTCTACATGATTCAAATGAATTAAGAACACCAGCTTGTCGGCGTCGCTGGGTCATCATGTGTGTGAAGCGTGATAGCAGTTGCTGATGCCCAGACGCTGAGGCCCACAACAGGGAGTTGCAGCGTGACAACACGGCCGCAGCACAACTCGCATGGGGACATCGCCCCGTTGACTCATCCTAGGGGAGCCATAGGCCGACCGTGGCCAGAAACGCGAGCTGCGCGGTGAGGTCCGGTGCGCACGGACACATCGTAGGCGAATGCCGTGAAGCTCATCGCCGAACACATCGCGGACCGTGTCCAATGGCCTCTACCGCACTACTTCGCCACTCTCGCCCGACCTCTGGTAACAACGCCGTGACCAGATCCGCCTTCCCATGAGTCGAAGAAGAATTAGATGGGGATTGGGGAGGGGAGGGGAGGGGGAGGGCTTAGATGGGTTGCTGCAGGCTATGTGGGTTATTCGTGCGGTCATATAAGTCCACTTAAGTTTAGATGTTTGTCTGCGGGCATCCACTTAATATTTTTTGCGGGTTAAGTGAGCTCACGGATGGCCAACAGTACTACTTACTACTTCTAGAGTAGTACCATTAGATAATCGAATTATCGATTCAATATTTGCAATCGAAATCGATTGGTAATTATTCATTCCATTTTCGTTTCGACATAGGAACCAAGAATGATTTGAACGCGGAGGTTTTCCTTTTCCAAACCAGTAATTTGAACCTTCGGTGACGAAGCCCGTTGGACATTATTGTCATCGATTGAGAGCTGGTTTGCTCTTTATGGGTCCCCTGACACACTTAACCAATGACTTTGAACTGGCTTTGCACTTCGCAGTCTTGTAGTCTTGTAGACCTGCTGCATAAACAAATAGTAAGATCAACAAGTTGTGTCGAGATCTTGTTGCCAGCTTAAAAGATGAGGCTTCGATATATTTAAGAATTAAATTTTTTGTGTACAAAAGGTATGACAAAAGATTACTTCATTATTTGAAAAAACAAGAAATGAATGTAGTGAACCAACAAAATTTCGAGCAGGCCCGTGGTATACGTCATGCCACATTTTAAGAGAATATTTTGAGAGTACAATTTAAAAAATTGCAAGTTTATATTTTTTATTAGCTAGCCAATAATGAGGATTTATCTAACAATTATTTGAAGATTTATTTTATACTATATGTTGATTAATTGATTTGTAGAGAAATTATGTAACATTGAATACTCATCTCTAATTTGTCTTCTTCCAAAAGGAGCTCGATTCGAGCTTCTTTACCACTCCCTCCCTCCTTCCCTCCAAAATCAAACTAACTTGACCACCGAATATTTACTTTATCCTTTTAGCATTTTCGTAAAAAAAAATAGTAAAAATATGTATTCAATTCAGGGGAAAATGTCAAATTACCTCAAATTTGCAGCAATCTTTAAAATTTTCTTGCCAACCAGACATTCTTACATTTCGAAGGAAAAGTTAGTAGTTTAATAAAATATCTTTACTAATATAAAAGAATGAGTTGATGGTGATGTTGATATGTCATCTCCTCTCCCATTTCTCTTTTCACCTCCCGAAAAAATCTCTAACAAAAAAAAAACACATCCCCAATAAACAAATTCCACCTCCCTAAAAAATCTCAAACAAAAACAACATAAAAAACCATCTCACAACAAAGATGGATTCGGCACGACGGCGGAGCCAAGGGTACGATGTAGACCGAGAACATCGGTAGAGGCATGACGCCAGCTTGGTTAGAGAACGACTAAACGCGGAGGCGGAGCATCGGAGCCGAGGGCGTGATGCATGTCTATCCCAACTATGTCTACATGGGTAATATTTTTTTGTCTATAGCAATGCTCGTGGCTGGTATTGTATCAACTAGTGGAATTTCCTACGTGATTGCGCGACTAGATATTGCAACTTATTGTATTTGTTATATAACTCTATTTTCTTTTGAAAATATAGTTCTATCGATTATACAATTGTAATAGATCTTTCCCTTTTCTATCAATTAATGAGAGAATTTCTAGGATTTCTGTTTTTTTTCCTAATTTAAGGATTATTGTGGGATTTTCTAGACCTCCAAAACGAAGTAGGTACCTTGAATATTACCCGGTGATTGTAAATATATGTATGTTGATATTTGGAATCCTGAAATTAAATAACGATTGCTATTATTAGAAAAAAAGCTCCAAGTGCATTGCTGGAAGAAAATAAACATTTAAAAAAAACTATAATATGTTTACTAAACTTTGGTTTTAGACAATGTTCGATTACCAGTGACAATAGCTGGTTTCCTCAGTTTTGAAAACCAGTATCAAAATTTTAACGGAGTGGTGGTCCGGTAGGGTCGATTTGGCCGAAAATCGAAAAATTTCGGCCAGATTTTTCAAATCAAATTTTGAGTTAGAAAAATCGGCAGATATTTTTTCCAGCACAAATTTCTTCTATACTTGACAAAATTTATGCAAATCCGAACCATTCAAAGCACCCGCAATCGCTGATTTATATTTTTTCTAAAATATGCTCACTAATTAAACATGTAGTAGGACATGCTCAAACTTAGCCAAGAGACTCGTTCCAAGAGTTCTTCATCCCCAACAAACTTCCCGCCGACTCATACGGTCATACGACGCACATGCACACACGTAGACGCCTCCACATGGCGACCACCCAAAACCTTCAATTAATCTCCCCAAAATTAGCCCGCTAATCCCAACTATAAGAACCCCACCTCCATCCTCCCCTCCTTCGTCACGCAAGCAACAAGGGCACAAATAATCAAGCAAGCGAGTGAGCAATCCCAGCTTGCTAATAAGCCCTTCTTCTTCCTCGTCTCCGTTGATTCGGGACCTGTTTCGAGTTTCGAGTGTCCAAAGGAGCAATGGAGATGAAGAATATCGCCTGCGTCGTCCTCGTCGCCGCCTCGGCCACCGTGGCCCTCGCCGCCGAAACCCCGGCGCCGGCCCCCACCAGCGCCTCCTCGGCCGCTTTCCCGGCCGTCGGCGCGGTGCTCGGCGCCTCCGTGCTCTCCTTCTTCGCTTACTACCTGCAGTAAGGTAGCTATCAGGAAGAGATGTCCGCCCGGAGGAAGACGACACTGCTGCTACGTACCTGCATCTCATTAATTCGACGTGCGTTGATTTTCTTTTATAAGTACATTGGTTTGGTTTTAATTTGGATTAGTTGACCATGTTGATTGATCCATTCTTTCGATCTGCTTTCCTTTTCGTCCCCTCTCGTTTATTGATTTCTAATTTGATCCGTAAAGAGGGGTATTAGGAGGCATTATTTGTTTGGATACGAGAGTTGGAAATTAATCTGTACCCATCCGTTTGAATTATTTTGCTATTGTCTCCTAGTTTCTAGCATTTCCTTGTACGGCATAATGTACTGAGGCAAATTCTCTGTGTGACATGTTGAACTTTTCCCATAGCACACCTGTAACAGTTGAAAAGCTGGTTTCAGGTAATCTTAAGCCATTGTCGACCTCACCAAACCATTTCATAATTGGCTGATAATTGATATAAGAACATAAGAACTGCTAGTTTGACAATCAGGTTGATTCAAACCCCCACCATGTATAACAGCATTATGTTAGAGTGATCTCGGGCATTTGGGCCCAACGGCCAAATGCCACCTTTTGATCAAGGCCACGATCGGGGCGCCAAAATAATTGGTCAGTGGGCCTCTCGCCACCATAAAGAGAGGTGGAGGTCAGGCGGACGGACGACGAGGTTCACGGTGCCGCCACCATCCCCACCAACAAACCCTAAGACCCGATCTAAGAGGGGGCGCTCCAGCGACGGGATCTACCACCGCCACCTCTACCTCCCTACAGATCGCCGGCCGCCGAGAGACCGATTTAACCGCGATGGCCAACTCCTTCTCCTCTACATCGGATGGTTGGTACCCTTTTCTCTAATGCTCTCTCCCTCTCTGTTTCTCTCACAAACCCTAAAAGAGAAAGAACCCGCTAGATCTAAACCCTAGGAGATCCTAAGAAACCTAACAATGGTATCAGAGCCATTCCTAGGAGTCGATCTAGACGGAAAAGAAAAGAGAAGTGAAAACCCTAGATATGAAAAAGTCTTACTGGCAGTTGCCGTCATTTGGCGCAGGGAGATCGGCCGAGCCTTGGGCTCGACGGCGCTCTCGTCAGGCCACCACCGACGCCAGGACAGATCCGAGAATAGCGAAGGCTGGAAGGGGCGCCGACACGGAGCCGCCGACGGCGGCGCGCCTTCTTAGGGGGAGCGACACGCCGGGCGAAGGGCCAGCGGTGGCGCCGTTTTCTCCTTCTCGTGGCGTGGGCGAAGTCGCCGCCGCCGCGTCTTTCAGACTAGGTCAAGAGGGAGAGGAGAGGAGAGAATGAGCTAGGGTTTTTCGGGAGTCGCCACATGCGGTTTTGATCGGCGAACGCCGCTCGGCTGTCGGATGGCGACCAACGGCCGAGATCTCGCCGTGGTCCCTCGCCACTTATGGCCCAGCGCTGTTTTGGCTTCATGGCCCGAGCCCAAGTTGCGGCCTGGCGCGGTAGCGCGAAAGGCGGCTCGGTTTGAGCGGGCGCCGTGGGCCATGGTCATACTGGACAATTGGGCGATTGATGTTTTGCAAGAATTTTTCAAAAAAATGAAAGTTTATCATTTGAAGTTTTTATGAGTGAATTTTGATTGAAATTTGAAATTTGATCACACTGGGGGCTTTCGCCGCACTCCCTCAGCGTCCCGAGTGCACGGGTGCAGACCTGATTGCCTTGCCAGATTTCGCTCGCTCCGCCCTAAGCCTCCGGCGACGGGCTCTCACGCCTCCGCCCGTGTCGCCTAAATCGATGAATAGAATTTGATTCAAATCTCTGTAATTTTTGCACCAACGTGTTAATTTTTCAGAGATTAAATGTGTACAGTATAATGCTTCTGAATAATGAATTATTTTTAGAATAATTACAGTTTCCGCTGCAAAAGTTAATGTTTGATTACCTTTTCATTATTAAATTCGAACCAACGGGAGAATTTAATTTTGGAAAAATATAGATGCAATTTCCAGATAATTATGATATTGTTATTTTCTGACCAACGTTGATAATAACAGTATTATAATTTTTAATTGTTGATTTTATGCATTATTTCTATTTCTGCCCAACGGTGATGTAGATTTAATGTATAGATTAAAATTGTATGTCGTATTTTTGACCAACGTTGGAAATAAGGCATATAATTTTGCTGTTATGTTCTCACTTTTATTTGAATTATTTTTCAAAGGATACAACTTGATGAGTTGTATCAAAGAGATCCCCACTCTCAAAGGAGATAACTATGGAGTGGAAGAAAAGATAGACTTAGCGTTTATCTTGGCCGAGGTGGATCGGGTCCTCACCACAAGACGTCCCCATCGAGCCCGAGGCGCCAAAGTGAGAAAAGAAAATGAGGACGACAATCGCTTGGCGAAAAAGACAGAGGGACCATGCTCCCTACAGATGTCTTATGACCTTAAGCATAAGAATGGACCACGACCAACAAGAAATGTATGGTCGTGATAAAGAACACGATTGAGCCTGCACTCGGGCTCAATCGCAGAGTGTGACACTGCCACAGAGTACCTTGAGAAAATAAAGAGTCGGTTCTTCGCTCTTCAAAGACTTATGCTACATGACTAATTAAGCGACTTGTGACAGAAAGGTACTGGTGGTGGCAAGTGGCATAAGAGAGCACATACTAAGGATGAGCAATTTGGCATCCAAGCTTAAACCAATGGATTTGGCTCTCAAGGATGAGTTCCTTATTCATTTGATTTTTGCTTCCTTGTTTTAAAAGTTTGACACCTTTGTTGTCAACTATAACATGCACCCGAGAAATGGGACTTAGAAAATGCATAGCTATGTGTGTGCAAGAGGAGGAAAGATTTAAATCCTCACATGGTGGTTCTATCAACTATGTGAAGGACAACAAGAAAAAGAACTTCAACAAGAATTCTCCTCAAAGAACAAGGAAAAGCTCATGTCCATCACCTCAACAAAATAAGTTTGCGATGAGACAAAGATCGGTGTCTTCATCAAGAAGAAGACGGGACACTACAAGAAGGATGTCCCGATTACTTAAAGATGATAATGGCAAAGAAAGGTGAGAACATTATTACCTTTATAAATGAATCCTCAGATGTACAATATTCGAAATCTACTTGGTGGATTGACTCAGGAGCAACTGTTCATGTTGCTAATTCTTTACAGGGATTCCGTTCGACGAGGACTACGCAAAGAAAAGAAAGATGCGTTAAAGTCGCAAATGGAGTCCAAGCTGAAGTTGAAGCTGTTGGCGATCTTTCATTAGAGCTAGCTGATGGCTTCACTCTTTTACTTAGAGATGTTCTTTATGTTCCCTCTTTACAGAGGAATTTGATTAGTGTTTCATGTTTGGACAATAATGGTTATGATTGTCATTTTGGAAACGGCAAGTGTGAAATAATATTTAATAAAGAATGTGTTGGTCTTGCCATCTTACAAAATGAGCTTTATTTGTTATCATTACGTGATGATGTGAATGTCGTGTGCGACAATGGGAACGTCGCGCAGAAAGTGAATGAATCCTCGCTCTACAAATGTAAAC
Source organism: Phyllostachys edulis (assembly GCA_036346405.1). NCBI lineage: Eukaryota > Viridiplantae > Streptophyta > Magnoliopsida > Poales > Poaceae > Phyllostachys > Phyllostachys edulis. Next base: position 34,985,510 of record CM070556.1, read on the forward strand.
GAAACGAAAGAGAACTCTAGATGCTCGTCGAAATTATGGCACTGCTGCTTAGGCCATATTTCGAGGGGGAGAATAGAAAGACTAGTTAAGAATGACATTCTTCCTCCATTAGAGTTCTCAGACTTAGAACAATGCAGAGAATGCATTAAAGGAAAATATGTAAAGAAAATTAAGAAAGACGCCAAAAGAAGCACAGGAGTTCTACAAATTATTCACACAGACATTTGTGGTCCTTTTCTGTGAAAAGTGTGGATGGTTATGACTCGCTCATAACATTCACGATGATTACTCCCGTTATGGATATATTTATCCAATCAAAGAAAGAAATGAAGCCTTGGATAAATTCAAGATATTTAAGGTCAAGTTGAAAACCAACACGATTTAAAGATTAAGATAGTCCGATCCGATCGTGGGGAGTACTACGATCGACATACCCCATATGGACAAGTTCTGGACCTTTTGCAAGGTTTTTACAGAAAATGGTATAGTAGCCCAAGATTCTACACCCGCGAACCTCAACAAAATGGAGTAGTGAAAGACGCAACCGCACTCGATGGATATGGTGCGAAGCATGATGAGCTATTCCACACCGCCATTGAGTCTATGGATGGAGGCGTTGAAAACCGCCATTCATATTCTCAACAGAGTGCCTAGTAAGTCGGTGCCCAAAACACCGCATTTGAGTTGTGGACGTGAAGAGTTCCTCATTAAACCACTTACGTGTGTGGGGAGTCTCCGAGGCTAAAGTATTTAACCCAAACCTTGGGAAGCTTGATCCCAAAAGCGATGAAGTTGCCATTTCATTGGCTACCCTGAAAAGTCAAAAGGTTTTCGTTTCTACTGTCCAGACAGATATACAAAGTTTGTAGAAACGAGACACGCTGTCTTCTTAGAGGATGAAATGATGAGAGGAAGTATGGTAGCTCGTGAGATTGATCTTGAAGAGAAGCGGGTGTATGCGCCCACTCCGATGATTCAAGAGCCATTCTTCACACTACTCACTGTCATTGCCGCAGCGATGCAAGACACTGTGGTGCCAGCACCTGTTATTGTTCCTCCTGTGGCAACAATGAATGATAATGAGGAACCTGTTCTTCAGGATCCTATAGAACCTATTGCCACAGATGAGGGGGAGCAACAGCAGCCTCAAACAGAAGATGTACCAAATGAGGAGGCCCCGAGGAGGTCTCAAAGAGTAAGAAGATCAGCTATTTCTGATGATTATCAGATTTATCATACAGAGGAATATCAAATGGAGGATGATCCCACCTCATTTGAAGAAGCCATGAGAAGCGAAAATTCCTCAAAATGGCTTGAAGCCATGGAAGAGGAAATGAGGTCCATGAAGACTAATAAAGTCTGGGACTTGGAAATTATTCCTAAAGGAGCCAAAACAAGAGGGTCAAAATGGGTCTACAAGACAAACTTGACTCCCAAGGAATGTAGAAAGATACAAAGCGCGACTTGTGGCAAAAGGATTTACGCAAAGAGAAGGGATTGATTACAATGAGACCTTTTCTCCGGCCTCATGTAAAGATTCTTCGTAATCATAATGGCATTAGTAGCACATTATGATTTAGAGTTACATCGATGGATGTAAAGACGGCATTTCTTAATGGGGATTTGGAGGAAAATGTTTACATGGCACAACCGAAAGGTTTTGTCATGGAAGGAAATGAAAGAATGGGATGCCGCCTAAAGAAATCGATTTATGGGTTAAAGCAAGCTTCAAGACAAGGGTACTTGAAGTTTGATAATCAATAAGAAAATTTGGGTTTAAAGAGAATGTAGAGGACAAGCGTGTTTATGCAAAGTTTAAAGATGGGAAGTTTATCTTCCTAATCCTCGTATGTGGATGATATCCCATCGGCTAGTAGTGATGTCGATCACATCGAGACAAAGAAGTTTTTGTCCTCAAACTTTGATATGAAAGATCTTGGTGAAGCTTCGTTCGCTCTAGGGATCAAATTCACCGGATAGAAACAAAGGGATATTGGGACTATCACAAAAGACATACATAGAGAAAGTCTTAAAGAAATTTGGGATGCATAAATGTAGTCCTTCACCGCACCTATAGTCAAGGGCTATGATATGGGGTTTTTCAATGCCCCAGAACCAAGATGAGATCGATCAAATGAAAGCGGTTCCATATGCTTCAGCTGTCGGAAGCTTACAGTATGCTCAAGTGTGCACACGCCCTGACTTAGCATTTGTTACCGGGTTACTTGGCAGATTCCAGAGCAATCCTGGAATAGAACATTGGAAATTGATAAAGAAAGTCTTGCGTTATTTGCAAGGAACAAAAGGCCTCATGATGACATACAGAAGATCAGATTTACTCCATATAGTGGGGTATACAGATTCTGATTTTGCGGGAGATGATAGAAAGTCTACATCCGGATATGTGTTCACTCTCGCAGGAGGAGCTATATCGTGGAAAAGCTCAAAGCAAACCGTCACTACATCGTCCACAATGTATGCCGAGTTTGTAGCATGTTATGAGGCTACTAGGGCGGTGAGCGGCTAAAGAAGTTCATACCCGGTTTGAAAGTGGTTGACGACATCAATAGACCACTTAAGTTGTACTGCGATAATGAACCCGCAGTAACGTATGCCCACAACAATAAGTCAAGTGGTGCTGCCAAACACATTGACATAAAGTACTATGTTGTGAAAGATAAAGTTCGGGATCAAATTATAAGTCTTGAGCATATAAGTACCGCAAAGATGCTAGCGGATCCGCTTACTAAAGGCTTACCACCCAACATGTTCAGAGAACATGTAGCCGGCATGGGTTTAAGGGAAAGCCTATGATTCCTGGACTAAAAGATGGTCCAAAAGATTAAAGTAACTATTTCAGTATAGAGAGGTGTATTGTAGCTGTTGAATCTATCGGCGATTGACCGTGACGATGAGACATGTTCTATGCACTAATCTGTGATGGAATGTGTAAAGTCAAAAGTAATTAAAGATAAAGTATAGATTGAGATCAAGGGGGAGAATGTTAGAGTGATCTCAGGCATTTGGCCCAACGGCCAAATGCCACCTTGATCATACGATCGGGGCGCCCAATAATAATTGGTGGGCCCTGTCATGACGCCACATAAAAAGAGGTGGAGGCCAGGCGGCACGGACGACGAGGTTCACGGTGCCACCACCATCCCCACCAACAAACCCTAAGACCCGATCTAAGAGGCGCTCCCAATGACGGGATCTACCACCGCCACCTCTACCTCCCTCTGGATCGCTTCACGCCTCGAGACCGATTTAACGCGATGGCCAACTCCTTCTCCTCTACATCGGATGGTTAGTACCCCTTTTCTCTAATGCTCTCTCCCTCTCTGTTTCTCTCACAAACCCTAAAAGAGAAAGAACCCGCTAGATCTAAACCCTAGGAGATCCTAAGAAACCTAACACATTAAACTCCGAGTTTGGTTGATAGTTGATACACACAATTATTCTTGGTCCATTATCGTAGTCCCAATCAGGAAATGGAAAAACATCTCTCTGTGCCATCCTATTGTAAGTTGTAACACAAGCGGCAAGCCAATCTCTAGTTCTCTACGTTGCAAGAAACGTTCAGGTCTTCACTCATGATTTGACTTCTCTCCAAAAGTAGTGCAATGTTCTTCAGTTCTTCTTTGAATGGAAAGCAGTATGTGAGTAAGCATGGGCCTTAAAGATTTCTAAGAAACTGCAGTGAAGATAACAAAGAAAAAGATATATCAATGGGCATCACGCATCAGATCAGAATGTGCATGTGCTCTTCTTTTCATTTGCCAGGAAATCAACCTTTTCTTCTTCTGCATTTCATCAACATCCTGCGAATGTTCAGAGCATGGATTGTGGTCATTCATGTCCATTTCATTTATTTTAAACCAGGAATTGCCGACCAGAACAAGGATAATATAAGTACATAACCAACATTAGCATTCGTACTGTGCATACATAACAACACTCTTAACACATAAACAATAAGCTATCATTGAACGAAATTCAAAAAAGAAAGAAAGAATAAACTATGCGATACCAACAATGCGGGATTTACTAGCTCTTCAAGTGGAATCTCTCGTTACCGATGCAGGAACTGAAAAAAGATGAAGATGATAGATTAAAAAAAAACCTTTTACAAAAACTGAGCTCAGAAGGGACAGCAGATTCAAGAGATGAGCCTATCTTCATGGACCAGCAACCATGCCTGCCTAGCAAGAAGCCAGAATCTTGGCCGTGCAAGGTCAAGAATCTGACAACCGCTAACATAAGGATTTCCCCATCCTCCTGTAAGAAGATGAAGAAACATCCTTTCTACAAATAGCAGGCAAACATAGACTCAATCAAAAGCTCGTGCAGGATAGCGCCATGCGTGGGTTCAGAAATCACGGAGAAAGCCCATTTTCATCGTCGTAACTCAGTGGCTGATTAGGGTACCTTGATGGGTATGCCGAAAGGAAACGGCTCTGAAACTTCATGGACAGAGGACGCAAGGTGACTAGCGTGCATCCTCATCTCATTGCCAGTGGCTATTTATAGAGAAAAGGGCATTGGTGTTAATGGCAATGGTTATTTGTTTGCTTAGAGAAAAAGAGCTGACAGAATTAGCTCTACACTCGGATCATATATTTTTTTGAACGGATTGTACTGTGCAAGTGAATCTTTCACATCCAAATGAAAGGTGACAAAGGTTACTACTGCATCCAGCCTACAGATAGGTTGTATCTCATTGCTAACGCTGTGGATCAGAGGCAGTAAGCTCTGAACCCAAGCTACCTAACTACCTAGGAAGGAATGCCCAATGCAAAGGCTTTATCGAAAATTACACAGGGACAAAGTAGCTGGCCTGCAATACTTGAAGAACAACAAAACTGAAACAGTAGGCTACTTTGTTTTGATCAGTCTGATTTCCCGGAGTAGATGCACACCCTCGTCCTCTACTTTCCTATGCACCATGGCATGTTATGTAACGGCAAGATTCCTTTCGATCATTTCTCGAGATTTTCAATAGGCTGTCTGAATTTGGAAATCCAACTCAACTTTTCAGCCACTTTCCTATGCACCATGGCCAGTAGGAAATTATCATGGTTTATGTGGCGGCGGGAATGGCATCCTGTCGAATTCCCACTAATTTACACGTATTAACAGCAGCACAATTTGACATTTTTAGCTAGGCCTTACAGTACGTACATAAAAGTGAGTAATCTGATCAAAGTTAAAGCCAGCATATATAGTTTGGTTCTGACCGAAATTACCAGATCGGGCTAGTCTAGGATCAAAATTCACACCTGAGCTAGAGTAGTTAAGTGAAACACTGATGGGTTTATATGTTCTGGCCGTTGACATGTAATAAATGGGAAAGAATTCCAGGTGACATGGCAGGAGGCATCTTAATCATTGTTAATTGATTTCTAATTTGATTTGCAAAGATTTGTAATGTTGGCCCTGAGAGCTGCAGCGCACACACACTCGGAATGCAAAGAATGAGTTTGCAAACGCGAGACAAGATTTTTTGTGCTGCTGAACTCTGACAGCTTTTCAAGTTTTTTTCTTCTCCTTTTATTCTGATGCACAACCCACTACGTTACATGCACATCAATGTGCCACTAATAGTCCTATGCCACCGGTTAGTGCCATAACTAGCGTTCAATGCACAAAGAAATGCACGCACTACTGCACCAGCCATGCAACAAAGAAACGGACCATGCAAACTCAAAACTGACAAAGACGTTACAAATAAAAACAGTAAATGCAATAAATCAATAATCAAGGATTATTCAACAAACACCCCCTAATCCTTGATGCACTTTCTTCACGATGTTGATCCTTGTGCGTAGCTCGTCGCGCCCTCCATGCCATGCCAGCGCCGCTGGGCGCCGGCCTGATGTCGTGCCACGTGTTCGTGCAACTACCACGCCTTGTGCCTGCGTGCGCCCGTGCGCCACCGCTGCTCGCCGTGTCGTGCGCACCGCACGGCCACTACACTCGCCCCCCGGCCACTCGCACTCCGCCGTGTCATCACAAGACCGCCAGACGCTGCCGCTCCCGCCCCCATGTGCATTGCCACATGCCGCCACGCGTCATCGCCGCGCCGTGTGGACAGGTAGACCGGTTGTGCAATGCTAAGGGTAAGCACATAGAGCCGGTTACGAGTGCGGTTTACCCGAGCAAGTATGCGACGCTGCCGGTCGCAGATTGTGAGCACACCATCCTGGATGAGCGTGAATAGGACGGTGCCACGCCCGCGTATTTCCACCACCGAGCCGTCGCCAAACTTGACAGAGCCGGTGACGCCCTCGTCCATCTCCACGAAGCTTGCCTAGCACCCGGACATGTGATTACTGGCGCCGGTGTCCAGGTACCATGCGTCATCATGGGCATCCTCCTCGCGCCCTAGATGTACCTGCGCGTGCACCTCGTTGAGCACCACGTCAGTACCCGCGCCCACGGATGCCTCCGTGAGTGCGCACACCTGCGCCACGAGAAGCGTAGGCTCGTCGTCGGCGGCTTGCATTAGGTGGGCCTGCTCGGTACGCTTCGCCTTGCGGCGGTTGTCACCACCACTGCCGCTGCCCTTGTCACCGCCGGAGGAGTTGCCGCCTTGGTCCCTCTTCTTGGCGCGTGCGAGCCACTCCTCCTCCTCTTCCTCCTTCTTCAGCATAACGACGTCCGTAGCATGCTCGCATGCCACAACCATTAGAAGAGTCGGCTCGTCGTCCTCTTGGACGTTGGTGAGATACACCCATCCTTTCTTTGGCTCATCACACTCGGACGCGAAATGGTCGAACTCCCGACAATTGAAGCACTGGATCTTCGACTTGTCGAACTTTTCGCGGTGCTTCTTCTTGTCGCCGTCTTGGCCACGACCATGACCATTGCCGCACCCGCCATTCTTCTTTGTGCCGTTGTCGAAGTCCTCGCCGCTCCTCTTCTCTTCGGCGGCTTTTGCCTCCCACTCGGCGCGCGTGAGCAATAGGTGCTCTCCTTCTTCCTTGTCGAGTTGCCGCCCCTTCAAGCTCTCCTCGTATGCCCTCAAGCGTCCGATGGCCTCCATCACTGACATCGTCGATACATCGCCCCATTGCTTAATGGTGCCGACAATCGATAGGAATTTGTCGGGGATGGAGCGTAGGAGCTTCTCCATGACAATGCTTTCCTCCACCTTAGTACCGAGAGCACGTATCTCGTTGACCATGGTGGTGAGCTTCAAGGCAAACTCAGTGATTTTCTCCAAGTCCCCCATGTAGATGCGTTCAAACTCCCTCTTGAGAGTTTGAATGCGCACCTTCTTGACACGTTCTTCGCCGACATGCATCTCCTTGAGCGCGTCCCAAGCCTCCTTTGTCGGTTCCTTCTCGGATATGGCCATTACAACAGCCTCCGACACGCTTGGACTATGACGGCGAGAGCCATCTAGTCTTTCTTCTCATCGACCAATTCTTCGCCCTCCACTGCCGCCCATACTCCTTGCACACGCATGATGATCTTCATCTTCACCGCCCACACCTCGTAATTGCTCTCCGTGACCATGGGGCATTGGAGGGTCACACAACTCCCTCCCTCACTGGCGGTACCACCAGAGCGCGGCCAGTGCCGCTGCCACTCGCGCCGTCCTCGACGCGGGTCCTGGTATGTGATGGAGACTTCGAACCATCGCGCGACATCTTCACAGGTAGGAGAGTATAAAGCTTTGATACCAATTGTTGGCCCTGAGAGCTGCAGCACACACACACACACTCAGAACGCAAAGAATGAGTTTGCAAACACGAGACAAGATTTTTTGTGCTGCTAAACTCTGGCAGCTTTTCAAGTTTCTTTCTTCTCCTTTTATTCTGATGCACAACCCACTACGTTACATGCACATCAATGCACCACTAATAGTCCTATGCCACCGGTTAGTGCCATAACTAGCGTTCAATGCACAAAGAAACGCACGCACTACTGCACTAGCCATGCAACAAAGAAACGGACCATGCAAATTCAAAACTAACAAAGACGTTACAAATAAAAACAGTAAACACAATAAATCAATAATCAAGAATTATTCAACATGTAACACCCAAGCCCAATAAAGAGCTTGAAATGTCACAACTACACTTTTTACTCTAAATTTAAACCATAATTATTTACTATTACCGCAATCATATCCCTAAATAAAACCCGACAACATGTTATCCAACAAAAAGCATAGCAAGATAATATAAATAAGGATAAACATTCACACATAACTTGGGACCTTGTCAGACCCCGGGCTTTGATTACCCGAAGCCTTGGTGTGTGTATCATACTAGTCCCATGATCAGTGGCTAATACACATGTCAGACCCCCGGGCGTGAAATACCCAAAGATCTTATGTGTATACCGTACTAGTCCTATGATCAGTGGCTAGTACACACATTCACAACATTTGGCATTCATATCCATACATTCACAAGTAAAAGTAAAACAAAAGGTACTTAACTTAAGCGATTACAATATTTACATTACAAGGGCCGACCGACCAAACAAAGACAAGTACCAGAAATAATAGAGTAACAGCGGAAGTAAAAGTGATAAAAGTAAATCAGATTCCAACGTGTGCCCATCCAAAACCCAAAGGCAACCGACAAGGAGCAAATCCTAGGTAGTCTCGTTACTGAACCCTCCGGTTCCGGGTGCGAAGAAAGTGTCATCTGGCGTTGGCTCATCCTCATGCTCTAAACAACAACATAAGCAAGATTGAGTACGTTGTGTACTCAGCAAGACATGTAGTGTATCACAAAGTTTATATAGATACAAGCCTATCAAAGGATGAGGCTCTACTCTACAAGTTATTTCGCTTAAAGCCACTTTTATTGGCAATATTCATAAGTAGTACTTTGCAACGGAATTTGAAAGAGCAGTTAATTAGACACGGATAATAAGTAAGTAATTGAATGGACCTCATATAATATCAATTACTACAACTCGCAACCCTCCTCGGCTGCGAGCAACATTTCATGTTCAGCCATAACTCAGTAGTTAACTCAATAAAACCATAAACCATTCCCTCATTTTCCATCTTGAAGCATTTTTTGTGAAAATCAAGACTATACCCATTAAATCGACAATTTAAGCATGCTCATAATCGCGAGCACGGCTATTATAATAGATTTACACTCTATAGAGGTGTACAACTTTACTCACATAACACGAATTCTCTAGTTTGTCCGGCACCTATCGATGGCACTTCTCACTACCTTAGGTAAGCAGTCTAGATTACGTGTCGAAGCATTTACATCATCTAGCCCTATCCTTGCACTAGCCGAGCAATGTATACCTTAACTGAACCTAGGGTTACGCCTGTTGTGTCGGCATTCGCAGTTGTGTCGGCAAGCTTTGTTCCCAACACCTCGGTGAGGGAGCCCCTTTGGACATGCCCGTCCTTTGGCCCTGTCTGCACTCTACGGCCTACCTACATGCAAGGCTAGTTTTTCAATGACTTAATTAGCTAAGGCCGTCCCAGCAAAGCATATGTGGTTGTACGCTTAAGCTTAGATTTAAGTTGCTGGTGTTCGGTCCTTTAATTGACCCGGGCGAGAATCTCCCCCTATCTACGAGTGAGACTCCTTTCCCTCCCTTTTCAGAATATAATATAACTCGTCCGCATCCAAAACTAGGTTTTTCATTTTATTTTTTACCAAATATCATAGGCACATCCCTCTTAACATTTTTCATAAATCTCCCAAATTCCCATTTATCATATTGTTCTTTATGACCTTTCAGGAAAATCTATCGCTCTATTCAGCACTTGTGCGATTATTGCACTCATAAATTCCCAAATGACATTATATATTGCATAACCCATAATCCAATGTCTACAACAGTAAGACATCAATTTTTTGAGAAGATATATGCATCAAATAGGATTTACAGCTACTGATTTCCTAGATATAGCATTTTCATACAAAACATACACACATGCATAATAGAATTTGCAAAACAAAGTACAATAAGTAAAATATTGGGATCAACATGATCAAAGGAGGTGCTTGCCTTACTCTGGTTGTTCTGAATGTGAGGTCTGTTGGTCGTCGAAGATATCGCTCGAATAATCAACGTCTATTGCAAAAAGAGCCGAAATTCAATTAAATAATGCAAATAAATTCTAACAGTAACCAAATCCAAATATTTTTTTTATATTCTGGTAGATTATCATTTTAGATGAATTATAGACAAAAAATCATTTAATTTGGAGTTTTGTAGCAAAATTTATTAAGGTTTCAATTTGAGTTGGATTGGAAATTCCAGAAAAAGAAAAGGGGAGAGAGAATCCTCTCTCTGACAGGTGGAGTCCACTACCTTTTTCATTTTCATTTGATTTATTTTTTGGTCAAAAATACTCCAGAGGATGACAGGTGGGCCCTTAGTATTTTCTTTTCTTTTCCATTTAAATTTCTAAAGGAATTTCTATTTCTCATAGGTGGGACCCAGTGTTAGTGGCTTAACTCACCAAAACAGTGCGTGGACCGAACATTTTCATTTGATTTATTTTTTGGTCAAAAATACTCGAGAGAGGATGACAATTGGGCCCTTAGTATTTTCTTTTCTTTTCCATTTAAATTTCTAAAGGAATTTCTATTTCTCATAGGTGGGACCCATTGGTCTCACAAAAATAAGTATGCATGGACCTTCGGTCCACACGCACTGTGCAACGGTCTATGCGGTGGGTCACTGTGTAGGTAAGGCACCGGGGCCCACATGTTAGTGAGAAAGAGAATTAGGAGTTAATGAATTGCTTTTACTGTTTTGTCGGGCCCGCATGTCATCAAGTCATGGCGCAATTAAGCCATGCGTTGATTTCCGCTTAACCATAAAGACCGAAATTTGGTTCCTTAATTACGTCCACACAGTGATTGTCAGATTCCGACAAACAGAGGCGCTCTTGGCTCGTTCTCGCCGCGCTCGTCGCCGGCAAGCGGAGCTGCGATGACATGAGTGGGTGGTGAAAATGGAACCCTAGGGTACTTACGACCCTACTGGCACTGGCGTCGAAGCTCCGGCGACCTATGGCGATGGCGCAACATATCTTGGTGGCGGGGCTCACGGCTGAACTGGTGTTTTTGCAACCGAGTGACACCCTAAGCTAAATGGTGCGTGCATGAGTTACTACACGATGATAGGAACTCACCAGCATAGGAGATGGCTACTGAGGTGGCCTAAGGAGCTCCAGCGGTGATGACCGACGGCGGCAAGGGGAGCTACGTATGAAGGAGGTAACCTAGGAGAAGAGAGGAATCGTGAGTGATCAGGGAGATACAAGTGACTCAAGAGGGAGCTCAAGGTGAGAGGAATTGGGATAATACTCACCAAATGAGGTGTGGTGGTGGGAATGGGGGTGTTGACCGGAGTTGGGGAAGAACCTTGTGCCGATGGTTCCTAAGTGGGAAAAGTAAAATTAGCATGGGGGAAATGGTTCTCGTGCTCTAGAATAGGACGTGACGCAGGTGGGGGAGGAAGAGGTTCATTGGAGCACCAGCGGCGAGTGGGGCGGCGTGTCAGCCAAAACTTGGAGCTTGAGCTCTTTACGGTTTTGCTCATGAGAAGAGGAAGGGAGAAGAGGGAGTAGCTCGGGAAGGTAAAGGGGAGGCAGAGGGAGCTTCAGGGGCCTTATATGGGCCGAGGTTGGAGAAAAATGCGAGGAGAAGCTAGCTCGGGCAGCGGCAGCGAAGCATTCGGCGTGGCGATAGGAAAGGCTAGGCAGGGGGCAGGAATTGAGCGCCTAGTAAGGGGGATCTGGCCGGTAGGTGAGGCGATGTGGGCGAGGCGAGGAAAAAATAGTGGACACGGTTGAAACCGGTGGTGGCTCTGGTGGCGCGCTAGCATGGCGAGCTAGAGCGGCATGGGTGCAGCGTGCGCTGGCACAGCTCTCTGCGCCATGTGGGAGATGAAGTCTAGCAAGTAGGGCCCGCTTGCCAGCGAGAGGAAGAAAGGTGCAGCGCTAGAGGATCGGAGGTAGAGGGTGCGGTGGCAACCTAGCTTGGTTGGAGGAACAGGAGGCTTGACGGTGGGGTCCACCCATCAGCGAGAGGGGGATCTAATTGTTTAGGGCTTTTCCAAAAAATGGCTGAGAGATATTGGGATTTATTAGGCATAGCAAATTAGCCCCAAAAATTATGAAATTTTTAGGGGTGGCTTCTAACCTATTGTAGAGCCTTGTATAATTTTCTAGGGTTTTCATCTATTGTATTTTTCTCTATAATTCTTTGAAGTTTTGTTTACTTGCATTTTCATTATTTGATTTGAGGTAAATTTGCAAAAAATATTATTCAATTATTTCCCATTTTATATTCAATGCAATATGCTAAGTTTGGATTTAATTATCAGTTTTCATTTCATTTTGTTTTCTTTATCCATTAGGTTTATGTTTTCCATAAATTGATGTTTAAGTTTAAAATCTACAAAATCTTGAATAGGAATCCAAATAAGTTGAATGACAAGGGAAAACATCAAAAGTTTTAAAAATATCATATTTTTATACATTTGAAACACAAACCCAAGATTTGGGATGTTACAATACGCATCCACAATATTGATAAGCACATCCATACATACATACATACAAAACGAAACAAATATGGTACATAACTTAAACGATTACAAACTTTATATTACAAGAGCCGACCGCCAAATAAAAGCTTAACTATTAGAAGTAGCAAATGTAACAGCAGAAGCAAAATTGTATAATGAGTCAAAAATTCCAGCGGCATGCCCATCCGAACCCTCAGACAACCGACTAGAGACAAATCTTAGAAAGACTCGTGACCGAACCCTCCAGTACTGGGTACAAAGAATGCCTCATCCGGCATAGGCTCTTTCTCTAACTCTGAACAACAATTTAAGTAAGATTGAGTACATTTCATACTCAGCAAGACTTGTAGTGTATCGCAAAGTTTATATATATGCATGGTTAATAAGAGATGAGGCTCTATGTTACAAGTTGTTTTCAGCATTAAACAAGTTTTATTGGCAATATCAATATGTAGTAATTTGCCATGGAGATTTAAAGAGCAGTTAAATAGATAAAGGACAACAAGTAAGTAATTGAATAAATAACAACTCGCAACCCTCCTCGGCTGCAAGTAACAATCTTATTTTCAGCCATAGACATGGCATTCAACTCAAATATAAATCAACAAACCATTTCCCACATTTTCCAACAAAACTGTTTTTTTTATATAAAACCAAGACAATACCCATAAGGCTGCACTAAGCATGCTTATGACCATGAGTACGGCTATTTAAATAGATTTACACTTTGTAGAGGTGTACAACTTTACCCACAGCACACGAGTTCTCTAATTTGTTCGACATCCATCGATACCACCGCTCACTACCTTTGGTAAGCAACCTACAGCACGTGTTGAAGCCTTTACATCACCTAGTCCTAACCTTGCACTAGCCCAGCAAATGAACACCCTCACTTCACCCGAGTACACCCCCATCCCAGTGAGGCATTCACCTTTGTGCCGGAAGGCGTTGTTTCCAAAACCTCGGGGAAGCAATCCCCTTCGAACAAGCTTACATCGGTCATGCTCGCACTACTACGGTCAACCAACGTGCAAGGCTAGTTTTCAATGACTTAATTAGCTAATGTCGTCCCATACCGGCATATGTGGTTGTACGCTTAGGATTAGATAGAGATTGCTGGCGTTCGGTTCTTAATTATAACATCCCAAAGTTCTGTTACCAAAAACAAAATTAATAAAGTTATCATTTTATTGGATTTTCTAAGTTTTAAAAGAGTTTTCTTAATTTTCTTGAATTTCCTAGATTTTAAAATTCAAAAAGAACATTTATTTATTTTTTGGGATCTTCTTGGATTTAAAGTTAAAAATAAAAAATTTAATATTTTTAAAAATTTTTGTAATTTAAAAGGTTTATCTTATTTTGCATACATTAAAAATAATTTATGTGTAAAAATAAAAACAAATTTAAATTGAAAATAATTTTATTAAGTTAAAAATAATTCAAGTAATTTCAGAATTTTCGAGAATTTGTGCGCTCTATCTTCTATTTTCTAAAAGTCCCTTTCGTTTTCTTGTAATATCTAGCAATTAAAAATGATTTTATGTTCACAAATAAAAATAAATTTGTGTTGAAATTATTTTATTTAAGCTCAAAATACCCTATTTGACTACTCTAAAAATTTATAGAATGTTTAGAGCTATATTACTATTTTTCAAGTTTAAAAAGATTTTTTGCATTTTAAAAATAATTCTTGTGTAAGATTAAAATTATTATTTTTAAAATTATTATTTTATTTGAACTCAAAATGTTGTATTTAATATTTGAGATTTGTTTTTCATTTTTGGAATTTATCTGCTATCTTTTCCAAATTAATTAGTGTCTTTTGTAATTTTTCAGAATTTTTAATGATTTTTTATTCTTGTGGAATAGTAACTTGCTTGCTTAATAGTAACCTCGGCATCAACTCTGGCCATAACTTCGGCGATGAATTTAGGCCAAACCGTTACTCATTTGCTCCTATAAATTGAACCGTACTATCTCCGCAACATTCCCTACATCCCTCTCGCTCAGTTTTGCCAAAAGCCTCCCAGAGCTCCCTCCGCTAGCCTTTCTTCTTCAACTCCGGTGAGAACTCTGGCGAGCCTGATCTCCCCATCTGTAGCTCCGCTGTGCACCAAAATTTACCGGTGAGTTCCTCTTAAGATTCTCCACATTTCCATTCAAGCCTAATTTTGATTTCCCTAGCTATTGGCTCATCGCGGCCACAAAAGCACCCACGGTTTTCTTCTCCAACACCGGTGAGCCCGATCTCCTCATCCGTTGCTTTGTTGTGCACCGAATTTTACCAATGAGTTACTCTTGAGATTCTCCACATTTCTATTGAAGTGGAATTTTGATTTTTAATTTTGCAATAATTTGCCACCGGCCATGTCAATTCTTGTGTTAATTTCCCAAATTTCTATCATTTCATGTAAATTTCAATATTCTGAGAGCCTGTTCTCCTTCATTCGAGCTCTGATTCAAGTGATTCAAATTTGGAATTTATTTGAATTTTGTTTGAATTTGGCTTATTTTCACGTATAGATTTCGACGACTTCGAAGAGTCAGATATCGACGCTGTTTGAGAACAACAACTAATTGAGCAAGGCAAGTTACATCTTTGATCATATTTGAATCCCAATATTTTACATTATTTAAATTCTATTTTAAATTATTACTATATGCTTATTTATATTCAATTTAATTTAAATTCTTGTTTGAAAATTATAGTTATTTCCAATTCCATTGTACAACCAATCTTGACATTGAAACAAATATACTTGTCACCTTAGATGAAAACCTAGTTGATGCTATAACATGAACTAGGAACCTTTGGAAAAATTATAATCAGCCATGAATAGACCAAAAATGTTCAATTTGGGAATTTTAACCAAATGTTCATCTATTGTTTAAAAAAGGAGTCTATGGCATTGGTATGTTATAGAAATTTTGCAAATGATTTTGAAAAGCAAAATAAAATAAAAACTGGTTTAGACTTGGGAAAAATGGTTGTTAAGGTTGGTGCAAGTTGATGCACGGTATCGAGTCATTTCAATGATTGAGACCAGGGTTTTATTAGAAGTTGCCTAAGTCAGTTAAGAACTAGTCTGTGAGCTACGGCTTGTAAAGCCCTTTCGTACCACTACAAGTCTAGTATGGGACAGACCTGGCTTAAAAATTTGCAACACCCCTTTGCTAGTTGTGCCATTTGGATTTGCGGGTGTCGAGTAGACAAAAATTCCCACTTGGCGCAAGAGGGAGATCTCTGGCGGGCTAGTGGCCTAATGGAGGTGACACCTTAGCGGGCATAACTACTTTGGGACGGAGCATTGTAACCACCTTGTGATAATCGCTTTGTCGCACGCCTTCAGAAGCGTGTTATGGCCAACAAGCCGTGTCCATGGTCTAGGACATGTTGAACAAAGCTTTTCGTGGAGACTTTGGTTTTGATTTCAAAAGGTTTTATCAAATGATCTTGGATAGTTTATCCAATTGGGAAAATTGGACGGTTAGCCATGTGATAGGAGGGTATCCTTCACCAGAAATGTATGGAGATTGTCCTACTATAAAACTTAACAATTTCAAATCAAAATTGATTTTAGTTATAAAATAACTGCTTTGGAACTTAGTACAAATATTTAAAAAGAAAGCACTGCTTTATGCAAATCTAGCTATATAAGCCTTCCTTTGATATATCCCTACATGCATTATAATCTGTTATTGGGTGTAACTTGTGGAGTACATTTGTGTGCTCACCCTGGCTTAATAAAATGTTGTTTAGAGGAGAAGGACTTTGCTACCGGTGTGGATCTTGATGATTAGGCCACCACCCTAGTCGATTATGGCAGATTTGCTGAGCTCTACTACTACTTCTTCGTCTTCTGTTGTGTTCTTTATTGTTGACTTGTAAGCCTTTCTTGTAATAAACTCTGATATTTATTAATAAAGTTGTGCGAATTATGGATATTACCATATTTGTTTATTGTGTACACTAACTATTGTTCTAGGGACTAGTGTAGAATACAGAGAGGATTTGGGGGTGTTACTCTAGGTCCGACATTAATTGTCCCGGGCCAGGATCTCCCCCTATATACTTGTGAGATGCACCTCTCACACTTCTTAGAATATAATATAACTTGCCCACGTCGCTAACTAAGTTTTTCATTTTTTTTATACAAAATAACAGAGGTAAACCCCTCTGGACCATCATTTCAAAACTCCCAATTTCATGTTCATCATGTCATCCCTTTTAGCAAATTTTAGTAAATACTATAGCTTGACAAAGCAATTGTGCGATACTCGCACTCAAAATTCTCAAACTGACATCATCTATTTGTCTATACCATATCCTAATAGCTACATCAGTATGGATATCAATATTTTAAGAAGGTTCATGCATCGAATAGGATTACAACTACCGTTATCCCCCAATATAGAAATTTTAATCAAACATACAAACATGCATAATAGATTTTGCAAAAAGAAGTACAACAGTTAAAATAGTAGAATTTGCGGAGCGGTGATGGCCACCTTCCGCCCGCCTTGACATCCTTCTCCGCCGTGTCTTCCCGTGATCTCCCACTTTCGGCGAAGTTTATCAAGCGTCATCGACGTAGTCCTCCAAAACAATGTTGCACATCTCCAAGAGGCTTGCAGTCACTTGATCACAGAATCGAGGCGGAAGCATCGAGTCAACGGTAGCCGAGACCCTCAAGCAAGGAAGAGAGCACAGGGCTCAATTCTTCTTGGTTCAACAACCGAGGGTCTTGAGAGACACTTGAACGAGCGCGCATCGATGGGTGGACGATTTCGTGGCTTCATTCGCGATGATCGAGAATGATTCGATGCCGACGCCGCCCTATGAAGTATTGAAGACGAAGATAGCGACCTACCGCCACTAGAAAAACTTTGTTTATTTATAGGTTTCTACTTTTTTAATCTTTTGTAGCGGTAGCCCACATTTGCTTGGCCATATATATATATATATATGAAAATTCCAAAATAAAAAAAAGTTTGGAGGTGAAGTTACTACATTAATTATATGTTGAATTATTGCTATATATATATATATATATATATCGTAGACGGTTTTGTGGAAAAACAAAATCTAGTTTGGAGGTGAAGTTACAATTAATATTAATTATATCGAGACGGTTTAGTGGAACAATTAATTATATATATATATATATATATATATATATATATATCCGATCTGTGATATATATATATATATATATATATATATATATATATATATATATATATATGTATGTATGTATGTATATATAGTTAAAGCAAATTTTCAAGAGTATTTAAATGACAAAATTGACATATAAACATGTAATTTCTTCATGTCATGTAAGTGTATATACAAGATAAATATACTTGAGAAAAACCATATCACAGGATGGTTCCATAATGGAACAAAATGCTATGCTATATATCACAGACGGTTCCATTATGGAACCGTGTGTGATAATTATCATGACGGCTCGATAATAGAACCGTCTTATGATAAGTTTCTTTATTAGTATGCGAGCCCGGTCGCTAGGGTTTGCGCCGCCCTAACTCTCGTCACTCCCAGCTCCGCTAGAGTTTGCGCCGCCTTCTAACTCGCCATCGCTTTGCCAGATTATTTACTCCGTTCCCCACCTCCCACGCCACCGCCGACCCCATCACTATCGCCGCTAAACCCGTCGCCGTTGCGGTTGTGACACCACTCTGCCTTCAGCTAAACACTCGCACGATAGTAGTGTCTTCAGAGTGTCGTGGTCATGCCACAACTACGGTGGCGCCGCCACCCAAGCCACACTGGCTTGGCCAGCGTCGCGCTGCGCCGCCATGGCTTGGTTCTCTGCTTTCGGCCTCTGGCGCTCGGGCCTGGCCGGTCTTTGCTTTCCCATCCTCCTCTATTCTCCTCTAGATCTGTTAGCTTAATGTCTTGTGTTGAGTTTGATTTTTATGCTTGAGCCTTAAGTTGTGTCTGATGTTTGTGTGATTTATGCAAGGTGAAGGAGATGGATGAGGGAGTTGTCTTTGGTGGTGGGTCGCCACTGTGGTTCTTATTGTCTTGAGGTATCACCCTACCTTACTCCTCTCTGCTCTCTACCCGCTTGCTCTTGTGATGAAAATGGCTAGTGCTCACGTGTGGTGGCCGGGTTTGGACACCCTTGGTCTTGTTGTCTTGTTTGTTGAACTGCTCAATGATGTTAATAGTCTTATCTTTGAAATTGAATTGATAATTAGTTCATATTAATAGTCACCTTGCTCTGTGATGTAATGATGTTAATAGTCTTATGCTGAAATTGAATTGATAATTAGTTCATATTAATAGTCCCTTGCTTCGTGATGTAAACGGAGGGCTATTGGTGTATGTGCATTCTATGCATCTTGCTTAGTTCATCTTTGTGGGTTGAGATGGGGCTTGATATGTTATGACTTATTGGGTTGTTGATATGTATGAAATTTGTTGATATGTTATATTGTTATGACTTATGACTTATTCAAAAGGATCAACACGGTTAAAGGAGGTGCTTGCCTTGCTCTAGTTGCTCTCAATACAAGGATGGAGGATTGTTGTAAAATTCGTTCGAACGATCGACGTCTAACAAAAAGAGCTGGAAGCAAATTAAATATAGCCAAATAATTTTAATAGCAACAAAATCCAAATATTTTTGCATATTCAGGTAGAGCATGATTTTATATAAATTTATAAAAAATATTCATTCAATTTGGAGTTTGTATCCAAAAGCTAGTAACTTTTCAATTTGCTTTAGTTTGAAAATTTCAGAAATTAGCAAAGTGATGATGTCAAAAGCGTATTTTCTGAGGTTCACGCTTTCCAACAGAGAAAGTGTATTTCCCTCTGAGTTCTACTGATGTTTATGCTTTTCAAGAGAGAAAGCATATTCTCCTCTAACTAAAAGTGGCTTTTCATATTTATTTTTATTTTTATTAACTTACATGTGGGGCCTACTTGTCAGTGACTCATATTTTTTTTTGTTAATTTTATTTATAAATCAGAAGCAGTCCACATGTCATAGACTCATTATTTATTAACTAATGATAAAACCTATTTATGATTTTAATTAACTGACAGCTAGGGACCACATGTCAGTCTCTCGGGTTTAAAATGTGTTTTGAAACCGAGAATAGTGTGTGGTCTCACATGTCACTGACTCATTTACTAGACAAGTTTAAAATTAGATTTTTTTATTACATTTTCAGCCGGTCCCACCTGTCATTGACTTACTGTGGTTAACTATTGTTATTAAGCACTAATTAAATTTTAAACATGTGGGTCCCACTAGTAGAGAGAGAGGAAGGAAGGGGATAGGCACATGCATGGCCGAGAGGGAAGAAGCTCACCGGTGGCAAGGCACACGTGGAAGAGCTCGGGGAGCCCAGAAATGGATAGAGGGAGTCCATGCGATGCCAGGGAGGTAAAAGTGGTCGAAGAGGTGGACAAAATTAGCTGTGTGATGGAGATGAGTGGCGGAGCCTCTCGGGTCCGTCATGCACTTCGTGTAGGAGGCATTCCCTAGACTAAAGGAGTGTTGTACTGGAATCAGTGAGTCCAGGCAATGCTATTGGGCCAAGCACGGGACCTAGGGTCACCGGAGGCGTGTCGACAGCATGCAACCATGGTAGCGCCATGAGTGGCTAAGGGGAAATCGCACTAGGGACTCACCATTGTTAAATTGACGCACTCATGAGAATGGCTCACCACGACCATGAGGGTGTAGAAGATGAGGCCGAGGAGGCGCAAAGGAGGTCCATGATGGCATCTCACCACAACAATGGAGGTGCTACAAGAAGTGTCATGTTAGGTTACTGAGGTGCTGACGATGGTGTAGACGTAGGGAATCGAACCGAGGCTTGCCAAGTTTTAAAGAAGAACAGAAATGGTGGCGGCGGCCACAAATGGGGAAAATGAGAGTGAAGCTTGGATTTAGGGCGAGATTGCCTGCATTGTGTGAGGGGTTAGCATCAATGGAGTGTAGACCACCTTATGATGCGATCAGTTTGGGCTCGGACTCACCAGAGTGACGGGAACACGTTGGCGAGCTCGAGTACGCTCTAGAGATGAGGATGAAGGCGAATGCGATCGAGCTACAAGATTTCCAAGGCTACATTATGGTTGGAGTGATGTGAAGTTGACATGTCATCATCTTCTTTGCCTCTAGCGGATGCGCTCGTTCCAGGCCACCGCACAATCCTTGTTCCAATGAGTTTTTCTCTTTTTCTTTCATGTCACTTTGTGTTCCACCATTCACCCGTGCAAACTCATCAACCCATCGCATGTTGCTATAGTGGATTCTCGGGTTCAAGCCATCATCTTCATTTCGGCCGTCGCTGCCATTTCCACCAATACCCACCATTTGGTAAGCCCCAAGATTGACCGTGGTATTTTTCATCATCCCCGCATCCTACTCAATCTCTCTGTGTGCTTTGTTGCAGTCCTTTCCCTCCGAGGTGCTCCACCACTGTGAACCCTATTGCCACCGCCCTACTCATTGTCACCCAGTCATCACTATCACCTCTGTCCTCGTTGATCACAAGGGTAGGTCCCTAGAGACCCAAGGTTACTTCTACACGGTTCTTTTCCCCCGATGGTTCCTTCTCTCATGCCAGCGCTGGTAGCAATCTCCTTCCCCTCCATTGGTGCCGCCCGTTCTTGGTGACCCGAGCAGGACCAACATCTCACGCATCTCCTAGAGTATCATCTCACATCCCTCGCTGTTTGTTTCAGTTCGTTCTTGGTAGAGGTCGGTTATTGATTAAATCGATAGTGCTGTGTTTAGAATCAGATTGCATTTAGATCAAGGCCGAATTAGGATTTGTGATCTCTTAGAGAGTTGTTACTTCTCTGTCACCTGAATCCGAGTTATGGTTTGAGAGTTAAGGCCATTTGTTTACTACTGTTTAGAACCCCGTTAATTCTTAGCAGTCACTTTGTGTAGCAAATTGAACATTGTTAAGCTCCGAATCAGGAATCCTCCCTATTATTAAAATTATAGCTTATTATCTTAGCTTTCCATAGCCACCAAGAACACCAAATTCCAACATACGGATCAAAAGTTATGATAGTTTCAATCTTGCTGCATAGAATTCTGACGAGATTGACCTGTTAATTTGTCTTCTAAATTATAATGTTGTTAGAGGCAAATTCAGGGTTGCCACCCAACTAGATTTTTTATAACATTTCATAACCTTTCCATATTATCAAATAACGCCCTAATCGGGTTGTAGATCAAGAGTTATGCTATGTTCTTTGGTTATCTCACCAACTAGAATGTTGAATTTATGCTTGTTAAGTCTCTCTAGGAGTTGGGCTCACCTCGTTCGAGTCGAGTTAATAGTTATGGTCTTTTCCGTGCGCCCGGCATGATTCCGCCACCTCATGCCAGGACTTGGATCCCCGTATTTTGTTGAATGCGGGCTTAGGTGATTTCTTGTGGGTGTGTCACTAGCTATACTTAGGTATAAGCCACATTCATCATGCCTATTCGCCTTGGCCATGGCCTCATCATCAACCCCACCTTTCGTTTTGTAATTTTCCGTCGTCGTGCCCACGTCGTTCCTTCTTTTGTAGTAAGCACCGCCAAGCCCGCCTTCGCTTTCTGCTCTAATTCGCTCTCTCTTTCTTTTTTTTTTGCCAGCAGACCCACCATGATACGGTGCTTAGAGTTGTTTTTAAAAATCAGGTTAGGAGTTAATTAGATGTTAGGATCGCTTGAGCTACTGCGCTAGCCTCTCTACCATGAGTCATTGACAGGGTGGATCCACCTGCCAGGGCGATAAATCCCATTTTAAAAAGTAAATTAGTAGCTACTGGAAATTAGTGACTAATGAGTCAATGACATGTGGGGTCTATTCATTGCTTTTGTAATTAAAATGTGATTTAAAACATGAGAGACTAACATGCAGGGCCCACATGTAAGAAACTGATTTTGATAACAAAAAACGTTAAAATGGAAAATATGCTTTCTATTTTTAGTAGAATACATCTTCTCAGTTAGAAAGCGTAATATCGGGAAATACGTCTTTGATGTCACCCCTTTTTATATTTTCTAGGATTTTATTAACCAAACGAAATTCAAAAGCTTATAACTTTTGCATCTGAACAAATTAAGTGAAACTTGTTTATAAATTTTTCTAAAATCATTCTCTTTCATACTCTGCAAAATTTTTGTATTTGGTCTATGTTTGAATTCTTTTGGATCTTATTTGTGTTATTTGCCTATATACGTGTAGATACTCACATTCCAGAATATTTTGCCAACGAACCAGAGCAAGAACCAGCACTCAACGAGCAATCCAAGCACCCCCCCCTTTGATCATATCGTACCCATATTTCAATGTTATGTATGTTTTTTACAATTATGTATGCATGTGTGTATTTTTGGTAAAAATGCTATGTCGGTAAGGTTGGTAGTTAAATCCTATTTGATGCATTACCATGCCTTGATAAATTTATATCCTCATTGTTGTCACCAAAGTAATTTTATCCCCAGTAGATACTATTAGTTGTGGGGATTGTAGATTGCACAGTAGATGAAGCTTAGCCATGCTAATATCGATACTAGATGTGATAGTCTCGAAAACTGATAATTACTCAAAATTGGGAGACACTAATTATTATGGTCTAGATGGAGTCACCTCTGATAATTTGGTAACAAATAAAATTTGAAAGCTTGTTTTAGACTTGGGCGTATGTGAGTATGGACCAGTGCAGTTGCATGAGAGTTTAGTCAACAGTTATCTCGCCCGGGTGACTAGGGACCGATTGTTTGTGCCATAGACCAAACTATATCCATGCAAACCACATGTGCCTATATGGGTAGGCCCTAGCATAATAAGTCGTCATGTTCTAATAATCAAACCGCAAGTAGTAGACGAAGGAAGGTAGCCTTAGGCAAGATATATCCAACACAACGTTGAGCCTTGGAATGTTGGAGAGCACTCATATTCTAAGGATTGATCAACGGGTGGGTTTGTTGTTAGGATAGGTGATGTAAAAGCTTTGTCATAGACTCTCAATCGGGTATAGATGGTATCGCGTGAAATGCATGGCATGGTGGGATGTATATGTCATGTGGGTAAAGTTGTACGACCTCTGCAGAGTGTAAATATATTCGAATAGTCGTGTTCTTGGTTATGGACATCGCTTGATTACATCAAACACTAGTAGTTTTTATGTTTTTGCAAATGAGCCAGGAAAGGTATGGATGAGGGAAAACATGTGATATGCGGTCGACAAAGGGGTATTTGTCACTATTTTGGTTTTAGGGCAGCAAGCCCTTGGTTCAATTATCGTTATTTATGCTATGTTACTTACTTCTTAAACAACATCAAATGCTCTTACACTTGCTGTTGCAATCTACTACTTATTATTGCAAATAAAAAGGAACATGTTGTGCTAAATCAAAACTAGACCAGCTAGCCACCTTTGTCTAAGCTTGCATGCTATTATACTTTGCTTAAAAGTCATGTGGAGTACATCATTGTACTCACGATTGCTTGTTGAACATATTCAGAGGATATGGAAGAAGACTCGTTGAAAATTTTACTTTTACGCAGCAGGTTTTGGTGGCGATTATACGGAGTTCTAAGGTTTCACCGGTTGGTTTCTTGTTGGAAGAATGAGGCACACTTACTGGTTTTGATGTCTCTTTTATCTACATTTCCGCTGAACATTTATTACTATGTGAACTATTTGACTGAGTCGGCCCTTGTGTTGTAAACCTCGCATGTAGGCGTATGTTCGGTTCTTAAATATATGCACTACTTTGTTTAATTTATCGTGTATGGATGTGATATGTCAATGTTGGATGTGTGTGCTTGCATGTGAGGACTGGGGTATTTAACTTGTAATACTTAAGCATCCAATTGATCCTAGTATTACAAATCAAATATCCTGCCCTCGATGTATTGTGTACCTCACAAGAACGGTACACATGCACCTCACAAAACAATATCAGAAGCAAAGCCATACAACAATATTACAATACTGTAGTCTCAAAAGGTTACAACATAATCATTATACAACTTCAGTTTTTATACATACGGCCGATCGGCCAAATAGCAATAATAAGAGTCAAGTACACAGCGGAATACCAAAAGCCATAAGACAGCACAAAAGAAAGCCGACCGGCTTCCCTTACCCACAAGGCAACCTGATCGGAAGCCCATCGAGCTAGTCGTCGTCCTCGTAGATAGTCTCACAATGATTGACCCCTTGGGGGTCAACCTCATCTGAAATTGCAGCAACCAGGTTGAGTTCAAAGTTGAACTTGCAAGACTTACAAGCCAAAGAATATTTAGATGCATTCATGTATCAAAGGAAGGCTACTACACTAGCCAATTTTCAGCATAAAGTAACATTTCATTTGAAGTACAAGTAGTAGATTGAAATGGCAAGTGAGCAAACATTTTTGATACTTTAAATAATAGCGAGTAAACAATATTAGACAACATCTAAACAACAATAGGTGGCTACCCCGCAGCTCACAAACATAGCATGAGACCATTCTCAATGCCACCCGAACAAGTTTTTAAGTTTAAAGTTCCAAAACGTTAAGTCTAACTCCTGCAAATCCAATCCCAAGCGTGTCCATAACCTAGGATGAGGCTATTCGAATAGTTTATACCCTGCAGGGGTGTACCAATGTACCCACATGCCAGACCGCCCTTTCGCCACGCGATAAAGCACACTTCCTTAGGTATGCCGGCAAGGTTAAGTCATACGAGACGTTTCTAATATAATGTATTAACTACGAGTTGCCCATATGGATAAAAACCCATACGTTGTGTCGGAGTTATCGGTAAAGCCTCGGTCAACTACCCCTCGGGGTAAAGCCTCGGACAACTATGGATGCTCCTCGGTGTGGAGAACCTAGACGGTTTTTGTTGAAAACGGTCTGTGATATTTCAAAATATCACGAGCGACTATTATTAAGAATACGTGATACTTCACGAGCGGTTTCATAATGAACCGTCGTGATATTACCTCTTCACAGATGGTTTTAGTGCAGCGATAACCGCAGGCGGTCGTAAAACCAAAACCGCTCAGTGATTGCATATATCTGAGCGGTTTTGGTCAACCGTCTGTGATGAGGCGTCCAGTATTAGCCTTTTTGTAGTAGTGCAGTCCGCTGCAACAAGCCATATACACATAGTAATGCTGCACCTACCTAAGTATAACAATCTCTGGCTGTTGTAAAATCTTTGTCTCGAAATGCAAAGTCACCCCGTTTCCATGCTTCCAAAATATCCCTCATTTGTTGTGTCCATTCTTGGAAAGATAGCTACAGCATGGAAACTGATGAAGACACAGACCCACAGGAAGAAAAGGATAGAACTAGAATGCAGTGTGGTCTTTAATTTACCTCATTAGTCCCTTCATCATCTATGTAATGCATCGAGACTTAATGCGTTGAGACTAGAATCTGATGGATGGCAGTAAGGTCCATCCTGGAACAAGCTTCTCCCATGGGAGAAAGAGGGTTCTGTGGAGTAGGACTAGGAGGTGCCTTTGATTCCACTTCAGGCTTTGGAACTCCAAACATCACATAGGATGGCATATATACACAAATTGATTAACATTTTGCAAACATAACATTTTGAACACAACTAGGCCAATGGAATCTCTCTGTGAAGCAGTGCAGTAGAACATGTATTATATACTCTCTGCCAAAGTGGCCATATGTTGAGGACATTGCCTGTCCAGTAATACTATCATTTATTAAGTCATCACCAACAAATGATTGAACATTACGAAGTTATTACATTATAGGGCTAGGAATTCAACAATATCACACGGTTACTTCACATGTAGACCAAAGGGCTTGAAAGGCCTCCAGTTCCTTTCTATTCAAAAGAAACTACAAAAGTTTGGAATGCATAGACAGTTACTTCACATAGGAAAATATTTCAAAAGAACATATAAGAGTTACTCTCAAGTACATAACTGCAATGTCAAGAAACGCCATGTTAATGTGGAAGAGACATGAGGGGGAAAGGGAAATACACTGTCATACACTCCACATACGGCAAGCGCTTCTCCCAGTTCTTGCTATATGACAGCACACAGGCTTTGAGAAGGTCTTCCATTACTTGACTCACCCTTTCAGTTTGACCACTGGTTTGAGGATGATAGGCAGTGCTGAAAGAGAGTTCAGTCCCCATTGCTTGATGAAGAAAACTCCAGAAATAGGAAGTGAACTGAGGGCCACGATCGGAGACAATGACCTTCGGTACACCGTGGAGACAACAATTCTGGAGATGTAGAGCTCGGCTAATTGGCGGCCACTGAAGGTGGTTTTGACAGGAATAAAATGAGTGACCTTCGTCAGATGATCAATGATCACCCAAATGGCATCGGACCCATTCTGAGTCCTTGGAAGACCGGTAACAAAATCCATACCGATTTCCTCCCAT
The DNA here is from genome assembly GCA_036346405.1 of Phyllostachys edulis. NCBI lineage: Eukaryota > Viridiplantae > Streptophyta > Magnoliopsida > Poales > Poaceae > Phyllostachys > Phyllostachys edulis. The sequence goes on from CM070556.1 coordinate 35,012,471, forward strand.
TTCCATTGGGAATAGGCAGAGATTGAAGGGTACCAGCTGGCTTCAAGTGCTTGGCTTTGACCCTTTGGCAAATGTCACATTCAACAACATACTGTGCAATTTGCCTTTTCATTTTGCTCCACCAGAATGTCTTCTTCAAATCCTGGTACATCTTGGTACTACCAGGATGTATAGAAAACTTGGAGTTATGAGCCTCTTTTAGAATTAGCTTTCTCAACTGGGGATTTGAGGGTACCACTAAACGGGTGCCATACCGAATGATACCTCGGATGTCTTCAAAAATTCCTTGGCTTTACCTACCTTCAAATTTTCCTTGATTTCGGCTATCTCAGCATCACTTTTCTGAGCCTTAAGGATCTGATCCTCAAGTGTGGATTTCACTTCTAAGGTAGCGAGAAATCCTTCTTCAACCATCTCAAGACTTAGGCGCTGAAATTCAGCACACAAGCCTTTAGCAAGAGGTGCTACCGACAAGCAGTTGCACTACGATTTTCTGCTCAAAGCGTCAGCCACTACATTGGCTTTGCCTGGGTGATAATGAACACCCATATCATAGTCCTTGATTAGTTCAAGCCATCTTCTTTGTCGCATATTCAGATCAGCTTAAGTGAATATGTACTTTAGGCTCTTATGATCACTATAGATCTCGCAACGATTACCGATGAGGTAATATCGCCAAATCTTCAAAGCATGGACTACGGCTGCCAATTCCAAATCATGAGTCGGATAATTTACTTCATGAGGCCTCAACTGCCTGGATACATACGCCACAACTCGGCCCTCTTGCATGAGAACACAACCAAGTCCATGGCGAGATACATCGCAATAGATATCAAAGCTCTTGTGAATATCTGGTAGAGTGAGAACTGGAGCTTTGGTCAGGAGTTCTCTCAAAAGCTGAAAACTTTCTTCACACTCGGCTGACCATTCAAACTTTTTCTCCTTCTTCAAAAGCTGAGTCAAAGGTCTTGCAATATTGGAGAAATTTTCAATGAACCTACGGTAATAACCCGCCAGTCCAAGAAAACTTCGAATGTCAGAAACACTTTTGGGCTAACCCCAGTCTAGTACATCTTGTACCTTTCTTGGATCAACAGTGATACCACCTTCGAATAACACATGCCCCAAAAAGTGGACTTTCTTGAGCCAGAACTCACACTTGCTGAACTTTGCATACAGTTGATGCTTACGAAGTGTTTCCAACACAAGCCTCAAATGATGCTCATGCTCTTCATCAAACTTGGAGTAAATGAGAATGCCGTCAATGAACACGACAACAAATTTTTCCAAGTAATCCATGAATACCAAATTCATGAGATTCATGAAGTATGCTGGAGCATTTGTCAGACCAAAGGACATGACAGTATACTCTTACAAACCGTAGCGAGTAGAGAATACTGTCTTAGGAATGTCCTCAGTGAAAAGCATCTAGGCCCCTAAAAATTGTTTTGGTAATTAATGACAATATGTGAATATGGGATTAACAAGTTTATTGAGTATTTACAAGGTTAAGTCCCATTAGTGAACTTGTTGACGCAAAGATGCATGCCAAAGGAGAAAATGAAGATCCACAAGGCTTAAAGACAAGGTACTAGTAGTCTAGATTCCTTTTCTATTTTACCGGTCTTGGGAGTTTGGTTGGAAGACTGGATTATAGGATAAACGCCGTACTATTAAGAGGGATCATGGCTAGTAGCTTGATAGCATATTCTTGTGCCATATGGATCAATTCACGATCATGCATGCATTTGAATTTTAACTTGAAAATGATTTGAAAAGTTCTAAGTCTTACTGTTCAAAATCGGTAGTACCGTGATTCTACTTGCGGTCGTATGCAACTGATGTGATATGACCGGACATTACTCGGCGGTAGTACCGCATTTTGAAGGAACGACCAATTAAGTGTTGAAGCGGAACAATCGGGTCCTTGAGCAGTCGTCTGCATGATCTTGATCTTCCGTATTTTAGTTGGCGGTTCAATAAAACCAGAAGCGTTGCAAATTGCCTCAGACTTTCTCATGGAAATCGGTCGTACCGCCTGTGACTATCGGTCGTTCCGATTTTTATGAGGCGGTTCAATAAAAACAGAACAAGTGTAAAATCTGCTCAGAAACTTATCTGGAAATCGGATGTTCCGTTTTTGGGAACGGTCGTGCCGTCCTGCGGTCATTCCGATTTTTATATGGCGGTACAAAAATTCCAGAACCATTGCAAACCTTGAGTAAATCGCGAAACCCTACAAACGGTCGTACCGCTTCGTAAAGCAGTACGGCCAAAATCGGGCGTGCAGCGCGTTTACTGCGGTCGTTCCGACTGGGAGTTAAACGGCTAGTTTTTCTTTTTATAATGCTTGTTCTAGCCATTGGTATGCTTTCGATCGGAGGTGCGATCATACCGGCAGTATGCTGTGATCGTTCGATTTTGTCGACTTCTCTGGTTTCGTTTCCAGCGGTCATAATTGCTTGTGGGGTTATAAATACCCCCCTAGCTGCTCAAGTAAAGGTGGCGATGCCCATTTTGACATTTATAGAGCCTTGAGAGCCTTTGCATTCACTCAACACTCAAAACACTCTTGTGCATTAGTTGTGAGCTTGTTGAGATACATTCAAGTGCATTCATTCTCCTAGTTGATCCATGTGCACTTGAGTGCCGTCAAGTGAAGACTTTGATTTATTACTCTTGGAGTGTTGCCGCACTCCTAGACGGTTGGCGGTGGAGCACGGTGATCTCTTCGAAGAAGATTGTGAAGAGGCCCGGTGCAAGCTTGTGAGTGGTTCGGTGTTCACCATCTCCGGAGCGGAGGAAGAACAACCATAGTGACTTGAGGAAAGGCTTAATTCGTGGAGCCGGCTTGAGACATCAAGCTCCCTCAACGTGGACTAGTGAAGACCGGTAAGTCTTCGATACCACGGGAAAAACATCGTCATGTCTTTGTGGTTATCTCTAGTCTTTACCTTCCGCTTTTATATTTCTAGCTTATTATTGTGATTAATTTGTTTAGCTAGAAGTATAACTTGTTTAGACTAAGTTATTAATTGGGTAAATTGTTAATTTGTTAAAAAGTTTAAAAACCTCCTATTCACCCCCCTCTAGTCGGTTATCCTTGATCCTACACTCAGCCCTAACTTTGATCTAATGATAGCCCGAACGCAAATCAATCTTGGAAAAGACTCGGGCTCCAGTCAATTGGTCAAAAAGATCATCGATACGACAAAGAGGATACCTGTTTTCGACAGTGACTTCATTTAACGGACGGTAGTCTACACACATCCGCAAAGTCTTGTCTTTCTTCTTGACAAAGATGGCCGGGCACCCCCAAGGTGAGGAGCTCGGTCGGATAAATCCTTTGTCAAGATATTCCCCAAGTTGTTTCTTCAATTCAACTAGCTCATTGGGAGGCATCCAATAAGGTCTTCTGGATACTGGAGCAATACTGGATACTAGCTTGATCACGAACTCCACTTCCCGATCTGGGGGCATGCCTGGAAGATCTTCAGGAAAGACATCCGAATACTCACAAACTATTGGTACTGACTCCAAGGTAAAGGTGGCATCAGCTTTTAGAGCACAAAGAAGAGATTCGGCAGTCTTGGAATGAAAAACAACTTGGATGCCGTTTTCATTAGTCACAGAAATGGATCGCTGAGCACAATTAATTTGCCCCTGATTCTTGGACAGCCAGTCCATTCCCAAGATGACATCCAATCCTTTAGAATCTATCACAATCATATTTGAAGTGCCACGGGTAGGCTACACTAGCGCAAATTAATAAAAATTCTACAGTAAACCAAGATCCTTTGTAGTTATAGATCACGGTCTTACCACTAGACGCGCAGGTGCGGAATTGATGCAGCACGTCGGGGCAGAGTAGTCGTACTAAGTTGATGCAGCACGTCGGGGTAGAGTAGTCGTACTACTTCCTCGTCCTCGTCGCGGCGTCCCACGTACAGCTCCTCTCTTGCGGTTCGTCCAGCGCTACTGATCTGGCGCCTCAAAAGGTATCCACGTCACGGGAGGAAGCGTCGCCGCGCCGGACTACTAGATCGCCATGGCGACTAGGGCGTGGGAGGGGTGGCGGCCAGGGTTTGATGGTGTCACGAAAAACTCATCATCAAACCTGTGCGCCCCTTGCCCTCCTTTTATAGACGTCCTTACAATGGGCTTCTACTAATAGAGGCCCATTAGGACTCAATGCCCAGTCTAATTCGGATCCAATCCGAATTGAGGCTTCACTTATAAGTGTGTGACCCTATAGGTTCACGTATGTTTAGACATGGCAGTATACATACTTGGTCAATAGTTGGTAGCGGTCTCTAGCAAGGCGTGCCAACTCCTAAACGCGTACACAAAGATCATATCGGATGAACCATCACAACGTTATGTACATGCCAATCCCTTTGCCTCACGATATTCGATTAGAGCTCCAAGCGACCACTCTTTCTCGATCTGTGATTGGAATCCCTTACTAGGTTAACTCTTAACCTTAAGTAGCATGGCCATGCATTTACGGATCCGATCACTCGAGGGCCCAGAGATATCTCTCGGTAGAGAGGGCAAATCCCATCTCGTGACCATGCCTCATGACATGCTTCATGACAAACCCGAAAGCTACCTTTATAACTACCTCACATTGCAGATAGCGTTTGATAGCCCCTAAGTAGGTCGATTCACATCTCAAGTACATGCGACAATCTCGTGTCTAAGGACAAAGGCGTACACATTGTGTAGAGAGAACCATAAGTATAATTGTTATGTCTCATGTTGGGTCGGTCCAACCCCATGTTCTAAACATGTGTCCACATTATTGGTTTGACATCTCCATGTCTATGACACGTGAAACATGGTCATCAACCGATACATGTGCTAATCCATCATTCACATGTGTCCTCACATGAACTCGATTAGGGACAATCTTTAGAATAACCATACAAGTGAAGAGTTTCACAAACAAGTCACATACTTGTTAATCAACACAAAGGCAATATTCAAGGAACATTTATTAAATCATGGATACAGCGAAATATCATCATCTCTATGATTGCCTCTAGGGCATGTTTCCAACAAGATTTGCCAAAAATTTGACCCCAAGGATCTCTATGTTGACACCACAACAAATCTGATCAGTTCTAAAAACCGAACCAGGTGACTTAATAATCTGTAGTGGGTGGAGTGTATGCATGTCTAGCGATGTTGAACAACAAGCTGACTCTAACAAAAGAATGGGATGCTCGAGATCAAATAAAACAATAGGCTGGACTGAAATTAACACGGAGCATCTGAGAGAACGACATCGAGCATCGATCGCCTCTTCTGCGAAATCTTATTCACATGACCTCGGGCATGAGCCGGATCAACCTTGACAGGTGGCCTTTGAGGTGGTGCTGTTCGTACAGATGCTAGAGGAGGACGAACAGGAGGCATACCACGTTGCCTCGCCAAACAATTATTGGCATAATGTTCCGGCCGACCACAGTGAAAACAGATAACTCCAAGTTTGACGTTGTTGACATGCTGAGGCTGATTCCCAGCAGCTCTTGGCTAGCCGGTAGGTGGAGGTGGACGAGGTGCAAACACTAGCGGCCTCGGTGGAGTTGGAGCTGGTGCTCGAGGAGGTAGAGGCTGCCATACGCTGACCTCGTGAATCGCCACTAGTCTGCGATCTATGCAGACCCTCTTTAAGCTTTAAGTGCCTCATCCAAGGCCTTGCTCTTGCTTTCGGAGATGATGGCCTTATTGACCAGATGCTAAAAATTTCTGAAGTCATGAACTGCTAATGACATCTGTGGCTCCTCAGTCAAGCCATTCATGAATCGGTTTTGACGACGAAGGTCAGTCGAAACGTCATCAGGTGCATACTACGCAAGGAAGTTGAATTCATGGAGATATTCAGTCACAGCTTTCTGCCCTTTCTTAAGAGCGAGAAATTCCTGCTACTTAATCATCACAACTCCCTCAGGAATGTGTTATTCACGAAATGCTTCCTTCACTTACCCAGATTGCTCCCTTTGAGTGAGGATCCTTCACTTACCCGGGTTGCTCCCATTGAGTGAGGCATTCGCAGTTGTGTTAGAAGGCTTTGCTCCCACTCCTCGGAGATGGGAGCCCCTTCGGACATGTCGGTCCCTTGGCTCTGTCTGCACTCTTTAGCCTACCTACATGCAAGGCTAGTTTTTCGAAGACTTAATCAGTTAAGGCCACCCTCATAATAGCATGTGTGGTTGTACATAAGTCTTAGATCTGGATTTGCTAGCGTCCAGGTCCTTAACTGACCCAAGCGAGAATCACCCCCTATCTACGAGTGAGAGTCCTTCCCCACTCTTTTTAGAATATAATATAACTCGCCCGTGTCCAAAACTATGTTTTGCATTTTGTTTTTATTGAAAATAACAAAGGCACACCCCTTTGGACATTTTCATAAATCTCCCAAATTCACATTTATCATATTGTCCTTTTACATCTCTTTCTGGAAAAACTATCGTTCTAGTGAGAATTTGTGCAATAGCTCACACTTCAAAATTTCCAAAAGACATTATATATTGTCTAACCCATATCCTAATGTTAACAAAGTAGGGATATCAACATGTCAAAAGAATTCATGCAACAAATAGGATTTACAGCTACCAACATCCCAAACATAGCAGTTTCATGTTGATCATACGCGCGTGCAATAATAGATTTGCAAAACAAAGTGCAATAAGTAAAATACTAGGATCAATATGATCAAAGGGGGTACTTGCCTTGCTTTTGCTTATGTTGTTCAGAGAGTGAGGTCGCTTGATCGTTGATGATCTTGCTCACGTATTCTAGCGTCTATTCGAAAGAACCAGAAACAAAGTACAAATGGAGAAATAAATCCAACAGAAAGCAAATCTAAATATTATTGCATATTCTGGTATAGTATGATTTTAGATGAATTTAGCAAAAAAGATTTATTTAATTCTGAGTTCGTATGTGTAAGTTATTAATGTTTTGATTTGAGGTTGACTTGATACCGGTTTATTGAGAGTTTCTTACCATGACTTGCATAGGAGGTCTAGCTTATTTTAATAATTCATTTTGTTAGTATTTCCTATTTACCGAGGAAGTTCCATGTTTTAAGTGTGTCCTTTTCATGGTCATTATCATGACTAGGCTTAAACTAAGGTACAACCATTACACTAGGTTAACTTCTAACTAAAATATATACTAATGATTTTTAAATCTCTTATTGCTTTACTAATTTCTATCAATCATCTCAAAGACCTAGTACCACTATTACTATTGTCATGTTCATGACATAAGGTTACTATTGTTTAACTAACCGTATAGTCTTATTCTTGACTCCTAGTTCATTTTACTCTTTTAGATTAATGGTTAATGGCTAATCATACTTTCTAATTAATTTAATTTGGCACTTGATATGGCTCTATTACATTATCACATGGGTATTGTATTCCAATCTTGCATCTTATTAGTTCTTGCTACTCAGTTGATCAGAGTTCATTGCTTACTAGCCAACTGACCTCTAATCACCCTTACTATTCATCTTAAGTTACTCTCCAATTTAAACATGTAACTCTAGATTAATATTCAATCCCAGGTTAAACACTCACAAGTTAACTACTTGTCCCGAATAACTATTCCTTACTACATGTCTTCAGATCAACTTGCCTCTGATAGATTGAGGTCTAAAGCTAATAGAATCACTAAAACTCCTAACTACTTGTATTAACCATGTCATTTACCTACTGTTATTTTTTATTATCTTCAAGTTCTCTTCTCTGTTCTTACAAATGGAATTATGTCTCTACTGATGAGCTACTAATTAACTTATCCTCAAATATCAAGTTTCGATTTGGTCAAAGTATTTGAGTGGCCTAAGTAACAGTTCTAACTAATGGTATTAGCAATCTCATTGTCCTTCTGTTATTTCAGGTTTGCACCTAGAATACCTTCTCTATTCAACATTCCTTCCAATTTACTTTTCTGTATTGTCAACAAATATTTTCACTAATTCAGTTATACATTGATTGATTTTGAGTGATCAAATAGTTCATTACAACTCCTAGCTGAAAGTGCTAACTGAATCAATAACCTTCCTAAGTACTAGCCTCAGCATTGACATTAGCCCATTGCCCAAATCCATTTATCTTCATATTACCTTCTCTGCTCATGTATTCTACAATAGTCAACCTTCTAAACTGAGGTGCTATTAACTATCTATCTTAATTAATCATCTGTTAAACAAGTTTGAGTGATCCAATAGCTAATTGAATCCATTGCATTTCTTACTACTTGTATTGGAAACGACAATAGCTTACGGTTATTTGATTATACTCATACTGTCCTATCTGCTCAAACATTCTTCTACATGAATTTTTCTTATTTGAAGTATTTTTAACTAAATCTTCTTGCTAATTCCAGCTTAAAATTCCTGTTAACTCAATTGAGTAGTTCAGTTATTAGTCATAGGATTAGTCAACAGTTTGTTTTATAAGTAGCCCCACTATCAGCCACGGAGATGGACTCACAGAGACAAAGCACCAGGCAGAGCGGCTGCGGGTGGCTAGGGGCATCGCTCATCGCCAGTGGTTGGGCGGCGGCGTGGTGAGGCGACCACAAAAATGGGTTGTCTAGACATAGGGGAACCTGCAAGTGGTCTCGGCTTGGCGGGAGGTGCACCGGAGTGAGCGCGCGATGATGAGCGGCGGTCGACCGTGGGGGTGGAAGGTGGTTGCGGCACTCGGGTGAGGTTGTGGTCAAATTGGTGGAAGCATAAGTATAAGTAGGTCATGGGGGACTCACTGCAGTGGTCGCCGAGGTCGGGGAGATGCCGAGGTGAGCCGGCGGCGGAAGCCTCCGGCGGCATGGCCGATTCAACGTGGCGGCGGTCCTGGAGAGAACGAGAGAGCAAGTGAGTGCTTAGAGAAGGTAAAGGGTGATTAGAGGGTACTCTCGGGTGAAGGAATTGAAGGGAAGACCGCCGGATCAATGGTGGTGATGGTGGAGGCGAATTCGGCTGGAATCAAAGAAGAAAGGGGGCGTGCGGCTCCTTGGTGGACGAACCTAGAAATTTCTTGAGGGGTTAGGCTCCTGGAGCGATGGGACATGGCGTGATGCGGTTTAGGGCGGCTAGGAGCTCGCTGGAGCAACCAGAGTGTTTGGAGGCGGTTTGGCGGCGCGGCCAAGCCCGAGAATGGCATTCAGAGCTTTGAGCTCGATTTGGTTTGGGAGAAGTGAGAAATGAAGAAAGGGGTTGGGAGAGATGAAGAAGAGGAGGTTAGGCAGCCAATGCTCGGCTTATATAGAGGAGAGGGCGGAGGAGCCGATGGGGAAATAGCCGGCATGGGTGATGCTCGGCCGAGTGCGCTGGTCGTGGGTGCGTGGCGCGCATGCGGTCTACCCGGAGGCGTCGTGGTGGGAGCGGCCTAGCACCGGGATGGGCAAGGGTTGGAAACCACGAGCGAGCCATCCAAAACTAGGGGCGACTGTTGCGCTATCATGAGTGTGTGCGGCGCGTGGCCATGGCCGTGAATATTGGGTTGATGGCATGGAGAAGAAGGGCTACTGATGGGCCCGGTCAATAAGGGGGGAAAGAAGTTATGATTTTCTAGAATTTTTCAGAAAAGCTGAGAGCTTTGCGAATTTATTTGACATATAAATGTAAGTCCAAAAATTATGGAAATTTTGGAATAGGTTCCTGACATGATGTAGATTACTATGTAATTTTTTCAAAATTTTATATGCTATGTATTTTTTATTTGTTATTTATTCCCAAACTGACCCAGATGAGCTGAATTCTGACAAAGATATCAGAGCAGACACCAATTCTTGGAGTGTGGGTCTAAATCGATGAGGGTTGGTGGCCAGTGCGACTGCAAAGGACACATGAAATTATTAGCGATTGAAGAATTCAAATTTGAATGCTTTAATTTTGTAGTAAAGATGCATAAATAATTCAATTTTAGTAATGTTATTTATGGGCCGTCGTAACAATCAAAGGCCGTGAGGGATTCGCCTTTTTCTAGTAGTGAAATATCATCCTACCGTGGGCGGCACATAAATAATTCAATTTGAATGCTTTAATTTTTGTACTTTCTATTAGATGTAATTGATTGATTTGCACATTAAATGCCTTGGAGATGCGTCATACTGAAATGAACTTTAAGCCTTTGTTTCCTTTCTCAAGGTGTATTATTGGAAATAAATCCAGCGAGTATATCATGAGTGTGAGTGTGTGACTGTAGAGGACGCATAAAGTCTTAGCAATTTAGGAATTCAAATAAATGAACGAGATTTTTTATTCTAATGTTACCAACGATTGTTTAATGTTAATAATCTATAAGCTTTGTCACATACGATTTTTGCTGAAATAGGAGAGAGAGGAGGAGAGAGTGTAGTGGTCTTTTTGAAGAGACAAACATATAGATAACACAAAACAACATAGTATGAGTTAGTATTACCTGTAACAAATATTTTATAATTAAAATATTGTGAGGTTTCATAAAAACAAACCTAAAAGACAATCTACTGTAGAAGTTGTCAATGCTATTATATCTAGATAACATAGAGGAGTATATAGACATGAGTCGTCTATGCCACCGTAGACTTTCTAAGTCTGGTTTTTCGATGCCATTGATTGTTTACGCATTAACGTCGGACTCGGAGCAGAGGTGGGTGTTTGAGCAGTATTTTTCGGTTCTTTACTTCGTAATTTTAAAATTTTCGGTTCGGATATCGGTAATTCGGACTCGGAGTACGCTGTTCAGCCTGTTCTCTTCTCTGGCCTAATCCCGAGCGGACTCGGAGTCGACGAGAGAAGGTCATCATATACACCAGCCCAAGCTGCGGTGTGGAAGTCCCACGAGCCCAGAAAGGAATCGGCGTCCTCTCAAACGCGAACTCGAGCAACCAGACCGAAGCGGTGAGGACGAGACAAGTGACGGACGAGAGGTGAATCGAGCGATGGCGACGGTGGCGACGGACATCTCCAAGCCCTCTACGCCGCCGGCGAACGGCGGCGAGCTGTCGACCGCGGCGGCGAAGCGGAGCCGCGCCGGCGGGGAGGGGCTGCGGCAGTACTACCTGCAGCACATCCACGACCTGCTGCTCCAGATCCGGCAGAAGAACGACGACCTCGACCGCCTCAAGGCCCAGCGCAACGACCTCAAATCCCGAGCTCGGATGCTTTGGGAAGAGCTGCAGCGGCTTCAAGAACCGGGCTCGTACGTCGGGGAGGTTGTGAAGGTTATGGGAAAGTCAAAGGTTCTAGTGAAGGTGCATCCGGAAGGCAAATATGTTGTGAATCTTGATAAAAGCGTCGATATCACAGAGATCACGCCATCGGCAAGAGTTGCTCTTGAGAACGACAGCTACAAGCTTCATCGTATCCTGCCCAGCAAAGTCGATCCATTGGTAAACCTTATGAAGGTTGAGAAGGTTCCCGGTTCTACTTATGATATGATTGGCGGCCTTGATCAGCAAATTAAGGAGATCAAGGAGGTGATCGAGCTTCCCTTTAAGCATCCTGAGCTGTTTGAGAGCCTTGGGATCGCCCAACCCAAGGGTGTCCTTCTCTATGGGCCTCCAGGTACAGGAAAGACATTGCTTGCTCGTGCAGTTGCTCGTCACACCGACTGCACCTTCATCAGGGTGTCAGGTTCCGAGCTGGTTCAGAAGTATATTGGGGAGGGCTCCCGAATGGTTCGTGATCTCTTTGCGATGGCTAGGGAGCATGCACCATCCATTATATTTATGGATGAAATAGACTCCATTGGATCTTCTAGAATGGAGTCGAGAACCGGCAATGGTGATAGTGAGGTTCAGCGCACTATGCTTGAGCTTCTGAACCAGCTTGATGGTTTTGAAGCATCAAACAAGATAAAGGTTCTTATGGCGACAAACAGGATAGACATATTGGATCAAGCTCTCCTGAGGCCTGGCCGCATTGACAGGAAGATTGAATTTCCAAATCCTAATGAAGATTCCCGCTTTGATATCTTGAAGATTCAATCAAGAAAAATGAACTTGATGCGCGGCATCGATCTGAAAAAGATCGCTGAGAAGATGAACGGAGCATCAGGAGCGGAGCTAAAGGCGGTCTGCACAGAAGCTGGGATGTTTGCCCTTCGCGAGACAAGGGTGCATGTCACGCAGGAGGATTTTGAGAAGGCAGTGGCAAAGGTGATGAAGAAGGGTACAGAAGAGAACATGTCCCTGTGGAAGCTCTGGAAGTGAAGCATACATCTCAAAATCCTATCGTTCGCTGTCAGGTTGAAACGGTTTAAGTGAATAGCGGCGTGTTGCCAGATGAGCTGTGGAATTCTTGAATATCTCGAGAACGGGGACTTACAGTATAGTGTAGCAGCTTCTAAGTTAAATTTATTTATTGGATTATCAAGAGATGTGAGATGAAAATTAATCGCTCGGTGATAATGTATGTTATTTTGTTCAAAACAAAAAACAAAGTATCCTCTTAAGTTCTAACCTATCCGGTTGCATAGCGTAACGACAGTGTAGCCAAAGCCCCGGTCGTTAGTCAACCGTATACCCCCTCCTTTAAGAACATATAAAAGATTTTAGAAAGCATGCACTCGAACTTCTTTAACTTTAACTAGTGATATCTAAAAATGTAATTTAGATTGATAATGTGAAAATGGAATCATTAGATTAGTCATAAAAATAATATTCTTGAACAGAGGGAGTAGTAATTAGAAGGAAAAAAATTATATGCCACTGCAAATTTTCTGGATCTTTGTTCTGTCATTACAAGTAACATCTCACTTAGTACGCCACAGCAAAGTTAAAATCTTATCTTTTGTGTCATTGTTAACTAGTCAAGTTGTGAATGAGTTGTGCAAAGACTATTCCACCCCTTCCTTATCCTATAATCTTCCTCCTCTCTCTCTCTCTCCCAAGCTCTTCCCTTTTTGCAACCTCTAAACCTACTCCACTGGTGAGCTCGCCACTGGCGACCCCCTTCTCCTCCCTTCTTTTGTCCGTCGCCACCTTGCTTGAGGAGGGTTGCTACTGCTACGCTGCTAGATCTGTGCCACCCCTAGATCTGCAGTTTAGGACGCCACCTCCATGGTCGTCATCGTCGTTGCCCTTTTTCCCTGTGCCATAGCCCTGTTCTTGCAGTGCCGCCTCGCTCGTGTCCTCGTCGCCTCCGACGTTCCCTTGCTGGGCCACCCGTGTCACCGTAGCTACCTCCTTCACCTGAATTTCACCTCGTCCTCTCCCAAGCCGCCCCATTGCCACAGAGCACTACCGTCGTTGTCCTCCTCGCCAACATCGTCACCAACCTCCCCGATGCCACCTCTGCCTCCGTCAACCTGAAAAACAGAATCACCATCGCCAAGAACATGCAGTGCTCGCATCCTCTTTCCTCTCTGCCACTAGAGTTTGTCGTCGGTGAGTTGCTTCAACTTTTTTCTGCGCCACACTTTTCCTCCTCGTTCGAGCCAACTCAGTCCGTCCCTATGCCAACCGTCACCACCTTAGAGCTCATGTACCGCCTTGTCGGGATGCCGAAGGGCTCAGATTGTGGGGAAGGAACGGGGCGACCAGCCAAGTGGAGGCAGTGAAGAGGAGGGGAGGCGGTGCTTGCGGCGAGGAGGGAGAAAAGGGGAAAGAGTAGGGATGGCAATAGGCCCCATTCCCCATTCCCCGATGGGGAATTCACCTATTATGGGTCGGGGTTATGGCTATTTCTTTTCCCACAGGGATGCTAATATACAAATACAATTTTCCATCGGGTGAAGTGAGGTCGATCACTATATGAGAAGTGTTTACAAAACGCAGGGGATTACAATGAGACGTCAGCTCTCCCCGTGCGGCTTACAAGAGGTATATAAAGAGGTAAAAGGACTTAGAGTCCAAGTAGGAAACTAATCCGCTAATATGGCATATTCTAGATACTTCCATATTAGAAAATTCAGATCCCATACGAATTACAAATCAACAATCTCCACCTTGAGACGAATTTCCTCTTATAGCATAATAACGAATCATCAATCACCAAATGATTCCCCAATAAGATAAAAATCACCGTGTGCCAACTAGTCACTAGGACTAAACTGTAACACCAACTAAGCTTGAGCAAAGCTCAGACTTAGTAATAGGAACTGGCTTTATCATCATATCAGCTGGATTATCATGAGTACTTATCTTGCACACCTTGATATCACTTTGAGCAATAACACCACGAATAAAGTGATATCTCACATCAATGTGCTTTGTTCTCTCATGGAACATCTGATCCTTTGTAAGGCATATAGCACTTTGACTATCACAAAATATAATAGTGTAAGAATTATCTCTACAAAGCTCAGTGTACAAACCTCTCAACCAAATAGTTTCTTTACAAGCTTCAGAAATAGCCATATATTCTACTTCAGTGGCAGATAAGGCAACAGTAGTTTTCAAACTTGCCTTCCAACTAACAGCTCAACCACCAATGGTGAAAACATAACCTATAAGAGACTTCCTCTTGTCCAAATCACCAGCATAATCAGAATCAACATAACCAACAAGTTCATCTCTAGAATTCCCAAACTGCAAACAAGCATTAGAAGTGCTACGCAAATATCTGAAAATCCACTAAACTGCTTTCAGATGCTCTTTTTCCGGATTAGCTATGTATCTACTAACAACACTCAGTGCATGAGATAAATCAGGACGAGAACAAACCATGGCATACATAACAGAACCAACTGTACTGGAATATACAACTCTAGACATGTACTCAATATCATAATCTGACTCAGGACATAAAGCTAAAGATAATCTGAAATGCGAAGCTAATGGAATACTCACTAGTTTTGCATCATGCATATTAAAACAACGAAGGACCTTCTCAATATAACCTTTTTGACTAAGGTATAACTTGCCAGATTACCTCTCTCTAATAATCTCCATACCAAGAATTTTCTTTGTTGCACCTAGGTCCTTCATCTCAAATTCATTACTCAATTGTGCTTTCAGTTTTGCTATTTATGACGTATCTTTTGCAGCAATTAACATATCATCAACATAGAGAAGCAAATAAATAGTTGAACCATTAGTAGTCTTTAAATAAATACAGCTATCATAATCAGACCGCTTAAAATCATGAGAAAGCATAAAGGAGTCAAATCTCTTGTACCATTGCCTAGGAGATTGCTTCAAATCATAAAGAGATTTCTTTAATATACAAACAAGGTGTTCTTTTCCAGGAATGACAAAACCCTTAGGTTGGTCCATATAAATGTCTTCTTCCAACTCCCCATGTAAGAATGCAATTTTAACATCTAATTGCTCAAGTTCATAATCATGCATAGCAACAATATTGAGTAAAGTGTGAATAGAACTATACTTCACAACTAGGAAAAAACATCATTAAAATCAATATCTCAAATCTTACTATAACCTTTAGCAACCAACCTTGCTTTATACCTTGTTGGTTTAGTAGGAGAAATATTTTCCTTTCTTTTCAAAATCCACTTGCAATGAACAGGCTTCTTCTCTTTTGACAATTTCACTAATTCCCAAGTGTCATTCTTTTCAAGTGACTCCATCTCATCATGCATAGCAGTTATCCACTTATTACAATCAGTATAGCTAATAGCCTCAGAGTATAATGAAGGTTTTATATTACCTTCAATTTCTTCTACCACACTCAAAGCATAAGCAACAATATTAGCTTTTTCAATCAACCTCTTGGGTGGATTAATCTCTCTTTTAGGCCTATCAACTGCAAAGAACCGTTGTGGTGGCTGCTCAACAAAAGGAGGATCCTCAACAATAGGTGCATCATGAACAATAATATTTTCCTTATCTGATGTGTTATCTGAACCAACAAAGTGATCCACCTGAACACTTGAATTCTGCTCACTCTCAACAGGAACATTAGTAGGCAGTTTATCATGAAGCATAGCAGATTCATTAACGACAATGTTACTGCTAATCACAACCTTATTTTTTTCAGGATTCCACAAATTATATCCTTTAACACCAGATTTATAACCAAGCAAGATGCACTTAACAGCTCTAGGCTCTAATTTTCCATTATCAACATGAGCATAAGCAGTACAACCAAAAACTCCCAATTCTGAATAATTTGCTGGGGAGCTAGACCATACCTCAATTGGAGCCTTCTTTTCAATTGCAATAGAGGGTGACAGATTAATAAGGTAGCAAGCAGTGGAAGCGGCTTCAGCCCAAAAACGCATATGTAAACCTGCATTTGACAATATGCAACGAGCCTTAGAAATGATGGTCCTGTTCATACGCTCAGCTATACCGTTTTGTTGAGGAGTATGGGGAATGGTGTAGTGCCTGACAATGCATTCAGTCTCGCAATATGATTCAAAATCATTAGAACAGAATTCCATCCCATTATCAGTGTGGAGATTCTTTACCTTCTTTTCAGTTTGCCTTTCAACCATAGTCTTCCACTCTTTAAATGCCGAAAATGCTTCTAATTTATGCTTCAAGAAATAAGGCCACACACTTCTAGAGTAATCATCAATAATTGTTAACATATAACGAACACCTCCTAACGATGTCTTACGACATGGCCCCCATAAATCAGAATGCATATAATCCAAAATACCTTCTGTGGTATGAACTGAAGTATTGAACCTCACCCTCTTGTGTTTGCTAAACACACAACGCTCATAAATTCTTAGCTTACCGATGCTATGTCCATCAAGAAGTCCTTTATTGCTCAATTCTACCAAACCAATTTCACTCATATGCCCAAGACGCATATGCCAAAGATTAGTAGCATCAGAATTAGATAATGAACTTGAAATTACAGTAACATTACCTAATATTATAGTACCTCGTAGATAGTACAGATTGACAGATTTAATATCAGCTTTCATCACAACAAGAGAGCCTTTTAATACCTTCAAAACTTCACCTTCACTAGAATACTTGTATCCTTTAGCATTAAGAGTACTCAAAGAGATGATGTTTCTTTTCAAATCTAGAATGTACCTCACATCTGTCAAAGTTCTGACAATACCATCAAACATCTTGATTTGAATTGAACTAATTCCTACAACCTTACAAGATGTGTTATCACCCATCAACACAGTATCACCTTCAACAGGTTCATAAGTGGCAAACCAGTCCCTATTAGGACACATATGAAAGGTACAGGCAGAATCAAGAATATATTCATCATTGGTCTTAGCACATCTAGCAAAGGCAACAAGAACTTCTCCATTAGAACTATCATCAACAGCAAGGGAGGCTTTGCCTTTATCATCTAGTTGACCTTTCGCTTATAATAGCCAGTTCTCTTTTCTTTATTTTGCAGCTTCCAACATTCAGAGATATCATGCCCACTTTTCTTGCAATATTTGCACGACTTGTACTTGCCTCTAGATTTTGACTGATTCTTATAGCCATTCGAACTTTTGCCTCGAGATTCATTGTTTGAGTTCTTCTCCTTTTGCCTGCCACGAACAAACAAGCCTTCTCCTTGCGAACTTGAATTTTCAGAAGGTTTCATCTGTTTCATCTTCTCCTTAGCATGCAAATCTTCATAAACTTCATTAAGAGTGAGAGCATCTCTACTATATAATATGATATCTCTGAAATTTGAAAAAGAACTAGGCAGGGAACACAAAAGAATAAGACCCAAATCCTCATCATCATATTTTACCTCTATCAACTCTAGGTCGGCAACGATCTCCTTAAACACCGAAAGTGGTATCAGAGCACATGAGAGATTAGGGTTTTTAGAAGAGATACGAGAAAACAAAATAACATATTCATTTGGCACCGCCGTCGTCTCCCGTCGCGCCTCGCCTCGATCCGCGCATGGTGCGCTACCCGCATGGCCCCCCAATAACCCTATGATATGTGGGCTACTAGCCTTATACCCCACTGTTTAAATCTCTAAGGGTTTGCTTGCTTATTTGCTTGGGAGTTGGGACACCATCTTTAATAATATTGTTAGAATTCTTTATTTGGAACACTGATAAGCACTGTTTAAATAATTTGGAATACTAATTCTATCGTCTCTATGTGTGTCTATGTATGAGAGGTTGGAGATCCAATTTTCGGGTCTGGGGCCCCGATAGCCCGACAGGGACGGGGAACGGGGGAGAATAGCATCCCAGAACGGGGACAGGGAACGGGAATTTTTTCTTCTTTCGGGGACGGGGATGTTCCACCACTCCCCACCAAGGAATGGCCCTGTTGCCATCCCTAGGAAAGAGAGAGCAAGGGCGGGGAGGGTGGAGGAAGAAGATGGAGACACCATGGCCTATGGGATGAGATCTGGGGGATAAGAGGGAGAGAAGGGGAAAAACAGAGAGGATGGGGAGGGTGGAGGAAGAAGACGAGGGCAATATGGTCATTTTTGAAAAATATAACAGGAGAAATCTAACGAAGTTGACTGTAGTGGCAAAAAGGGTAAGGTTCCGACTTTACAGTGGCATGTAAGGGAGATGCCACTTTGCAATGGTAGATCAGGGACCCAGAACATTTGCAGTGGCATATAATTTTTTTCCCTAATTAGAAAGGTGCATATAATTTTTTCCCTAATTAGAAAGGTGAAGTCCCAAATGCAATGAGGAAAGATGCTGGCCCGCCTTCTTGGCAAGCCCAATCTAATACTCCCTCCAGTTACACAAGACTGAAATTTTGTGATGTGTGCGATTAAACTTTTTAATTGTTATGAATATTGAGATTAAACTTACGAAAATGATATGTGTGAAGCTTTGTTTTGGAGACCCTCTTGGTGGGATGCTAAAATTGTGAGTGTTCGACTCTACTGACTAGGGTTTAAATCATGTTGCCCACCTTTACGCATATTATGCCTTAGTAGGAACTTATTGGGGTTATAGATTTATCCCTTGTCTTCATATTTCTAGGCATGTGCTAAGGAGGGCGTTCATATGTGTGGTTGTGTGTGTACATGTGTCTTCCTTATAATCGCAAAAAAAAGAAGATCGGATAAATGTTCAAAACAACACTTTTTTTCAGCGGAGGGTAATTTAATGTAGTTTCACTTAGGATATATATTGAGTAAATTACATAGCGGGTCACCGAACTTCCAGACTGCGTTTAGGTTTAGGTCACTAAACCTACAGTGGTTCATCGGATGTCACTAGAAGGCCAGGCCAGCTAGACTGCCAACATGGCGATTTGCATGTCATGGCCTTTGTTTTTTTGCGTGTAGCCATTTCCTATTTCATATCCCGTACCCCGATGGAACGAAACCGATGTCGTTCAACACCTCAAGCGCGTGTCAAGTGTGGCGATACAGATTAAGGAGATCGCCGACACCCCTGTGATGCACCCGTGGCCAGAGACTTCCACGGCGTGGAGAATACAGAGCACCATGCGCGGCTCCAGGGGGTATCCGTGGTGCACAGGTACTCCTAAAAATAAATGAAAATTTTTTCTGACTAGATATAAACACTTATCAGTTGGACAATTGAGCTAGGATATTTCAATAATTTAGTCTACCAGGCCACCAACCAGAGCAAGTCGCCAGACACTAAGGCAGTGAGGCACCCGCACCTTTCTAAGTCATTGTGCAATCGATCACAGAGAATACTATCACAAAAGACTAGTTGTACAAGCTAGCGAAAGCTTTTGGCATCTGTTCTGATGAAACGTTTTGGTTCTTGACGCAGCCTTTTGTTCATGTCATAGTGTCATCTCGGCTAGCTTCAATTGCCAACTGAAACAATCACTTTTTGATGCACACCTACAGAGTACCAGTAATTTATCTCTGGGTACAACCATGGGCGGAGCCAGTAGGGGTGTCCGAACACATCAAAAAATTGAAAATATTTTCAGGGATTAGTTCTGCATTTGGGCTATATTCATAGTACTCATTGGTGTGCACTCTCTTGGAAGCTCATCTCACAACCCACGGTCCACTCATGCCTCCACCAGTCCACAGCCATCTCATCACTCACCAGTCCACATCCATCTCTATCTCCAATACTCCAACTCCTCCCCAATTTGGTTCCTGCGGCTCGGCGGCCGATGCGGTGCAGAGAGGAGGAGCGGTGGGCAGCGTGGCACCAGTGTGGGAGCAGCAAACAGCAGTAGGCGACACGCCACTCACTAAGACCAATGGTTTTGCAAGTGCGCATGGAGCAACTTTCATTTTTCTCACATTCATATTATTATGCAAGTCATTTTCCAAATCGATTACTATAGTAATGACATGTGAAAAGATACTAGTAGACAATTTCCTCTGTTCTTTTTTTTCTTGACTTTTTTTTACTTTTAACGGGCAAATTCCTAGCTTCGTTTAGCGATGCATAGTTTGAACCAGTGAAAACTTTTTCGACGAAATTTCGGTGGTTACCAGCGAAAATCGGATCTACCGAACCCCTCCGGTAAAATTTCCAACCGGCCAAAAAATTTCGGATTTGTTAGTTTTTTTGACAAATATAAAGAAAGTTTGTAAATATATGCAAACACAAGGGTGCATGTGCTGTGGTGGAAGCACCCTTAGTCTTGAAGAGGTTGGTTCCGAATTCGAATCTTGGCTATGCAATTTTTTTCTGTATTTTTCGTTTTAACTTCACAAAAAATTCAAATTTCGATTTGAAAATTTCACCTGAAATAAATCCGAAAATTCCAATAACCGCCGGTAACCGGGTCTATCGCTAGGCTCCGAAATTTTTTCCTAACCAATAGATTTTTCCATGATTTGAACTAATCGTACTCGACGTTGTTTTGTGTGTGTACCCCTAACATTAAAATTCTGGCTCCGTCACTGCAGAGCACAAGGACAGGGAGTCAGCGGGTGGATTTTGGGGCACTGGTCAGTGCTCGCGTCCTGTTTGGCGAAAGACAGGAGGTTGGCAGGATTGTTTGCTGAAAGCTGCTGCGGCGGCGGCATAAAATCAGCAGCTGCGCGTACGTGTGTCGCGGCAAGGTGTACAGCAACAACGGCATGGCCGTGCGTCAGCGGGCTGTGTGCTGGCCATCGACGCAGCATGTGGGTAGGGAATATGAAACAGCAAACTTGCTTTGGGGTTATGCGCAAAAAAAAAAATGGCCGATGCATGCAAATAGCCACGTTTGTAAGTGCCACGTCAACGCTCTTAGTTGGCCTGGCCTTCTAATGACATACAGTGACCCACTTAAACACATTTAGTGGTCTAGATATATCTACTCGACAGTGGAGGACCCAGTATTTTCACGATGTGTGTTCGTTATAAAAAAAAAATTCAGTGCTTTTTCTAGGAAGTTGAATAATTCATATATTTGTGTTTTGCTCGTGGAGGAGGATGAAAATTTGAATACAGAAGATACTTCTCTGATTTTGTGATTGTCAGTCTATTCTTGAATTGAATGGTTAGGGTCCTCTCTCTGTGCATGGTAATTGCGAACACCATCCCATAAAAAGAAACCTTGCAAACAACACCATACGACTTTTCAGAAATCACCAAGTCTTAATGGATAGAGCCCCGACAATTCCATAGTTCATCATGTTAATTTATCTAGCCTGATTAGAGAATGTTGGTGTGCAACTTGACACTTGGATTATGAAAGGTGAAAGAAATAAAGAAAAACCAGAGATAGACTTCAAAAGTGGCCTAATGAACTATATTAGTTCTAAATAAATTCAATGAGCAAGCATCTTTTGAGTTTTGAAAGCTACCTAATACTCCTGTAAAATAATTAATAGAAATGCATTGCAATTTTGAAGCATACCACAGTAGCCATGAATTGCTTTGAATGCAGCGAATCAATGGCAAACCCAGGGTTTGGGAATTGGGATTCAATTCGCGCACTTGTGTCCCTCTGTAGCTGCTACTATCGACGTGCGCGTGACACGACTACCTTCTTGCCAGATCTCCATATCCGGTCCATTCGTCGCTCTCTGTCCCCGTCTCCTCGGCCACCGCCACACGCGGCTATTGCGTAATGTCGCCTTTGCCCACCGCCTCGCCGACTTCAATTGGCACCGGCTCCATCGCCCCGTCCATGTATTCTCGGTCTTGCCAGCTCACCGTCCCCTTCTCCCAAGCTACCGCTGCACCTAGATAGCCACATGCCCACGCTCCCACTCACCCTTGCCCCACCAGCCGCCCCACCCCGCTGTGGCTCTACGCTCAGTATCCATCAGAGAGCATTAACCAAATCCACCATTTTGCCCCATTCATTTTTTTTAATCTAAACCCACAACATGAACTAAGCAAGATGCACAGAATGCACATACACCAATAGCCCTCAGTTTACATCATAGAGCAAGAGGACTATTAATATGAACTAAATATCAATTCAATTTCAGCATAAGACTATTAACATCATTGAGCAGTTCAACAGCAAGACAGCAAGACCAAGAGTGTTCAAATCCACCACACCAGTAGTAGCCCTCATCATCCATCGCAGAGCACTAGCCATTTTCATCACAGAGCAGGGGTAGAGACAGAGAGGGAGTAAGGGAGGGTGATACCTCAGTACAGCGTAACCACGGCGGCGACCCCACCACCAGCACAACCCTCATCCATCTCCTTCACCTTGCATAAATCACACAAACATCAGGACACAACTTAAGGCTCAAGCATAAAAATCAAACTCAACAAAGACATTAAGCTAACAGAGAGGAGAATAGAGGGAGGATGGGAAAGCAAAGCCAGGGGGCCATGGCCCGAGCACAGGAGGTCAAGCAGGCGCAGGCCGCACTGGAGAACCAAGCCAGGCATGCGAGCAAACAATAGGTGCAGGTGGCAGCGCAGGCGACACATGGGGCCAAGCCTAGTGGCTTGGGTAGCGGCGTCACCGTAGTTGTGGCATGACTGTGACACAGCACAAGACACTCTTATTGTACAAGTGTCTTGTGTAGTGTACCGTGGTGTCACAACCGGTGGCGACGCGGTCGGGCGGTGGCGCCGAGGTCGGGGGCACTTGGGTGGGGAGGGGAACAGACGAGAGTAAGGGCGCTGGGGAGTGATGAGTTATGGCGGGCACAAACCCTAGCAGGCTCCTACTAATAAAGAGATATCACAGACAGTTCTATTATGGAACCATCAGTGATAGTTATCACAGATGGTTCCATAATAGAACCGTTCGTGATATGGTTGTTCTCAAGTTCTATGTTTTCAACATATTATCATGTATACATTTACATGACATGAAGAAATTACATGTTTATATGTCAATTTTGTCATTTAAATACTGCTAAAAATTTGCTTTACTATGTCACCTAAATAAACAAAGTTTTTCTAGTGACAGAGGTAGGCTGCTATCTCCGTCTTCAAAACTTCATAGGTGGTAGCGTTAGCATCAGACGGTTCCTGATCAACAGCAAACGAAGTCCGAAATGCATCGACCCACTGACATGCTCATTCGAGTGTCCCCCAAAGACCCTCGGACTATTGAATCAAGAAGAATTGAGCCCATAGGCTCTCTTCCCTTGCTTGAGGGGTCTCGGCATCGTCAACTCAGTCACCCGCTGCCTCGATTAAGTAGTCCAAGTGACGGCAAGCCTCCTGGAGACGGGCAACGTCGTTGTGGAGGACCACATTGATGACGCGGTAAACTCGTCGGAAGTGGGAGATCACCCAGAAGACACAGCAGAGGAGGATGTCAAGACAGTGGATGGTGGTCGTCACTAGCTCCGGCAAATCCTCGAACAGAGGAGTGAAGACACTGTTGAAATTACAATGTTCTTCCGCAGCATCCGCCAACGTATGGCCGGAGAGGCGCTCGTACAGTATGGCCAAGTAGGCAATCAATGCCGACGACAAGGAAACAGGCCGAAATGGAGCCATATTTCTACTTTAGAAGTATAGAGTTATATGTGGGGATGATCATCTTCGATCGCAAATGATCCTTTTTATAAAACAAGGAATAAATTCGGCGCGTGCAACGAAGAGACGCATCGGAGAGCCAAAGCGGCATTGATGCAACAAAGAGACGCATCGGCGACAACGGCGACAAAGAAACTCACCAAGCGACGAAGAAACGCACCGAGCTGAAGCGATATTATCACAGACAGTTATAATTAAAAACCATCTATGAAGTACAATTATCACAGACGGTTCGTGTTCACAGACGATTTTTAGTATGAACCGTCTGTGATATTACCTCTTCACAGATGGTTTTTAGCGCAGCTAGTAACACAGACGATTTTCAATATGAACTGTCTGTGATTGCATGTAATACAGACGGTTTTGGTCAATCGTCTGTGATGAGGCATCCAATATTAGCCTTTTTGTAGTAGTGGCACTATCTCACCTCGCCCTTGCGCCACTACGCTTGGAGTAGCGTGCCTTGCCCCGCCTACCGCCCCATCCTGCTTGCGGACATGAGCTCAACCCCTTCACACAACTCCCAGGCCGCCGCCGCACCAAGATGGGCTATTTTTGGTAGGCTGCGAATGAGGTGTGGTCGGATTGGAGATGATGATATCACGTCTATGTTTATGTGTTAATTGAATAAGTGTTATTCTGTTCCTTGAATGAATCATCAGTTATGAAGATTAACGAGTATGTGACTTGTTGGTGAAGCTCTTTTAACTTATGATGATGTCGTTCTAAATATATCCCTGGTCGAATATCACTAGTCGGAACACTAGTGGCTCTACGACCAGCACATGTATTGATTGATGACTATGTTTTACCGGTCATGGATATAGGGATATCGAATCAATAATGTGAACACATGTTAGAGAACATGGTGTTGGATTGACCCACCTTGAGACACTGTTGAGATTGTTATGATTTTATGTGTCGTCAGTTGGTCTCAAGCAATAATGATGTATGATCCTTAGACCTGAGATCAGCATGGTTTCCTACATGTGTAATAGCACTCTTAGGGGTTGCCAATCGTTACTCGTAACTGGGTAGTTATAAAGGTAGCTTTCGGATGTGCTATGAAACATGCAGAGGAATGTGACTGATCGGATATGGAATTTGCCCCTCCTAACATAACAGGAGAGATGTCTCTAGGCCCCTCATTGTGGTCGAATAAAGAATGTGCATGGCCATGCCACTAGTGATCGAAGTGTTCGACCACGTGAAGTTATCCGACACTCGATCGAGAAAGTATTGAACAGTCCATGGATGACACAACATCTCACCTGGAGTTCAACCAGACATCGTGAGGCAAAGGGAGAATACACGAGTAGGTCGCTTAGTTTGATCAGTTACGGACTGGTCGTATAGAGATACCAGCTGGTCGTAGACTGGTCGAACGTAATTACAGAGTGATTGAAACCTGGTCGTAAGGAGTTATGAACTAGTCGTGACCGAAAACGAACTGGTCGTATAGAGATAGGACCTGGTCGTAAGTGATGAGGATCTGGTCGTAGATCATATTGCATTAAGGTTCGTCCGATATAATTTGTGTGTATTCGAGAATTGTTATGTCTTGCTAGGAACCGCTAACGACTCATGGTCGGAAAGGGTTTCCGAGTCACAACCGATTACGCATGAACCTACAGAGTAACACACTTAACGGGTTGGAACAAATTAGTACGGATACGATTCGTCGAACATGTTCGGATAGGATCCGTCATGAGCACTATATAAGGAGATGCATGAGGCTGTTGGAGTAGGGGTGAACGTAACAGATGAGACACACGAAAGTCGTGAGTTGAGTTGTTCCACCGAAACCCTAGCCGCCATCTTCCTGAGAACTCTGTCGTGCGACTTGGTGCTAGCACACCGGCGTACGGATGTTCCTTCCCTGGACGTGTAGATACTGTAAAGGCGCTACTGCGGTTGCCATTGCACTTGAGGACAATCCACGATCTTCATAAGGAACTACAGGAGTTGCTGGAGGAGACGATCGACTCGCGAGGACGCTGGATGATCGACTACGACCACTACATCGATGCGCTCTACATTGTCCAACTCTTCTTCCGCTGATCTGCACGTCTGGTGGTAACGATCTGTGATCATCTACTTGCTTGGCTTCCTGGTTTGCGTGGTAGAAATTTTTTATTTGTTGCTATCGTAGCCTACCCGTAACCCCAACAGTTGTATCAGAGCCATCCTGCGTAGTTTTTGATCTAGATCGATCGCATATAGTTGATATGTGGTAGTAGTAGATTGGATCTATTACTGGTCGGGTCTAGTAACCTAGATCGGTTCATAGAGATGGAACGATCTAGACCCTGGTCGATAAGATCGATCGGTTTTCAGTGGTAGTAGATGGGTTTACGAGGAGGTATAAGGACCAGATGGTTTATTGCGCTCATTCACGACCATACTGCACATCACTCCTACCAGTCAGAATTCCGTCATCGGAGTATGCCGCAGTATGTGGTCGTATCAAGGCAATGATCAAATTGGTTCAGAATAGGAGATCATCTACTTGCTTGGCTTCCTGGTTTGCGTGGTATAAATTTTTGATTTGTTGTTATCGTAGCCTACTCGTAACCCAACAGTTGTATCAGAGCCATCCTGCGTAGTTTTTGATCTAGTTCGATCGCATATAGTTGATATGTGGTAGTAGTAGATTGGATCTATTACTGGTCGGGTTTGGTAACCTAGATCGGTTCATAGAGATGGAACGATCTAAGCCCTGGTCGATAAGATCGATTGGTTTTCAGTGGTAGTAGATGAGTTTACGAGGAGGTATAAGGACTAGATGGTTTATTGCGCTCGTTCACGACCATACTGCACATCACTCCTACCAATCGGAATTCCGTCATCGGAGTATGCCGCAGTATGTGGTCATATCAAGGAAATGATCGGATTGGTTCGGAATAGGGTTAATATGATTAATCCGATGATTTCCAAGGCTCAGTTACGTGAATAAGATTCATGTCTCGGATAGGATCCGTTACGAGCACTATATAAGGAGATGCATGAGGCTGTTGGAGTAGGGGGTGAACGTAACAGACGAGACACACGAAAGTCGTGAGTTGAGTTGTTCCACCGAAACCCTAGACGCCATCTTCCTGAGAGCTCTGTCGTGCGACTTGGTGCTAGCACACCGGTGTACAGATGTTCCTTCCCAGGACGTGTGGATACCGTAGAGGTGCTACTACGGTTGCCGTTGCGCTTGAGAACAATCCACGATCTTCATAAGGAACTACAGAGGTTGCTGGAGGAGACGATCGACTCATGAGGACGCTGGACGATCGACTACAACCACTACATCGACGAGCTCTACGTTGGACCAGGCTGCTCCAACTCTTCTTCCGCTGCTCTGTGCGTCTAGTGGTAATGATCTGTGATCATCTACTTGCTTGGCTTCCTGGTTTGCGTGGTAGAAATTTTTGATTTGTTGCTATCGTAGCCTACCCATAACCCAACAAAACTGACGTACAAAAATAAACCAAGACACTCGATCCTTTTATATCTCGGATTCATTCACTTCTCTAATTAAAGAAAGTCTTAAACAAACACTAATCTAGATGTGCCATATTTATTTGGTGTAATACACATTTGCATGCATGGAGGGCCCCATCCTACAACGTGCAAATAAAGGAACTCACACATGCCAAGGAAACATACTCGCACCGGCCCAAAATATGTTGACATGGATGCTATGGAAAAGATCAGGGCTGGCTTCCTAATTTCATGGCATGTTTGATGGCTTCCCCTTCTATATCCTAATTAATCTCCAAGAAACATGACCATGTAGCAATCCTCAAAGGGCTCGAACTCTTTGACAT
Organism: Phyllostachys edulis; assembly: GCA_036346405.1. Classification (NCBI taxonomy): domain Eukaryota; kingdom Viridiplantae; phylum Streptophyta; class Magnoliopsida; order Poales; family Poaceae; genus Phyllostachys; species Phyllostachys edulis. The sequence goes on from CM070556.1 coordinate 35,040,054, forward strand.
GCACTACTTGCCCTCCTCTTGGATCAAACACACACACATGTGTACATGCACATGCATGGCTCGACTCCATGCACAGCTCAAGGACACTATGCATCATAATTTCATCGAAGCGCACTGCACCCGTACACATGTCATGCCATGCATCCATGTTGTTTTCACCACGAACAACTGCTGCTTCCCATGCACTTGCACACACGTGCACGGCTGGACTTGGCACACGAGTATGCACCTCATGCATAGGTCCCTTGATCATGGTTGATCCTATGACTTCAAATGTTATATTGTTTTCATTACAATTATTTACGCATGCTTACTTTTAATAAATTGATATACTCATGCTTAGAAAATTAGTTATGTCCTATATTGCAATGAAACATTCCTTGGTCTTGAATGTCACTACCATTGTCACCTTAAGAATATCTACCACTAGTTTAGGATAAATTAAGTGGAATTTAGTTGGCATATGTAGACGATGCTTAGCCATCCTTATATCGATACTAGTTCTGCTAGGATGGAACAACTTGAGTAAATTCTTCAAATATGGGAAACACTTGTATATATGTCCAGAGGAGGTACCTCTGCTAGTTTGGTTATCAAATGAAAATGGAAAAGTTGTTTTAGACTTGGGTGAGTGGTGTATGCGATCGGTGTAGTTGCACGAGAATGTGGTTTGTGGTTGTCACGCTCGAGTCATTAAGGACCGATCTATTATGCCATAGACCCAAGTACATTCATACAACCATGTGTTTAGAATGGGACAGACCTCGCTAAATAATTTGCCTAGTCCGAGCATTAAGATCATAAGCTATAGTCGGGAAGTGTTACCTGGGATGCGCAGACGATGGTAAAGGACGTCCATGTGTGTCAGGGCTTGCGTCAGATGATGGTAAATGTAACATCCCAAAATTTGAGTTTTCAAAAATCTTGTGAGTAGTTTAGGTCCCTGGAAAATTTCACCAATTTTATTTGAATTAATAAAGCTTAATTAGGAATTTCCTAAATTCAAAATATTTAATTTGACTAATCTATATATCAATTAAAAAAAACTTACATTATTTAGCTTCCTTGTGTTCCAAGGAATTTTTGGGTAATTTCTGAGATTTTTCCGGATTTGTTTGCTATTTATTTGATCTCCTTAGTTTTTGGCCTTTTATTTAATTCTGAAAATCCTTTCAGTTCTCTCTCCTCTTGGATGCTACAGTACCTACTGGGTACTGTTCATCTTCGATCCCGACCAAATAGAAGAGAGCCTGTCGCTTGTACGCAAGCAACCAAAACCTTCCAAAAAAATCATTTCTTCCTCCTCGGTGCATATAAAAGGAAACCGACCGCGTCCAAACGTCCGTCTTGATCTCCTCTCCCAATCCCCCAAATTGGTTTCATGGATTTCGTTCTATTTTCATCGCAATCTGCAAAAGACCGAGCTCCAAACAAAGGTCTTCTCTGGCGAGTTGTGCCTTCCTCCAACGTCCTCCGGCTGAACCGTCTACGGTGTTGAGTTTGTGTTGTCACGTTCTACGTCATGCTTCCATCCTCTTCACCCGAAGCCCACCAGTTCACCGTCGGCCAGGTCGAGCCATGTCGCTGAAATGCGTACGTCGAGCGCCACAGCTCCTCGGTGAGTTTTTCCAAAATCCGATCGCGTCATCTTATGCCCTCATCGATACCTATTTTTTCCCATCTTTTAGATTCAAGTTTCATCCACTATGCATCGAGAATCGAGCATTCTCTCTCCTCTTGTACGTCTCCCTTCTCCGGCCAATTACTCCGCAACCGTTGATCCCCTGCCTTCAACTCCAACACCGTTGGGTTTGCATCGCCGCATTCTACGCTGTGCTCGCCTCCCTTTTCTCAGAGCATCACTGGAAGTGTTACGCGCTCGTGAGGCCACCGCCACTATCGTGTTTCACCTCGCTGCCGACGCATGGTGCAGTTTCTCATCGTTTTGACCGCGTCATCATCTTCGCCTCGTCGTTGCCTTTCCATTTTGCCTGTTCGCCGAAGTTGGTTCGCCTCCGGCCACCCCATGCGCCATGAACCGGCCTCTTTCTCTGTTCGGTTCCTTCCTATTGATTTTTTTATTTTTTTTATCTCTCGCTTTCTCTCTATGACGAATGGGCCCATATGTCATTTAAGAAAAACAAATCTATTACACTTACATGCCGACCCCAGTTGTCATTCAAACAGTCAAGCCATACATATCTATCTCTCTATTACATGTGGACCACACATGTCATCCACCCAACTTAAAACCCTAATTATTTCTCTCACTTACATATGGGTCCCGCATGTCAGTCAAACCTTTGGTCAACTCGGTTCATGAGCTTGGTCCACCATGGACTAGCATATCTCTGTGGACCTGGTCCATAGACTAGTGGCACACATATCAACCCCTAATCCCATTTCTGGGAATTGATTTAATTCCTGAAAAATCATTTTATCTTATTGGTCCCACATGTCAATCTCTCTACCTTTTTCTAGAATTATTTTAATTCTAGAAATCCAAAAATATCAGTAGGTCCCACATGTCATACACTCAGCCATTTTCTAATTTTTTTTGAATAGAATATTCTGAGAATATTTCGTAAACCCCAATTGTCAGTTTCTCTCTCCCTTTTCTTTTTTCATCATTTCATGTGAATTTCAATTTTTCGAGAGCTCGTTCTTTCTCATACAAACTTTGATTGAACCCATTCAAGTTTCTAAATTCAATATGTACCTTCTAGTACCATTCAATTTCAATTTGGAGTTCATTTGATTTGTCTTTTTGAATTTGGTTTGTGTTGTGCTTTCTCTCCCGTTAGACGTTGAAGTCCCGAAATTGTCCGAAGGAGCTGAAGGTCAATGAAGTAGAAGATCGAAGATAAGATAAGATCATCATTACTATAGCAAGGCAAGTTGTACCTTTGATCATATTGAACCCAGTTTTCCTAAATTACATTGATTCAAATTATTTCATTTCACTTTAAGTATTTATTTAAATAATTTGGGATTAGCTATGCCAATTTGACTATATCCACCATGCCTATTGTATTAACCTGATCTTTTGTCACCTTAGCTTGGATGATTATTTGTTGGTATTATCATAGCACCAACATGGGTTGGTTAGATACGAATAGTCTGCTTAGCCACGCAACGAGTCAATCATTGTCATCTGAGTTGCAAATATAAACTTGACTAAGTGATTATGGAACTTTGTGTAAAACTGTGTGCGTTGTGTGCTATTACTCATTGATGGCATGTGTTGCGCTTAACCAACAGGGTGGGAAAAGATTTAGGCTAAGGCGAGTGGGTGAACTAAGTGATATGGTGGATATATGACTGGAAAAATGAGTGGTAAAATGACAAACTTGTGATATATGAATCTTCATGACTTAGTTAGAATGGGACAGTGGCAGTCTCGCCTTGGTCAATTAAGGACTTCACCATGTGTGCCATTGAACTGGGCCTTTCGTACAACCACATGCCTTGTATGGGACAGGCCTAACTTAGTAAGTTATGGAGTCTCCACATTGACTACTCAGGTAGTAGGTTTAAGCTCTATGCCAGGGTGGAGGTGTATTTCGGTCTCCGTGGTGATTCATATTTATGAGCGGTTCGTCGTCTTCAGGTCCAACGATATGCGTCGGACTAATTTTCTCTGTGGGTGTTGGTACCGGCAGTAAAATACATCGGGAGTGTCAATGTTTGAGATGAAGTTTTCGAAAGATTTTGTTATGATTGCTCAATCACGTACTTCTATATGGCGAGTCATGGCAGACATGATGAGTTAATTGTATCTTGTGGGTAAAGTGTACAACATCTGCAGAGTGTTAAACAAATCTATTCGAATAGCCGTGCCTGCGGACATGAACATGCTCGAGGATTTCACACTAGGGGTAGATTTTCATAAAACTATTGCGAACGGATAGCTATGTGATTTAAGTCATATGGCTATGTGAAAGAATTTGATTAGGCTTTGTGTCCTTTGTGAAAACAATTGTTAAAATTATTATTGTTTATTTGTTTTGAATTATACTTTCAATCTATTATTTGTATTCAATTGCAAATGTTGCTTTTATGCAAAATAACCACAGAAGCCATTTCCTTTGGAATAAGTCATCATCTATAAATTGCATTCTATGGTATGACTTGCGAGTACGGTTGTGTACTCATACTTGCCATAATCATTCAGACAAAGTGGAGGAATCGTCAGTTAACAAGGTCTACTTCTAGGATCGTGGAGAACTAGGTCACGCTACCCCAGCTGATTGCCTATGGGCATATGGATGGACTTCACTGAAGTTATTCTGTTACATTTCGCCGTAGCTTAATTGAGCTATTCGTCTTTTGGGGCATTAATTGTAAGCTTTGACCTTAAGGTTGTTACTCTGATATTTATTGTTATTTGCCTATTTATTAGTCATCTTTGTAAATAGAAATGATATTTCATCGATGTTGCCACTGTGTGCACTAACGTGATCCTGGATAGTGCAGTATACATAGATGGTCTAGAATTGTATTTTTGGGTCCCGACAGTAAACGATGTCCATCTCCGGGGAGGTTATCCCCCACAACTGTGAGCTCTCTTGATGATAGAAAATGACATACATATCTGATGAGGACATGACCCCTATGGAGACAACCATATTTGCTATGCTTGTTCTTCCAATTACAAGAGCTTGTACGCTTCACTTAAATTATCAGGTGAGCTCGTTTTTATGAGTGCCTTTATATTATATGAACTATATGATGCTACCTAATGATGAAAATATATATTTGTGTAGCATCACGTCACTTTTGGTCCAAGACAAGCAAGAGTTCGAGCTGGACCCGTTTTGGAATCCAATTCAGCATCCGGAGACAATACCGACTTCAAACATTCATAACTTCCATATACAGAGTCCGTTTGAGGTCCACGAGTACTTGATGGAAAGCTTATCTTGTCCTCTTTCCAACAAATCTAGACTCACCTCCAAATTCCTTATGTGTGCACCATAATCACCAAAATAAGGTGATGTATCACATGTTTGGGCCAATTTGGGCCTTGTAATCGTATCCGACTTGGCCCGTATGCTGGCCGACCACCTTGGGAGCTGCACTGTTCACATGAACAATAGTACCACCTCTCCTATCTCATGCTATGTGTGGCTGTCCCCTCCCTATTTAAGGAGGCCGCACCCCTCTAGTTTTCCTTGGATTTTGTTTAATTAAAAGTTAGCTTCATTGCAACTTCGTGTATTGGCTTGTGTTGATTAGACCAACCATAATACCGCTTCAGAATCCCAACTTTATCAAATATTTCAATCATATTTGCAATTTTAGATTGCTTATTATCTTGTTCTTGTGTGTTCTTCGATTGCATGCAGGAATGGACCTTTGTGGTCATGTCGATCGTGCTTCTAGCAAGGTCGGTAACAATCACGGAGTTGGTTCAGCGATTACGGGCGTATTGGTCGTGTGCGATTGGTAGCCGAATCATGATAGTCGTCTCCACCAAAATTGAGTTATCATTCTCATCGAAAGATCGGGACACCCATTGTCGCATTAGGTGGTATCAGAGCTCAAGTTGATCGGTGAGATTTTTCCTTTAACTATAGCCATGAAAATCACAAAAAAAAGGGTTAGTTCGTCTTGTACAAACCAATCTATGCCCTAAAATTTTTATTTTTAGTATTTTGCATTGTTGAATTTTTGGTTGCATCGTCATGTCAAGTTGCTGAATTCTAGTTCTAGTTGGAATCTAGTTGGTCTTTGTCAAATTGCATCTCAAGTTTCCTTCACGTCACTTGATCGTTCTTTTAGGGTTCTTAGTTTTTGCATCTAAAACAAAACCTTCGTGGGTTAGAACTCCTCTAATCAACACCAAAAAAATAGAGAGAACACTTTGCTGTTATTTGCGACTTGCGAAAAACCCTAGGGCCGGCAAAATAATAGAAAGAGAAAGAGGCCGACGCACAGAACAAAAGCCACGGTAGAAAAAAAATCTTACGCCAAAATCAGTGAAAATTGTTGGAGCCCTTCTACATATAGCCACAAGCTTCCAAAAAAATTTCAGCAAGTTTGTCTTACGGATTTGAAAGATATAGCAGTTTCAAATTTGAACTCGAGCCAGTTTCGAGTCCGAATAGAATTTCCTTTCCGAGACACCTTCAGTAAAATAGGCATAACTTTTGTATATGATGTCTGTTTTCAATGTTCTTATGCTCCTTGGAAAGCTAATGATGAGGTGCATCCAATAAAGCTAACAAGCTAGTCTCCCTCCAAGGGCCCCAAATTCGCATCGCAAGTTTTTAGTTTCTATTTTTGCCGTTTCTTTCGGTCTTCCTTCGGAATTTGGGCTTCGCCTCAACTGCAAAGTTGTAGATCTCGTCAAAACCTTTCAAACGAGCATATATAAGCCATATAAAACTTTGTTTTTTTATCTCTTGAGACTAGCTATTGTTTACTGCTTAAACTAGGGGGCTGTTTACATTGCACGATATTTCATTTTGTTGATCTACATCGTGTGAACTATCTTGTGATCTTAGAAAGAAGTTTGAGTAGTTGGCTAACATCTCTCTTAGCACTTGGTGTGAGCTTTTCCTTTTCTTACATCAAGTCACATTGATCTTTGCGTGTGCGTTCATACACTTCTCTTCATAGGCTTTGATTAGGCTAGGATCAGCAATTTTGACTAGTACGTTGAGCAATTTTTTAACTTGCATTACTGATTTGATTGTTGCTAATCCTTACTACCATATTGAAGCCTGTCCTAGCTCCACCTTCTACCAATGCACAGGTACCAGTTGCTTGCAATCGCTTTGTCAATCTTCGAGAGCGTTTGACACCGACACTAGTTGCCGGTCACAACCTGTTTTGCTTAGTAAGAACTGGTAAGAACTCGGTATAAGCTTGAGTGTGAGCGACATTGAGCCTCCAGATCCTAGTAGTTGATAGGAACATATACTTGTGATTTGTTTCCTTGTTTCCTACTAACTATGGCAGGTTCACGGGATGATTACGAGATAGATCCACGTCTTCTTCGAGCCATTCAATGGGAACGCAAGAAAGTCCGCGAGAAAGATGCACGCTTGAGACAAGATTGTCCACCAGAGGGGGTATATGATCGTGATAGTACGTCTGGTTAAACTAAACTCATTGTGCCTTCTTTTGTTGGACAATATGATCCTGATGCTTATCTCACATGGGAATTAGTTGTACAATAATTATTTGCATACCATGAATTTCCTGATCATCAGAAAGTTAGGGCTGTTACCTGTGAGTTTTGCTGATTTTGCATCTATTTGGTGGAGTGAATATTGTTGTACTAATCAAAACATACCTAGCACTTGGAATGCTTTGAAGAGAGCAATAAGACATAGATTTGTACCTTCATATTTTTCTCGTGATTTGCTTAATAAATTGCAACGCTTAAGACAAGGTAGTAGTTCTGTAGAGGACTATTATCAAGAATTACAAAATAGTTTGTTGCGTTGTGGTTTATATGAAACTGAAGATGCTAAGATGGCTAGATTTTTGGGAGGTTTAAACTATGAAATTCAGGACATACTTAATTATAAAGAATACAATTCTATCACTCGCTTGTTTCGTCTTGCTTGCAAAGCTAAAAAAGGAAGTACAAGGACGACAAACCAAGACTAGTTGTGCATTTTCGTCTACCTCCACTACACCTTCACGGGTACATGAAACAAACAAGAACATGGTGTAGACCTCCGCATCGAGATCATCTTCGGTTGTTTCTTCTATTGATGCACCTATAATGATTGCCACCCCTGCTGCTATGAGCGTCACTTTGTCTCACTGCCTTGCATCATTGGCTCGCTCATTGGCCATTGAAGCTCGCTCATTGGCAATTGAGCTAGAGCAAGAAAAAGAAGTGAAAGCTTGTGAATGCTCACCGTCTCTAGTACCAACATCATCTGAGTTGAGCCTACAAGGTAATACCAAAGGTACTGATTCGAACACTCAATATGAGATCAATATCCATGATTCCATGCCTAGTATCATTGAACAAAGGGAAAATCAGATTGTAGTAGAAACCATTGAATCACATGAGGTGGAGGAACCTAGTGTTGAGAAGGTAGATATTAATTCTCTAGCTGCAGACTCTGATATTATTAAGAATTTGCATGAATCCTGTGATAATTTGATTGATTTGCTTGCTAAATTGAGTGCACCATGTGATAAAATTGTTGATTTACCTGCTGACTTGAGTGCACCATGTGATGAAATGTGCCTGCTGTTGTGAGCACTTCATGTGATGAGTTAATAGCATGTAATGATCATGTGGAATTGGTTAGACATAAAGAAGTTTTGACTAGAATTTCTCCTACTGATTCTTTATGTTACATTATGTTGGATCCACCTATGAAATTATCACATGCTATGGAGAAAGTTTCTGCTATTGCATGTTCGAACTCCTTGTTTAGTGCCTACACCCCTGGATATAAGTTTAATTTGATTGGAGATTATAGCGTAGACAATCAATTTCTTGTATATCGAATATGCATAACTTGTGATGACATGGATGAATTGAAGCTTGTTGTCTTGAACAACAATTCTTGTGTGATGAATCTTGTTCATTATGGGAGGAAAATAAAATTTACTAATCATTCAATGCCTATGTGTTCATCTCTTATTGCACCAGCTAGTATTGACAATCTGCATAATGTTCTTGCAGTATGGACGAACTTACAAATATTTTCACCATTTCTAGATGAATTTTCTATTGCTCGATTGAAATATGATTATATGGATGAACTTTGGTTGATTCCAAAAGTTGTAGCTTTACCCATATGTGCTACCACTGCAAGTTTACAACTTCAGATATTTGAATTGCATAAATACTTCACTTACATTTGCAAAACTAGTTGCAACAATTACTGTGTGAGAAATTTTGTTTTGCTCATTAACATATATAATTATTCTTCAGGTAACAATACAATGAGCTTATATGATCGCTGCTATTTTGTAAGATTAATTGTGCAAGAACGAAGAACCGTTAAAACAGATGACATATATATATATATATATATATATATATATATACACACACACACACACACACCATGCATACACCTTGGCTTCTTTGTTACCCTATTTTTAGCTTATAAAAAGCCGATGATGGCTTTGTTTTCAAGAAAGGGAGGATGATGAGGACATGACCCCTATGGATACAACTATATTTGTTATGCTTGCTATTCCAATTACAAGACCTCGTACGCTTCACTTAAATTATCAGTGAGCCCGTTTTTAGGAGTGCCTTTATATTATATGAACTATGTGATGCTAACTAATGATGAAAATATATATTTGTGTAGCACCACATTACTTTTGATCCAAGACAAGCAAGAGTTCGAGCTGGACCCGTTTTGGAATCCAATTCGGCCTCTGGAGACAGCACCGACTTCAAACGTGCATAACTTTCATATACGGAGTCTGTTTGAGGTCCACGAGTACTTGATGGAAAGCTTATATCATCCTCTTTCCAACGCCTCATATCTAAATTCCTGCTGTGCACACCACAATCACTAAAAGAAGGTGTTGCGTTACCTATTTGGGCCAATTTGGGCCTTGTAATCGTATATGACTTGGCCCATATGCCGGCCAGCCACCTTGTAATATCCCGTTTAATTATAAAACAAATAAGTGACTAATACTAAAATTAAATACAATTAGAAAGGGAAAATTCAGAATTTTGGAGAAGTTTTAGAACGCAGGCCTTTGGCCCATAGCTATTTGGGCCCATGTGGGGGGAACGAAACCCTAGCACCCATGTACTGTAGCATGGTACTGTAGCGCCATCATCTACTGTAGCGCGACCATGTACTGTAGCATTCACCCTTCCCAACTGCTTTGCAAAGATGAGGAGAGGAGAAAGGAAGGAGAGGAAGGAAGAAGAAGAAGAAAGGAGGAAGAGGAAGAAGAGGGGGGGTCTTCGCGAAAACTTCAGTGGCGTCCAGCATCATTCTTGAGGGTAAATTCGTGTCCCCCATTAGTTTTGGTAGATCGTTCTTATGCGTAATGTCTCCATTAGCTAGATCATAGTACTGCTGTGTAGATCGGTTGAATCTGTCTACTTGTTAACGCGCGGTTTTGAGTTAGATCTAGCTAGATTCAAGGATTATTGTCTCCTGGATATAGATGGAAATTTTCGTTAGCTTCCCATAAAGTGCTAATTCATAATTTTTGGCTAAACGGTTAATTAGTTATGAATTTTGCAAGACTGGGTGCTAAATCAGTCTCAGGGCTTATGCAGCGAACATAGATCTGTAAATTTGATCTTAGAGACGGCCGAATTGGGTCAGTTGGTATTCATGAGATTTGTAGATATTTACATTATGATTCCATAAAGTTAAATTTTATAATTTTTGGATTTCTAGATCAAAAGATATGAATTTTAGAAACTAATGCTGTAATCTGTCTCTCTATTGTGGATAGAAGAGATTTACTTAACAGTTTGCAACCTTGGTTGCACAGTGGGAATATTTGTTATAATTTTATTGAGATATCTTGTTTCCTGTAGTTTCCATAGAATATTAGAACAATGTGTTTGGTTGTGCCAAACAAAAGTTATGAAAATCACAAGTTAGTAGTACCGAAGATGACAGATCGGTCTTCGGGATTAGAAACAAAGGCTTAGATGAACTAGTTTGATCTTTTGATCACCTGAGAAGTTGTAGCTAGGCTTGTGTAGGTTCTAGGAAAATTGGATTCATGGCTTTGGAGTTTTGACTCAAAAGTTATGAATTTTTCCTTAACAGCTATCTGTTTGGACAGATTTGGGAATTTGAGAGTGTTTTGATTAAATGTTTGGATTGCGATTATGGACGCTTGATCTCAATTTGTTCTATTGCAATGCTGTACACTTTTGGTTTGTGTACTTAGTATGTTGTTTTACGGCTGCCAGGTGGTGGTGAACCCCAGGGCTAGAGCTTTCCATCGTTGTCTTCCGTCTCAACGTTGAGGCAAGTACAATTGAATTGTCTTGTTTGTTGTTTTGTTCCACTTGATTGGTGATTATACAATGGGTAATTCCAATATTTCTTGTTTCCCTTCATAATTGATTAACCATGATTATTCGGTGGTATGTTTACATTCGACATATTCATTTGTTCCTTCTTTCATGTTCATCCACAAGAGTGGGTAGTGAAGTCCCATTATTCCAATATGGGCAGGTACATTGTGTAATGTACTGCTGTTGTTTATTCATAGTGTTTTATGTTCATGCCATGATTGTGTACTATGGTCTGTGAGTAGGTTTCATGGATTTCTATTTCATTTCATGTATGTGAATCATGCTTCTTGAGTTTTCTTCTTACAAATTCATATATTCATTCATTCATACATTGTCCATGATTCACCCACGGGAGTAGGATGTAAAGACCCATCAATTCCAGTATGGGAATGTAAGACCCACTATTCCAATGTGGGCAGATTTGGATCCCCGTTATGAAACTTTCTTTATACGGGCCTTGGATCCCCGTATTTTGATAAATACGGGCCTAAGTGAACACCGACGGGTGTGTCACTAGCTATACCGGTATAAGCAGAAGTGGAGTTCATGCATTTCATTCATTCATATGATTTCTGCCATTCTACCTTTATATTCTTTAGTGTGATGTTATGTTCTTTTTCATCCATTCCACATTCGAATTTTATTCTGTGATATTATGATCTTATTCATCCGTTCTACATTCGTAATGCATTCAATGATTGTTATGTTCGTATTCAGTACTGTTCGTATTATTCTGTTGTACTTGCTGAGTCGTGGACTCATTCTTGCCCCCATTTATTTGTTTTAGGTAATCATTGAAGACGTCATGCATGGGAGGGCATAGTCACGTGGATCACTTCATTCACTTCACATTCTTTCTTTCACTTCACATTATTTACTTATAAATTAGATGACCATGCCATTACCTTTCATTTGAGAATAACTGATTTGTAATTAATAGGGGTTGATGGTTGATATTAACATTCTTTATAATATGGTTGAATTGGTAATGGCTTAATGATCTTCGTATAGGCTTCTGATAGTTGTATCATAATTGCTTAAATATGATTAGATGAAAGATTTTGATATGTTGTTGAATTCTGATTCAATTCTTATATTCATTCTATCATTTGTTGTTTCTTACATGTCAATAGCTGATAGATTGCTGAAATTATTTAGTTGTGTTGATGTATGTTAGACTTCTAGGTGATATCTTGGCTTCCGCATAGCCAGAGTGTTACACACCTAGGGAGCCACACTGTTCGCATAAATGGTAGTAACACCTCCCCTATCTCATGCTATGTGGGGCTTCCCCCTCCCTATTTAAGGAGGCCACGCCCCTTTAGTTTTCCTTAGATTTTGTTTAGTTAAAAGTTAGCTTCATTGCAACTTCGTGTATTGGCATGTGTCAATTAGACCAACCGTAATACTGCTTCAGAATCCCAACTTTATGAAATATTTTAATTCTATTTGTAATTTTAGATTGCTTATTATCTTGTTCTTGCATGTTCTTCGATTGCATATAGGAATAGACCTTCGTGGTCAGGTCGATCGTGCTTATAGCAAGGTCGATAACAATCACGGAGTTAGTTCAACGATTGTGGGCATATTGGTCGTGTGCGATTGGTAGCCAAATCGTGAGAGTCGTCTCCATCAAAATCAAGTTATCGTTACCATCAAAAGATTGGGACACCCATTGTTGCATCAATATCTTGAGAGGATAGCTCATAGGTCGGGCTTATGTAAGGATGGGGTATTGTAAAGGCCTTGTGAAAATTGCTTAGTCGCACGCCCAAGGAAGCGTGTTATGGCCTACATTATAAGGTGATTATCCTGTATGGTTAAAGATGTACAACCTCTACAGAGGGTAAACCTATTCAAATAGCTATGTCCCCGGTCAAGGACATCACTTGGCAACGTCACACAATAAGCAGCTTTATGTTTTGCAAATTGGTTTGGGTAACGTATGGATAGGGATTCCATGCATAGTTGTTCGGCAAAAGGACTTTGCCGCTATTTTTATGTTATGATAGCAATCCACTTGTTTAATTATGCTATTTATGCTTTATTAATATTATTTTGGTTATCAATGGCGATTGCTTTTACACTTATTGATTGCAATATATTACTCTCTATTACAAAATGTAGATTCGCTTTGAGAAACAAAACCATATATGATAGCCTTCCTTTGACATAGCCAATCATGTAGCTAATAGCATTTGATGTATGCCTTGCAAAGTACCTTGTGTACTCACCTTGCATTGTTGAACATTATTAGTGGGAGAAAATGAAGACCCGAAGATCAGTCTCGTTCACGCTGCAAGTTGTTGATGATGACACCATGTTCTAAGGTTTAGCACCCAGTCGATTGCCTATGGATTGTGGCAAACCACGAGAGCCCGTTGTCTTTTATTTATTTTTAGTTTCCACTACTGTAACACCCCAGTCCTACAAGGGCTAGAATGCTACTAAACTAACATGTTAACAAAGCTAAAAACAGCATTTACAAAATTCTAATTTCTAGTGAACCTCCCTCAGATAGTTAGCTATACCGGAGGTTCCAACAATCATTAATATCAAGACAATAGTGAAATCAACAAATATCAGAATCATCGCAGAAGTATAATCTGATCTCAAGCAACTATATCAAAGGATGAACTAAGTTCACGCACAGCTATTAACCAAAACTTAATGGAGAAGAGTTATCAGCCACAGCCAACATTTATCATTACAGTTCATCAATAATGAATGATTAAGTTGAACTAAAATGAAATCCTGGACTTGATTAAGGTGAAGTGAAAAGGTAGTGTGTGTCTATTCCTCCCGAGAGCCAACCTCAAAGATCACCTAAAAAACAACAAACAAAGCAAGAGTGAGTCCGAGACTCAAAGAAGTACAAGAAATGAATAATACATATCAATCATGATCATGTGAACATCATTGAAGAATATGAAATAAATACGAACGAATATTTGAATGAATGGAATGTATGTCTTGAATGAAATGAAGGGACTACACACATATATACCAGATTGCTAGTGACACACCCGTCGGTGTTCACTTAAGCCCGCATCTTAACAAAAATGCGGATCCAAGTCCCGTATGAAGAACATTTCATACGGGTGTCCCAAAACGCCCACATTGAATGGTGGGGCCCACATTGGAATGGTGGGTCTTACGTGCCCATCCCGGAATTGATGGGTCTTTTTAAGCCACTCCGTGGATGTAACATGATGTAATGGATGCATAGAATGTAATATGAATATTGAAAAGACGTGCTCTAATATCATGAAGGTAACACATATGGGGGGAATATGAACATTAAATCATAACATAGATCTTAGAAGCATAATACCAACATCGGGCATTCAACAAATTTCTAATTATAAGAAGCATCCAAGTACTTGTCCATGTTGAAATGGCGAGACTTCACTACCCATTTCAAGAGTGAACACGAAAGAAAGAATGAATGTATATGTTGAACGTAAACACATTATTGAAGAATCAGGGTATCACAACAATGAAGGAAACATGGAGTACCAAATTACCCATTTCAGATTCATCAACCAAGTGAACAAACCACAAACAAGACAGATCAATTGTACTTGCCTTCACACGCGACACGTTAGTAGGCAAATGCGGTGCTCCCAAATCTGAAGCTTCACCTCCTAACAAACAAATAACTGAAATAAGGATACGATGAACACGACATTACTAAATAACGTTCTACAACGCTTCTTCGGCGATTCGATAATTAACTAGAAGCTCTAAAATGGAAACCAACGCAAACTGCCCTAAACCGCCCCTGGGCAGCAGCACAGTAATCAGCATAACTCTCGATCTGGAACTCCGAATGAGGTGAACCCAGTTTCTCTGGACTCTTAACTGACAAATCTACAATACTCTAGTTGACAAGATAATTTAATTTGGCCAATTTAGTATGCTAACCAACAGATGAACTTTCAGCACGAAAACTGCCTAACAGAATAACGGCAGCACTAAAATGCTCATAACTTTTAATCTATAACTCCGAATTGATCATTCTTTCTCAATATGGAAAGGTTATCAAATTACCTACAATAACCTAGTTGGGAGACAACTCAGATTCTTCCAATTACCATTTCATAAATTACGAATTAACACAACAGTTTAATCTCGTCAGGAATCTGGGCAACAGATACTAAAACGGTCATAACTTTTGACTCGAACATCGGAATCAAGTGAACTCGGTGGCCACAGGAAGTTAAGAACAACCCCTAGATATCTCTAGGAGATCAAAACTACTGGTTCGGCCTCTAAGATCGCGAAAACGCCCCCGCAACAATCTGGACAGATTGATGGTTCCAACTCGTCAGAATTCTGGGCAGTGATACAAAAATGGTCATATCTTTCAAACCATAACTCGGATTCAGGTGAACTCAGAGGCTACGGAAACCTGACGAAATAATCTACAACTCTCTAAGAGACAAAATCCTTAGATTCGGAATAGACCTACCACAAACTAGGCGCACAAGGACTGGACAGAATCTGTTCAGTCACAGCAGGGACTCGATCTACCAAATCAAAGCAAAATCTGAACCTAATTCAACCAAAACAGTGAGGAAAACACTAAAAACCCTTGAATACCTGTAGAAACTGAACAAACCCCCAAGGATCCTCCTTCTCCTCCTTTCTCTTCCTCTCCTTCCCTTGGCTGAAATGGTCACCTTCCTCCCCTCCTTGGCTGGCTGCAGCAGCAAGGAGCTTCAAGGGCAGCCATGGATGGAGAGGGGAGTATGGATTTCAGTTTTGGGAGAGGAATGAGTGGTGGAGGCGCAATGGGGAAGCAATAGGGGCTGCGCCAGCAGGATGGGAGGGGAAACGGTGGTGGCTGCTAGGGTTAGGGAAGGAAAAGGTGGGTTGGAGCTAGGGTTTGAGGAAGGAGTGAGCTGGTTGGGCTGGTTCATCTTGGGCGCCTTCCCCTTCTAGCCCACCGTACCAGCCTCAAGTTGCAAAGTTCTGGCCGGAGGCCCAGTGTTCCAAAGATTCATCTCAAAACTGAAATTCCGAATAAATTCCCTCTCCCGACTAAAATACTCTCTAACTGGAATTTGGGGTATTACAACTACGATTACACCTTTTTATGTGCTCATTTCGTCGATTGACCCTTCTGTAAAATGTGGTCAATATGACCTAAGTTCATCTATTTATTATTGTGTAATTATTTGTTGTATTTATTTGTGTATTGATGTGATAAAACGTTGTAATATGTGTGTGCTAGCTACTGATCATGGGACTAGCATAGCAAACACATAGGATTTCATGTTTAAATTCCAGCGATCCGACAGTGTTGGTATCAGAGCCATACTGATTGTAGGTTAAACCCTAGGTGGAATGGTTGTTAGATTAAGGACCTTTGTTTTCAAAACTTAATTTCAAAATTATAAAATATCTATGAAAAATATAAGTATTATTGCTACCCTCATCTTCTCTTAGTGTTCTCCTCTTATCTAAACCCTTGTTCATCTTCTCATTCTCATCCTTGTCCTTACCTTTATTTTTGTTTTGTCAACATAGCTTTCCGATACTTTCCTCATCTTCAACTCATGTAGATAATCAGACAATCTTCTCTAATAAAATATGAGAGTTGTGGAGTGAGTTCAACCAAGATCCGACCCGGTCGAGGAGGATGCAACACGTCTACGTTTTCCAAGATGAAGTTGATGCTGTGATAAATGGTTGGGAGTTATGCCACCCTCCACATTTACACCATGCATGATAGGAAGAGACCTCTTATGTATGTCCAAGCCCTAGGAAAAAGGAGCTTAGAACCGATAGTTCGCGTTGCCCCTAAAGGAGCCCTGACTTCGCCGAGAGGCTCGATCATGCCAAGGACTAGACATATAGGACAGGGTTGCTAGAGCTCACTTGTTGAGTAGCATGTGAGATAATTATCCCCTTCTGATATACACTTGTGCAAGTAGACGATGTAATGTGATGGTTGTATGTTTCTACTTATGTATGGCGTGTTTGAATGTTTGCCTTAGGTCATTGTATTTTGCAGACACACCTAAACCTAGCCTTATGTTAAAATTAATTGTGTGTTGTCCTTGCTGCCATTTTTCATTTATTTTGTGTTGGTTATGTGTTTTAAAGCTTTAAACTGCTTAATTAAATTAAGTACATTACCCCATTGTCTTCCCTACCTCATGCTTTTCCCTCTCATCTCTTTAATGGAAGTCACATGTTCATTAATAGATTAATAGTGGAATCGGTAAAGTGAAGGATACGATTGAGTAACCGTTGTTTCATCAGGAAATATTACCATAGTTTGGCACAGAATTATCAAGGAGTTAGTACCAAGAACAAGTCTTGTACCGAGAGAATTTACTAGAGGCAGCTCACTGCGTGACCAAAAAGGTTGTATGACTTGACAAAGGATTTAACTGTATAATGTGCTCTCATGATTAGATTTGGTAAATTTGATGATGGAATGAGGGAGTTATGTGATGATTAGGAATTAAAGGAAAATGGCATATACCTCACGGATGACATAACATGGTAAGGTAGTAAGTAGTTTAACTAGATCCTTCAAGGAAGGTTGATGTTGGTGGATTTGCTTGGTCAAGGCAATTATGGATAAATCGATAAATTGGATTATTGCTCATAGTTCCCTAACATGATCTTAAAAGAATTGATTAGACTTTCGAGCAATGAGATATTAAACTTTGTAGGATCACTTGTATATGTGGATTGTAGTGGATGTTGCCATTGATGGTTGTGTTATAAGTATATTTAAAATAAGTGGAACTGTTGTGCTCATGATTAGTGGACAAGTGGTGAAAGGATGCAAAGTGACATGGTGAATTGGAATCTTGATCATAGTGAATCTTATGAAAAGTTGTAGTGATCGACTAAGGGTAGTAAATCGACCTTGTGTTAAGGATGAGTTGTGCTAATAGGAGCCTAAGTTTATTGTAATTAAGGTAAGTTGTTGCCTATAGTTGCAACCTAAGAGACCTTGAAAAAATAGAATCTTAGTACATACAACTCGTTGAGGATTGAATAAGAGATAACCCTTATGGAAATAGTTATCTCAAGGATGATACGATCAGATTCATTGGAGATGAATAAATGTGACAATTGGACTTAGATCATACTTGAGTATAAAGAGACTTTGGAGAACATAAAATTAATATTGTTGAATTGATCCGAGATTATTATTGTGGATAAAGGAGGTAGATCTTTAACCTATGATGAATGTATTTGATTTTGGTGGTTGACTAGATCTTGGAGTAGGGATGAGTGGATTAAACCTTAAGAGATTATTTGGGGTATTTGGTAGAATGATTGTTGCAAGTGGATTGGTCATGCTAATAAAAGTATTGGGAAGTAGAAATATTGAAGCATTTCTTAGAGATGCAATTTGATCTTGCATGGTTGTACAGTCCCTTAGGAATAAAAAATTATTGTGAGAAAAATTACTAGAAACAACAAATAATTGATGGATTGTTGATAGTACATGTCAATTGATGGATCATAGGCGTTGAAATGTATATCTTTATTGCTCACGATTTAGGAGTCATATTAAAGATATCCTATAATGGAAATTATAAAGAAAGATAAATGAAATAGGTGATCAATATGGTGGCTTCACATGGGGTTATAAGTGTTCAAGAGAATATGAATAAGATGTCGATAAGATTACGATTCAACCATGAGTGGGATGTAGTCGTGATTGAGGTTAAACCATGATTTACCTTATGGGAATGGATTAACAATTATTTGAGCTCAATCATGGATTGTTAAAGCTGGGATGTAAATCAATATGTCCTTATGAGAGATCAAATCAGAGCTATGAATTTATAGTAGTTTGGAAGATTACATTAAGGCAAGCAATTTTGGTCGTTGATATAAAAATTGTGGAACAATAGATGGGAGTGTACTTCCTGTAGACTAAATGCGATCGGTGGATTTTACTTGGATAGCAACAATTAGAAGTTTCCAAACCAAATGTATTAAGATAGTAGGTGGTAGTGATTCGAGAGCGAGCCATTCGGCTATTGGAAATAAGATTGATAAATGGGAGACACATAAATTCAAGGATAATTGTTGATATCGACAGCGCCGAACCCTCCCTCTCTTCCTCTCCCATAGCCGCCGCCCCCCTACTACTGCTCTCTATTTCCCTTGGGCGCCTCCATCTCCCCTCCCTCAAGCCAAGCTCCTCCATTGCTGCCATCTTGGGGAGGTCTAGGCGTCCAGCAGCTTGGCCAGCCACAAGAGGAGGAAAGGAGAAGGGGGAAAGAGGAGAAAGGGGGAGAAGAAGGATCCTTGGGAGTTTGATCAGTTTTCTTGTGGATCTTCAAGGGGTAATGAGTGGTTTTCCTTGCTGGTTAGAATGATTTAGTTGCATAGTTTTGCTTTGATTAGGGTTCTTCAGCCTACTGTGTTAAGATCAGATTTCTGTCCTTTCTTGTGCGCCAGTTTTGATGTAGATTTATTCCAAATCTGAGGATTTCATCTCTTAGAGAGAAGTATTTTTTTTGTTTTCAGCTTTCCATATATTCAAAGTTCACTCAATTCTGATTTATGGTTTAAAAGTTATGGTCTTTTACGTTGCTGCTGTCCAGGAACCTATCAAAACATAGCAGAAATATTAACTGTTAGATTTAAAACTATTAAGGGCCGAATCAGGGCTGTCCACCAAAACGAGTATTGTAGTACTTTATCTTATATTTCCATATTGTTAAATAACACCTTTTTTGGATCTGTAGAACAAAAGTTATACACGTTTCAATTTGACTGTCCAAATTGTGTGTCGGTTTCGGACAGTAAATTTGACCCGTATGCCACATTTTGTTAAAGGCAAAATCTGAGTATTATGCCAACTAGACTTTTGAAGCTTAAGATCTTAGCTTTCCAGAATGACAAGAAACTTGGATTTTTGTTAATCCAATCAAAAGTTATGATTGTTTCTTTTCTGCTGTCCCGAGTAGATTTCTGTTTAGCATGTTGTCTAGCTTGAGTAGGTCGAGTGTTTAAACTTGGGTTATGGGAAAATGATGTAGAGCACTGTGAAAACTGTCTTGTTAAGCATGTTGTTTGATGCTTAGTATCATTCTTGGTTACTAGGTGGTGGTGAACCCTGGTGCTAGAGCGTTCCGCCTTTTGTCTTCTGTCTCACGGTTGAGGCAAGTGCATATAGTAATAATGTGTTGCTTTATTTCATAATTGATGAATGCCATGGTTTAATGATGAAGCTTTAAGTTTGATAATGTTGATGAGCATTACTTTTCATGATGAGTTGATATCATGCTTTAAATTTTGCATCATGGCATACATTTATGTATCTTGGTCTACATGGTAGCCAAGGTTTGTTCTTTTGAGATCCCCATCATGCATTAGATAGGCTTGGGTCCCCACACTCGTGGAGTGTGGACATTGGATCCTTGTGCCTAGAGGGCATAAGCCTTGAGTATGTATCAGATCCCCGTCATGCATTGACGGAGTTAGTCCCCACACTCGTGGAGTGTGGGAGATGGATCCTCGTGCTCAGAGGGCATGTGCCTTGAGTATATATCTGATCCCCGTCATGCATTGGACGGGCTTGGGTCCCCACACTCGTGAAGTGTGGGCATTGGATCCCTATGCCTAGGCATTGGATCCCTGTGCCTAGAGGGCATAGGCCTTGAGTATGTATCGACGGATACATTACTCGGCATTACCGGTACTTGCAAAGAAGGTGGAGAAAGAGCATTCATGACATGTTTATTGCATTCCTGCATAAAAGAGGGATTTGTGATAGATATATTGTTGTTGTACAGGATGGGATGGTTTATCCCCATGGGCTACTTATGATGATATGATTTCTATTACTATTGCACTTTGCTGAGTCGGGGACTCACTCTTGCTGTGTTGTGATTTCTAGGTACCTCTCGAGGCAGCGGCATGCATGGGGAGGGGTAGACATAGTGCACTTCACTTATATACAACCACAACAAATAAACTAGTTCAATTATCTAAAATTCTCAGAATTTACATTTTCTTTAGGTTGAATTTTTGTGACCATCCTTCGAGGTGGATAATTTTGTGACCATCCTTCGTGGTGGATGATTTTGACTGCGTTCATGGATGATCCTTTTATGTTCTAGATTCCTCGTCCTTAAGTTCATTTAATTCCATTTGATAGATTAGACGGTTTGATTTCGATTATTTTATCATTCTCGCTGCTTGATTGGGACAATGATGCTTTAGATTTAGCTAATTGATCATTATCTGATTGAGCTTAGTAATGTTGGACTGCTTGAGCTTAGTTGTTAAAGTGGAGACTCCTTAGATTGATTTATACTCAATTGATAAGTGATTTGCTTTTATTGAGAAATTATAGACTGCGATAGTGTTGATTTTTAGTTTGTTGTCATTCTTGACTGAACGATTGGTTGGATATTTATTAAGATATTGAAATTAGTTGAGTCAGTAGAGTAGTTGGTAGCATCCTAGGCTCTATGTCGGGCTGGAGTGTTACATCAAGTTCCAAAGTTATTAAGCTAACGATAATCATGTCTACTAATCAACTCTAGATGAAAGTATCCGGTCTCTAGTTTTAGTGAAAGCATCTAAGTAAGATATATGTGTGATTGATAGCATGTGATGCACATGCTACTTCCATCTCGTGCTTGTCGCCTTCATTGAACACCTAAAAGCAACAATAAAGTAAGAGTGAGTCCAAAACTCAGCAAGTACATAATAGAACAATAAGCAAACAACTTATCATTCAAGTATATCATTAACATGATCATTCATGTATTCAATTAACATTATCATATTTCATGTAATCATTTAACATCATCATCTTTTTATGTATGCATGTTTGGCTATGCTACATGTTCATATACACCTTTTTCATCTTATACCGGTATAGTGGAGTGATCACCCATCGATGAACCACTCTATTCTCCATCTGGTGGAATCCCTACCGAAATAGGATTTTATCTAGAGCTCTCCGAACTAGCCATGTAACATTTCTCACCGACCTCACCGGAATAGTTACATGGCTTTCTAACCAACTTGGCTCATGCAATTATGTCATGATGAATGCAATTGATACAACAGTTTCCATTATCCATTAACATAATCCATTATCATCATTACCATATCATCATCATTATCATGTCATCATCATTATCATGGCATTCAAATGAGCATAAATAAATGTCATGGAAAATCAACTGTAAAGACAAGTGACAAACAAACCAATGTCTACTACTCTACCATGCACTTGCCTTTTAACCACATAAACCAAGATGATGCAAAGGCGGCACCGAACTCGAAGCAATACTACATGGACAAAGCCAATAAACACCTCAAAAACATGCAACAACAGTACATGCACATAACACAACTCAACATTGCTCCTATGCGCAAACCCGATACAATTAACCCCTCTTCACCGAACAACTAACCCGTTGTCCCAGTGATCAAACAACCATAACTTTTACTCATGGAATCCAAACATAGCAAACTCTATGTTATATGAAAGCTACACAAAATTTGCTACACTTTCTTAGTTACGCAAATTCTCTGATTACGTCATCAAAATCCACGTTTTTAACCCCGAAGGTCAATCTGGAATATTACTAAATAGTAGGCTTGACAATTTTATATATATTTTTCTACCTCTTGAAAAATAGCAAACCCTACCACTTATGGAAACTATAGAAAATTATCTAACTAATATTAGTTATGACCATAATTTAAATCGGTCATCTACTATATAAATAAAGCAATCTACATGACTGTTGTTAACGGCGATGGAATTCTGAATAATAGCATTCTAGAAGTCATAACTTTTACACCGTTTAACTAAATTTAATGATCATATACTCTATAGAAAGCCTAAATAATAACCTACAATTTTTCTAAAATGGAAAATCTATCAAAACAAGATGTAGATACCCCCAAAAACTCCCTCGCAAGGCTCAGTAGTACAATTAACCGAAATAGGGCACTACCAATTTACTAATTCCCACTGTCGATCTACCGTAATCTTCTATTAAACATCAATCTAATAACATGGCAAGGATTTCCAGATCATTACTCCTTGAAATCGGACGAAGAACGGGGTTGGTTCACGAAACCCTGTCTTCTTCATCTTCCCCTCCTTCTCCTTCCTCTTTCCTTGCTTTCTTCTCCTTCCTGGCTCCTTGCCTCCCTTTGCTTGCTATCGCTTTTTTCCCATGGTAGTAGCAACACCAACAATAGCAGCTCTAGCGGTGCGGCAGCTGTAGCAACCAACCGGCAGAGACAAGTGGCAAGGATGGTTAGGGCGATAGCTGTGGAAGGACGTGTGTGGCCTACAGCAGATGGCACGGTGAGGAAAGCGACAGCTAGCGGCAGGCGCAAGGTTGGCACAGCTAGGGCAGAGAGCAGTAGAGGGTGCAGCTAGGGCTTTGGAAGCTAGGGTCGACTGCCTTCCCCTTCCTCTCCTTAAGTAGGGCGCACAGGATCCCCTTGCCAAGTCCAACATGGACTCGGCTTGGGCCCTGCCCCGACCCCCCCCCTCCCTCCCCACCCCCCCCCCCTCTTTCCTCTAATTCAATTTCTAGTTCTCCTAATTAAACGGGATATTACACAGCTAGCCTGATTTCACAACATATGTTGCCTTACTATTTATATCTCACAGATAAAAAATTAAAGATGCCACACACATGTAGACAACACCTACAGCCTCATATTTTCTAGCTACTGCGTTGTGCTGGACCATCGGTAACACTCCACATTCATATTTAGCACACGCAATTCTTTGTGTAGCGTACTAAACTTTTTTTTTTACTTTTGGCCTATGTACCACCATCCAAGAATCAGAATTCGTCTTCGACTAGGTTTGCCTCTTAAGACCTTGCCTCAAGCCTTGGACATGGAAATGCGGGTGCTGGAATTTTTTTAAAATAATTATTTTTTTATTCCGAAATACAGTAATATATCTCTTTTTTTATTTTATAGAAATAATTCTCTATCGCTCCGCTGTTGGGCGACTTGAATCTAGTCGTTCATCCATTACACGACTTATCCAAGTCGGCCAACAGTGGAGCACCAAGTGGAGTAGTCGCTCAACAGTTGAGCAATTAGTACTAGTCGCTCAGCAGTTGAGCGACTTATCCCCTAGTCGCTCAATCGTTGGCCGACTAGGGGCGACATGTCGCTGAACCGTTTGGCCACTAGTTGCTGTCAAGTCGTCCAACGGTTGAGCGACTAGACGGTTGTATAGAAAGGCACACCCGACTCCGTCACGGTCTTTTTCGTCATTTCTCTCGGAATAGAACGAAAGGAGCTCGAGAGAGGAGAAAAGGAGAGGGAGAGAATGAGAGGGGAAGTGAAGAGGGGTAGAAGGTCGGGAGAGGTGGAGAAGGAGAGGAGAAGAAAGAACAACAGGGGAGAAGCAAAGCAGCTCGGGAGAGGGAGAAAAGGTGAGGAGAGGAGCTCGGGAGGTAAGAGAGCAAGAAGAAGGAAGCTCGTTGATAAGGAGAGAAGGTCTTTGCGTGAAGGTAATAGTATCATCCGCTCTTGTTCTCATTCGAATGTAGGCAACGTGTCGCTACTTATTGGTTTATGACGCATTTCATGAATGTATGTTGACAAATGACTAGTTGCAATGTTTGAAATATTTGCAGTGAGAAATCAGTCATGTTGGAGCCCACAAGATTAAAAGTGCATTATGGTGTTGGTACGATTTGTGAAGGTCCATATGTGGTTGACCTGAGTGGTTTCCCACAAGTCAGTATGGTACACCCGGACACGGAGAATGCTCAAATTGGAGATGTCCTGTGCTGGCTCACCTACAACTTCTCATTGGACCCCCAAGGTGTGCAGTGTCGTCTTACATGGCCTTTGGAGTCGGTCTGCCATGCACATTCGGTGGGAGTTAAGCAGACTAATGCACGCGGTTGCATAGAATGGCTTTGTGGAAGGCTGCTGACGCCGTGGATAAGAGTGTGTGCTACTCGTGCAAGCATGTCCGAAGGGAGTCGCACGAGGCCCTACCGACGACTATCGTCTGGTTGGTGGGAGCAGCTCGGGCGCACAGCGCATGGTTCATGAAGAGGACACGGTGGCCGATGTTGCAGAGGCAGAAGACGAAGATCACACACCGTACGCTGAGCCCACTGGACATGCAGATGCAGGGGAGTATATCGACAGCATAGTGCGTCAGATGGAGAACGATGACTTGACGGCCTGGAGAGAGGAGGACGCGGTGGCCGATGTTGCAGAGGCAGAAGAGGAAGATCACACACCGCACACTGAGCCCACTAGACAGGCATATGCAAGGGAGCATGTCGACAGCATAGCTAAGAGGCTTCAGGGTTGTGGGCAACTTCGCCACGTTGGATATGGCACAAAGGATTTGGATTCCGGATCTTGACCAGTTGAAGGGTGGGAAGGGCATGTATGGAATTATCACAGACAGTTCTTATTTAGAACCGTCTGTGATAGTTTTTCTATTGCAAAAAAAATTGGATTTTAAGCCAAACCAATCAATTGCTGGACAGTAGTTTCCATATGCAACCTCTAGCAAGACAACTAAAATCCAATTAAAATTCTGATGGCAAACACATTATAGGAAAGAGAAACCAAAAGGTTTCACACCGTCCCCTCTGAATGAGAAAAAAGAATAAAGTTACAAATTTAAACTAGCTAGAAACCATCTGTGCCTCCAAGCTCTTGAAGAACTCATCGGTTTCTTTGATTGGTCTTGTGAGCTCCTTTTTGTACCTCACCAGCATATCACAAGCTGTTCTTACATGGCGTTCGAGTTCGACTCAAGCTCGTCGGCAAGGAGAGACGACTGAAAACCTCTAGCGGCGCTTTGACCTTAGGTAACATAAAATTAAGATTATTTTTTTACAACAAACAACCAACAAATTGTGTATGTTTTGAGGATGTACACATACCTTCTGGCAGTCTACCTCCTGCGGCAGACAAGGAGCACCTCCGCATCCCTCCTCATCATCATCGTCGGCTGTGTCTCCTCGCTGAACCGTGATGGGGAATCAAGGGTGGTTGACGGAGCTCGGCGTGGGGAGAGGAGAGGGAGAGGGAGAGACTGATAGAAGACAAGACTGGGGTTGCTATAATATATAAGGATAGCACCAAAATATTTTGCCTCCCGCGCACGCGTTCAAATTTTTTTGCCCTCCCGCGTTGTGAATCACAGACCTTTCATACAAAAACCGTCTGTGATGACCGTAATACTTCATAGACGGTTTCATACAAAAACCGTTTATGACTTGGAATTTCAAGCCATGGTAAAATCAGAAATACTTATCACAAACGGTTTTTAATACAAACCATATATGATGAGGATGGGAAGTCATAGACGGTTCGTGTTGAAAACCGTCTGTGAAGTATCACAGACGGTTCTAAACAAGAAACGTCTATGATACTTCACAGATGGTTTTCAACACGAACCGTCTGTGATATTACTTCTTCACAGACGGTTTTTAGCGCAGCTAGTAACACAGACAGTCGCTAAACCAAAACTGATGAGGATATCTTTACTACTACTGCATCTTCTAATTCTCCAAGTGTGGTTGTTCATGAAGCACCAAAAGGTCCAATGACTATAGCAAGAGCCAAGTTTCTTAATCAACAGGTGCATTTGTTTCTTAATGAGTTTCCTTGTGTTGTCCATAAGAATTGGATACTACCTAAAAGCAATACTTTGTGTATTCTTAGGGTTGACAAGCTTAAAGACTTTGGAACCGAGAGGGAGGAGAGGGAGGCCAGGGACAAAGTCATGAAGGTAGGCAACACATGTGGACAACAAGGGAGAAGAAGCCCATGCGGCCAAGAGGGGAAAAGGGGAGAAGCCCAAGAACTTAAAGCTCAAGTTTTGGATAAGATTTTTAAGCCCAATTCAGACCTTCCACAAGCCCAACCAAAATCAAACTCGGAATCAACTCAGAATTCAATTCGGATTCGGTTCGGGACAGCCCAACAGGCCTGGAATAAAAAGGTCATAACTTTCACATACCGAGTCCGATTGGGGTGTTCTTGGGCTTGTTGGAAAGCTTATTCCAAGGCCCACACAAGGGATCTAGCCTCAGTGGCAGAAGACATACGGTCGCGCCGCTATGTCCCAAACAATCTGACGGTTTAAATTTAGGTTTCCTTTTGTGAGAGTTTGAGTTTGAGTCCAAGTTGTGAACAGTGCATGGTGTGAATAGTACCACTATGAATAGTAACTCTGAGTAGTCCCTTGGCCGAGACTATATATTGAGGGTTAGACCCCCATTGTAATCTCATACCAATTTATGCATAAGAATTGAAACATAGCTATTGCTTGTTCTTTCTAAACCAGAGTTCATGCGAGGACTTTGAGAGAGGACTAGACAATCCATTGATTCGTTCTACAATTCAAGGTCAAGCCGTTGTTCCATTGGGAATTGGGGACTTGGCGATCGTCGTTCGTGGTCTCGCGACGATCAACTATCCGGTGTGTTTTGGGTATATTCCGAAGAGTTGAGGGTTCGTACATTGGCACGAGTGTTCAGCTAGTGGCATCGTCTACTTCGCATCAACTATCCATAGTTCCTCGCTGAGAAGATCGGGCTCCCCCGTATCATATGGTATCAGATTCTAGGTTTACTCAGTGAGAGCTTTCTACCCGTAATTTAGATTATTTTTCTGTCCTATAGTCCATTAAACCAAAAATTGCAATACCAAAACCATAGTATAATCTGTTATTTCTTGTGCGTTTAGTTAAGTTTTCGTCCATTAGAGTTTTTGTTTTAGTGCTGATCCATGTGTTTCCTTTGCGTAGCTTAATCTTTGTCACAAAAAAAATTGTTGATTGAACTTTTCAATTAGCACCCAAAAATAGATAGCCGAATCCATCTTTGGAGCTTTGCTTTAGTTCGGCTCGGTCTTGCAAACTCGAGCCGCCACTTGCCGGGGGAGGAAGAGAAGGTTGGCTGAAACCCTAATTGCTTGATTTCGGTTCGTTTTCAGAATCCAAGCCGCATCTCTTTCAGTTTGGTAAGTGGGGTTGGTTTCGGATTCTTTGGGTGCTGCCCGGATTTGATCTCCACAGTTCCATCCGAAACCCATTGGTGGGAGTAGAGTCCTTTCCGACTTCTATTGGTGGGACTAGAGTCCGAATCAACCTCTAGCTAAAACACAATCCGAGTCCTCTTTCTCCAACTTGCGTTTTGGTCCACTACATCATAGTCGGCCGAACCTTTTTGGTTACCTTGAGCTGCACTTCAATCCTTTTATCTTTGAGACTAGCTTTTGATATTGCATTGGGCTGCTGTTAGATATTAGTACACTTTGCTGAACTTTGTGGATTGTGCAAATACAAAGAGTAGCACTTTCGGCCTTTGTAAAGAAGAAAAGAAAGAGGCAGCCGCGCATATAGAAAGAGCCACGGCATTGAAAAAGAGCATAAAAAAAACAGAGAGCAAAATCACATATTTTGAGAAAGAAAAGAGAGAAAGAGAAAATAAAAAAAACCTTCTGCCGATTGCTACAGTAGCACGCATATTACTTGCTGCTACAGTACCATCCATACTTATTTCAGCTTGTGTAGCCATTTTTCTTTGAGCAATATTGTGCCCTATTATTTTCAATTGCATTTGGTTAGCGTCTCTCCTAGTACTTGTGCAAAACGAGCTTGTTGCATCGCAATTTCCGATTGCTTCTCACTAGCTCATTCCTTTATTTGCATTAAGTCACATTTATCTTTGCATGTGCGTTCATACTCTTCGCTTAAACCTATTGGATCAGCACATAGGCAAAATACTCTCGCTTGGATCATTACTTAGCTTTACAATACATTGAATATCAGTTTGCATAGGCTATACACTAACCTTTCCAAGCTCCACCTACACCCGTTTGTGTACTCCCTTGCTCTTGGTTACGCTCATACATTACCGGGTTGAGGTCGTTCGCTGTCACAAGTGTCGATTTACTGTCCTTGATTCACTTTGGAACGGTAAGCTTATCTTGTGTTCAGGACAATGAGCTGGGAGCGTAGAGAGAGATTTTTGTTTTACTAACCCGGATATAATCTCGCTAGCTATTTGTGAGTTGTTGCCATGTCAGGTCATGAGAAGGATCCACCTAATCCAGAGGCACCGGTTACGTGGACGGAGTACACTTGCTTGCGCGAAATGCTACAAAAGAAACTTCATAATCATGATATTGGTGTGCGCGATGAGCTCGGGAAAGTTAAGACTGGATTGAACAACCTCGGGGAGGAGGTTATGCAGCTGTGTACGGACATCAATAACTTCTTGGAGCTGCGCGCCATGTTCAACCACTCCAACGTGCATCGTCGTCGACACGACGACACTGAGGATTTTGTTGATAAACCTAAATTTCCTATCCCTATATTTTTAGGTAGTACAGATGTGGAAGAATACCTTACTGGGGAGCTGAAAATTGATACGCTATTTCAGATGCTCAACTATTCCAATGAGAGGAAACTCTTACTTGCGTCCAATAGTTTAGCTGATTATGCCACACATTGGTGGGAGCGGTTTGTTCGTAAGCGTATGGAGTGCAATGAATTGCCGATTATTACCTGGGAGCAGATGAAGCAGCATTTCCGTGCATGTTTTGTACCTCGCCACTACAAGCGTTCCCGAGTGGAAAAGTTGACAGAGTTGCGACCGGATTTGAAGTCCACTGGTGTGTCACATGCGAAGGTGATCGAGCATGGGACTTCCCCTTCGGTCCAGACTTCATGTAGAGCTGCCCCATTACTTCTTGAAGAGATTGTGGTTGCTGGTAATTGCTCCATTATTGACCCACAATCTTTGAGGGATGCGATGTATCCAAGCCCATATAGGAATGAGAGCCACATAGCCAAATTGAATGAGCATGATAAAGAGAGTGAATTGTGTGATTCCACCATATGTGAGGTTGAGAGCATCTCCATTGAGTGTGAGAGAGATACACCAACAGAAAAGAGGGAAGTAGATGATAGGCAAAGAGAGGTTATTGCTGAAATTAACGATTTACTCTCAACTTCTAGTGTTTTTTCTCACATTGTGTAGGTTGATATTAAATAAGAGGAGTTACATGTTCAACAAGCGGCACCGTTGGAAGTAAAAGACGAGGGGAAAACCACGGTTCGGGATGGAGTGCTTGCTATCCTGTGGTTTCATCATGACAATTTGATATCTACAACACCTACAATGACTGAAGAGGATGTTAAAGGTAACAATAATGGTGTTGAATTGAATATTCATCATGCAGAGGTACGTAAGAGTGAGAACTCTAGTGTTCCTTTGAATATTCCATGTTCTAAAATTTCTACGCTCAATTTACATAATGTGGAATTGATTATTCATAAGGAAGTTCTTACTAGAATATCTCTTGATGATTCTTTATACTATATCATGTTCGATGATCCTCGAGAGCTATCTAGTGTGATTGAGAACCTTGCTGAAGTTTCATGTTTAAAATCACTAGTTAGTCCTTATGCCTACACATATACGTTCAATTTGATTGGAGGCTATGGTGTAGATGACAAGTTCTATGTTTATCGAATATGCATTACATGTGATAATCTTGCTACTTTAAAATTTCATGTTTTGCGCAAACCATCTCTTAAGCAATGTCATGGGCACTTTGAGCTGGGATTCAATACACTAGTCTATTGATTAGAACGCAACATGATGCCTACTTGTTTATCATGTACTAGTGAACAGCGTAGTACAGTTAAAGCATGGAAGGCACTAAGAATTTTCTCCCCCAAATTTGAACAACTTAATCTAGTTGGTCCCTTTTATATCTTGTCCATGTGCTTAGAAAAGTCGAGGGCGACTTTTTCTCATGGGAGGTAGAATGATGTGAATGAAAGTATCGCAATGTATATATCAAATACATCCTATGGCTACTGTTATGCTAATTATTTTGTGCAAAACAATGAGAATAACACTACAATTGATTCATACATATATCATGTACATACGTTTTTCTTTTTGTCTAGAACTTTTTCTGGAAATCATCATGTGAATGACAGGCGTATTGAGATCAATACATCACATCAATCGAATGACTATTATTGTACTATTCATGATTTGCAAAGCAAAAGGGCTGATAAAACGGATGATAAATACATATACCATGCGTATACGTTGTTTTCTTTCTCTAGCATATTTTCAGGCTATCAAAAGCCGAGGACGGCTTTTCTTGAAGAAAAGGAGGATGATGAGGTTATCTTTACTACTACTGTATCTTCTAATTCTCCAAGTGTGCATGAGGTTGTTCATAAAGCACCAAAAGGTCCAATGACTATAGCAAGAGCCAAGTTTCTTAATCAACAGGTGCATTTGTTTCTTAATGAGTTTCCTTGTGTTGTCCATGAGAATTGGATACTACCTAAAAGCAATACTTTGTGTATTCTCAGGGTTGACAAGCTTAAAGACTTTGGAACCGAGAGGGAGGAGAGGGAGGCCGGGGACAAAGTCATGAAGGTGGGCAACACATGTGGACAACAAGGGAGAAAAAGCCCATGTGGCCAAGAGGGGAAAAGGGGAGAAGCCCAAGAACTTAAAGCTCAAGCTTTGGATAAGATTTTTCAGCCCAATTCGGACCTCCCACAAGCCCAACCGAAATCAAACTCGGAATCAACTCAGAATTCAATTCGGATTCGGTTCGGGACAGCCCAACAGGCCTGGAATAAAAAGGTCATAACTTTCACATACGGAGTCCGATTGGGGTGTTCTTGGGCTTGTTGGAAAGCTTATTCCAAGGCCCGCGCAAGGGATCTGGCCTTAGCTGCAGAAGACATATGGTCACACCGCTATGGCCCAAACAATCTGATGGTTTAAATTTAGGTTTCCTTTTGTGAGAGTTTGAGTTTGATTCCAAGTTGTGAACAGTGCACATCATGAATAGTACTGTTATGAACAGTAACTCCGTGTAGTCCCTTGGCCGAGACTATATATTGAGGGTTAGACCCCCATTGTAATCTCAGACCAGTTTATGCATAAGAATTGAAACATAGCTATTGCTTGTTCTTTCTAAACCAGAGTTCATGCGATGACTTTGAGAGAGGACTAGATGATCCATTGATTCGTTCTGCAATTCAAGGTCAAACCGTCGTTCCATTGGGAATTGGGGACTTGGCGATCGTCCTTCGTGGTCTCGCGACGATCAACTATCCGGTGTGTTTTGGGCGTATTCCGAAGAGTTGAGGGTTCATACATTAGCACGAGTGTTCATCTAACGACATCGTCTACTTCGCATCAACTATCTACAGTTCCTCGCCGAGAAGATCGGGCTCCCACGTATCAAAAACCGTCTATGATTGTATTTAATATAGACGGTTTTGGTCAACCGTCTGTGATGAGGCATCCAGTATTAGCCTTTTTGTAGTAGTGATGTGGACAAAGGGGAAGCTGGAGCCGTAGGTAGACGTTATGGCCGTTGCAGCCAGGAAGGTCACACTACGAGAAGTTGCAAGACGCTTGTCGACAAGTAGGAACACCGGCGTGAAGTGTAGCACCATATGTCCCATGTATTTCTAATTCCCTAAAGGCGTGCGTGTACCATCCTTCATTCGTTAGCCTGTGTGCCATGTAACCCCCTTGTCGGATCAACTATGGTGTTGTTATCGTTGAGTCATTTCTCCTAAGTTCTCCACCGTGTATGAATTGCCTGGCACATCGCAATATCACTCACCTTCCTACTTATGACTCATTGCTATCTCAATCGTCCTCACAAAATTCTTCAGAAATTTACCGCACTACAACAACATACGATGATCACAAAATGTTATTGCAAATCTAATAGTTTTCGTACTCTTGAAAATCTACGAAAATCACAAACGGACCAACCAACCTTATCACCACTCTTTTATTTCCCGAAAAATTAACAACCTACAAACAAGATTTGTTAAATGTATTACCTACAAAAATTATCATTTATTCCCCCACAATTATTTCCATCTGATTAATAAAATAATATTATCATTATTTTAAATCGCCCAGCGGTTAAGCAACTTGTTCTAGTCGCCCAATCGTTGAGCGACTAGTACAAGTCGCTCAACCACTAGACGACTTGTACATTTGTCACCCAATGGTTGGATGACTGATCCAAGTCATCCAACGATGGAGCGGCAGATGATTATTTCTGTAAAATAAAAAAGGAGGTATATTACTGTATTTCAGAATAAAAATGATTATTTCAAAAAAAAACCGTGAGTTCTGTATAGTCTACAGGCTATGTCTATAATAACTATTAACACCATCCACGGACTGATCCATCATGATTCAAAGAAACACCACGTGTCTTGCAAGCAGACATACACAGGCGCTGGGCGCCATGCGTGGAGACCTAGAGGGTGAGGGAGAAGCGCGGGGAAGCAAGGCCTTAGTGGGTGCTGGGTAGGGGCGGAGCTACAGTAGATGCATGGGGGTACAGTTGCACCCCTAAAAATTTTGCACAAAAATATGGTATATACCCCCCTTAATACATAAGGTATACACTACATATACTAACATACATACTCCTCAACTCCTAGCAGCCCATTTAGCATTAGGCCCAACAAAACCTGTGAATCAATCCCAAGTCAGCTAGTCAAGGAGGCGTCAGGCCTAAGTGCCATCTGCCCATCCAGGCGCTTTGGTAGCAACGCATGAGCACAAGGGCGCAGTGTCGCAGCCGGCAGCTCATCGCGGTATCGGCGCATCACGGCGCTCTGGCGCCGATTCTGGCTTCTGCACCAACGATCTCGACCTCGCCTCGACACGCTGGTGGCCGGTCGCGCCCCTCAAGTCTCGACCCCAAGGACCGCCCGTTCGCCCGCTCCCCTCCTTGGCTCCTTCAACGTCTAGTGTTGGCTTGATCTCTGCGTTCCTTTCCTTATACCCCTTGCTGCCTATCTGCCTTGCACAGACACAAGAATCAAGAAGCAATAGATCCTCATGGCCTCATGGGTCCCTTCTTGATTTTGGATTCATGTGGTTGCTTACTACTTAGTGATTTGGTTCCTTGTGTTTAGAACTTTCTATGATTTGCTTATTGTCTAGTTTGTGGGTCAAAATGGCTCTTGATTTTTTTTACTTGTATCGTTACCAATGGCTAATTCTTAAAATTTAGAACTTAGTTCATAGTTATGGACTTATGGTCAAATGTTGTTCTGTTGTAAATGTAGGTTTATAGAGCACTAAAATATAAAGAAGAATAAAGATCTAGCATCCTTATGGAGTGCTCATTCTACTAATATTGAAAAGGCACAGAAGATCTCTTCTTCTTCAACTTCATGCTCAAATAGAGAAAGCAAGACAAAGAGTATTTTGCCAACACATCTTTGCTTTCTACTAATACATTTGCTTCTTATGACAGGTTTGATGAAGTTAATACAGAGCTACTTCTTTGCATGGCATCTTTGCATCCTGCTGATTCATTTGCTTCATATGACAAGGATAAAGTTCTTAAACTTGCTAAGTTTTATCCTAAAGATTTCTCGAACACATATTTGATCCAACTTTCTTTGCAACTTAATATGTTTATCACTGACATGCATCAAGATACAAGGTTTCGAGAAGTGAAGAATCTCAGTGAGCTATCTATTAAACTTGTTGAGACAAAAAAAGGATGATCGCTATAAACTTGTTTATTTGCTACTCAAATTGGTATTGATCCTTCCTATGGCTACCGCAAGTGTAGAGAGTGTATTTTCGGCAATGAATCATGTGAAGAATAAGCTAAGAAATAGTATGGATGAACAATACTTGAATGATTGTTTAGTTACGTACATTGAGCGTGAATTTGTTTTCTACAAGTTAATGATGATGCTGTCATCAATCGCTTTCAAAGTATGAAAGAACGTCGTATCAGGTTGTAATTTTCTAAAATATTTTATGATGTTGGTTATAGTGCGAACATGTAATTTGACACATTTGAACTTATATACTATATCATTTGAACCTGTGTTAGAATAAATGTGTCCTAAGTTCGCACCTTATTGTCAAAATCCTGACTCCACCGCTGGTGCTGGGCGATGGCGTCGGCGGGTGCAACTGCATAGGCGTCGATTCAGTCTTCGTAAAATTTCCATTTCCTTTATTATAGGAAAATTTGCGCCATTGCTACTATTGTTAGTTGTCGCATGCCTATAGCTGCAAGTTTTAACATTTTCTATGCAAGTAGGCGTGAGAGTACATACCACCCTCTAATACAAAGATAAGTACTCGTGCAGTCAAACGCTGATCCACAACTATTAAGATTTGTCCCATGCAAACGATACCAGTACTTTCGTATCATTATATTTTTATTAATTATACTAACATACGTATAATTAGAAGAAAGAAAAAAAAGGAGTACACGTTAAATTAAAGGGAAACGTTTGCACACGTAGGTACGTCCGATAAGCTTTATTCGTATGGTACGGTCAAGTTGCCATCATCACTAGGAGTCCAAGACGACAACATTAACCTAATAGTGCACAGCTGAACAAATCCAAGAGAGAGGTCGCGCAGTCGTGCTTGCATCGCCTACTACTTGCTACTATAGTCAAGCTCATGTATACATACATATACACGCATGAGCTGGTGTCTGGAATTGCATGATGGTTAGGATCGGTGGCAGACGACATGTAGGATCGGAAAGGCGACTAGAGAGGGGGTGAATAGACGCTTTCTCTATTTTTCACCTCGATCGAACTCAACATTACTTTCACTCCAATAGCTATAAAAGCTATGAAGATCTCAGATACGACATAACAGATGACCATGTTGAATTCGATCAAACCTCAAGCAAAAAAAAAACTATAAACATCTCAAAACCGCACGCACCAAGACAACACTAAGACCATCAAACAGCTTTCTTTTCACTAACACAACACAGATGTCACCGGTCTCGTTTTGTGCACAAGACAACATCGGGACGCCAATCGAAGTTCGGATCACCAAAGACTGCACCATCGCTTCCAAAGAGCAAAGACGCACAAAAGACCAAACTAATCTAAAACAAAGAAGCACGAATTAAAATCAAGACAAAGACTCAGATCTATTTGATGGCAAGGCATAAGCTAAAGAATAAAACTAAACAAAGAACCCTCACAAAGAATTAAAATCATGATTTCCATCACATCATTGATAGCGGCCAAGACACTAAACAAATCCAAACAAAGTAGCTCATTAGTAGAACAACTTCACGCATGTAACCAACCCATCGACACATCATTGATTGCAAGCCAAGGCAATAAACAATTATAAAGAGTAAATCGCCGCACTCAAACCGATAACAACCGGATCATAACTCGAGTACTAGTAGTCAAGACCACACAAGAAATCGCAAGAAATGTAACCGCCATCATCAGCACCAAGACAGATCCGAACACCAAAGACAGAGAAACAAAGAGCAAAGAAAGAATAAACAAAACTAAACTCTATGCAAAAGATGGATCCACAAACCGAGGCAATAAACAGATCAGATGGCAGCCGAATCAATTAAAAATATAAAACTCAAACATCATGTTTGACTACAAGCTGCCATCAAGCACAGGATTTTTCTCTACCAGAGGATGCAAAGACTTCAATGAGAGAGGCCGCCGCCCAGAGGAATGATTCTCACAGGCGCTCAGAGTTTTGCGGGTGGACTCCAGGCCGTCATCAGGGGCTCTCACCAGGCGCCGCCACCAAGAACTCTTTTCTCCCAGGGACGCTACAGACGCGCAGCATTTTTGGGGGCGCCGCCACACTCCACTTTTTCTACAGCGGCCACACCAGAATTTTCTATCTCAACTCCTTTTATAGGGTAGTCTCTAACCCTAAAAACCTTAGAGAAGATTTACCCTAATGGGCTTCCGTTAAGGCCCAACATCAACGGAACACACACGCACGCATCTCAAAGTGCCGTCTTCATCGTCGATTGATCTAAACCGCTTCACCATGCGCCGACCCGCGCCGCCGCTTAGTCAAAAGGTCACCAAGGCGGTATTTGGTGAAATTACCAAAATACCCCTTCTCGATCTTTTCCAAGACCGAGTCCATCTCGCAACCACTCGCCGCTTCGCCACGCAGTAGGTTGATCAACGGCCCATGTCGTCAAGTCTCTCCGTCCGGATCCCACCGCACCATCGAGCACTTGTAACGACCTCCGCGCCGCTTGATCCAACCAACAGACCGAACCGCCTGCTCGGTCATCCATGTCCATTCTCGCGCCATGCTTGAATTCATTGACCTCACCCGCATCCTTGATCGTTTCGACCTCGGCTCTCCAAGCTTAGTCCCGATCCTCCTCGCCGCTGACCGTCGTTGACCTTCAAGCCACCGCAAAGAATAGACAAGCAAACACGAATCCGGAACAAGTTCTTCACAACTTGACCCACGTTAGTCAAAACATGCATCATGCAACACATATGCCATGAAACCCATGAACTTGACCTAACCCATAATCAACTCACCACTTAAATCAACATTCAGCACAAAAGCCGGTCAGACCGCCACGACTGACAGATCTGAAACTTTGTCGAAACGAAGAATATGCATCCTAATTCCATACGACCAAGTTTGACTAAGTCCGACAGAGCCCGATTATGCCATGCAACGGCCGACCAACCACTCAACCCAAACTCGACTATCATAAACTTTGTCAATTACTCATCACTCACAAACGGGACGACCTCCACATGGTCTCTCAATCTCCCCCTTGATGAGTATATTGACAAACTCCGAAAAAACGCAAAGTTGAGTTTGAGTTTGAAGAAACCAACATGGTCCAAAGAAGAAGAGTGAAACAATGACCATGTTGATGTATGAACGCTAGAGCAACAACCGAAAGAGCAAATTGATCTTCAAAGCTCTAAACTGCTCCCAACAGACTTTTCTTCTCTATTCTCCCCTTTTGGCAATAAACGATCAAGATGCAATAGAGAGAATATGACATGTCAATGGATGAAATGGTCAAGTTTGATTATTCTTAGCGCTAGAGCCATGAGAATTATCCAATATGACCATAATGTAATACACCAAGCCATAACTCAATAAAAAGGCTAGCTAGATCATGACAAGATATGTATAAGCTAGCTAGAACACATAGATGACAATCTGAAAAAGAGGTACATTATGTGAGCAAGTCAAGTCATCAATGAGCAAAGTCTAGCTAGAGATATCCAAGGATGATGCAGCCATGTCAATAAGCTAAGCGGAACTAAGAAGCTTAAATTGAGACCAAATAGAGTGCTATGCTCAAGATTGAAACATTGGTTAAAGTACTTGATACTTTTTATGGCTTTAAGCACATGAAACATATTTTCTTTTGAAATTCATGGTGGTTTCCAACCAGATTTTTGTTTTATCATGTGCTAGGTCTCAAGCCTTATGCGACTACTCCAAGCGAGAAGCTTAAGAAGATAGTCTAGGTCACCCAAAACTCCCCTAAGTTCATGCCAAGTGCAATGGCAAGCCGCCTCATAGGAGAGAATTGGTGAGATCGGTTTTTCGCACAAAAGAGATCTTTTGCCTTTTAACAAGTTGTACTAACTCATGCATCATCAAGAGACTAAAACAAATTTCAATCTAAGGCTCAATATAGATTCATCACTCTACCCAAATTTATTTGACATGGCATGAATCATAAAAGGATAGCTCAAGAAAGACTAATCTCGAAAAGTGCTAACATGACAAGTTTTAGTTTGTTGAGCAATTTTAATTAACTTATCATGGCAAAAGCTAGGCTACACATATGAAGTCATGATAAATCTAGCAAATAAGCACAAGTCATGGCAAGGTGTAAAGCATTGTAAACATGTCATAGCAGGATAATAATCAAGGCTCAATGTAGTTATATTACAATGCGAGAATGCTAGAAATGCGTAAGATCCAGCCCTCAACAATAGATGCAACTTTTAGTTCAAGTTGAGTTATGTCAATATTAAGCCCGTAAGCTCCCAAATGAACTCCCTTGAACCAAAACAAAAAAATCGAGAAGTCGGCAAAGAAAACATAAAACAGCAAAATCCTTAAAGCATAGATAAGATATAGAGAATACTATGGCTCGATCGACTCTCATCTACCCCATATGACTCTAGGACTATCAACCGCCCACTTAACACACCTAGGAGCAAACACGCATTCTGCCTACCCGAGGGTGGCCCAACCTCGCTAGAACCTACAAGAAGTGAGTGAGCTCAACCTAGTGAGATAAGTAACAGCCTAATAAGCAAGATCCTAGAATCACAAGATAAGAGCAGTAAATCTAAACAACTAGACAAAAGAAGCACTCTAATCTATGCTAGGAGGACTAATCCCAAATGCACCCAAAATGCAATGCAATAGATAGTAAAGCAAGAAACCCAAAGCTCCCTCACTACAAATTCCATAAGGACAAACCACCCCAAGCTCTCCCTCACAGAAATAAAAACCTCGAACTATCCAATGGCTTGGTGAAAATGTCACCAACCGGTGGTCACTTCCACAAACCGAGCACTATATCGCCTTTCTCTACATGGTCTCTAAGGAAGTGGAAGCGGATATCGATGTGCTTGGTCCGAATGTCAGACCGGTTCTTGGCAATGTTAATCGCAGAAGTGTTATCACAAAAGAGTGGAACACCATCGATAACTAACCCAAAGTCCCGCAGGTCGAAGTCATCCAGAGCACTTGGCTACAAAGAATCGGCCGCAAAGAACGCATTTCGCCTCCTCTGCGGTGGATCAGGTAACACCGGACCGCTTCCTCAAGACCAGAAACAAGAGAAGTGCCAAGAAATTGGCAAAAGTCTTGAAGTGCTCTTCCTATCTATCCTACTGACCAAATAAGTCTCATCCGAGAAGGCTCTCAAGGAAAGACAGATGAGGAAGAGTACCGATACCATAGTCAATGGTAGCTCGCAGTACCGAAGATGCGCTTCACCGCCTGACGGTGAGAAACACGAGGAGAAGCCTAAAAACGAGCGCACAAACACACAGAAAAATGTATGTCTGGTCTCGAGGCAGTGAGGTACAAGAGGGAGCCAATCATGCCGCGAAACTCCTTTTGATCAACTGCTCGCCATCCTCATCTGGTCAAGATAGGTCAGAGAAGCCATGGGAGTCGACACAAAGCTTACCATCACTCATATCAAAGCGCTCAGAGATCACGAGTGTACTTACCTCGATGAAGAAAAGTACCTCCCGAGTCTCGCTTGATTTGAAGCCAAGAAAGAATGTCAACTCACCCATCATGCTCATCTCAAACTCGGTGCTCATGACATCCGAGAACTGTGAAACCAGAGCATGAGAAGAGTCGCCAAAGATGATGTCATCGACATAGATTTGGACGAGCGTAAAGTCACTACCAAGCCTACTTGATAAACAAGGTCTTGTCAACTTTACCCATTTCAAACCCATGACTCAACAAGTAGGACTTAAGCCTCCCATACCAAGCTCGGGAGCCTCGCTTAAGTCCATACAACATGGAAAGCTTGAAGACATGGTTAGGTATTTGGGGTTCTCGAAACTCGAGGTCAGCTTGACGAGACTTCCTCCTCAATAAGGCCATTGAGAAAGGCACTCTTCACGTCCATCTGGTAAAGCTTGAAACCCTTAGAAGCCGCAAAGGCAAGCGTGATTCTAATGGCTTCAAGTCGAGCCACAGGCAAAGGTCTCCTCAAGTCTAGACCTCAACCTCGGAAAACCCCGAGCTACTAATCTAGCCTTGTTTTGATGATTACCCCATCCTCACTGCTTGTTCTTGAACACCCACTTGGTTCCAATGATATTGTGGCCTCGTGGGGCTCAACAAGCGACTGCACCTTGTTCCTCTCAAATTTCTAATTCCTCATGCATGGCATTGACCCAAGACTCATCGTAAAGGGCGTGACAAACATCCTTGGGCTCAAAGGAGGCAACAAAGGCGTAATGGAGACAGTAAATGAGAAAAGCCGACTTAGAGCGCAGTGACACGCCAAAAAGGTCTCCAATAATCTGCCTCAAGGATGCCTTTTCCGATATGACGGGAGGTCCTGGATGAGAAGAAGAAGTGGCCTCTACCTCGTGTGCGACGAGGCAGGACAGAGCCACTAGCTCCGAGGAAACGGAAGGCAGTACGATCACCTTGAGGTGCCGTGGAAGAAGGCATCTCAAGGGAGGAAGAGGAGCCGGATCGTAAACAACCATCGCCTCCCTCGCCCTCATCATCCACAAAGATGGTCTCTTGACGCTTCTAAAGAACTCGAGATATCCGCCTAGTCCCTGACCGCCTCACAAAGTCACCTCGCGAGTGTCTCTACCATTTTGCTAGACTCAGCCTGCACTTATAAGCCCGCCAAGAAGTCGAGTAGCCTAGAAAGATACCGCCACAGAACGTGACTCGAACTTGTCTAGGTTCCTGACTTCAAGATAAAGCACTTGCAACCAAACACACGAAAATGAGAGACGCTGGCTTTCAGATCTCATTTCATAAGAAGTGCGTAGGAGTGCCCAAGAAAACTCGATTCAAAACATGGCACGCGGTCGCAATGGCCTCACCAAAACTTCCTGTAGAGTACTCATCAAGCATTGTCCTCGCCATCTCGACTAAGGTACGGTTCTTCCTCTCCACAACGCCATTTTGCCGAGGGACGATGGAGAAGAGAACTGGTGCTCTACACTGCCTCACCGCAAACTCTCAAAGTAGGAATTCTTGAACTCCGTGCATTGTCATCATGGATCGCTCAGAAGGCACCCGGAGCTCAACAGACACCTACTAAAAAGACCTCGGAAAAGTGTAAATGTCTCGCCCTTCGAGGCTAAGAAAACACCCAAGAGTACCTCGAGAAGTCATCGACCACAACAAGAACATACCACTTCCTCCCGCCGATCAAGATCGAGCCGTCCAACTGTGTCCATGTGGAGCAATTGTCTCCTGCATCGGCCATAGTAATCGTGGACCGAGGATGAGAAGCGGCAACCATCTTGCCGCCAAGATGGAGTGCAAACAAGATCTTTGACCATCTTGAGTTTCGCACCACTTAATGAGATCATGGTCGCTAATCCCGTCAAATGGTCAAATCCAATATGACCAAGTCTCCTATGCCGTAAGGAGAGATCGCGGACTCGTAGCAACTAAACACCGAGAGGATCGCCAAGACTCAGAGAACTCAAAGACGAAAGATCCTCCCATAACGAGAAATCCCGCAAACCGACTACCCAAGAATCAAGAATTTTGCAAGCGTTTTTCTTGAAGCTCACCTCAAACCGCTATCAGTAAGTCGAGAAACGGAAAGCAAATTGTACCGCAGCCTTACTAACCAAGGCAACATCCTTAAGAATAAAAGAAGCATTAATACGACAAGATTTTGGCGATGACGCGTCGCATTTGCGCCTCCGAAGGTGATCGCCTCATCACCGAGCGCGGGCTAGGAAGAGAACCAACGGAGTCTCCTATCATATGACGAGAACAACCGAGTCTACAAGCCAAACCTTCTCCTTCCCTACCCGGCGAACTCCGAGTCAAACAGAGTAAAGTCTCAAGATCGATAAATCAACAATGATTTTGGCACCCAATATCGAGTAACACGCCGAAAGCGATGAAGTAGTCAAGCCCGATCGACCTCTATC
Source organism: Phyllostachys edulis (assembly GCA_036346405.1). Lineage (NCBI taxonomy): Eukaryota > Viridiplantae > Streptophyta > Magnoliopsida > Poales > Poaceae > Phyllostachys > Phyllostachys edulis. The sequence goes on from CM070556.1 coordinate 35,082,551, forward strand.
TACCCTACGCCTCTCTGTCACTCACAAAGCAGAAGGTCTAAGAGCAGACCGGTCGTTACCGAGTCCGATCGCTACGAAGGAGCGAAGTCGAGCACTGCAATAGATCGAACACGCCATGGTAGCTATCTCGATGGGGAAAACGAGATCTACCCTCAGACGGCGGAAGTCACGATCGAAAGCAAGATGAGGACGAAAACCGTAAAACTCGAAAACCAAGTCCTCGATGTCGCACAAACCCATCGAAGAACCAAGCCTAGACCTCGTGTTGGTCTTAGGTGCACTCAAGGTCCGGGGCCGACCTTGAATGCGCCTAAGAGACTCAACATGGTCTCTACGCGATCTTGGCGCTACCAAGCATCGACGATCGGTGTCCATCTTCCGGCTGAAGGTGCAAGATACTTCACCTTCCGAGAGGTAGAAGCGGCATGTGAAATTACCTTCGTCAAATCTCGACATAGCCCGCCGACTTGAAATGGACTTTCTCGGTCTGGCTCGCCTCGATCACACTGGTGCTATGGGTCCGAGCACGGCAGTGGATGCTTCCTCATGTCCTCAGAGAAGTCATATCCTAGACCCCGATTAAATCAAAATCTTAGATTGGTCTAGAATAAGATTGAGCTTCTTCTTGCCTCCTACAAATCTCTCGAGAGTGTTCATAAGGTACCGACACTCCCGAAGAGAGAGGTGCAAGAAGAGCAGGGGAAGAAGAGATGTAGAAGGTAAGGGAGCAAAAGAAGAACCAAAGAAGAGAGGGAAGAATGGCTTGTGCAAGCACAAACGACTCAAGGGACACCCCATCAAGCTAGCCGCTTGGTTCACGCTGCTAAGCTGCCTCATCCTTACCCCGAGGCTTCTCCCCTTCTCCACAATCATATTGCAAGCACAATGTGGCTTCTCTAGAAGGTCCTTAGTTAGCTTCACACATTTCTCATCCAAAGCAATCAAGTCGATTTTAGTTTGTTACACTTAATGCATGGTGAGCTAACAGGTCCTTAGAAGCAAACCGAGCCAACTTCCTTTCATGTTCAATCATATCTTGAAACTGCTTGGAGACAAATTTCAAGTTCAAGCAGCTTAACTTAGGACAGTTCGAGCATGAATCAATCGGCTCAAGTAAAGAAGCTTGTAGTTCAAAGAATTTTATGATCTCGCCTGCTTTAAGTTCATCTTCAAGTTATTGCAATTTCACAAGACTCGGGCAGATCAAGGAGCATGGCATAAGATCCTCTAGCAAAGAAAGTCCTTACCTCACATGAGGTGGGAGAAGTAGTCTCATCAAGAATAAGTAGGGTAACACCATCCTACTCAACTCTAACTCAAAGAAGCAAACTAACATTCTCCACCTTAACACTATCAAGTTTGGAGGACACACTATCATGTGAGGTCCTTAACTTCTCCATATCAACCAAAGAAAGCGAGCATGTATCACAATCATCACTAGAAGGGCGATGTAAGAGCAATAATCTCTAGTGACACTCTATCTATTTCCTTCTCTAACTCAAAGACACCTAGCCTTAGCTTTAGCATGAAAACCTCCTAGCTTAAGAAAAGCATGATTGAGCTGTTCATAGGTGGGATCTACCTCGTCCGAAGTCGGAGTACATACCATTGTCAGCCGAAGTTCGCCTCGAGGGCCATGAAGCACATGTCGAGAAGTCGCCGCCGCCATCCTTGGGCTCTTGGTCACCCGTCTCCGTCATCGTTGCTCCATCCCTCCACCTCGCCGAGGTCGAGGTCGCCGGCGCGTGAGGACGCGGAAGAGCTTTTGGCTTTGCCGGTTGCGGAACTTCTTCTTGTCAAGGCCCGAGCCGGAGGCTTCTTGTTGCGGCATTTGTCGGTGTAGTCGTTTTGCCCGAACCGCCAGAGTCGTTCTTGCCCTTCTCCGCTTGGGGCTTTTCTTGATGTGGTTAGGGCCACCACACTCAAGCAAATCACGGTCCTCCTCTCTTCGCCCCTCCTCCCTTTGTAAGCGGGGAGAATCTTCGAGCAAGGAGGGCAAGTCGCTCATCCGCGAAGTCGCTCTAATCGATCATCGCTATGTCACGAGAGCGCAAGGAGAAACCGCAAGAAGAATCAAGAAAGCCCTAAGAACAAACGGATTGGTGACTAAGGCCATCGATCAGGACTTCGACCGACGAGAGACAACGCTAATCTCGTGAGTCTTGAGGCGCGAGTACAACGCGCCAAGAGTCGTGGTCGAGAGGTCTGCTGTGTCTTTGATGGTGGTCACTTTCATCTCCCAAACACGCAGACGAAAGTGCCGTGAGCATCCGACGAGCATTGTCCGAAGTCGGGGTATGTGAGACCGACCGCCGGAGGTTGCTCAAGATCTTGTGAAAACGCGCGGCACTCATCTAAGGACTCACCAAAGAAGCATCTCAAATTTGTTGTATTCTCGTTTGAACCGGTCCTGCTGAACCGCCTTGATCCGGGTGGTGCCCTCATTGTATGCGCCGAGGGTCACCCAGATATCGAGGCGGACGACAGTGAGATATGCGTCAAACTCGCCACGACTCAAACCCCGGATGATGATGTTCTTGCCTTTGCATTCGCCTCAACATCGCCCATGTTCCCAAAGATTGATGTTCTCATCGGCAGAATGCCGAATCGCACCTTGACCTTCCGCCAGATGGCATACCGGCCCGATGTATGTCTCCATTCGCTCTTCCGTAGGGTAATCGATGCCATCAAAAACAGTGGCTTGGTCGAGTACTTGTCTGTCGCCATGGCTCTTGAGACCGGTTAAGATCTATTGAAAAGAGCTAACCGGCTCGATACCAATTGTAGGATCGAAAGGCGACTAGAGGGGGTGAATAGACGCTTTCTCTTTTTTCACCTCGATCGAACTCAACATTACTTTCACTCCAATAGCTATAAAGCTATGAAGATCAGATACGAGACATAACAGATGACCCGTGTTGAATTCGATCAAACCTCAAGCAAAAAAAACTATAAACATCTCAAAACCGCACGCACCAAGACAACACTAAGACCATCAAACAGCTTTTCTTTCATTAACACAACACAGATGTCACCGGTCTCGTTTGTGCACAAGACAACATCGGGACGCCAATCGGTTCGGATCACCAAAGACCGCACCATCGCTTCCAAAGAGCAAAGACGCACAAAAGACCAAACTAATCTAAAACAAAGAAGCTCGAATTAAAATCAAGACAAAGACTCAGATTCATTTGATGGCAATTGCATAAGCTAAAGAATAAAACTAAACAAAGAACCCTCACAAAGAATTAAAATCATGATTTCCATCACATCATTGATAGCAACCAAGACACTAAACAAATCCAAACAAAGTAGCTCATTAGTAGAACAACTTCACGCATGTAACCAACCCATCGGACACATCATTGATTGCAAGCCAAGGCAATAAACAATTATAAAGAGTAAATCGCCGGCACTCAAACCGATAACAACCGGATCATAACTCGAGTACTAGTAGTCAAGACCACACAAGAAATCGCAAGAAATGAACCGCCATCACTCGCACCAAGACAGATCCGAACAACCAAAGACAGAGAAACAAGAGCAAAGAAGAATAAACAAAACTAAACTCTATGCAAAAGATGGATCCACAAACCGAGGCAATAAATGATCGATGGCAAATTAATCAATTAAAAATATAAAACTCAAACATCATGTTTGACTACAAGTCGCCATCAAGCATGTGATTTTTCTCTACCAGAGGATGCAAAGACTTCAATGAGAGAGCCGCCGCCCCAGAGGAATGATTCTCACAGCGCCGAGTTTTATGGTGGACTCGAGCCGTCATCGGGGCTCTCACCAGCGCCGCCACCAAGAACTCTTTTTCTCCCGTGGACGCTCAGACGCCAAGAAGATTTTTGGGGCGCCACCACACTCCACTTTTTCTACAAATGCCACACTGCATTTTCTATCTCAACTCCTTTTATAGGGTAGTCTCTAACCCTAAAAACCTTAGAGAAGATTTACCCTAATGGGCTTCGTTAAGGCCCAACATCAACGGAACACACACGCACGCATCTCAAAGTGCCGCCTTCATCGCCGATTGATCTAAACCGCTTCACCATGCGCCACCAGCCACCGCTTAGTCAAAAGGTCACCAAGGCGGTATTGGGTGAAATTACCAAAATACCCTTCTCGATCTTTTTCCAAGACCGAGTCCATCTGCCTAACCACTCGCCGCTTCGCCACGTGTGGGTTGATCAACGGCTCCATGTCGTCAAGTCTCTCGTCCGGATCCCACCGCACCATCGAGCACTTGCAACGACCTCCGCCGCTTGATCCAACCAACAGACCAACCGCCTGCTCGGTCATCCATGTCCATTCTCGCGCCATGCTTGAATTCATTGACCTCACCCGCATCCTTGATCGTTTCGACCTCACTCTCCAAGCTTAGTCCCGATCCTCCTCGCCGTTGACCGTCGTTGACCTTCGCCACCGCGACAATAGACAAGCAAACACGAATCCGGAACAAGTTCTTCACAACTTGACCCACGTTAGTCAAAACATGCATCATGCAACACATATGCCATGAAACCCATGAACTTGACCTAACCCATAATCAACTCACCACTTAAATCAACATTCAGCACAAAAGCCGGTCAGACCGCCACGACCGACAGATCTCAAACTTTGTCAAACGAAGAATATGCATCCTAATTCCATACGACCAAGTTTGACCAAGTCCGACAGAGCCCGATTGCGCCATGCAACGGCTCGACTCCGAACCACTCAACCCAAACTCGACTATCATAAACTTTGTCAATTACTCATCACTCACAAACGGGACGACCTCCACATGGTCTCTCACGACAGACTTAAATGTAGCCGGTGATCGGTAAGGAAGGTATAATTGCCAAAATAATTGTTGGATGTACTGATTGAGCCTCAGGGCATATACAGTACAAGGTGATTAGATATGAAAGGAAACCATATTGGATATAAATCCTAACAGATTCTTATTCTATCTCTAATAATCTTGCCACACAAGACATGTACTCAAACATATTTTTTTTGTTTTTGATTTGTGATGTTGCAACCATTGTTCGGGGATATTGCAACCATTGTCCTACGATGTTGCAATTGTTGTCCGGAGATGTTGCAATCATTGTCCTAGGATGTTGCAACCATTATCCGGGGATGTTGCAACCGTTGTCTGGGGATGTTGCAACTATTGTCCTAGGATCTTGCAACCGTTATCCGGGGATGTTGCAACCGTTGTCCGGAGATAACATGTGAGTAATTGCAACTATTGTTTTTTGATTTGTGATGTTGCAATCGTTGTCCGGGGATGTTGCAACCATTGTCCTAGGATGTTGCAACCGTTGTTCGGGGATGTTGCAAGTATTGCATGTGTAGAAAAAAATGTTGCATCTGTAGAAAAAAATGTTGCATATTGCTCACGGCGATGTTGCAATTTTTTTCCAAATGCTTTGTTTTTTTATTTGTGATGTTGCAACCGTTGTCTGGAAATGTTGCAACTATTGTCCTAGGATGTTGCAATCGTTGTCCGAGGATGTTGCAACTATTATCCTAGGATGTTGCAACCGTTGTCCAAGATGTTGCAACCGTGTCCGGTGGATATTGCATGCAGCAGCGTACTTCTGCCCCTTTTGCGTGGTGGGCGTTACTCCGTACATCTTCTCTCCTTTGATGGTGTAGCGGTGTAATTAACACTACTACAGAACAGACCTTTGGTCCCGGGCCTAAAGGGCCTCTAGTCCCGGTTATAGAGCCGGGACTAGGAAATCGAGACTAAATGTCTCACCTTTAGTCCCGGGTCCCGTGCCCGGACTAAAGGTCGATTTAGTCCCGGTTGGTATTACCAACCGACAAAAGGTCCATTGGTGACCACAGGGTTGGCCCTTTTAATCCCAGTTGGTATTACCAACCGACTAAAGGTGTTTTTTTTCCTTTTTGTTTCCATTTCAATTCATTATTGATTTTGGTTTTACAATTACATTAGGTTTTCAAATGCGTATTCTTCATTTGCTAATATATGTATACGCCCACATATAATTTAGTTTGGAACATTATTACACACAAATAAAGTATGAAACTATATATATTATGGAGCTATATATATGTATAATATATATATATATATATATGCACATAAAATTTACAACATTATTCATGCATCCTTGGTATTTACAACACAAATGTTGTCCTCCACTTAAATGTCATACAAATGTTCGCCCTGGTTTGGCTTCAATTGTTCATCTGGTTAAAGTAGAACTCGGTCGGGCTTGAGGACATGCTCATTAAGAAATCCCGCGATTGTCTCTTGAATTCCTTTGAGGCGGTCCATATCCAACACTGTTCCTTCAACCATATCTCCTTCAATTTGCATTAAACGAAAGAAGTATTAATATACATAAGATTTATTTAATAGCAACAAATAAATAAAATGGATTTATTATATATACTTGTTACGTATTTTCACGATCTGTAGATGGGTTCTTTTGGCATACACCATGAGGAACTCGCAAACGTAGTATCCACACAAATTGTTGCCTCGGTGGTCGCCAGAGAACCCATCAGCGATATAAAAGATTACTCTCGTCATCCCGCGTGAGTCAAGCATGATAAGGTAAAGATGCGGGAGCTAGTACAACTTACATCCATCGGTGTGGATCGAAGTGGCGCTTTCGGATCCGGACGGTGTAGCCGAACGAACCAAGCCCAAACCCCGCCTAATAATTGGATCGTTAATTAACTATTGCGAGAGTTAAAGAGCAGGAATAAATATTTAAAGATCGGGTTACCCCGGATAATGTCTATCATATCTTGGTAATCTTCTGCGGTTTTCTCAACGAGTCATAGATTAGCAAATGACCGTCGGAGAGATCGAAGACAATCAAGATCGAAAGAAAAGTCATTTTGTTTATAGAGTCAACATATATATCTTTATGTTGGATTGAGTAAGTAAAGTAAAATGTGCACACGATAACAACACTCACCCAAAGTTGTAGGGGAAGAGTATAAATCTTTTGTTCTTTTGGTTGATCAAGAACCTCCGGAAATTCCTCTCCGTTTGAGGTCTCCATTGATCGTAGGGAGTGTTTGGGTCCTTGAATACGATATATGGATCAACGAAACCAATGTTCTTGTCCTTTCTACGTGTGAGGTCTCTCATCATGTCTCTGCATATGTATAGACATGCTAGCTAGTGTGAGGATAATTACTTATACATATACATATGCTAGAGTGAGATTATTAAAAGAAAGAATCACGTCTGCATAAAAGCGGTGATGAGAGATTTGTCTAGAGCGTTCATGTGGCATAGCCGGTGTAACTCATTAAATCGAACCATTATAATGTCATCGCCACGAAGTAATGATGGTTTATAATTTTGACGCAAATATAGTCATCCGCTTTTACTGCGACACGCCGCCATGTACCACTTGTTTAACAAGTACATTTCGTCTGAAGTTCCATGAGCTTCTCGGGGTTGTATAGACTCTTGCCATATACATATTCCTTCTTCCAATGATCAACTTCCTGAGCACTTTGGATGTGTGCTCACGAGCATTTGGGAAATGCTTAGACCAGCTTCATGAAAAATTCATCAAGTTGATCCAAATGCACATTTCGGATATCTGTTCTAGCACGCTCGTGTTTGAACCATATTCATTCCCAATAACTAGCGGGGCACCGATTGTTGTGATTGTTCCCCGAGTAGGCAACACCCTTCCGTGCTCTCTTCTCTTTCTTCTTCGCCTCCTCAATTGACTTGGTGAGAGTGCGGTCATAGTCCGATAGTGGCGAATCCTTACGAGCATGACGTAACTTTTTCGGTGAGCGCCCACCCTTTGCCTTAGAACTTATGGACGTCTGAAGAAGCACGGCTTCTCGGTTTCGCTTCGCTTCACTTTTAGCCTTGACTTTCGCGAAGAAACCGCCCACATCTTTTATCAAGCATCTATTTCTCGGCGCCTTCTCATAGGAAAGTTTAAATGCGTCTTAGAAATAGCCGTGTTCTCCTGAGGTTTTCTTCTTGGCGGTGGGGCCGACGCCTGCTTGTGGGTGCGCCTCTTCTTTGGCGATGGGGCGGTGGCGGCGTTGGAGCCGTGGAGGCGATGGAGCGGCGGTGTCGGCGTTGGAGCCCGCCGTGGAGGCGATGGAGCGGCGATGGCGGCGTTGGAGCCCGCCGTGGAGGCGATGGGGCGATGGCGGCGTTGGAGCCCGCCGTGGAGGCGATGGCGGCGGTGTCGGCGTTGGAGCCCGCCGTGAGGCGATGGGGCGGTGGGGATGCAAAGTGTCTTCCACTTCATTGTCATCGCCCGCAACACTGTGACGGTGGTGAATGGATAATTGGACTTAGGTTGGGGAGGTTCTCACGTGAAAACAACGTGGTATGAGTAAACCGTTATTTAAGCCAATACATAATTAGTGAAAAAATGTTTCGCTCACTTTCATCCGCACCTAGGGTTAGGTTGTTGAGGAGGAGGAGGTGACGCCTAGGAATAATGATATAGCGCTTGCGCCAACATATGAATGTCTTCTCCGCTTCTCCTAAAGTCTTCTCCCCATCACCTCCTTCAATGTCAAGAGGCACATTGCTATTACCTTTCACAACTCTATCCACCGAGACGCTAGCATATCCAGAGGTATTAATGCCCCATGGCATCTTGGTGTCTTCGTAGGGTCGATCGAGATACAACACCGATAGCCACCATGACCGTGGCATTCCCTCTGAATGTGCAGCTCACATGTCGTGAGAGGATCGGTGATGTCATCCACGGGAAGCGCACCTGCGTCATCTTGAATCACGGCACCTTCGTGGAAGCGCAACTGCTTTTCAACTGATTAGGGGGGCTGATGTTGACTCCGGCTCTGATGCAGTTTGCCTTTGGATGGAACTTACTGCTATCTGCACTTGCCTTTTGATTTCCTCATTCATTTTGGCTTCAAGTGCTTTTTTCTCGCTCTCTCGCTTCACGAGCCACTTCCCGTGACTCAAGAACCATTTCCTCCATCCTGCGCATCCGCTCTGCCTCCTCGTACTTCTTTCTCTGGCGGCTTCTATAGGTGGCTTTGTCTTTAGGGAAGGCATGCTCCCACGACACCTCCCCATAGCCTCTTGTTCGCCCACCGTGTTCAAGATTCTCCGTATGTATGTCACTCATCCTTATCTCTGTTGGTGCCACCGCCACTCTCACCAAGCCTCGAGCATAAGCAAATCTTTTCTTGCTCTTTGGAGTTTTATGCCATACACTATCTTTCCTGGTCTCTAGGTCCGTGCTTCCCCATGACCGAAAAACCAATACTTGGCGCTTTCGGGCAGCTTGGTTGATTCTCGTTCGATCCCTTGGCAAGAATCTCCGTTCCATTTTTTCCCACTTAGGAATGGCACTCAGTAGCCACCGATCCCAAGTGATGGTGGTATTGCTTTTGTCGGGCATTCTGCTGGTTCCTTCTCACCGTGCCTCACCCTCTTCCGATGTCTTGAACTGCATAAACTCATCCCAAAACGGCCTCAACTTGACGTAGGCCTTAGTGTTGAAATCAAGCGTCGGGTTCTTCTTGATAAATGTGTTGTACAATTTCTTCTTCCAACACCGGAATTGTGTGGCCATCTTCTTCATAGCCAGCTTCCTAACTCTCTCCTTCAAAGCTTCATCTTCAGACGAGCGCGAAATGTTGAAGGACATCTTGCCAAACTAGTGCCTTGTCACGATCGAGAGACAAAACTAATATGAGGAGCAACTTTCTTTTGCTTCCATTCACGAGCATTGATCGGGATCCTGTCCTTACAAGGTACCCACAATGGTGACAAATTTACGTGCATGTGGTCCAAGTACTTTGCTCAGATCCTCCTCGAATTCGAGAGAATGAACCGACCCTCCAACAACTTCTTGGCCTCGTACATTTCTACTCTTCCCGTTGTTGTCGCCGATCCGAGGGCTACGAATGTAGAAACACAAAGATTTAAATAAATATATTTATACGACAAATGAAATTATTCTGAATTTCATGTATACATAAGAGATTGTAGATAGACCTCGCCAGCATTGTCTTGCTCATCTTCATAATCGGCAAAGTACTGACTCCCGTCATCTACTTCTTGATTGTTGTCATCACCTTCGAATTGGGCACCTTGTAAGGCGTCATTGTTGATAATATCCATCATGGCATCGTCCATGTTGTCATTCGGGTCGGCCATTTCTGCAAATATATGTGTAGGACGTTAGAACGGTTCGTGATCGGTAGGGGTGGATAACGAGCTGACTCGGCTCGGCTCGGCTCGACTCGTTAAGGCTCGTTAAGAAAACGAGCTCGGCTCGGCTCGGCTCGGCTCGTTAAGATAACGAGCAAAAACCCAGGCTCGGCTCGGCTCGTTAAAAACTCGAACTCGACTCGTTAGGCTCGTTAGGCTCGTTAGCGATAAACATGGTGAACATCTTAAAATTTCATGAAATTTTCAGAAAGCATATGTAAAGAACAATCATTGACCACCCAAACATGCCTTATTCAACCAAACACATGCATGGCAATTCATGAGAGCAAGTGTTCTTTGAACTAAACCCAAAAATAAATGATTATAGATGCCATGAACATCCATGCAAAGGTCCATATCACAAATCATCATCACAAGTTCACAAATCACAATCATCGATAAACATTTATAGCATTCATAAATCATATCCATGCAATCCATATCACAAATCATGCAACATGCATGCAGATCCATACATAACCATTGCCATTTTGAGTACTATTTTTATCAATGATCTCAACCCTTTCTCTGGAGATATCGATATGGTTGATAACCATCGGCTTCAAGACAATCTAGAATGTCAAGAGAATACCGTTCATAAAAGGTGGCAAACCGCCCACTAGAGCTTAATCTTAGAAGTGAATCGGCGAGCTTAACGAGTTAACCGAGTTACTCGCGAGCCATTCGGCTCGGCTCGTTAACAAAACGAGTTTTTTTTCTGGCTCGGCTCGGCTCGTTAAGGGACCGAAGTTCGAGTCGAGTCGAGCCGAGCCCTTAACGAGCCGAGCTGGCTCACGAGTTTCGGGCTTTTTTTCCACCCCTAGTGATCGGGTTATGATTTCGCATCAAGTGGCGTGCGGTTCGTGACATGCATCGACAAAAGAAAAACAACATATACATTCAATTAAATCGACCTGCAAAAATGATTTCTACTCGATGGCCGATCACAAAAGAGGGCTCGCCACGGGTTAGTCTTTGTGTCGTCGTCTATACCACATTGCCACCGAACAAAGCCTAATTGGTTCTAGCAAGGAGACAAAGTAGCAAAAACTCTAATGTGACGTTAATTACCGTGTTACTCGATCGCACATCTAGCTTGTACCCTAAACACTCTCGATGGTGACTCCAAGCCTATCTCAGTAAACAAAGTTTTGCTCCTTTGACCATGGTTTGAGTGACTCTTCATGGTGCAAGTTGACATCTAATTAAGGATACTTGACCTCTGAGATAAACTTTTAGAAACAACAGAAACCTCTTGACCTCTGAGCTCACCGGCGTGGAGGAGGCGGCTCAGGCTGTGGTGGCAGTCTGCCAAGTGAGTCAAGGCCGGATCCAGTGAAGGAGGGAGGAGGCAGGCGAGGCTGGAGCGGCGGAGGAGGAGCCGAGTGGAGGTGGTGGCGGGAGTGGGCGCCACGGGAGGAAGCCTTGAGGAGAGGCGAGGAGACTAAGGGGTGGAAGAAGGGAAGAAGCCATTGTTGCTTAAGATCTTGAGGGACCTTTAGTCCCAAGGCGATTACCAACCCGACTAAAGACCTTTAGTCCCGGGTGGTAATACTGCCTGGGACTAAAAAGCTGAACCTTTAGTCCCGTGGTGCCACGCCCGGACTAAAGGTTTTTGCTGAGGACATATTTTCGAGAGAACCTTTAGTCCCGGTGTGACCTTTAGTCCCAAGCGTGTCTGGACCGACTAAAGGTATTCAGATTCATACAGCTTTCACATTTGGGTTTTGTATTAAGTTTATTTGTATAAATATGCTAATTCTTGTTAAATGCATAGTAAATTAAATACTAGGCATAAATTTTTTAAAAATAATAGTTGCATTTCCTTTTATCTTATTGACATTTCAAACGACTTTTATAGTGACCACAAGCTAGGAAGTGAAGAGCCAACTATAAACAAAATGAAGGGCTCAAACCACAAGTCGAATTTCATTTGAAGGCATAAATACTTGCTAAAAAATTTCAAGTCATTTTTACACCGGTGGAGAAGACATGCTTCACAGAGGTACATGTGTCCTTTTATCGAATAGGAATTTCATTTGAAACGATAAAAAACAAGAAAAATATGATAGAAACATCTGAAGTTACAATTATTACATAAAATCTCTAATACACACTATTTATTAAACATCACTATATATCAAGCGGCACGATGGTGAACTTCTTCTTGACGTATGACCCTTGGTTATGATCATGCCGTAACCATGGAGTGTCCTCGGCATTTAGCGGATGCTTGGGTCTTTGGTCACACTGAAGGGGCGGGATTCGGTCATCCCTTTCATAATCTTCTACCTTGTCTACTTGTCCTCAATTCCCACGATGTTTCTTTTCCCCAAAGAACTATGTGGCGCTTTTGGCTCATTGGTTGATTTGTCGTCGTTTTTCCCTCTCTTGGGTTTTGTAGACATGTCTTTCACATAGAACACCGATTCACATCGCCAGACAGGGACTAATGGTTCGTCTTTGTACCCAATATTGTTGAGGTCCACTGTTGTCATTCCATACTCCTTGTCGACTGTTACCCCGCCTCCGGTCATCTTCACCCATTGGCACTGGAACAAAGGGACTTTAAAATTAGGTGCGTAGTCTAGTTCCCAAATCTCCTCTATGCGGTCATAATATGTTAGCCTCTTTCCATTTGGGTCTGTGGCATCTACGCGGACACCACTGTTTTGGTTCGTGCTCCTTTTATCTTGGGCTACTGTAAAATGTATTTCCATTTATCTCGCACTTTTTATGCGTGAGGATGTGCCACGATGGTTGCCTAGCCAACAAATACAGCTTGCTCATCAATATTGTCATCACCTCGACATTCTTTTCGCAACCAACCGCCGAAAGTTTCCATGTGATGACGCCTAATCCAAGCTTCATTCTTCCCTCGAAACGGGATCGTAGGAACTCCTTGTGTACCTCGACATACGGCTCCACCACGGAGGAGTTTTGAAGAACTGTAGTGCGCTTTATTGAAATAATCGCCCCTGCATCGATATATGTTTTCTTCCCTAGTGTTCCCTTTCCACTAAGTCTCCCCTCGTGTCGCGATTCAGAACACCAATCGGGTCAAGGTCGGGAATGAAGTCAACACAGAACTCAATGACTTCCTCTCGTCCGTAGCCCTTGGCGATGCTTCCTTCTCGCCGAGCACGCCGGTGAACATATTTCTTCAGACTCCATGAACCTCTCAAAGGGGAACATGTTGTGTAGGAACACAGACCGAGAATATTAATCTCCTTGACCGGTGAACTAGGAGGTGTGTCATGATATTAAAGAAGGATGGAGGAACACCAACTCAAAGTCGACAAGACATTGAACCACATCATTACAGAGAGTAGCTAGTTCCATTGGATTGATTGCCTTCGAGAAATTGCATTGAGGAATGCACATAGCTTCACGGTGGCAGACGCGTACATGTGGAGGTAGAATTCTCTTAAAGCAACCTAAGCAATTGCGTCATAAGCACGTGGCGATCATGGGACTTTAAGTGTAGGAATTTCTTCTCCGCACATTTATTATACGCTTTATATTGGAGGAGAATCCAGATGGGACCTTGATGTTTGTTTAGGCATTCAAACATGCTTTCCTTCTCTTCTTTGCTAAGAGTGAAGCTAGCGGTCTTAAGTAATGGCGCCCATCGTCTGCTTCTCTGGATGCAAAGTTGTCTCGTTCTTTCATCTGTTGCGCCGCAAGTCCTGTCGTGCTTCGAGTGAATCCTTAGACTTTCCATACACATCCATGAATCCTAGCAGTTCACACAAAGATTCTTTGTCGGTGCATCACGTCGATCGCGTTGCGGACCTCTAGGACTTGCCAATAGGGTAGCTCCCAAAATATGGACTTCTTCTTCCACATGGGTGCGTGTCCTTAGCATCTTCGAACAGGTTATTTGCCTTGTCCCTTTCCAAAGACTACTTGCACATCCTTGACCATATCAAGTACATCCTCCCGCCTCGGTTCGCGAGGCTTGGTTCGTGTTACGCCTTCCGTTAAAATGCTTGCCTTTCTTTCTTAGTTGGTGATTCATAGGAAGAAAAGCGATGGCCAAGGTACACGACCTTTCGACATTTTTTCAAATATATACTTGTCAATGTCATCAAAACATTGTGTGCATGCATTATATCCCTTGTTTGTGCATCTCCGAAGATTACTTAGAGCAAGCCAATCATTGATTGTTACGAACAACAATGCTCGCAGGTCGAAGTGTTCTGCTTGTACTCATCCCACACACGCACACCGGTTTGCTCCATAAAAGCAGGAGTTCCTCAACTAATGGCCTCAAGTAGACATCGATGTCGTTGCCGGGTTGCCTCGGGCCTTGGATGAGCACCGCATCATAATGAACTTCCGCTTCATGCATAACCATGGAGGAAGGTTGTAGATACATAGAGTAATGTGCCAAGTGCTATGACTAGTGCTCGTCCCCAAAAGGATTCATACCATCCGTGCTTAAAGCTTAACCTTAGGTTTCTTCGTCATCTGCAAACTCAGAATTCTCTCTATTGCTCTCCATTGGGACCCATCGGCAGGTGTCTCAACATGTTGTCTACCTTACGGTCTTCTTTGTGCCATCGCGACAACTTTGCATGGTCCTTGTTTATGAACAGACGTTTGAGCGTGGTATTATAGGAGCATACCACATAACCTTGGCGAGGATTTTCTTCCCGGGGCGTTCTTCGCCCTCAACATCGCCAGGTCATCTCGCCGATCTTATACCGCGACGCTTTGCATACGGGGCATTCATCCAAATTCTCGTAGTCCTTGCCACGATACAGATGCGATCATTAGGACATGCATGTATCTTCCGGATTTCTAATCCCAAAGGGCGACGACTGTTTTTGCTTCGTGCGTAGTGGCGGGCAATTCGTTAGGCTTCTAAGCATCTTTTTGGATCTTGATAATTGCCCAAATGCCTTGTCGGATACACCATTCTCATGCCTTCCATTGTAGCAACTCGATGTTGTACCCAACTTTTTTGCCCATCTTCTACGGACGGGTATAGTAATTTCTTGTGATCCTCTAGCATGCGGTCAAACTTAGCCTTCTCCTTTTCACTTTCGCAATCTCTTTGTGCATCACGAATGACATCACCAAGAGCATCATCTTCAATGAGTGTGTCTTACGCCTCTGCCTCTTCTTGACTTAGCCCATTGCAAGATCATCGAAGTCACCGTATTGAGCAATAATGTCGTTAGGGTCCAATTGTTCTTCTTCACCTTCTTCCATTATAACCTGGTTTCTCCGTGCTTGGTCCAACAAATATAGTTTGGCATGAAACCCGACTTCAACAAGTGTGAGTGAAGACTCCTTGAGCGAAATATTCCTTCAAATTCTTACACAGGCACATGGACAAAGACATGAAACCATCCCGCTTGTTTGCCTCGGCCACTCTTAAGAAATAATACACGCCATCAATGAACTCTTTGGAGCGGCGATCGGCATTGTACATCCAATGGCGTGTCATCGTCTCAGCATTATATGACATATCACATAATTAAATTTCAAGTTTCAAATTTTTCCCAGATAGTACACATGATAGAGAGCTACCCAAAATTTTTAGAATTTTTGAAATTAAGATGAATTTATTTTGAATTTTCAAAGAATCAAGACTATTTGACAACGTTGCACTAGGAGCTTCGCCTTGCCTAAGTATATGTGAGTGTCCTTGGCGACGACGGCGTTCACTCTGTGATTTAACGCCAAACAGTAAGCTTAAGGAGAAGGGACATCAAGTTAAATGATAATTAATAATTAACTAAATTGCCCAAAGTCATTAAGGGTGAATGACCCTAGGTCAACAATCAATCCAAAAGGCAAACAATAACTAAGTGATTAAGCTAATTAAGAGATTAACTAATTACTTAATAATTAAATATTAAACTTATTTATTAAAACAAAATTAATATTTATTATTTTTACCCAAGAGGTTGGATCTGATAAGATAAGACTTATCTCATCAAACACCCTCAAAGCTTAACCTAACTAACACATGTAAAAGTCATTTTTCATTTATTTAAATAATTATTAAATAAGGTGAAAAATAAAAGTCTTCAGATTGATCCCAAAATTTTTGTACAGATAGTTCATAGCCTAATTAGATGGCAAAACAATTTTCAGAATTTTTGGATCATTAATTTAGCCTACAAAATTCATGGAATAATAATTAAATAAATAAGCATAAAATAGGTATAAATTCAACTTTGTCCAAATAGTCTTAAAATTTTTATATGGACTGTTCACAGTGTAACTTAGTGGAAAAACAAATTTCATGATTTTTGGAAATTTATTGTGGCCTACAAAAATCATGAAAGTTCCATTTATGAATTAATTGGCAATTTTATAACATATAAAAATTATTCAAATTTCACATTTCATATTTTTCATAATGGACGGCAGGGTTAGCATCAGGAGCTTACATGAACACGCCGGTGAATACGGTTGAGTGAATGAGCAGCTCGGCGGTGGTGACAATGGCATGCGGCGTGTCCTGGCGGCGACGGCGTTCCGCTCTGTGACAAACGCCAAACAGAGTTTAAATAGAAGGACATTTAGTCGGTTGGTGTTACTGCATCGACTAAATGTCAACCTTAGTCCCTTGGTACTACAATCCGGACTAAAGATTTAGTCCCGATTGTAGTACCAACCGGGACTAAAGGTTGACATTTAGTCGGTTGGTAACACCAACCGACTAAATGTTCCTCCCGCAAAAGCTCGCCACCGAGCCGTTGGGCGAGGACTTTTAGTCGGTTGGTGTTACCAACCGGGACTAAAGATCTTTTTGGTTCCGGACGTAATTTTCTCCGAGACTATTGCCCATTTGGCAGTTCGACCAAAGGTCTGTTCTGTAGTAGTGTAATATACTATAATGATGTTTACACTGTATCTCCTGTTAATAGAAGTAATTCCTAGCAAATCTCTTTTGGATAGAAAGCAAAGGTTTAGGAGGAAAGTATTGTCAATCATATCACGCGATCCAGTCCCAAAAATCCGGTGCCACTACATCGGAGCTGCTCACGTACGCCTCCTGCTAATCCCAACCATCTCTTGCCTACAAAGAGCAACGCACAGGGAGCGACTAGAAGCGCACACACGCACAAGAGCGGGGGAATTCCGATTGGAAACCTGGGCGTCCGATCCGAGGCCTTAGTGGCTCCCTAAATTAAATTTGCACCTCTTGGCTAGCATGCAAACTACTGCTACTAAGCTTATTTCCCATCTTCAAATGTTTACCCAACTACTCCAAAAACATAAACTGGCCTGGAATACTGACAGAAAAAAATGATGAGTCTCAATGAAGTATTAGTGGTGCTATACATACGACAACAGCCATACGATTTTATTACAACTGCATGCGCAGGCTAATCCATACTTCAATTATCTTCTACAGGAGATAGGGTCGTACGGATGTAGTAACGAAAAATCATCGTGTGTGTACCGTTTCCGATGAAGTATTGCACCATAAATCACTGCAGCTTACCCAAAAAAAATACTAAAAAAAACAGGTTAAAATATTAAATAGTTACATTGCCTAAAAAAAACTCTCTTTACGGAGCACCAGGAATGGCTGTCGAATTCCAAAGGGAAGAAGCCAAGCTTCACATGAACATACAGGTCAATATGCCTTAAGCCATCTATCACTGCAGAACGAACATAGAGCCTTAGCCCTTACGCATCCATCACTGCGGCACAATGTGAACAAACATAGAGCCGGCAACTCGGCAAATAGTTACCACAAATGCTATATTGTCTTCAATAGTATAGCTGAATCCACTACCACACCAAGTTCAAGTAACTTGTAGAATTCAATATCAGCAGAAACAGTATTAAAAAGCTAAAATAAACTCTCCAAGTTTCATTAGCAGGATATCAACCTAGTGCTAACTGCTAACTCAAAAAAAAACAAAATTTGCTTTGATGCTGGCGGATCAAGACACAGGCAGATTCAATCATCGTCTTCAACAAGCTTGGTACCCAGACCCTTCAACCCTTCTGGGGGGATCTCAGCAACAGTGACCAGAGAGTAGAGCTCCTCTTTGGCATCCTCCTCGTCATTCCTCTTGCGGGCGATTTTGACACGGACGCGCCTTGGCACGCTCCGGATACCACTGCTCCAGATGTGCTTGTTGAGCTTCACATCAACCCTGACATCTGTGGTGCCCATAGCCTTCTGCGCAAAC
Organism: Phyllostachys edulis; assembly: GCA_036346405.1. Lineage (NCBI taxonomy): Eukaryota > Viridiplantae > Streptophyta > Magnoliopsida > Poales > Poaceae > Phyllostachys > Phyllostachys edulis. The sequence continues at coordinate 35,100,941 of CM070556.1, forward strand.
TTCCTGATCTCCTTGATGGCGTTAGGTGCCTTCTTCTTGAAGGTGCTACAAATCAGGACAAGTGCTCGGTTAATGGTCAGTGCATGAAACAAATGTGAACTCTGTACTGTGTTAAACTGGTATAGGACCCTATCCTAATATAACCAGATTTTACTGCAGTCTGCAAATTCAAAACAATACATGACAAAAAAATTAAACATTAGTCAATAGCCAATATGCCTACATGATGATACATTTCAGTGTTCAAATAGAGTGCAGAGCACAACACTAGTTAAGTAGAAAAAAGCAGACCAAACCTGTGAAATTGTCCACACTAGACTAACTCAATTCAGACCTTTCCCGTGCAGTTCAAACAATTCAAAATGTCTAGCGAGAAAGTTATGTCTATGCACTGCAATTTCCGGTGTGTTTTCATCACAGATTCTCAACTGTAACTAAAAACAAATGGTCGACAAGCTCTGAGCAGCAATCCTATCCAAGGGCAGGGCACACTAATCCCCGCACAGGAAATATCATAAGATACTAATATCCTATTGCGATAAGAACCATCCATCTATAATTAACGCCCAACTGCCTCAACTCGAAGACAGGTACTTGACTATGACTAATGGTAACTAGATGTCTAAATTAAGACGCAACCAGAACAATAAAGGGCATAAGAACAAGAAAACCCGCATAATATTCCAACCTACGGAGATGCAACGGGTAATTAGCTAAAATTATCTACCAGGAGTGTAACTACATTACGCACGAACGATCGCAGCATACAACGCAAATACAGTATAAAAACCTGATTCTGACAGCACCGCAAGACAATGAGTGCAAACTAAGAATGCATAAACCAACACAGATGGCGTCCAGTATGGACAATGTACCGCCCAAATGGAACACATGGTAGCATGACAAGAAGCAACACGTGTAACGATGAGCAGAATACATCTCCCGGGCATGTAACTGTGCACTGCCACAAGGTTAGAAGACAGGCACCTGACTATACCCGAAAATTTTCAGCAAGGATCCACCACACAATCAACTATGCCGATCCAGGATCTACAGATCTACCAGAACAAAATGCGGGATCAAACATGGTCCAAACTCACCCGCTCATGTGATACCCATCCAAGAATCCACTGCTACCACAAGCAAGCAAGCAATATTGATCCATACGGGCATGCCAAGAACAGGCAAACATGCAGTAGTACGGGTAAAGAAGGATTGGTAATAGGGGAAGACGGAAGGTGGGTGTTGCTACCATCCGTGGAGACGCTTGTGGAGGTTGATGGTATACTCGCGGGTGACCACCTCGTCCTTCCTTGCCCCGCCGGCGCGCTGCTTCTTCTCCGCCATCTCTCCCTCCCTCTGCCGCCGGCGGCTTCTCGGGCTCGAGGCTGCGGCGATGGCGAGAGAAGTGAGAAACCCTAAGCTAAGCCACTCAACTCCTCTTGGATCGCGTCATTATATCGGCGGCGCTCGTGAACAAGAAGTAGGGGGAGTCGGGTATTGGGCCGGACTTTGTGCCATGTATTCGCTTTAGGCCCACGTACGTAGAAATGACTGGCGGGTCACTTCATTAGCGATGCTGAATTCCGTTTCCTCTTAGGGTGCGGTGCGTTTTGGTTGGCCAAATTCTCCCTTCGGTAATCTTGTGAGATTATATTGTTTGATGAAATATTCAGGAATCTGAATCAGGAATCAAAGATTATTTTAAAAAATAAATTATCATCAATTTTAAGAATCTATTTCCCGTAGAAAAAGACGTCTATCTTAGATTATCAAGGAAAATGAATCTTTGTTCTTGCGTTTTTGTCATACGCTTTTGATTTATCATAGTCAAATTTTGAACTTTCAGAATTCAAAATCCAAATTGTTATTTATTTTAATATTTGAATATCTGAATTATGGAATTTACAAATCATTTTTCAAAATATGAATTTTGAAATCAAAATTTGAATACTAAATTTTGGAACCTCAAATCTAGGCAATTTAAATTTGAAAATTCAACATTTCAAGGTTGGATTTCGAAAATCTATTTTTTCAGATTTCCAATTCGGATTTTAGATATTCAAATTTTGAGAATTTAAATTTTATAAATTTGATTTTTGACTTTCAGAATTTCAAATACCGATAATTTAAACTCCAAAACTCAAATTTTAAAATCCCAAATTCCAAAAATTGAACTTTTGAATCATAAAAAAATGAATTTGAATGTTGGAATTTTAAATTGTTAAATTCAAAATTTATAGATGCTAACCTTCATGGTTTGAAATTTCAAATCGAGTAATTTAACTTTGTGGACTTGGTGGTTTGAGTTATGAAATATTTAAACTAGGGGAAAAACTAATATGTAATTTCTTTTAAATCAACCAAACGTTGGAATCTTACATAACTGATAATGTGTTTACTAGTAACCAGATTTGAGGGGATATTTGATTACAGAGGAATATTAGATTACACGTACCAAATGCACCCTTAGGTGAGTTTGGTCCGTGGAATCCTGGATTACAGGGAATACTTTACTAATTCTACAAGATTACCTTATTTGGTACAACAACTAACAACTAGTAATCTGAACCATGAATCCAAAATTACCTTGAAAACGAGGGAAAGTAATCTATGTTGTTTCAATTCTAATCATTTGCTTTAAGCTTCCTTAGTCAAAATTTAAATTCCAAGAATTCAAAATCCAAATTGTGATTTGTTTTAATATTTAAATAAATGAATTGTGGAATTTATTTTGTTTAATAAAAATATATGGATATTGAAAGCAAAAAAAATCCAAATTTGATTCTTTAATTCTAGAATATTAAAATCAAATATTTTAAATTCCAATTTTGGATTTTAACAATCCAGTTATCAAAAATTTGAAACTAAAAGTTTGAAAATTCAATTCTTGATTTCAAATTTTAATAATTTAAATTTAAAAAAAATCACTTTTCTAATTTCAAAAATCAAGAAATCTATAATTTCATATCCCGAGAATTTAAGTTCCAAAACTAAAGTTTTAATTTATTTATTTTAAAAAACAAAATTTAAACTTTTGGATCATATAAATTGAAATTTTGAATTTTGGAATTTAAAATTATGAAAATTTAATTTTTAAATTTTAGTTTTAGAGACTAAAATAAATGTTAACCTTCAATCTTTAAATTTTCAAATCATCTAATTTAAATATGTGGACTTGTTGATTAGAGTTATGAATTGTTTGAATTATTATAAAGACTATTATGTAGTTTCCTTATGCATACCAAACGCACGCAGCGCATGTACAATGAGGTGACATCAACCGTCTATAATCCTTGTCATGGAAGATTTTTAATGATTTCAATGAGAGAACGAGGAGAAAGAAAGAAGTCATCTAGCATGCAACAGATAATCTAATCCTTGCCACGTAAGATTTTTAATGATTTGGATGAGAGAATGATGAGAAAGGAAGAACTCGTCTAGCATGCAACAGACAATCTATAAGTAGGGGTGAAAATGGATTGAATAGTGGTGAAACCATATTCGTATTCGTATTCGTACTTTTTAAACAAATTCTAATATGGTCGAATACGAATACGAATCGAATGTCATAACAAAACGAATTCAAATCCAATATATACTCAATACAAACACTCAATCATTCTAATCTAATTACTCTACTTAAAGGAACATTTCATTGAATTAAAAATATTAGTCCAACTGATTAGTCATACTGCAATAAAATACTTATATTGCTTCATTGAATTCGAATAGTTTGAATAAAATAACAATTCGGATAGGAAAATTCCATACCACAGTTGTATCCATGTTTTTATGCAAATTCGAATATGGATACGAATAGGAGAGAAATTGTTAATCAATTGGGAAAATCTATATCGTATTCGTATCCTATCGAATACAGTAGTCGAATAATATGAATAATTCATATCCATTTTTTATCCCTATCTATAAGACTCTTATAGATAGCACAAAACACCATTGTATGAGTTGTTGTCTATAATATATATTTTCTCATGCAAGAATTAAAAGATTGAGGGGCCTCATATAGACAACTTAAGAAACAACTCATTGTATGAGTTATTTTTACTGATTTTATGGACGACATGTAATACCTTGGCCCAAAATCCGCTCAATACCCAATGCACCGTAGGGCGGACTGGCGCATACATAGCAACATATTTACACTCTCGTCCTCACTTCGTGTAAAAATGTTAATCCGAAGGTGCTACATTTAGACTCAACAAACATTATATACTCACTTTAGACAAGCAATGTAGAACTAATCCTACTACACAACTCCACATGGGCCGCACTTCGAGCAAACTAGGATATTACATTCACCCTTAAGGCAAGCGGTGGCGAAGCACAGAAGCAGCAGACGAGGCACTAGTTGCTGGTACATCATGGGCTTGCCACGACCAGGCCCGACAGCGACGACAGATGCGCAACCGACAGCCGGAGAGCCAAGTCTATGCGCCGCATAGGGCGTGTAGCCAGTAGTGAGTAGTGTGCTTTTGAATCTTATTGATGCTGCTTTGTCTTGGTTGATTGACTTGATTTTTCCTACAATCCTGAGTCCTGCTAGTGGTAATGTGCTTTGATATTTAGCCCCCCCCCCCCAACCGAGATTTTATTCAGCTCACAAGGATACTGAAGACCAAACAAAGATTATTCTTGATTTGGCCAAGAGTAAACCAGGTGCTCCACGACCACCCCCAGGTGGCCCACGATCACCTCGGAGGTCTTCAGGACCACCCCGGAGGTATTCGAGAACCACCCCGGAAGTCTTCAGGACCTCCCCAGGACCTCCCAGGACATCCCCAAGACCTCTCTCTAGGACCTCTCCCCACAGAGGAGGTCCTAGGAAGCGGTTATCTACAGGGTCCACGACCAGTTGGTCTACATCCACCCAAGTTGATCTACGACCACGACCATGTGTCTTACGACCACCCCCAGTTGGTCTACAACCACGACCAGATGGTCTACGACCAAGTCCAGATGGTCCACGTTCACGTCTTCAACCAGGTATTCCAAAACCAATATGGCAAGTGAAGAAGATAGAAAGATCGGAATCCAGAGATGGTCCAGGAATAGAAGAACATACAGTTTCATTGATCAGATGCATCCGGATTGGTTCCATACCAATTCAAATCAGTTTATTAGGAAAGTAAGAGTCCGTTTTGGATATTTTGTTTGCTTCCTAGGGATAGAGTCCAGGTAGATCACGTTTGTTAGTTTGTTTAGCCTTAGGCCATGCGTGTGCATGTTTGGCCGCACCCTTAGGTGCCAATATAAGGCCAAGGCATCACCCATTGTAAAGGGAGTTGAAAAGTTATGGGTTAAGGAATAGATACCGGAAAATCACCATGGCTTTGGTGGCACACAGTCGGTGTGGTCTTGAGATTTTCGAGAGGAATTACCCTTTGGTGTGTTGAATCTAATTGTGGTGTTGAATTTGTGCTCACTGGAACTTTGGTTCTTCTACCCTTTGTTCACGTGCTGTGATGTGCATAGGAGAAGGTTTATCAAGGAAGTCTTACTATCTTGTGCTGCACAAGAGCTAGGAAGCTATCGTCAAGGTGTACCGTGAAAGATCAGGCCAAACAACGAGATCCCTCTAGCCTGCTAGTTGGATCCACATTAGATGGTATCAGAGCGCCAAGTTGATCACGGTACGTGCTGAAATTTCTTGTTGATCATAGAAGGGATGAAGGTGGAATACATGAAGACGGATTATTCTCTAGGGTTCGATCTGAACTCTTGTGAGAGATATCCATTGCAAATGATTTGGTCATCTCAATTCTACGCACGATGTCAAGTGGGAACTACGACAAGCGCTGTGATGGTAGATAAGTTGGCTGCCATGAATCTGGCAAGTCAAAACTTCGTTGACCGATTGAAGCTCCAGGTGATACCGCATCCAGAACCATACAAGATTCGATGGCAAGATCAATACCTTGTGATCAAACATCGTGTCGAGGTACGGTTTATGTTGTGTGGACTTGCTGATGTGGTGGTGTGTGACATGCATCCTACATATATGCACGTGTGCTCGTTGCTGCTTGGAAAGCCATGGACTGATCGGAGGAAATGGCAAAAGGATTATTCTAATCCTTACACAATTTCTTCAAACAGGATGTATACCTTTGTTCAGCAAGGACGACATCATTACATCGAATCATACACTTCTGAGCAGTATTTGAAGGATCGTCAAGGAAGAGATCGTGCAAAAGCTGCTATTGCGAAGAACAAAATTGCTGCTGCTACTAATAGTGGTTTGACCACAACAAAAGAAGAAGTGAAGCTACCGGTTGAGGGTACTACAAATTTTTCTACCCCTGACCAAACGAAGGAGGACGATGCACCGACTAGTGGGCTAAACATCCAAGCCAAGAAGGTGCAAGTCGACGACGTTGCCAAGGAGGCAAAAGGGCAGCGTTGGAGTTTGTTCAAAACTCAATGTGAAGTCAAAGGCACGGCGTCCATGCTGATCATCGACGGTAGAAGTTTCACCAACATGATTAGCAAAGATTTGGTGTACGCGTTGGGGTTGTCCACATGGAGGCATTCTGAACCTCACTATGTGGGTTGGTTGAACAAGGCCGGAAAGCTAAAAATAACACACAAGGTACGTGTGTCGTTTTCAGTTGGCAATTATGTTGATCATGTAGAGTGCGACATTTTGCCATTAGAGGTGTGTGGTTTGCTGTTGGGAAGACCATGGCAGTATGATCATGATGTCACACATGCCAAGAGAATCAACACTTACACTTTCAAGCATAAAGGCAAACGTCATGTACTAACACCAATGGCGGATAGTGCAATCTAATCTGAGATCGCGCTTGCTGTTGAGAAGAAGAAGGCTTTAAAGATTATCCCAAAACCGAGGACGGTTTTGCTTGAGGGGGGGAGGATGATTTGGCACCAAACAATATTGTTACTGATTTGGCCAAGAGTGAACCAGGTGCTCCACGACCACCCCCAGGTGGCCCACGACAACTCCTAGGTGGCGCACGACCACCCTGTGGTATATGACCAAGTCCAGATGGTCCATGTCCACGTCCTCGACCAGGTGTTCCAAAACCAATATGGCAAGTGAAGAAGATGGAAAGATCGGAAGCCAGAGATGGTCCAGGAACAGAAGAACATACGGTTTCGTAGATCAGATGCATCCGGATTGGTTCCATACAAATTCAAATCAGTTTATTAGGAAAGTAAGAGTCCGTTTTGGATATTTAGTTTGTTTCCTAGGGATAGAGTCCAGGTAGATCACGTTTGTTAGTTTGTTCGGCCTCAGACCGTGCGTGTGCATGTTTGGCCGCACCCTTAGGTGCCAATATAAGGCCAGGGCATCTCCCATTGTAAAGGGAGTTAAAAAGTTATGGGTTAAGGAATAGATATCGAAAAATCACCATGGTTTTAGTAGCACACGGTCGGTGTGGTCTTGAGATTTCCGAGAGGAATTACTCTTTGGTGTGTTGAATCCAATTGTGGTGTTGGATTTGTGCTCGCTGGAACTTTGGTTCTTCTACCCTTTGTTCATGTGCTGTGGTGTGTGTGGGAGAAGGTTTATCAAGGAAGTCTTGCTGTTCTTGTGTAGCACAAGAGCTAGGAAGCTACCGTCAAGGTGTACCATGAAAGATCGGGCCAAACAACGAGAACCCGCTAGCCTGCTAGTTGGATCTGCATCACACAGCAAAAGGAAAGTGCAAGCACCCTAGTTTGACTGCTCCTGATCTTTGTGCATGTACGAGTCCAGCATGGATTGCCATGCACTACAGTAAGAATAGCTTGAATTCCCTCTTGCATATCGCAAACGTCTTGTTTCTATTGTTGTTTCCACCAACCTGTGCACATGAACTTAAATACACAAAGAATTAATAGAGAATATCTGGGCCGCACCATATTTCCAAGGCATTCTAAATAAATTGGGCTTCTGTCAGAGGTGGGTGTCGTGGGTACTGGGTGATGCAATGCATGATGACGGTCACTTACTCAGTGAGTTTCAATGGCCTTCTACAACCTTGTTTCAAGCCAACGCGTGGTCTAAGGCAGGGCAACCCACTATCCCCTTACGTGTTTCTCTTTGTTGCGGATGGCATTTCGTTTTTGTTGTTGAACAGAGAAGTAGAGAGTAGAAGGGCGCCTTCGATTTCTAACTTGAAGATGATAGCTTACTGTTTTTTAAGGGTGACCATGAACAAGCAAAGCGAGTGAAGGAGTTACTGCATGTGTATTCTTGAAGCACGGGCCAACTAATTAACCTTGGTAAGTGCTCAATCATGTTTGGTTCGATGTGTCCCGATGATTCCATGGATTTAATCTGTGGAGAGCTACAGATCGAGCAGGTGGCTTTTGAGGCGAAGTACCTTGGATTGCCACCGCGGGAGGGACGTATGAAGCATGATCGATTCCAAACCCTTAAAGCACGACTTGGGAAACGATTAGCAGACTGGAGTGAAAAGCATCTTTCGATGGCAGGGAAGGAGGTTCTTATTAAATCGGTGGCTCAGGCTTTGCCGACCTACACGATGGTGCATTTAAACTGCCTGTCACGCTTTGCAACGAGTTTATGCAATTAATCCAATAGTATTGGTGGGGTGCAAGGGTGGAATTGGCTTTCGAAATCTGGGATTATTTAATCAAGCTTTCCCCGTAAGCTTGGCATCTCCTTTATTCCCCGGACAGTCCATGTGCAAGAATGTTGAAAGTCAAATATTATCCTAATTGTGTTGTGACGGAATTCATATTTTGAATGGAATAATGTTCATATTATGTGAAATGTTGGTACAAAGCTGAAACTTTCTGAATCGGTGCCCACTGAAATTTTTCAGTAGTCAGGAATGCAAAACAATTCCGCATTACATTCCATGGCTCAAAATTTGTTTGAACAAAATCTCAAACGATTGTTCAAAGCAAGCAAAAAACACATATTTATATTAGAAAATTGTAGGCACACATTTGGAGTTACATCAAACAGTTCTAATAGCTTAAGTCATCCACACATTTGCGGTCAGAACTCAGAACCAATGATGTTTTTAGGTAAACCAACCATAACATGTCCATGAATGAATTGATTCCCCATATCATCGTGTCCTAGTTAGATATTTGTGTGTTGCAACGGATAAAAATAATCGTATAAGAGATGGGACACACTTCATGAGAGCAAGCAAAAGTGCGAGGAGGAGCTGAGAGCTATGGCGTTGGAGGGGACGCGTGCGTGCGGCCGAAAGAGCGGTTGCGTTGGGAGACGAGGAAGGAGGCGACGCCTCCTTCGGTAGTCGTGCGGGGCAGAGCTGGCCCTCGTGGATCTCCCCAGACCGACCACCTCCGTCGCCGCTGCCGCGACCTATAGGGACCCCCGCCCCGTGGGAACCCATTTTGGGGGTCCGCTGACTACCCCGCGCTGCCGCTACCCCGTGCGCCCAGTGAAGCTCCTATGTTCTGCTGCTTTGTGTTTTGTTCTTTTGGCTCAATGACATGTGGGTCAACAAGTCATACATTGATTCTTTATCCCTTTCCCACTGATTCTTTATCCCTTTCCCTCTTTCGTTCTCTACCTAGTGGGACCAAGTTGTCATTCTATGCCTTGCATTGAAAATTCAGAACAGCATCTTCCAAAAATATTCCTTTCTCATTTTTAGATTTTTATCATTTCATGTGATATTCAAACTTCCGGATGTTCATTCTCCTTCATACGAACTCTGATCCCATCGATTCTTGTTCCTAAATTCATCTAAATTAATAATCTCTATAATAGTACTAATTTTATAATTTTTGGATTTTATTTGGATCTATCGTTATTTATTCGCCTCGTTTTGCGTGTCTTGAATTCGGTGTGTCCGAAGCTTTCCTAGATCAGTCTTCTGAAGTATCACCATCCTTCAACGAAGGCAAGTCATAGACCTTTAATCATGTTGTACCTATTTTTACAAAATTATATTGTTTTATATCAAAATGCATTGCTAATTTTATATCAACTGTTTTCGAGAGTAGCTAAATACCTATTTGATAGTATGACACCTTGATAATTTGCGAATGCCATGTTTCCTTTGAAACCCTAGAAATGGATAATTTTAGTTGGACATATTCTATTACCAACATGAGAAAAGCGTAAATATGTTTAGTCATGCTTTAGTTGCACGGTGGGTTCCTTCACAATGATTAATCATGAAAGTTTGACTTATGAAATATGGAATTGTGGCGGAGCCACTGTTATTATAATTTGTTGTGCCATGGCAAGGGTTTCCATTTGGCTGGGTTGAACAAAAATAGTTTTATACTCAGGCGAATTATCGTGCAGTAAACGGGGTGGATTTGGGATGTGGTTGCCTCGCCTGAGTAGTCACTAAGGATTTAACTTTGTGCACCATTGATCTGGGCCATACCGTACAACCACATGTCCAAGACAGGGTGGACCTAGCTAATTAATTAGCAATATTTTAATTTGGTTCTGTTCGGGTTGATGTTTGGCGCAAGAGGGGGTTTGTCAATGGCGAAACCTTAGCGAGCAGAACTAGGTCAAAATAGAGCTTTGTAAAAGCTATGTGATAATTGTTTACTTGCACACCTTTGGAAGTGTGTCAGATAGATATTATAAACTGATTATCTCCTATGGGTCAAGATGTACATGTAACATCCTGAATTTTAGTTTGTGTTTCAAATGTATAAAAGTATGAGAGTTCAAAAACTTTTGTTGAAATTCTTAAAGTTTGCACTTGGGTTCAAATTTTGTTCTAGAAATTCAAACTTTTGACTTGAAACCAAGCTTCTATTTAAATTTAGAAAAATTTGTGTATCAAAACCTCTCAAAATAATTTTGTAAAATACTAGATTATTTATGACTAATTATTATAATTTTTCTAAAATTTTTGGAAGTTATTTTGACCTCCTCAAAATTCTAACCAAATCAAAAAGGCTGATTTGAGAAAGAATTTATTTTAGCCAAATGGAAAACCAACAGTGGCCGAATTGAATTTCCCTAAGTCCTAGATGAAACTGAGAGCACCCACAAAAATTTTTAGAATTTTTAGAATTTTTTTCTATTTTTAAATAGCCCAGTCAAACTTTTTGTTTTTTAGTCAAAATCTAAATTCAAATCTAACCCTAGCCGCACAGTCCGATCGTTGCGCCAATTTTGGGTTGTCCGATCCATTTTCAACAGTCCAGATTTGCCGATCCGTTCGGACCATCCGAACGCTCCTCTTCATATGAACCGTCCGGTCTGAATTCTACAGCCCAGATTCGCTGGTTCGTTTGGATCGTCCGGAAGAGCCAGTCTGACCACACCGCCCTTGTTGGCTTGGCTTGACCGCGTCAACTCGCTCGGACTTGAGTCTGACTCGGGCTAGCGCTGTTTCCTCCGCTGCCACTGACGGGCGGGCCCCACTTTTCGGGACCGCTTTCGTCTCCGTCGCCGCTTAATGCCGCGCTCGTTGGCGTGTGTGCGTGCCACGTAGCCGCTCCGCGCCACCTAGAGCACGCGTGGCAGTACGCATGGGATTGTCGAGCCTTTATCTTCCTTCTTCGCCCGTCCAATTGTCCCCTTTTGTCCTCTCTCACCCGCATTCACTTCTTCTTCTCCGAGCACGGCCCACTGTTGCCGTTGCGATTCCGGTCGCTACCACCTTCCTCCACCGACAAGGCCTTAGGCGTTTTGCTCCTGGGATCGAGACACACCCGAGGCACACCTTCCCAAAGCTTCTAGGCGTCTATGGCATCTTCTCCGCGAAGACCCCGCCTTCGTCACCACCTCTGGTCGCCGCCACCTCGCCGCCGACCTCCTCGAGCACCCGGGCCACCGTCACGAGCTTTGCGAGGTTGCTGCGCACCCATGCGTGTCTTCCTCAAGCTCGGAGGCCCACTCAATCACCGGATCGTCCACCTCACCGTCGTGCCCGCGTGCAAAGCTGCTGTCAAGCCGCCGGCGCCATTAAGGTTGAAGTCATTAGGGTTAATCGTGTTTAGTTTTGAGTGTGACAGGTGGGCCCACCTAGGTTAAGTGTAAGTAGAAGTTTTATTGAATCTTTTTAATCCCTGAGCCTTTGACATGTGGGCCCTTTCGGCTATTTAGGATTTTGCATATTTCTTAAAATACATTTTCTGAAAATGGAAACGTATTTTCCTTTATGCGTAAATAGAAATTTTGTTTTGTTGAACCGAAGACGTATTCCTTGAATGCGCCTTCGACGTCGCTTTCAGCCAGGGTTGGGTCAGGGCTGACCTAGTCAACCCTTCGCCCATCCCCACCGGTCAGCGACCGTGGGTCGGTAGCACGCCGGTGTAAAAAGAATTTAAGGATTTTAGAATTTCCGAAATGAATTAGTTTTGTTTTGGAAATTCAATTAACTTAGAAAATCCATAACTAATTCAATTTTGCTCCAAATTGAGTGAAACCAGTTTGGTTAGTTTTCATTTTTAGTGTTCTTTTTAATGGTTTAGCTTTCAAGTATGTTGCTGCTTCAGAAAGTTTTTTTTTATTTAAAAGATTTGTTTTTTACTTTACAAAATGGGTTAAGACTTCTAAAATTCATAAGTATTTCATCCTAACTCCAAATAGAGTGAAATTAATTTTGTTAATTCTTATTTTTCCTATACTTTAACCTGGTTTAAGTTTGATTCTTGTTGCTATTCCAAAAAATATTGCTAACTATTTTGAAGATATACCTTTAACATGTTAAGTACTTAGAAAATTTTAAATAAATTTTATCTTTGAACTGAACCTTAGATCTTTATTAGGCAATCTCTACCTGCTGTGAATGTTGGTTTGATGAATTTGGTTATTGTTTATTTTGGTGTTATCTGTTGTTATTTGTTCTTATTCGTCCTTTTTATTAATCGATAGATTATGACGATTCGGTCATTCTCGAGAGTGATCCTCAGCAGTCAGACGAATATCTTTAGCAAGGCAAGCAGTTTTCCATTGATGCACGTTGATCCCATTATATTCGTATGTTAATATTTTAAATGTTTCAACTGTATGTATGCATGCTATGTTATCAAGTATTTTCTCAGTTGCGATAGTTCACCTGAATAGATAAAATTGAACTGTAGGCAAAATATTCATCCTTTACCACTGAGCCTAGGTTATACTCATTATGATTTAGGGCTTGATGGATGGGCTCTAGTCACTCTATATTGTAGTATTCGAGTTGTTGTCGCTCAGCCATGCTTAGAACGGTAGTCTAGGGATCATCGCTTCGGCGATGGTCATTATAACATCACTTTATATATCTGAGTCAAAGTACTCATGTTATATCATATTTATAAAAACTAAAACTAAAAATGAAAAGGATTTAGATTTGGGCACATGGTTGTTGGTGTGATTGTGGGGTGTGTGGTTGTGTGCCTGAATCAACAAGGACTGAACATCTTGTTACACTAAACCAAGCATTATTGCGTGCAACCACATGAGGGCATATGGGAACCCTCTTGACCTATTACTCTGGGGAGTGTTAATTAATGAGTCGCTGGTGGTAGGTATAGGTGGATAAAAGAAATGTGTTATTACTATGTCGGGCATGTGATGGGTGAGAGGTTCCGGGTAGGTTCCCTCGCCCGAGGAGCATTGGCAGTAGCTACGGCTGGGCCAATGTCTCCGACACAACGTATGGGTCCTCTGTGGGAGCTTAGTAGTGGGCAGTTCACAGAGGGTTAACCCACATACGTGCGATTCTTAATTAACTCGTTCCATTGGAAAACGTCCCGTAGGACTTAGCCGTGCCGGCATACCTAAGGAAGTGTGCTTAATAGCTTGGCAAAAAGGCAGTCTGACATGTGGGTAAAGTTGTACACCCCTGCAGGGTTTAATCTTTTCAAAAAGCCAAGTTCTTGGTTATGGACATGCTTGGGGAGGTCTTTCGAGAATTAGACTATAACTTTTTGTTAAAACTTAAAATTGGGTGGTACGAATGGGTAATTCGTACCATTGTTGAGGTGGCTGTGGGAAGTCATCTCTAGGTTGTTATTTATGTTTATTAATGTTGTCAAATTGTTATTTGATTCAATAAAAACTGATTTGCTAAACTTGCTTTCAATCTTCTTAACTATTACAAATAAAATGTTGCTTTATGCTGAAATGAACCCTAAAGCTTTCTCTATTGAATTAAGCTTGCATGTAGCTATGTATAGACTTGTTAATCATAAGTCTTGCTGAGTACGTTTTTGTACTCAAATTCTTTGCCTTTTTACTGCAAACGAGGTTGACCCCAAGGGGTTGATGAGTGCGAGGCCGACTACACTTTGGATGACTAGCTTGGACGTTTCCTGTCAGTTGCCTTGTGGGTAATAGCAAACTGATTGGTGTTGTTTTCAGCCATCTTATGGCAACTGTTTCGTTGCAGACTCTCTTTTGAATGATGTATATGATGTAAATTATGAAGATTTCAATAATGTAAAAGGTTGTGTATGGAGTTGATACTTAAATTTTATACGGTGTAAGTGTACTGCATTTCTGCGAAGTACATATACACCGAGAGCGGGGAAATTTGGTTTGTAATACTGGAACCAATGAAAAGGTTAAGTATTACAAATTAAATCGCTCAGCGGCTCTCACAGTACAACCTCTGTAGAGTGTTAAAAAAACTATTTGAATAGCTGTGTCCCTAGTTATGAACAATGCCTGGTGATTTCACATGAGAGGTAGAATTTTCTTTAAAATGTTGGAATGGCGGTTTGATTGGGAAGTGGACGGGTAGTTCACTAGTTGTTTCAAAGTACTTGTTTACTTATGTATTTAACCTTTTAAATTATGCTTTTCAATCTATTAATTGTATTTATTGTCAATACTACTTTATGCAAAATAGCCATAAAGCTACTCTTGTTCAAGCCTTGCATGAATACTATTTGCATACTATTCCCTACGACTTGTTGAGTACTTTATATACTCACGGCTTTATGCCATTGTTGATCAGTTGCTGATTCAAAATCCATAAATCTAGAGTTCTACGAGGAGGACTACATTGAGACCGTGTGAACTAGGATGCGCTCCTCACTCAATTGCATGTGGGCATGTCGGATGGCTACCACGAGTTGTTTTCTTCCGCTGCAAGTTTATTTATTTATTGTTAAGCCCTGCGTGGTAAACTTTGTAAACCTTGACTGTAAGGTCTGTTGCTACCCAAGCAAACTCTGTAAACCTTGACTATATGGTCTGTTGCTACTACGTAATAATAATTTGCCTTCTTCTTAGATATTCGTGGCTTGGATATGATTTCATCGATGTTACCACTATGTGAACTAGTTACCGATCATGGAACTAGTTCAGAATACACAGATGGCTTGGATTCTAAAATCTGGTCCCGACACGAAGACATCTGTGTTAGCTCGGAGGAAGGTGACAAGGGCGTTTTCCTATGTAGGATCAGAACTGACTCCGATGCGAACGGTCTTCGAAGGCTCCTCTGCATTCAGTGGAACTTCTTTGACTTGATCGTTCGGCTTCGGTGCAACTTTAGGCTTCGACTGCTTAGTCAAAGGTTGCCCCTTGCTTTCTTCTCGAGTAGGTATTTGGCCAACCATCTCGAGAGATTTGCGGTCGCAAGCGAGCGCCATTTTTTTTTATCACAGCGGACTGTGATTACACCTTTCGGACATGGTATCTTAAGACATTGATGACCACAATGAGTAGCCATTAGGAATCGTGTCAGAGTTGATCGAGCGAGTATAGCATTGTATGTTGTGTCGAAATCGACCACATCAAAAGAGATTTTCTTTGTCCTAAAATTGTTTGATCAACCAAACATTACAGGAAGGGAAACTTGACCAATGGGTTTTAGCCGAAGACCCCGATATGATCCCATGAAATGAGTATCGTACTAGTTTGATTTTTGTCCTGGGAACTTGCATTTCGTCCAAGGCACTCGTAAAGAGTACGTTCAGTGAACTCCCACCATCAACTAATACACGATTTACTCGACAGTTGTTGACGGTGGGTTCGACCACGATCGAAAATCGACCAGGTCGAGTAGAAGGGATCGAACAATCACCCTCATCGAAAGAGATGGTGACTTTCGACCACTTCGGTACTTTATTGACAAGGAGAGGAGCAATGAAATTTACCTCACATTCGACAGTTTTAAGCTTTCGTCTTGAAGTTGATGAGTTTGTTTTTCTGTAGGAACATCATTTTGTGGAGAAACCTCATGGACATTATTTTGATTTGCATTTTCCTCAATAATACCGAGTAAAATAACCTGATCCCAATCATTATTAGTATTGGACCGAAACGGCGACTAGAGGGGGTGAATAGGAGCATTATCTATTTTCCGCTTTGATCGGATTCAAACATGATATTGACTCCAATAGCTATGAGAACTATGAAGATCAATATATATAAGCATAGCGGAAGACTTGTACTGAATCCCCTTCAAACTCTCAAGAGAAACAACCAAAAACACAAAAACACGTTGATGAATAGTCTTTGGCCGTCTCAAAATCGAACGACTAGATGAATAGCGCAGGTTGCACCAAGAATGGATAAAAAAACAAAGTGAATGAATAGTAAATAGCCTGAAAACGAAATCAGAAAATGACGTAACTTTTGATTCGCAACTCCAAACTTCACGAAACTTGAGACACACCTTCTCTAAGATATTAGAAATCTATTCCAATCAAGGATCGTGAAGATCTATGCCAAAGTTCCTATATTTTTCAGTTTGAATGAAGGGTGCTCCAAAACCGAGTCAAAATCAAAATATGATCTAGAGACTTACTCGTGGGTGAATGATGATCCTAGATGAGTTCCCACATGTCACAGCAAGTTAGATCAAGGCAAGAAACCAAGCAAAAACTCGCGGATCAAAGAAAGACTCAAAATTACCAAATAGAGAGAAGGAAAGCAAATAAACTCATCTTGAGGAATTTTTCCTTGGATTGATTTTGATATGCTATTGGTTTACAGCCACTCCATCAAGGAGGACAAAGACTCAATACATGAGCACGAAATCAAATCCAACTCTCTAGAACCCTAACCTCTAACTATCCTCTCCCTAAGCACAAAAGCAAACTAGGTTTTCACAACAATAAAAGGGTTGAGAGGTGCAGGCCAACACCCTGTCCTATTTATAGTGGAGACTTAGACCTTCTAGAAGAGTATTCCTATTGGGCACCCGCTAAGCCCACACAAACGGGTTCACTCACGCACGCATTTTAAAGTACCGTCTTCATCTCCTCTTGACCTAATATGCTTCATCTTGCACCGCGGGTTGGCAAAAGGTCACCAAGGCGGCATTTGGTAAAATTACCAAAATAGTCATTCTCAATCTTTTTCCAAAGACCGAGTCCCATCTTCGTGAAGCACTCCTCATGCTTCGCCACGTGTAGGTTGATCAACGGCTCTTATCATGTCAGCAAGTCTCTCCCATTCGGCTCCCACCGAAACCACCATGGCACTTGCACCGACCCCCGCGCCGCTTGATCCAACCCGTCGCACCGAACTGCCCGTTCGGTCATCCTTGTCCATTCTGCACCATGCTTGACTCCATTGACTTCACCCGGCATCCCCGATCGTTCTAGACCTCAGCTCTCCAAGCTTAGTCCCGATCAACCTCGCCGTTGACCGTCGTTGACCTCCAAGCAACCTGTACAACAATAGACAAAGAAATCGATTCCGAGAACAAGTTCTTCGCAACTTGACCCACGTTTGTCAAAACATGCATCATGCAACACATATGCACTGAAACCCATGAACTTGACCTAACAAAACACCATTTTACCAAGTCGGCAAACATTCATAACACAAACGGTCATACCGCCATGTATGCACAGATTACTCAAGATCTGCTTGGTAATCTTTCTCTAAACTCACGGTTGTACCGCTTTCCAAGGAGACCAAAAATAAAATAAAAACACGTTCTCTGGAAACACCATACTGCCAACTAAAAGCCGGTATTGCCGCCCTACGGTACTACCGCTCCTTACTTGCCGGTCATACCGCACGTTACTTGCCGGTACTACCGAAAATACTGACTTTGCCAAAAAAGCGTGTTTCAACAAACCTTCAACGCCATTGCCAATTGTAACAACATCCTAAGATCGTGCACATATCCCCATGATATCCACAATCTCCCCCTTGATGAACACATTAGCAATTTTCCAAAAATGCAAGTTTTGAGGTTTGAAAAGTAAAGAACTCATGTTTTCGCGTAAAGGCACAACTTGGTCCAAACGCAAGAGAAAGCACAGAAAATAACCAAGTTGGCTTTAGAATAGCATAGACAAGTGAGATAAGGTAAAAGAAAGCGAGAAAGCTTCAATTTCCAGAGAAGAGTAAAAAATCTCACTTAAGGTCCATACGAAAGAGCAATTGTTCAAATTGACCTTTGATCATTGTGAGATTGCAAGAATTGCAATTCAAGTTCAGAAATGGCAATAAGACCATAAGAATGCAAATAAGATACTCCCCCTCACAATGATCCTTATTTTTCAGAAAATCTCAAATTCTCCAAATAGCTCCCCCTTTTTAACATTTTTGTTACATCTTCTCCCCCTTTGACAATGGAGTCATCAAGGAATCACGCCTTCCTCTCGTCTAGAGATAACAAATGCAGAATGAGGAAAAAGCATAAGAAAGAGCATGCATGAAATGCAATGGAGTGGAGTAGCTTCATTTTTTATATTTTTCAATTTTTGAGTACAAGAAGCTTTGGAGATTACCCAAAAGAACAAGCTAGTATTTCTAATATTGCACAAGAACATATCAAGCCTAAAGGCGCTAGCAAGATCATGTTAAGACAAATATATCAAAGCTAAGCTAGAGGGCTCAATATAAAGCAATGAATTGTAACAATTTAAGCAAAGCTTCAAATTTAGCAAGTTCATCAACAGGGATCCTAAAATGATAATGGACATGTCAAAATATCAATGTGAGATCAAAAAACTAATAATGGCCACTTTAAGAGACAAATAGGTCCTGAATCAAATCATTTTGCTTAAATTTTCTCAAACACCCATTTTTCAACAATTTTTCATTTGCAATGAATATTGAAGTTGACTAATGGTCTATCTTAATGAAGAAGATTCTGGACTAGGAGCCATCCACAAACTCTTCCTAAGCTTCGACCAGAAGTTGATTAAAGGTATATCTTAGTGAAGAAGATCCTGGACTAGGAGCTATCCATAAACTCTTCCTAAGCTTCTACCAAGGCGACAAATCTTGAGGTTCATATCCGTTTTGACAAGCAGTCCCTATAAGATCGTTTGGATCATCAAACTATCTCTAAGTTCATGTCTTTGACATGCAGTCTCGTGAGAGTGGTTTGGCGCATTTTAACCACAAGACAATCTTGAAATTGATTTTTCATTTTTCACAAGAGCAGTTTTAGATTCTCAGAATCAACAAGAAGCTCAAGTCATGATCAATTCTAGATTCAAGAGCTACCAAAGCAATTTTGACAAGGCCAATGTCACAAAAGGAGCACTAATTGCGCAACTAGCTAAAACATCCGCAAATTACAATTTTTAGTTCAAGTTGTTTTAGAGTTCTAGCTCATTCAGCAAAGTCTTAGCTACACATATAAAAGCATGATAATTCTAGCAAGTCAAAGAACTAGACATGGCATTGAGCAAGAATTGAAATACCAAAGCTCAAGAGAGTAATAAGCAAAGCTTCATCAATTTTAAAAGACAAGCAGTAAAGCATATATTATAATGCATCTTTTTTTTGATTTTTCATATGAATGCAATATGATACAATGAGATGTAAGAAAAGCTCAAAAAACCTTAAAAGATCAAAAGATCAAAAAGTTCAGAAAGATCAAGGAAAGATCAGACGAATAAGGAAAGATCAGAAAAGATCCAACTCCCCCTCAAACCAACCCATAGGGATAAATTACCCCTAACTCGCTCCTCAAGGTGGCAAACCTTGTTGGGTCTAAAGGCTTAGTGAGGATATCAGCCAACTGAGCCTCGGACTCCACAAAATACAGCATAATATCACCATTCTTTACATGGACTCTAAGGAAATGACCTAAAGTGTTGCACTGGGTTCTTAACAATGTTAATAGCAGAAGTGTTATCACAGAAAAAGGGAACACTAGCAAAAGCTAACCCAAAGTCCTTAAGGGTGGATACCATCCACAAAATTTGACTACATCAACTAGCAGCAGCTACATATTCAGTTTCATTAGTGGATTGTGCAACAGAGGACTGCTTCCTAGAAGACCAAGAGACAAGAGAAGTGCCTAAGAAATGACAAGTGCCTGAGGTACTCTTTCTATTTAGCTGACAGTCTGCAAAATCAGAATCAGAAAACCCTCGAATGGATAGCGAAGAAGAGCAGAAAAACCAAATGCCATACTGGAGGGTAGAGTGTAAGTACCTGAAGATGCGCTTAACGGCTTGGCGATGTGAAGTCCTCGGAGATGCCAGAAACCTCGCACAGAGGCAGACCGCGAAGTGGATATCCGGTCTTGAGGCCGTTAGGTACAGAAGGGAGCCGATCATGCTGCGGTACTCACGTTGATCCATGGCTTCTCCTTCCTCATCTGGATCCAAGGCAGTCGAAGTTGCCATGAGAGTGACGATCGGTTTGCAGTCACCCATCTCGAAGCGCTTGAGCAGATCCTTGGTGTACTTCGTTTGATGGATGAAGATCCCTTCCTTGCATTGCTTGATTTGAAGCCCCAGAAAGTAGTTGAGCTCTCCCATCATACTCATTTCAAATTCCCTGGACATAGTCTCAGAAAAACTGGAAACAAGAGCATGAGAAGAACCACAAAAGATAATATCATCTACATAAATCTGAACAAGCAGGAAGTCATTGCCATACCTAAGAATAAAAAGAGTCTTTTCTACCTTTCGCATTTCAAAATCATTCTTAAGCAAGAAGGTCTTAAGTCTATCATACCAGACTCTAGGGGCTTGCTTAAGACCATACAAGGCTTTGGATAACTTAAAAACACGATCTGGGTGCTTGGGATTCTCAAAGCCAGGGGGTTGCCTAACATACACTTCCTCCTCTATAAAACCATTCAGAAAAGCACTTTTAACATCCATTTGATGCAACCTAAAGCCTCTAGATGCAGCAAAAGCAAGCAGAATGCGAATGGCTTCTAATCTAGCAATAGGAGCAAAGGTCTCATCAAAGTCTAACCCCTCAACTTGGCTAAAACCCCGAGCTACCAACCTAGCCTTGTTTCTAACCACATAACCATCCTTATTTTGCATATTCTTGAACACCCAACGGGTTCCTATCACATTATGACCACTAGGAGACTCTACTAGGTTCTAGACCTTGTTTCTCTCAAAATTCTCTAACTCCTCATGCATGGCATTGACCCAGCTAGAATCAGATAAAGCATGTGATATATCGCGGGGTTCAAAAGAAGCTACAAATGCAGAATGAGAGAAGAGACTCGGATCGTGATACCTGGAGCGAGTGACTCGCTCATGAAGATTACCTATCATCTGATCCGGAGGATGTTGCTTCTGAATGTGTAGTGGAGCGCTTGGGGGAGATAGCATCTCCTCAACCTCCGCAGGTACTGCTGATGAAGAAGATGCAGCAGGAGCCTTAATTGGAGGTGAAGCAGTTGTAGCAGGTTCTGGAGCTTGGACAAGAGCATCAGCAACAGGTGAAAGAGCAATATCAACTTCATCATCATCTTCTTCCACAAAAATGCTCTCCATCTCCTATGAATCACCTGAAATGTCGGATCTAACTCCAGAGCTAGTCTCATCAAAAGTGACATTGCATGTCTCCTAGACAATGTTAGTTTCAACATTAAAAACTCGAAAATCCCTCGAATGAGTAGGATAACCCAGAAATAAACCATCACAGGTCCTTGATTCAAATTTATCTAGGTTTTCTATCTTGAGAATAAAACACTTTGATCCAAAGACTTGAAAGCGAGAGACAGAGGGTTTTCTACCAAATCGAAGCTCATAAGAAGTCTTGCCTAAAGACAGTCTCAAGAAGACACGGTTTGAAATATAGCAAGCTGTAGAAATAGCTTCGGCCCAAAACCTCCTCGGTATGCTATACTCATCTAGCATCGTCCTAGCCATCTCGACTAAGATCCTGTTCTTCCTTTCCACAACACAATTTTGTTGAGGGACGTGTGGAGAAGAGAACTGATGTTTAATACCACGCTCAGCACAAAAAGAGGCAAAAGAAGCATTCTTGAACTCTGTGCCATTGTCATTGTGAATTGCTCTCAAGGCACCAGGAAGTTCAGAAGCTAAACGAAGAACGAGATCATGATAATGATCAAAAGCCTCATCCTTCGAAGCAAGAAAGAACACCCAAGAGTATCTCGAAAAATCATCGACTATGACAAGAATGTACCATTTGTTTGTAGGATCGATCGAACCTAGCAGACCAACAAGATCTATATGAAGCAACTGTCCCGGTCCATTAGTCATGACCATAGTCAATGAAGGGTATGAGGCGGCAACTTGCTTGCCATGCCTACAGGGCGCATATACAACATCCTTGACAGCTTTGAGTTTGGGCAAGCCTCTCATGATATCAAGGCTACTAACTCGAGTTAGATGATCAAAACTAATGTGCCCCAAATATCGGTGCTAAAGCCAGACATCAGAAGAAGATGCAATCAAACACTTAAGAGATCCAGCAAGAGATTCAGAAAAATCAGCTGTAAAGATTCCACCAACTCTAGAAATCCTAAAAACAAGCTCACCAGCATAATCAAGCACACGACAGGCATTTTTCTTAAAACGAGTTTCGTAGCAATCATCAAGAAGCTGCGAAATAGAAAGCAAGTTGTACCTTAGCTTGTCCACAAGGGCGACGTCCTTTAGGATGAATCTGTCATTCACCCTGATCGATCCGTTCCTTCAATTCCGCCCTTGTGTATCATCTCCAAAGGTGATGAAGTCATCACCCGTCGACCGCGTGAAGGAAGTGAACCATCTTGAGTCTCCGGTCATGTGGCGTGAACAGCCGGAGTCGACGAGCCACATGTTCTTCCTCCTTCCGCGGTGATCCTGAAAATCAAGGCACAAAAGATCGATGTGTCTCAATACTGGGGTTAGCTAAACATGACTTGGGAACCCAATACTGAGACACATGTCTGCGAGTAGTATGCAAAGCAGAAGTGCTATCCTTGATTTTATTTGAAGTTTTGTTATGAGCAATGGTTACACAAACATGAGAAGCATCCTATCTAGGAACCTTATGATGATGAGCATGTGAAACAAATCCTAGTCCAGGTTTCTTCCTTTCTAAATAACCATGTCTCATAAAAGCTCTAGGTTGATTAAATGAAATTCTAGCAATATTTTTCTTAGCGTTCTTCAACCTACGCCAACAGAACTCAACCAAATGTCCACTCTTCTTGCAATAGGTGCAATGGTATTTGGTACCACTGGGAGAAGCACCTTTTGACTCAAAAGAAGGTTGGACAAAACCTGCAGATTTGAAAATTATTTTTGCAGGTTGGGTTGTGAATTCAACTAAGCCATTTTCCAAGACCTGAATGACATTAGGCTTGGATTTGTCATAAGTAGAGTTGTATCCTAACCCTTGCTTTTTATAAGGAGTTTTAGATGTGTCCAGAATCATGTTTAACTGTTTCTTACCTTTAGAGAATTTTTCTAGTGTGTCCTTAAGGTAAGCATTTTCTTTTTTAAAGTTAACACATGATTCACAAGTCTTGGCCTTAATGGCTCTAGTATGTTTCTCCTTAGGAAAAGCAACTTTAAGCTTATATGCTGCACATGAGGCACAAGGTGTAGACTCAATTGTGTCATTAAGCTTGGCATATTTAGCTCTAACTGCTTCTAGAATGTCTTTAACTTTATGTTCACGTTCTAAGCAAAAAGAGCAAAAGCTAGATTTAATATTACCATAGGCATCCAACTTACTACACTTTAAGCATTTTTCACAGGGAGCATATTTAACATCAATTAGCTTAGTCCTAGCATTTTCAAGTTGGTGCAAAGCAATATCATGAGTAGATTGCAGTTTAGCAAATTCAGAATGTAAAGCATGGCAAGATGAACATTCATCAGATTCAAGAGTCTTAGCATTTATAAGTTCTAAAGTCAAATTATCTACTTGTGACTCTAAGTCCTTGTACCTAGCCATGGTAAACTCTAAGGCCTTATCCTGACTCATGAGTTGCTCAAACATGGTGTCGCATCTAGTAGAAAGAACATCATAGGAATGAGGTACCTCATCGTTGTCATCGACGTCGACGGAGTCGGCCATGAAGCACATGCTGGTGAAGTCCTTGGTCTTCCCTTTCTTGTCTTAAGGGAGCTCCTCCTCCTTGTTCTCCTCGCTCCCGGAGTCCACATCGCTCATGGATTGCTCTCCAAAAGCGGCAAGGACCCGGTGAGCAGCCTTCATGAGCTTGGCAACATCATACTTGGGCTTGCTCCCGAGGCTTCTTCGAGCGGGCTTCTCATCCTTGTGGTTGCCCTTACCTTTCAACTTGGGGCAGTTTGCCCGGATATGATATAGCTCTCCACACTCATAGCACGTCACAGGGCCACCTCTCTTCTTGTTTCTAACATTGTTATAGGCCTGTGTGACTTTCTTGGCTAAAAGAGCTAAATCAGCCTCAGAAAGACTCCCAAACTCTTCTTCTTGAATTGCAGGTAAACACGCAAGAGAAAATCCAGAAGAAGACTCAGAAGAACTATTAGAAATTCTTTTCAGAGGATCAGCTACCAAAACCATGTTATCTTTCTTAGGAAGACTGCCTCTCTTGATCTCATGAGTCTTGAGCTTGCTATAAAGCAGCTCCAAAGTGAGACTAGAGAGATCGACGTTCTCCTCAATGTCAGTAGCATTCATCTCCCACTCCTTGGTGTTGATTGCAGCCAAGAGGTGGGTGGTATTCTTAGATTGAGAGTGCTCAATGTCAACAGCTCTCATCTGATTGATCACCTTATTAAAGCGAGTAAAAATATCATCGATGCTCTCGCTAGGACGCATCTCAAATTTGTTATACTCTCTCTTGTAGACCATCTGGCGCACTTGCTTGATTTGGGATGACCCCTCATGGCAAGTTTCGAGGGTGTGCCAAATCTCATATGCGGTCTCAAGATTGCAAATCCTATCGTACTCCTGTCTTCGTGAAGCACTCCTCATGCTTCGCCACGTGTAGGTTGATCAAAGGCTCCCATCATGTCGGCAAGTCTCTCCCATCCGGCTCCCACCGAAACCACCATGGTCCAATCCGTCGCACCAAACTGCCCGTTCGGTCATCCTTGTCCATTCTGCACCATGCTTGACTCCATTAACTTCACCCGGCATCCCCGATCGTTCTAGACCTCAGCTCTCCAAGCTTATTCCCGATCATCCTGCCGTTGACCGTCGTTGACCTCAAAACAACCTGCACAACAATAGACAAAGAAATCTGAGGATATCATGGGGATATGCCCATGATCTTAGGATGATGAAACAATTGACAATGTTACTTTTGGTTTGAAGTTTCACGCGTTTTCGGCAAAGTTAAAAGGCTGATCTTCGGCCATTCTGGGAATTTGGCTTTGGAATAGATTGAGTTCATAGGCTATAGTGAATATGTGTTGCATGTTGCATGTTTTCACTAACGTGGGTCAAGTTGTGAAGAACTTGTTCCCGGATTTGTGTTTGCTTGTCTATTCTCAGCGCGGTGGCTTGCGTGTCAATGACGGTCAACGGCGAGGAGGATCGGGACTAAGCTTGGAGAGCTGAGGTCCAGAACGATCAAGGATGCCAGGTGAGGTCAATGGACTCAAGCGTGGTGCAGAATGGATAAGGATGACCGAACGAGCAGTTCGGTGTGACTGGTTTGATCAAGCGGTGCAGGGGTCGGTGCAAGTGCCAAGGTGGTCCGGTAGGAACCAGATGGGAGAGACTTGCCGACACGATGAGAGCCGCTGGATCAACCTACACGTGGCGAAGTAGACGATTACTTCAACAGGATTGGACTCGGTCTTCGGAAAAGATCGAGAAGGGGTATTTTGGTAATTTTACCAAATACCGTCTTGGTGACCTAATGCCAACCCGCGGCGCAAAATCGTGCGTCAAGAAGTGGATTAGGTCAAGAGAAGTGAAGACGACGCTTTAATTTGCGTGCGTGTGTGTTCTGTTAATGTTGGGCCTTAAGGGAGCCCATTAGGTTTAATCTTCTAGAACCTGGGTTGGTAGCTGCCATATAAAAGCATTTTGGAGATGGGACATTAGGGTTTCTGGCTAAAAAAGATAGGCGGTGGCAGCGCACTGTAGACCAAGAAAAAAGAAGCCGACGGTGGCCTGCCCTGCCTATAGAAACTACAACCTGTGGCGACTTGTTTCCTTGGGGTGACAGATGCCCTAGGGGCGGCGGCCTGTTCCGCGCCCGTGAAATCAGGAGTTGGCGGCGGCGGCGGCTGTTCGAGAGCACCAGAAAATCAAGAGCTTGGCGGCGGCGATCTTGTTATTTGACTGCCTTTTTCTTTGCGTTGAGTTTGCTGGTTGTATTTGTTTTTCCTTTGCTGCTGTTTCTCGGTGAGGATTTGTCGGCTCAGCACTGGTAGAGGCCTGTGGCGGCGCCCTGTCCTTCCGAAGAAAAGTCTGTGCGCCGGTGTAGCCCGCAAAAACCGAAAGTTTCTGCCGGCGGCTGCTTAATCTAGTTTGCTGTCGTTAGCTCCTTGTATTGGTTTATTGCTTGGATGCTTTAATTGATCCAATCAAGATTTCAGTTTTGGTTGGCCAGCAAGATGGTGCATAAAGTTGTTCTTGATGATTCTCTACTCTGAGTGTGGATCTGTTTTTTATCGCTTCGGGCTACACTTGTAGTGTCCGCAAAAACCAAATCCTGGCGGCACCTTGATCATCCCGCAGAAAAGCAGAACCCCAGGGCGGCGGCTTCTGTAATTCTTGGTTTTTGGTGTGCAAGAACAGGGTCGGCTGCTGTGTGTTTTGAAGTTTTGGTCTCAGCATGCGTGCATGACCTAGGGGGCGGCAGCTATATTTGATTACTCTGTGACTGAAAAATTGTTTATTGCCTTGTCAGCTAGTTGATTCGACTAAATCTCTGGTGCGATTTGTTGCTGCACACATCCTGTGCGTGCTGTTTCTTGGTGCGGGTTGCTGTGTTAGATTTGTTTAATGCGTGTGTGGATTCACAGAAACGACAGTGTCTCATGTGTCAGATATTGTTGGACCGACTGGGTTGGTGTATGCTGTTGAGTTCTCACACAGGAGCGGCAGGGATCCTCATGTGCTATATCTCGGTGCAGTGTCTTGATTTATTTCTTAATTGCATCTAGTGTTGTTACTGTTCTTCTCATATATACAGCAAGCTAGTTAGTCCTTACACATCTTCTTGTGCGGTTGTGAGATGTTTTTGGTTTTTTGCTTTGGGGTTTGATCGGATTCAACACAGGTCATCCGCTGTGCCTGTATGCAGATCTTCATAGCTTTTATAGCTATTGGAGTGAAAGTAGTGTTGAGTTCGATCGAGGAGAAAAATAGAGAAAGCGTCTATTCACCCCCCTCTAGTCGTCTTTCCGGTCCTACAAATTCGATTCCGGGAACAAGTTCTTCGCAACTTGACCCACGTTAGTCAAAACATGCATCATGCAACACATATGCACTGAAACCCATGAATTTGACCTAACGAAACACCATTTTACCAAGTCGGCAAACATTCAGAACACAAGCGGTCATATCCATGTATGCACCTACTACACTGCTATCGGTAGTACCGCTCCCAAACTCTTGGTCGTCTGGCTTTCCAAGGAAACCAAAAATCCAAGAAAATATGTTCTCTGGAAAAACCATACCGCCAACTAAAAGCCGGTATTACATCCTGCAGATACTATCGCTCCTTACTTGGGTCATCTGGCGTTCTTGGTCATACCGCGTGTTACTTGCTAGTACTACTGAAAATACTGACTTTGCCGAAAAAGCGTGTTTCAACAAACCTTCAACGCCATTGCCAATTGTAACATCATCCTAAGATCGTGCACATATCCCCATGATATCCACAATTAGGAATAACCAAAGGAAGAGGAAATAGACTCCCTTCAGAAACTTCTTGAAAATTAATGTTCCTAACCATATCTCCCCCATCAAACTCAACATCCTCAAAGAACCAGGCATTTCCCATTTCAAAAATTGTCTTAGTAGTGGGATCATAGAATTTGTAACCCCTTGATCTTTCAGAATAACCAACAAAATAGCTACTAACAGTTATTGAGTCCGATTTTCTCTCATTAGGGCTGTACAACCTTGCCTCAAATGGACATCCCCATATACGTACATGCCTGATGCTAGGCTTTTTGCCTATCCATTGTTCGTACGGGGTTTTGTTAGTCGCCTTAGTCGGTTCTCTGTTGAGTAAATAAGCTGTAGTTTTTAATGCTTCTCCCCAGAGAGACTCTAGTAAGGTAGAATGACTAATCATACTCCTCATCATATCCTTAAGAGTCCCGTTTCGCCTCTCAGCAACACCATTCATGCTAGGAGGTCCCGGCATGATATACTGAGTGATGATCCCGCATTCCTCTAGGAATTTAGCAAAAAGTCCTGGACGTTGTTCACCTGATCTGTTGTTTTTGCCATAGTATTCTCCACCACGGTAAGATCGAACAGCCTTAATTCTTTTGCCAAGTTGGTTTTCCACCTCAGCCTTTTTGAATACATCCAGGGACTATGACTTCTCATGAATTAGATAAATATAACAATATCGCGAGAAGTCGTCTATGAACATGATAAAATACCTTTGGCCATTCCAAGAAACCATAGGTAATGGGTCGCAGATATATGTATGTATCAGTTCTAAGACATCTGAAACTCTATTAGCACTTAACTTCCTCATGTTTGTTTGTTTCCTCTTAATACAATTAACACAAATGTTAAAATATGTGAAATCCAGGGGATCTAAAATTTCTTCTAACACAAGCATCTTAATTCCCTGCATTGAGATATGACCTAAACGCTTATGCTACAAGGAACTTGATTTCTCATTTGTAAATTTCCTCTTTATACCACGAGAAACCGTATGCAGAACTTCATTATATGAGGCAATAGTATCAAGCAAATACATGTTGTCATGCCAAATTAAAGAACCGGAACCAACTTTATTGGAATTTTGAAAAAGACTAAATAAACCATTTCCGAAAGAACAATTATAACTTGATTTGTCCAATACAGAAATAGAAACCAAATTTCGCCTAAAAGACGGTACAATATAAATCTCTTTCAAATCCAAATAGTATCTTGTCTTTAACAGCAACCTAAATGTACCTATAGCCCCAACTTCCACCTTCGTGCCATCGCCCACATAGATGAATCTTTCAGCATCACTTGGCTTTCGGCAGTTCAGGTAACCTTGTATGGACACATTGATGTTAGATATTCCATCGGAGTCTAACCACCAAGTGTGTTTAGGTATAGAAGTTAAGTTAACCTCAGAGCTACCCATAGCAAGAATTGTACTTTTCTTAGCACGCCAAGTGTTATATTTGGTACAATCCTTCTTTACGTGACCATCATTCTTACAAAAGAAACAAGCCAATTCAGGTCCTTGTTTATTCTTTATGGATGGCACACTTGCAGCTTCTTTGCTCTTCCTCTTGTTATTCTTGACTTTAGGGGCATGGCCAAATGAACACTTTTTGTTCTATCTTATTTACATCTTTCCTCCTCTTGCACACAATAGGAGATAAGCTCATTAAGGGACCATTTGTCCTTATAGCAATTATAGCTCACCTTGAACTGATTAAAGTGTGTAGGAAGGGATATCAAAATTAAATGCATGAGCAAATCCTCAGATAGCTCTAACTTGAGTGCCTTTAATTTTGAAACAAGATGAGACGTTTTCGTAATGTACTCCCTTATGTTTCCTTTACCTTTATACTTCATTGAGATAAGTTTTGCCAAAAGCGTACTTGTTTCAGCGTTTTTATTTTTGGCAAACCTTTGCTCATGATTGTCAAGGAAACTTTTAGCTGTAGTGGTCTGTTTTGATGTGTTATCCCGAAAAACTTCCAGAACAGCTCGCCTCATAATCATAAGACTCATGCGATTGGAACGATCCCACTTCTCAAACTCCTTGTTTTCCTCAATGGAGTTGTTAGCCACAAGAGCAACAAGTTGTTCTTTTACGAAGTGTAAGGTCTAGATCCATTACCCCAAAAACAATCGAAATGTTCTCTTTCCATTCTTTAAAGTTTGCACCAGTAAGCATAGATATAGAATTGAAGCTAGTAAAAATATTGGAAGTAGGATTTGCAACTGAAATGAAAGAATAAATGAAATGCTCATATCAGAATATGAATAACAAACTTAAAGTTTGATTCATAATTTGGTATATTACATCACGCAAGATACCTAGCGTTGCATTAATATTTAGTCTTTGGACAGAAATATTAACTTGCAAGTGGTAACCTTTATGTAGCAATCAACTACTAACAGTAAATCCTATCAAACAATATGCCTTACTTTGGTCCGACTTATTGTTCACATGGAAACTTGATGACTGTTACATATTTGTTGCCACAGTTGCATATATAATTCGGCCAAATATTAACTTTCCTTTGGGCCAGTCAATAGATGCATGAATTATTCATACAAAAAAATCTAGTTGTTCTGAATAAGTTAACCTACATAGTAGGGGTTACTTTGGCAACATGGAATTTCAATTAACCTATGCAGAACACTAGCTGGCCAAATTATGAATCAATACAATCATTATTTCATACGAGTCCACAATTTATGACACAATGCATATTTACTGATCAGAGAACAATTAAACTGTAGTTCAAAACTAAAATCACAGATCAGTATAGCAGTTGATTGATTATTCCAAAAACTAACTATTGCTTTAGTTCATCTCACAGAACATGACAGAATGCAAAACAAACAATATTGCACAGAATTGAAATTGACTGATTATACCATAAACAGCAAGGAATAACCAATTTGCATAAATAATTTCAATTGATTGGTTATAACAAATTTGCACATCTAACAATCTAACCAATCTGACAGACTAACCATATTTGCATATAATTGATAATATTAGAATCAACAAACCAGTCCAGAATTAAGATGAACTCAAATATTCACTAGTACCCTCCCATGGTACTAACCAAGGTTCGAATCCCCCAAATGCACACCAGCAGCAGAAGATACTGAAACAGCAAACCATAAATAAATAGCCCCAGAACTTTGATGAATTTTTTCTTATGCAAGATCAATCTGTATATCAAAAAACTCAATACCACAAATTTACTAAAAAATAGAGGCTAATCTTCTGGATATTCTTTTCTAGTGCGACGGCGCAAAGAGTGTGGTGCGGTTGCGAGCATCCCCAGCGACGGCAGCTGAAGGGCTCGCGACGCAAGCGGAGGCGGAGGAAGCCGGAGGGCGCACAACCGCTCGCAGAGGTGACGGGAACCCAACGAAGGTCGGCCACACTCGGAGGCGATGCGTGAGCCTGAAGACGCGCAGTGCTCAGGGAGGTGGCGGAAACCCAACACTCAAAGGCGCTCGGGCCAGCGGAAACCCAATAGGCGTGAGGGGTGGCGGCGGAAGCACAGTAGACGCACTTGGTCGCACGTGGGGATTGGCGAAATTCGAAAGGTGCTTGATGCATGAGGAAGCCAGAGGCGTTCTCGGCGATGCAGAGAGCGGCGAAAGCCCAGGCCGGCGTGCGATGGGACAACAGAGCACTCCCGCCGAACAGCAAGTGCAGTAGAGAGCAGATGAAGGGGAGAACCCGATCAGATGGGGGGAAAACAAAGGCTCAGATGCTAGTGTTGCGGTGGCTAAGAACAGACGCGAGCGCAGCCGAATTTTGCCAGATGCGAAAAAACAGTGGAAGGTAGAGGGCAAGCAATCGACAAAAATCAGCAGAAGCAATCGCCCAATGCAAGAGCAACCGAACAGATCGAAAAACACGATGGGTTGCAAAAAAATCACACATATTGGCTCTGATACCAATTGATAGAATAATTATGATCTAAATCAGATGATCAAAACTAACAGGATCGCATATGAGGTAATTGCAACACCCATAAAAACTATAAACGCGGAAGCATACCTGATGACGATACCATTTTTCATCGTAGGTTGATCTGTAGCAGTAGATGTGCAGGTGCTCAATCTACCTGGTGTTTGGTCTTTCCCAGCAAGAGGTAAGCCACAAACTCCAACTACAGATGGGGATAGGTGGTATGGCATGAGTTCCCCTACTGAGAGGACCTGACCCTTATTTATAGCCTTTTGCCATAGAATCCTATCTCGTCCCATAATTAGAGATAGATTACAAATAGGTCTCTACACATATTTAAATCCAAGTCTATATTTTTCCTATAGATACTCGGGCTCTCAATAAATACTTTATTTGATCACTTTGTGTATTTGAGCTAACTGAAGAATAGATAGCTAATATGTATATAATCCCATGTAGGTCCACATAATAGGAAATTAATCCAACAAATGGTACCTAATCGACCACAATGTGTTCTCCAAAAAAGGTAACAAAACTAAACGAGAACAATCTAAGGTATGCACATACTGCTATATTCCATCTAGCATAACTGCACGGCACTAGATCAAAAAATCTTTGATAACCCGCGTAATTGTGGAATCTTTGTTAGTTATAATCTTGATTTCTTAGTTAAGTGTCTAGGCATGTTAGTTTGGTGATTTGTATTGCATGTTTTTCATAGTTCTGTACACGAGTGTGTTATTGTTGCATGTTCGTTTGATTGAGTCAGTAAGCAGCATGATTAGTAGGAGTCAAGGCATGAGAACAGGTCCCAGTTAAGGATATGCATGTAGAGATTGAGTCAGATGTGTGTTGCCGGAGTCGTAGCATGAGAAGCAATCCAAGGTAGTTGGTTACTGCATGCATGTAGTAGTGGTGTGAGTTGGACCGAATATTAAGCTAAGTGGCTTAAGAATAGGTCTTAGTATTTGAGTGGATTTGAGTCTTTACGTTGCCCATGTAATCAAGTTGTTTTATTATATAAGTGAATAAGAAGAATAAGAGAAGAGATGTGGCTGTGAGAGCACATCAGCAAAAGAACAGAGTTCGCGTGAGTTTGTGTCCACATTGTGAGTCGTGTGAGTGTAGGCTGTGATTCCAACAGTCTTTGGCTGAAATGACACATTTTTTGGGTTGCAATAGCAAAACTAGCCCCCCTCTCCCTGCGGCCGAAATGACAAAAATGACATCCCTAACACATGATTTTGTAGCAGAAGCCACGTGCCGCGTACTCAGACCACAGCAGGAACATGTGCAGAACACCTGTCGCACTAGCATCTTTGTCTAGGTCTTGCGACAAGTCGCTTATGCTTGATCGGTGTCGCGGTTTCAGTCGCGAACACAGTTTCCACGGCAAAATCGCACGATGGGGGTGTAATTTTTTGTCATTTCATTTGTGGGACTACCTTTGCTATTTCATTTGTAAAAGAGGTTAAATGAGCAACAAAAAACTCCATAATTGTGTACCGACGTCGTCGACAGCAAGACCCAAAACGAAAAAGACTGGAAAATAACCTATAGTCTATCCATCATCGTCATCATCCATTGGCGCAAGCAATTAAACTAATCTCCAGTTTATAAAAAGTACCCACAAAAACACAACGCAAACGAGCAAAGCTAACGGGTAAGAATCACAAAAGCATTTCATGTCACCCTTATATCGGTACGTGGGTCGAAATTTGGCGACAATAATAAGACCTTGGGGCGTCATGAAATAAGTTAGACCCTCGTGATGTCTTGCATTGCGAAACACATCGAAGCGACAAGCGGCGCTATAGCTTCCGCGCAGCCCGAGTGTTCGAAAGAGGCCCAGGAGCGCGACTTGGCACTAGACGGCACCGAGTAATCCTCGCCCCCGCCCCTTTGTCTCTTTTGGGCTCGTGAGGTGAGGCGATGGGAGGGGAGGGGGCGGGCAGCCGTGCCTACACTCGTCGTGCTGGTGTGCCTCGACACTACAGTGGAAGGGAGGTAGGATGGAGAGGAGGAGATTCATATCATCTGTATTACCGCAGATATCTACCATAAACAGTGTTTTATGAAAGAGATGAACAGTACTCTGACGAAGTATCTTAACAGCCAGACAAGAGAATGTCACGGCCCAAGACTACTCGGGCACACGTGGTGCGTACTCAAATCTGGCCCAATAACTCTCCACAGACACCCGAACCCAAGTCAGTCCACCAGAGTCCATCCATCGTTCTCGCCTCGTCTTCCCGATCGGCTCCGGCGTCCGGCGCTCGCCTCCACCCCTCTCCGCCGCGGTGATCCGCCGTCCCCGTGTCCGGCCGCCATGCACGACCCGTCGGATATCCGCAACCTGCCCATCGACATCTCCTTCGGCCGCCTCCAGGAGTGGCTGGTCGACCGCAAGCGGGTGCCCCAGGACTGGAGGAAGCGCCTCGCCGGCATCCGCGCCCGCGTCTCCGCTGCCTTCGCCCCCCTCCCACGGGACCTCCACCCCACCCTCCTTACCCTAGAACCCGACGGTAACTCCTCCCTCTCAGGCTTAGCTCCCGGGTGCGCAGCATCGGTGTGAATTTGGCGAAATCAGCACACTGAAACCCTCGCCCAATCCCTTCTTTTAACATGTTTACTTTCAGAATTCGGTAGTTTGTGTGTATGTGAAATGTAATTCTTTGTTTGTCTTCTCTTCTCATGGGGGTAGAAATTGGGTATCTTGAAGCGAAGAAGATATACAGCATACTCCTGGAATCCAACACGGAGAGTAGGAGCATATTTGGCCGCCTGACGGGATCAGCGGTAAGGCTTGCTAATTTTTCTCTGAGACAAATACACCGGCGAGCGCAGGAATTGACATACGCTTTGATGCAAATGCTATGTCTAGGGTGAATGGGAGTCCATCGTTAAAGCTTACGAGAAGGACCATGTTTTCCTGGGAGAGGCAGCGCAGATCATGGTCCAGAACGTGCACTACGACATGTACGGAAGTCTCTTCCTTCATCTTGGGTTTGACTAGGAATTAAATGTGTGCTTGACCTAGCTTGGCCATGGCTAATTTTACTTGCTTCCTTGGCTGGCTCAAGTCCGTATCAGAGGAAGCAGATGCAGAAGACTCAGCAACAGCTTGCTGAACTAGACCGCACGGAGGCCAACATTAAGCGACTTGCAGCTCTGTCAGCAAGTAGATATGCAGAAGCTTGCCAGGAGCTTGGTTTGCAGGTTAGCTTCTCTGTCTGAGAGGCACTGTTTGGGCTGTATGTTGTTGAATGTTGAATATGCTGCTTACTGTGTTATACCGATGATGCACTTGCTTTTCACTCATCATTTGCAGGGCATAAATGTGCGGCATGAACTGATAGAGTCTGCAAAAACACTTCCGTCAACATTTAGCAAAATCTTGGAAGTCCTGAACAGTGATGATGTCTCAAAGGCTATTGAGTACTACACAACTTTTGTAAGGGACTGCCATACTGAGGATAAGGTATAATTAATACTACGTGCATGTTGAATATAGAAATTGCTGCAAGGAACTTCTTGTGAATTTTAACCGCTTTGCTCTTCTGAATTTAGGAAAACTGTGAGTCTGTGCTACACAATCTGAAACAGTTGCAGGCTAATCCTCCTTCCCTCCATGTCTCAGTATGTACCGAGGTGGAAAATTCCCTTGTAGAGACATCAAAAGCTCGTGGGTCTGTTATGACTGGAGAACACATTGATCCAAATATTCCTGCAGATGATATTGATTGGGACATTTCTGTGGGTGATAATGGAATTGATTGGGACATTGGTGCTGTGGAACAACCTGTGGAAGAATCTGGGGATGGTTTTGGATCATATGAAATTATTGATGCCAATATAGAGCTAGCAGATTCTGAGAATTATAATGTGGGAGTTTCAGACTACCTATCTGTGAACGAAGAAGGTCCTACAAGTAATACATCCGAGCCTGAGATTTGCTGGGACATCACTACTGATAATCCTGAAGAAAATGCACATGAAAATGCTATTGTTCAGAATGCTCCAACTAAATCAGGACAATCTGAAAGTGTAGCTGAAGAAAGAAGCCAGTTGCTGGAGAAAGAATACAGAAATAATATTCTGGATGATTTACTTGAGGTATGTTTTGACATTTTTTTATGCCACCTTCTAGTCCTTAGAGTCGTAAATATAGATGTACTTCAGAGGCATGCCTAATTACATAAATTATCAATACTAATGTCTTAAGGTTGTATTGAAATTCTCTCTTTTAGTATTCAAGATGACTAGTGTTGTTATTGTATCTGGCTACTTTGCCAACATGTCCTCTTTCTTTTAGTAAAACTGTAGCTCATTAATGTCTGACACTCGAAACAGGTAAAAGCATTTTTGATCCAACGCTTGGGGGAGATGAGGAATGCTGATACATCATCCCTACAGCATCAGGTGCAAGCTGTCTCACCTTTTGTTCTCCAACAGTATGCTCCTGGTAGTTTGGAGAATATGCTTGTGGAGGTCTCCTCAGCAATCTCTTTGCTCACTAACCAGAAAACTCTTGACCTTATAATGATCATCAACTCTAAAAGGTAAGAAGATATATTCTGAAACTTCATGCTCTTGCTTATGTCTTTCATTACTGCCACAGTGTTGCACTTATTATTCCTCATAGCATTTGCTCGAATACTTACATAGTACAGCTGTTTTTTTCTGCCATAAATGCATGTTTTTACATTTCTTAACTGAATATTTCTTCCTTTCTTCTTCCAAGGTTTTTAGACAGATTGGTGTCAACCTTAGAAGATAAGAAGCATCATGGAGTGAAACTACGAGAAAGCTTAGGTGATCTGTCAGTTAAGCGCATGGAGCTGCAAAATGCACTATCATCATCCTGGCCGAAGCAAGTAAGTGATAGTTTCTCCATCACAGTGGTTGATTACATTTATATTTTTCTTCCCATTGGACTGTGGTCCACTTGGAGAAGAAAACATCAGTAAAGTAGCTTATGATGTTTGATCCATCCTAAAAGATGCCATCTAAATTCAAATAAAAATATCCCTGGTTTTGTGAACAACTGCATTCTTGTTACTACTCTCCATTTACTAAAATGTTAGTTTTTGGTTCATCATGTGCTAATGAACCAAAACACTAATACTTACCTTATATACCCTGGAGAAATTTTTTGTGATCTCCTTGTGCTTTCTGTAGCCAAGGAGTGTATGTTGATGATTTAATTTTATAAAATGTTACAGGAGGCAGCAATTACAAAAACAAAGGAACTAAAGCAGCTCTGTGAGGCAACACTATCATCTATTTTTGATGGCAGGCCAGTGCATATAATTGGAGAGATCAATACTTTACTGAATTCGAGCGTTAGTCAATTAGCTGGATGACTGTACCCTTCGTGAACCAAAATAAGATGAGATCTAAAGCAGGCTGATTATCTTATGGTATATACTTTTCCAACTTACGATTTATTGCTCTTGTGTTATTTTTGCTGCCTCAAATTTTCTGAAAATATGAATGTATGACTTCAATTACATTTGGATTATCAGACTCACTTTTATGCGCTATGAATATCTCTACAGTCTACATTATAGGCCACTCAAAACACAAAATGAATGCAGTGTAGAGTGCACATGACTGGGGAAGAAAGTAATATGGTCTCTAAAAGTTCAATTTGTCAATGATTTCAATCAAGTTTCTAGTGGTATTCGACCAGTCACCCACCTTTAATCGATTATATGGCCTAACTGGCCAATAATAAGGCCTAACTGGTTGATTTTTACAACCTTGATTTCAATTGTTTGAATTGTTGGCTTGTTGCTAACTTGCTATTTGTTGCACTGCTATGTATCTGAAGCAAGTGGAACATCTAATGTATGCTTAGGATGGCGAAAGGATGTCTTGCCATTCAAAAAAATATGTTCTTAAACTGGTGAGCCAGCAAAACGGACTATAATGGATTCATCAGCTATGTGTTACTTCAGTATCACTTTAGAAACACTAGCATGTTCAGGGAAATTACAATCCAGTTATCTATGTCATCTTGGCTACAAGAGTACCACTCAAGACTGTTGAATGTTGGCTAGCAAGCACAGCAGAATCTATACATTACACTGATATCGTTATTCCATAAAATATTGTAGACTTATACAGTACAAATTTCTATTCATGAAGGAAATTCTGAAACCATTGGCTGGATCGCTTTGGATATCTTTTCAGACCATCCTTGTAGTCAATGTAGTTAATACCAAATCGAACAGTATAACCATCCATCCACTCGAAGTTGTCAAATAGTGACCATGCAAAATATCCTCGTATGTCGACTCCTTCCCTGGGATGTAAGGATAGTACTCTTTGTTTTGGTACAGGTACTTAAATTGTTTTGATATAAATCAAGTTAAAGCATTGTGATATTAGCTGTAAATTCATCTACTCATCTCCAAACAATCATGCATCAAACTTACCTGAGGGCTCTTTGAACGTAGAACAGGTGTTGCCGGTAGAATTCTATTCTGGTATTGTCAATTACGGCTTCTTGAAGCGGTAAATTTTCATTGTTAATTTCATCAACACCTGCATTATGAGTGTTTATTTGGTAAGCAGTGGAATACATTGTCATACTTTGCAGTTAGGCTGTTGTACCATTTTCTGTGATGTAGATAGTAGGGTTGTTGTATGTCTTCTTGGTGTATAGCAAGAGTTCCTCTATTCCTTTTGGATAGATGTAGAGCCAAGAAGAACCAGCCTGGATACAAATGTATATCAGTGTTATTTTCGGCACGCTTTTGGAATCTCTTTCTATGCTAAATTAACTATAAAATGGGTCTTTAATTATCTACCCGCTTTCTACTATCAAACATGTAGCAAGATGATCTCACTGTGAGCAAGTCATACCTTTGGACCAATATCTGTTCCATTTCTTTCCACTGTTGTTGCACGTAGAGAAAACTATTAGTTCACCCAAGTTATTCAAATATAGAACACAAATCAGATAGCTTACATGATTACCTCTCTGATTAGTTAGTGAATCAGTATTGTAGCTTTTGTTACTATTGCTATTGTGTTTAGTATTCTGAGCATATCTTGCTGTATAGTAATTGAGGCCAATGAAGTCGAATGATCCATTTACAGCTTTTGCCTGCTCTTTTGTGAATCTTGGTAATCTATTACCAACCAGTGTCCTCATGCTGAGTGGATAGTCTCCCTTGGTTAAAGGATCCATGAACCTGTTCAATTTGTTACTGAGCTGTGTCTAAAAAAGTTAACAAGAATTTTTCCAATGGTAATAGCTTGAAACTTGAAGGATGAACCTGAAGTCTATCTCGTATTGGATTTAATGAAAACTCACCATCCATACATGAAGTCCAATGCACGTTTGGTAGCATCCTTGTCTTCCTTGGAATTTGAGTAGGGGATTATCCAATTGCTAACTATAGTAATACCTATTTTTCCTTTTTGCTCCACCTATGTGATTAATGGTTATCACTGTCAAGTGTCAACATTGGCAAAATACATGGAAATGATTAAATGTATATCATAGTCTAGTGTTTTTAGTAGTAAAAGCTATATAAACATCCCGTAGATACCATGTCTAGATACCTGCATTAGTCCATTGTTTTGTCTCTATTCTGATATACCTTTTTTGTGCCAGTTCTGTTGTCAATCTTTAACTAGAAAATCTGTGGCAGTGCTATAGTTATTGTCCATTTTAAGCTGCGAAAGATGTCATTTCTTGTTTCTAGGAGTAGATTGTGTAGGCTGAATATCTCTTATGTCTTGGTTCTTCTCTGAGAAACCTCATGCATGCAAGTTTGTTATTATCTTCGATGGCCATTAGCTAGAAGATTTGTGGCAATACTATACATACAGGTGACATGCTAGAATGCATTTTATTCTATTGATCATAGTTCTTCAGCTGTGTTTGTTACTGAAAATAATCACAATGAAGAAAACTAAGTCGTACCTGGTATTTGTCTCTGTACGTCTGTACTGCTGCTGCATGAGCCAGAAGTTCATTATGAGCTACAATATAAGGCTCCCTTCCTGAGTCTCCCATGCCACAACCTGACTTTTCCCAAGAGGAGCATCTGCCAGGTGCTAATATACCGTTGGCATAGCCACCGATACTGAAACTCCAAGGCTCGTTGATTGTTATCCAGTATTTTACCCTGTCACCAAACTCCCTAAAGCAGATGTTGGCGTAGTCACGGAAATCTTCCCTGATAATGTTTGCCCAACTTGTTAAGGTCCAGTTCTTTGTTTTGTTTTAATTTCAACATGGTTCTTATTATTAATCAGAGTAGCGAGTTTGGGGTCCATGTACTGCTGTTCTAATATTTACTGATAGGTCATGTTTACTTACACAATTAGGTGGCTTAAGAAGCCACCGTACTGCTGTTCTAATACTTGTGGGAAGTCCCAGTGAAAAAGGGTCACGAATGGTTCAACACCTGCATTGTTGGTTACACATTAAGATGCATCATGCAAATAGATGTTAATATCAGAAATCATCTTTAGTCTTGACATTATGGGTATATGTACATATGTAACCTTTACCTTCTGAAATGAGCTTGTCGATGAGATTGTTGTAGTATTTGATTCCTTCCATGTTGACCCCTCCACTCAGTTTTCCATCTGTACGCATGCTGTCATTGCATAAGCTACTGGCTTGGGATCAGTCTCTTTTTTTCTATAATCTAGACTGGTTCTCAGTTACAAGTGTGTTAGTGTTTCAGTTCAGATAATGGAAAAGATTGTTAGTATTACCATAGCTGTAATGCCAAGTGGTTGGCTGGGATATGTTTAAAGGTGATAGATTTGGTGCATTAAGTATAAGGTTATCAAGATTCTTTTACCCTTAGCTAGGACATAAAGCCTACATGGATTAGAAAACTGGAAAAGCCTATGAGGAATCACTTACTAGGCAGAATTCTTGGCCAGGAAAGAGAGAATCTATATGCATTAAAGCCCAAATCCTTCATGATTTTTACATCGCCCTGCACAAAAGGCATCTGATAATGTTAGGCATTGAAGTGAATATAAAAGGGTGGTCCCTAGTTAGCAGTCATTATAAGCATTACCTTGTACCGGTGGTAGGAATCTATTGCTATATCTCCATTGCTTCCATTTGCTATCTTCTCTGTATTGAGAAATTAGTGGGACTTAGATTACTAATCACCAAAACTAGTCTGAGTATGAATGAATTGAACTTGAGTTTTTGGAAGCACTTCTTTCATGCATTGTAAACTGAATTTATTCCGGCTAGATATCTCCTTAAATTATGGGCTCTACCAAGGATCCAAAAGCGTCTGGGACCAAATCTCGCCGTGACGATAGAATAACGATATCAGTATCGATTCTACGAAAAAACCGGGATTTTCTCGGATGAATTTTGAAAACCGAATTTTGAACCGGAGATTTGGAAACCGGTTACCGGTTCGGTAACCGCCCAAAACCGGTCAGAAAACTGGAAAAACCGGAAGAAAACCGGAATCTAGCATATTTAGGTCATATTAATTAGAAAGTGTTTAATAAAGTGCATATGTAGCTCATACAATACGTAATCTAGCATATTTAGCTCATACAATACATAATCTAGCTCATATTTAGCTCATATGAAGTGCAAACCGACCGGAACAATAATTCAAACATATTTAGCTCATACAATATGTAATATAGCACAAAAAGGCCTAAACCAATCTAGAAAGTGCATCGCGCAGTCAAAAAACCAATTTCTAACTTGAAAATTTTCGGCTGGTTACTGTTTACCTGGTCCCAACCGGTAAATCCGGTTACCGGCGGTAACCGGCCGGGATTTTCTTCCATGGGCTCTACTGTAAGCTAAGATCCAAAAATAGGGCTGTTTGTTTGTTTGTTTGTTGTCATTGTTTTCACATGGAGTAACCGAATTATTGACTGTGAAGAGTGGTCATCAAACTAGTTACGCATTATTTCAATTATCAGATGCTCAATTAGTTTTTTGCACTTGCTTTTGTCCTTTTGAATGCTTTGTTGGTAGGACCGAATGAAGATTTGGTACTTACAAGCTATGACCTTATGAATAATCAATTACTTTTAGTTGCTCACATATGTCGGGATCCAGATTTACACATTCGAAACCCTCTGTGTATTCTAAACTAGTCCCAGATCAGTAGCTAACTCACACAGGAAAAATCAATGAAATACCATCCATTTACCAATTTAACTAAAAAGATTTCAAAATAACAAATAGTAATAATAACTGGACCTTATGGTCAATGTTTACTTAACTTGTCAGTTGTCACGTAAGGCTAAAAAACAAATAAACTCTTGCAGCGGAATCTTGGAAAGACCAATCAACATGCCTATAGGCAATCGAGTGGAGAACATATCCTAATTCGCAAAGTCGTCATAAAACTTCTGTTCGTAGAACTCTTGAGCAGTTTGATATTCTTCAACTGAGCAGCAAAGTTTAAAGCCGTGAGTATATAAAGTATTCAACAAGTCGTAGGGAAATAGTATGCATTTAATATTCATGCAAGGCTTGAACAAAGGATTATTGTATGGTTCTTTTGCAGAAAGCAATATTGACAGTAAATACGGTAAATAGATTGAAATGCGTAAGTTAAAATGCAATAAGTAAATAAAGCAAACAATTTCTTTAAAAACAATTAGTGAACTTCCTATTCACTTTCCAACCAAACCACCTAGTGAACATCTCATTCATCAAGTGAACATTATATTCACCAAGTGAACTTCCTCATTCACTTTCCGACACAAACCACCAAGTGAGTTCCCTATTCACCAAGCGACATCATATTCACCGAGTGTACTCCCCATTCACACTTCGACATATTTTTATAAAGAAACTCTACCTCTCGTCTGAAATCCTCGAGTATGTCAATGACTGCGGATACGGATGTTTAAACAGTTTTAACTCTACAGAGGTTGTATAGCTTTACCCACAAGAGATAAATCAATTCAAAGTTTCTGACCACACTTCCGTAGGTATGCGACGAAGTGATCATCACAAGGCCTTTACAAAGCTCCTTTCTTAACCCAATTCTACCCGCTAAGGTTTCAACACTGAATGTCTATCCGACCAAACAGGGGCGCCCTCTTGCGCCATTGTGAGTATACGCCCATCTCGTAACTCACGCTTCTAAGACTGAGCCGAAATTAATACATTGCTAATTAGTTAGCCAGGTTCATCCCATACTAGACATGTGGTTGTACGATAAGGCCAGTTCAATGGCGCACAAGATTAAATCATTGACAAGTTACTCAGGCGAGTCTATCACAACCCACAATGTGCTACCCGCACCCCCTTTACTTCACGATCGTTCGCTTGAGCGGAAATCATGTTGTTCAACCAAGACCAATGACATACCCTGTCATGAAACACAAATTTTAACGACAATGGCTACTCGCCACAATTCCATATCTCATTAAGTCAAATTTAACACTATTGAACATATGATCATGGGCCTATCGTATCTAAGCATCTCTATGATACCCATGTTGGTGATACAAATATGTCCAACTAATACAATGACCATTCTATGGTGACAAGTGATTCATGGTATTCAAATGTTCAATGGAGGTATAATGACAAATCGGTGATTAACTATTCCCAAAAGCAGTTGATATAAAGATAGCATGTAATTTGATATAAAACAATATAATTTTAAAATCATAGGTTCAATATGATCAAAAGACTACGACTTGCCTTGGCTTTGCTCAGTTACCACACTTGGATCTTCAAAACTTGCTATTGCTCCTGCTTCTGCTCCTTGAAACATAGCGTCTAACGAAAGAGAAAACAACATGCGAAACACAAATAAATCCAAAAGAAAATCAAATAAAATCCAAAAACAGCAAAACCAACTCTAAAAGAAAGAGCTCGATTTTAGATGAATTTAGGAATTTGAACGGACTGAATCGGAGTTCGGACGAAGGAGAACAAACTTTTTGAAGATTTGCCGGAAAGAAAAAAGAGAGAGAAAAGAATATTCTTTGGAATATTCCTTCGGCTGAAGAAAAAAGAAAAAGAGATTGAAACTGACAAGTGGGACCCACCCGACAGTGACTAGGTTTATGGTGATCTGAGTCTATGAAAAAGTTCCAGGGTTTTGGCTTGAGTTCATAGTGGACCGGGTTCACAACTTGGAGTGGATGACATGCAGGCTATTGACAGGGATGACACCTTGGCAGAAAAGCGGAGGTGGCGGCTGAGTGGTGATGACATGGCCAACTTGGTGGAGGAGTGAGGAACCGAGGGAGGAATAGAGGAGCAACCGGCGGTGGCTTGCGCCAGCAAGAATAAAGAATCGGCGACGAGAGGATGGCCATGAGCGGCAAAAGCAGGACGGTGGCGACATGATGGTCCTTGCGGTGGCCAGGGGCGGAACTAGAATGAAAATGACTGGGGTTCACCATTTCATCATACATATAACAACATATATAATTTTCAAGCAACACGGTACTAAATAGTAATTTATACGACAAACATTGATATAATGCATCATTCGACCTCAACGACCAATAAAAAGAGAACAAA
The DNA here is from genome assembly GCA_036346405.1 of Phyllostachys edulis. Taxonomy (NCBI): domain Eukaryota; kingdom Viridiplantae; phylum Streptophyta; class Magnoliopsida; order Poales; family Poaceae; genus Phyllostachys; species Phyllostachys edulis. Next base: position 35,145,338 of record CM070556.1, read on the forward strand.
ATGACTAAACATTTGGGGCTGGGGGTGCACAGCTTTTGGGCTAGGGGGTGTACGCATAGATATACATGATGATATCTGCTAATTTTTTTGGGGACCCGTTGTCCTGACACCGGGTGGGCCCAATTGGCTCCGCCCTTGGCGGTGGCAGAACGGTGGCAAGGGAAGCAACGATACGATGACAATGGCAACGACACCAGAGAACTGACTCGGGCGTGCAGCGGAGACAGAGAAGCGAAGACGCCTGGCGACGACGACGACGGCACAAGGAACATGTTGAGCACAGTGGAGCGGCCGGAGGAGGATGGGAGTGGTGGCGCAATGATAGCCGGTGGTGGAGAAGAATGGCGTCGAGGGCAGGGCACCACAGTGATGGAGAAGCAAAAAGGAGGGAGGGATTTGGAGGAGAAGACCTGAGAGCATGTCGTGACGCGCACGAGAAGGCGGGAAAACTCATAGGCGAAGAGATCGACGGTGGAGGCGGCGGCCGGAATTAGAGAAGAAAGTGATGGCGGCGAGTCGGCGATGCTCCTGGGACAAGGAGGTGGGCACCAGCTAGAACGCGGAGGTGCGAATCCAACGGTGGCGGAGGCATGGCCGGAGATGCAATAACGGCGAAGCAATCCGTCATCGAAGGCTTTTGGCGGCCGGCGGCGTCTCAGCGAAATTCCGACGAAATGGTGATGGTTCCGAGGCGGCGACTTAGGGTTTCGGAAGAGGTGGACAGGGCGGAGGATATGACGTAGTGGCTGCACCTTTATAGGCCGGGATGGGGGATTTTGCATGGAGGCCGGCGGCTTCTTCGTGTTGAACTCGGACACAAGTGCCGCGCTGGGAGGAAGAACACCGGGGCTAGACGCTGACGAGGCGGGCCCACACGGCAGTGAGAGAAAAGGAGGAAGGGCGACTACGGCTGGGTTGGTGAAAAGGGGAGGTGGGCTACGGGAATAGGCCAAGGCGGCTGGGCTGAAGCGAAGGAAGAAAGGTCGAGGGAAAAAGAATGGAGCCTGAGAGGAAAATCCGAAAAAAGGAATTTCCGAATTTCAGAAAAAGGATAAAATAAAACCGAGATGAAAGAAATAGCAAATAAACTCCAAAAATGCCTAGAAATTCAAGAAAATTCTCTGGAACTCAAGGAACCCAAATAAAATAATTTTTAATTTAATTGAAGTTTAAATTAATCACATTAAATTATTTTGATTTTTGAAAATTCAAATTAAGTTGGAACTTAACTAAGAAAATTCAAATTGTTATTTTTATTTTTAAAGGCTTCAAAAACACTCCAAATCTTGGGATGTTACAACAGATCAATTGACCAGATGGCTTAAATTCTTTTCTAAGGTCCTAATCAATGGGCCTTTGCATGATCTTACTTGTTTCCGTGGTCAAAAGACTATAAATATTATAAAATGTCAAGTGCAGCGGTCTTGTATGCTATGTAGCTTTTTTCTTCACTTAAATTAAGCATATTTGACATGCTAGGGCAGGAAAGCACTTAAGTAGATATTCTTTATGGAAGTGGACTGATTATTTTATGCTAGCAGTAGATCTCTGGATTGTCTGCTTTTTTGTTTGGAAGTTGAGTGACAAGTTCTTTTTTCTTTTTTTTTTCTCTAGCTTCAATTTTGTTTCAATTGATTAACCTCTCTCAATTTTATGTTGGCTCGTAGTTCAGCTGTTCATCATTAGCTCTCCGAGAAATCTGGAAACAAGGAATTAGCGAGCTCTTCGTTCTATGGCCACAAACCTGTGAAGGCTACCCCCAGAGGGCAACCCTGTGAGGGTTTTTGCGAATTATCAGGCATCACATTTGTGTGGGCTTAATTGTTACAAAAACGAAATTTTGTGTGTACAAGGTTTGTCAGAACGCACAGAAGCATTCAACTTTATTGTCCAAGTGAGGGGGTTGGACTTGAAAGGTGCTACTTTGTTACACTTCAGGCGGCTGAAGCTTTGCATGTTTTTCTGTGTCAGGAGGTTGTCATGATATTGTTCAAAGTAATAATAACCTATTACTCACCAATTTGACAATAGTTTAAAATGTAGCATAGTCCTATTGCAGACCTTACTGATATAACTGTTGACTCGCTGAAATGAGTCCATGTTGAACACTTCATGTATACTTGTTAGTAGCAGTTACAATGATATATGGCTAAATAGATGAGTGATGCATTAGCGTGTTGGTGACAATTCAAGGAAAATTAAGAGCAAAGGTAGCCAAAATGCTGTGCAATCTTGTGCATGAATGGAGCAAAGGACCTGGGTGATTGTGAGTGAAGGTGTCCCAGATGCTTGGTCCTCTGCCACCTCCTCTCACAGCGCCTTCATACTGCATCAAACATCAAAAGGCGCATAAGAGCAAACCATTCTTACTTTTTTTTTCAGTAGTTTACAGATTCTTCTAGAACTTACCTGGTACGCGGAAGAGGCTGTGCCAAAGAAGAAGTCCTTGGGGAATTGACTCCTCGTGATCTTGCTTGGCTTCGCGTTCGACTGTGACGCCGTCGAGGATACCAAGAGCAAGAACATCACCGAGAGAAGCGACATGGCTGTGCTTGTAGGTTCTTTCTTGCCTTGTGCTAATGTAGAACACCGTGGTTCTCTATATATAGCCTTATTCTGGAGAGGCAACTGGGTATTGGAAAAACGGAAATCATTATGCCCAGTTGCTTTACAAGTCGTGATAGTGATGCCACCGAGCGAACAGCTAAATCTTTGCCGTGCTGATACATAATAATCCATGAGAGGGCGAGGCCCTACCTTTTCCGATACAACTCGCCTACTGTTTAGTTCTTCAGGTGTACTTTCAAGTTGTTTTCTGATCGTATTTTAAGGGCAAAGTGTTTACACCTTGTCTTCAACTTCTCAGTTTTTATTCTAACTAGATTGGATTGAAAATTTGAAAAGATGTGTTGTTCATAAAAAGATGCGTTGTCATAAAAAGGTGTGTAGATCCCATGTGCTAAATTAAGAAGTCTGTTTAAATAACGGGCATTTGGATCTTTGGAACCCGCTCATCCAAACACCACGTAATAGTCTGTTTGGAAGAAATTTCATAGGAATTCCACGGGATCAGCGTTGAGCCATCAACACAAGCATCACATTTCTGCCCTTCAACTGTTTATGCGCCACGACAGGGGATACGATTCCTCGCAAGGTCAGCCATTCCCAAGCATTGGAATCAGCGATTTTGGGAGGCAGAAAGTGCGAGCTTCCAGCTGCATTCCCAAGCATTGGAAAAAGTTTCGGACTGACCGCCCGATCAAAAAGTCAACTTGTGAATTTTGAAAATCGTTCATGTATAGAGGAATGTGAGAGGTTGTATTTGCACTTGGTCTCATTGGAATTGGAGTTTCGAGACGAAACTTGATAGAGTTTGAAAATTTCAGAGAGAGTGTAAGTCTAGGACCTGAGATTTTCTCCCTAAGTCCCAGGCGGTCTGATCAGCCACTAGTTGACGGTCAGACTGGTGGCCAGTCTGACCGGCCAAGCCCTGTTAATGCGGAGGGAAGGCGATGAATTTCGTAGTATTGGTCAAATTCATGGGTTTTAGTGCATATATGTGGCATGATGTATACTTTGGCTAACGTGTGTCAAATTGCAAAGAACTTGTGCCCAGAATCGATTTCTTGTTCTATTGTTGTGCAGGTGACTTAGAATCAACGACGGTCAACGCGCGAGAATGATCGCGACTAAGCTAGGAAAGCTGAGATCCAGAACGATCGAAGATGCTAGGTAAACTTATTGGACACAAGCATAGCGCAAGTTGGACAAGAATGATCGAGCGGGAGGTTCAGTGTGGCGGTTTGTATCAAGTGGTGTGGGGGGTCGGTGCAAGTGCTATGGTGGTTCCGGTGGGAACCGGATGGGACAGACTTGCCGACATAGAGAGAGTCATTGATCAACCTATACGTGGTGAAACATGTGATTGCTTCACGACACATGGACTCGATCTTCGGAGAAAGATCGAGAAGGGGTATTTTGGTATCTTTGCCAAAATATCGGGTAGGTGACCTTCGGAGAAAACGTGACGCAAGATGGTGCAAGGAGAAGTGGTTTAGATCAAGTGAAAATAAAGATCACGAAGAGACGGATTCGGGAGACCCGGTTCGTCATCTGTTTTGAGAAGCGTGGTGAATATAGCCCATTTGTATGTGGGTTTAATGGACGTTCAATAAGATTTTCTCTCTTGACCTAGCCTTCACTATAAAAGGGAGAGGTGCAGGATTTGCACCTCATCCATCCAAGATCCTTCCAAATAGAAATCCTAATTTGTTATTTTGGGAAAGTGGAAATAGAGGGGGCTAGGGTTTGAGGGAGATAGATTGCTTGAGTGCTCAGGTGTTGAGCTTTTATCCTCTATAGTGGAGTGACTGTAAACCAATAATCTTTTGAATTAATCCAAGTAAGATTTGCCCCAATGTGAGTTCTCTTTTATTCTTGCTCTCTTTTTGATGCATTTGGGATTTTGTGTGTTCATTTGGTTTTCTTTGGGTATTTTGGTATGATCTATTTTACTAGGACATGTGAATCCATCTAGGGTTATCTTGACCATTATCTACCCACAAGCAAGTTTTTATATTAAAGTTTAAATTTCCTCAATTCTTGTGTCTTCTTGATCTCATCCAAGAAATTCATGAACCGTAGTTTCGATCGTCCCGGTCATCAATTGGAATAGGTTTATAGCCTTCTTGATGAGCTATGGTTGAAATCGCAGGGATTTGGATCACCGCATTGAAAGTTAGGTCAATAAATGATCTTCGTGGGCTGCTGCTCTGGCAGTCAGCGTCGAATTTCAAAGTCCAAGTGGTCAAATCAGCCAAGTGTTCACGGTCAGACCAGTAGGCAGGCTTTGCTCAGTTTCAACGTAAGACTTCCGCCGTACTTGTGTTTTCGATTTTCATAGCTTCCATAGCTATTAAGGTGAAGAAGAAGTTGAATACCATCTCAATCGACAAAGAGTAGGTGCTCCTATTCAACCCGTTCCAGTCCAACATAATCAAACCTACCCAAATTCCAAACAGGGGCATCCATCTTTTGTTCTAGAGTCGCACCGGCACTACGGCTTGCCGGAGTAGTGAGCTCATCCATGAAATGCTCGTCCAAACACGCCAATTTCCACGGTCCCGGTAAATTCAGGCCCATCGTGCTTGCCAAGTCCGGCAAGATGCACTGCAATTTGGAGTGGCTCTAAGCTTGAAATGACATGTTAAAGCTTAGTATCCACTGAGGACGGTTCAGGATGATCATCAAAACTATACGAATCTTGACGTGACCCCTGCGGTTAAATGCATTCATGTATGTGCAAGAATGACATTGCACTCCGGTAAATAAATAAAAATAATAATGAATGACGTTGCACATACACATAGCTCAGTGGAAACATTATCATGGTGTCTGAAGCATTTTTTTCGCCCTTTTTATTGCACGATGATACTAGTAGTAGTAGTCTAGATTAGGTTGGTCAGCTGCACTATTGATTCAGATGGGACAATAATTTGTGTTATAATAGCTCATGACTCAGTAATCAAATGCAATGTCATTTTCAAGCAACACTTCCATGACTTGCAAGATGCAATCGTTATATGTTTACATTCATGTAGGTCCTAGTAAACATAAATATGACAAAAATTGAAGATTACAAAATATGAAGATGACAAAATTGAAGAGCAGCTGCCTAACCGATACCCAAGAATCTATGGATGTTCCATTCCATCTATAGCCCCGCCTCTGCCGCTCGCCGAGGCGTGCTCTTCCGCCGGCTTCCGTTCTGCCGGAAACCATTAGGCCTGGTAGACTCATCATTGCTAGATCGAGTGCTTGAACTATTCTCTTCCAGGTCCAGATTTGAGCTCTCTTCTTTTGGTACCCTGTTTCTCTTGTTACCATTTCCTGCAGAGTTCTTTTCTGTTCTTGATGCCTTCAGCTTTTCATCATCTCCTTCTACTTCTTGATAGGCTGCATCGCCATCACCACCCTCTACCAACTTCTTGACTTCCGCTTGATCGACTTTATCGGCAATGCGCTTTTGGGGCCTTCCCCTCCTCTTCCTTGCAGGCACAACTTCCTCACCACTGCTCCCCTTATCCTCATGGCTCCTGCCATTCGTGAGCTTCCTTCCCCTGCCTCTTCCCCTACCCATTGATTCAGTTCAGCCTTATCTGGTGTTGTATTAGGCAATTACTGGAACTAGAAGCTCTATAATAGATGCCGATGCTTCTGTTTGTCTGATTGCTTCTTGAAAGCAAACTATTTCACTGCTAAAGCCTGGATTTATATGATATTGCAGCAAAAACAAGCTAGAAATCTGCAAGAAAAGTATACAGAACTTACTGTGACACCAAAGTACAATAGGATTGAATATTTAATTGCAGAATGGATGTAAGCATAACTCAGTTTTCTAGTGAGATCCATAGCAATCAAGAAGTTCAAGCAACAAATATCCCCATTAAATCTCAGATGGAGATACATCAATAGAACCCACAAAGTTTGAAAACAAGAAGCTTACTCAAGAAACAAGAACTATTTAAGAGGAGGAATAAAACAGCTGACCTTGCAATAAATTAGCATCTGGTTCAAGAAGCATCCTACAACCCATTTCTCCAAGCTTCAGTGGTCAAAAGATGGGATTTTGCTGGTGCTGGAGGAAAGGAAGTTCTTGCTATGGATTGGTGTGATCTTGGATTGAGACACAAGCAGACCCACAGATCAAGAAGCTATAGCAAAGGCTGGTGCAGTTTGGGGGAAAGCTGGAAGATTCTTGAATGAGCAGGTAGCAGTGGTGCTATGGAGCATGGAGTCCCTATGGACTTTTGAGTGCTTGAGCTCCGAACAGTAGCAGTAGCTGCTGCAGGACAGCAGGCACACACGGTACACCACGCGCAGAGAGAGAGAGAGAGAGAGAGAGAGAGAGAGAGAGAGAGGCCAGAGGGTGAGAGGGGCTTGCTTGCTTTGTTGTGTTGCTTTTCTGCGGAGCTGTCGCTCAGTTTTGCATTTTGTTTACAGTCTACCAACCGTTGAAAACGAGCGTGAGCAGCTCCAGTGCTCCACTGCAATTAGCCTGACAACACCAAATTTTTATTAGTCCAACTCAGCTGCCGTAGTATAGCTAAGTTACTGTTTCATAATGAGTGTTACTACTAGTTCTAATCTCTTCTGTGCCCTCGAGTCGAGACTCGATGGACTCAAAAAGTGGGAAGAACAGGAAGGATCCCAAGACTGACAGACAGGAAACAAGAAAACCAGGGGCTACAGCCAAGATCCATCAGTGTGTGTGCATGGCTCTGCCCCATAATGGATGTGTTTATTTGCTGCTGGTGGGTGTTCAGAATAATTGCTTCTGGGGATTATCACATGACTATTGAAGCTGATTCAGCTTAAATAATGCTACTCGTTCAGATCTTTTAAAGACAACGTTCCAACATTTTTTAACCCCTTTTTTAATTTATTTTATTAGTAATTCCTCGCCAACATTATTTCCAAATCTGTCTCTTTTGGTGGCAAACAACACTGCCATGTCACGAGGTAACTCTGGCGTTCAGCCAAGTCACGCTACCGCCAATGGAGTCGCAGAGTTTGGCCACACCAGGATTGATGGTGTTTTGCCACATCAGCGTAGCCAAAAGGCTTAGATTTAAAAATAAAGTTGGTAAGGAGTTATTAATAAAAATATTTTTCAAAAATGATTATTTAATTAAAAAAAATCACAACGTTCTGGAGAGCAAATTTATAAATGGCGCTTGATGTTTTCAAAGTGAAATCTATCCGTATCTTCCTAAATTGTGGATAACTTATTCAATACTCCTACTACCTATATGGCCAATCTTTGCTCATTGGCCACTAGGACTAAATATGGTTGTTTAGAGAAAAGCAAACTTAATGCGGTAGTAGGAGATAAAAATTTAATAGGGTATGACGATAATATTGTGCCTTGTCTTGGCGTGTGTGCACAATTCTAAAACGCCGTTCAACGGATGGAGCACTTAGGATTTGTAAGTCTTGGTGTAAGAAAAAATATTTTGCACAGAAATTTCTTCCAGTGCTATTCTACTTCCAGGAATTACTTTTAAAAAAATGATTCTATTTCCAGTGTCATTCATTCCTCACTAGAACATTGCACCGTGAGTAAGAAAAAAGAGACGCTGCTCTTCGGTACAAACTACAAAGGTCTCAATTAGCTACAGAATTTCTTAACAATCACTTTTGGACAGATTGTTTTTTTTTCATGTGGTCCTGAGCGGTTATGTACTCTCAGTCTAGCACCAGCAATTGGTAGTACACAATTTCATGGCGGAAGTAAAGGCTCCGCCATTTTTGCAATAACGCGCAGCCAACGAACTTTTCTCACCACCGGTCATGGTGTGATCAAACAATACTGTCACGTCACTGGTCATAGCATGATAAGAGCTTGTTCAGATACAGGCTAGCGTGACAGTATTGTTTTGTCACGTCACGGATGGTGGCGTGACCAAAGAGGTCAAAATTAGAAATAAAGTTCGTCGGGGTTAACTTTAAAATAAAATTAAAAAATGGTTAATTAATAATAAAAAAATTTGCAGCCAACATGGTTAAAAAAACACGTAGAAAGGCAACCACCATCCACTGACAGGTCCCACCATCATCTTCTTTTTCAATTTCTTTTGTTCGTTATGGATTCATCTTGTTTTTCAATATCTTTTGTTTGTTATGGATTTTGACCAAGGTAAAACTATGGACCTGACTGATGGCTTTAAAGATCAGCTGATCTAAGGGGGTGTTTGGAACGGTTTTTCGCTCGAAAAAGTCGGAAGCCGTTCCAAACACCTAGCTTTTCTCCGAAGCCGCTTCGCGTTACAACGTACGGAAGCTGGAAACCGCCTGCGGGGAGCTTTTGTGGCTTCACGCATTTACCCCCAAAGTTGGGGGGTAATCACACGCTATTGCCATTCAACAAAATCCAAACCCCCCCCGGATCGCCCGCTCCTCCTCCCTCCCCTCGCGCCCGGCTCCTTCCCTCCTCCTCCCACGCCCACACCACCCTCCTCCTCCTCGGCGCCTTCGGCTCGCTCCCCTGACGCTTCCGCCTCGTCTCCTCCTCCCTCCGCCTAGATCTGGATGCCGCCGCCGCCCTCCTCCCTCCTCCCCGGCACCTCCGCTTTGCAGCTCCCTCCTCCTCCGTTGTCGCGGTGCCTCCTCCCTCCTCCCCCGACGCGGCCCCTCCTCCTTTTCCGGCTCCCTTCCTGGGGCCTTCGCTTCATCTCCTCCTCCCTCATCCTAGATCTGGATCGCCATACATCCTCCTCCCCAAGACCTCCGGCTCTCACCTCCACCACCAAGACCACCTCCTCCCCCGATGCAACGCCTCCTCCTCCTTGGGCTCCCTCCCCTAGCGCCCCCGCCTCGTTTCCTCCTCCCTCTGCCTAGATCTGGACGCCGCCACCCTCCTCCCGTATCGCCGCCGGCAACAGCGGCCCAAACCCTAGTTGCCGTTGCCTCTATATTTTCTTTTCTTTTTTTGTTGTAATTTAATTGTTTTATAATAATTGTTTATTTTAATAATTATTTATTGTAATAATTAATCATTGTAATAATTATTTATTTCAGTAATATTTGTTTATTGTAACAATTGTCGTTAATTACGTTAATTGTGGTTTATTGCGGTATATTGTGTTAATTATTGTCAAATGCGATCAATTGCGTTAATTGCGGTAGTCGTCGTCAAATGCGATCAATTGCGGTAATTACGGCAGTCATCGTTAAATACGATCAATTGCGCTAATTGCGGTAGTCGTCGTCAAATGCGATCAATTGCATTAATTGTGGTAGTCGTCGTTAATTATCGTTAAATATCGTCAATTACGGTAGTTGTCGTCAATTGCGTTATTCGTTAATTATCGTTAATTGCTGTTAAATGGCATCAAACAAGCCATTACTTACCTGAGGGGCCTATTTAAAAATTAGACAGTCAAACAACAAATCTCTTCAATCCAGCCGTTCAGCGCTGCCGAAAATCACTTTTTAGAAAAATACAGCGTACCAAATAAACCTCCATCTTCTAGTCCCTAGAGACTAGAGAGGCCAAAAGTGGAGACCATCGAGGAGCAGCCAGACCAACTCATTCAACATCATGGAGTACTACTTTTGTGACAGGAAATGGGCCCAGCCCGGCCCATATTGCATTTTGCTTATGTGCGGTGAAGATGGGCAAGGCAAAATGGTGTGTCTTATCCTAGCTCCTGTTTCCCAAAAGACGTGCCTTTTCCCCTAACAACCCAAACTTGTGAATATCGATGGATGATTCGAGGAACTTCTGTTGCAAACAAAGCATTCTGACCATCATCTGGATTCGGTGGATAAAAGTTACACTGCGCTAGGTAGGTGCAGATTTTTCATACTTGAAAGCCATGGATATGTGGACGACAGGTCTTGGCCTTGAGACCATCGCCACCTCACCTCCTATCAGAGTACAAGGGGGCACAAGCCACGTAGGACAGCAAAAGATACCACGATCCGACGTGGCCCAATGGCGTGTGGGCGTGCAGATATTGCAGCCAATGGCAGGTGGTATTTGGATATCCCCCATCCCGCTTCTTCTCCGGCCTCTCGTGCTCTTTCTTAATAGCGGCCTCAGATTCCGGTGTCCTCTCAAAGCCCACCTCTCCGTGTCTCCTTTCCTGTCCTCAGAACGCGCGAAGCAGCAGCAGCAGCAGCAGCAGCAGAGACAATGGCGATGGCGTCGTCGAGCGGGCTGAGGAGCTGCAGCGCCGTGGGCGTGCCGAGCCTGCTGGCGCCGTCGTCCCGGTCCGGCCGCTCCGGGCTGCCGTTCTGCGCCTACGCCACCACCTCCGGACGCGTCACCATGTCCGCCGAGTGGTTCCCCGGCCAGCCCCGCCCCGCCCACCTCGACGGCTCCTCGCCCGGGTAAGCAGGAACTAGCTAGCATGCAACCGCCACGACCACGACCACGAGTCGAGCCGAGCATGCAGTCGACATGTAGTGTACATCTGACGACGATGCTTGCCTGAATTTGATCAGGGACTTCGGGTTCGACCCGCTGGGCCTCGGCACCGTGCCGGAGAACTTCGAGCGGTTCAAGGAGTCCGAGGTCTACCACTGCCGCTGGGCCATGCTCTGCGTGGTACGTCGATCCTCTGCGCTTCTCTGAACCGGCCGGCGACAGCCACGCCTGCCGTACGTTCTAGCTACTACTCTCTTGAGTTGTTGATGTCACCGAGTAATAACAACTTGAGTTGTCGTGGACAATGACGCGCGCAGCCTGGGGTGTTGGTGCCGGAGGCGCTGGGGCTGGGCAACTGGGTGAAGGCGCAGGAGTGGGCGGCGGTCCCCGGCGGGCAGGCGACCTACTTCGGCGTCCCGGTGCCGTGGGGAAACCTGCCGACCATCCTGGCGATCGAGTTCGTCGCCATCGCCTTCGCGGAGCACCAGCGCACCATGGAGAAGGACCCCGAGAAGAAGAAGTACCCCGGCGGCGCCTTCGACCCGCTCGGCTTCTCCAAGGACCCCGTCAAGTTCGAGGAGTACAAGCTCAAGGAGATCAAGAACGGTGCGTAAACCGCGCGTCTCCTAGTCCTGTCGCACGTAAGAAAATCATAGTGGAAAATCCACGCAAATAAGGCTAACATAGGTCGTATCCGTATGCGCAGGGCGGCTGGCGATGCTTGCGTTCGTCGGGTTCTGCGTGCAGCAGTCGGCGTACCCCGGCACCGGCCCGCTGGAGAACCTGGCCAGCCACCTGGCGGACCCGTGGCACAACAACATCGGCGACGTCGTCATCCCTAGATCCATCTACCCTTGAGCTGAGATGAACCGAGATGACTTGTGTTGGGATCTACTTGGGAGTTTTGTGTGTGATCGATCGATCGATTATATTAGCCACTGCACGCGTGCGTGCGTGCAGGAACTGTACAACAACGTCGACTCTCCGGCCGGCAACCTTGTAATGTAAAGCTTAAGTAGCGGCTACTCTTGTCAATCCATCCATCCTCTGTATCAAAACTGAACTGCTCTAGTTAAAAAACCTCTATGGTGATGGTGATCAAAGTTGCCTGTCTCATTTCTCCGACGACATCCTCTGTTATATGAGAAGTGCCCGCATGTTGTTGCCATATAAGCATACAAAATTATTTCGCCGCGTAGTCCCCTACCTCCGGCCTCCTTACCTGCCCCACCAATGGATCACGATGCCGCTGCTGGCACCATCGCCGCCCGCTGAACAACTGCCACTGAATCCTTTTTCTATCATGTTCCACGATATGTAGAAATGAACTTCTCCTGAAGGTACGAAATGCCTACAGTGTTCTACCGTGGCATAGTTCAATGGAACCCACGCGCGCAGATGAGGTATGGGAAAATTTGATGCAGTAGCACTCCAAAGTATGGGAAGATTTGATGCAGTAGGGCCTGAGGCGCCGCCCTCTCTTCTAGGATTGGAATCTTCTTTCATGTGCGTTCTTCTACATATCTACCACGTCTGATCTCTCCCGCCCGACGTTTGCTAGTGCCGAGTCCCATGATGATGTTCCTGGATCCACCTTTTTTGCTCCTGCTCTCGTTGAAGTTTCATGCGAATATCCGATTCCCCCAACAGATCGTCCTCTTCCGCCCAAGCATCTGACGCGCTGCGCTTTTCTCCGGCCCAACCGCGTCCACCCCCTCCAAAACGCCGAGGGAATCTCCCCCGGCCCCGATCCATCACCTCCCCGCTCACAGCTTCGGCGTAGGATTTGTGTAGAGGTGGTGGATTTGGAATCCGCCGAGCAAAACGGGCTCTCGAACCCCACCGACGGACTTCACTCTCTCTTGCAGGAAAACCTAGATCACCCGCACAAGCGTGCTTCGGCACCCACTGCCACACCGAGGACGGAATGGGGCGAGAAGAATGTGCGAAGAGGTCATCTAGGGTAGTGCCAAACCTGCGGGCCGACCCGGCTTGGAGCGAAGCGCCAGGTAATCTTCTTCGGGAAGCTTCAGAAGGTCCCTCCTCCCGATGCGGAACGCCGTCCCCAAAATCTCCCCGTCGTCGCAACGCGTGTAAACCGGCGGAGATGGACGTCGACGCGAGTCGCCAGCAAAGCTTCGTCTCGAAGCTTCTGTAAACTCCGTTGCGTCCGCCGGTGCGTCCGCGATGCCGTGCGCCCTCATCCTATCTTAGCGATCATACCTAAGTTTGATCACACCAATGGCGATGCTAATGCCGCCACTGCCACAGATGCGGTGGCTTGCAGGGATTGGCACTTGGAGTGTCGTTCTGTTCGTATTCTTGACTTGGCACAACCGCCGATGATGTATGAATTGTTACTCAGCATGTGGACTCCGATACATAATATTTGGATTGTTCATGAGTGATCCTGTTGTGTATTCATCATTGTTGGTTGCAAAATAGACTCCGATACGTAATATTTGGATTGTTCATGAGTGATCCTGTTGTGTATTCATCCGTGAACTGTGATGTGTGAATTTGATCTTTGAATCGATGCCCTCAAACTTTGATCTGCAAATTTGGTATTATTGGTTGCAAAAATATGTTTGGAATTTTTTTTATTGCGTGTGTTCTAATCAAGACATATTCAAGGGAGTTTTAAACATTTCAAACTTAAGCAAGCAGCCAGCTAACTGTAAAAAAACCAGATTGTCAGACACCAATGGCTTAGTTTAAAAACTAAGTTGTTTTTTTTAAAAAGGCAGCTATAAGTTGCTTAATATTGGTAAACCTAAGCCCAAACAAACATTCCCTAAGCACCAAGATCAGCTTAATTTTCATAGCGAGTCTTTGTGTTGAATGATAGGAATAAGATCCTAGATAGGTTAAGAAATTCTTCTTACATTTTGTGCGGATTGTTCTGGAATAACGAAACTATACCTAGCAAGCATATCTCAATTTTTTTTAATAATGCACAGGAGGAGACGAGGAGTTGCATATATCTGTTTTTAACAAGAAAAACTAGCTTCAGACAAACCATTATTTTTTTTAAAAAAGATGTCTTTGAACCCTTGATCTCATCTTTACTAATTAAAAAGAAGGAATTGGTGATGATGGTGATGGCACGTGGTCTACCCTCCCATCTCCCCTCAATCAAACCTAAAAATTACCTAACAAAAAAAACCACCTCCAACAAGCAAATTAACTTATCCAAACAACCTCCTTGTCCTCTCAAAAATTCGACCGGGAGTGGGAGCGAAGCCAAGGGCATGGTGTAGGCCGAGCATGATGGTGGAGGTACAAAGGCAGCTAGGGCGGAGCTCAACTGAGCGCCGCGGTGGAGTCGAGGGCGCGGAGCAGGCCGAGCCGTTGACGGTAACTCGATGTTGTAGGTAATGTGATTTTTTTTATCCATAGTAAGATATGGACATTGAACTAGTTTAAGAATAATAGAGTTTCAAACCAAGCCTCAACCGACGAATACTTACTTATGTTGTACCACTGGGGTACATAGATGGTTAGATATAGGGATTTTTTGTTTTTGCTTTCAAAAATTAAGATATTTGTACTCCCTGTTCTTTCTTTATGGGAATAGGGTTAAAATCCCTAGCTAAAGAGACTATGTCGTGAGATTAGGGTCGTCGTGTCAACGATTAAGCACTCAATGGAACAACTAAAGTAGACAAGGACACGAGATATAGTCCCACAGTCTTTTCTTACCTTTATTGATATGGTGGGACGTAGATGTGTGTACAATGAGCATAGCCCTGCCCCTATTTTTATAGGTGGTCTGGGTGAAGTAATCGACCCTAAGCTACAAGAAAGGAACATACTCTGTTTAAGTCGTGCTCATGGTAGTTAAATTTCCCCACGACACTCCCTTGGGACACTTGTCAACACCATGGTCATGTGATATCTCATTAAAAATTGCTTTTGAAAAAACAAGTTGGAAAAAAGATATGAAAAAAGAGTACATAGCTCGCGGATCTTATCATTACATACTCTTTAAGAAAACATAAATTAAAAAAAAACTCATCGTGACAAAACTCAATTATGGGAAAACGAGCACATCTTTCAACAAATGATGATTGTTCGTGAAGATTATATACCTTCCACGTAGATAACAACTTTTGCGTCCCTTCGTACCTATGCCACGAACATGCTTTTCAAAAGTAGAAGTTGGGAAGGCCTTATTAAATAAATTGGCAAGAACGAGCACATCTTTGAACAAATGATGATTGCTCATGAAGATTATATACCTTCCATGTAGATAACAACTCTTTGGGTCCCTTCATACCTATGCCGCGAACATGCTTCTCAAAAGTAGAAGTTGGGAAGGCCTTATTAAATAAATTGGCAAGATTCTCAGTTTGTGGATTTCCTTTATTTCTATATTCTCATTCTCCTACTGTTTGTGGGGATAGAAAAACTTGGAGTTGTATGCTTCGTCAAAAGAAATTAGAGTAAATTTTGCAAAACTACACTATAATTGACAAAACTATCACAAAACCACACTTTTAAGGACATTATCACAAAATCGCACTTATTTTGGCCAAACGTTTCATAAAATTGCACTTCCATAAAATGCAACGACACTTACATCCCGTACCCACTCGTCAGTCCCATGGCTTCACTACAGCTCTGTTTGCTAACATGGATGCACTTGACATGACGTGGGTGACACATCATCATCCTCTCTGATATGGCACAACTTAGAGGAACCCTAATTTGTACGCGAGTTGACCCAATCTTTCACGGTACAATCAAGAAACAACAACACTTCTCTTTAGTTCTTGTACACCAATAGAAATACAAGTTCGTGTGTGTATGTGCACACCACAAACCCAAACTCCCTTCGGTAGTAACTCCTCTCGGCTGACCAGCAACACCTAGCAAAACCAAGTGACTCTATGAGTGTGCTACTACTACTACTTACAATTCAATCTATTAGATTTGTTTGTGAGTATGCTGATTTTCTTGCAATTCAAGTCAAGCTATCCAATTCGGTTGCTAGTGTTGTTAGGGTTTTGAATCGTCAAATCCAACCCTAACCATTGCTGCCGAAGCTAGAAGAAGAAGAGATATTGATCTTTGAGTTGTATCGTGAAAGATTGGACCAAATAATCAAGATCCATCTAATAAACTTGTTGGATCCTTATATCCCCGGTCAGATCCCCTCCCTTTCACCTCACGCGAGCTGGTCTCGCCTTCTCCCTACGCTCACCGTAATGGCAGAGGGACACTCGGTTTGGTGCATGTGTTCGTGTTACAAACCACTCCGATGAGTATTTCAATCAACCACAAAGTAGTTTGATACAAGTAATAAGGAAGTATAAGACTGGGAAATGGAGAGCTTTGAGGGACTGGGAATCGGATGGAAGAGGAATTGGGGAGAGGAGCAGATTGGGACGGAGAAGAAGCAGCCGCAAGGAGGAAGAAGATGTTCTCTGGTTTCTTCGATGCCCCTGTCTTCCTGATGGCTCTGCTCTTGTATTGAACTATCAGGACAGCCCATGTCCACCACGGCCCATGAGGGTACTTGGTTGTCGGCCCAGTACATAACACCGTCCGTGACATTTCCCCCTCCTTCAGTTTCGGCTTGTCCCTAAGTCAATGTCGTGAGGTCCTCAAGGTCAAGCTCAAAGCCACCAGGATCCCATGGAACTTGTAATTTCTTGATAGCAATACACTTACCTTCACCAGCACCAGACATTGTCCACTCCTTCACTACCACTACCATATTCAGAACACCCTTCATCTTCAAGAAGTTTGGCAAAATGCTTGCATCAACCCCATAATGTGCAAAGACAGGAAATGCGTGCAACTCCTTAGCAACATTGTCATTCTCCTGAACTTCTGTAGCAGCAAAATGAGGGGACATTCTTCTGTAGCAGCAACTGCAATTATCAGGCTGACAAAACATCACAATAAGACCCTCAAGGATATTTTTGCCAACATGCTGAGTGAGATGGCTTAGAGTAGTATACACAACCCCATCGGGCTTCAGCTGCATGAATAACCACTTTGCTAACCTGGCTCCTTTGCCACTATCCATAGAGATTTCATTGGCAAATTGCTCCACCAGTTTCCTCCATTCCGGGTTACATGAAGTTGGCACCGGTGGCCTCAGTGTATTACTCAAAATACCCCCTATGACTCCTCCATAGTGCATGCCATCATATGGATCCTCACCAGTGAGAATTTCCCACATCACAACACCAAAAGAATAGACATCAACCTTCTCGGATACTTTAGTGCTGCTCATTGTTAGCAATTCTGGGGCCATCCATGGAAGAGTTCCTCTTATTCCAGCAGAAACCAGAGTGGCTTGTTTCATCTTTGATAAACCAAAATCAACAACCTTGCATATGGGACGAGAGGGATCCTTAATATTCACTAGCAAGTTATCACATTTCAGTTCAAAGTGGACAATGTCCTTGAAATGCAAGTATTCCATTCCAATGGCTGCATCCATTGCAAGCATTATCCACTTGCGCCAATCAAGATATTTGTCTTTCCAAAGGAGGACTTTCTTGAGGATCCATTGACCATGAATTCATTACGAAGAGCTAATGTTCCCCAGTCCATTTTTACAATCCCGTAAAATGCCGAATATTTGGGTGGTGAAGTTTTGAAATGATAGTCGCCTCTCTTCAAAAGTCTATAATCAGTTTATCTGCCTGAGATGATGGGTACATAAAACAACTGTTCTTTATCCGTTTAATGGCAACATTTGTTCCCTTCCATTTTCCATGAAAAACAGTTTCAAATGCACCAGAGCCTATCTCACAGAGATCTTCAAGGTCCTCGTTGCTTATTATCTGGACATTACTTGTAAGATCTCTGCCCAACATTGCATTTGCAGGCAGAGCTTGTTCACTGTTCTTGGTTTCAGGTACCTCAACATTTGAGATAGATGGCGCAGCATTATCTTTAGCTTCTTGTGATGGAGTTCTGATATGTGGACTACTGCTATCAGCACCAACTGAGTGAGATCGAGCCATTTTTGATGAATGTTCGTTTGGTCTTGGACTGCTGGCTCGTTCTTGTTGTCTTTCACTTGAAGCACGCACTAGAATATTAGGCTGCAGATTTGTTGTCTTGTCTGAAGATGTAAAAGAACAAGAAAGTATCGCTTCGCCACTATTCTTTGGTAGGGTTAGAAGGATGGTCTTTCTTCAAAGTGTTACTACACGTAACAGAACTCAGTCATTTGTTCAGACGCCGTTGGTTTCAACTGACTTCTCCAGAGTATGCAGGTTTGCACTGATGTGCATATCGTCATTGCACCCCATAGGAGTACCAGATTCATGATTAGGTTTAGAGATCTCTATCTTATTGTGCAATTGGAAGTTCTTGTTCTTCCTTAGTGGGTTTGCTGTTGAATGAGACATAGCTTCTTCTTTTATAGTCAGTGATGTTTCCGCTATATTCGTGCGGAAGATAATTTCTCTTTCCAGGATATCTTTTGAAAACAAGACTCTATTCTATATGGGAAAGCTTTCCATGCATCGAAGTGCCACAGCAGTTGGATTGTTGAAGGTTTCATAAGCCCATTCAACTTCCAACTGAGACGTACGGGTGTATGGGGCACCATCAAGATGTGGCATATGTACAACGTAGTAGATAGCCCAATAGCACTTCCCAAGACATAGTAATTGATAAACAAAACTCAAATCTAGTATGTGTAGATCATTTGCACTGAAAGCACCAACAACTTCCAGGATATCCATGATAAGGTTCACCCAGAGAAGCTCAACAGTATTTAGAGGCACATCACCAGAGGACACAGCTGCGACAACATTAATCACAAGTGCAGCAACATTAACGATGGTCGCCTTCGGATGAATTTCGAATATTTGCATAAACAGATCGTCCCAAATGACGGCCCTTGACAACAGACGTGAAGTCGTCATCCAAAATTATAATGTCAGAGCTTTCTATAGTAGCTTCTGTCCTTGAAACACCCATTGAAAGACCTATATCGGCCTCATGCAATGCATGAGCATCATTTGTGCCGTCACCAGTAACAGCTACAATGTGACCATTTCTTTTCAAAGCTTGGACAAGCAATAGTTTGTCATTTGGAGATGATCTTCCCATAACCATTATCTTGTCAACAATCTCTCCTCTTGCAATTTCAGACAACTCACGAAACACTTTTCCCTCTATTATAGATGGCTCTGAAATAACACAATTTGAATCTAGTATTCCACACTCCAAAGCTATGGCCTTAGCTGTATGCATGTTATCTCCTGTAACCATGTGCACCTTTGGAGATAGCACAACTTGATTTATGAGAGGCTCAGGGAGTGGCCAATGCTACTTGTGCTGCATTCTGGCTCGATAGCAGAGGAGAGATGGCCACGGTGTTAGCCATAGCTGAGCTCCTACACCCACGCTCTCCACTAGCACCGGCGGTGGCCATGGTTGCCTCTCGACCCACTTTGTACGAGGTGACCACAGCGCCACAAGACTCCTGTCAGATATTTTGTCGAACATGGTGACAATGACCGACCTCAGCGAGGGAACTGATGGGGGCTTGTCAATACTAGAACGAGCAAGGACGCGGCCATCAGTGACGGTGGCATGGCCTGAACCTTCCATCGAACACTTGGTGGGCGTCACCGAGATGGTGTCAGTGGTGAAGGCGTTGACAACGGGCTGAGCAGCAACGACGCAACTTGAGGTGGTGTCGAGCTCGGTGATGGTAGGGGGAGCACTTGGGGTCGTAGCCGGAGTGAATGCCGAAGTATGCACGCTGGGGTCGCGGTCGAGGCATACCGTCGAACACCTGGCGGGCCTCTTGGCGGTGGAATTGGCGTCTGCAGAATGGGTAGCAGCAGCCATGGCGTGGCCCATGGCGGTGACCGGGGTGGATGTTGGTGCAGTCCAAGACGGCGGTGAGGCACGAATGGACGCGACCAGTGGCTGGAGGGTGGCCTCCAACTCCGTCATCTTGTGTGCTAAGCCCGTCAAATCACCCAACTGCTTCTTCGTCACTGCGAGCAGATTATCCAGCATTGCCATGCATCGTCGCTCCTCCTCCTCAGTCATGGCCGCCTCGGTGTGAGGAACCTCTGGGACCGACGGCTCTGATACCATATTGTTACAAATCACTCCGATGAGTATTTCAATCAACCACAAAGTAGTTTGATACAAGTAATAAGGAAGTATAAGACTGGGAAATGGAGAGCTTTGAGGGACTGGGAATCGGATGGAAGAGGAATTGGGGAGAGGAGCAGATTGGGACGGAGAAGAAGCAGCCGCAAGGAGGAAGAAGATGTTCTCTGGTTTCTTCGATGCCCCTGTCTTCCTGATGGCTCTGCTCTTGTATTGAACTATTAGGACAGCCCATGTCCACCACGGCCCATGAGGGTACTTGGTTGTCGGCCCAGTACATAACACAGTCCGTGACAGTTCGGGAGGGGACTGATGGCTTCCAGGAGAAGAAATCGGTTTGGTGCATGTGCTCAATCTGGGTGCATTGTGTTCAACCCTAAAAATTCGGTTTGGCGATGGCTACTTACGTGGTCAGAAGAGACATCGCGAGTGATTGACCTGTACCGCACAGCTCTTTTGGAGCTGGGCTGGATATTCTAGGCGCGCGCCGCCCTCTGTGGTCAGATTTGTAATATCCAAATCTGATGGATATTACTGTTCAGATTTGGCCCAACCACTTACTCTGTGGTCAGCACCTATCCATCGGTATCCAACAGGCCGATAGCCGCCTGTCCTGTTGTCTCTCTTCTCTTGTGCGGAGAAACACACTACACACACACAGCCAGATGCGGTGACTGATGACTGATGAGAGTATTCACGCACTATCCCGGAAACCCCACAGAAAGCACCGAAGAAAATTTCATGCAAGGAGCAGAGTAGTTTTGTTAAATTTGTGGGCATAAATTCCCCATCATTGAGGGGGCGGCCCGGGCATCTTTCTGTTGCTGCATACGCTTGTCCTGTCGTCCCTAAGGTTCTCGTTAGCTTAAGTCGTACGAGCTCGCTCAGCTATAGCTTACACCGGCCTTTGCTATATTATGTTCTCTCTCGCCTAACCTCATCTCTACTTACTCTAAGCACCCTTCCTAGCCAGGTAGCCTTAATCTAATCACTCACTTGTTAGCTATACCTACGTCGGCGCCGGCGCCGACGATGTGTCTCCGGTTCCTATGCTGCGGCGACCGCGATGATAACGGGCCAGCCAGCGGCCACCATGAGCCCCGACCGACGCCGCCGTCGCCGCCGCCTCTCCGTGAAACTTCATATCAAGAGACGGACGCGTCTCCCGGGGAACAACCAAGCCCCGGATGGGCTGACGCCAGGGGCAAGCCCAAGAGCGGAGATGCGAATGGACCAGCGCATCCGGAAGGCGGGAACAAGAACGGAGAACCCGTGGCGGCGGTCACCGACAGCCCAGACACCGACGTGCCTTCCGGCGGTGTATTCCGAGGTAGAAAGGGCGCCGCGGAGAAGACCACGGCACCTAGTGCGGCACCAGGAGCGCAAGCTCCTCAGACTAAGGAATACGTCGCTGCCGGTGCTCCGCAGCCAAAGAAGGCCACTGATAAGATGAGGGCAGCTCCAGCAACGCAGGTGGCTCGTCCGGCTGAAGACGACGACGACCCTGCTGCTGCCAACAACGTCAATGGTGATCCTGATCATGGCGGCGAGGATGGGCGCAAACCTCGGGGCAAAACATGGTGGTAGAGGTGAGCAACGACTCTTCTGCGATTGTTCTGTGTGTTCTATTTACGAGCTTGAGAAAAATAACGAGACATTGTGGCTGTGCTGTCAATTTAGGTCCTGTTAATTAATTATTATATGCTGCTGGCTGCCATGTGCTGATGCCACGCAGTTGTATCATTGTATGTATGTTTCAGAAACATATTGAAGTCTGTTTGATCTCGTCGTATATAGCAGCTTCTACATATTAATTATTTGAATATTCTTGCAATTTTTCTCAAGTTTCATCCTGACAAAGTTGGGACGGACAAATGTTTCATCTGGAATAAAGAAAGTTTTTCTGCGTAACCAGTAGGTTGTGTATATATAGTCGTTCTCTGTGTTGTATTTGTACGCACGTAGGACGACGGAATATGTTTCTCGCGTCTAGCAAAGATGCCACTTATCTGCATGATAGGAAGGCAGTTCCTGGATGAGAAAGAACCTCTCCTCTCTTTGTGACACCTTTCCTAAATTAATTTTGGTCTCGTTTAGAGCAAGAGGATTTTGTAGGAATTATTCTTTTTGTTGTAATATTCCTGTGGAATTTAATGTAAAATATATATGTACTTACCAAAACAGACAAGACTGCTTCTCTTTTTCTTTATTTTTGAGAGGTTAATTTGTTTAGTGCCTCCGTCTCGGCTTTCACCGCTTAGAAAGACTCGGACCTCCTCTTGCTAGCAGTCTAGGGTTAGATAACTTGATGCATGAGAGGCATGAGTACATGACATGAGCATCAGAAATCAGAAATAGCAAGGTTCCAAGGCTGTTTTCCCTTGGAATGGATAGACTCTGAAGCGACATGTGTCCAAAAAAATGTACTTTCCATCCTATCTGCCCCTCAGTTCACTTTTGTAAGGTGCGATTTGACTTGATGCGATCTCCCAAATTGAACCTTTACCTTAGTTTTTCTAACAATATATTATGCATAATTATGAAATCATGGTAAAAGTATTTTCAATTACAAATCCAGTTACACCACTTTTGCATCACATAACATATATATTATTGGTTTAATTGTTTGTCAAAAATTAGAAAGTTTAGATCTTGAAATACGTGTGCGCCATATAAAAATCAACAGAGGAGTATTTTTTGGCATTAAGTTTTAAATAACTTCTTTTAGAAAAATAAATGTATACAGTATGTCTGTCCATATCCAAATCAATATGACCCCAATCTTTTAACAGACATGTAGAACTGATACAGAAGAGCTCCCAAGAACTGTCCTTTCCAAACATGCCCGTATCAGGTTCTACACCAACCACATGAAAGTATTATTATTGTTCCGATGCAAGCCAGCTCACTAAGCACCAGGAGAAGAATATTTGCACACGTTTTTTTATACCAAATAGCAAAACTACTCCCGCGAATGAAATGACAATAATAACACTTCTATAACGCTTTTTCGCCACAGAAGCGACCTACCGTAGTCCCATACTGTGACAGGTGGCCTGCCACAAACCCAGACCACGGTAGGATGCCTACCTGCCGCGTCTCCTGCCACGCTGATAGTGAACTGTGAGAACTATTTGCCGCTGTTTACACCACTATTTCCAGAACAGCGAAGAGAGTGCCACTGTTTGTGCAACGAACTTAGAGCGCGATAGGTTCCTGACGCGCATCTGAATCAAGTGGGGGACATATGTCACCTGACTAGCCAACCGCGATGCTATTTTTGGCATTTCGGATGTGAGGGGTGTAACATCCAAAAGTTTTGTTACAAAAAATAAAATTAATAATGTTATTATTTTATTGGATTTTCTGAGTTTTAAAAGAGTTTTCTTGATTTTCTTTAATTCCCTAGATTTTAAAAGTCAAAAAGAAAATTTATTGAGTTTTCTAGGATTTTCTTGG
Source organism: Phyllostachys edulis (assembly GCA_036346405.1). Taxonomy (NCBI): domain Eukaryota; kingdom Viridiplantae; phylum Streptophyta; class Magnoliopsida; order Poales; family Poaceae; genus Phyllostachys; species Phyllostachys edulis. Next base: position 35,168,835 of record CM070556.1, read on the forward strand.
ATTTAAGGTTAAAAATAAAAATTAATTAATTTCTTAAATTTTCTGGATTTTAAAAGGGGTTTCCTATTTTCTAGAAATTAAAAATAATTTATGTGAAAAATTAAAAGTTTTCTTCTTCCTCCCCTCTTTCTTCCTACTCACGCCTGTCAGCCATGACCACCTCGCAAGCTTCTCAATCCTTGCCATTTTCTTCCCCTTCTTTCGCGCGCACGTGCGCAATGACCTCCATGCGTTCCGCCGCCTGCATTCCGGCCTTATCCCTCTCCAATCGCGCACGGTTGCGCCGGAATACACAACCGCCGCCGCAAACCCCACGCGCCTAATCTCCCGCCTCCATGCCACTCCACCCCTATAAAAGGTAGCACCATGTGCCCCTCCTCCTCCTCATCTCTCCCCCCAAGTTTCTCCTCATCTCTGTCGTTCTACTAGCCGCAATCGAAGTTTTTCTCTTGCCAGTCGAACGTCCTTTCGCAACCGATTGTGCCGCCATCAAAGGAGCTCCACCGCCTTCATCACCTCCTCCTGCTTTGCCTCGCCACGTTCAACCTCGTGCTTGCACCCTCCTCGCTGGAGCATCGCCGGAGCTACCACTCCATCGTGACCCAAACGCACCGTCGCCTATCACCTCATCACCAGCGATTCCTCCACGCCTAGCCACCGCCAAGGTGAGCACCGCCTCCCCTTTCCCCCTCTCTTTGTTTCTGCCGTCGTCGCCATTCGCTAGAGCACTTGGCACCCGAGCCACTGCCGTTTTTTCGCAGATGTGGCATGCCACGTTAGGCCACATGTCCGCCCCACATGTGCCACCTGACCACCATCACCCATGTCGGCCCCGTCATCGCTTGTGTGGCAGGCCACACTATTATGTGAGCCAGTCCACCGCGGACCAAGTGCAATTCCATGGACCTAGTCCATAGACATGGGGCTCACATGTCAGTGGCTCAAAGCCATTTCCTTTAGAAAAATAATTCAGCCAAAATCCATTTCCCTCTCGCTGACGTCATGTTGATGCAGTAAATTGTTCTTTATTTAGAAAAATAATTTCATAAATTCAGAATTATCCATTTCTATCATTTCATGTGAAATTCAATCTTCCGAGAGCCCGTTCTCTTTCGTTCGAGCTCCGATTCAAGTGATTCAAATTTCTAAATTCATCTAAATTCATTATATATCTCCCAGAACCTAAATGATTTAATTTTGAGTTTATTTGACTTTTGTTTTTAGCTTATTTTTGTGTATATATTTTAATGACATGGGAGAACTAGATTTCAACGCCATTTCAGAACAACAATTAATTGAACAAGGCAAGTTACATATTTGGTCCCAATATTTAAAATTATTTAAATTATGTTTTAAATTATTATTGTTTGCTTATTTATATTCAAGGTAATTTAAACTCCTATTTTAAATTTATAGTTATTCACAATTCCATTGTATAGCCAATTTTGACATTGAATCAAACACACCTTGATACCTTAGATAAAATCTAGTTAATGCATTAGTATGAACTAGAACATTTAGAGAAAAAATTAAGCTTAGCCATGCTTAGACCTCAAATATTTAATTCAGAATTTTCACCAAAAATCAAACGTGGTTTAAATTGTATCCATGGCATTGGTGTGCCATGGAAGTTTATAAATGACTTTGAAAAATAAAGTAAAATAAAACTGGTTTGGACTTCGGCGAAATGGATAGTTGGTGGGTGCAGGTTTATGCATGGGCTCAATTCAGTGAATAGTTGAGGTCTAGGAATTGTTTTTGGAAGTTGCCTAGTCAATTAAGGACCGGTCTGCGAGCTGGGGATTGTTCTTTGTGTTAAGTCATGGGATAAAATCCTAGCTAATTTACGAGATTCTTGTTACATTTTGCTTGGATTGTTCTTGAATAACGAAACTATCTAGCATCCTTAAATTTTTAAAAAATAAGAATAGAAGAAGTAGTTGCATATCGTTATTTTTTAGAAAAGAATGAGTAGCAAACATATCTACGGGTCTATTTAATTCGCATGATTCTAAAAACATAGGAATAGAAAAAAATTAGTCATGGGATAAAATCCTAGCTAGTTTACGAGATTCTTGTTACATTTTGCTTGGATTGTTCTTGAATAACAAAACTATCTAGCATCCTTAAAATTTAAAAAATAAGAATAGAAGAAGTAGCTGCATATCTTTATTTTTTAGAAAAGAATGAGTAGCAAACATATCTACCGGTCTCTTTAATTCGCATGATTCTAAAAACATAGGAATAGAAAAAAAATTAGGATTGCAATGCCATGGCTTCTTGAATCCTATATAATTGAAAACCACAAAAATTTGGAACAAAGGGTGTTTGATTACACCATAGGAAAAATATCTGAATTTTTCTAGGAGCTTTGAGCTAATGTTTAGTGTAACAACTCAATTTTTGAACATTTGGAACTTACATGAATTTTATGGATTTTCAAATACTTTTGATGCATTTTGTGAATTTACAAAAAATTGGTTGCATATCAAAAGTGAAATCAAAATTTATGCTCCAAATTAATCTAATAAAAATATACAAGAAAACTGAAGTGCTAAAACCCCTCTAAATTTGAATTTCCAATTCAAATTCATTCCTGAAAAATCTCAAATAAATTTCAAAGCCATTTATTTTATTTTCCCTCTCCTTCCTCGGGCATAACCCACCGGCAGTCCCTCAAGACTTGCACCACACCCTAGTTGCACCAAATTACGCCATGCCAGCTTCCTTCTTCACGCCCTCTCTCGTTGACAGGAGGTCTCGCTGACAGGAGGCCCTGACCCCACTTATCAGCCTGGGCACTGTTTTTCTTCCTCCTATCTTTGACTGCACGCACTCGCTCCCTCTCTCTGTTTCTCTCTGCCCGTATTTAAGCAGAGAGCACTCAAGAGCTCTATTGCAGCTAGCCTCGAGACCTGGTCTCATCGCTGTGACCTTGTCCCATCGAAGTGCCAGCTCACCGGCATTCATGTCCCACGCAAGTGCGAGATATCACCGAGATATCCCGCCTTTTCCTCCCCTCTTCTCCTGTTTAAATGTTGCCTCGTGCACATCACTGAGACCACCATCGTTCCCTCAGTCTTTCCCCTCCAGTTGCCACCTCTCTCTCTCGCTCAATTGCTTGGAATACATCAATGACCATGCCCCAGATCTACCTCTATCCTTGCCATCTCCATCCGTTCTTCACCATTCTGGTGAGCTTCGACCTTGAAGGTCATGTCCTCTGAGTTCGCCTCAATCCCCTCTTGTCGATGCTCTCTTTCTTCTTCCAGTTCGAGCACCAGAGCAGCCAGAGCCCATTCTTCCTTGCCACTAGTACAGTGTCACCGCCAAGATCCATCTTTCTTGCTCCGCCTCCGGTAAGCCCCTTCCCCTGTTCTTCGCGTCATATTGTGTTCTTAGCTTCCACAAGAGTGCTAGGCTAGATGTTGTAGTCCTTTAGCCACTGTAGTGCCACTGTAGCGAGTTCTTCTTTCTCGTTGCCAGCCACCATAGCCATTGCTGTTCTCAAGGCCCTTTTGATGAGGTGCCGCCGTGAATAGCTTCCCCGTAGCGCATAGTTGCTCACCCGAACGTTAGTTGCTAGCCAATAGCTTGTTTGTGTAGTTTTCCCCCATAACACAGTAGCGCTCCGCATTCCATTTTGTCAGTCCCGGGAGTCCGCTGTGCCCCACCTCGTTGGTGACAAGCTCCCAACCGAGCGACCATGAAGCCCTCACTCCTTTGTTCTAAGGAAGGTGCTGACATGGTGTCACCATGTGGACCATGATTAGGTTAATATGGTAGTTAGTGTTAGTTAATTAGTTTGTTAGTTAGAGTATGAGAGTGGCTCGACGCCATTAGGAGTTTAGTTAAATCCTTAAAGTTAAGAATTCGTGCCTGGACTGAGTCCATGGATCCTAGCTGCTGACAGTGGGCCCTAGTCCTAGTGCGCAGTCGCATGGACTAGGTCTAGTGGAGTATGTGTAAGGTCAAGGAGGTCGACTAGAGGGGGGGGGGTGGGTGAATAGGTGATTTTAAAAATTATTTTGGACAAAATTGAGTTTTATGTGGAATTATAAATCAATTTGGTTTTGCACAATTTAAAAACTAAATTAAATAGTCTTGACTAAGTGTACCAACAAACTAAGTCTAAGACAAGGAATGTAATCCTAAAGTGACAAACAAGAAATTTAATTCTATGAATATAAATTGAAAGAAAGCAAACCACAATGACAATTGATTTTTTTTCCTGTGGTGATCGAAAACTTGACGGTTTCCCCTAGTCTACATTGAGGTAAGCCCAAACGAATTGGACCGGCTCCACAAATAAAGCCAACACCTCGAATCCACAATGGTTGCTCTTCCTCCACTCTGGAGATGGTGAGCATCGAACCACTCACACTGCCCGGGTCTTCTATCAGCCTTCTTTGAGAAGATCACCAGCGCAACTCCTCAAAGCCAGAGTTGTCAGCAAACACCATGAGTAACAAGTCGGAGACATTCACTTGAACGAATCTAGTGCCTTAGCTCGATGGATACTCAATCCAACACCTAATGCAACACATGCACTAGGATTTTCCTCTCTAAGCTCAGTAAATGCAATACATGCCCAAAAGAGAAGAAAGGGCTTGCTCTTTGCTCAAGGGGGACGAAAATAGCACCAACAACCTCCCACAATCGGCCCTAAGGGGTATTTATACACCCAAATGAAAAAACTAGCTGTTGGGAGAGAATTTGTAGAAAAGCAGGGAAATCTAGTCTAACCACCAACCAATGGCCGGTCAGACTGGTCTCACTCCAACGGCTACAAAAACTATCTGTTGGACCCTCAATCGGACTAACCGCCCTCACAATGGACGGTCAGACTACACCAATCGTTCAGACCACCAAGGGGGGGTCATACCACTCCACAGAGGAGCCAAGCAAAATCGGAGAAACACCTTCTTTGGAAAAAGCTGACCATGGTCATTTGACCGAGGGGTTAGTCAGACCGGCCAATACATGGCAGTCAAACCAAAAGCCCACCGGTCAGACCATTTACCACCAGCCGTTAGACTGCTTAGCACTCAGCCTAGTCAGACTAGCCAACACATGACGGTCCGATCGTCCGCTGAAATTTTAGAGGACAAATTGATCACATTGCGACACAATTGCAAAACAAATTCGCCAATTATCATGCGATGCAAACAAGGAATAAAAGCAAGATTTTTAACAAGTTGCAAAACATATTTGCCGACTTTTAGAATCATGCCGCAAGGATTAGGTACATGGACTCAAACCGTTTACAAAACACATTTTTGCAAAATACCGGCAACATGCCAAGGAGATCTAGAGCAAGCATAATGAGCTATCAACACATGACACACTTAAGCTACTAGTCAAGACCCATCTTAATAATACGTCAACCTACACTAGCAATCTGGCCTCCACACCAAACACCGAGACCGACAAAATGTCTAAGAAACATATCCTTAGCATATGCTAGATATACCTTTGCTTTGTGTATTCACTTGGAGCTTTAGGATGATGATCCACATCTTCTCTCCAAGATCGGGTTCTTAACTTGAGCATGAACACATAATGCCACTCAGTTGGTTTGATGACTTTCAACACATTAAGCTATCAAATGCCTTCATCATCATGTGACTTAACCTATTTCACCAACTCATGGAATATTAGTCCACATGACGATTGTCATTAATTAACAAAATACTTCATTAATATGTAATGGCGGGTCTAGATTCTTCATCGTGTACCCCACCTATCAGTCTCTTAGGATTTTCCCAAATAAAAATAAATAGAAAATAAAATAAAACCCTAATGGATCCCACCTGTCAGTCACAGATGATTTCTTTAACCAAAAATAAATTTAAAAAGAAAATAAAATCCAAGTGAGATCAACCTGCCAGGATTTTCTGGTTATCTGGAATTTCCTTTCAGGTCAAACTATGGAGAGCTCGTTCTCCCTCATTTTAAGTCCAAATGATTTGATTTTTGTTTTTGAATTCATATAAATTCAAGATATTTTCGAACAATACCAAAAACATAATTTTTGGAGTTCATTTGAATTTAATTTAAATTTATTTGTGTTGTGAGCATTTACTCAAAGTCATCATTTTTGCGTTAAATAGATTCAAACACCGCTGAAGACTTCGTCACTGCTTCAAGTGTCGAGACCCAAACATACAAATCTAGACCCTCTATGTATTCTAAACTAGTCCTATGATTAGTAGCTAGCTCACACAATGACAACATCGATCAAAATCATATCCATACAACGAAACAGCTAAGAAATAAACAAATTATTACTAAATAGAAGTAGCAGACCTTATGGTCGAAGTTTACAAAGTTTGCTACGCAGGGCTTAAAAGACAAATAGAACTCTTGCAGCGGAAATAAGATAACTTGTGATGGACATCCGACATGCCCACATGCAATCGAGTGGGGAGTGCATCCTAGTGCGTAGTCTTCAAAGTGCTTCTCGTAGAATTATGGATTTCCGGATTCTTCCTCAGCAACCGATCAACAATGGCATAAAGCCATGAGTACATAAAGTACTCAACAAGTCGTAGGGAATAGTATGCAATTAATATTCATGCAAGGCTTGAACAAGGAATAGCTACATGGTTCTTTTGTAGAAAGCAATATTGACAGTAAATATAGTAAATAGATTGAAATACATAATTGAAAAGAATAATAAATAAATAGACAATTGCTTTGAAACAACCAGTGAACCTCCCGCTCACTTCCCAACCAAACCATCATCCAAAGTTTATGAAAAACTCTATATCCCATGTGAAATCCCCAAGCATTGTCCATAACTGGGGACACGGCTATTCGAACAGTTTAACACTCTACAGAGGTTGTACATTTTTACCCACAAGCGATAATCCACTTAATATGTCGATCAACCAAGACATGCTTCCATAGGTGTGCGACTAAGTGATTATCACAAGGCCTTTACAAAGTTCTATCTTAACTGAGTTATGCCTACTATGGTTTCACCACCGAATGGACCTCGCACCTATTCGGGGGCCTCCTCTTGCACTGTAACATCCCAAAAAATTTATTTTTTGGGTTGGTATAATAAAAATAAATGTAAAAATTATTTTAAGGATATTCTATGTGGGAAACTATTTACGCATGATTTTTGAACTTTTTTGTATAAAGCAAGTAATGAAATTTCATACAAGCAGCAACTTGTAAGAATTTTTGAGAAAATCGCCGAGTAGAAAAAATCCTAAAAAATTTACAAGAGAAAGTATATGATGTCAAAAGACGCCACAAAAATATTTATAAATTTTGGAGCCTGTTTGGTAGGTTCAAAAATTTAGCAAAGATTTGGCCAGTGTTGGAAATTCAAAAACAGTTTTTGAATTCTCGCTCGCCCTTTTTGGCCGAATCCGAGCTGGCCCAAAATCCTTCGCCATTTCTAGCCCATGTCAGCAGGCATGCTCGCCTTCTTGCTGATGTGTGGGCCCCACTCGTCAGCAACCTTCGTCCACCTCGCCCGCTCGCCACTGTGCCAGTGCGCCTCGCCAGCTCCGCCGCTCACCTGTGGTTTCCAATCACCACCCACCGTTTTGAGCCCAACTGCCCTGTCACCTCCGCCAACCCCTACCCATGCTAGCTACCCCATTCATGGTGCCTTATTCCCGCGCTGGTGGAGAGACCCAGAGCGGACCGCGAGTTTCTTTCACTGCCGCTGGTGTCTCGCCGTTTTTCTCGTGCGAACATACTAGCTATTTAATCCCTAGAGCACACACTGTAATCCTCAACTCGCCCATGTTCCATTTCACACAAACCCGAGCTTCATAGCTCCTTGGTTTCACGGGAACGTTTGCGTCGTTCTCGATGCCGGTGAGCGCTCCTCCGCACCATTTCCACTATGGTGAGCTTCCTCACCCATGATGCCTACATCATCTTGATCCTCATGCATCACTCATTCCTCTTTTGTGCTTAATGAAGCCCCAGAAGCCTTGTAGCTTGATAGCATTTATCTTCGTCCTCAGCTTCAGTGCGCACTCGAGCTCGCCAACATATTTCCGTCATTCCAGTGAGTCCGAGCCCAAAATGATTGCGTCATAAGGTGTTCTACACTCCATTGATGCTAACCCCCTCACTCAATGCAGGCAATCTCGCCCTAAATCCGAGCTTTACTCTCATTTTCCTCATTCACGACCGTCGTTGCCATTTCTGTTCTTCTTTGAAACCCGGTGAGCCTCAAGCCAATTCCCTGCATCGACACCATCCTCAGCACCTCAGTAACCTAACACAACACTTCTTGTATCACCCCTGTTACTGTGGTGAGCTGCCATCATGGACCTTCTCTGTGTCGTCGCTACTCGTCATCGACAAGCTATCCTAGAGCCTCACCAACCTCATCTTTTGCACCCGCGTGGTCGTGGTGAGCCACTGATTCTCATGCGTGCATCAATTTGCCAAGGACGTGCAACCAAGGTTCTAGCATGAAACACAAACCCAATCTCAACCTCTAAGACTCCTACAGTGAACTTCTGGTATAAAGGATAGGTAAAATTCTCAGATTCGATGACTAAAATTCCCACAATCCAAATATACTCAATCATTATCATCAACATGTAAACATATTCTCGACCAAATTATCTTTAGAAAGATTCTAACTCCCAGAGGGTTACTCACTGAAGTCAAGTCATACCTGATAAAAACTCAACAATCCCTGCTATCCGATTAATTGCCACAGCGATTAGATTACTTCGCTAGTCCTACTCTCATTAAACTACACCATCCTATTTCACCTACACAATCTTGAAAATTACCCAAACGTGATACTCTAATAAATTGATCAAGATTCTCATACTTTCGATAATTTTAATGTTCCACCAAAATGAACAAAGGATCTTGAACCACAAATCACTATAGGTTCTACTAGGTGCAACAACGTAATCAGTTAGCTCCAAAGACAAACATTCTATTTAAATCAAATCCTCTCTAAGGATTATTCCAAGAAATCAATTTATCACTCAATGCATCTCAAATGACTTGACACCCTCAGTCTCACAAAATCATTCACTTGACCACCAACAACTAGTTGCCACTATACACTCTAAAAGGTTTTGTAAAACAAATCCATTATTCCTTTCTCAAAAGAAGAAGCAAATAAAATACTTGTAGTATTCACAAGACCAAGAGAAATTGTCAAATAGCAATGATCTCTAAAAAGCAAAAGACGAGACCATAGTTGAGAGCACTAGTCCTACTACAAGATGGACACCCTTTTACCAACGCATATATGCGTTGGTAAAAATCCAAATAAGCGTTGGTACGGTCTATACCAACGCATTTAATACATGTTGCCATTGAGGCCGTTGCGAGAGTCTATTACAACAGATAAACAAATGTTGGTAATAGATATGAAAATGTGTTGCTACTTCGCAACGGATATAGTCAGGTTGTAACTACACTTGTATGTGTTGGTACTTACCATGTATGGATGACTTTTACTATTTTAACAATGGATATAATTATATTGTCGCAACGCATAGAAGCGTTGGTACTTACCATACACAGATGACTTTTACTATTTTGACAACAGATATAATTAGGTTGCTACAACGATTATAAGTGTGTAGAAGTCAAAGTAAAAAAAAATCATTATCGGTCGTAGTATGGTAAAAAAGAGCACTCATATATTAAAAAGAAATTGTTGCATTACATAGAGAACCATCCACATAAGACATGATTTAGATATTTTGCTTGAACATCATTTCCTAACATAATGAAATCTAAACGTAATAAAAATCGTCTGCCTATGTCACCATTCTCCATCTTCATTCAACATATCATCCATAGCATCATCCATTTATCTTATCACCCTACAATGAAAAATTGAAGTCCATTAATGCACCATTAGGAAGAAACAAAATCACAATATTAAAATAACAAAACTAAAAGAAGCGGCGTATTATATTATTTTGATGCTCGACCATGTTCATGAGTTCCAAACAATAGAAAAGTGAAATAACCTTGTATATAGTAGAATTATTCTTTCCATGTTGCACATTGTCATTCTGGACCAAAGTTTTTTTTGTTTTATAATGAAAGACATGTCAGAAGATTGACACAACCAATAGTAAACATCGATAATTGCAAATAGTACCAACATAATGTATTCCTAGTCAACCACAGTGAGTTCCGAACATTATATAAACTAGAGCCCGGCGCGCGTTCAAACGGGCGTGTAGGCAACGTTAAGTTTTTTTAAAAGAAAAAAAAGATATAGAGGTTACATCTATTACTATACAGGATTGCAAATGTAGTTATACATATATAGTATGATTGTACGATGTATGGATCAAATAAAGAAAGACAGACAGGGAATATCACTTAATAGTTGTATCAGTCGGAGAAATAAACTGCAATTAGGAGTGCAAGACTGCATCAATTCCCACTGCAGATGGAATATCACTTAGTAAATGGGTGTTTGATCTGTCACCAGGAATTATCGGTGCATGGCTTGCATACCTTTCCGTAATTTCCAAACTGAAGGGGGTCGTTGATAATGGTATAAGTATTTGGCTTCAGATTGAACAAAGTATCTGAAGATCAGAAAATAAAGGAGAAACAGTCAAGCCACAGTTAGACAAACAAAAGGTTTTAGTAGTTCATGTACATTCACACTCAAACTGAACTACTTCATTGACATGTATGATAGGGAATTGTAACTGTACAACCAAAACTGTTTTATCAAAACAGAAAAATGCACATGGCCTATAATTGAAGTTTCTGGACCTACAAAACATCATATGTAAGAGGTAATTTTCCAGCATATTTGATTGAGAATAGAGAAACATACTTGTACTAAGATTAACAAGATCTTCTATTCGGAAGCCAGCAGACGCAAGAGCCACAAATTCGGTAACTCGAGAAGGTTGCATGATGTTCACATCTGTGTGGCTGAAAAACATTGTTCACCAAAATTAGATATAGGTCAGAAAATAATATATGTACTGCATACAAGAGGCACTCTTTAGTTTTTTCTTTTGTCTCGAGTATCACATACATCCTATGCCCATCACTTAATATCTATTCAGCAACATTCATTTCAGAAATCGATACATTCATTTTCCATTACAAGAATCACACATGGGCATTCAATTTTATCGTTTGCAAACTTGTGTGCTTATTTACTAACCATCAAAGGGGCCACTTGGTTGCACTACAATCATGAGCAGAAATTTGATTCAGAACCATCCAAAAAATAGTTTGTTCTACATGTATAGATTAAGAATTTTGAAGATCATCACCTGACCCCAATCATTCAAAACATATACTAACTCTATATGAGATTGTGGATGCCCGACCCTTACATACCCATCTTTTCTTTTGTTTCTTTGACGATCTGGACCTACCACAGTGATGATTTCCAGCATCCTGGTGGAGGACATATATATGTGGTCTAATGGTCAGTGATAAGCAAGGCCCTGAGAAAGTTGACCAGGCACAAACAAATTTATCGTATCATGTCAGCCAGGGATTGAGGCCACATGACAATTATTGCTCATTAGTCCTTGCTCTCCCCAAGCATAAGAACAACCAAAAGAGTAGCAACCAAAAACCTCATTACACTAGCAAAGTTACTCCACCCTCTAATCAAAACAGCACATGAGCTAAAGGTCACCATACTCCACATCGACAAGAGCTAATCAGAAAAGCAATCAACTTTTCCTCCTGGAAAAGCGGAAGTAATCAACCGCAATCCATGCATACCATGATCAATTAACTAATTAGGGATCATTGATCATATCACAACATATGCAGACAAGTGAGACAACACATAACATGCAGAAATGAGCAGGTAAATGGGAGAAGAAACCGTCAAGAAATGGAGAAGGGGTGTCCAAGAAGTGGCGGCGCGAGCACGTACATGGTGTGTTGAGGAGCCCCGAAGCGTGGCATCGCCCTGCGCACATCTTCTGCAGCTGCCGCCACTCCTCCTACTCGCCTACTCTTCATCAACCACCATGCACCCCGGTGCTACTATCTGTCTCCGCACCTCACTTCACCTTGCACCACCAACCAGCCAACTCAAGAAGCAAGGATTCATTGTCCAAGATAGACACCACCGCCACAGCACCACCACTACCACCAATAGCTGTAAGCAAATCAAGAACGCGCAGAGGGGAGGTCTTGCAAAAAAAGGACTCTGGGAATGGAAAGAAACGTTAAAAATAAGAACCAGAGAAGCAAAGAACCGAAACCTGGATCTATGAAAAGGAAAAAAAAGGCATGCAAGAAGAGAGGATTACTTGCTCGCCGAGAAGTAGGAGCGGGGGTGGGTTTTGTTTGTAAGGAAGAGGAGTAGAATAAAGTTGCAAGTCGCCGTCGGGTTGGGTTTATCTCCCTACCGGCGTGCGACCTGCTATCACTTCAGCGGCGAGGGGAACCTGGGCTGGAAGGAGAGGTAGATCTTGGCCTGCTACACGACGACGGTGTGGCCGTGGTCGTTGGACATGAGGAGCCCTTGGTCGGCGACGACCTGCGAGGGGGTCTTGCTTGACCTGGGTGAGCCCCGTCTTGGCGACCCACCCCACCATCTGGAGGGCAAGCGGAGCAGTGGTGGCACCATCTAGGAGTCTTGGCCGGTGGTGTTGGTGGAGACGAAGCACTAGCATGGTCAGATCTGGGCTGCGGTGGGCAGAGGGGAACAGAGCACGGCAGGGAGGGGAGGGGGAAAAGGAAGGTTAAGGAGGGGAGAGGAGGACGGTGGAGGGCGAGGGGCAGGCGCGGAGGCGGGCGGCGGTTTGGCAATGGGGATATATTTTAGAGGAAGAAGGAATGAGATGGGAGATGGGGAGCGTTCTCAGGACTCAAGAGTTAGGATAAGAAGCTTAGATGGGGGCAGATTTTTTCTTGGACATGGGAGGTGGTGGGCTAGCCCAACGAGTTTCATGTGCAGTGTATTCATAATGAGTGTCCTGCAACTCCAATGCTTTTCGTTGCGAGATTTACGTTGTTATACGCATATTTTGGTTGTAGTGTCCCACAAGAAGAGAATACCAAACCTCAACCAATAAGAATAAATCATTGCTTTTTGAAACTGGAGGAACTCTTATGCGGCCAAACAACAAGGTTAAGAAAACTTTAATAAGTTGCAAGCTACAAAACTTGACTTCAACCTCTAATAGCTTTACTACACTCTTTCATTTAACCAAGGGAACAATTTTTTTCTTTGATTACACATCACTTTGCCACCTCAAACAAGAAGAGCTTTTTAAAACCAAATCACATCAATCACTTACGAATCAAATAGAGTTTTCCAATACGTCACTTGCTCAAACTGATTCCAGTTACGACATAAATCATAGAGTCAAAAAAATCACGAACACAAATATCAAAACCTTTAATTTAAACAGTATCACGAAAGCGATCAAATTTTTTATTTATAAAACATTCAACATTGTCATCACAACCACTTACTAAGAATCATAGTAACAACAAAATAATCCACTCTTAGAAAGAATCATCATATCCTCCTATCCCATTATAAACTTTTCCAAAAGAAACATAATAAATTGCTTCATAATGTTTCTAATATCTCAATAGGATTGCAACAACTACTTAATCTAGGGAAAGCCTAGTGCACAAGCCACAATATTGAAATAAAAATCTTTCAACAATATGTTACTATCATATAACAATTGACGATGGTATTAATCATATAAACAATTATGACCCTACTTCTATTTGCAATCGTATAAACATTTATAAACACAGATTCAACATTCATCTAGTCCTTTATACATGTTTCAACAATTTTAGCATATCAAGAATTATGTAAATCTAGCATTTATATAAGATCATCAAGTAGCTGAATAGAAGCTAAATTCGGGATTAATATCTATTAAGGCAATAACTTAGCACCTCTTTAACTTAACCACTCCGAATGGTGAGGTTAACCAAAGAGACTAATTAATCAAGTTTATCTCACAAGTTTAGCACATTAACCAATTCTAATGATTTAATCTAGTTTGTCAATGTTCCACACTTCTCAGTTACCCTATTGATTCCAATTAAGGATAGATATACTCTTAATCACAATTTATCGTACAACTATTACAATACAACAATAGATTAATCAACTACACTACCAAGGACATCATTTAAGATTAATTTCTATGATTACAACTTCACACTTCTTAATAAATCTCGGATTCCTAGTAGGTATAGACATACGTTTAATCAAGTTCATCATGTAATTATTCTAAGACAACACCAAATTAATCATCTTTACTTCCAAGGATCTTAGTTAAGATCGATTATGCACCACACTATAGACCCAGCTTGATAACTTATATCTTATTAATGAACTTCTATATTTACCACCTCTCGCTTAAACATAACAAGATATCATAAAAATGTTTTAACACTTCCTTTCATAAAAGCGAGGCATTAAACGTCAACACCCAAATTAATCCAAAAGAAATATGTGGGGTCAAAGCTTCTACATGCTACATGTGGGACCCCGAAATCGAACCCATTTCAAGTCAAGCATTTTCACCAGAGGCACAACCTTTAGCATGAAACGAACTGATTTCAAGTGCCCGGATATGTGTCTCATGTTAGCTCCTAAGGATCAGTGGCTAACATGCACATATCCAAAACACAATTGATCACATCCATACTCAGATATGCAAAATAATAGACGTATTATTACAACATCATCAAATAGGACCTTATGTGTAATACCTCGTTTTGCGATTAGAGAGTTTGGTGTTCGGGAGAGGTAATTAATTAAAAACTTAGGGTTTTATGGGAGAATTGTGGACTTGGGCCTCCGGCCCAAACTAAGGAGGCATGTGGCCGGTCTTGTGTGGGCCAAGAGAGAGAGAAGGTGCCCCCAAAGGGCCCAATCCAGCCCAAGCCACCCTCCCCCCATAACCCTAGCCGAACCCCCACCTCTCCCCTTTCCCTCCCCAAGCCGCCACCCACCACCCCCGAGATCTTCCAAAATCGCACAGCCACACCGTTCGAGAAACCACCGAATTCCCCCCAATTCCCCACTCAATCCGACCCCAAACCCTCGCCCCTGCGCCTCCTCCTACCGCCGCCACCATCGTCGTTGTTGCCTTGACCTCGGCCAAATTTCAACTCAGCTACCATCGGTCAGTCAAGAACTCCCAGCCAGCAGTGGCCCGCTTGCGCATCGCCACCGCCTCCCTGCCGGCTGCCTCTGGCCCTGGACCCCTGTGCCGCCACCGCTCTCCTGTTGATCCACGGCGCCATCGGGATCCAAGGCCACCGTTGCCCCCCAGCCGACGTCGTCAGCCTCAACTAGATGCCGCCGTCGCCGGTCTTGTGTTTCCCCAAAGATGTCGAAGCATGTGGTGGAGGCGCTGCCCTGGGAGTTTTTCTACCGATTGGCGTCCCGTCTCCCGCCCTTCGCCCTCGAATCACTCCATCGCGCCGCCCATGCTCGATGCTGCTCTTCTGCTGCTACTGCTACTACCATAGGAATTGGAGGGCCTGACGGCAACAAACGTGGGGTAAAACGATCAAGGTGTGAAGATTTCAATTCTGCTTGGCAAGCATTGTTCAAACTTCGATGCCCCCTCGATGATAATGCTAGACATGATAGCTTGGTTACTGTAGATTGGCAGCAACAATATTGGGAAAAGCATTTGCAGGAGCACCTGGATGAAGCCGCAATGCTGCAGAGGCTGCATTGCTTCCTTCTTTTTGTGGGAGTATTAGTGAGCTAAGTATAGCAGGCTTCTATACAAAACGTTAGATTTCTTTAAGGCTATCTATGCGCTGTTTGATTCTGAGTTCCATGTTAAAGCTGATGATGATATTTACTTGAGACCAGATAGACTTTCCTTGCTTTTGGCTAAGGAGCGTTCACATATGCAAACATACATTGGATGCATGAAGAAGGGGCCTGTTTTTACTGATCCAAAGTTGAAATGGTACGAGCCACAATCCTACTTACTTGGATCGGAATAATTCCTCTGTGCTTATGGACCTATTTATGCTTTATCAGCTGATGTGGTGGCAAGCTTGGTTGCCTTGAGAAACAATAGGGGGTGGTGAATACTGGGGCTAGAGTTTTTCTGTCGTTGTCTTCCGTCTCACGGTTGAGGCAAGTGCATATATTAATAATGTGTTGCTTTTTTTTTCATAATTGATGAATGCCATGGTTTAATGATGAAGCTTTAAGTTTGATAATGTTGATGAGCATTACTTTTCATGATGAGTTAGTATCATGCTTTAAATTTTGCATCATGGCATACATTTTTGTATCTTGGTCTACATGGTAACCAAGGTTTGTTCTTTTGAGATCCCCGTCATGCACTGGACGGGCTTGGGTCCCCACACTCGTGGAGTATGGGCATTGGATCCCTGTGCCTAGAGGGCACAGGCCTTGAGTATGTATCGACGGATACATTACTCGACATTATCGATAATTGCAAAGAAGTTGAAGAAAGTGCATTCATGACATGTTCATTGCATTTCTGCATAGGAGATGGATTTGTGGTATATAATGCTGTTGTTCATGATAGGATTGGTTATTCCCTTTGACTACTTATGATGCTATCATAAGAGATAGATTTGTGGTATATAATGTTGTTGTTCATGATGGGTCCAATTATCCATAATTCAAATTCCTGATAATTACTTTAGATTCAGTTTTGTGACCATCCTTCATGGTGGACGTTTTGACTGTGATCATGCATGATCCATTTATGTTCTTATTCATTCGTTGATTGATTTCATTTAATTTTAGTTGATGGATTAGAATGGTTGTTTGGATTATTCTATCTTGTTTGGATTATTCTATCATCCTCGTAGATATGCTGATCATTGATGCTTTTGATGGACCTATTTGAATCTTGGCTGTCTTAGTGTAGCAAAGTTGGTTTGTCTTAGATTTGTTTGAGACATAGAAGGCATCATGTTTGGTTTAGATTCAAATGATAGATGATATTCTTATTAATGATTAATTGTAGATTGTGCTAGCTCTTGAATGTTAGAATTAGGTCATCCATGAATGAATGTTTGGTTGATAGTTTAGTAAGATGTTGAAATTAATTGGTTCAGTAGAGTAGTTTGGTAGTATCCTAAACTCTATGCTGAGCTAGGGTGTTACATTATGGCCCGACTTTGCATAAGAGGGCCGACCAGCCAAATTTAATCATAAAAGAATTAAATCGCAGTGGAAGTAAATAAAGAAATAAAAAGAAATAACCATGTTGCCATGCCCAAAACCCACACACAACCAACTGGAGTTAAAGCCGTTGCACCTGCCGTTATCGCCCAAAATCGATAGTTAAAACCGATTCGTATGTCGTTCTTACCTGTAGCATGGACAATCCGGTTGAGTACAAAGTTGTACTCGCAAAACTTACAAACAGCAGAATAGATAGATGCATTGGTATCAAAGGAAGGCTACTATACTAGGCAATTTTCAGCATAAATCGATAATTTTCAACAAGATAACATATTTAGATTCAAATGGCAGCGAATAAAACATTTTAAATAATTAAATAATAGCAAGGTAACATATCATAATCCTCATATTAAATCCATGATCACAATTTCAATAACAATGAAGTGATAGTTCAATAGTTCTCACATTAATCCATGATCACAATCTCATTACAGTTGTAACACCCCGGTTTTCCGAGCCTTTTTGAAAATTTTCAAAATAAAAAGAACCATTCGGTTTTGCTGAAGTTTCAAAGCTTAACCTGAGATTTTCAAAATGACTAAGCTAAATTTCCACTAATCCAAAGTTGGTTCCCTTTTGTGGTAGCTTGGCCTCTAGTGTTGCTCTCCTTCTTCTTGTTTGTTTGGACCTTCCCTTTTCCTTTGGAATTCCTCTTTGTCCAGATCTCTTCTTACGTTTTGTGTTGCCCGCGCCCTCTCCTCTTTTGTACCACCCGATCTGTATCAGACGGCTCCGCTGAGCTGCGCCTCTCCTTGCCCTTGGATCTCCTCGTGGTCTTTTGCAAAGACCACCTCTTCTGGTCTTTTGCGAAGACCACCCCTTTTGGTCGAGACCACCCTTTGTGGTCACGACCTCCCCTTTTTGCTCTGACCAGCCTGTTGGTCACCCTTGGGGTCTTTTGTAAAGACCATCCTCCTGGTCCAGATCACCCTTTGGATCAGGACCTCCTTTAAACTCCCCTTTGTGGTTTAGACTCCCTCTGAGGTTTAGACCTTTTTCTTGTTTGGTTTCTCCTGTTTGGACATGCCTTTATGTCCAGACCTCCCTTTGGTTTTGACCTCTCTTTCGGTCACAATCACCCCTGAGATGTCCTAAGCTCGGGTTTGTGTTTCAAATATCCTTGATCTTTGAAATCCAAATTTTGGGTTGAATTCCTCTCTTCTGGATCTCCTTGCGTCCATTTGAACCTCCTCTGTGTTCAATTGGACCTCCCTGTGTTCAATTGGATCTCCTTGTGTCCATTTGAACCCCCTCGGGTTCACCTGGATCTCATTGTGTGCATTTGGACCTCCTCAGCATTCATTTGGACCTCCTTTTGGTCCAAACTTCCCTTTGAAAACTTCCTTTCATTTGGACATCCCGTGGTTCAAACTTTCCTTTGGAAATCTCCTTTCATTTGGACCTCCCTTTGGTTCAAACTCTCCTTTGAAACTTCCTTTGTTTGGACCTTCCCTCGGATTCAAACCTCTGTTGAAGCTCTCCTTTGTTTGGACCTCCCTCAGGTTCAAACGTCCCTTGAAAACTTCCTTCCTTGCTGGACTGTTCGATCCCTATAGGATGCTCCGCAGCGATTGGGCCGTTCGGACTGTCCGAACCCTCACTCGCTCGGGGCCGTCCTATTTTCATT
This sequence comes from Phyllostachys edulis, assembly GCA_036346405.1. Classification (NCBI taxonomy): domain Eukaryota; kingdom Viridiplantae; phylum Streptophyta; class Magnoliopsida; order Poales; family Poaceae; genus Phyllostachys; species Phyllostachys edulis. The sequence continues at coordinate 35,187,653 of CM070556.1, forward strand.
GGACCGTCCGTAGCGATTGGGCCGTTCAGACCATCCGAACTTCCCACTCGTCCTGGACCCTCCGATCTAGATTGGACAGCTCCCACTCCTCCGTGCCTTTCCCTCGCTATCGCTCACCTCCTTTGATTTCATCTCAACCGTCAAGACCTCCTCTGAGTTATCTTGACTGTTAGGACCTCCCCTTGCTAGATCTTGACCGTCAGGACCTCCCCTTTCTAAATCTTGACCGTCAGGACCTCCCCTTGCTAGATATTGACCATCAGGACCTCCCTTTGCTAGATCTTGACCGTCAGGACCTCCCCTTGTTAGATCTTGACCGTCAGGACCTCCCCTCGAGTTGATCTTGACCGTCCAGACCTCCCCTTGAGTTCTCCTTGCCCTGGGACCACTTTGTCCTTTGGATCTTTTTGCCCTTTTAACCCCTTTGCCCTTTGGACCTCCTTGTCCTTTAGACCTCCTCGTTCCCTGGTCTTTTTGTGAAGATCACCTCTTGGTCTTTTTGCAAAGACCACCCTCATGGTCTTTCTGCAAAGATCACCCTGTAGGTCACAACCTCCTCGTTAACCACAACCTCCTCTGTTGGTCTTTTGCAAAGACCTCCTTTGTTTGTCTTTTTGCAAAGACCACCTTTGCAGGTCAAGACCACCTTGTGGTCAGGACCTCTGGTCTTTTGCAAAGACCACCCTTACGGGTCAGACCACCCTTGTGGTCACTACCTCTTGGTCTTTTGCAAAGACCACCTTTGTCGGGATGACCCCCCCTTAGGACCTCCTTGTCCTCAGGACCTCCTGGTCTTTTTGCAAAGACCACCTTTGCGGTCATGACCTCCCCTGGGTCACGACCACTCCCCCAGTGGGACCACCTTCTCAGGTCCTCTACTCATTTCCTTCTTACTCTCGTTGTGTCTCAGTACCACGAGAGTCTCATACAAGATAATCTTTGTTGCAAAGACATTAAATCTTTGTCTTTTCTATTGTACCCGTTTTGCCTCTGTTGTCGCCTCCTTTACCAGCTCCTATCTTTTTCCTCACCTACTCTTGACCTCGTTTGTCCTTGGACCTCTCAGCATCTCTGGCAATATAATCTTGAGCTAGCTCTCCATCTTTGCCTTTTTGTCCTTTCTGTTCTCTGGCTCTCCCGACCAGCCCTCTAGACCTCCTCCGACCAGTTCCTTGGACCTCTTCCAAACCACCAAGCCCTTCTGTGGTTCTTGTTTGGTGTTTCTTTGGAGTTCATTTGAATCTCTTTTTGGTCTTTATTTGATCTTGCGCTGTTTTAACGTGTAGACCCCGACGTCTCCGGAGAGCCCGAAGCTCTGCAAGGTGGTAGACCTTAAAGCTTTCAAGTGAGGCAAGTTACACCCTTGACCATGTTGCACCCATTACTTCAAATTACTTATGTCGGTTTCAAAAGTTACTGCATGCCTATTTTTACTCAATTATTTCAATACCTATCTTTAAATTCATAGCTATGCCTAAATCCTTTGTAAGGCCCATGTTGACATTGATTCAAATCTGTTGTCACCCTAGATAAAACCTGGTTGATGCAATATTGTGAACTAGGACCTCTTGAAAAATGTACGCTTAGACATGCTTAGACCAAAATCTTGTTTTGGGAAGTTTTACTATCCAAGGACCAATGTTATCTAAATGTTTTAAAAGCTGAGCCATGGCATTGGGTTGTCATGGAGGCTTGAAAAGGATTTTGTAAAGCAATGGAAAATGTGGTTTTGGGACTTAGGCGAATCTGTTTGTTTGGTTGGTGCATGTCTATGCACGGGGGTCGTGTGATCCAATGCCCCAGGGTTGAGGTTGTCGCCCAAGTTAGTTAAGGACCGGTCTGCGAGCGATAACTTGCTATGCCTTACCGTGCAACCACATGTCCAGGATAGGTGGACCTGGCCGAATAATTTGCAAAGTTCCATCGCGGTTGATCCTATTGATGTAGTTGGTTGTCTTGTAGGACTTGTCGTTTGATGACTTATGTTCGTCTCGCCTGGCGCAACAGGGGGCCCTTGATCTCTGCGGGTTTCTATCCGCAGGGTGGGGCGAAACCTTAGCGAGGGTGGACTGTGGTGGAATAATGCATTGTAAAGGCCTTGTCACGTGCTCTAGATCACTTACCTATGGCAGTGAGTGGTGGCATCGATGGTTGCCAAACAAACTAGAGAAAACGTGTCTTGTGGGTAAAGCTGTACACCTCTGCAGAGTGTAAAACTATTCGAATAGCCGTGTCCGCGGTTATGGACGTGCTGGCAAGCCTCTCAAAGTTAGATCTTGTTTTGTTTTCAAAAGACTTGTGAAAATGGCTTGGGATTTCTATCCAATTGGGTTTGGGCAGGGTGCCTTGTGACAGGAGGGTATCTTTCACCACTTGTGATGAATGTTATCTAACTGAAAACTGAGATTTAGAAAATGAATTTTAGTTATTGTAATTGCCTTGGAACTTAGTACATGTATTTGAAATAAACTTGTCTTTATGCAAACTAACCATATTAGCCTTCCTTTGAGATATCCCTGTATGCATGTCATTCTGTTATTCCACGGGTGTAACTTGCGAGCACGGTTGTTGTGCTCACTCTTGCTTAATATTTTTATTAAGCAGGGAAAGAAAGCTTTGAGGAGATCCTTGCTGTGGACCAAGAGGTCCTGGCCAACTAGGATGCGCCCTCCAGCTGATTGCCTGTGGTGTATCGGGTGGCCTGTTGTTGTATCTCCCGCTGTGTTTTGGTTGCTGTCTTGTAAGCCTCCCTTGTAAACAACTTTGTTTATATTAATAAAGTCCTCGTTGATGTATGTTTCCACTTTCGTATGTTGTGAGAGCTAGCTGTTGATCCTTGGGACTAGCTCGGTTCACATAGAGGACCATGGGGTGATCCCTGACCACCACGACCACCCTCGGGTCTAGTCGTGGGAGGTCTTTGGGGTGATCCCAGCCCTCCATGACCTCCCTCGGGTCTGGTCGTGGGAGAACTTGGGTCACCTCAGGTCTCATGACCTCCTTAGGGTTGGTCTCTCGACCTCTCCTGGGTTGAGTCGTGGCACTTGGGGTCCTCCCCGTGCCTCATGCCCACCTTGGGACCCTTAGGTCTGGTCTCCAGACCTCTAGGTGGTCCTGCTGGACCTCCTGGGTGGTCTTGGAGGTCCCCTCGAGTGGTCCTACTGGACCTCCTGGGAGGTCCTGATGGACTTCCGGGAGATCCTAGAGGACCTCTCGGGTGGCCTCGGGTCGGGGTGTTACAACAGTAAAGTAACCGTTCAGTAGTTCTCACATTAATATATGATCACAATCTCATACCCTTCCCAAATTTTCCTAAACCCAATTTTAGATTCTAACTATGCATGGTTTTACCAAGCAATGTCCATGACTGGGGGACACAGCTATTCGAATAGATTATTAACTCTGCAGAGTTTGTATAACTTTACCTACACGATATGAATGCTTCTTAATGTCGGCCAATGCACTCTTTCTTAGGAGTGTGACTCAGATATCATAACAACGCCGTTACAATGCTATGTCCTAACTATCAAACCATCCGAGAAAACACCCCTTGGCAGACTGTCGGTCGCCTGAACCATGGGTGAACCTCGTAACAAAAATGGGAAACACACCATGGCAGACTGTTGGTCACCTGAACCATGGGTGCCCCGGGCAACAACAATAACATGTAAAAACAATTAATGGTTTGATAGGAAGAACACCAACAAATTATTTAGCCAAGCCTTCACCCATTATCCCGGCTTGTGGTGTGAGACTTGGTTCAACACACCATAGACCGGTCCTGAATCACCCATACGGGGCTACACAAATCTAGGACAGCCCCCTTCATCAACCTATCACCCGTCCAAGTCCAATACACAATACCCACATCCCAACAAGTTCACAATAACATAATTCAATTAACACATTCCTTGAATTCCAACATAATTCAATTCACTTCGCCCAATGGACTAGCTCCATCGACCTCTTTCGATTACAACTACTAGCATAGCTAAGCATCGATCTATCCTACAACAGAAAATTCCCAAACATACGTATATCCTAGGCAACAGCTGAATAAGGGGTTATCAACATTCATGGAAGGCAATGCAACAATTAGGAAATTAACTACTTCTACCCATGAACAATATTTCTAAAATAGCATGCATACATACAGTTGCAAAACAAGATAATTGTAATGAAATAGTAGGATCAATCATGATCAAAGGGGGGCTGCTTTCCTTTGTTGGGGATACTCCAGGTGCTGCTGAGGATTACTGTCGGGACCCAAAAATGCAATTCTGTACCTTCTGTGTATACTTCACTAGTCCAGGATCACGCTAGTGCACACAGTGGCAACATCGATGAATATCATTTCCATACACAAAGATAACTAGTAAATAGGCAAATAACAATAAATATCAGAGTAACGATCTTAAGGTCAAAGCTTACAATTAATACCTCAGAAGGCGAATAGCTCAATGAAGCTGCAGCGGAATGTAACAGAATAATCTTTAGTGAAGCCCATCTATATGCCCACAAGCAATCAGTTGGGGTAGTGTGACCTAGTTCTCCATGATCCTTGAAGTAGAACTTGCTAACTGATGATTCCTCCACTTCTGTTGATTGATTATAGCAAGTATGAGTACACAACCGTACTCGCAAGTCATACCATAGAATGCAATTTATAGATGATAGCTTATTCCAAAGGAATGGCTTCTATGGTTCTTTTGCAGAAATGCAGGATTTGCAATTGAATATGAATAATAGATTAAAAGCATAATTCAAAACAAATAAACAATATTAATTTATCAGCTGTTTTCACAAAGACACATAGCCTAATCAATTTCTTTCACACAACCACATGACTTAAATCACACAGCTGTCCCTTCCCAATTGTTTTATGAAAATCTACCCCTCGTGTGAAATCCCCGAGCATATCCATGACCGTGGACGCACCTATTCGAATAGATTGATTTAACACTCTATAGAGTTTGTACACTTTACCTACACGATACAACTAGTGTTGCAAGCACTAGTCATAACAAAATGTTTCAGAAACTTCATCTCAAGCATTGATACTCCCAATGTGCTTTACCACTAGACTACCCCACACAGGAAGCCAGTATGACACACATCGTTGGACAAGAAAACGGCGAACCGTCCCGCAATGTGACCTACCTGGTAGTCCACACCTCCACCCATGCACACAGCCTAACCTACTGCCTGAGTAATCTATGTCAAGAATTCATAACTTACTAAGTTAGGCCCGTCCCATTAGGCATGTGGTTGTATGAAAGGCTCAGTTCAATGGCGCACAAACTTAAGTCCTTAATTGACTAAGGCAAGACTTTCAATTTCTAACTATGTACACAACTTATTATTCCCATGCACACATCTCCACCATATTACTTAATGTCCACCACTTGCCTCAGTCTAAATCCTTTACCACCTAGTTGGTTAAGTGCAACACATGCATTAACGAGTAATAGCACACAATACACACAGTTTTATCACATAGTTCCATAATCACGTAGTTAGGTTTATATTTGCAACTCACATGAGATGATGACTCGTAGCATAGCTAAGCAATCTAATTGTATCTAACCAACCCACGTTGGTGCTACGATAATATACCAACTAAATAATGAACCAATCTAGGGTGACAAAAGATTATGACATAACAATAGACAAGGTGGATATAACAAATTGGATTAATAACTACACCCAAAAGCATTTAAATAAATACTTAAAGTAAATGCAATAATTTGAATCAAAGTATTTTGAAAATTGGGTTCAATATGATCAAAGATATAACTTTCCTTGGAATAGGTCTAGGTACTGATCTTGCTCTTGAAGCACTCCTTCTTCAAAGTTCCCCGAAGTATCAACGTCTACTCGCAAACGAAACAAATAAACCAAATAAATAAATAACAGAGGCAAAACAACTCCAAAAATTAAAAAAAAATCTCAAATAACTATATCTTGAATTTAGATAAATTTAGAAATTTGAATGAGTTCAATCGGAGTTCGGATGCAAAAGATATGAGCTCTAGAAATTGAAATCACATGAAATAATGAAAATTAGAATTTTATGAATTTACTGAATTATTTCTCTGAAGAAAAAGATAATTATGATGTCATCATTGGTTTATTTGGCTGAAAGAAAATAAAGAAATTGAATTTGATTTGTGGGACCCACTGGCATTGAGATGGTGTATGGTGGAACAAGTTCATGGATGTTTGGTCTCAGGTGGACTTTTGGTTTACCACATGGCAATGACACGGCTATCACATCGCTTGACACATGGGACAGAGGGGTGATATGGCGCTTAGTTGACAGCTGATTCGGTTCAGAGCCAAAGCAAGCAAAGGAGGCGGCAGCCATGGCCAGCGGTTGGAGCTTGCGATGGCGAGAGAGAATGACGGCAATACAGCTCTAGTAAGGTAGCAAAACAGAATCCCTAGATCATGGCGATGCTGAGGGAGGTGGTGGTGCAATATGACTGGTGGCGAGATGTTAGCGGCGGCGAGCTCACGGTCACGGTGTCCTTAGCAAATCAATGGCGCCCGACGATGATAGAGATGAGCATCGGCTTGGAGAAGAGATGAGGAACACCAGGGACACCTCATAATAGCTGGAGGAGGACCGGGGTGGTTGTGCGACGGTGGTGACCAGAGGTGAAGGAGAAGCATGGCAACGGGGTACTCCAGTGACAAATAAACCAAGAGAAGGCAGGGGATTAGATGAGAAGGACATGGAGCACATCTTGGTGTGCACGAAAAACAAAGGAGCTCACCAGAGGGTTAGATCGGAAAAGGTGGCACCGTCGAGTTTTCGGACAAAAACAAAAACGATGTTCTCGAGTTCCTCGGAGGGAGATGGTGGAAGCACAGCGTAGCACACGCTATTGCGGACCCGTCGGCGGTGGAATCACATGCGAAGGTGCTTTGTCGACGACAAATTTTGAGGTTGAAGGGGTTCGGTGGCTAGCGTGTCTTCGGTTGATTGCGGTGCAAGAAGATGAGCTAGGGTCGGCGCCTTAGGGTTTTGGGGAGAGATGGATGATGCGAACAAAAGGACGCGATTGGGGCTCCTTAAATAGGCCGGAATGGAGGAGTCCAAGTGTTGGAAATATGCCCTAGAGGCAATCATAGAGATGATTGTATTTCATTATGTTCACAATATTTGATAATATGTTATCTTGTTCCTTGAATGAATCATTAGTTATGAATATCAACGAGTATGTGACTTGTTGGTGAAGCTCTTTTAACTTATGATGATGTCGTTCTAAATGTATCCCTAGTCGAATGTCACTGGTCGGAACGCTAGTGACTCCACGTGTAACAGCCCAAAATTTTAAACTTGGTTAAAGTTTAAAATCTTATTTGAATCTGTGAATTTACTGAAATTTTAAAAGCTTTTCTTTAAATTATTTAAAGCCAAAATAAATTTAAATCCAAATCTATTATCAATCTTAAGTTGGAATTAATTTATTTAAGTCCAGAATAATACTAGAGTCATCAGTGAATTTTTCCATAATTTTTGGAATTTAATTGCTATTTTCTAAAGCTTAAACAAATTAACCTGATTATTTAAAATCACAAATCAATTTAATTTCTTAAAATCGTTTGGGCCGAAACAATCCCAGCCCAACCCTATTCACTGCCTTGCCGGCCCACCTTGGCCCGCCAGCCCACCCGCACCCCATCTCCCTCATGCCGCCTTCCCCCTCTCTCCACCGTCGGATGCCCATCCGACGGCTCACACGCACCCACGCCGCCCGATGCCGATCCAACCGCCGCCGGGTCATCTTCCCCGCCCTCTTCTTCCTCGCAGGGTAGCCCGTTTCGGTTGCCATTGAAGCCCGAGCGGAAGCTCCGCAGCGGCCGCCCCAACCACCTCCGCTTCCTCCGCTTGAGCGCCGCCGACGACCATAACCACCTCCGCACGCCTCCCACGCCTCTCCCCTCTCTTCAAGCGCATGCGCCACGACGCCGAAACCGCCGCCACGACCCCCACCTCCTCCACACCGCTCTGGAGCCTCCCGACGCCTATAAAAGGACGCCCCGGGTGCGCAGTCCACCACTGAACCCAAAGCCGCCACCCATTGTCAACCTCACTCTCCCAAGCGCCTCAATTTCGAGCTTTGTCGCCGGTGACCGAAGGAGCTCGGATCTTCAATTGCGCCACACGAGCCGCCCACCCGTCGCCGCCCACGCCACCACCGTAAATGTCAGAAAGCCGGGCGCCCACTCGCTTTCTTGGGAGGACCTCGAATCTCTACTTCATCGTCGATCGTGTATTGCCGCCTCTTCCTCACCGCCGGCCGCCTCCGTCCACGACTCGTCGAGTGGGTGAGCGCATTAACATCCCCACGACCTCTTTCTCTTGCCGCCTCATGGGACTCACCGTCGCCGTTTGTTGGCGACCATGGGTCCCGTGTTGCCGCCGCCAAATTTCATGTCGGCGCACACCGCGCGCCACGCAGGTGCCACGTCGCCCATTTCCGCTGACGTGGCGCACGGGTGGCACAAGCCATGCCACCTCACACCCACCCCCTGTGCGCAAACCGCGTAGACTGAGTCCATGTGGACCGTGTCCATGACACGTGGGGCCCACCTGTCGGTTTTTATTTTAAATTCCAGAAACCTCAGGGCTGATGTAATTATTGCGCAATAATTAGATTTCCTTTAGGAAAATAATTCAGAAAATGGATTAAATTGCAGATTTAGGCTTTAAATTTATAAAATTCATATCTTTTGATTCTTAACTCCAAATTAGGTGATTCCAATTTCTAAAATCTTATAAAATTAATATCTAGCTAAATAAAATATAAACATTTGATTTGGAGTAGGTTTAAACTGTCTGTTTGAATTTGAAATAATTTAAACTACACATTTAAGATTTAAACTTGTAAAATTCATATCTTTTGAACCCTAATTTCAAATTGAATGATTCCAATTGCTAAAATCTTAGAAAATTATGTTCCAGCTAAATAAAATAAAATTATTTTATTTGGACTTGGTATAATTTTTCTTTTTGAATTTATTTGAATTTCGATTGATTTGTCGTATTTTCACGTTTAGACTACGACAATTCCGGGGAATTTGATTCTTCCGAAGATTTAGAATTTCAAGACTTCAGTGAAGGCAAGTTACACTTTGATCATGTTGCACCTACTATTTTAAAGTTATTTAATTCAGTTTTTAAATTTATTATTGCACGCATATTTTTAGTCAATTATTTTAATATCCTGTTTAAATGCTTAGTTATTCCAATTGTTATTGTATGGCCAAATTTTTGAATATTGAAATGTCATCCCTTGTCACCATAGATAAATTGTTTGGAAATGCTTAGCAAATTCTTAGACCATGATTTTGATTTTTGGGAGGATTTAGCCAAACCATTACAAATTGTTTAAAATTAAATCTATGGTATTGTTTTACCATAGAGAGTTTGTAAAGGTGGTTTCACTAAAATAAAATTGAAATGGTTTGGACTTGGGCGTAACGGATGAAAGGTGGGTGCAAGTTTATGCACGGGTTTAATCTGGTTAGTATTAAAGCCCAGGGTTTGATTTGAAAGACGCCCAAGTCAATTAAGGACCGGCCTTTGAGTGTTCCTTTGCTATGCCTTACCGTACCACCACACGTCTTGTATGGGCAGGACCTGGCTTATTAATTTGGGACACCTCGTAGATATTCGTGCCATGTTGTATGAGTGGGTGTCGGTTAGACTATTGTCCCACCTGGCGCAAGAGGGGGCCCTGAACCTGCGGATGGTTAGTCCAAAGGGGGCGAAACCTTAGCGGGCATGAGTACTATGAGGTAGATCATTGTAAAGGTCTTGTCACGTGCTCTAGACTGCTTACCTAAGGTAGTGAGCAGTGGCATAGATATATACCGGATAAACTAGAGAATTCGTGTCTTGTGGGTAAAATTGCATAAACTCGCAGAGTAGAAAACTATTGAATAGCGCGTCATGATCATGGACATGCTAGCAAAGCCACTTTGAGTTAGACTTGTTTTGGTTTGGAAATGAATTCAACAGATGTTTTCAGGATGGTTAGTCCTGTGGGAAAAATTGGGCGGTTAGCCATTGTGATTGGAGGATATCCATCACCTTTGTTGGAGGTTATCCACATTATACAATTGTCTTTTAAAATTATGATTTTAGATATTGTATGAAAATGGCCTTGCAATCTATTATGATTATTTAAATTAAAACTGCTGCTTTACGCAAAATAACCCTGCTAATGTCCTTTGTTTACCTTATGCATGCATTACCATTCCATATTGGGTGTAACTTGCGAGCACGGTAGTTGTGCTCATGCTTGCTTTATGCAACAAAATTTCAGGAGAAGACTACTATCAGGACGGTGAGGACACCGACGCCTAGGCTACGCCCCCAGACGATTGCCTGTGGCGGATCGTTCTGGCCTACCACTATTATTCTTACTTCCGCTGTGTTATTTACTCTTTTATTTGGCTTCATGCCCAATTGTATCGAACTCTGATTTACTATTAATGAAATGCGAGATTTGGTTATGTTATCATTTTTGTAACTGTGTACACCGGAAATCCTGGACCGGTGTATGAACACAGAGGGTTTGGGATCTTTCGTTCCCGGGTCCGACAAAAGTGGTATCAGAGCCATGTCGTCTGTAGGACGTGGCCCTAGAATTGTCTTAAGGACTTATTTTCAAAAGCAAAAAAAAAACTATTTTGAGTCTGTCCAGAGTCATCCTCAACCTTTCTCTTTAAAAATGTTTACTAACTTATCCCTCTCTCAAAATTTTAGATGGCTGAAAGACCAGACGCTACTTCCCACGGAGCCTTTACTGGATATTGGGCCGAGATACTTTGGGAAATGATGCAACACCTGGGTTACCGGAAGAGGCCAACTTTCCAAGGATTCAAGTACCAGGTGGAAGAACAACAGCTGTGGAGAGTAGAGGTGCTCATCTACTCCAATCTCGCACCGGACACCGTCTTCCACGTCTTCGACGCTCCGATCCGGCGCGACACCTTTGATGATGGCATGCAGGATGCGGCAAGAGAGGCAGTCCGCCACCTTCGCTACACCTACGATCATCGCCTTCATGGCACCGGGTTTCATTACAACCCGATGCACATTCCAACCCGACTCGACAGTACTTTCAACTCCGCTAGAGACGAAGATTCCCCCGAGCTGACGCACCAGGTGGATCTAGCGAAGGCTTTGGACTACGCCTATGGGAACACTTTGAATGACTTGCTTACCGCTCAGAACAGACTACAGGAGGCAGAGGAGAAGCTGAAGACCGTAACTGCGGAGCTAGCTAGCTACAAGACTAGCGAGGCTAGCCCAAGTGAGACAGATTATACCCCTAGTACCCCATAGTTGTTATCTTCCCTTTAGCTCGATCTTTAGTGGCGAATTATGAGCTACTAATCCTTTGTGGTAGCCATAATCTTGAATAAAATAAATTAATAAAAGAATTTCTTGGAAAAATCTGCTTCTTGTCTTGTGTGCTCTTTGTGTTTTTGGGCTATTAGAATTTACCCCTTAGAACTTCCTATCTGTCTATCTCTCCTAAATCTTTGGAGTTCTAGCAGATGGTGACCACCGTCTGCAAGGGCGAAGTCCGAGGTCGGGCAACGAAAACGCAGACACTGGAGGATCCTGCAAAGAACCACCACCGCCACCAGTTGAAGGACCAAATTGGCGTCAGATGATGGAAAACCAGAATCATCTGATTAACCTCCTAGCTCAGTCCCTCAGCAGCGTGCAAAATGTGCAGGCAACAGCTCGAACTTCACCACCACCTCCACCTACGCAGAGGTTGACCATGGCCGACTTCATGCGCATGCGCCCACCGACATTCTCCAGCAGCACGGAGCCGATGGATGCCAATGATTGGATTCGTGCTATCGGAAAGAAGTTGGATATTGCACAGTGTACCGACCGTGAGAGAGTCCTGTTTGCCTCTCACCAGCTCACCGGTCCCGCATCGGAATGGTGGGATAACTACAATATCTCCCATGCCGATGCGCAGACTATCACTTGGGGGGAGTTTGTGCGGGCTTTCACATGCACATATCCCCGAGGATAATGACCTTAAAGAAGAAAGAGTTCCACGCGCTCCCGACAAGGCAACCGCCTGCAATGGTGAATACTGCACAGTTCAACCAATTTGCTCGCTCGCCCAAACAGATGTGGCTAGTGATGAAGAAAGGCAGAAAGGTTCATGGATGGTTTGAACGATGAGATCTCAGTCCAGCTGGTCTCCAATGACTACACTGACTTCCAGTAGTTAGTGAAAAAAGCTTTCCGCCAGGAGGCCAAACATCTGGAGATGGAGAACCGCAAGCGGAGGAGGGCCGCTCAGAAGTTTAACTCTGGAGGGCAACCTAAGCCTCGCCTTGCTCAGCCTCAGCCGCCCCAATATGTGGTAGATTCGATCTTCACGCCGGAGCCCCAAAGACCCACACAAGCCCTAGTTCTTCCGGCTCGCGGCGAAGGCACCAAAGAAAGGCCAAAGAAGAACCCAACTCCATCGGCGGCAGTGTGACATGCTACCATTAACGAGATCGACATTATGCCAACAAATGCCCGAAGAAGCGGCGATCTGCGGCACCAAAGCCGAAGATGTCGAGTACCAGCCACCAGCGGCACCCCAAAGCCGGCGGTCAAGTTCATGAAGGGACGTGTGAACCACGCATAAAGCAGAGAAGCTCGAGCAAAGACACAGATGTCGCCCTTGGTACGCTTTCTTGTTAATTCGATACTAGCATCAGTTCTGTTTGATTCCGGAGCTTCGCATTCTTTTGTATCCAATAAGTTTGTGGGCAAAAATGGGTTACCTATTTCTCCATTAAATAACCCTATGATAATCCATTCCCGGCTCGAAATGAGAACTAGTTCTCTATGCTCGAATCTTACCCTGGAGATATCCGGAGTTTCCTTCATAGCAGACTTGATAGTTCTACATTCTCAAGGTCTAGATGTAATACTTGGGATGGACTGGTTAGCCAAGAATCAAGGACGGATAGATCGTGCTAATAAGTCTATCACTCTCACTAATGAGGAAGGAGTCACAGCTTGAATTCAAGCCCAAGACACGCACCGAGGGAGTTCCATCTTGACCGACTTGAAGGAGTTAAAGCTCAAGATATACCAAGGTGCAAGAATTCCCGGATGTTTTTCCCGAGGATTTACCCGGCATGCCACCGGACAGGGACATAATGTTCTTAATTGACTTAGTCCTAGGGACCGCTCCAATCTCGACGCGACCCTATAGAATGCCTGCTAATGAATTGGCAGAGATGAAGAAACAAATTGAAGAGTTGCGGAGCAAGGGATATATTCGCCAAGTTCATCACCTTGGGGGCACCATCTTCGTTTGTCAAGAGGAAAGACAACAAGATGAGGATGTGTGTGGATTATAGATCACTCAATGAAGTGACAATCAAGAACAAGTACCCGCTGCCTAGGATTGACGATCTGTTCGATCAACTGAAAGGAGCAAGTGTATTCTCGAAGATTGATTTGAGATCTGGCTACCACCAACTGAAGATCAGACGAGAAGATATTCCGAAGACAGCCTTCACCACCAGATATGGATATGCGAGTTCTGAATGTCTTTCGGTTTGACGAACGCCCCTGCTTATTTCATGAATATGATGAACAAAGTGTTCATGGAATTCTTGGATAAGTTTGTGGTTGTTTTCATCGATGACATCCTCGTCTATTCGAAGAATGAAGAAGAACACGAGAACCACCTCAGATTAATTTTGGGAAAACTCGGGGAGAACTAGCTTTATGCCAAATTCAGCAAGTGCGAATTTTGGCTAAGTCAAGTAGCATTCCTTGGACATATTGTGTCCGCAGGAGGAGTTGCATAGATCCACCAAAGTCGAGCGGTAATGGATTGGAAACAACCCAAGTCATCACAGAGGTGAGAAGTTTCACAGGATTGGTGGGTATTACCGCAGATTCATTGAAGGTTTCTCCAAGATAGCAAGACCAATGACTCAACTCCTGAAGAAGGAGAAGAAATTTGAATGGACAGATGCTTGTGAGGAAAGTTTCCAAGAACTCAAGACTAGATTAGTTTCAAAGACAGTATTATCCTACCGACATCCATAAGGATTTTGTGATTTTCATGACGATCTCGTCAAGGACTCGGTACGTGTAATCGATGCAAGAAGACAAAGTTGTTGCTTATGCATCTCGACAGTTGCGGCCACACGAAGGGAATTATCCAACTCACGACCTTGGGTTAGCAGCGATTGTACATGCATTGAAGATCTGGCGGCATTATCTCATTGGTAACCGCTGTGAGGTTTTCACGGATCATAAGAGTTTGAAGTACATCTTTACCCAGTCTGACCTTAAACTCCGTCAGAGAAGATGGCTGGAGTTAATAAAGGATTATGACCTTGGAATCCATTATCATCCGGGCAAGGCAAATGTGGTTGCAGATGCCTTGAGCAGAAAGGCGTATTGCAATACCATCTTGGTTCAAAAGAATCAGCCAGAGTTGTACGAAGAATTGAAGCATCTGAACTTGGAGATTGTTGATCAAGGATGTGTGAACGCTTTGGAAGTTCAATCAACACTTCAGAGTCAGATCAGAGAAAAGCAGATAGAAGATGAAGACATCAAAGAGATCAAGAAGAATATGAGAAGAGGCAAAGCCCCAGGATTCGCTGAAGATGAGCAAGGAACAGTGTGGTTCGGAAACCACATCTATGTACCAGATCAACAGGACTTAAAGCAATCGATTCTGAGGGAAGCTCATGAGTCGCCTTATTCTATCCATCCTGGCAGTACCAAGATGTACCAAGATCTAAAGGAAAGATATTGGTGGGTCAAGATGAAGCGAGAAATTGCGAGTTTGTCGCCTTGTGGACGTTTGTCGGTGAGTAAAGGCGAACATCAAAGACCCGCTGGTTTGTTGCAACCGTTACCGATTCCCGAGTGGAAGTGGGAAGAAGTTGGTATGGATTTCATCACCGGACTCCCTAGGACCCAATCAGGATGTGATTCCATCTGGGTGATAATTGACCGGTTAACGAAAGTAGCTCATTTCCTCCCCGTCAAGACCACCTACCCAAGCAGCAAGCTGGCAGAGTTATATATGGCCAAGATCGTCTGTCTACACGGAGTACCCAAGAAAATCGTGTCCGACAGAGGTTCACAGTTCACATCTAGATTTTGGCAGAGTCTACATGAAGCTTTGGGAACCAGACTCAATTTCAGCACCGCATATCATCCGCAGACGGATGGCCAGACCGAACGAGTCAACCAGATTCTTGAGGACATGCTTCGAGCCTGCGCCTTGGATTATGGGAAAAGTTGGGACAAGAATTTGCCCTATGCGAAATTCTCGATAACAATAGCTACCAAGCCGCCTGAGATGTCTCCATTTGAAGCTTTGTATGGCGTAAAATGCAGACTCGCTTCTTTGGGATGAAGTAGGAGAGCATCAACTCTTTGGACCGGAGTTGATCAAAGAAGCCGAAAGTAAGGTTAAAGCCATAAGAGAACATTTGAGAGTAGCCCAAACCCGACAGAAGAGTTATGCCGATAACCGTCGGAGAGAGCTGACCTTTGCAGTGGGAGATTTTGTCTATCTCCGGGTTACCCCACTTCGAGGAGTAAGAAGGTTCCGGACCAAGGGAAAGCTCGCACCCAGATTTGTGGGATCTTACAAGATTACAGCAAGAAGAGGCGAAGTTGCATATCAACTTGAGCTACCAGCCTCTTTATCCGCCGTCCACAATGTCTTCCATGTTTCACTGACTAAAGAAGTGCCTTGAGTGCACAAGATCGAGACCCTCTAGAAAGCATTGATCTTCAAGAAGACCTCACATATGTGGAGCAACCGATCAAGATTCGGGCGCCGCAGAGCGTGTCACCCGAGCAAGATCATCCGTTCCTACAAAGTCCAAAGTGGAGTCACCACCCGAAAGTGAAGCTACTTGGGAGCGAGAAGAAGATCTCAAGGCGAGTATCCCTACCTCCTTGTTTGCCGAGTCTCAATCTCGGTCGAGATTCCCTTAAGGGGTAGGTTTGTAATACCCAAAATTTTAAACTTGGTTAAAGTTTAAAATCTTATTTGAATCTGTGAATTTACTGAAATTTTAAAAGCTTTTCTTTAAATTATTTAAAGCCAAAACAAATTTAAATCCAAATCTATTATCAATCTTAAGTTGGAATTAATTTATTTAAGTCCAGAATAATACTAGAGTCATCAGTGAATTTTTCCATAATTTTTGGAATTTAATTGCTATTTTCTAAAGCTTAAACAAATTAACCTGATTATTTAAAATCACAAATCAATTTAATTTCTTAAAATCGTTTGGGCCGAAACAATCCCAGCCCAACCCTATTCACTCCCTTGCCGGCCCACCTTGGCCCGCCAGCCCACCCGCGCCCCATCTCCCTCATCCCGCCTTCCCCCTCTCTCCACCGTCGGATGCCCATCCGACGGCTCACGCACACCACGCCGCCCGATGCCGATCCAACCGCCACGGGTCATCTTCCCGCCCTCTTCTTCCTCATGGAGCAGCCTGCTTTCAGCAGACCATTGAAGCCCGAGCGAAGCTCGCGCAATGCCGCCCCAACCACCTCGCTTGTAACACCCTCAGCCTACAAGGGCTCGAACGCTACTAATCTAACAGATTATCAAAATTAAAATAGAAGACAAAATAAATCCTAAATTTCGGCAAGACCTCCAGACAAAGAAGCTATACCGAGGTTCCAACAACAAAAACATCAAGATAATAATGAATTCAACAGCTTTAAATCCTCACAGAGTATAAACCGATCTCAAGCAACCATATCAAAGAATGAACTAAGTTCACACTCAAGATTTAACCAATCTTAAAGGAGAAGGGTTTTAGTCACAACCAACCCAAGATTATTACAGTTCATCAATATTGAATGATTAAATCAAACTAAAATGAAATCTGAACTTATATAAAGTGTTTGTGAAAGGGTAGTGTGTGTCTATTCCCTCCCCATGGAGCCAACCTCAAGGATCACCTAAAAAAAATAACAACGCAAGAATGAGTCCGAGACTCAGCTAGTACAGAAAGTAATAAAAAATACAAACAACAATCCATGGATAAGCCAACATCATCGGAGAATATGAATGAATTACAGAACAAGTATTTGAATAAATGCAATGAATGAATTGGATGGAAAGAAGGGACTACACACATGCATATACCGGTATTGCTGGTGACACACCCGTCGGTGTTCACCTAAGCCCAAACTTAACAAAGTGCGGGGACCCAAGCCCCGTACGAAGAACGTTTCGTACGGTGTCCCGAACTGCCCACATTGGAATGGTGGGTCTTACGTGCCCATACTGTAATTGATGGGTCTTATACAATGATCCACTCCCGTGGATGAAATATGAAATGTGGATGCTGAATATGACATATGAATATTGAACAATAAGAAACATGCTCACTAATATGGAGGTAACCACATGGATTGAATACGAACATTTAAGAATCAACAAGGTACTTAGAGGTACAGTACCAATAGCAAGCATACCACATGTCATAATCCTAGGAACACTAAGGTACTTGCCTTTAGTGTTTGACGCGTTAGTAGGCAATTGCGGTACTCAAACCTGAAGCTTCACCTCCTAATCAAACAAATAACTGAAATAAGGATACGATTTATACGACAATACTAGATAAAGTTCTACAACACCCCCCCGGCGATTCAAAATTTAACTAGAAACTCTAAACTGAAAATCAACACATTCTGCCCTAAACCACCCCAGGGCAGCAGCACGGTAAATGGCATAACTATTGATCTGGAACTCCAAATGAGGTGAACCCAGTTTCTGTGGACTCTTAACTGACAAATCTACAATACTCTAGTTGACAAGATAATTTAATTCAGCCAATTTAGAACACTAACAGACATATGAATGTTCAGCACAGAAAAACTGTCTACAGAATAAACAGCAGCACTAAAACGACCATAACTTTTAATCTATAGCTCCGAATTGATCAATCTTTATCAATACGGAAAGTTTATCAAATTACCTACAATAACCTAGTTGGGAGAAATCCCAGATTCTGCCAATTACAATTTCATAATTTACGAATTATCACAACAGTTTAATCTCGTGAGGAATCTAGACAGCAGAAACTAAAACGGTGATATCTTTTGACTCGAACGTCGGAATTAGGTGCTCTTGGTGGCCACGGAAAGCTAAGAGTAACACATAACTTTAACTAAGAAATGGGCATCTCGAATTCTGTCACTAAAGACTCGAAATCAACCACGCAACTAACTGGACAGAACGGGACTACAGCAGAAACCATTCGATCCAAACAAATCTGATCCAAATCGCAAATACTAACAAATCAACAACTAAGAATGACAACCGTTACCCTTAAAGATCCCGGGAAGTTGATGAACGACAACCCACGAAGAGGATCTTCTTCTTCTCCTCCTTTCTCTACCCTCCTTCTTCCTCCACGATTGGCCACCAAAGCGAAACGACGACGCCGAAAGATGGCAATGCGGGAGGCAGAGCACTCAGAGTGGCGGCGGAGGTACTGTAGCACGCCGTGCTACAGTAGCTAGGGTTTGGAGGAAAAAGGGCACCTCCCCTTGGGCCTCCTAGGCCAAGGCACGAGGCCAGTTCGAAAAAAAGGCAAAAACTCCTTTTAATCTATTAATCTCTGTTGGATACTTCCTTTGCTAGAATAATTTCGAGGTATTATATTCTACCCCTTAATAGGATTCAGGCCGAATCTACACAATCGATCTACACGAAAGAAAATCTGCGACTTGAAAATTAACAACGAAGAACACGCACCAAGTGAACAAGTCCGAATACTACTCGCGCATGCGAGACTCCGATTCCCAAGTGGCCTTTCTTTCACCTGATTAGACCACGACACCACGACGCAAAACGATGTCCGTCCTAACACTCAACTTTGGTATTTCGGGTACACTCATTAGAAGAGAATCAAGGTAAGACCCTACTCGATGGTCAACGTCTTTAACGAAAACCAAGCTTGGAATTTTCTTGATTGCTCGGTTAGTACCGTAACACCAAACGTTGCGTTCCTTGCGTATAGACCCGAGACGTTCATAGCGATATGCCAACTTCCTAATTTCTGCAACTGTTGAAAAATGAACCAGTGTACTTGGGCCAACTTCCCCTTTGGTACAAAAGCACACCACATGCTCAAAATCGAGCTCTTCATCTAACACGGATCACCTCCTTTAAACAAGAATGCTCAACAGAACTCGTTCTTAAACCACTGTTTTACAAACAAGATCCAATCGAAACTAAAGTGTTCTCATCGCAACCACGCAATGACAACTCTCCACCCAAAGGATCAAATCCAAGATTGACAATTCATCACGAAAACAATTCCACTTTCTAAATAAGCAGTTTATGAATGAACACCACGAAAATCAAAGAAGAAATCACTCGAATGCCCAAACCAAATACTTCTTTTGGTTTGTCCAGATTGGAAAGAATCAAACATGTCAACAAAGCGCCAACTCAAATTGTGGAAGACATCAACAAGAACACAAAACTCAAACGAGAATCAAGAAAACGCTTTACTACCCGAGGAAACATCCTTTTTCTCAGTTTCTCTTTTAGGAATAAAACTTCACTCGAACTTTGGAATTCGAATTTATCGCATACCACATGAGCTCAAACCTCTTAATTAAACATCCTCAAATTATGCTCAAACTGAAATACATTATCCACACCATTGTGGAGAGGCTAGGCTCTATTGATCCCAATCAAACACTCTAGGCAACTCATTCTACCGATTTAAATTAATTTGATAGAAGGCACCCAAATCACCGCAAAATAGATCTCACGCAATCACATTACCTCCGACTTTCAAGAATAACATCTCGTAATCCTTAGTACGCCCGCTCATGAACTACATCGGAAGGGTTCTATCAACAATCATTCCGCCGCCGTAATGCTCCAGCTTTCTATCTCCTCTACACACAAACTTTGGGCGACCCAAAGATTAGCATAAAATGCACACCCAAAATTAACCTCCAAGACCACTACAACGAAGTTCTCTTATAACAGAGTAGTGAAATCATCGGATTATATCTCAAACATCCCAACTGTAACACCCACAAATCTAACATACTCTCTCATTGACATCATCAGAATCACCCACACATTATCGCAATACTTTCCAATTCGTTATTTAATAAAATTTCTCAAGGTTTCCATACCTTCGATAATCCCCAACCTTTCAACATGAACTCAAGTTCGGAATTTCACTATACCTTAAGTTCTACTCAATTAAGTAACACTATTCAGATTTACTTGAAGCCCAACATTCCATGTGAATCAAATTTTCTCCAAGAGGTACAGATCAAAGCCAATTCATCTTCTACTACTCCTCCAATAGCTTGGTAGAAAAAAAAATCTCACCACTACCATTACTTAACGACCACAAATCAGTTGCCAGAATACGCTTTGTAAAACTTCGCAACACAAAACTGTTGATCCTTTCTCAAAAGAAAAAGGCGAACAAGGGCTAGTTTCCTCACACAGGAAAACGCTGCTCCTCCTAGCGAGCACGAAACCAAAAGAAACATTTTGATAATGGTGATCTTGGAAAACGAAAGTTGTGTTCACAGCTTGAGGGCACACATCCTAAAAAGGGAATAGCAAATAACACCAATAAGGAAAAGACATTGCGATTGAAACTCGACATCTCTTGAGCGGAAAGAGCGTAAAGTTTAGGAACGATTCAAATAACCACAAGAACCAATTAAGAACCAATACAATTCTTCAACACGCCAAAATTGTTCTAATAGTTCAACTACACATGAAACATGAGACCCAAATGATCTTAGCCACCAAACTCAAACATTTTCATTTACGGGATTTCACGAAAAGTAAGTAGATTAATCTCCTCTTACAGGAACCAACATAATTTTTTTTTGATTGCAACCTCACGTTGCCAATTTAGACCAAAGAGCCTTTAAGATTAAATCACACGAATCTCTTAAGAAACAACAGACTTTAAGATTAAACCACCGCGTCGTCGCAAAGCCAGGGAGCCCACTCGCTTCTCCGGTGGACCCCGGAATCTCTACTTCATCGTCGACCGTACTTCCCCGCCGCCTCTTCCTCACCGCCGACCGCCTCCGTCCACGACTCGTCGAGTGGGTGAGCGCATTAACATCCCCGCGACCTCCTCTTTCTCTTGCCGCCCTCGCCGGACTCCGCCGGGCCGCCGTTTGCCGGCGACCATGGGGTCCCGTGCCGTCGCCGTCGCCGCCTGCCCATGTCAGTGCCACCTCGCGCCACACAGGCGCCACATCGCCCATTTCCGCTAACGTGGCGCACGGGTGGCACAAGCCATGCCACCTCACACCCACCCCCTGTGCGCAAACCGCGTAGACTGAGTCCATGTGGACCGTGTCCATGACACGTGGGGCCCACCTGTCGGTTTTTATTTTAAATTCCGGAAACCTCAGGGCTGATGTAATTATTGCGCAATAATTAGATTTCCTTTAGGAAAATAATTCAGAAAATGGATTAAATTGCAGATTTAGGCTTTAAATTTATAAAATTCATATCTTTTGATTCTTAACTCCAAATTAGGTGATTCCAATTTCTAAAATCTTATAAAATTAATATCTAGCTAAATAAAATATAAACATTTGATTTGGAGTAGGTTTAAACTGTCTGTTTGAATTTGAAATAATTTAAACTACACATTTAAGATTTAAACTTGTAAAATTCATATCTTTTGAACCCTAATTTCATATTGAATGATTCCAATTGCTAAAATCTTAGAAAATTATGTTCCAGCTAAATAAAATAAAATAATTTTATTTGGAATTGGTATAATTTGTATTTTTGAATTTATTTGAATTTCGATTGATTTGTCGTATTTTCACGTTTAGACTACGACGATTCTGGGGAATTTGATTCTTCCGAAGATTTAGAATTTCAAGACTTCAGTGAAGGCAAGTTACACTTTGATCATGTTGCACCTACTATTTTAAAGTTATTTAATTCAGTTTTTAAATTTATTATTGCACGCATATTTTTAGTTAATTATTTTAATATCCTGTTTAAATGCTTAGTTATTCCAATTGTTATTTTATGGCCAAATTTTTGAATATTGAAATGTCATCCCTTGTCACCATAGATAAATTGTTTGGAAATGCTTAGCAAATTCTTAGACCATGATTTTGATTTTTGGGAGGATTTAGCCAAACCATTACAAATTGTTTAAAATTAAATCTATGGTATTGTTTTACCATAGAGAGTTTGTAAAGGTGGTTTCACTAAAATAAAATTGAAATGGTTTGGACTTGGGCGTAACGGATGAAAGGTGGGCGCAAGTTTATGCACGGGTTTAATCTGGTTAGGATTAAAGCCTAGGGTTTGATTTGAAAGACGCCCAAGTCAATTAAGGACCGGCCTTTGAGCGTTCCTTTGCTATGCCTTACCGTACCACCACACGTCCTGTATGGGCAGGACCTGGCTTATTAATTTGGGACACCTCGTAGATATTTGTGCCATGTTGTATGAGTGGGTGTCGGTTAGACTATTGTCCCACCTTTGGCGCAAGAGGGGCCCCGAACTCATGGATGGTTAGTCCAAAGGGGGCGAAACCTTAGCGGGCATGAGTGCTGTGAGGTAGATCATTGTAAAGGCCTTGTCACGTGCTCTAGACTGCTTACCTAAGGTAGTGAGCAGTGGCATAGATATATGCCGGATAAACTAGAGAATTCGTGTCTTGTGGGTAAGCCGCATAAACTCGCAGAGTAGAAAACTATTCAATAGCAGCGTCATGATCATGGACATGCTAGCAAAGCCACTTTGAGTTAGACTTGTTTTGGTTTGGAAATGAATTCAACAGATGTTTTCAGGATGGTTAGAGAACATGATGTTGGATAAGACCCACATTGAGACACTATTGAGATTGTTATGAATCTATGTGTCATTAGTTGGTCTCAAGCAATGATGATGTATAATCCTTAGACCGAGATCAAGATGGTTTCCTACATGTGTAAGAGCACTCTTAGGGGTTGCCAAACGGTACAATCAGAATCGGGTAGTTATAAAGGTAGCTTTGGGTATGCTCAAACATGGAGAGGAATGTGACTGGTGGGATATGGGATTTGCCCTCCTAACATAACAGAGAGATGTCTCTGCCCCTCGTTGTGATCGGATAAAGAAAGTGCATGGCCATGTCACTAGTAGTCAAGTGTTCGACCACGTAAAGTTATCTCGACACTCGATCGAGAAAGTATTGAATACCCATGGATGACACAACATCTCACCCGAGTTCAACCAGATATCGTGAGGCAAAGGAGAATACATGAGAAGGTCACTTAGTTCGACCAGACTACCGATCGGTCGTATGGAGATACAAGCAAGTCGTGATCGGTCGAACGTAATCACAGAGTGGTCGAAACCAAGTCGTAAGGAGTTACGAGTTGGTCGTGATCAAATACTGAACTGATCAGATAGAGATAGGACCTGGTCATAAGTGATGAGGACCTGGTCGATATCATATTGCATTAAGGTTCGTCCGATATAATTTGTGTGTTTTCGAATCGATATGTTCGCTAGGAGCCGCTTCGACTCGTGATCGGAAACGGTTTCCAATCACAACCGAACTACACATGAACCTCTGGTCACACACTTAACGGGTTGGAACAAACCAAGACGAATACGATTAGAACGCGTCCTGATAGGATCCGTCCACGAGCACTATATAAGGAGGTGCATGAGGCTATTGGGAGAGAGTGTGAAACACCACCGAAACCCTAGCCGCCATCTCCTTGAGAGCTCCACCGCGCGACTTGGTGCCGCACACCGACGCTCGGTTGTTCCTTCCTGGGCGTGTGGATACCGTGAGAGGCGCTACTACGATTGTTGCGCTTGAGGACGATCCGCGATCTTCACAAGGAACCGCAGACGTTGTTGGAGGAGACGATCGGCTCGTGAGGACATTGGACGATCGACTACGACCACTACATCGACGCGCTCTTCGTTGGACCTGGCTACTCCAACCCTTCTTCCGCTGTTCTGCACGTCTGGTGGTAACGATCTATGATCATCTACTTGCTTGGCATCCTGGTTCGCGTGGTAGAAATTTTTGTTTGTAGCTATCGTAGCCTACCCCGTGTCCCAACATAGTCGAATATGGGATTTGCCCCTCCTAACATAACAGGAGAGATATCTCTGGGCCCCTCGAAGTGGTCGGATAAAGAAAGTGCATGGCCATGCCACTGGTGGTCGAAGAGTTCGACCACATAAGGTTATCCGATACTCGATCGAGAAAGTATTGAACAGTCCATGGATGAAACAACATCTCACCTGGAGTTCAACCAGATATCATGAGGCAAAGGGAGAATACATGAGTAGGTTGCTTAGTTCGACCAGTTACGGACTGGTCGTATGGAGATACGAGCTGGTCGTAGACTGGTTGAACGTAATCACAGAGTGGTCGTAACCTGGTCGTAATGAGTTACGAACTGATCATGACCACATGCGAACAGGTTGTATAGAGATAGGACCTAGTCGTAAGTGATGAGGACCTGGTCGTAGATCATATTGCATTAAGGTTCGTCTGATATAATTTGTGTGTATTCGGGAATCGTTATGTCCTGCTAGGAACCGCTACGACTCGTGGTCGGAAAGGGTTTCTGAGTCACAACCGAACTACGCATGAACCTAACGGGTCACACACTTAACAGGTTGGAACAAACCAGTACGGATACGATTCATAAAGCGTGTTCAGATAGGATCCGTCATGGGCACTATATAAGGAGATGCATGAGGCTGTTGGGCGTTAGACGAGTTGACATGAGTTGCTCTCCTGAAACCCTAGCCGCCATCTTCTTGAGAGCCTTGCCGTGCGACTTGGTGCTAGCATACCGGCGTACGGTTGTTCCTTCCCTGGACGTGTGGATACCATAGAGGCGCTTCTACGTTGTTGTGCTTGAGGACGATCCGCGATCTTCGCAAGAAACTGTAGAGGTGCTGGAGGCAATGATCGACTCGCGAGGACACTGGACGATCGACTACGACCAGTACATCGATGCGCTCTTCGTTGGACCAGGCTACTCCAACGCTTCTTCCGCTGCTCTGCGCGTCTAGTGGTAACGATCTGTGATCATCTTCTTGCTTGGCTTCCTGGTTTACATGGTAGAAATTTTGAATTGTTGCTATCGTAGCCTACCTGTATCCCTTCACCAAGGGGAGGCCGACTCGGCTGCGTCACGAGAAGAACTCGACTCTAGAGTCTAGGGGAAGAAGACAATGAGGTGGCAAAGGCTGGGGGCCACGCGGCAGTGGAACAAGGAAAAGGAAAGGGGAGCTGCCGCTTGGTTCACGCGTGCTCAAGGAAAAGAAAAGGCCATCTCGGCTGGGCCTTGTGCATGAAGGGAATTAGGAGGTGGCTGGCTTTGCACGTGGAAAGAAAGAGTGGGAGCGGCTAGCTGTGGCTTGGGCTGGCGCATGGCTCGGCCGAAAAATGAATGGGCCAAACTAAACAAAGGGCTGGCTTGGGCCGGAAGAAAAGAAGGAAAGCGACCGGGCCGAATGAGAAGACATGGGCCAAAAGAAAGGGAGCGGGAGTGGGCCAAAGGAAGAAATTCAGCGCACGGACAGATCTGAGATTTGAACTAGTTTTTCTTTTTAGAAAATAGCAGAAATCCAATTAACAAATAGAAAATAGTAAATGCACTCGAAGAAATTCTAGAAAAATCTAGAAAACATATCCAAGCACATAAATCCAAATAAAATAATTTTTAATTATAGTTGATGTTGAGATTATTCATATTAAATATTTTTAATTTAGGAAATTCTCAATTAAGCTTTATTAATTCAAATAAAATTGGTGAAATTTTTCAGAGACCTAAACTACTCAAAGATTTTTGAAAAGACAAATTTTGGGACATTACAAACATCCCCCTTAAAGGAATCTCGTCCCCGAGATTCAGGTTGGCTATGGAATAGGTCAAAGAACTCAACCTTCAGGTTCACTTCTTGCTTTCAAACTTCTTTGACTCTGATGGAATTGCTCTTTTGAATGCCCATGAAACCAACGACTTGCTTCTTGCTAAACTTCTCGCTTCAACGAAAACTTAACAAACTGACTCTTGGCAGGAAAGGCATCTTGAAACTTGATTGCTTCTGGCGGGCTGCTTGATTGGTGCTCGAAAACACTTATGGAGTTGAGGAAATTCTACTACTGACTGGCATGTCGGGTTGACAAACTAACTCTTCTTTCGAGCTTCGGAATCTGAACTGACTGACACACCTCTGTCACCTCTGTCGTACAATCCTTAACACAGATCTTCAATAGGTATTATGAAGATAGACTTGACTGTGAGAGTGATAATCTGCATAATCTGTGTAGCTTTTTTGCTTGAACCAAGCTACTTACAATCCCTTTAGGATTAAAGACTCTTGGTCTTTTGCTTCATGATTGATGCAAAATCCACATACCTTGCGATCTGATCTACTCCTAGCTGAGCGATGACTTACATGATCAACCATTGCGAACTTCAGATGGTGACAATTGCGAACTGGCTAACCTCTGGTGCTGTAGGGGAACTCTGCATAGAACACTTACTTGTTCGACCTGGTACTATGAGTTAAGGTACAACTCATTTTTTTGTCTACTGGTTTGGGGCGATACACAGTACTGAACTGAAACGAGCATCCAAGGCTTCATACACACTCTATCGCTAATACGAGGAAAACTGGGATCCTTGGTCTGACGCTAACTTGTCTGACATACCAACCACATGGTAACACTTTCTATGATCTTTCGCTTTACTTTGGATCATCACAATTCAACTTTGAGATCTTTGTACACATTGGTACTTTCAGAGAAAATAGAATGCTTGCAGTCAAATGTTGGTTTGAGCATCAACTACTTGAGTTTCTTCTGATCAGGCACACAAATATGCTCATCGATTCGTGGATCATTTTGTTCGCCTTCAGTGGGTTCTCATGCTTTCCCTTGCTTCATGTGAGGATTGATTTCCTTGACATAACTGTCTGGTCAAGCCTGATTTTCTAGCATCGGTTTGAACTCTGGGGTTCAACAAACATCCTTCTGTACTGACTCAAGACTCACTTTTGAATTTCACAGGTAACCTTAGCTGACTAATCAACAGATTCTTACGGTAGCTCTTACGATTCGAAACATCTGCCACTATACTAATCTGTCCCAAGGGAATGGATTTCCACTTCATGGTTCCCAATCCAATAAAACCATTCTTTGTTGCTCCATGGTAGCAACTTCGAATTATGACTAGGATAATTCACTGCTTGAAACTTTAGTTGTTAGGAAGTGCTGGCGAAACTTCTTAACACATAAATTCTTGGATATTCCGTGATAAAAGCTATCAAGGTTCCTTTTGGTATCTGGCAGTATGAACACTGGAGTTGTGATCAATCTCTTCTGAAATTCTCACTAACTCATTTCACTTCTAGCGATCTGGGCGAACTTGTTCTTTTATAATGATGAGGGTCTTGGCTATCTTGAAACGACTATCTCACTTATCTTTAACTAACACTATCTTGTTCACAGATGATCCTAGGGAAAACTAAAATTCTTACTCAAAACTCAAACAAGCTGATTCTGAGGTCTTGAATATTAGCTCTTGGATAAACTTAAATTCTCGCACATCTTGTGCTAACAATTCATCATAACAGCTCACATTGGTGCTTGCCAAACTGACAAACTTGATTTGACATTGCCTTTATCTGAGAGAATTTCTTGGATCCGCCCCATCATGTTTGCCAACTAATTGGCAACTTTTGCCATAGTTTATCTCTGACGTAATTTCTTCTGAAATTGGCTGATCCTGGGTACCAAGTCAAAGACAAACT
This sequence comes from Phyllostachys edulis, assembly GCA_036346405.1. Lineage (NCBI taxonomy): Eukaryota > Viridiplantae > Streptophyta > Magnoliopsida > Poales > Poaceae > Phyllostachys > Phyllostachys edulis. Next base: position 35,215,528 of record CM070556.1, read on the forward strand.
TGACTTCTAATACAGTTGCATGCTGTATAGATCATTTGCAATGATAATTGCATACTCTCTTGCGGATATGAACATTATCCAATGGTTAGATTCTTCAACCATTTACGATTATCTCATTGCAACACAAAATGATGAATTCGAATTCAACATCACATTCCATGGTTACAACTCTATGGCCTTCAAACAAGATGACTCAAAGCTCGATTACTCGACTTGCAATGGCACATGCTTAGAGAAATATTCAATACTTTAATGTTCAACAATCCTTTTTCTTCATAACTTGCATGCAAAGATGTCTACTTTTCTGCTCTCAAAGAAAAGAAAAGATTACAACTATTTTCTAACTTTATTGCTATGAACGGAGGCATGACATTGCATAATCTGGTCAAACTAGGATTTCTTGGTAACATCATTGCACAAATGTCTCTTCTTTGATTGCTTCGTTGGACACACGGATCTTGCTGCGTTACCACCTACTATGGGTGTTGTAATCTTGACTGAAATGGCCTCTAGCATTCTTGCGTCTGGAGTGAGTGACTGGTTCCACTTAGGACACTGGCTGACGTAGTGACCTTCTTCGCGACAATTTTAACAAACATGTGGCGGACATTGTGACTTGCCTGGCAACACTGTGGCAGAATGACTATCAGTTTTAAAGGTTGAACCTTGTCGCTTTACAGGGCATCTCTTAACATAGTGGCCTTGCTTACCACACTCGAAACACTCTACTAGTGATATTGACTTGCCTTTCTTTTGAGGCTGGTTGCCAAGGTCAATATTCTGCTTTTGTGATTCTTTATCTAACAAATCTTGTACTGACAACTGTTTGTCTTCTTTTGCTAGTACTTTGACAGTGGCTCGAATGTTTTCTCGCTGACATTGTGTTGCAGAAGTCAACACTGAATACATGGGGCACTGACTCAGACAATGATCAACGCCTCCACATAAGAAACATGTGACCTTGCTCATTGGACATTCTCTAACAGAATGGTTTCCTTCGCAACTGGAACAATTGATATTGTTCTCATCGGCACTATGGCCTATTTCTCCACAACGGATACATGCACAATCTTCTAACTTATCTAGTTGGCAGCACTTCAAATGACAATGGCTAGATTTAGTGTAGGATGTTGGAATATCAGGTTTCTCTTGATCACTCTTGCTTGATGTCGCATGCTGTTGATGAAAAGCAGTGGTGAACTCTAACCAGGTGATAGTCTCCTTGTCCTGCTGGGTGGCGTGAAATTTTTCCCACCAATCTAATGCAACTCCTTCTAATTGATGAGCAACATAGAAAACTTTCTCGTTATCGTTGCATTGCACAACAGTTAACTTTTCTTCTATGGTACGAATCCAGGATTTTGCATCCTTGAGTGCGGTTGATCCTTCAAAGATGGCCGACTTGGTCATCTTGAATTTTGCAAACTTGGTCTGAGGGCGTGTCGTTGGGATGGCCACGAGTTTTGCATCATTGCAAAAGTTACTACTGTTCGACAGTTGCATCGTTGTTGGCATGGGCTGATTTTGTGTGGTAGGGAACTGGCTCGGGTTCTGATGTGCCACTACTGGTACTGGAGATAGTTGTTGGTTATCGTTTGTTCTGGTACTGACACTGGTGACGGTACGACGGCATGCTTGATTATTTTGTTTCATCAAATTGACTAAAGTAGTGGTGGTCTGATTCTACTGTGTCATTATGTTGTTCATGTTCTGCATCATTGCGTTCATGAATTGTGTTTGAGCTACCAAGAATTGTCTCATGACTGGATCTCGCTACTCTGATCGACAAGCATTCCTTTGGGATTGACGGGATCTCGAGTAGCATGCATCGTCTCAAGATTACTAATAAGGTTGGCTCCACTAGGGCTAGCTCTTCAGCTGCTGGTTGACCAAGGCTAGTAGATGAGAGGGAAAAGCATAAGGTAAGGGAAGACAATCTACTGGGGGAGTAGAAAAATTGACAAATAGAAAATAGTAAATGCACCCAGAAAAATTCTAGAAAACAAATCAAAACACATAAAATCCAAATAAAGTAATTTTGATAATAGTTGATGTTGAGATTATTCATATTAAATATTTTTAATTTAGGAAATCCCCAATTGAGCTTTATTAATTCAAATAAAATTGGTGAAATTTTCCACAGACCTAAACTACTCAAAAGATTTTTGAAAAGCTAAATTTTGGAACATTACAATCACTCCTGTACACACTCAGTGTAACAACCCAAACTTAGGTTTGTATTTCAAATGCATAAAAGTTTAATTTTTTTTAAAACTTTTGATGAATCTCATGAGTTTGCACTTGATTTTCTAGAGTTTGCTTTGAAATTTCAAACTTTTGACTTGAATTCAAGTTTCTATTTGATTCTAGAATAATGTTTATATAAAAGTTCCTAAAAATAATTTTGTAAAATACTAGATTATTTATCATGGATTAATATAATTTTTCAGAAATTTTTAGAAGTCTATTTGAGTTCACCAAAATACAAACCAAATCTTTAGTGTAGATTTGAAAAGGAAATTAATTTAGCTAAATAAAGCATGAACAGTGCCTAAAATAAAATTTTCTAAGTCCTATTTGAATCTGAGAACACTCACAAAAATTTTCTGCATTTTTAGAATTTAATTGCTATTTTAAACCGCTAGGTCAAACTAGTTGTTTTTCGGTCAATTTGAAAACCAAAACCAAATCCTTAACCCGTTCGGATCGTCCGACTTGACTTGGCTCAGTCGCACCATCTCGCTCGGAGCCGAGTCAGACTCTGACTCGAGCCACTCAGCCGTGCCATGTCTTTCCCGTTGCTGGCCAGTAGGGCCCACTGGTCAGTTTCGTCTTCTTCCTCGCCGCCTAAGCCGAGCGGCGCTGGCTTCGTGCATGGGCGCCACGACACCCTTGATCGCTACCTCCTGCTTCCTCAACCGCCCTCGAAGGGTAGCCTAGACTTTATATACTCCCCAAGCATATCCTCTTTCTTTCTCTCGTTCTTTCTTGCCTTCTTCGCTCATTTCTTTACTCCTGCCGAGGAAGAAACCGAGGAGCTAGAGCTCACTCCGGTGTCGTTCGAGCACCCGTGACCCCACTGTTGAGTTTGACGTTCAACGCCGCGCCCGTTTTTGCCAACCGCGGCCCTTGGAGAGCATTGAGTCGTTGGGGGACAACTCCTTTGTCCTCGTCTCCGATGGTTACAGCCCCGTAAGCTTGCCGACATTTCGGTGGGTTATCCTCAGCATTGACTTGTCCATTGTGTTCACATCATTACGCTGAGTTTTCTCACGTGTCTGATTGGATTTTTGTGCAACGTCGAGCGAGTGCAGCCCCCTTCTTCTCCGAATATGATCAAGCACCGCCGCCCTGATTTCGAGCACCACCATCATCCTCTGGCGTCATCATTGTGTGCGCCGCACTCCTGGTGTCAAGGTGATTTCAGTGCGCTCCTTCCCGAGGCTCCTCGACCTCCGAGGTGTCTTCTCCACGGGAGCAGCCCTTTCGCCTCCGCCTCCGACCATCGCGAGCTCGCCGCCAGCCACCTTAGGACTCCGCGTCACCGTCAATGAGTTTGTGAGGATCTTGTGCACCCATGCGTGTTGGTCTCGAGCCTGGAGCGTCATCCCTTCGCAGAATCCCTTTTCTCGCCACCACGCTCGTGCTCGGTAAACCTCCGACGAGCCGCCGGTAGGTTTAGGGTTCACCAAAATCATAACACTTAATCATTTTATTAAGTGTTTGTATGACGAGTAGGTCCCACCAAGTTTAAGCATGTTTGTTTCTATTCCAGAAAATATTGGAGTTAAATTAATGTCTAAAGGAAATTGTTTTTACACTATAAAATGGTTTAAACTTCAAATTTTCATAAGTATTTCATCTTAACTTCAAATTGAGTGAAATTAATTTTGTTAATTCTCATTTTTCATGTACTTTGACCTAGCATAAGTTTGATTTATGATTCTATTTCAGAGAATTTTGGTAATTAATTTGTTTGTACGCTTATGTATTTAACTTGTCAAATTCTTAGAAAATCCAAATAAATTCCTTTTGTATTAAAACTTTCACCTAAATTCTTTAAAAATCATACTCTACCTACTGTGTATGCATGTTAAATGAAATTTAATTTTTGGTCATTTTCATTGTTATTCGTTCTTTTGCTCGATCGATAGATTTGGACGATTCTGGTACTTACGAGAGTGATCCGCAGCAGTAAGAAGACTATCTCCAGCAAGACAAGCAGTTCCTCCTTTGATGCACGTTGATCCTATTATGTTCGCATGCTAATATTTTAATTTCAACTGTATGTATGCATGCTATGTTGATGAGTAACTTCTCAGTTCGCGATAGTTAACCTGAATAGATATATGAACAGTAGGTAAACATCCATCCTTTACCACTAAGCCTAGGTTATTTGTAACACCCCAGCCCAACCTGAGCCTGGAATGTTACTAAAATAACAAGGTAACAATTTAAATTCTAAGATATTACACTAAATTTCGGCAGAACCTCATTTGTATAGTTAACCATACACGAGGTTCCAACAATTATCAATACATAATCAATTATTTCAAACATCCAACTTAAATCATAACCATAGAAATTTCCATGCAACGCTAGTCAATTCTATTACAAAGCAACAGGTGCATAAAGGCATAACCAATAAGAATCATCTTAGCAGTTTGCCCAATTATAAAATCATTATTTCAAAATTTATCATTCATGAGGTTGCTCGTGGTAGAGTGCATCAATTCTTAATACTAGCCCTTTCCATGCATGACGTCCGTGTTTCAGGTACCTAAAAGATAAACAAACAACAAGTGTGAGTCCATGACTCAGCAAAGTACAAATAAGTCAGTATCCCAACATTCATCTTTAACACTATGGGAGCCCCCGGGTTACTTCCGTAAGACCGAGACCTGCCCGGCCTTAAGGAGATAACTCTGGGCTTCCAACTTAATGGATTCTAAATTAACTACATCTAAATGAGAGTTCTTTGTTGAAACTAGAGCCCCGGTGATCATGCATACCGTTCCTCTGCAAGTACTGCATGATTATTGGTTCTCCAAACAATCAAAGACCACACTTAGTGAGTTTAAATGGAATCCATGAACAGCGAGCATGAGGTCATGTTGGCTCCCAAGATCAGCGACCAACAAGCCCCAAACTCACATGTAGCATTGATCACATCAATACAACATTCATAGTTCAAAAGACATACAACATAATAGTTCAAGTCTACAACTATTACAAGTGGCCGACCGGCCAAATTCAATTAAGATCGTAACATAACAGCGGAAGCAATATAAATAAACCAAAGTCCAGCATGGTATGCCACATAACCCATCGGCAACTGACTGTGAGTTAAATAATAGCTCTACTCGTCAGTGTCGCCTATGTCGACACCAACGAGCTCAAAGTCTTCCTCACCTGAAATTGCAGCAACCGGATTGAGTACAAAGTTATACTCGCAAGTCTTACACAAATAAAATTTAGTTATGCGTAGAGGATATTCAAAGGATGGCATTAGTGGCTTTAGTTTTGCGAAAAACACAACAATTTAACATCCTACACATAATAGTTTTCATTTGCCATTTTTGAAATCAGATTTGAAGTAGAAGTAAAGCATATGAATAAGTGATAAATTGAATAACAAATGAAGCAAACAAACTGCAAAGTGGCTGCCCACTTTGATACAACAAAAAGCATGAACATCCCATTCATGCCGGATGCCAACAATATCCACAATTTAAATACCAAGTCTAACAATAGTAACTCCCGAACTTAAGTAGTTGTCCATAATCGTGGAAACGGCTATTCAAATAGTTTAACTCTGCAGAGGTGTACTACCTTACCCATACGACTCGATTAGCCCGTAAGCCTCCAGATGCTTCCGAAAATAGCACACTTCCTTAGGTATGTTGGCCGGGGAGAATCGAGATATGATCGTTTTCAGCAAGAAAACCCTATTGAGCTAAGTTCCCCTGGTGAGATGGTTCCTTGCCTAGTACAAGCATCTGATAGCACTTGCTAGGGGGCTCACAAGTTGTATTGAAAATACCGATGCAATGTACATAAAGAAAAATGGTGCGTCTCTTGCACTCTATAGAAAATTACATCGGCTCCTAAGGAACATAGGATTTCACAGTCTCTATGTCCTTACACCACCATGGGACTCAACACAATAAAACCTTCCCCCTACTTAACCGTACAGTACCCATATCCCACGTGTGGTAGCACGAGTATACTTGAATCAATGACGTTACCAAAGTTCGGTCCTTAATGGTCCGGAGAAGACATCCATATACCCAAAACTCGTGCACAAAGGCACCATCACTAGCAAGCACTTGTCTAGACCCCAAAACTCATTTGAAATGACAAAATTTAACTCATAAAACAGATACGAAGATCTGGAATAAAAAAAGAATATAAGAGAGTGTATGTTTCCCAAAATTGTTGGGTTAACCCTAACAATCAACTACCGTTCTAGACTTGCATGGCTAAGCAAACTCGAACACCATAATTCACACATCCTAACTTAAGCATGTGGTACTGGAACAATTCAAGGATAACCTCATGATTTAGGATATAGCTAACTACACATCACAAAAATAGCGACATAACAAAATAAGCATGCAAGCAATTATCATTGCACTAACCTAACAAAACTGGGATCAAATATGATGCAAAAGAAAGTTCAAATGATGCTTGCCTTGCCAGAAGTTCAGTTGTTCACTATTAGAAGCGTACGAGTCAATATCAATTTCTCTGGAATATAGAGAAATAACGATATTGATAAACACCAAGAAATACCTCAAAAATAAAAATACTTAAAAATGCATGATTTTTCTACAGTGGCTAGTGTAAGATTTTAGATGAATTAAGGTGAAAGAATTATTCCATTTGGAGTTAGTGTGTGAAAGTTATAGCAATTTGCATTTCATATTTCAATAAGCCTTAGTTCATGTAATTTAATTATTTAGCCAAAATTTGTAGAGCAGTGGGGGATACAAGGATTATACAGATAAATAGTGAATATTATTACAAGTCCAAATTATCTGGGTTAATCCTATTTGGTGTTTTTATGAATTAGTTATGCATTTTTAAAGTTATCAGCCTTTTTCTATTGTACAAATAATAGTTTTAAGGATCATTCTCCAAAATAATAATTTTTACTACAGAGACTTGTTTGAAACCAATTTTGTCATAAAGTTCATTAGAAATGAAAATTATCAAAACTGGTTTCAACCATTTTGGAGTTGAGAAGAATTAGTTATGGATTTATGAAGTGATTCATATTTCTTAGTGTGTGAAAAAATACATTTCGAATTTTATAAGGTATTTGTTCCTTTTTTTACTGAGGTCTACGCTAGCCGTATTCACTGACAGAGGGGGCCCGGCACAACACCGTTTCTTACATTGTTTACCGAATCAAACGTGCGCTGACAAGTGGGCCTGTCACGTCAGCGATTCACTACGGTGCGTGCGCGTGAGTGACGTTCGGACCATGTTTGTGGGCCGTTAGATTAAGATCCAACGGTCCATAATCGTGGTGTGTCGGACGGTCCGAACAGCCCAATTGATCCGACTCATTCATTTCGCATCGGACGGTCCATATTCGTGGCGCGTTTGGACGATCCAAACGGCCCACATAATCTGGATGGTCGCTTTTCAATTGGACGGTCCAAAATGGTCCTAGCTGTGTTTGGGCTGGCCACATGAAAAAGGGCACGGGGGCTTAAGTGGCTTGGGTCCACAAGTCATACACGGGCGGCTAAACAAACACACAACTAAACGCGTTTTTTGACCAAGATTTCGTCATTAATTACAAATCATTGAACTTAGCCCTAAAGGCACTGCTACAGTACTGGTTGGAACGTCCGACAACACGAGTTCAGTGTTGACTGGAGCCTCACTGGCATTCCCGACCATGGTGCGCGATCTGAGGACATGAATGGAATCACCATAGCCACGCGCACCTAAAGGTGGTAGTTGGAGTGGTTGAGATGACCTGAGTCGGCGGCTAGCCGACGGAGAGCGGCGGTGAACTAAACGGCTAATGTGCATGCAACTTTTCGAAGGTGTATTGATTCAAGAAATGCATGTAAGACCTACTAGGGGTTCAAGTGAAGCTTTACCAGAGGGATAGGGAACCGAGGAAGCTCAGGAATGAGATGTCCACGACAATGGCGGTGGCGGCGGTGCGGCTCACGAGGAGAAGACACTAGGTGCAAAACGAAAGACAAAGAGGGTGCCGAAACGATTAAGTAAGCTAAAACGACGGTGCCATTGCAAGGAATCGGCAAGAGGCTTACCCAAATGACAATGGAGGATGAATAGGGTTCTTGTCCGACAAAAAGGAAGAACACCAAATCCACTAGCTCCTGTGAATGATTGAACAAATAGATTGTGGGGAAAGTAATATTGTGCTAAGGGACACAATAGGATGCGTATGAGCAAGGATAGGACTCATCGGAGATGAAGATAGCCAAGAGGGCAGCCTTCGGACGCGCTCTGGAGATAGTGGGAGCACGAGTTTGCTCCAGGTCCTATAAGCAAAGACAATGGCTCAAATAAGAGAAAAAGGAAAAGGCATGGATGGAAGGGTTTCCAAGGCTTGATGGCTTGAACCTTACCGAAGAAACGAGCACAAGCGAGCTCCTCTTTCCTCAGCCTCGAGAGGAAAGATGGGGAGGATTGGGAGTGAAGGGAGAGTCTTATCCTCATGCGAGGACGAGAATGGTCACAGTGTGAGAAGGAGGTGCTCCTAGGTTGGTCGCAGAGGGCGGTGGGGCTACGACATTGATGGCATGCAGCAGGGACTCTTGGGTGCATGGCACACAAGACCTGAGCGCTGTAGTGGGAGGTGGAAGAAGAATTTAACCAGCGGACCTCGCTGGTTAGTGGCTCAAAAATGGTGCGGAAAAGGCGAGCCAGGGTCTAGTGCGGCGCAACCAAAAGGCTCAGTGCTTTAGGGTCGTGCCATCACGAATGGACGACTGATATTAGATGGGACGTTCGGACCGTCCTAACGGTTCGGCGCGTGTGGATCGTTCGATGATGAATGGATGGCCCAGATCAAATGGGCCGTTCGGACCGTCCGAACTGGTGAGAGATTAGGCCCGTTGATTTTTAATCGGACGATCCAAAGGCATTGAGCCCAGTGTGGTGCAACTAGGTGGTCTACTCAAGTCAGTTGGCTCAGATCGGACTTGAGTCCAAAGAACAGTGTTAAGCCCGAGTTTGGAAATCAGTTTGACCAAAGAGCAACAGGTTTGACCGAGGCTTAAGAAATACAAATAAAATTTTATAAAATCTGAAATAATTCAGAGGGTTTCTTGGAATGACCTAATGTCCACAAAAATTACTAAACCTCACTGCTCACTAAACATTGTGTATAGTTTAAATTCAAACATAAATTAAGTTTTTGAATTGAGTTTGAACATTTCTGAGGGTTAAAACCTTTCCCAAAAATTCGGGAAAAATTAATTTAATTGATGATAATTATTATAGTGTTTGAATAAATTATTTCCAAAGGAACTTCAGTAGCATATGTTTCAGATTTTCTTTTGGAAGTTCAAAACAAAGTGTATGTTTAATATTTGTTTAAGATTTTCCAAGTGCAATAAATTATGCAAATGCTCCAAAACATGATGCATGCTGATGAGATGCATTCTAATTATCTTTTATTAACTTGGGGATGTGACAAACACAATCTCTCAATCACATTACTTCATATCAAAACAGCTCATATGCTTATGCAATACAAATGCCACAAATGCACCTTTTCTTTTCTCTTTGCATTTACCGGTAATGCGGAGTATGCATCCGTCGATGCATACCCATGCATGTGCCTTCTAGCACAGGGACCATAAGCCCACACTCCACGAGTGTAGGGACCTTAAGCCCATCTAATACATGACAGGGACCTCGAAATCAATACTTGGCCACCACGTGGCCAAGTCTCAAGGATAATAACATGATGCATATGAGTCTATTCATTTATTCAACATAAGAATGTAACAACTAGCAGCGACATTCATGAGTAAAGAACATAATCATAATACAAGCATTCATGAGCATTCACTTCAATTTTTCAACCCACTAATTGCACTTGCCTCAACCGTGTGAAGCTTGATGACGCGAAGAGGGCGCTGCCCCCGGAATCAAACCACCACCTGAATATTTTTAATAGCCACACTAAGAGGACATTTCTAAACATGATATTGCTAAAAAAAGTATACGATTAACTACACTCCCTAGCGCAACCCAAAACACCAACTCCCAAGAACATCGATCTGTCCCAAAACAGAACAATCTTCTTCTCAAAATCATAACTTTTCGTCTATTTACCCAAAAATGGTGTTATTTGATTATACAGAAAGCCTACTAAATTACCCACATAAAACTAGTGGGTAAGATTCCCAGATTTTGTCATTCTCTATCTCTACTAAACAGATTACTAAAACTGTTAAACCCTGGCAGTGGTTCTGGACAGCAGAACTAAAACGTACATAATTTTCAGTACAATCATCCAAAAATTACATTCTCTAGCTTTCTGGAAATCTTAGTAAACAACCTACAACTCTCATGTTGGTGAAATCCTCTAAATAATTCGTTAGGTAATTTCTAATAACCAGTTAATACCAACCGCTAGAATTCTAACAGAGCCTTTGAACAGCGATGTTGTAAAAACCATAACTTACGATCTGTTCATCCAAATGACTTGCTCCAAGATCCTACGGAAAGCTAAAGACGTTACCCACAAATCTCTAAGAGGTGACCAGACCAAAAATCGTATTACAGAACCTAAAACTATAGCACAAATAGATCAACAAAGAACCGGCCTACTACTCGATATCGCACAATAATAAAAAGTAATGAACAAAGCCAATGGGATCTGGAGGTCACCCTTGAAGAACATGATGACAATCACTGAAAAACCCGTGAGATACTCCTTCCTCCTTCCTTCTTCCCCTTCCTCTCCCTCTCTTCCTTGGCCGGCAGCACCCAAGGGGGTTCCTCTCTCCCTTCTTCTTCTTGGCCGGCTGCACCCAAAGGAGGCGGGGGTGATTGTAGCACGACGACATTGTAGCAGATGGCGGTGCTAATGTAGCAATGTGTGCTACAGTGCCATGCTAGGGTTTCCCCTCCCCCTCCTTCTTATGTTGGTGGCCAGCCCACCTCCTAGGTATGGGCCAAAGGCCCATAACTATTTTCCTCCTAAATTTAGATTATTAATCCTTTTCTAATTCATTAAATACTTATTTAATAAAATAGGATATTACATTCTACCCCCCTTAAAAGAATTCGACTCCGAATTCTACTCTCGTCATTCTACTCGAAGAACAATCAAAATCCGAAATCGACAACAATTAACTCATATCCGTTGTGAATAACTCCAAGTACTTTTCACACATGCGAGACTCCAACTCTCAAGTCGCTTACTGCTTGGTTTGATGCGACCATAACACTTTGACGTCCTTCAAAGTCTTATGCCTCAACACACTTTTCCGAATCCTCCAGTACACACACCAGACGGAACTCGAAGGTAAGGTCTTACTCGTTGGTCAACGGTTCTAACGAAACCTCACACTCCCGATCTTTCAAGTACTTCTGCGACACCGGGTCATGCAAAACATTGTGCACCCCGCGTCAGGACTCGAGACGGTGCTAGTGTCACGCTATCTTCCAAAATCCCTACAACTTCCAGAACCCAACCAATGTACCTTGGGCTAACCTTCCCTTTTGTACCAAACACACAGATTTCTTGTTCCATATCTCAATCGATCTCTTCACCTTAACAAGGAGCACCTCCTTTAACTAGAAACGCACAACATGACTCATTTACAAAAAAACTCTTTCACAAACAAAGCCAGCTGAAAGTAAAGGGTTCTCATCGCAAATGCACAATACCAACTCCCCACAAAAAGAGTCAAATCTAAAATCAAAGATTCATCACGAAAACCTTCCCACTTTCCAATTAGGCAGTTTACAAATAAACACCACGTAAGCCAAAAGAGAAATCACTCGAATACGAAAATCAACCATTTCCTTTGTTCTTTCTGAACGGGAAAGAACCACACATGCCAATATAAAGCCAACTCAAATTGAAAATGACCTCTGTCATAAACACACAGCTCAAACAAGAATCAAGAGAGCATTTCACTACCTGATAAAACATTCTTTTCTCAATACTTTCTTTATGAATTTAACTTCCCTCAATCTACGGGATTCCAAATCGTCGCATAACATACTAACTCATTTATCTTAAATGGCAACCTCAATGCTATGCTCAAACCGAATACATCATCCACACCTTTGTAGACAGACTCTGCTGACCCCACAAAAACATACTCCAGTTAATGCCTCTACCAAAGGGATTACCTTGACAAATAATTCTAAACACCTCGATAAAGATTTTCACCCATAAGCACCTCACCTCAATCCTTTAAGGATAATCAATTTGAAATTATCAGCTCACATGCTCATTTACTGCACCCAAAGGATTTTACCAGTGACCATCACACTGTTCATAATCCACTCTTTATTCTACTACTTGTACACATAATCATTGGGCAACCAAGATTCTAGCATAGAACAGCAAACCCAAATTCCATCTCCAAGACTACTACAATGAACTTCTCATATAAAAGACAGAGAAATCCTCAGATTACATCCCTAAAATTCCTACAATCCAAACATACTCACTTATTAACATCAACATGGAAATATTTTTTCGACCAAATTATCTTTAGAAAGATTTTAACTCTGAGAGGGATACTCACTAAGGCCAAGTCATACATGACATTAACTCAATATTTCCTACCATCTCAATAGTTGTCATAACGATTAGATTTCTTCACAATTCGATCCTCATTAAACTTCATCGTCACAATTCTTCTACACAACTTTGTAAGGTATCCAATCGTGGTACTCTAATAAACTGAATAAGATTTTCCATACTTTCAATGATTTTAATGTTCCACTCAATATGAACAAAAGATCTTGGACCACCAACCACTATAGGTTCTATTAGTTGCAATAATGCTATCAGTTTAGCCCCAAAGACAAAACTTTCTATTTAAGTCAAACCTTCTCCAAGGATTACTCTAAGAAATAAATTTATCACACAATACGTCTCAAACAACTTGACACTCAAAGTCTCATAAAGTCATTCACCTGATCACCACCAACCAGTTGCCACTATACACACTATAAGGTTTCGTAAAATAAATCCATTATTCCTTTCTCAAAAGAAAAGACAATTGAAAGCGATTTCCAGCAATTAGAAAAACTTTTGCCACTCACAATAAGCACGAGACCAAGGGAAATAGTCAATTAGGTGATGAACTCGGAAAACATAAGGGGAGTCCACAGTTGAGGACAGAAGTCCCGCACTAAGAGAATGTCAAACCTCAAATGAGAAGAAAGTATTGCCTTTGAAAATCGGGAAACTCTTATGGGACAAAAGCAGAAAGTTTTGGCACATTTCAAATAAATCATAAGTTACAAAACTTGACTTCAATCTCAAATACTTCTACTTCACTCTTTCCTTTAACAAAGAAAGTTATTTTCCATGATTACTACATCACTTTGCCAGCTTAAACAAGATAAATTCTTAAGACCAAATCGCATGTATCACTTAAGAACTAATAAAATCTTTCAACACGTCACTTTGCTCGAAACAGTTTCAGCTACCACATAAATCATGAGCTCCAAAAGATCGCGAATGCAAAACTCCAACCTTTTTCATTTAACCGATATTACGAAATGCGATCAAATTACTTTCTTTCTAAAAGAATCATCACCACTCCCACAAGTCACAATCCCTTGCAGACAATCTTACTAACATAAAACATAATTCACTCTTAACACGAATCGCCAGCGTCTACTCTTCCATTATGAAGCTCCCTAAAGGCTCACCAAATTGTTACATACCACTTTATCATTTCATCCTCAAATTGAGACTATACCAAAATCTTACAATCTCACTACAACAACCACTTTATTTTAGAGGTTAAACCAAAACCCTTTCATCGTGGACATGCTACCATCCGACTGTTTCACAATCATGTAAGAATAAGTCATCTATTAAATCATATTAGTTTAACTCTTATAGATACCACCAAACGTCAACACACAACAGTTGCACTCTAACCATTGTTGCTATCAACTGGCTTCATCATGAAACCTAGATGCTACCTACTTTTCTTTCCAAATCACCTGAACAATTACAAACACATATTCAACTGTTCCACCTCATTCATAATTTGGTACAAAATCGCATTAAAACTTCAAGAACCGAAATCTTCCATCATTCAAAGGTCTCAACAACACTACAACCAAATTCATCCCATCGTTCTATATAGAAGAGCTATCCAAATGTAACACCCCATCCCAACATAGAGCCTAGGATGCTACCAATCTACTCTACAGAACCAATTAATTTTAATCTTTTAATAAACAGTCAACGAATCATTCAACCATGAATGATATAATTACAAAATTCCACTATTCAAGAACTAGCACAATCTACAATTAGTCAAGACAAAGATTATCAACTAACCATTGAATATAATCCAAGCATGGACTCTTCTCTTTATCAACCAGGTCTAAGATAAACAATCCATGCTATGTAACATCATCAATTATTTAAATGGTTACATCTAAAACGTTAAGAATCATCAAAGCTATGAGGATGATAGTATAATCCAATTAAACAATTTAATCCATCAAATAGAATTAAATGAACTCAAATAACGGGGTTTAAGAGCACAAATAAAACATCCACCACGAAGGATGGTCACAGATTGAATCTAAAGGAATTATCATGAATATGAAATTTAGGTAAATGATCTAATTTATTAGTCGTGGTTTGTGTATTCGTGATGTGCATCAAGTCTACCCCTTCCCATGCATGTCGCTGCCTCGAGAGGTACCTAGAAAACACAACACAATAAGAATGAGTCCACGACTCAGCAAAGTACAACAATAATAAAACATAACCTCATAACCAGTCAATGAGGATACCAATTCCCTTTATGAACATCATCAATGAATCACAAATCCATCTCTTATGCGTGTATGCAATGCATATGTCAAGAATGCTCTTTCTTTAACTTATTTGCAATTACCGATAATGCCGAGCAGTGTATCCGTCGATACATACTCAAGTCTGTGCCCTAAGGCACTGGGACCCCATGCCCACACTCCACGAGTGTGGGGACCAAGCCCGTCCAATGCCTGACGGGGATCCAATGCATGACGGGGATCTCAAGAACAATCCTTAGCTACCACGTAGTCCAATGTTCAGAAATGAATGCCATGATACAAATTGAACTCACAATCTCAATTCATCATGAATATTTAATGATCAGCAATATTATCAAACATAAAACTTCATAATTAAATCATGGCAATTAATATCAATGAAATATCACAATATCATTATCACTGTTTGCACTTGCCTCAACCGTGAGACGGAAGACGACGACGGAAAGCTCTAGCTCCGGGGTTCACCACCACCTGGCAACCGTAATACAATATACTAAGTACATCAATCAAAATTGTACAACATTGTAATAGAACAAAATGAGAACAAGCGTCCCTAATTGAAACCCGAACATATAACCAATACACTCTCAAATTTCCAAATCTGTCAAAACAGACAGCTGTTAAGGAAAAATTCATAACTTTTGAGTCAAAACTCCAAAAGCCATTAATCCAATTTTCCTAGAACCTACACAAGCCTAGCTACAACTTCTCAGGTGATCTAAAGATCATATTAGCTCATCTAAGCCTTTGTTTCTAATCCCGAAGACCGATCTGTCATCTTCGGTACTACTAACTTGTGAATTTCATAACTTTTGTTTGGTACAACCAAACACATTGTTCTAATACTCTCTGGAAACCTTAGTAAACAACCTACAACTCTCATGTTGGTGAAATCCTCTAAATAATTCGTTAGCTAATTTCTAATAACCAGTTAATACCAACTGCCAGAATTCTGACAGAGCCTCTGAACAGCGACGTTGTAAAAACCATAACTTACGATCTGTTCATCCAGATGACTTGATCCAAGATCCTACGGAAAGCTAAAGATATTACCCACAAATCTCTAAGAGGTGACCAGACCAAAAAATGTATTTACAGAACCTAAAACTACAGTGCAAATAGATCAACAAAGAACCGGCCTGCTACCCGATACCGTGCAATAATGAAAAGTAATGAACAAAGCCAAAGGGATCTGGAGGTCACCCTTGAAGAACATGATGAAAATCGCTGAAAAACCCGTGAGATCCCCCTTCCTCCTTCCTTCTTCCCCTTCCTCTCCCTCTCTTCCTTGGCCGGCAACACCCAAGGGGGTTCCTCTTTCCCTTCTTCTTCTTGGCCGGCAGCACCCAAAGGAGGCGGCATAAGGAGGTGGGGGAGGGTACTGTAGCACGGTGACACTGTAGCAGATGGTGGTGCTACTGTAGCAGTGCGTGCTACAGTGCCATGCTAGGGTTTCCCCTCCCCCTCTTTCTTATGTTGGTGGCCGGCCCACCTCCATGGTATGGGTCAAAGGCCCATAACTATTTTCCTCATTCTGCTCCTAAATTCAGATTATTAATCCTTTTCTAATTCATTAAATATGTATTTAATAAAATGAGATATTACATTATTACCCATTGTGATTTAGAGCTCGATGGATGGGCCTTAGTCACTTTACATGTAGTATGCGAGTTGATGTCGCTTAGCAATGCATAGAACAATAGTATGGGGATCATCGCTCCGGCGATGGTCATTACAACATCACTTTAAATACTTGAGTCAGGGTACTCATGTATGTACTATATTTGGAAAAACTAAAATGAAAAACAAAAAGATTTAGACTTGGGCACATGGTTGGTAGGTGTGGTTATCGAGTGTGTGGTTGGTGCCCAAGTCAATAAGAACCGAACATCTTGTCCCACTGAACCAAGCATTCTGTGTGCATCCACGTGAGGGTATTGTGAACCCCTCTTGACTTAGTACTTTGGCATGCGTTAGCTCCTAGTCGTAGGTGGTGGTTGTGTGTTGTGTTAAAAAAAGAAATGTGTGTTGTTGTTGGGTATGCGGGAATGGGTTCCTGGCTAGGTTCTCCACACCGAGGGCATTGTAGTTGTTTGAGGCTTTACAATGACCCCAACACAACATATGGGTTTCCATCCGTACGGGCGGCTCGCAGTTGATACATAACATTAGAAAGCGTCTCATAAGACTTAGCCTTGTCAGCATACCTAAGGAAGTGCGCTCTATAGCTTGGTAAAAAGGCGGTCTGACATGTGGGTAACGTTGTACACCCCTACAGGGTTTGAAACTATTCGAATAGCCATGTCCTTGGTTATGGGCACACTTGGGGAAGTCTTTCAAGAGTTAGACTATAATATTTTGATGAAACTTGAGATCGGGTGGTACGAATGGGTAATTCGTGCTATTGTTGTGGTGGCTGTTGGAAAGTCACCTCTAGTATGTTAATTATGTTTGTAATTGTTGTCTCACTATTATTTGAACAATTAAAAATTGTTTTGATAAATTGCCTTTCAATCTATTACACTATTGGAAATGAAATGTCGCTTTATGCTAAAAATGAGCTCTATAGCCATCTCCATTGAATCAAACTTTTATGTAGCTATGTATAGGTTTGTTAATCATAAGTCTTGCGAGTACAATTTTGTACTTGACTGCATTGTCTATTTTCTGCAGAGGAAGTTGACCCCCCAAGGGGTTAACGATTGTGAGGCTAACTTCGCTCTCGACGACTAGCTCAGCGTTTCTGGTCAGTTGCCTTGTGGGTAAGGGCAGTCGGTTGGCTTTTGTTATGGCCATCTTATGGCATATGTTACTGAAATCTTAGTCGTATGTTGAATATGTTGTAAATTATGAGGTTTTGGGTAATGTAATATCTTGTGTATCGAGTTGATGCTTATTTTGTGAGGTGTATGTGTACTACTGTTTTACGAAGTACATAATACATCGACAGCGAGGAAATTTGATTTGTGATGCTAGGACCAATAGAAAGGTTAAGCATTACAAATTAAATTGCCCGGCGGCTCTCACACTCAGATCTTCGTAAACTATCGAATGCACGATAAGAACGAATAACTCCGAAAATAATCCAAAAATTCAAATTCATCGAAAAGCCTAAAAATTACATAGATTGTAGAGTATGATTTTATATGAATTTAGAAACAAACTTCATTTGATTTGGAGTTTGCATGTGGGAGTTATGTCCTAAACAATTTCTGGCGGAAGAGAAAATGGAATTAGGGTTTACTATTGCTCAATTCCAAGCTTAATCATAATTCCAAAAATTTCTGGAGTTCTGGTGGAGATGAATTTTACATGGCATAAAATATAATAAAAAGCTATGAACAACAAAATTGGATTCATGTCTTTTGGAATTAAAATGAATTTTCTATGAATTTTCCAGGTTAAAAGAATTTTCAGTGTAACAAAAATTCTTTTCCGAATTTGATTCTAATATTGAAATTTTCTATGACCACAACATGTTTTAAACCTATTCCATGTTAAAGTACAATAAAAATGAAACCCAACAAAATTGGTTTCACTCAATTTGGAGCTGATTTGAATTAGTTATGAATTTTTGAAGTTATTTGATTTTACAGTGTAAAAGTAATTCGTTTCGGAATTTCTAAATGTATTAAATATTTTTTGTACGCAGATTGAGCTAGCCCTAGCCACTGACTAGTGGGGTCCACTAATTAGAGCTTTGTTTTCTTTTAAGTTTTTGGAATAAATCCTATTGACATGTAGGGTCCACATGTCATAGAGTAGGTGCATGGACCTTTGGTCCATGAGCATAGTGCTCGGTCTACACGGTGCACTTAAATGCCTTGGTCCCATCTGTCAATGACTTACATAGTAAACCAGGTTTTAATTAAATGTCATTAACTCGTTCGGGACCGCACGACTGAGAAACACAGTGATAATTAAACCGAATCTACATAGTAATCTGTGCTCAAACATTGATTTCGTTAATTAATAACGTTGCTACAGTGCGATCTATGTTCCGACAAACAGAACACCCTAGAGCGCCTTCGGCTCAAGCTTGTAGCTGGTGGTGTAGTCCTCCGCGGCGCAGGCTAAGAGCAAAAATGGGATCCCCTTGCCAAGGCGAACCCAAAGGTAACGCCGGCGAGGCCAGTGGAGGTCCGACGCGGCGACGCGCTGGAGAATGGCGCCGAAGGCGTTTGGAAAACATGCAATAACATGGAGCGATGTTGTTTCAAGCAATTTAGTGTGTGCACGAGTGACCAAGAGGTACTAGGAGCTCACCGAGATGACGCGGGGAGGAGGAGCTCGCCGGAGTTGGGCTAACGGTGAAGACCGACGCGACGACGATGGCTTCACCATGGAGGAGATAGCCTGAGCCAAAGTAAGAAAGAAGGGAGGTAGGGGAAGCTCTAGTGAGGTCATGAGATGGTGCTAGGGCGAGTAATTGATGAATGGTCGCCTTATCGGAGTTGGGCACGAAGGAGATTACTTTCGGCTGAAGGTGAGGAAAAAGCAAAATCTGATGATTCCTGCGGAGGAATGACACAATTAAGTTAGGGGAAACATTCCTCGTGTCCTAGAACATGTGATGATGCAGAAGGCGAGGGGCAAGCTTCACTGTAAGGTCGGGGAGATGACGGTGGCGCCTTGGCCGAATGGCGCTCGAGTTCTTCCCTTCGGCTTGAGCTCAAAAGAGACAGGGAGAAGAGGGAAATGGTTGGGGAGGTAAAGGAAGGTCTAGAGAGGCCTTAGGGTGGCTACTTATAGCTGGTGGCGAAGATTTGCGAGAAGGAGCTCCCGGCGATGCTCTCGGGTGTGTGACGCACAGTCAAGGATTGGCACGGGTGTCATCGTGATGTGACCGTAGTAATTGGCAATGCAGGCGATGCGGCCGAAGCGGCAAAACCATGGGTGGGCCTGGTCAAACCGGCGATGACGCGGTGGCGTGCCCTGTGCGCTTGTGTGGATGTGTGGAGCTGGCGTTGGAGCGCTGGCCGTGTGGAGAAGAAGCCCTGACCAGCGGGCCCAGCTGGTCAGCGGCACAAGTAAGTGTGGCTCGGTGCGATGCGGGTTGGGTCGGACCAGGTTGGGTCGGGTGTGGTCCGGTTTGGGTTATGGTTGGTTTGAGTTTTAATTCGATTTTGACCAAAAAGCAACGGAGTTGACTGAGCGATTAAACATAGTAATTAAATTCTAAAAATTCTGAAATTTTTTGTGAGGGTTCTCAAATTCAAATAGAACCTAGTAAAATTTATTTCAGGCATTTTCAATGTTCCAGTTGTCAAACTAAATTCATTTTCTGATCTACATTATTGATCTGGTTTGGATTATGATGAGGTCAGTTTGAATTCTCAAAATTTAGGAAAAATTGTATTAATTTATGATACATAACCTAGTATTTGAATAAATTAATTCTAGCAACATTTGAGAAAACAATCTTCTGGATTAAAATGGAAGCTTGAATTCAAGTTAAAAGTTTTAAATTCTGAGCGAACTCTATTACAAACAACAAAATTTTAACTTTGCTCCAGAATTCACACACACACACACACACACACATGAGATGCTCAACTAAACCAACTTAGGGATTTTTGGGGATGTTACAAACCTACCCTCCTTAAAAAGAATCTTGCCTCCGAGATTCCTATGGTTCGGTGAAGAGATGCAGATACTCGGCTCGAAGGCGGTCCTCATGCTCCCATGTTGCCTGATCTTTAGTATGATTGGTTCACAAAACCTTCAAGAACATGATGGCATGATTTCTTATGTTGCGCTCCGTTTCTTTAAGAACGCGAATCGGGTGCTCTCGATAAGAGAGACCGGGTTGCCAATCAAGGTCTTCCAATTTGGTTGCCTCGGTTGGAACTGTAGGCACTTCTTTAGTTGTGAGACATGAAACACATTGTGCACATTCGAAAGTGATGGTGGTAGCTCCAACTGATAGGCCACCAATCCTCGCTTTGCTACAATTTGGAATGGCCCGATGTAGCGAGGTGCCAACTTGCCCATGACATGAAAACGATGTATTCCTTTCATCGAGGTGACTTTAAGGTAAATGTAATCATTCACCTCAAAACTCAGCTTGCGACGATGACGGTCGGTATAACACTTTTGATGAGATTGAGCAGTCCGAAGTCGCTCCCAAATCACACGAACTTGCTCTTCGGCTTCATTTATCAAGTCCGGACCAAATAATTAGCTTTCTTTAGACTCAAACCAGTTGAGGGGTGTCCTATGCCTTCTCCCATATAGCACTTCAAAAGGTGACATTTGCAGACTTGCTTGATAGCTATTGTTATAGGAGAATTCCGCAAATGGCAGACATTTCTCCCATTTCTTGCCATAGGACAGCACACATGCCCTCAACATATCCTCCAAAATCTGATTGACCCACTCGGTTTGACCTCTGGTTTGTGGGTGGTAAGTGATGCTAAAGGATAATTGTGTTCCCATAGCTTCATGAAGGTATTTCCAGAAATGCAAGGTAAATTGAGTACCTCGATCTGAAACAATCCTCTTTGACACACCATGGAGACAAACAATTCTAAAGATGTACAACTCCACCAATTGGCTTCCTAAATAGGAGGCCTTGACAGGAATGAAGTGAGCAACTTTTGACAATCGGTCGATAATTACCCATATAGAGTCATACCCTTGCTGCATTTTTGGGAGTCCGATGATGAAATCCATCCTGACTTCATCCCATTTTCACTCGGGAACGGGGAGGGGCTAAAGCATGCCTACTGGCCTTTGGTGTTCAGCTTTCACCCGTTGACAGATGTCACATTCGGCAACGAACTGTGAAATCTCTCGTTTCATCCGAGTCCACCACAATTTTTGCTTCAGGTCTCGATACATCTTTGTGTTTCCTAGATGAATGGAGAAGGGAGAATCAAGGGCTTCATGAAGGATTAATCCCTTAAGCTTTGCATCATTTGTCACAACCAATCGTTTCCCGAACCAT
Organism: Phyllostachys edulis; assembly: GCA_036346405.1. NCBI lineage: Eukaryota > Viridiplantae > Streptophyta > Magnoliopsida > Poales > Poaceae > Phyllostachys > Phyllostachys edulis. The sequence goes on from CM070556.1 coordinate 35,237,516, forward strand.
AAGACAACTTGGTTGTCTTCGGAGAAACTCGTGGCTTTGTTGGTCTTTATTTTCTTCCTAATTTTTCCATACCCTTGTCATTTTTTGGGCCATCTTGATCTGGTCCTCTATGGTAGGTTTTTCTTCCAAGGTAGTGAGGAATCCCTTACTAACCATCTCCAAGTTAAGCCACTAAAATTCGTTGCATAGGGCCTTCACTCCAGGCCTAACTGAAATGCAATTGCACTGCGATTTTCAGCTCAACGCATTGGCAATGATATTGGCTATCCCCGGATGATAATGGAGTTCCATATCATAGTTCTTGATCAATTCAAGCCATCTTCTTTGCCTTAGATTTAGATTGGCCTGAGTGAAAATATATTTCAAGCTCTTATGATCGGTGTAGACTTCGCAACAATTTATGATAAGGAAATGTCACCACATTTTTAGAGCATGGACCACTACTGCAAGCTCAAGATCATGAGTGGGATAATTCATCTCATGAGGCCTCAATTACCTAGATGCATATGCCACAACTCGGCCTTCTTGTATAAGAACACAACCCAGACCCTAGCGAGATGCATCAGAGTAGATATCAAAGTTTTTGTGGATATCCGGTAGAACTAGAACTAGTGTAGTGGTTAAATGATCCTTCAACATCTGTAAGCTCTCTTCACATTCCGCCAACAATTGGGTCATTGGTCTTCCTATTTTTGAGAAATTCTCGATGAAGCGGCGGTAATAGCCTGCAAGACCGAGGAAATTGTGGATGTCGGAGACGTACTTGGGCTATCCCCAATTAAGCACATCTTGTACCTTGCTTGGGTCTATAGCAACTCCCCCTTCGGAAAGCACATGACCCCAAAAGGTGACCTCTTTAAGCCAAAATTCATATTTACTGAATTTCGCATAAAGTCTATGTTCCCGGAGCTTTTCCAACACAAGCTGAAGATGTTCTTCATGCTCCCTTTCAGATTAGGAATATATGAGGATGTCATCAATAAATATGACCACAAATTTATCCAAAAACTCCATGAAAACTGAATTCATGAGGCTCATGAAATGGGCCGGGGCATTCATCAAACCGAAGGACATGACGGTGTACTCGAACAAGCCATAGCGAGTTGAGAATGTCATCTTTGGAATGTCATCAGGTCTAATCCTAATTTGATGGTAGCCTAATCTCAAGTCAATCTTAGAGAATATATAGGTACCGAACAGCTGGTTGAACAAATCATCGATCCATGGAAGCGGATACTCGTTCTTGATGGTGACCTTATTTAACGGATGGTAATCAACACACATCCGCAAACTGTGGTCCTTCTTCTTCACAAATATAGCCGGGCATCCTCAAGGAGAGGAGCTCGGCCTAATGAAACCTTTCTCTTGAAGCTCCGCGAGTTGCTTCTTCAATTCAACCAACTCATTCGGAGGCATTCGGTAAGGCCGTTTTAAATTGCAGTTGTTCCGGGCTGCAGCTTGATGACGGATTCAACTTTTCATTCGGGTGGCATGCCCGGTAGTTCTTCGGGAAATACATCTGGGAATTCACATACCACTCAAAATTCGCCCAATTCAGGCAATTCTTTGCCACTAAGGGCATAGAGATGTGGTTGTTCCAATTTTGGCACCATTTCGACTTGCAAGCCAAGTGAACTGGTGAGGGTGATAGATTTGCGGACACAATCAATTTGACCATGATTCTTGGATAGCCAATTCATCTCGTGAATAACATCAAGGCCTGCTGAGTTTATCATAATTAGATTGGTCGAAAATTTTACCCCTTTAATCTCAATCTCAACCTCGCGACATTCATACATGCTTCTCATTTCAAAGCCCGGCAATTGAATCACCATAGGTGCAGACATCAAGCTGAATGAGATATTGTGAAGTGTAGAAAAACCTCTTGACACCTCCTCTGGACATTTTTTAAAATATCCCAAATTCTCAAATTATCATATTGTCCATTTATCAATTTTTCGGAAAAACTACGGTTCTAGTAGCAGTTATGCGACAATCACACTCAAATCTCCCAAATGATATTATATATTATCTAACTCATATTCTAATGACTACAACTATAAGATATCAATATTACAAGGAGATATGTGCAGCAAATAGGATTACAACTACCAATTTCCAAACAGTAGCATTTTCATACAAAACATACACGTATGCATAATAGACTTTATAAAACAAAGTACAATAATTAAAATACTAGGATCAACATGATCAAAGGAGCTGCTTGCCTTGCTCTTGCTATTCTGGAAATAGGGTGGATTGATCGTTGCAAAAATAACTCGAATAATCGACGTCTAAAAATAGCCGGAAATGAATTAAATAACATCAAATAATTCAATAGTGAGAAAAAATAAACATTTTTACATATTCAGGTAGATCATGATTTTAGATGAATTTATAGATAAATTTCATTCAATTTGGAGTTTTGTAGCAAAAGTTATTAATGTTTTAAATCTGCTCGATTTGGAAAATCAAAGAAAATTGAGAAATACGCTTTCCAACAGAGAAAGTGTAATCCCGCGCATGATCTAGTGAGGTTATGCTTTCCAGATAGGGAAAGTGTATTCTCCTCATAACTGAAAACATATTTTGATTTTCGTTAAGTAACTGACAAGCGGGTTCCACTGTTAGCGGTTTGGTCCATGAGCACAGCGCATAGACCAAGTGTCCATGTGCTCAGGTCCACCGGTCCATGGACCAGAGCACACTGTGCACTTAAGCTGTCGGGCCTGCATGTCAGTGACTCACGTGAGAATAATGATTTTTTTAAACTTTTCTTTAATCTAATGACTTGGTCCCACATGTCAATGACTCATAAGGTATTAACTAATCGTTTAAACTGTCGGGACCCCGAGTAGCAACCTCGAGATCCCTGTGCATTCTGGACTAGTCCCATAATCAGTAGCTAGTCCACACAGTTTCAACATCGATGTAACCAAAACCATACAACAAGCTAAAGAAGAAGCAGACAAATTAATATTAATAATAGCCAAAGACCTTATGGTCAAGGTTTTTGTAACACCCTGATTTTTTTGGAGCCTTTTTGAACTTTCAAAATAAAAAGAACCATTTTGTTTTGATGAGAATTCAAAGCTTAACTTGAGAATTTCAGAATGGATTTTAATGGATTAATTCAAACTTCAACTAAAAATCGCATGAGGTTATTTGGGTTTGTGGAGTTTTGGTGGTCTCCTCTTTTCTACGCTGGCTTTGTTCTCCTCTGGTCAGGACCTCCTCCTTGTGTATTTGGACCTCCCTGTGTCCTTCAGGATCTCCCCATGTCCTCTAGGACCTCCTCCTAGTTTTCTCGTGTAGATTGTGAAGACACTAAAGAGCAAGAGCTCCCCGAAGAAGAAGAAGACATCTAGGCCTTTGAGCAAGGCAAGTTACGCTCTTGATCATATTGCACCCATTATTTCAACCTATGTATATTCCATTTCAAATGTTAATGCATGCTTACTTTACTAAGTTATTTCAATGCCCGTCTTTAAATTCATAGTTATGCCTAATTTCCTTGGTATGACTACTGCTGATCTTGAGCCGAACATGTTGTCACCCTAGGCAAAATCTGGTTTACGCAATACAGTGGACCAGGACCTTTGAAAAAAAAAACTAGAGCTTAGCCTTGCTTAGAGAAAAAAAATCTGGGTTTGGAAGGTTTTGGCCAAAAATATCACTTGTCTAAATGATCTGGACCATGGTATTGGTGTGTTATGGGGTTTCTGCAAATGGCAATGGCATTGGTGTGCCATGGAGTTTTGAAAAACAAAGAAATGAGAAATGGATTTGGCCTTGGGCGGCATTGGTTGTTTGGTTGGTGCAAGTCCATGCACGGGGATCGTGTGATCCGATGCCCCAGGGTTGTGGTGGCCGGCCGGGTCAGTTAAGGACCGGTCTACGAGTGTATTTTGCTATGCCTCTCCGTGCAACCACATGTCCTATATGGGCAGGACCTGGCCAACTAATTTGCAAAGTTATCACCGCGATTGGTCCGACGGAATAGTGGGTGGTCTTTCATGGCCCGTCTTTTATGACTTTGTTGTACCCACCTGGCTCAAGAGGGGGCCCTAGGAAGGGGCAAAACCTTAGAGTGGATGGACTGCGGTGGAATGATGCATTGTAAAGGCCTTATCACGTGCTCTAGACCTCTTACCATCGGCAGTGAGAGGTGGCAACGACGGTTGTCAAACAAACTAGAGAAGTCGTGTCATGTGGGTAAAGTGTACAACCTCTGCAGAGTGTAAAACTATTCGAATAGCCGTGTCCGCGGTTATGGACATACTAGCAAAGCTGCTCAAAGTTAGACCTCTGGTTTGTTTTCAAAATGGGTGGTTAAAAACTAGTTTTTTTTTGGATTTCTATCCAAATGGGTTGGGCAGGGAGCCTTGTGATAGGAGGGTATCCTTCACCATCATATTAATGAAAGTTATCCAACTGTAAAATGAGAATTTGCAAATGAATTTTGATTATTGTTATAAGCTTTGGAACTTAATACTTGTACTTGAAACAAACTTGGCTTTATGCAAACTAACCATATTATGCCTTCTTTTGAGATATCCATTATGCATGTCGTTCTGTTAATTGACGGGTGTAACTTGCGAGCACGGTGGTTGTACTCATTCTTGCTTGATTGATGAATTGAGCAGGAGATGACTTCTTTGATGATGATGAGGACCAGATCAACTAGGCTGCACCCTCCAGCCAATTACCTATGGTGTATTGGGTAAACATGGTTTTGCTTCTGCTGTGTATTTTGCCTTGTTGTTGTGGCTTGTAAGCAACTTCGTAATCAACTCCCTTGTTGTTAATAAAGTCTCGTGTGGATGTATGTTATCACTTGTAATTGCTGTGAGAACCAGCCATTGATCCTTGGGACTGGTTCAGATCACAAGAGGGTTAGGACTTCTCCAAGTCCCATGACCTCCTTGGGTTGGTCTCTGGACCTCCCCAGGTCTGGTTGTGGCTCTTGGGGAGGTCCTGAGTCTTAAGACCTCCTTGGGTCAGTTCCTTGGACCTCTAGGAGGTCCAGCTAGACCTCTTGGGAGGCCTGGGTGGACTGCCCGAGAGGTCCTTGGGACCTCCTGGGAGGTCCTGGAGGACTCCCAGGGAGGTCTTCGAGGACCTCTCGGGTGAGGCCCCTGGCCGGGTCGCCACAGTTTTTACAGAGTTGCCACGTAGGGCTTACAACAAAAGGGCTCGCAGCGGAAAAACAAAACACATGTGGAGACCATTCGTCATGCCCACAGACAATCGAGTGGAGGACGTCTCTAGCACGCAAGGTCTTCAAAGACCTCCTCTTCAAAGAGCTCGGAGCTCCCTTGGTCTTCTTCAGCTGCTGATTAACTAGAGGGCACAAGCCGTGAGTACTTTTGAATGTACTCAGCAAGCCGTAGGGAAACGAATGCAAATAATATTCATGCAAGGCTTGTCAATGATAGCTTTATGGTTACTTTGCAGAAAGTAGAATTTACTGGAAATACAATAAGTAGATTACAAAGCACAAGTTGAAAGACTAATACATAAGTAATCAAGTTTTCTTTTGAAACAACTCGTGATCACCCTGACCACTACCCAGACCACTCGTGAACACCCTGTTCACTACCCAGACCACTCGGGACCAACCAAGACCACATTTTGAGAAAATCTACCCCTTGCGTGAAATCACCAGGCATTGTCCACAGCTGGGGACATGGCTATTCGAATAGTTTTACACTCTGTAGAGGTTGTACAGCTTGACCCATAAGACACGACTTCTCTAGTTAGTTGGGCACCATCGATGCCCCTGCTCACTTCCTTAGGTGATGAGGACATCACTCCTTCGGATACACGCATTACGCAAAACCTTCTAGATCCGGTTGCCAAACTACAAGGCCCTATGACAAGAGCTCGTGCACGTCACTTAAGTTATGAGGTGAGCTCATTTCTAGGTGCTAATAATTTATCTATGCAGAATGGTATACTACCTAATAATTGTGATCTTTTATACTTAGGAATAATGGGAAAGATCCGTCAAGTCCTGGTCATCTCATACGATTGCGCCAAGCAAAGGAAGTCCTTCCGATTGCGCCGAGAAGAGATTTTGGTTGCGAAGGTCTCGACCAGATTCCTAAGGTCTCGACCAGTTCTCCGTGTTTCTCTGACTGTGTCTACAAGCTCTACAACTAGGTGTACCCGCTCTACGACCACGATGGGAGTTAGTCAGAATCGTGGAAATAAGGTGATGCATCACCATTTTGGGCCTAATAAGGCCTTGTAAGCGTGACGAGGTAAAAGCCCAGGATGTGTACGCCTCTCCCCATGGTAGCACAACCCTAGGTCGACCTCCTCACGCTCCCCCTATATATGTGCAAAGAACCGCCACGCTTTAGGGTTGGGTTTTTCTTAGATTATTCTCGCCACTTTGCAGTTTCGCCGCTTGTTCGGTTTGAGGAACCCCACTTGTGAACTTCATCCATATTCGCAATATAATTCAGATTGCATCTACCTTGTTCTTATGAGTTGCTTCGATTGCTTGTAGGAATCATAACCCTCGTGGTAAGGTCGATCGCGTGCAAGCGTGGTTGATAACGATAGTCATGCGGGTGTAGCGAATTGCGAGGTGACGATCTACAGGTTGGAAGCCTCAAAGCGTCAACATCCTCACGACAAAATCAATCGAACCTATCGGAAGATCGGGCCACCGTGATTCATTAGTTGGTATCAGAGCACCAGGTTGCCCGTTAGGTAATCTCATTTATCCCCTTTTCTTAGTTGTTTTCCATCACCTAGAGTCCAGAAAATTGCCCCACAAAAAGTTTTAGATCTTAGTTCTTCCGCCGTCCAAACCACTTTGTGCCTTTCGCAGTTGTGTTTTCAGTTTTCGCGTTGTTGAATTCAAGTCCATCGTCGGTGTCTTTGTTGCTGGTCTAGTCATCGTGATCTAGTTTCTAGCGTCATGTCTTTGCTGTTCTAGTCATCCTGAATCTCGACCTGCCCTTGGCTGCATCCTTTGATTTGTCTGGTATAGCCGAGATAGTGACCCCCCCTTACGACCACCTCCTCGTGTTCGACTACCTGTTCGGATACAACCACCTCCTCGGGTTCGACCACCCAGTCGGATTCGACCACCTACTCGAGTTCGACCACCTCCTTGTGTTCGACCACCTAGTCGGATACGCCCACCTCCTCGGGTTCGACCACCCAGTCGGATACACCCACCTCCTCGGGTTCAACCACCCACTCGGATTCGACCACCTACTCGAGTTCAACCACTACAACCACCTCCTCGGAATTCGATCACCTCCTCGAGTTCGACCACCTCCTCGAATTCGACCACCTGCTCGGATTCGACCACCTGCTCGGATCCGACCACCTAGCCAAAGTTCATAGAGAGAGAGAGTATCTTTTTATTACCTTTATACCCCTGCTCTCTGAAAACAGTTTGTGACCCACTCACCTCTTTGGACCCAGAAAAGGTAGCAGAAGAGTTTTGAGCTTGTGTCACATTTGCCAAAAAAAAGAGAGAGAGAGGAAAAGAAAAGAAAGCAAGGAGCAAAGAGTGCAAAAAAAAGGAATTCAAAAAAAAAGAGGAAGAAGAAGGAGAAATCAGTTGCTTTGCGAATTTTGTTCCATTGTGCTTGTATCAACCCTATTTTTCGGCTTGCTTGAGCTAGTTCTAGGAACGTATTTGGGCCAAAGAATCGTGGCAAGCTTGTGGACTTTGATTCACTTTGCTAACTGCTTTCATTATTGCTATTCCTTGCTACAAAATTTTGCTCGTCCGAGCTCCACATACTTTCGCCCTCGATTTGGATCCTCGCATTCGCCATCCACCGCGGTCGACATCCCACCTTCTCCGATCATACCACCGCCGCAATTGGTAAGAAATTCATAAGAGCTTCAGAAGACGCTTGAGAGTGTGTGATCCCACCTCCCACCACCTAGTAGTTGATAGGATAATATCTTTGTGTTGTCTTTTGTCTTCTACTAACCATGGCAGGTGAGGAATTAGAGGTGCAAGAGTGTGTTTTGAGGGAAGAGCTCACGAGGGTGTTGGATGAGCACCGCCATGCTATTAATGATGACATTGATAGGAAGTTTGCGAAACAAATGCTACATCGCAAAGAACTCAATGATAGTATAGCAATGCTCAATACACGCATTGATGGTTTGGCCAATCAACCACCGAACAATGGGCGTGTGGATCCTCATGGTGTAGCCTATGACCATGAGTTTGACAATGAAAATGAGATGCACAACCACGACGCCTTTGATGCACGACAACGGAACCGTTGAACTTCAACCGTCAAGGTATGAGAGGTAATAACGCCAAAGAACATAATGCACGTGTTAATGATGATCCATATGCTAAAGTCAAGTTCACTATACCATCTTTTGTGGGTGCTTATGATGCTGAAACATATCTAGATTGGGAGTTAACGGTAGAACAGAAATTTAATGCTCACTTAGTTCCTGAAGTGCATAGAGTTAGACAAGCCACAAGTGAATTTAAAAACTTTGCCATCATTAGGTGGAATAGGGTATGCACTGATGGATTAGCGCCTACTACTTGGGATGCTTTAAAGGTTGCTATGCGTAATAGATTTGTTCCACCTTCTTTTAAATGTGACTTGCTTAAGAAATTGCAGCGCTTAAACTAAGGCAATAGATCTTTTTATGGAGGATTAAGACGTGAAATTCAGGACATAGTTGATTACAAAGAATATGATAGTGTCCCTAGATTGTTCCAACTTGCATGTTTTGCAGAAAAGGAATTGCAGGGACGACAGCAGAGGCCAAGGAACAATTTTGGAAGCACGTCTACACCAAGATCAACGCCGGGGCAAGTTGAAACAGTCCCACCTTCGGCTACATGGTCTGCTGCCCCCTCCTCGAGTAGGGCGCATTCAGCAGCACCTCTGACACCGTCACATGCACCCGAGGTAAGTAAATCTACTAATGTGCAGGCCCTAGCCAAGAGTTCTTCTTCGGTTTCTTCCACGGGCCGTACGACCGGGATTGTTTGCCACCGTTGCAAGGGAATGGGCCACGCCATGAGGGATCGCCAAGTCACGAAAGCATACCTTGCCACCAAGACGGTGGATATGTAAGTGCTAGTGATATTGAGGATGAAAATGTACTTGCAGCTAACATTACAGGTGGAGGAGATGAGATAGACAGTGATGCTGATGATGTAGAGGAACAAGTAACTGCGGTTGAAACAAGGAATCATGTGAGCCTTGTTGCGCAGCGAGTGCTGAGTGCACAAGCAGAGAGAGCGGAGCAAAATCAGTGGCACAACTTGTTTCAATCCAGATTTCTCGTGAATGAGAGAGCCTGTAAAGTCATCATTGATGGAGGAAGTTGCAATAACCTTGCAAGTTCTGAGATGGTCGAGAAGCTTGGCTTGGCCACACAGCCACACCCACGTCCCTACTACATCCAATGGTTCAATTCGTGTGGTAAGTTAAAGGTAAACAAGGTTGTGAGAGTGCAATTTTCAGCTGGTAATTACAAAGAAAGTGCCGACTTTGATGTAGTGCCTATGCAAGCATGTTCTTTGTTGCTCGGTAGGCCTTGGTTATATGATAATGATGTTTTGCACAATGGTAGAGCTAATACCTACTCGTTCTCACATAGGGGTAAGAAGATTAAGTTGTTGCCTTTAACACCCGCTGAAATTTTGAAAGATGAAGCAACAGATGCTAAAATGAAAGAAACACCAATGAGCATGATTTTGAAAATCAGCAAGTAGTAAAACATGTTTTCCCACCTAAAGGGAGAAAGTGGCACCTAGATCTAAGGCGTATGAATTAAATTGAAGAGTTGTTCTATGCTTGCCACTAAATCTGAACTTGTCGACATTTGTGATAATGAGTGCCGTGCTATGCTTTGATTTGCAAAGATGCTTTATTTTCACTTGAGAATATATCTAGCTTTTCGTCTCCTGCTATTGCTAACCTTTGGCAGGAGTATGTGGATGTATTTCCCACTGAGGAACCCCCAGGATTACCACGTATTCGAGGGATAGAGCATCACATCGATTTGACCCCGGGAGCGACTTTGCCAAACCGTGCTGCATATCAATTGGAGCTTCCTGCAAATTTTGGGTTGCAGAAGGTCTACGACCAGTTTCCCAAGGTCTACAATCTTTTCTCTGTGATCTACGACCAGGTCTCAAGCTCTACGACTAGTCCTACGACCAGTCCTACTACCAGGTCCACGACCAGTCCTACGGATTTGAAGCCATACTTGGGGAAAGAAGATGACCTTGAGTCAAGGACGACTCCAATTCAAGAGGGGGAGGATGATGAGGACATCACTCCTTCGGATACATGCACTACGCAAAACCTTCCAGATCCGGTTGCTAAACTACAAGGCCCTATGACAAGAGCTCGTGCACATCACTTAAATTATGAGGTGAGCTCGTTTCTAGGTGCTAATAATTTATCTATGCAGAATGGTATACTACCTAATAATTGTGATCTTTTATACTTAGGAATAATGGGAAGGATCCGTCAAGTCCTGGTCATCTGCGCTGATTGCGCCCAAGCAAAGGAAGTCCCTCTGATTGCGCCGAGAAGAGATTTTAGGTTGCAGAAGGTCTACGACCAGATTCCCAAGGTCTACGACCAGTTCTCCGTGCTCTATGACCAGGTCTACAAGCTCTACAACTAGGTGTACCCGCTCTACGACCACGATGGGAGTTAGTCAGAATTGTGGAAATAAGGTGCTGCGTCACCATTTTGGGCCTAATAAGGCCTTGTAAGCGTGACGAGGTAAAAGCCCAGGATGTGTACGCCTCTCCCCATGGTAGCACAACCCTAGGTCGACCTCCTCACGTTCCCCTCCCCCCTATATATGTGCAGCAGCCACCACAGTTTAGGGTTGGGTTTTTCTTAGATTATTCTGCCACTTTGCAGTTTCGCCGCTTGTTCGGTTTGAGGAACCCCACTTGTGAACTTCATCCATATTCGCAATATAATTCAGATTGCATCTACCTTGTTCTTGTGAGTTACTTCGATTGCTTGCAGGAATCGTAACCCTCGTGGTAAGGTCGATCGCGTGCAAGCGTGGTTGATAACGACAGTCGTGCAGGTGTAGCGAATTGTGAGGTGATGATCTGTGGGTTGGAAGCCTCAAAGAGTCAACGTCCTCACGATGAAATCAATCGAACCTATCGGAAGATCAGGCCACCGTGATTCATCATTAGGTAAGCAGTCTAGAGCATGTGACAAGACCTTTACAAAGCTCCGTTTTGACTCGGTTTTGCTCGCTAAGGATTCGCCTTCCTGGCCCCCTCTTGCGCCATTTCCAACCCAAACAGAACCGACTCAAAGCATTGGTAATTAGTTGGGCAGATCCACCCATCCTGGACATGTGGTTGCACGGTATGGCCCAGATCAATGGCTTGCAAGGTTAAGTCCTTAGGGACTACTTAGGCGAGACAACCACGTCCTAATGTGCTTCCTGCACCCCCTTTACTACACGATCACTCACCTGACTATAAAACATTTTTGGGTTCAACCCGGCCAAATGACCACCCTAGTTATGGCACAACATCTTTTAACAATAGTGGTTGTGCCACAATTCCATACATCATTAAGTCAAATTCATCATCATAGATTCATGTGATCGAGAGACGACGTATAACTAAAGCAGGTCTAAGTAGCATACGCACCCATGTTGGTATCACAAAGATGTCCAACTAAGATTACCCAACCTATGGTGTCCAAGGGTACATGTCAACATATCAAACACAAGTATCCAAGGAGTCATACTGTCGAGTAAGTATTTATCTATTTCCCAAACTATTTTTATACAATTAGCCGTGCATGTTGATATAAAAAAAGTAGTTTTGCAAACTAGATACAACAAGATCAAAGGTCTACAACTTACCTTCGATGAAGAGCTGAGAGTGTTCGGTAGAGGTCGTCGGGTCTAAGAACTCTTTAGAGAAGTTGGAATCTACACATGTGCAAAGAACCAAATAAATACAATAAATCCAAATCAAACCAAAAACTACCAAACTAGAACCAAAAGAAAGGCACTGAATTAGAAACAGGCTCTCGGGAGGAGATCCAACAAGTCAGGAGGAGGTCCAACTAAGAGGGGTTGAGGGAGGTCCTGAGGAAGGGGTCCAAAGGAGAGGTCCTGAGGTGGAGGTCCAAGGGAGAAGTCCTAAGGAGGAGGTCCTGAGGTCCAACGAAGGATACGACTACTCAACGTGGCCGTAGGAACAATTCAAAAGGATACGACTACGCAATGTAGTCGTAGGAACAAGGGAAAAGAACAAGGCACGGAGAAACTCAACAGGAGAGAGAGAGAGACCAGAGAAGACAGGAAGAGGATGGCAAACGACACAGGCGCTCTGGCAAACTCTTCGACAGCGAGGTGGTCGAAGACGGCGCAGCTCCAGCAAACTCTTTGGTGACGAGGCGGCAACGGCGCAGCTCCGACAGACTCTTTGGCGAAACTTCAAGCACGGTGAAACTGGGCGAGAGCAAGAGAGTAGATGTGAGAAAAAGGAGATGAAAGAGGGCTGCTCAGGCTTTTATAGTCTGGAGCAGACTAGGAGAGTCACTTAGAGACTCGGAGGTGCACAAGTTCAAGGGTAGGTGAAGGAGGAGATGTGGGCAGGTAGGGGAGGAGACAAGAGGGCGAAACGGGTACTGCAGAAGTGAAAGCATTTAATGTGACACAACAGCATTTAATGCGCTAGGACATTTGCGTCTGAAGTGATGTAACGGAAGGAAGAAGAAGGTGAATAGGACTGACAGGTGGGGCTAGTCAAACTCGAGAGGGTGGTCCAACTAAAAGGGACGTCATGACCAACGAGGAGGTCGTGACCAAAGGGGTGGTCATAACCAAAGAGGTGGTCGTGACCAGAGGGGTGGTCGTGACCGATCTCCAGGACTACCCAGGAGGTCTCCCAGGACCACCCAGGAGGTCTTGGACTGGGAGGGGGAGGTCCAAACAAGGGGGAGGTGCGGGACGAAGAGAAACGCAGCAAAGCAGGGCCGTCCGATTTTGATCGGGCGGTTTAAAAAGAATTAGATGTTCAGACTGGCCGAGCGTGCCAACAAGATCGGACCGTTCAACACAGATCAGACGGTTCAAAACGGATTGTACGTTCGGACTGGCCAAACGTGCCAACAAGATCGGGCCATCGAACACAGATTGGACGGTCCGTGACAATAAGAAGACGTGGAGCTGGGCCGCACGGGGAAAACAGAACGAACAGAGAAAGCGAAATCAACACCAAAGAACTCCAACAAACTCAAAACAAACAAAACTCGAATTAATTGAAGTTTGATTTAGTCATTTTAAACACTTTAAATTCCAAAATCTCAAGTTAAGTTTTAGAACTTCAACAAAACCAATTGGTTATTTTTATTTTGAAAACATCAAAAAGCTCAAGAAAACTGGGATGTTACAAACCTACACCCCTTAAAGGGAATCTCGACCCCAAGATTCAGGCTGGCTAGAGAATAGGTGCGAAAACTCGGCCTTCAGGTCTTCTTCACGCTCCTAGGTGGCTTCCTCTTCAGTGTGGTTGCTCCATTGGACTTTGCAGAGACGGAGGATCTTGCTTCTTGTCACTCGCTCGGACACTTCCAAAATCTTGATGAGTTGCTCCTTGTGGGTGAGGTCTTGTTGCAGGTCAACAGCTCCTACAGGCATTTGCTCTTCTGGCACACGCAAACACTTCCTCATTTGAGACACATGAAAGACATCATGCACATCCGACAACTTGGGTGGGAGCTCCAATTTATAAGCAACTTCTCCTCTTCTGACTAGAACTAGAAAGGGTCCGATGTATCGAGGTGCAAACTTCTCACTTACTCTGAAGCGACGCATTCCTTTGAGGGGTGAAACCTTTAGATACACATGATCTCCTGGTGCGAAGGCTAGGTCTCGACGACGGTTATCCACATAGCTCTTTTGTCAGGACTGTGCTGTTTTTAGCTTTTCTCTTATTGACTTAACTTGATCTTCGGCCTTTTTCAGAATATCTGGTCCAAGCACTTGTCCTCCACCTGAGTCGGTCCAATATAATGGTGTTTGGCACTTCCTTCCATAAAGAGCTTTGAACGGGGACATCTGCAGACTTGATTGGTAACTATTGTTGTATAAAAACTCTACGTAAGGTAACATTTGATCCCAGCTGGTCTGGTTCTCTAGAGCATAGGCTCTCAACATATCTTCTAGGATCTGGTTTACTCTTTCTGTTTGCCCATCTGTCTGAGGGTGGTAGGCTGTGCTGAAATTCAAATTAGTGTCCACAACACTGTGTAGCTTCTGCCAAACTCTTGAGGTGAACTGAGATCCTCGATCCGATACGATCTTTTTTGGTACTCCATGCTGACATACTATCTTAGCCATATACAATTCTGCAAGTTTTTCTCCTGAGTAGATGGTCTTGACTGGGATGAAGTGTGCAACTTTTGTCAGGCGATCTATTATTACCCAGATAGAATCATATACAGCTTGGGTTCTTGGCAGACCAGTGATAAAATCCATGCCAATTTCTTCTCACTTCCATTCAGGTATGCTCAACGGTTGCAAGAGTCCAGGAAGTCTCTGATGATCGGCTTTAACTCGCTGGCAAATGCCACATTGTGCTACATACTCAGCGATCTCACACTTCATGCTAGGCCACCAATACATTTCCTTGAGGTCTTGATACACCTTAGTGCTTCCGGGGTGAATGGCGTAAAAGGTTTCATGAGCTTCCTTGAGTATCAACTGCTTGAGCTCTCCCTGGTCTGGTACACAAATGCGCTTATCGGACCACAAGGTGCCCTGCTCATCTTCTAAAAATCTTAGGGATTTACCCTTCTTCATGTTCCTTTTGATCTCCAAGACATCTACATCTTCCTCTTGAGCCTTCCGGATCTGATCTTGGAGAGTTGGTCGCACTTCCAGAGCAGCTAAGTAACCTTCTTCAACCAATTCAAGCTTGAGCTTCTGAAATTCTTCGTGTAGTGCTGGCTGGCTTTCCTTGATCATTAGAGTGTTGTAGTAGACCTTCCTACTTAAAGCATCGGCTACCACATTAGTCTTTCCTGGATAGTAATGGATTCCCACATTGTAATCTTTGATCAACTCCAACCATCTTCTTTGCCTCATATTCAGATCAGCTTGAGTGAAAATGTACTTCAAGCTTTTATGGTTAGTGTAGACTTTACAGCAATTACCGATGAGGTAATGGCACATATCTTCAAAGCATGTACTACGACCGCCAATTCTAAGTCATGAGAGGGGTAATTGACCTCATGAGGCTTTAACTGGCGAGAAGCATAAGCTACCACTTTCCTTTCTTGCATCAGAACACAACTGAGACCTTGTCGTGATGCATCACAGAAAATCTCAAAGTCCTTTCGTACATCCGGCAAGATCAGCACTGGAGCGGTGGTCAAACGCTTCTTTAACTCTTGAAAACTCTGCTCATATTCTGGCATCCAAGCATACTTCTTTTCCTTCTTCAGCAACTGAGGGAGAGGTCTTGCTATTTTGGAGAACCCTTCTATAAACCTACGGTAGTAACCCGCCATTCCAAGGAAGCTTCTGACCTGAGGCACAGACTTGGGTGACTCCCAACTGAGCACATCCTTGACCTTGCTAGGATTGACGGCAACTCCTTCAGCCGACAAAACGTGTCCCAAAAAGGTGACTTCCTTCATCCAAAACTCATACTTGTCGAATTTAACATGGAGTTGATGATCTCTAAGCTTGCTCAGGACTAAGCGAAGGTGCTCTTCATGCTCTTGTTCACTTTTAGAGTATACCAGAATGTCATCAATAAAGACTATGACGAACTTATCCAAATACTCCATGAATACTTTATTCATCAAGTTCATAAAGTAAGCAAGGGCATTGGTCAATCCAAAAGACATGACCGTATACTCATACAATCCATATCGGGTTGAGAAAGTTATCTTGGGGATGTCCTCTTGACAAATCTTCAACTGATGATGTCCCGACCTCAAATCTATCTTGGAGAACACTCTGTCTCCCTTCAGTTGGTCAAACAGATCATCAATCCTTGGCAGATGGTACTTATTCTTGATGGTGACCTCGTTGAGTGAGCGATAGTCCACACACATCCGCTGGGTACCATCCTTCTTTGAAACAAAGATCACTGGAGCTCCCCAAGGTGAAGAACTCGGTCTGACAAAACCTTTATCTTGCATTTCCTCAATTTGCTTCTTCAGCTCGACCAAGTCGTCAACAGGTAGATGGTAGGGTCTCTTGGAAATTGGTGCAGTTCCAGGAACTAGGTTGATGATGAACTCCAAGTCCTTGTCTAGTGGCAATCCAGGTAACTCATCCGGAAAGACATCTGGAAACTCACGGACCACTGGCACATCTTCTAAAGATACGACCTTGACACTACAGACCACTGCCCCTTCAGGCTTCTCCAAGGAGACTTCAAATCTTACTTTAATCCCAACTGGACTGACCAAAGTGATGCTTCTTCCACCGCAATCTAGAATGGCTTGGTGATCAGTAAGCCAATCCATTCCCAAAATCACATCTAAGGACTTGGTGTCAATAATGATTAGATTGGCTAGAAATTCTACCCCTTCTATGATCACCTTAACTTGTGGACAACCCTAGTTCGTACTTAACTCCGAACCGGGGGATTGGACCAACAAGGAGGTTTTAAGAGTTGAAACCTTCAACTAATGCTTTGCAGCAAAAATCCGAAAAACAAACGAATGTGAAGCCCCAGAATCAAACAAAACGGTAGCAGGTCCTGAATTAACAAGGAACTTACCCAGCACGACGTCCTGGGCTGTCTGGGCTTCCTCTACCGTGACATGGTTCACACGACCTCTTCCAAAAGGCTGGGAGGTCTTGGCTGGTGCAGATGGAGCCTGAGGGGCTCCACGACCCGCTCCTGGCATGGAGTTTCTGGTTGGAGGAGCTCCCGAGTTGATCTTGACAGGTGCTGAACCTTCTTCAAAGGGCAATTGCTGGCGTAATGTCCCATTTGATGACAACTAAAACAGGTGATCCCTATGGCTGGATTGATATTTCTTGACTGCTGGTTGTTGTTGCTGGGGTTGCAAAGACCTGGAGCAATCGGGCGAGGTGTTGTCGCAGAGGTCCTGGAAGCAACGGAAGGAGCAAAGCGGGTAGGAGGGTGTGCAAGCGTTCTGGCTCTCTGCGGAGGTCCTTGATGAGCACCATGTTGTACCATCTTCCTTTTATGAAACTCTGCAAGCTCTCGACGAGACTCTTCTATAACCATAGCCTTGTTCACTAGGTGCTGGAAGTCCGTATAGTCGTTGCCAATGACTTGAACCTCCAAGCTAGGGTGGAGTCCTCGCTTAAAACACTTCTGTCACGCATCGTCCGTGGCGACGTTCTCTAGAGCATAACGCGAGAGTCGAGTGAACTTATTGAGGTATTCACTCACTAACATGTTCCCTTGGCGCAGCTCGCGGAACTCGTTCTTCTTCATCTCCACCTTTCCATCAGGGACGTGAGAGTGGCAGAAAGCTTCTGAAAATTCAGCCCAAGTGATGTTCTGGTGGTTTTCATGAACAACACAATAACTCTCCCACCATTCTGCAGCAGAGCCTTCCAGTTGGTGTACAGCATAGAGAACCTTTTCACGGTCGTCACACCAGGTGATGGCAAGTTTCTTGTCAATTGAGCACAGCCAGTCATCTGTGTCCAATGGCTTGGAGGAGCTGGAGAACGTAGGTGGACGGGTCCTCATGAATTCAACCAGTCTTGACTGGGAAAAATTGGTGGTGATGGTGGTGGCATGGCAGCTGCTTGGTGGTTCTGGTTTAGCATTGCGAGAAGAGTGGTAGCTGTCTGATTTTGTTGATTCATCATTTGATTCATGATCTGCATCATGCATTCATCAGCTGCATCTGGGCTGCCACGAACTGTCCCAAACCCTGATCTGTGGGGGTTACCAAAGGAGGTGGTGGTGGCTGTGTGAAGGGATCCACTGACTCATCTTGACTTGCCGAATTGTGGGTCTAAACCATCTGCACAAACTTTCTCAGGCTTAATAGATGAGAAGAAGAAAGCACACTAGGTAAGAGGGAAAAGCATAGAGGTGAGCGAGAACAAGGGAGAAAGATGGAATAGCCTAACTAGGGAGGTCGGTTAAACCCAGTGAGCAAAACTAAGAAGAGCTATTAAGAGGCAACAAAACTCAAGCAGGAGATCCTAGCTATCGGACTAAACAATACTAGAACTAAGAAGGGCAGCTTTGCTACAACACTTCTAATCTAACTTATCTGGTAGGTCGAATTAAAGCGAAGCTCGATCCTATTGAGATTACCGAGATGAGAGGGATCAATTTAAATTTTGAACACAAAGTTTTAGAATAGATAAGGTGAGAATCTAAGAATAAGGTGAGAAGAGATTAGCATGAGAGGAGATCAGAATAGAATAAGATAAGAGAGGAATAAAGTAAGATGGGAGAAGAATAACTATTCACATTACTTTGTTGGTTTGATTTACAAAATAAGTTTTGAAACTCTTGACTAACGCGACCATGCTAACTAAGGTTACGTCCTACAGATGAAATGGCTCTGATGCCACCACTGTCGGGACCTCGAGTAGCAACCTCGAGACCCTCTGTGCATTCTAGACTAGTCCCATGATCAGCAGCTAGTCCACACAGTTTCAACATCGATGTAATCAAAACCATACAACAAGCTAAAGAAGAAGCAGACAAATTAATATAAATAACAGCCAAAGACCTTATGGTCAAGGTTTTTACAGAGTTGTCACGCAAGGTTTACAACAAAAGGGCTCACAGCGGAAAAACAAAACACACGTGGAGATCATTCGACATGCCCACAGGCAATCGAGTGGAGGACGTCCCTAGCACGCAAGGTCTTCAAAGACCTCCTCTTCAAAGAGCTCGGAGCTACCTAGGTCTTCTTCAGCTTCTAATTAACTAGAGGGCATAAGCCGTGAGTAATTTTGAATGTACTCAGCAAGCCGTAGGGAAACGAATGCAAATAATATTCATGCAAGGCTTGTCAAGGATAGCTTTATGGTTACTTTGCAGAAAGCAGAATTTACTGAAAATACAATAAGTAGATTGCAAAGCACAAGTTGAAAGACTAATACATAAGTAATCAAGTTTTCTTTTGAAACAACTCGTGATCACCCAAACCACTCATGAACATCATGTTCACTGCCCAGACCACTCGGGACCAACCAAGACCACATTTTGAGAAAATCTACCCCTTGCGTGAAATCACCAGGCATTGTCCACAACCGGGGACACAGTTATTCGAATAGTTTTACACTCTGCAGAGGTTATACAGCTTGACCCACAAGACACGACTTCTCTAGTTGGTTGGGCACCCGTCGATGCCCCTGCTCACTTCTTTAGGTAAGCAGTCTAGAGCACGTGACAAGACCTTTACAAAGCTCCATTTTGACTCGGTTCTACTTGCTAAGGATTCGCCTTCCTGGTCCCCTCTTGCGCCATTTCCAACCCAAACAGAACCGACTCAAAGCATTGCTAATTAGTTGGCCAGGTCCACCCCATCCTGGACATGTGGTTGCACAGTATGGCCCAGATCAATGGCTTGCAAGGTTAAGTCCTTAGGGACTACTCAAGCGAGACAACCACATCCCAATGTGCTTCCTGCACCCACTTTACTGCATGATCACTCACCCGAGTATAAAACATTTTTGGGTTCAACCTGGCCAAATGACCACCCTAGTCATGGCATAACATCTTTTAACAACAGTGGCCGCGCCACAATTCCATACATCATTAAGTCAAATTCATCATCATAGATTCATGTGATCGAGAGACGTCGTATAATTAAAGCAGGTCTATGTAGTATACGCACCCATGTTGGTATCACAAAGATGTCCAACTAAGATTACCCAACCTATGGTGTCCAACGGTACATGTCAACATGTCAAACACAAGTATCCAAGGAGTCATACTGTCGAGTAGGTATTTAGCTATTTCCCAAACCATTTTTACACAATTAGCCGTGCATGTTGATATAAAACAAAGTAGTTTTGCAAACTGGGTACAACATGATCAAAGGTCTACGACTTGCCTTCGATGAAGAGCTGAGGGTCTTTGATAGAGGTTGTCGAGTCTAAGAACTCTTCAGAGAAGCCGAAATCTACACGTGCGAAAAGAACCAAATAAATACAATAAATCCAAATCAAACCAAAAACTACCAAATTAGAACCAAAAGAAAGGCACTGAATTAGAAATGGGCTCTTAGGAGGAGATCCAACAAGTCGGGAGGAGGTCCAACTAAGAGGGGTTGAGGGAGGTCCTGAGGAGGGGGTCCAAAGGAGAGGTCCTGAGGAGGAGGTCTTGAGGAGGAGGTCCAAATTAAGGAGAGGTTCTGAGGAGGAGGTCCCGAGGAGGAGGTCCTAAGGTCCAACGAAGGATACGACTACTCAACGTGGTCGTAGGAACAATCCAGAAGGATACGACTATGCAACGTAGTCATAGGAACAAGGGAAAAGAACAAGGCATAGAGAAACTCACCAGGAAAGAGAGAGAGAGAGAGAGAGAGAGAGAGAGAGAGACCGGAGAAGACAGAAGAGGAGCGAATCCAGCAGCGCGCCTGGCGAACTCTTCTAAATGAGGTGGTCGAAGACGGCGCAGCTCCAGCAAACTCTTTGGCGACGAGGAGGCAACGACGCAGCTCCGGCGGACTCTTTAGCAAAACTTCAAACACTGTGAAACTGGGCGAGAGAAAAAGAGTAGATGTGAGAAAAAGGAGATGAAAGAGGGCTGCTCAGGCTTTTATAGTCTGGAGCAGACTAGGAGAGTCACTTAGAGACTCAGAGGCGCACAAGTTCAAGGGTAGGTGAAGGAGGAGATGTGGGCAGGTAGGGGAGGAGACAAGAGGGCGAAACGGGTACTGCAGAAGCGACAGCATTTAATGTGACACAAGAGCATTTAATGCGCTAGGACATTTGCGTCTGAAGTGATGCGACGGAAGGAAGAAGAAGGTGAATAGGACTGACAGGTGGGGCTTGTCAAACTCGGGAGGGTGGTCCAACTAAAAGGGACGTCATGACCAACGAGGAGGTCGTGACCAAAGGGGTGGTCATGACCTAAGGGGTGGTCGTGACCAGAGGGGTGGTTGTGACTCAAGGGGTGGTCGTGACCAAAGGGGTAGTCATGACCGGTCTCCAGGACCACCTAGGAGGTCTCCTAGGACCATCCAGGATGTCTCCCAAGACCATCCAGGAGGTCTTGGACTGGGAGGGGGAGGTCTAAACGAGAAGGAGGTATGGGGCGAAGAGAAACACAACGAAACGGGGCCGTCCGATTTTGATTAGGTGGTTCAAAAAGAATTGGACGTTTGGACTGGCCGAGCGTGCCAGCAAGATTGGGCCGTCCAACACAGATCGGACGGTTCAAAACGGATTGGACGTTCGAACTGGCCGAACGTGCCAATAAGATCAGGCCGTCCAACACAGATCGGACGGTCCGCGACAATAAGGAGGCACGGAGCTGGGCCGCGCGGGGAAAACGGAATGAACAGAGAAAGGGAAATCAACACCAAAGAACTCCAACAAACTCAAAACAAACAAAACTCGAATTAATTGAAGTTTGATTTAGTCATTTGAAACACTTTATATTTCGAAATCTCAAGTTAAGCTTTAGAACCTCAACAAAACCTATTGGTTATTTTTATTTTGAAAACTTCAAAAAGCTCAGGAAAACTGGGACGTTACATAAACTATGGATTTGCGCTAATGACTGGGATTAGGAACACTAATGACGACCTACAGTGCTTGTCACTGTGTGCGGCACGGTGCCGCTCACGCCTGCGCGTGTCGTCGGCGATGCGATGCACGACGAAGCCGGAGAGTACCCAAAACAAAATCTCTGAGCTATTTTACACCTAGGGGTACCGGCGGTGAGGCCAGGGATGCCTCGTAGCGGTGGCACACCAGCGTTGAGTGGCGGCTCAGCTACGGAAACAGGTGACAAAGCAAACAAGCTATGCTCTCAATGATCTAATGTGCGCATAAGCATCTAGGGACTACTAGGAGTCTACCAGAATGAGATGGGGGTGCAGAGGAGGTCAGAGTCGAGTTGGCTACGAAGTCCAGCGGTAGCGCGAGAGGCTTCGCATGGAAGAGGTGTTCGGGAAATAGAGAGGATCGTCCAATGGTCAGGGAAGCTTGGTGATGGTCTTGCGATGCTCCTAGTGAGAGGAATCAACTCGGGGTGCCTTGTAGCTCCAGCGATGCTTGGGGCAGTGGTTCTGGCTGAAGACAAGGAAGAAGACGCAATTTGGGAGCTCCTAAGGGTGAAATGTGAAATCAAGTGAGGGGATAGCATCGGTGATGTCTGGAGTGTGATATGACGCGATAGGATCGACACCAAACCCTTCACAGTGTTGGGGACGAAGGTGGCGGCGCACGGCCAAATTAGGGCTTGCGCGCTCCGAGCTCTAAAGTTCGATTGGGTGGTGAAGAAGAGGCGAGGAGGTGCGCACTTGATTGGAAAAGAAGAGACACAGTTCGGGGATGGCTATTTATAGACGGAGAGGCAAAGATCAACAAGGAAGACCTTGGGCAGTCGCGGGCAAGGCTGGTGGAGATCTCTGATGTACAATGTATGGGCATGAGTAGGCGTGGCCGAGACAGGGGATGGGCGTGGAAAGGATGGTGACGCGACGTGGGCGATTGCGGTAGTGGAAAAACGGTGGGCGCTGGCGAAAACCACGGGCAAGGTGGCAATGCACTCACGGCCATGCGTTGGTGCATGCGCTAGCGCTCAGCACTGCGAGGTGGATGAAGGACCTTGTGGGTGGGGTCCACAGGTTAGAGAGAGATAGAATTAGGAATTTTTCCTTTTCTGGCTGATTTAATGCCCGATTTTATTTACTAAGCAAATGACCTAAGAATTTAATAAAAAAAATTTGTAGGCTCCTGAACTAATTTAGTTTCTCTTGTAAAATTTTAATAGGTTAATACTTTATGTGAATTTCTATAAAATTCAAACAAGGTTTTGTTCTTATGTATTGGTAATTATTTTTCTTAACAAGATTTCATATAAAAGATTTGGTGAATTGTTCCTGGGATAATATACCCAAAATAATTCTATCCTTTAAATATTCTTACTTTGTTTCATCTATTTAGTTTTTAGCACCTATTTGTTTGTAGTTCAAATTTGGCTTTTTAATTCAAAAACCAATTTCAACAGGGTATATTTCATATGCAAATGATCAAAGTAGTTTCTCTAATGCATTTGTATAACATAATCCCAGAATTCAGATTTTGGGATGTTACAACACGGCTATTCGAATAGTTTTACACTCTACAGAGGTTGTATGACTTTACCCAGAAGGTATAATCAACTTATGATATCCATCTGACACATTTCCGTAGGTGTGCAACTAAGTGATTATCACAAGGCCTTTACAATACGCCATCCCAACGTAGTCATACTCGCTAAGGTTTCACTTCCTTTCTATTGAACCATCCGTCAGAAGCCCCCTCTTGTACCATGTGGGAATAAATAAAAGTAGGCCATTCTAACACCCACACAATCGGATGGCACAACCACATTGAAACATTGCAAATTAGTTCGCCAGGTCTGTCCCACTCTAGATTTGTGGTTGTACAAGAGGGCTTTACAATTCACAGCTCGCAAACTGGTCCTTAACAAACTAGGCGACGTCCAAAAGTAACCCCTGGGCTTCGACCATTCATTAAGACGTGCCCATGTATAAACTTGCACCCACCAACTATCCATTTTGCCCAAGTCTAAACTAGATTTTAATTTTACTTCATTTTTCAAATCATATATAAAATTTTCATGGCATACCAATGCCATAGACTCATTTTTAAACAATAGTTGAATATTTGGCTAAAATTCCCAAATTGGACATTTTTTTGTCTAAGCATGACTAAGCGTATTTTTCCACAAAAGCATCTTGTCAATACTATTGTATTAACTAGAGTTTTATCTAGGACGACAAGGTAGGAGGGATTCGATGTCTAGGAATTATCATCACCAAGATCAGTAAGCCATCCATCAATATTAGAATCATGCTCTATAAAGCAATCTATTATGTTTGTTGATCCACCACATCATTGTTTACATTAGTCCACAAACAACTTTAGATCAACCATACACTACTATTCAATTAACTCCACCAATTTCATCAATTCTCTATAATTCAACCAATGCACATGAATTACAATCATAATAATCCAACTTCATTTTTTATTCATCACCTACACTCGATCAGTCTGTAAACACTAAATTCCCAACAATCACTAATAATACATTTATTTCCACTAAGATTTCTTTTAAATCCAAGTTCTCTATTCAATCATATCCAATAAATCAAATATAACCAAATTATCCAATTAATTCCACAAAGTTTATACGTACTTCACGATTCAACCAATCCACCAAAATTATCATCATGAATTGTTATGAAAGTATAACCTTTTGTCTTTTAATCACCACCTTTACTGGATCAATTTCTCAAAACTAATTCTCCAACAATTACTAATAATCCATTTAATTCAATTGAGATTTGCTCTAAATCCAATTTCTCCTTTCGATTGTAGATCAATACTAATTCTCCAACAATCACTAAAATCAACTTAGTTACGCCAAGATGCCCTTCTACATTTAATTCAGAAATAATGTATTCCTATAGTCCAATATCCAACAATAATGTATTCCTATAATTCTTCACAATCAATCGGAATCCACAAATATACATTTGTTTCCTTCAATTCACAAAAGTATTATCCAATATTTTCAATTTCTAACTCTAAAATAAATCACACCTGGAATGATTGTCCATACTACCTATCTTGACAAAAATTGGCTATACAATTGTTGGGATTTAGCTACAATTTAAACATAGCAATTTAAATTACTTTGAATAAAGGTAAGCATGCAATAATAATTTAAAACAAAATACATAATTTAAAATAATGGGATCAAACATGATGAAAAGTGTAATTTGCCTTGCTCAAATAATTGTTGTTCTGAAACAACATCGAAAACTGACTCTCCGAAGTCGTCGAAACCTATACGCGAAAATAAGCCAAATTCAAACGAAATTCAAATAAACACTAAATTAAATAATTTTGGTTCTAGGAGATATATATTGAAATTATATGAATTTAGAAATAAGAATAGATGGAATCGGAATTCGTATGAAGGAGAACAAATAACCGAAAGTTTGAATTTCACATGAAATGATAGAATTGAGGGAATATTCCAGGGAATCTTCTTTTTTAGGATTAAGGGATTAGATGAATTTTCTTACATGCAGGTACCACCTGGAAGTGAGAGAGAAGGGAATAGAGCAGGAAGCATAGGAGGGCGCAGGCGCCCTGGGCGGCGGCAGGTGGTAGTGCGAGAGGTTGTCATCGCACACGATCGTTCGGACTAGGCCGAACGGTTACGTTATCTGGGTCGTTGATTTCCAATCGGATGGCTCACGCACGGTGCATCTAGTTGGTTTGGTTGGTTTGGTCAAGTCAATCCGCCGAGTCGGACTCGAGCCTGAGCAACAGTGCTAGGGTTTTGACTGATTTAATTCAAACTGATTCTACTTTGACTAAGACCTTATAAATAGAAATAAATTTCCTAAAATCCTGAAATAAATCAGGGGTGTTCCTGGGATTACTTAGTACCCATATAAAATTTGAAACCCCTTTGTTCAAGTTATATTTTGTTCAGTCTAAATTCAAACTTAAAATGAGTCATTGAATTGTGTTTGAATTTTTTGTGGATTGAAACTAATCCTAAAAAATTAGAAAAAATTATATTAATTCATGATAATTAATTTAGTATTTGATTAAATTATTTGCAGAGGAACTTCAGTAGCATTTGTTTCGGTTTTTTTTTAGTTTACTTCTTTAAGTGTAGGTTCAATATTTGAACAAGATTTTCCAAGTGCAATATATTATGCAAATGTTTATAAACATGATGCATGCTGATGAGGTGCATACTAGTTATCATTAATAAACTTGGGGATGTGACACATGTTGAGCATTCATGTTGGAATGATTTGACCTACGGGAGTAGGATGAGGTCTCCATATGTAAGATATGGGCAATGAGGTCCCCATATGTAAGATATGGGAAATGAGGTCGCCGAATGAAAAAGAATGGGCAATTGGGTCCCCGCACTAAAGAGTGCGGGCATGAGTAAACACCGACGGGTGTTACACTCAGCTATATCAGTATAAGTAGAAGTGAAGTTGTGGCATGAGCATGAGTTTGCATTGCATTCATGAAATATGAAAAAGTGATCTAAGATAATGAGAATGTGTTATCGTTGAGATGACGCCTCATTTGTTCTTTTACTGGTACTTCCTGAGTCATGGACTCACTCTTGCTTATTTGTTGTTTTAGGTGAGCGTTGATGATGGCATGTTTCGGGGTGGAAGTAGAACATGGAACGATTGTATTTTTGTAGCACTTCACACCACTTAATAAATCATTCCTTTTGGTCATAAACAGTTTAACAATTTCCACTATAATAATTGGATAACTTGTGTTTTCTCTTGGTTCCTCATGATTCATAAAATTGTTACTTGATGTGTTCCCTAAGTGAGATTTATTTATGATTATTATATTGATGATTGTTTATTCTTGAAGTCTAGAGGTTAGTAATACTTGTTTAATGGTTACAAATTGATAGCAATAGTAGTTGTAGGTGTCATCATGGGATTTTGTTAAGCCGAGGTGTTACAGTTGAAAGACTAACCCCCCCTATACCAAGGCTTTCTGCCTAATTTCCCACATGGAATAAACATCTATTAAATCATTTTTAAAACAAAACTAATCTGCGAAAAGCTTTGTTCAGCATGTCCATGACCGTGGACATGACTATTCGAATAGTTTTACACTTTGCAGAGATTGTACAACTTTACCCACAAGGAATAATCAACCTATGATGTATGTTTGACACACTTCCGTAAGTGTGTGACTAAGTGATTATCACAAGGCCTTTACAATACGTCGTCCTAACATAGTTATGCCCACTAATGTTTCATTTCCTTTGAATTGAACCATCTCCGGAAGACCCCTCTAGCGCCATGTAGGAATAAATAAAAGTAGGTCATTTTGACACCACACAACCAGATGGAACAACCAAATTGAAACGTTGTAAATTAGTTAGCCAAGTCTAACCCACTCTAGACTTGTGGCAGTACGGAAGAGCTTTACAATCCGCAGCTCGAAGACCGGTCCTTAACTGACTGGGCGACTTCCAAAAGTAACCCCTGAGCCTCAACTATTTACTCAGATGAGCCCGAGCATAAACTTGCACCCCACTAACTATCCATTTCGCCCAACTCTAAACCATATTTTAATTTTATTTCATCTTTCAAATCATTTGTAAAATTTCCATGGCATACCAATGCCACAGACTCCTTTTTAAATAATAGTTGAATATTTGGCTAAAATTTCCAAATTAAACATTTTTCCACAAAAGCATTTTGTCAATACTATTGTATTAAATAGAATTTTATCTAGGGCGAAAAGGTGGGAGGGATTTGATATCTAGGAATTGTCATCTCCAAGATCAGTAAGCCATCCATCAATATTAGAATCATACTTTCCAAATCAATCTATTATGTCTGTTGATCTACCACATCATTGTTTACATTAGTCCACCAACAACTGTAGATCAACCAAACACTACTATTCAATTAACTCCACCAATTTCATCAATTCTCTATAATTCAACCAATGCACCTGAATTCCAATCATAATAATTCAACTTCATTCTTTATTCATCACCTACACTCAATCAATTTGTCAACACTAAATTTCCAACAATCACTAATAATACATTTATTTCTACTAAGATTTCTTTTAAATCCAATTTCTCTATTCAATCATATTCAATATAACCAAATTATCCAATTAATTCCACAAAGTTTACATGTACTTCACGATTCAACCAATCCACCAAAATTATCCCCATAAATTGTTATGAAAGTCCAAAATTTTCATCTTTTAATCACCACCTTTACTGGAACAACTTCTCAGTACTAATTCTCCAACAATTACTAATAATCCATTTAATTCAACTGAGATTTGCTCTAAATCCAATTTCTCCTTTCGATTGTAGATCAATACTAATTATCCAACAATCACTCAAATCAATTTAGTTCTTCCAAGATGCCCTTCTTTATTTAATTCAGAAGTAATGTATTCCTATTGTCCAATATCCAACAACAATGTATTCCTATAATTCTTCACAATTAGTGGGTAACCATAGATATACCTTTGTTTTCTTCAATTCATGAAAGTATCATCCAATCTTTTCATTTTCTAACTCTAAAATAAATCACAACCAAAATGATTCTCCATACTACCTATCTTGACAAAAATTGGCAATACAACTGTCGGGATTTAGCTATAATTTAAAGATAGGAATTTAAATTACTTTGAATAAAAGTAAGAATGTAATAATAATTTAAAATAGAATACGTAATTTAAAATAATGGGATCAAACATGATCAAAAGTGTAACTTGCCTTGCATAAATAATTGTTGTTCTGAAACGGCGTCGAAAACTGACTCTCCGAAGACGTCGAAACCTATACTCGAAAATAAACCAAATTCAAACAAAATTCAAATAAGAACCAAATTAAATAATTTTGGTTCTAAGAGATAGATATTGAAATTAGATGAATTTAGATAAAAGAATCGACGGAATCGGAGTTCGTATGAAGGAGGACTAACACCCGAAAGTTTGAATTTCATAAGAAATGATATAATTGAGGGAATATTTCAAGGAATCTTCTCTTTTAGGATTAAGGGATTAGATGGATTTGCTTACATGCGGATCCCACCTGGAAGTGAGACAAAGAAAGAATAGAATGAAGGGAATAGAGCAAGCAGCATAGGAGGGCACAGGCGCTCTGGGCGGCGTCACGGGAGGTTCGGCTGGTGGCCAAAATGGGCCGCTGGCTCCACGAGGAGGTAGTTGCCGGTGGCGGGGCGCGCAGCGGTGGCGCTCTAGCGGCATCCGACAACGGGCAGTGTGAGCACCAACTCAGCAATGGCAAGGGGAAGGTGGTGGTGGGGTCGACAACAGCAAGGGGAAGGTGGTGGTGGTGGGGATGGATATGTGGTGGTGGCGGCTTGCTCCAGCAATGTTAACACCAAATTGAGGTGGGGGATGAAAAGAATATGACTGGGAACATGACGTGACGTGGTTCACTCGGCTCGAAACCCACCCGAGAAGGAGATCGAGGCGAAAGCGTCGTGGCCGATTTTGAGGAAGAAAGCGGTGGTGTCGCGTATTCATTTTGCCCAAAGCACCATCCCCTACTTCTACCTCAAAAACCGGTTTTGGGGAAGAAAGCGGTGGCATCGCGTGTTGATTAACTGCAACACATGCCATCAACGAGTGACAACAAACATCACACAATCTTTCTACAAAGAAGTTCCATAATCACTTAGTTAAGTTTAGATTTGCAACTCAAAATGATATCAATGACCAATTGTATGGCTAAGCATACTAATCATATCTAACCAACTAGTAGTTAACCAAGCTAGGGTGACAAATGATAATGGTAATACAATAAGCAAGGTGGATATAATCAAGTATTTAAGAATTAAATAATTGAAATAACATGCAATAGTTTGAATCAAAGTAATTTTGGAAAACTGGGTACAACATGGTCAAAGGTACAACTTGCTTTGAAACAAGTCTTGCCACTGGTCTTGAGCTTGATCAACTTCTCCTTCCTCAAAAGCTCCCGAAGTATCAACGTCTATTCGTAAACGAAAGCGAAAACGCAAATAAATAAAAAATAGATAAACAAATAAACTCCAAAAATTAAATAAAAATCACATGAAGCTAGAGCTTGAATTTAGAGACTTGAATAGGCTCAATTGAACTTCGTATGAGGAAGAAAGGGCTCTCGAAAGATTTAAATCTAAGAAAAAGAGGGAGAGAAAACACTTTTTTGGATTTTTGGTATTTTGTTTCTAAAGGAAATCCTAGATTACTGCATCAGCATAACGTCAGCAAAGAAATTGAATTTCGGTCTGAATTAAATTTCTAAAGAAAAAGAAATTTAAGTACATGACATGTGGGGTCCATGGTCTATAGACGAAGTCCACGAAAGAAGGTTCATGGCGCATAGTGCACCGGGTCTATGGAATAGGGTTCCCCACATGTCGTGCGATGGACACAAACTCAGTGTCCCGTTTGGGGATGGTGAACAGTAGCGTAGCTATGGGCCCACAAGTCAACGATGGTGGCTCGCGAGGATTTGCACCGCACACAACAAGCGTGCGACTAACGGGTGGGACTAGGCGCGAGCAAGCGGGAGAGAGAGAAAGAGATGGACTGCGGGCAGAATTTAGCCGGAAACGGGAGAAATGGGTCGGGGAATAGGAAATCAGCCCACGATTGTTTCCCGTGATTTTAAATAGTTCCTCTATTTTAGAAAATACATAAAATTTAAATGGCAAATTAAAAATAGCAAATGAATTTGGAAAATTTCCATAAAATTTTGGAAAATACTTCCAAGCACAAAAAAAACTCAAATAAAATAATTTTGGAATTATTGGATGATTAGATTATTCACATTAAATTGTTTTGAATTTAGAAAGTCTCATTTAACCTTTATTAAATCAACAAAAATTGGTGAAATTTTCCAGAAGGCTAAACTATACAAAAAAAAAGGTTTTTGAAACTCAAAAATTGGGATGTTACACGTTTGCCCTTTCGGGAACCAATGAAAGAGGTCCATTGATCCACGCCAATGCACATACACGATTCAACCCAAATTGACTGCACCATGCCACCTCATGTGCGTCTCAGGCCCAAGCGCATAGCCGCCAACCCCCAGCTGCTGAGGGGCAAAGCATCCATGGTGACCACGTTCCTTCTGGGTGACTCCATGGGGATCTAATGGCTCGCTAGATCGAAGCCTGGGCAAGTGTCCACTCTGCTCGGACGGTTGGCTCCGCCCCTGATGGTTGGAGCGAAAAAAAATTCCCTCCTCCTATCTATAAATGGGCCAAATCCTATCCCTTTTCCATTCGCTTCCTCCTCCTATCTCTTCCTATCCTCCTGATGTTCTAAATTTGTTCTTCACGGAGCTTCAGTAGTGTGGAAATGAGCCAAAGAGGGGACTCATCCATGTGTAGTGCTCAAATTGCAATGTAGTGGTGAGGCGCCTGACCTCAGGGTCATGGAAAAATCCAGGCCATGTTAACTACAAGTGCCCATTTTTTCTGTAAGTATGACTTGTGATTTTGCATCCATTTTTTGGGATGCCTTTCAGCATTTGAGTTGATTATTTTTGCTTTTTCAAAGGAAATGAGCGTCAGTTGCAGATTTTGGCGATGGGCAGATGAAGTAGAGCCCATCAACGAGGCTGCACATGAGCCCCTTCGTTCCCAGCAAGATGGACATGGTGTGATGCTTGAACTTGAACGCCTAATAGAGCAAGTTCAGAGAATGGAGGTCAATAAGGTGGTGGTGGAAAGGTTGGTGTACAAGATGAATTGCATGCTAGGTGTATTTGCGCTTCTTGTTGCTGTTGTCATATGGAAACTGTAGTAGAAAAAAAGTTGATGTAGTGGGACCAATGTGCTATGTTTCTTTCTGGGAAATGAAACAGAAATTTGACCATAGTTCAGTTGTACAGAAACAAAATCAGTCCAACAACGCTAAGGAAACACTGACCATGAAACTTGACCTTTGTTTTTGCTTCACGGCACATAGCATCACATGTAACAAGAGATAGCATCAATAAATACCAGGTTTCATAACAGATAACAGACTTCCAGCAATACAAGAGTGACCATACAAGGTCTCAGAACACATAACAAGGTTTCAACAATTCCAAAGTACCATAACAAGATTTCACAACACAATGTTTCAATAGGAAGCAAAATATTGCAGATGGAAGTAGGCCACAACAAGATGCGTCAACTACTTGGTGGGTGTATTATTGGCCTCCTCTCCCTTCTTTGGTGCCTTGTGTGGAGCTGTCTTTTTCTAGTTGGACAGGAGGCAATTGCAAAGTCAATGGCCAGTGCCCTTTTTCATGCCCCTAGTTATGGGACCCCTATTTGCAGTAGATTGAGACGCCTTTGGAGTTGATGTAAAAATTAGCCAAAGACATTCAATGTGGATGCAAAGTGAGTATCATGAACCTTGGTTCATAACGGGGTAAACACCGCTAGGAAGAAGGCCGGATGGCGTCGGTTTGGTGAGATGGGAGATTAGACTATAGACTGGGATGATAGAACCTTCGGAGGAAGACTAGATTAATTCATCTTTTTTGCTTCCTTGATAATTGATACATGCTATCCCTTTTATAGGGACGACCCGACTTGACCCTTAAGAAACAATCTCTATTTCTAAGGAAACTTATCTCTATTAGATGTAATACATCTCTAAGGAAGTAAACCCAACTAACAAGGAAACTAACTATTCTTATCTCTATTTCCAACCACTAATGCATCCGTGGGCCGGCATGAACAAAGGCGAGGCGCTTCTGATCTGATATTGTTCACACGTGTGAACAGACTGCGAATCCGTGACACTACTCCCCTCCTTTCACGACAGCTCGTCCTCGAGCTGTGGTGGCGACCATGGCTGAAGCCTTAGGAGACCCCATGTTGACGAGTTGTTGTGATAACGATACGAGTCCTTGAAGATCATTGCCTCCACGTGCGGTTGCGGCAAACTCATCGGTTGCTGCGGCGGGCATGACAACAACCTTGGCAGCGTCGCAGTGGCCACAGCGTACTTCGGCAGGGCTGCGACAGGCTTCGGCGATACCATGGCAGGATGTGGTAGTGGCGTAGCAAGTTCCGACAGCGTCACTATGGTTGCTGGAAACACCGCCGCCTCTTGTTGTGCCTTCTTCTTCTTCTGATCCACGATCATCTTCTCCAAAGTGGCATGCATGTCGAGGAAAATGGGCGCGATCTTCTTGTCGTTGTCGTTGGTACTTATAGCCATCTTGTTGGCGTTAGCCTTTATCATAGCCAACGACTCGACGGCAGGTCTGATGGTCTGATCTGTCGCCATAACCATGGTAGCAGAAGCCGTGGGAAGGGATCGACTACTCTGATACCAAGTTATCATGAACCTTGGTTCATAACGGGGTAAACACCACCAGGAAGAAGGCCGGACAGCGTCGGCTTGGGGAGATGGGAGATTAGACTATAGACTAAGATGATAGAACCTTGGGAGGGAGACTAGATTAATTCATCTTTCTTGCTTCCTTGATAATTGATACATGCTATCCCTTTTATAGGGACGCGACTTGATTCCTAAGAAACAATCTCTATTTCTAAGGAAACTTATCTCTATTAGATGTAATACATCTCTAAGGAAGTAAACCCAACTAACAAGGAAACTAACTATTCTTATCTCTATTTCCAACCACTAATGCATCCGTGGGCCGGCATGAATAGTACGAGTCGCTACAGTACCTGCATACTGTTCACACACGTGAACAGTGCGCCGCCTCGTGACAGTGAGCCATAGTGCTTAATAAATCATGTCACATGAATTCAGTCACAATGTCGTGAGGATACCTTAGTTGATCGCCCTGATTAGCGGTATTTCCTTTCTTTGCCTTTGTACCTTTGCTTGTTCTTTTCCTGCAAACATAATGGCATAAGTAACTATTCACATTCAGCTTTGAAACTATGGGTAAAGCTTGTTTAGAGTTTAGACTACCTTTTCTTTGTAGGTGCTGCTCCTTCTCCCTCTTCTGGTACCCTGGGGACCCTCCCAAGGGATAGCCTTTTTTTTGGCTTACTCTCTTTTTGTGGCTTTTTCTCTTTTTGAAGCTCACTCTGTTTTTCTAGCTCAATAGCATGGGTAGGCTCAATTTGTGGCTCACTGTGATTTAGGATTACAATAGGCAATTCAATCCGAGGAGGAGATGGAGCAACTGAACCACAACTTCCATCGGTAGGTGCCTTCATTGCTCATTTCACAACAATACTGCTTGCAGGTTGTTACACCTTCATGGCTAGCAATGGATCACCTTAGTAGTATGGAGGCATGGAGCTACATCCATCACCTACACATTTACAACAACCATTCTATTTTTCTCCAATACGAATGCTTCAAGCAAATCTGCATCAGAGCGAATATCAATGTGCTCGCTAAGAGCATCATTCCAAACGTACACATAGAGGTATTGCTGGCATTGGCAGTTGAATTCTGAGCGCAAGTAGGCAATGAAATCATCCATCGAAAATTTTCCAGACTCTATGACCTTCTGCACCCACCTCGCCTTGTTGTATTCGATCCTACCCCTATCCGACTTTGCCATGTACGCACCGACACTAACACTTGGCCGCGAAGCCTTTGTAGGATCCATCCTACCACAAAAGAAAAAAAAATACAGCAACAAACAAAGAAATCACTACTGTCTACCGTAAATAATGCAATAAAACATAAGAAATCAGATATTCCTAAATCAAATCGACAAACATTGTAACAAGATTCGACCATAGCAATGACAAATTTACAATTTTCCCAACCACACAAGAATGTAGTAATTCCATACCCATCCGACACCCATGAATCTGAGCTTGTCACATATTCAGGGAAGCTCTCCGCCATGGTCTTCGCTGGACTCTTCAGCTCATTGTTGGTTGGACTCATTTGGCTTCAGCTCGATCCACTCATTGCGGCCTACTCGACCCTATGGCATGTTTCCGCGGGGTAAGATGATGGAGGAGAGCACTAGGAGGACCGAGAGTGGTGGCGGCGGCCGATGGGGAATTGGTTGGCAGCTCAGGACTGAAGGGATATGGTGTCTAGGTCAGAGAAGGGCATTACTGTCTTTTACAAATTTCTTCT
This sequence comes from Phyllostachys edulis, assembly GCA_036346405.1. Lineage (NCBI taxonomy): Eukaryota > Viridiplantae > Streptophyta > Magnoliopsida > Poales > Poaceae > Phyllostachys > Phyllostachys edulis. The sequence continues at coordinate 35,272,334 of CM070556.1, forward strand.
CTCGCTCCCAGCCCATCCTCCTTCGATATGAGGCTGTCAAAGTGATGGCAGTGGTATTCCCAGGATTTCTATGTCTTCTTGGTGTTATTTTGTACTATACTGCTCAAGTGATGTTATTTCTCTAGAAGGGACGAAAGCGATGCTACGGACCTAATTTTCCCCTTAAATATGAATACATCATACAAAGTGGTCATGAAAAACTCCGAAATGAATTTCTAGGCGGATTCCCACTTAATGCCTCAATCTATTCATCATGACCTTTTCTTATTCTAAGTGCAATTGTGTGGCAAAGGTTAGAGTGCATGTCGTGCTATTTATTTGCAGAGAGTGCATGTCGTGCTATTTATTTGCAGGAAACGTGTATAAACAAGGACATATCTAGTGCAAACATGAAAACCAGTTTGATTCAAATCAACATGCATGGAAAATCATTTTTTAGAAGATAGTCTATGGAGTGTTACATTCCCTTTAAAATTTAAAGTTTAAACTCAAAAAACGTAGCAATGAGAGGATAATTTTGCTGAGAATAGTAGCATTTATCTTTTTCCATTTTATTTTAACTTATAATTTGTCAGGAATTTATCTTTTTTTTAATCTCCCAACACAAATTAAATTCGAAGTTCAGATTGTAAATAGTTGTTTGCTAAAGTAATAATTACCTTCAATATTTTCTTTATAATTTTTATATTGATTTTGTACTCCAATAGTGGTTTGCATGTTTCTACCCACAAATGATGGCTTGCACTTGATACACACCCTGTACAAAACCAGTAAGCTCATCTTTGACAGTAGTTTTCCGCTTGATCTACACGCACCTTTGCTTTGATATTTTTGTTTTACAGTGTCAAAAGTAATTTTGCAAATGTGGTAGAGGGAACGATAGGTAGATGTATTAATAAGATTAGTGTGTATATAACCAGTGGCGTCCACGGGCCGCTCCAGTTAATTTTAGGTTCAAATCATTTTTTTCTGAATTTTTAATGAAATTAACATGACTGTTTAATCCTAGACCTCAAGTCATAGCCCAGCTCCACCTCTGATAACAAAGGACAAGACTTTCGAGAAGGCCATTGCCCAGCTCCAACTCTTACTATGTTCATGTGAGGAGAGATCTGTTATGCTTTCTATGGCACACTACATATTTTAGCTTATCCGATCACACAATCCATTGCTCAAATTGAAGATGGGTCGTATAAAAACATGCCCAGCCAATTGATTTAGAGTGCCTTTTTAAAATCAACGGTGCACACGTAAATCCTATACTTGTGTCCTTGTTATTTGGGTGGCGTGGGGGCAGCTGTTTTCTTAGCTGGCCCCAACCCCAACAAAGGAACCACTGCTACATGTGTCGTCCAAACAGAAACCACACTTCCTAAACACCACTCCACACATAAATACACGACACACGCACACCATCGCTGCTAGCTCCATCCATCATCCATTCCATTACTATGAACCAACCCATGCATGCACCTACAAATTATTTGGCAAGCAGCAAGAACAGTATACACTATAAAGCACAAAGTTTCAGAGAGATCGCACTTGTTGCCATCCCTCTGAATTGGGCACGATCAATCCTGCTAACTTATCTTGTATCTTCCTCCTCTCCCTTCTTGTTCCCTTCCTACTTGTAAATGTCTGCCTGGTGCCTGCCATCAACAAAAAGCATTGCCTTTTGGACTCATTACGTGTGCCTCTCCTTGTTGCCTTGTGGCTGGGGTTGTTGCTGGCTTTTACTACTTTTTAGGTTTCCTCGCGGCATTTACCTGCAGCACTCATGCCCTTCACAATGCGTGTGATGTGTAGCCTGTGGCTGCGAGTGTCCGTCTTACAGAATAAATTAGAGGGTTTCTGATAAGCGATTATTCTCGTCTTTCGAGTAGGAGCTTTCACTGCATGGGGTGACGATCTCCCTGCAGAGCCAGCGAGAGCGAGGGAACAGGTATATTCCTACAGCAAGATATGATCTGAGAATGTACATTTCGTGTCTGTTTTATGTGCTGACTAAATGTAATTATCTGGTGCGGCTGCACACTATAGAAGGCGATTCTCTGTTGTGCAGTGAGAAGGTAGCAATGATAGCGCTTTTCGGAGCTCGGTGTGCCTGGTTAGAAATTGTTGGCAAGGGTGAAATAAGTTGGCAAGGAATCAAAGATTTTTCAAGAAATGATTAATTGCGCAGATATTATCTGAATTTTTTTATATTAATTAACCTTTTTTTGAATTTTATTTTAAAGTTAACCTCCGGCGCACTTTATTTCCAATTCTAACCCCTTTAGTCACGCCACCACCCGTGGCGTAACAAAATAACACTGTCAAGCCAGCCCATTTCTGGTCAAACTCTTGTCACACCACTGGAAGTAGCGTGACAGTGTTATTTGGTCACACCACAACCAATGGTGTGACAAAAAGTACTATTTTGGGGACTTATCCTAGCGCGTGACAGTGTTGTGTTGTCATACCACCACCTGTGGCGTGACCAAAGGGGTCAGAATTAGAAATAAAGTGCGTCAGAGGTTAACTTTAAAATAAAATTCAAAAAAAGGTTAATTAATAATAAAAGTTCCTTTATTTTGCTCATTTCAATAGAAACACAAGGTTGTCACGATCGCGATCTTAGGTGGGATCATTTTTTGTCTGATAGGATCAAATCATTGAATCACGATTCTATCAAAATTTTAAAAGTATATATATTTTATATAAAAACTGAATTATATTTTCAGACATGCAAGGCTATAGTAGATTTTTTTTTTTGAATTTGTTGAATTTAGTTTCGTAAATTTGGGTACACATTCATTTTACATGCAATTAATATAAGCTTATTTTTAAAACCTTTTAATTATTTATTAGTAAACTAATCATTTAAAATCCAATATATTAATGGTAATACTTTTTTAACCTTAGAACAACATGTAAACAGCAAAAACAAATCAAATTAAACTATTGTAACCTAAATTAGCAATAGGTAAAATAACTTTTTATAAGCTAATATAGTTTGTTGTCAGTATCATGATCCTGTCCCATCCTAAGGACGATCCTACCCGATTCTATGCGATTATGCCTTCAGAATCACGATTCTATGAAATTCCTATCCTTGTCGATCCCACATCCATGTCACGATCCTGACAACCTTGAGAGACACTAGTTGTTTCTTCCGGTGGATTGTCTTCTTTTTTTGTTGTTGTTGGAATGAATGCTACCTGCGGGAATCTTCTAGACACCTAGACTGTAATTATTTTATAAAGAAACAGTAAATAATGAATTTGCTGATAGTTCAATTTCCTGTCATATGCATCATGAAGAATGATTAAACTGCTAACATGGAGGTTTGATTGAAAAAAAAGTTAAGATGGAATTTTATATTGACAGTATTTTTTTAGCTTCATTGTATAAAATATTATGATCAAATTGGCCTGTTCTCTGTATTTGTGTTAAAGGTACGGTTGTCAACAAGATCATGGAGTCTCCCGAGATCCAGAGCATTGATACGACGGTACAAACTGCTTGTCTGTATTTTTATCTCTTACACTAGTTACTTGACATGTTTATATGTTACTGTTATAGGCAGGAATTTTGTCTTATTTACATCTTTGGTGATGTAGGATCGATGTTGCTGTTTGATGTTGCATTAACTTGTTTGTCTGAATAGTGACGACATTTTGTGTGGTTCATGTACTGGTTTCAACTTTGAACAATAATTGTTTGTTGCTCGTCACGGGTGAGCATTGACAAATAATAATAGCCAATATACTTTTTATGTTTCAATGACTGCCGCAAAAATCTTTAGGACCCTAGATTGTTTTTTTGAAAAAAAACAGTGAAAGATGAATATGCAATGGAAGGCCCAATTTTGGCATTTCCTATTTTCATGGAAACATGAACCGATAAATTAGAATGTCAACATGTTCCCAAAAAAAAAAGAAGTATCTACAATATGTTTCCATATTCTGCAGCTTCATGTTGAGCCCGGATTTGCATCCAGACACTCTGTGTATTCCAAATTAGTCTTATGATCAGTAGCTAGTTTACATAGTACAATTATCGATGAATATCACATCCATACATACGTATAAGTAAAATAGTACTTAATATTACAGAGATAGCCTTAAGTAGGCCTTAAGGCCAAGTTCTTACGTAACTGGCTGGTAGGTCGACAAATTTATAGAGTAAATATAGCAGCGGAAGATAAATAATCCAAAAGGGCCTCCATGGGTTGCCACATGCAATCGACTAGGGCTACAACTTAGTTATCACCGTCGTCTTCATTTCCATAGCTGGATGCATAGAAGTATCCATACACCGGGTTTTTGGCCTCGTAGTCTGAATCAACATATTTGAGCAACAACGAGTACAAAAGTACTCAACAAGCCCTCACAACAAATGCAAGTATATAAATGCTTGGCTTGTCAAAGGGGGGTTTTATGGTTATTTTAGCACAAAGTAAGTTTAGCTCAAATACTACAATTATTTTTCAAACCTGCAACTTAGCTTCTTTTAACTCAAAACCAAAGTTTCATTTATATAAGCATGTTTTATCATGTAATAAGGTTCCATCTATCTGTTACTATTCATGAGGTTCCATCCACCTACAATTATTCATGAATTTGCATCCACCTCGCCCTAGCCATAAGGTTCCATCCACCCTATGCTAGATTGCACTAATACCAACTTTACGTCTACATGTACCCATCACACAGTTTTGATTGAAACTCTACAAGTGTGGCTTTCTGGACTACACCCATGACTGGGAGCATGACTATTCAAATAGATTATACACTCTGCAGAGGTTATTCATCTTTACCCACAAGATATGATCCACTCATAATATCAGCCATGACACGCTACCTTAGGCGTGCGATGGAGACAATCATAACAAGAACTTTACAATAACTCGCCGAAATACTACACCATCCAATGGGTCGATCTTCAAGTGTTTAAACACATTAACTCCGAAGAAACCATTGTTGTGAGAGTAGACGTATCCCGACTTAGTACCACCACAATACTCAATGGGTGCATACGCATAAATACGCCTCCCTACAGCCTAGGTCCAACGACCAAACCCAAACTACCCACAATATAGCAATAGTATAGCGACTCGGTAAATTATTCAACCTAGACTTGTGGTTGCACGATTATTAGTTCGGAAGATACGGCACATGATTCGGTCCTTAATCGACTCAGGCGAGACAAACCACAAACTATATCCTGTGCGTTTAATGCACCCAACACATACAATCCACTCACCTAAGTCTCCACCATCATATAATTATCATTTTCCTATTTCCAGTGGTAACCCACGCTACCACAATTTGATTCACATTATATCCCAAGTTGTTGTAATGGCAGTGCTTGTGTCATATTCAATTCAGCCACTAAGCAATGTATAAGCACAACCATTAGTCATTATTAATTAACCAAGGGCAATTTGTTAGTGTAAACATTAACCTAGGGTCATATTCAATTCAACCACTAAGCAGTGTCTAAGCACAACCATTAGTCATTATGGATTAACCAAGGGCAAATTGCTAAAGTAAAAATTAACTTAGGGTGACAAGGTATAAGGGGTTATCAACAATCAAGACGGGGAATAGTAATAACAACATTTAGCGTAGCCATGTATCAACCTTTCACATAGCATTTTATAAATAATAATAAGCATGCAACTATGCAAGTAATACTTTGAAACAAAATAAGTTGCATTTGAAAAGTAGGTTCAACATGATCTATCATATGGACTTGCCTTCCTCAACACTAGATATCACTTGGTCTTGTTCTTGTCCTGAAGCAGTGGTGAAGTCTTTGGCGACTTTGAATGGTGACTTTGAATAAATACGCATAATTCAAATAAAATTCAAGTGGACTCCAAATATTATTATTTTAGTACTACTATCTTGAATTTAGATGATTTTAGCAATAAAAAATAAATCATTTGAATTTAAAATGATGGAGAACGAGCTCCCCAAAGTTTGAGCTAAAAGAAATTCTAGAAATTTCTGGCAGGTGGGTCCAGTTGGATTTCCATTTTCATTTCCTTTTATTTTTCTTAATAAAATCCTCTGTGGTAGACAAGTGGTGTCCAGCCGGGGTTTTAATTTCTTTTCTTTTTTTCTTAAGGAAATGGCTTCGTGGCTGATAGGTGGGGTCCGTCTAAGTTTTTAATTTATTTCCTATTTATTTTTATTCGGGAAAAATCCAAGAGACTAACAGGTGGGAACACGGTCCACATGGACTAGGTCCACCTGACGGTGCATAAGGCAAGGAGGCCCATACATTAGCGGCTTGGTCTATGGACCTAATCTATATAATGGGTTTTAAGTGGTGGGGCCCGCATGTCGTAGACTCGAACTTTCATCTACGTTCTAATTAGTTTTCCTAATTGCTGAGGGCCCACATGTCATATAGACATTACTACTAACTAACTGTAACAAACTACTAGTTATCTTAATTACCTAAGCCCACACATGAGTGACTCTACGTCATCGTCGTCTTCTTGGAATAGAGGAATTGCGTAGGCAGCCATGGCTGACTCTTAGGCGAGCTCGACGATGGTAGAGAGGGCTCTGACAACCACCCACGACCCTCAAAATGGGTTGCGGGGTCCACGGAGATCCTAATGGCTATGACAGAGTGGAGGGAGATGGACCGAGGTGGCCGCACTACAGCGAGGTCAGTGGCGACGCTACTATAGGTAGGGGCAACTATGCAACAAGGCTTACAACTACAAATTGGAGCTCGGTTTAGCATATACAGGCTAATGCAAAGCTACTGGTGCTCCTAGTGCTCAAGATGAGGTGACGCATCGAGCTGTCTATGGTGACTTGCGGTAGTGTGGTGAGGTGGTATCATGTGGCTAAGCTACGACCAACTAGACGCTTCAATGACTATCCTACCAGTTTCGTGAGATGAAGAAGCCTACAGGAACGAGAGATCTCACCTGGAAGCCAAGCATGGAAGGAGATCGAGTGCGATGACGAGGTTGTGTTCTCTGGGCCAGCGACGGGGATGAAGGGCGTTCTGGTGGCTGTGGGGCACAATAAGGAAGAAGAATGCACACATTAGAGAGAGGAGGTCCAAGCGATCAAGATGCACGAGACAATGGATGCGGAATCTCACTTGGGAGTCAAGGCAGCCACAGCCCACAAGAAGATGTGGACGTAGACTCACTCTAGCGCCTGGGAATCATTGGCGAAGCTGACATCGAAATGGGGGAAGACGATCAACACATACGAATTCTTCTCTACCTATGGCGAAGAAGAAGGGAAAGTTGGGGAAAATGCAGAGGAGAGGCTGGCGAGCACGATGATGTGCTTGAATGTGGCTTTTATAGAAGGGAGAAGTGGGAATGGACAAGGACGAGTGCGGCGAGCACCGGCACGCGAGCGAAGTGGCATGTAGAGGTCTGGCGCACAGATGGGATGAGGTCATGACGTTGCGTGAGAGGATGAGAGGCTTGAGGTGCATCTACAGTGCTTGAGGTGGGTTGATCGGCTCTGGTGTGCGCGACGCTTGTACGGTGCAATGGGCGAGAGAGGGTGAGGTGAGCTGGCACGCGGGGAAGAAGTATAGTGCTCTCCTTGGGCAACTTGACAGGTGGGGCCAAGACCCACATGTAGGCGCGAGCGGGTGCGACAGAAAAAGTGAGCAAGTGGGCTGTGGCGTGAGGCTGGGCTGTGAAGGAGAAAGGAGGAGAGGGGGAGCGGGTGACGATGCGTTGGGCCGGTAGCGCGGGAAAGCGGCCGAAGAGAGAGGGGAGGTAAAGAATTATTTGGATTTTTAGTTTGGATTTCCAAGATTGAGTTTGATTTTGAAATTCAAATCTTGAGGAGGTTTAGCACACCATTTAACTTATTCATTTTTATAATTTCAATTTGGTGCAACGAAATTTATTTATCCTTTTGAATTGCAAGAAAAAGCTATTGGAATTTATCAAAATGCAACAAAAGTTTTGAAATTTGAGAAATTCATGCAAAATTTAAATGGTTCCAAATTTGGGCTGTTACACTTCAATATAAAAGAACAAAGATTGTCCATTAATATTTATGTTACTGATTCTTCTTTTATTGTTTTTTGTATTAAAGGTTGCCGACATGGTGGGGTCTCCGGAGATTAAGTGTCTTGAGATAACAGTAAGAACTTCTTATATAGCTTTTTCAAACTACTGATAAGTATCTTTCAGGAGAGCAAAATGTATTTTCCAATCACTACTACAGAAAAGGCTTTCCTGAGACGGTTCATAACGTCATCACGAGCGGTTTCGTGAGCCGTCTCGAGTTTATGGGTCGATGATGACATGAGGTCATCACGAGCGGTTTTGAACCGTCGTGATGTATACTTTCCTGAGCGGTTTGTGGTTCAAACCGTCTGCGATAATAATATCACGAGCGGTTTCATCCACAAACCGTCGTGATAAGCACATATCCTGAGCGGTTCCGACCACAAACCGTCATGATAAGCACATATCACGCAGCGGTTTCATCCACAAACCGTGCGTGATACTTATATCCGAGCGGTTTGTGGCCGGAACCGTCTGTGATGACTTTTCTATAAAGGCCCAGCGGTGGCGCTTGTACCATTAAATCGGCATCATATATATATTACATATATATTGTTAAGTGATCTCTCGGCCACTTTGGGGATCGTCCACATGACATGAGAAGGATGAGGCGGTAGCCACGGGCAACCTCATTGAGCCCATGCAAATTCAAAAGTATGGATGCAAGGAGGCGTTAGGACATCAATTACAGATTGGGCGTCGCTATGTTGAAATGTCGTTGATCTTGCGGTACTCCGACTGGGAAGTGGCATCATATATTAGCAACTATCCATTCTTGAGTATGTAATCGTCTTTAAACCCAACAAGAACACTAAGCAACCATTCTCATATTTCAAAAGAATTCTCAACTTGTTGCTTGGTGTTCTTGTTGGCTTTAAAGACAATTACATGCTCAAGAATTGTTGGTTGCTAATACATGATGCCACTTCACAATGGAGTAGTTAAGATCAACGCCACTTTCAACATAGCGACGCCCAATCCGTAATTGGATGTCCAACCGCCTCTTTGTATCCATACTTTTTAAACTTACAAGGGCTCAATGAGATTGCCCGTGGATACTGCCTCATTCTTCTCATGTCATGTGACGAATTTCCTAAAGTGGTCGGATCACTTAATAATATATATATAATATATATATGATGCCGTTTTAATAGCACAAGCACCAACGCTGGAGACTTTATAGAGAAGAGATTATGAATGGAATGGTAGGGCGTGCACACGCATAGAGGTAGGAGAACTTGACCGGCATGAACAAGGGGACTATTAATATGAACTAATTATCAATTCAATTTCAGCATAAGACTATTGACACCATTACATCACGAGCAAGGGACTATTAATATGAACTAATTATCAATTCAATTTCAGCATAAGACTATTGACATCATTACATCACACACCAAGAGGACTATTAATATGAACTAATTATCAATTCAATTTCAGCATAAGACTATTGACACCATTACATCACGAGCAAGGGACTATTAATATGAACTAATTATCAATTCAATTTCAGCATAAGACTATTGACATCATTACATCACACAAGAAGAGGACTATTAATATGAACTAATTATCAATTCAATTTCAGCATAGGACTATTTACATCATTACATCCAGAGCAAGGGCCTATTAATATGAACTAATTATCAATTCAATTTCAGCATAAGACTATTGACATCATTACATCACACGACAAGAGGACTATTAATATGAACTAATTATCAATTCAATTTCAGCATAAGACTATTAACATCATTGAGCGGTTCATCGACAAGAGAACAAGACCAAGGGTGTCCAAACCCACCACACAAGTAGTAGCCCTCGGCATCCATCGCAGAGCACTAGCTAGCCATTTTCATCACGAGCAAGGGGGTAGAGACAGAGATGGACCTTAGTACAATAAGAACCACGGTGGCGACCCCACCACCAAAGACAACCCTCATCCATTTCCTTTACCTTGCATAAATCACACAAACATCGGGACACAACTTAAGGTTCATGCATAAAAATCAAACTCAACAAAAGACATTAAGCTAACAGATCTAGAGGAGAATAGAGGAGGATGGGGAAAGCAAAGCCGGCCGAGGCCCTAGCAGGCGCAACGGGTCGGGGCGCGTCGGCAGGGTCGAGTGGCGGCGTCGAGGTGGGAGGAGCGGAGTTAGGGCGGGCGCAAACCCTAGCGAGTGAGGGAGTGATGAGAGTTTGGGCGTCATCGTAGTTGTGGCTGCGGTGACGCCGCAAAAGACACTCTTATCGTCTGAGTGTCTTTTGCGGTCATCAGATGCTCTAACCGTCGGCAACAGAAGAATGGCGGCGCGGCGGCCGACGGGGGGAGCGGACGAGAGTAAGGCGGCTGGGGAGTGGCGAGTTAGAGCGCAAACCCTAGCGGCAAGTCGGGCTAGCTCCTACTTATAAAGAGACTTATCGAGACGGTTCTATTATGGAACCGTCGGTGATAATATCACGACGGTTCCATAATAGAACCGTCGGTGATATCAGAATATCACGACGGTTCCATAATAGAGCCGTGCGTGATATGGACATATCACGAGCGGTTCCATTATGGAGCCGTCGTGATATATCCCATATCACGAGCGGTTCCATAATGGAACCGCGTGAAATGGTTTTTCTCAAGTATATATATACACTTACATGACATGAAGAAATTACATGTTTATATTAAAAAGCGTAAACCTATAATTAAACAAGGTTTTTCTAGTGGCGAAGGTAGGTCGCTATCTCCATCGCAATACTTCATAAGCGGCGGTGTCGGCATCGGACGGTTCTGATCATCGTGACGAAGCTCGAAATCGTCCACCCGTTGACGCGCTTCGTTCGAGTGTCTCCGAAGACCCTCGGTTGTTGAACCAAGAAGAATTGAGCCCATAGGCTCTCTTCCCTTGCTTGAGGGTCTCGGCCGTCGACTTCGATGCCGCCTGCCTCGATTCCACATCAAGTGACGGCAAGCCTCACAGAGGCGTGCAACGTCGTTTTGGAGGACTACTGACGATGACGCTGTAAACTTCGCCGAAAGTGCGAGATCACCGGAAGACACGGCGGAGGAGGATGTCAAGGCGGCGGAAGGTGGCCATCACCGCTCCGGCAAATTCTCCGCCGGCAGAGGAGTGAAGACACCGTTGATCAAGCAGTGTTCTTCCGCAAAGACGGTTCAACGTGCACCGAGAGAGATGCTGTCAAAGCGGCGGAAGGCCATCGATGCGGCGACAAGGAAGAGGCAGCCATTTACGCTTATTTTATAAGTATGTGGGGATGATCATCTTGGATGGCGGATGATCCTTTTATAAAACAAGGAATAAATTCGGGCGTGAGGCGAAGAGACGCATCGAGGCCGGCGGATCGATGCGATGAAGAGACGCGTCGGGAGCCGGCGGATTGGCGGCGAACGAGCGCATTGGCGATGAAGAAACTCACGCCGGGCGATATTATCACGAGCGGTTATTGTTAAGAACCGTCTTTGATACTAATTAATATCACGACGGTTCGTGTTGAACCGTATGTGATCGTCCTGACGGTTGTGTTTTAAAACCGTGCGTGATCTCGATAATATCACGAGCGGTTACGAACAAGAACCGTCGTGATACTTCCGACGGTCTTCAACATGAACCGTCGTGATATTGCCTCTTCACGAGCGGTTTTTAAGCGCAGACTAGTAGCCTGACGTCTCTAAACCAAAACCGTCTGTGATTGAATGTAATACCGACGGTTTCGGTCAACCGTCTGTGATGAGGCGTCCAGTATTAGCCTTTTTGTAGTAGTGAATGTTTTGGCATTTAGCTACTTGCTAATCTGTTTACACTAAACACTAGTACAAACAGAAAAAATTTAGTTGATTTACAACTTTGTTGATGCATGATGTGCTTTTTACATGCTAGATCAACAAGTTATGTCTGAATAGTAATTAAACTTTGTGTGGTTAATGATGAACCTCGGAGGTCCTTATCTGGCCCGATCTTTCGATGAGAAGGATAAATTTGGTAAAAGTCACTCAACTCTCACGATTCTGGCTAAACTCGCAAGCCCCTAAACCACGCAATCGCTGAACTGCTCGACAAGTCGTTATCAACCGTGCACAAATACCCAGATGACCTGATCACGAAGATCAATTCTTGCATACACCGAAGAAACATGCAAGAACAAGATAAAAAGCAATCTGAAATTGCGAATAGGAAATAGTTTCTTATTGATAAGTGGGGCTCTGAAGAACAATATTGCTATTGTACTCGTTGTACAAGAGTACAAAGTATAAAGTAGCAAAGGCTAAACTTTAATCCAACAAAACTCGAGAAAACTAGAGGGTTGTGGCCTCCTTAAATAGGGGAGGGGGAGCCGCACATAGCTAAGAGATAAGAGAGGTGTACTAATGTTCACGTGAACAGTACTCATGCCTACGGTGGCCGGCCACCATATGGACCAAGTCGGCCCATACATTACATAGCCCAAATTGGTTCAAACAGGTGATGCAGCACCTTCTTTTGGTGATTCTGATGTGCACATAAGGAATTTGGAGGTGAGGCTAGATCCGTTGGATAGAAGACAAGATAAGCGTTCCATAAAGTACTCGTGGACCTCCAACGAACTCCGTATGTGAAAATTATATATGTTTGAAGTTAGTGCTGTCTCCGAAGGCCGATTTGGATTCCAAAACGTGTCCAGCTTGAACTCTTACTTGGCACGTGGAGTAGCACCAAGGCATGTAGACACAACACCATGGCATGTAGATGTAGCACCATGGAATATAGACGTAGCTTGACTCGTAGGAGTAGAAGTAGCTCGGTCTAATTTGGTAATACGACATTGCAGTAGCCAAAAGTCCTATTAGAGAATATTTGGTTGAAGCAGAGGATGTAGTATAGCTGGTCGAAGTAATGGTTACATCCTTAGGATTGATGTCCTCATCATCCTCCCTTTCTTGAATTTGAGTCATCCTCGACTCAATCATTTTCTCCAAGTCATTACTTTCCTGCAAAGAGTTAGTAACAGCAAGAGGCAAAGGAACACAAATTTCTTCTAATGGACACAAAGATTCTTTGCAAATCATAGTATAGCATTCATATTCATGTTTTTCCCTATCAATGCAATCATATTTTGTAGCTAACATAACAGGAGCTTTCAATTTAATTTCACTTGGAGCTATAATCTTATAATCAACTTTTGCCTTCTCTTGACTTGTTCTCTCTGTTCTTTCTAATTCATCCTTGAATATGGTAATAGGAGACATTGGAAGCAAAGTGATTTTTTTTCTTTTGTAAGTGAAAGTATAATGATTAGATCTACCATGATGTTCAGTACAACTATCATATTGCTAAGGTCTACCTAATAATAACGAGCATGCTTGCATAGGTACGACATCGCAATCAATAGAGTCATGATATGATCCAACAGAAAAATGTATGCGCACAAGGTTAGTCACCTTCAACTTACCACAAGAATGTAGCCATTGAATGTAGTAAGGATGAGGATATTGAGTTGTGATCAAGCCAAGCTTCTCAACCATGTCTGTGCTAGCAAGGTTATTGCAACTGCCGCCATCGATGATGACTCTACATAAACATTCGTTGATGACGAACTTTGATTGAAACAAGGCGTGGCATTGATTTTGTTCAGCAAGCTCCATTTAAGCACTTAGCACACGATGGACAACTAGGCTTTGGTACTTATCAGATGTCTCATGGCCTAATTTCTCTTCCTCAATTTTGTCACCTGCATTGTTAGTTGCAACCAAAACATGTTCTTCCTCAATATCGCTAGCTGAAGTGTACTCACCATTGTCCTCAATAAGTAAAGCTCGTTGACTTGGGCAATCATGCATCAAGTGTCCAAATCCTTTGCAACGGTGACATTGTACATCTCTAGATTGCTTCGTAGAAGTAATGGAAGAAGTACTTTTTGTGGGGACTTGTACCTTTGTTGATTTGCTTGCATCAGGTACCTGTGCAAGAGTGGAAGGAGCAGCAGGGGGCACACGGCTTGAGGAGGGTGCATCATGGCTAGAAGTGGAGGAGAGTACCATGTGTTGTTGTTGCATTGGCCGACCTACAAAAGATCCTCCAATATTGCCCCTAGAGTGAGATTGTCGACTCTGCACTTCTCTTTTAGCTTTGCAAGCAAGATGGAACAACCGGGTGATAGAATTATATTCTTTATAATTAAAAATATCCTGAATTTCATAGTTTAAACCTCCAAAAAATCTAGCCATCTCAGTATTTTCAGTTTCTTCTAAACCACAACGCAACAAACTAGTTTGCAATTCTTGATAATAGCCCTCTATAGAACTACTACCTTATTTTAAGGGTTGCAATTTATTAAGCAAATCACCTTAATAATATAAAGGTACAAACCTATGTCTCATTGCTCTCTTCAATGCATTCCATGTCCTAGGTATGTCCTGATTAGTTCGTCTATATCCACTCCACCAAATAGAGGCAAAATCAACAAACTCACTAGTAGTAGCCCTAACTTTCTTATCTTCAGGAAATTCATGACAAGCAAATTTTTGTTCTACAGTTAACTCCCATGTGAGATAAGCAGCAAGATCATATTTTCTAGCAAAAGAAGTCATAGTGAATTTAATTTTACCAAAAGCATCATTATGGTCACGTACCTCATGTTGATTTCTTCCCATACCTTAATGATTGTGACGAAGCCGATGATGGTTACGATCATTGTGAACATTAATTCCATCTGTTTTCTATATCAGTAGTGTAGGTGTTCACGCCTTCTTATTCCATCTCATCTGCCCAAGAGCGAGCAGCAGGTGGTGTGTGGCGAGCAGGAGGGTCCTCCACTCTTGGCTCACCCAAGGCCGTGGTTTCAGCAAGTGCCTGACGTTCGAGGAGCGCAATGCGTGTGTGGAGCGCCACGAGGTTGTCATTGATCTTATCCAAGGCATTGCGAACGCTCTCACCGAGCGAGTGCTCAATGTGTCGCATGAGCTCTCTCATGCGAGGTGTGAGAGGTCCCTCACCCATATGCTCCAAAGAGTGGTCATTGTTGTTTCTACCATGTGTAGATCCTCGTGACCCTGCTATTGTTAGTAGAAAACAAAGAACAAATCACAGTGTATTTGTCCCTATCAACTACTAGGTTCTGGAGTTTCACAAGTCACTCTCTCACAACGCCTTACCAAGTTCTTACAAGCTCTTACCACTGCAGCAAGGAGGTGGCACAACTAGTAGTTGGTTCGTGATACTCTCACTTGTGAATAACCCAACGAGTGCGAGGAACGGTACCTGCTGAGTTAGTAGGAAGTGGAGCTCAGAAGGCTAGTGTGTAGCAAAGGAATAGCAATTGTTCAAATCAGTATGCAAAGTTGAAAAGTAGTTCAAAGTACTAGTCACAAGTGCTAGTCCTACTCTAAACCAAGCCTAGCTAGAGCAACTCACAAGAATGACTAGGAGCAACAACGGAAAGGCTATCACAAGAACTATCAAAGTAAGAGAGCAATGGATGACTATGCTAATCTGAACAAGGAAATAAGTCAAGAAAGGAGGCAGCTCTGAATTTCTTTTTCTTCTGTTTTTCTTCTTCTCTTTCCTTTTCTTTCTTTCTTTCTTCTTTTTCTTCTGTTTCTTTCTTCTTTTTCTTCTCTGCCTCAGGAAGCTTCTGGAACCAAAAACTCCTAGCTTTTTTTTTGGGCTGCTACAGTAACCGAATCGAATATTTTGCTTCGGCAAACACTAATTTTCTTTAGCAAAACTGAATTCTCTTTTGGCCAAACAGAAAAAGGCTAGGGATGGAAACCGAATCCTTTTTCTCCTCTCTTCTCTTGAATCCGAAACAAACTCTCGTGCTTTCCTTTTATGCAAAACCGAATTCAGCTAGGGTTTAAACCCAATTGGAAACTAAAATCAATCCTTCCTTTTTCCTCCTCCATGAAATCAAAACGGCCCTAGAGTTTTCTCCTCCGCTTACCAAGGAGTGGCGGCGGCAGGAGCCATGGTGGCTGCTTCGATTGCCACAAAAGGAGCGCGCAGCCACTTCGGTTGCCACGGCAGGAGCGGCGGCCACTTCGGTTGCCACGGCAGGAGCGGCGACCACTTCGGTTGCCACAGCAGCGTGCAGATCGGTTGTCGCGGCGGCGTGCTGCAGCGAAGTGTTGTCGCGGCAGTGTTGTGGTGGCGGCAGGGGTTGATGGGGCTGCGACAAGGGGTGGTGGTGAAGTTGGTGGCCATGGTAGGGAGGAAGGGGCTACGGTAGGGGGTGAGGGGGAGCCACACATAGCTAAGAGATAAGTGAGGTGGTACTACTGTTCAAGTGAATAGTACTCATGCCTAGGGTGGCCGGCCAACATATGGGCCAAGTCGGCCCACATACATTACATAGCCCAAATTGGTCTAAATAGGTGATGTAGCACCTTATTTTGGCGATTTCGATGTGTACAAAAGGAATTTGGAGGTGAGGCCGAATCTGTTGGAAAGAGGACGAGATAAGCTTTCCATCAAGTACTCGTGGACCTCCAACGGACTCCGTATGTAAAAGTTATGCACGTTTAAAGTCAGTGCTATCTCCGAAAGCCGATTTGGAATCCAAAACGTGTCCAGCTAGAACTCTTGCTTGGCACGTGGAGTAGCACCATGGCATGTAGACACAACACCATAGAATGTAGACGTAGCACCATGTCATGTAGACGTAGCTCGGCTCGTAGAAGTAGAAGTAGCTCGGTCCAATTGGGTAATATGATATTGTAGTAGCCGAAAGTTCTATTGGAGAAAATATGGTTGAAGTAGAGGATGCAGTGTAGCAGATCAAAGTAATAGTTGCATCCTTAGGGTTGATGTCCTCATCAGTTAATGTTTTCTACTTTCAACACTACTACCTTTTCTTTTCTTGTTTCATGGATTGGAATATTAGTAAAAATAATAGCTATCAACATTTTTGTTTAATGAATTCTGCAGCAATCTTCAAGACATCCTCCGGACTGCATTTATCTTTGCCTTTCATAAAAAAATTGCAAAGGATTAATATCCAAGTGATAGCCCAATTTGCTGTTGTTTTCTGTTTTCATGAAGAACATGGACTAGTCAGTAAAAATGGCAGTACGATCATGAAAAAAAAGAGTCTAGATGGCAGTATTAACATTCTGTTTTTGAATTTTCCACAGCTTCAGTACTGAATTTTCTGTCGTTTTATTTTTATTAAAAGGCTGCCAACAAGGTGGAGTCTCCGGAGATCATGAACACTCACAAGACGGTACGAACTACCTATCTACATTTTCCTATCTGCTGATAAGTACCTTGATGCTGATAAATACCTTGAGAGATAAGAAAATGTGTTCCCCCTTCTGTTGACAATTAGCTACGTGTTGCTGACATGTTGAGTTTAAAATTCAAATTTTAAAGGTTTCCACAACATTCCATAGACTACTTATGCAATTTTTTTGAAAATTTTCATGTTGATTTGGTAGTTAAAAGAAAAAGGATTTTCATGTTTCCACTGTATATGCAGCCTTAACTAAATTAAGCAAAGGACATATTACAGCTAAGTTAAAACAATTAACAGAAGTACAAAAAGATGAGCATGAGACTGAGTAATGGAAGTGTCCCAAGTTCTCAAATCAGCAACACGGTAGAACATAACAGTGGAATAGAACTTTAGATAGTGTACAAAGTACAAACCTGCCTATGGCTTCCCTCAATTGAAAACTTCAGCATAAAAGGTTGTAGTTGAGTAGCTCAGGAGTCTTGAAAATTGCAAAAAATAGGTACAAAAAATGTCACTAAATTGGCATATATCAAGTTGAGTTGAAAATAACGAACAAGAAGCGTACGCATGCAACCGCACGTGAGATGCTTTTCATCATACAATGTTTTTAGTCAACTGCATCCAAATTGAACTCACGTAACGAAAATAAAAGCCGTGGTAATGGGAGTCTACGAGATTCAAGTACTGTACCTTTTCGATTTTCATGAGTAACGTGTTTTACGCATATTATTAGAATTTTTAGCTTTTGTACGAAACTAGGAATCTCTACAGAAGTTTCTTTTATTTGAGACAAGAGTGAACTGTATCATTTTTTCCATTGGGAGCATTGTATATCATCATTCATCTTAGCCATAGGAAAATTACCTTAAGTACCTATATTTGTAGTTTTATCCTACTGCTCTGCGTGTTTAAGATCATATGACATATATAATGTCTGTATATTTTTACTTCTTAGGCGGCAGTTCATCAACTTTATATAACAGAACAAAGACCAATTTATTATTTTCTAACCAGGCAAAGCCTTACACTTTTAATTCGTTGTTATCTTCATTTTGGATTTGTGTCGCTTATTCCTGAATCCTGAACCATTTGTGAAACTAACGCAGGGTGAATCCTCGGGATCAAGCTTTTCAAGCAACCAGATGGAGAACGGCACACCATCATTGCACACCGAAAATGGGACCCTTGATAGGTGGGGAAAACCTGCACTAAAATCCGCCACCGGGGGAAAGAGGACAGCCACTCTACTGCTTGGTAAAAAGCTATAACCATCATTTTTGCTCTCAGACTCTAATAGAACTCTGAATTTTGCCCGAACAGCTATGTAGTGTCCACTGGCACTGTCCAGTGGTTTGATGCCAAAACAGCCTCTTAAGAGTCTAGATAGATGTTCCATGTTATGTCTCACCAAAAAAGAATTTCCTAGATACTGAAGTATATATGCGTCCTGAGTCTCCTGACTCATAAGTCATAACTAAGACCTGATTTCGAACAAGGTAAGTCAGAGGATCCTAAAGCATTGTCCTTACCAGCTAACACACTTTTCTTACCTGAATGATTAAGCAGCTAGCTTCCTGATGCAGTGAGCTACGGGTTGGCGAACTTTGCATTCTTCGGCGTCGCCGTGGACCTGGTGGTGTTCCTCCGGCAGGTGCTCCACCAGGAGAACGCCGAGGCCGCCAACAACATCAGCAAGTGGTTGGGCACTGTCTACATCTTCTCGCTCTTCGGCGCCTTCCTCAGCGACTCCTACATGGGGCGCTACATCACCTGCGTCGTGTTCCAGATCATCTACATCACGGTACACGCATATTCCATGCAGGTTTTTTTTTTGGCCGAAAATCGGCCATATCGGTCTTACCGGACACCCCCGGTAAGACATCAAACCGGTCAAAATCGCCCTAAAAAATTCGAATTTGCTTGAATTTGATCTTTTAAATTTAAAATCCGAAAAATTCAATTTTATTTTCGGAGATTTCCCCATTTTTGGTCAAACCAGTTCTACCGCCTCCGTTAAAAATTAGCAACCGGTAAACCCTGATTCCATAAGAACATCTCAATGTTAGGTCTCTCAATTACCGGTTGACGATCGAGCACTTGTGTCCATTGCGTTGTTGTGGCAGGGGTTGGTGCTCCTGTCGCTGTCGACGTGGTTCTTCCTGGAGGATCCCTCCGGGTGCGGCGACGGCGACGGACTCAGGCAGTGCTCGCGGCCGTCCCGGCTCGGCATCGTGATGTTCTACCTGTCCATCTACATGGCGGCGTTCGGGAACGGGGGCTACCAGCCGTCGGTGGCGACGTTCGGGGCGGACCAGTTCGACGAAACGGACCCCGGAGAGCGGCGCTCCAAGCAGTCCTTCTTCTGCTACTTCTACCTGTCTCTCAACATCGGCTCCCTCTTCTCCAACTCCATCCTGGCCTTCTACGAGGACAGGGGCATGTGGGTCATGGGCTTCTGGGTCTCCTCGGCCGCCGCCATGCTCGCGCTCGCGCTCTTCCTGGTCGGCACGCCGTACTACCGTCACTTCCAGCCCGCCGGCAACCCGCTCACCCGCATCGTGCAGGTCTTCGTCGCCGCGTTACGCAAGCGGCACATCAAGCCGCCCCCCGGCGATCAGCTCCATGAGGTCGAAGGCGCGGATGCTGGGATCCGAGGCGTCAGAAAGCTCCTTCACAGGGACCAACTCAGGTAGCATTATACCCACATCAAACAGTTAGCTTTGACGATCTTAACAATGGCTGGCTAATCATACGTACCTGCCACTGGTTTGCTTGCAGGTTCCTTGATAGGGCGGCGACGACGATCGAGGAGGACTACCACGCCGGGAACGTCAAGAACCCTTGGAGGCTGTGCACCGTGACGCAGGTGGAGGAGGTGAAGTGCATCCTGAGCATGATACCCATCTGGATCTGCACCATCATCTACTCGGTCGAGTTCACCCAGATGTCGTCCATGTTCGTGGAGCAAGGCGCGGCCATGGACACCAACCTCTTTGGGAAGTTCAAGGTTCCGGCAGCGGCCATGTCGGCGTTCGACGTCGTCAGCGTGCTCTTCTCCGTCGCCGTCTACCGCTACGTCATCGTGCCCGCGGCGTCAAGGCTCACCAAGAATCCCCAGGGCATCACCGAGCTCCAGCGCATGGGCACGGGGCTAGTGATCGCGCTGCTGGGCATGGTCGCGGCGGCCCTCGTCGAGGTCCACCGACTGCAGTGCGTGGGCGAGAGGGACCAGCCGAGCCCCATGAGCGTGCTGTGGCAGGTGCCGCAGTACGCCCTGATCGGCGCGTCGGAGGTGTTCATGTACGTCGGCCAGCTGGAGTTCTTCAACAGCCAGGCGCCGGACGGCGTCAAGAGCCTCGGAAGCGCGCTGTGCATGGCGTCCATGTCCCTCGGGAACTACGCCAGCATACTGATGGTGAGCGCGGTCACCAGCGTCACCACGCGGCGGGGCAGGATGGGCTGGATCCCGGTCAACCTCAACTACGGCCACCTCGACCGGTTCTTCCTCGTCCTCGCCACGCTATCGGTCATGGACTTCATCGTGTTCGTCGTATTCGCGGTGTTGTACAAGGGCATCAAGTTTGAGGGGAGAGAGAGGGTCGTCGCTCATTTCTAGTGAGAGATATATATGCTGCTGCTGCTGCTGCAGCCCACAGGAGTAGCATCATAGCATGCCGTTTACCTTGCTCAACTTTCAGCGGGCCTATATATTGTACGCCCCTGCAGCTAATCGTTTAATTTACTTTCATACCTAGTATGACTGATGGTTTATGTGGGGTCCTTAATAAAAGCAGATACAGGGGATTCACCCTTGTCTAAAAAAAAGAGTAACATGCCGTAATGAACCAATAATAACAATGGAGCCTTGCTATGTACTTACCTTTTTTTTTGTTACAGGAGGACACAAATACACAGCACCGCACACCAGGTATGAGAGTGTGTCTCTTTAGCATGCGTCTAGAAAGACCGAGGTTGCGGATAAATCTATAACCTTACAAAATTTTTACTAAAGTATACTTGTGTTTCCGTAAAGATAGACACCAGAATTTGAATATTGTTGGGTGAAATCATACACCTACAACTTCACAACTTCCTTGCTATATACTTACCGCGTAGGCCTTGGTTTACCATATGGTATTGACGTTTGGATTATAGAAGGTAATGCTTAGTACATATGCTAGGTCTGAACTGATACTCCTGTTTTTTAATGACGCTTTAGAATATGTAAGGTCAAACTTTATATTTTGACCATCAGTATGTTTAAAACAGTGTTGATTGACTGTATGGGAACTACTCCATCCGTTTTTAAATACATGACGTTTGACCAAACGTGCGATCAAACTTATATAACTTTGACCATTACTTTTCATATGATTTTGTTAGTAAAAATTACAAAATTATTATATTATGAAAATATTTATCATGACAAATGTAATGATACTATTCACTCATAATCAATCTAAATCGTTTTTTATACATTATTAGACAAAGTTAGATAAGTTTGACTACACGCTTGGTCAAACGTCATGTATTTAAGAACAGAGAGAGTATGTAACTAGATCTGTCGTTAAACTTTTCTTATAATATTATAATTTTGTTATTTATGCTAACATAAATTTATAAAAAGAAATGGTCAAAATCACATCTTGGAGACTTTGTTTAAAAAATAACAATGGGAGTGGCTATTACGAGCCCTAAATAAAAATGTCCAGCTAATTATCATGACTTTGTATGCTATGCTCGATGGTTTTCATTTGATTTACCAGAATCCACTACGACAAAAAGGCTAATACTGGACGTCTTATCATAGACAGTTGACCAAAACCATCTGTATTACATGCAATCACAAATGGTTTTGGTTTAGAGACCATCTGTGTTACTAGCTGCGCTAAAAACCATATGTGAAGAGGTAATATCACAGATGGTTCATAATAAAAACCGTTTGTGAAGTATCACAGACGATTCTTAACAATAATCGTCTATGATAATTCTACATATCATATATGGTTTTCAACAAACAACCATCTGTGATACCTCACAGCGGTTCTTAACAATAACCGTCTATGATAATTAACTCATCACAGACGGTGTGCCATTTTGCTCGCTTACTAATCATCCAGTGCAGTAGTGTAGCTCCTCAATAGAGTCTTCTTATCCATCTCTGGTGCTACGGTGAGTCCATCGCCACTCTGTGCCCGGTTTGAGTATCACCTCACCTCACTAAGCCCGCTCATGTTGGTCCATTCACTACTACAGAAAAGGCTTTCACAAACGGTTCAAGAACGTCATCACGAGCGGTTTCGTGAGCCGTCTGAGTTTATGGGTCGATGATGACATGAGATTATCACAAGCGGTTTTGAACAAATGCGTGATG
The DNA here is from genome assembly GCA_036346405.1 of Phyllostachys edulis. Classification (NCBI taxonomy): domain Eukaryota; kingdom Viridiplantae; phylum Streptophyta; class Magnoliopsida; order Poales; family Poaceae; genus Phyllostachys; species Phyllostachys edulis. The sequence goes on from CM070556.1 coordinate 35,294,989, forward strand.
TATACTTTCCTGAGCGGTTTGTGGTTCAAACCGTGCAGCGATAATAATATCACGAGCGGTTTCATCCACAAACCGTCGTGATAAGCACATATCACGAGCGGTTTCACCACAAACCGTCGTGATAAGCACAAACCGTGCGTGATAAGTACATATCATGAGCGGTTTGTGGCTTGGAACAAATGCGTGATGACTTTTCTCTATAAAGGCCTAGCGTTGGTGCTTGTACCATTAAATCCGGCATATATATATATATATATATATATATATATATATATATATATATATATATATATATATTGTTAAGTGATCTCTCGGCCACTTTGGGGATCGTCCACATGACATGAGAAGGATGAGGCGGTAGCCACGGGCAACCTCATTGAGCCCTGCAAATTCAAAAATATGGATGCAAAGAAGCGTTAGGACATCCAATTACAGGATTGGGCGTCGCTATATTCGAAAATGTCGTTGATCTTGCGTACTCCAAGCGGGAAGTGGCATCATATACTAGCAACCAACCATTCTTGAGCATGTAATCGTCTTTAAACCCAACAAGAACACTAAGCAACCATTCTCATATTGTTGCTTGGTGTTCTTGTTGAGAATTCTTCAGAGCGAACAATGAGAATATCAAATGATAACCCAGCATATATATATAGAGAAGAGATTATGAATGGAATGGTAGGGCGTGCACAGTGCATAAGAGGTAGAAAGAACTTGACCGGCATGAACAAGGGGACTATTAATATGAACTAATTATCAATTCAATTTCAGCATAAGACTATTGACACCATTACATCACGAGCAAGGGACTATTAATATGAACTAATTATCAATTCAATTTCAGCATAAGACTATTGACACCATTACATCACGAGCAAGGGACTATTAATATGAACTAATTATCAATTCAATTTCAGCATAAGACTATTTACATCATTACATCACGAGCAAGGGACTATTAATATGAACTAATTATCAATTCAATTTCAGCATAAGACTATTAACATCATTGAAGCGGTTCATCGGCAAGAGAACAAGACCAAGGGTGTCCAAACCCACCACACGATAGTAGCCCTCGGCATCCATCGTAGAGCACTAGCTAGCCATTTTCATCACAGAGCAAGGAGGGTAGAGACAGAGAGGGACCTTAGTGCAGGCGCAACCACGGTGGCGACCCCACCACCAAAGCACAACCCTCATCCATTTCCTTTACCTTGCATAAATCACACAAACATCGAGGACACAACTTAAGGCTCATGCATAAAATCAAACTCAACAAAAGACATTAAGCTAACAGATCTAGAGGAGAATAGAGGAGGATGGGGAAAGCAAAGCCGGCCGAGAGCCCTAGCGAAGCGCAAAGGGGTCGGGCGGCGACGGCGACAGGTCGGCGGCATCGAGGTGGGGAGGAATGGCGTCGATGGCGACGGGGAGGAATGGACGAGAGTAAGGCATTTGAGGGAGTGGCGAGTTAGGCGCAAACCCTAGCGGCAAGTGGGCTAGCTCCTACTTATAAAGAGACTTATCGAGAGCGGTTCTATTATGGAACCGCGTGATATGTCCATATCACAGACGGTTCTATTATGGAACCGTCGTGAAATAGTTTTTCTCAAGTATATACACATGACATGAAGAAATTACATGTTTATATTAAAAAGCGAAACCTATAATTAAACAAGGTTTTTCTAGTGGCGAAGGTAGGCTGCTATCTCCATCTGCAATACTTCATAAGCGATGGTGTCGACATCGGACGGTTCTGATCATCGTGACGAAGCTGAAATCGTCCACCGTTGGCCGCTCGTTGAGTGTCTCCGAAGACCCTCGGTTGTTGAACCAAGAAGAATTGAGCCTATAGGCTCTCTTCCCTTCTTGAGGGTCTCGGCACAGTCGACTCGATCGCTTTGCCGCCTCGATTACAGTCAAGTGACGGCAAGCCTCCTAGAGGCGTGCAGCGTCGTTTTGGAGGACTACGTCGATGGCGTGCTAAACTTCGCCGAAAGTGGGAGATCACCGGAAGACACGGCGGAGGAGGATGTCAAGGCGGCGGAAGGTGGCGTCACTGCTCCGACAAATTCTGCAGCGGGCGGAGGTGAAGACACTGTTGATCAAGCGGTGTTCTTCCGCATCCGCAGTTCAACTTACACCGAGAGGTGCTCGTGCAGTCGCGGCCGGAAGGCCATCGATTGCGGCGACAAGGAAGAGGCGACCATTTCTGTTTTTTATAAGTATGTGGGGATGATCATCTTGGATGGCGGATGATCTTTTTATAAAACAAGGAATAAATTGAGCATGAGGCGAAGAGCGCGCCGAGGGCGGCGGATCGATGCGATGAAGAGCGCATCGAGGAGCGAAGCGGATGGCGGCGAAACGAGCGCGCCGGCGATGAAGAAACTCACGGCTGGAGCAATATTATCATAGACGGTTATTTTTAAGAACCGTCGTGATACTAATTAATATCACGAGCGGTTCTTGTTGAGCCGTGCGTGATACTTCGACGGTTGTGTTTTAAAACCGTCTATAATCTTGATTAATATCACGAGCGGTTCTTGTTGAGCAACCGCGTGATCCCTGACGGTTTTCAACATGAACCGTGCGTGATATTCCTCTTCCGAGCGGCTTTTTAGCGCGACCCGATGCCTGAGCGGTCTCTAAACCAAAACCGTCGTGATTGAATGTATCTGAAGCGGTTTTGGTCAACCGTCTGTGATGAGGCGTCCAGTATTAGCCTTTTTGTAGTAGTGATTTCAACTATTGTCGCCCACGCCAAGCTGTCACCGTGGAATCTCTATCACCGCCACCACCATCGACGCCAACTCTTCTCCGGTGAGTCCTCGACCCCACCAAGGTCGATTTCCCCACCTATATGTCCCCCTAAAGCTGTGCATGGGTTTATTTCCACCGAGAAGACCTGTCGTCGAGGAGCTTGCCGCCGTTGCCTCTGGTCACCGATAACCTGCCGCCTTGGACCTTCCCTGACTTCATTGACACCTTCCTCGTGATCGAGGTGAGATACTGGAGCCTAAATATCCTTTAGTTTGAGTAGTTTCGGGCGTTTAAGCCGAAATCGCTAGTGAGCCCAATTTGAGCTTCAAATCCTACTACTTTTAATCATTTAGTTAATAAACTAATGAGTCTATGACATGTGGGACTGCCATAGATTTTATAAATAAAATCATGAAATATTGATGACTCACTAACAAGTAGGGCCCACATGTAAGTTAATAAAATCCAAAAAATATAAAAATGAGAAAAGCCACCTTTAGTTCAGAGAAAAATATGCTTTCTCCTTTGGAAAGCGCAACCCTAAGAAAATACGCTTTCGAAGTCACCCTTTTATTTATTTTCAGGGTTTTCAATACGAACCATGTGATGGACCGAAGCTGGATGTACGCTAAGAACCGTGTGAGTGAAGAGTACATTAATGACATGTCTGCTTTTACAAGAGATACCGAGGAGGATATGTTGAATAAGGGGGTGGAATATATGTATTGTCCATGCATTGACTGCGAGAATCTAGAAATGTTTAAGAATCAAGCGCGAATCGAAGCACACTTGATTCGAAGGGGTTTCAAAAAGGGGTATACACGTTGGACTAGTCACGGTGAAGAGCAGATTATACAGGAAGGTAGTAATAACGATATCACCGACGAAGTCAATGATATGCCGCCGGATAATGTCGATTGTGGTTCCAATTCAGATAGGCTGCACGATGACAATCTGGAATCAGATGTTCGCGATGCAGAAGTGAACTATAGTGAGAGAGGGTTTGGTAAATTCGAGAGCTTGATGGAGGACTTGTAGAAGCCTTTGTTCCCGGGCTGCAAGCCGGAATACACAAGGTTGTCATCCGTGCTTGAACTGCTGAAATTGAAGCAAGCAACGGTTGGTCCGACAAGAGTTTCACGGCGCTGTTAGGTCTCTTAGCGGACATGCTTCCGGATGGAAACGAGTTGCCCAAAACTACCTACATAGCCAAGAATGTTCTTTGTCCATTGGGAATGGAAGTAGAAAAAATACATGCATGTCCGAATGACTGTATCCTCTATCTTAAAGAGTACGCAAACATGCATGTATATCCAGTGTGCAACACATCCCGATACAAGCGTAAGAATCAATCAGATGACAAAGAGGGAATCGAGGTGAAGAAAGGACCTCCTGCTAAGGTGGCGTTGTATCTTCCTGTAATTCTGTGTTTGAAGTAGTTTTTTGCGAACCCAAAGGAGGCAAAACTGCTGCGTTAGCATAGAGGCGTGGCGAGTTGAAAGCTAAGACACCTTACTGATACCACCCAATGGAGAAACATCGATAGGAGGTTTGCAGACTTCGGTGCAGAACTGAGGAATATAAGGTTTGGATTGAGTACAGATGGAATGAATCCTTTCGGTAACATGAGCAGCTGACGTAGCACTTGGTCCGTGACTCTCTGTATCTACAACTTCCTCCTTGGTTGTGTATGAAGCAGAAGTATATTTTGCTGCCGATACTTATCCAAGGGCCGAAGCAACCTGGAAATGATATTGATGTGTACCTAGCACCATTGATGGAAGATCTAAAAATACTATGGATCGAAGGGGTACAAGTATGGGATGCGTACAAATAAGAGAACTTCACTGTACGCTCCTTGTTATTCTGCACCATAAATGATTATCCCGACCTTACTAACCTATCAGGCCAGAGTACAAAAGAGGCCAAAGCATGTACTCACTACTTAGATGATACCAAGAGTGTGGCTGAAGCACTCACGCAAAACCTTGTACATACGTCACCGTAGGTTCCTCCGGAGGGCTCACACATACCGCGAGATGAAGAAACAATTCGACGGAGAGAAGGAGGATAGTTTAGCTCCAAAGCATTTAAGAGGAAAAGAGATCTATGATATGGTTAAGGATTTAGATGTTGTGCTCGGAAAGGGATGTAAATCGAGGACCTGTGAGAAGAGCATCTGGAAGAAAATATCAATATTTTGGGACTTACCCTATTGGGGGACCTTGAAGTTCACCACTGCATCGATGTTATGAATGTAGAGAAGAATGTATGTGACAGCTTGATTGGTCTCTTATTGAACATTCGTGAAAAAACAAAGGATGGTGTAAATGCACGGTTTGACTTAGTTGATATGGATGTCAGACCTGAGTTAGCACCGACAAAGACCGATAAAGGACGAATATACCTTCCCCCTACTTGTTACACTCTGTCCAAGGCCAAGAGAACTGAATTGTGCCAGTGCTTACATGGTGTGAAAATTTCGTTCGGTTACTCTACCAACCTGAAGAAACTTGTTTCGATGAAAAATTTGAAGTTAATTGGCATGAAGTTTCATGATTGTCATGTGTTGATGACATAGATGCCCCCTATTGCAATTAGAAGTATTTTGCCAATCAAGGTCCGAGAGACAATCATAAGGCTGTGTTATTTCTTTAACACAATTGCTCAGAATGTCATCGATCCCGAAGGACTAGATGCTCTGTAGGATGAGTTGGTGACCACTCTATGTCATCTTGAGATGTATTTCCCTCCCTCGTTTTTCGATATCATGGTCCATCTCATTATTCACATTGTGAGGGAGATAAAGATGTGCGGGTCCGTGTTCTTACGTAGCATGTACCCGTTCGAGAGGTTCATGGGAATTCTCAAGTCCTATGTACAGAATCGATCTCAACCGAAGGGTAGCATCGTCGAAGGTTATGCAACTGAAGAGGTCATTGAGTTCAGCGTCGATTACATGGCTCAGGTCAAACCAATAGGTGTGCCTCGATCTCGCCATGAGGGGAGGCTCGAGGGTATCAGGACCATTGGAAGGAAAGCAATCACTCCAGAGATGAGAGTGTATGCTCAATCCCATTTCACGGTCTTGCAACACATGACTGAAGTGTCCCTGTATATCGACCATCACAAAGATGTGCTTGGGCAACAGAATCTAGAGCGGCTGGATGTTTGGATCATGAGACAGCATAACAGTCGATTCAACCAATTGTTGAAGGAGCGACTCGCTAGGAAATCGTCAAGTGATATGTTGATATGGTTGGCAAAAGGGTCAACCTTTATAGTTGTGACATGGCAAGGATACGACATAAATGTATACACATTCTATACGTAGGCTCAGGATATAAAGAGCACTAACTAGAACAGCGGTGTCCGCATAGATGCGTTTAGTACCGATGGGTTGATGTGAGGACCCCGGTTTATTAGGCTTGTAATACTTAGTCATCCATTGACTCTAGCATTACAAACATAATAATCCGTGTCTTCGAGATATGTATACTTCCCAGAATGTAGTATACATACCCCTTTACAAAATCATGCATCAATTCCATTCAAACATAGAACCAAAGCACGAACTAGATTAAAAGACATACAACATATAGAGTTATTACAAAAGGGGCCGACTGACCAAATACAACTAATAAAAGTAACACAGCGGAAGCAAATGCCATAAGATGGCGATAAACAAAAGAGAGCCACAAGGTTTGCCTTTGAGAGACCATGTGGAGGTCGTCCCGTGTGTGTGATGAGTAATTGACATAGGTTTAGGAAGTCGAGTTTGGGTTGTGTGGTCGGACCATGTCGTTGCGCGGTGCATTCGGTTTCGGTCGAACTTTGTCGAGCTAGGTCGAACGTGCTTAAGTCGTTTATTTTTTCGGTTCGTCGGTTTGGGCTCAAATATTTTGTGCGATGCTATTGTATGGTTACAATATGTCGGCGGTGCTATGTGATTTGTTTCTTATGCGTGTGATTGCGGGGCGTCGAGTGGAGTCGTGGCGAGACACGGAGGATGGACTAAGCGCAGTGGCGCCGAGGTCGAAACGATCGGGATGTGTCGAAGACGGCGAGGACTTCGGAGTGGTTGCGAGGCTTGCGTGGCAGAATCGAGGAAGCTTCTGGAAGGTGCGGGAGTGGCGTTTTGGTGAATACATAAAGTGCACTAAAGGAAGTGGATGTTTGTTAGGGCTTATTGGATAAAGTGCTAGGGTTGGTGTGACCTAATGGGTAAAGCAAAGTGTAAACCCATTAGTGGGAGGCTATAAAAGGAGAGGGAGAGATTGTGCTGAAATCTGTGAGAGTGTGTGCTAAAGTTTTAGGATTTCATTTGTGTTCTCTCCATGGGTGTGTATGAGAGATGAGAGTGATTTGGTTGTAATCTTTCTTCTTTGTAATCTGACCTCTCTCTGTCTCTATCCTGTAAGCCTCATGGCGGCGGCGCCTGTGCTCCAGAGAAATTGCGTGCGGCTACAGTGATTGCCGGTGTTTTGCCTCATGCATATCTTTTATTCGACTGGACCCTTGTTGTCAGCGTTTATCTGTTGGATTCATTTACTGCCTGCAAGTGTGTGGTTGAGTTTTTTTTTTGTTTATTTCTTTGGTTGCAGTTCGTTTTGCTATTTTAGTTTTGAATATTGTTTGCTGCTGTAGAGTCGGCTTGTATGAATCGGCGAGAAGCGAGAGCTAGGCGGCAGCGTTTTGCCTAAATCCTTTGTGAGGACATGATCTGCGGCATACTGTCCCTGAAACAGAAATTCAATGTGGCGGCTGCAGTGCTCATCATTTTTTTGTGTATGTGAGCGGGTTCTTCGGTTTTTGGTCTTGAGCTTTGTAGCCGATTTTTTGTTCCTGTGCATCTTGATTCAACTGAGTACTCGTTGCGGCTGTAGTTGTCTGCCATCTATGATGAGCTGAAGATCCATTTTAATTGCTAGTGGCCGTGCTTTGAGTTTAGTTATTAGCCTTGGCTGCTATTCATTGTTGTGACCGGATCCTTCAGTTTTGATAAGAGTCAAGGTGTTTGTTGAAGTTCTTTTCTTAATCGGCAGCATTCAATGTTTCTAGTGAGCCTGTTGGATCCCCCAAAAACCGGATCTGTGGCCGGCCTTCTTGCCTCTGATCTTGTCCGCTTGGCTGCAGTTTTATGTGGCTGTAGAAGTCCAGGAAAAGCAGAGCTGGCGGCGATCTTGTAACCTGGTTCTTGTGTGTAAGAGGACACGTATGAGATGATCTCTGATCGCGTTTTTCTTTTGCTGATTTTCAACCATTTTGCATGCAGATTAAAAATGGTATTTTCAGTTGAATTTTTCTTGGTGGGTCTCGATTTATGCTGAATTTTTCATATCACATGCGTTCGAGTTTCAGCAAATTAACTCTCTGTGAATTACTTTGTTTTGCTTCTTCTTAAAAAAAAAAGCGATTATCACGTTTTCTCGGGCGATTTTAAAGGCGACATTCACCCCCTCTGTCGCCATTTCGGTCCTACAATTGGTATCGAGCGGTTAGCTCTTTTCAATAGATCTTAACGGTCTCAAGAGCCATGGCGATGGACAAGTACTCGACCAAGCCGCGCCTTTTCGATGGCATCGATTACCCTACGGAAGAGCGAATGGAGACATACATCGAGGCCGGGGTATGCCATCTGGCGGAAGGTCAAGGTGCGATTCATTGTTCTGCCGATGAGAACATCAATGCGGGAACATGGCGATGTTGAGGCGAATGCAAAGGCAAGGAACATCATCATCGGGGTTTGAGTCGTGGCGAGTTTGACCGCATATCTCACATCGTCCGCCCTCGACATCGGGTGACCCTCGATGCATACCATGAGGGCACCACCGGATCAAGACGGTTCGGCAGGACCGGTTCAAGCGAGAATACAACAAATTTGAGATGCTTGCTGGTGAGTCCCTAGATGAGTGCCCATGCGTTTTCACAAGATCTTGAGCAACCTCCGGCGGTCGGTCTCACATACCCGACTTCGGACAACGCTCGTCGATACTTACGGCACTCGATCTGCGGCGTGTGGGAGATGAAAGTGACCACCATCAAAGACACGACAGACCTCTCGACCTTGACTCTTGATGCTGGCTGTACTCACGCCTCAAGACTCACGAGATTGACGTTGTCTCGTGAGGTCGAAGTCACGATCGATGGCCTTGGTCACCGATCGATTCAACCGGTCTCTCTTGAGTCCTCTTGCAATTTCTCCTTCTTTGCTCTTTGTGACATAGCGATGATCGATTAGAAGCGACTTCGGATGAGCGGCTTGCCCTCCTTGCTCGTAGATTCTCCCATGCTTACAAAGGGAGGAGGGACAGAAGAGAGGAGGACCCGTGATTTGCTTGAGTGTGGTGGCCCCAACCACATCCGAGACAAGCGCCCTAAGCCGGAGAAGGGCAAAACGACTACGGCGGTTCGGGCAAAACGACTACACCGACAAGAACGCAACAAAAGCCTCCAGCTCGGGCGCCCGGCAAGAAGAAGTTCGCAACTTTGGCAAAGCCAAGAAGCTCTTCCACAGCGTCCTCACCGTCGGCGACCTCGACCTCGGCGAGGTGGAGGGATGGAAGCGATGATGACGGACGGGTGACCAAGAGCCCAAGGATGGCGGCGGCGACTTCTCGGCATGTGCTTCATGGCCCTCGAGGCGAACTCGGCTGACAGTGAGTGTACTCCGACTTCGGACGAGGTAGATCCCACCTCTGAACAGCTCAATCATGCTTTTCTTAAGCTAGGAGGTTTTCATGCTAAAGCTAAGGCTAGGTGTCTTTGAGTTAGAGAAGGAAATAGATAGTGTCACTAGAGATTATTGCTCTTACATCGCCCTTCTAGTGATGATTGTGATACATGCTCTGCTTTCTTTGGTTGATATGGAGAAGTTAAGGACCTCACATGATAGTGTGTCCTCCAAACTTGATAGTGTTAAGGTGGAGAATGTTAGTGCGCTTCTTTGAGTTAGAGTTGAGTAGGATGGTACATTACCCTACTTATTCTTGATGAGACTACTTCTCCCACCTCATGTGAGGGTAAGGACATTCTTTGCTAGAGGATCTTATGCCATGCTCCTTGATCTGCCCGAGTCTTGTGAAAATTGCAATAACTTGAAGATGAACTTAAAGCAGGCGGATCATAAAATTCTTGAACTACAAGCTTCTTTACTTGAGCGATTGTTTCATGCTTGAAGCTGTCCTAAGTTAAGCTGCTGAACTTGAGGTCGTCTCCAACAGTTTCAAGATATGATTGATCATGAAAGGAAGTTGGCTCGGTTTGCTTCTAAGGACCTGTTAGCTCACCATGCATTAAGTGTAACAAACTAAAATCGACTTGATTGCTTTGGATAAGAAATGTGTGAAGCTAACTAAGGATCTTCTAGAAAAGCCACATTGTGCTTGCAATATGATTGTGGAGAAGGGGAGCTCGAGGTAAGGATGAGGCAGCTTAGCAAGCGTGAACCAAGCGGCTAGCGATGGGGTGTCCCTTGAGTCGGTGTGCGTGCACAAGCCATTCTTCCCTCTTCTTTGGTTCTTCTTTTGCTCCTTACCTTCTGCTTGTCTCTTCTTCCCCTGCTCTTCTTGCACCTCTCTCTTTCGGGAGTGTCGGTGCCTTATGAACACTCTCGAGAGATTTGTAGGAGGCAAGAAGAAGCTCAATCTTATTCTAGACCAATCTAAGATCTGCAGATTTAATCGGGGTCTAGGATATGACTTCTTTGAGGACATGAGGAAGCATCCACTGCCGTGCTCGGACCCATAGCACCGGTGTGATCGAGGCGAGCCAGGGACCGAGAAAGTCCAATTCAAGTCGGCGGGCTATGTCGAGGATTTCGGCGATGAGGTAATTTCACATCTTGCTTCTACCTCTCGAAGGTGAAGTATCCTTGCACCTTCTGTCGAAGGATGGACACACGATCGTCGATGCTTGGTAGCGCCAAGATCGTAGCGTAGAGACCATGTTGAGTCTCTTAGGCGCATTGAGGTCGACCCCGGACCTTGAGTGCACCTAAGACCAACACGAGGTCTAGGCTTGTTTCTTCGATGGGTTTGTGCGACATCGAGGACTTGGTTTTCGAGTTTTACGGTTTTCGTCCTCATCTTTGCTTTCGATCGTGACTTCGCCGTCTGAGGGTAGATCTCGTTTTCCCCATCGAGATAGCTACCATGGCGTGTTCGACATATTGCGAGTGCTCGACTTCGCTCGCCGTAGCGATCGGACCCAAAGAACGACCGAATCTACTCTTAGACCTTACGCTTTGAGTGACGAGAGCGTAGGGTAGATAGAGGTCGATCGGGCTTGACTACTTCATCACTTTCGGCGTGTTATTCGATATTGGGTGCCAAAATCATTGTTGATTTATCGATCTTGAGACTTTACTCTGTTTGACTCGGGTTCGCGGGTAGGGAAGGAGAAGGTTTGGCTTGTAGACTCGGTTGTTCTCGTCATATATGACCGAGACTCCGTTGGTTCTCCTCCTAGCTCGCGCTTGGTGATGAGGCGATCACCTTGAGAGGCGCTTCGTGCAGGCGTGTCATCGCCAAAGGTCTTGTCGTATTAATGCTTCTTTTATTCTTAAGGATGTTGCCTTGGTTAGTAAGTCTGCGGTACAATTTGCTTTCGGTTTCTCGGCTTCTTGATGGCGGTTTGAGTGAGCTTTAAGAAAAACAATTGCAAAATTCTTGACTCTTGAATTAGTCGGTTTATGGGATTTCTCGTTATGGGAGGATCTTTCGTCTTTGAGTTCTCTGAGTTTTCTGGCGATCCTCTCGGGTGTTTAGTTATACGAGTCCGCGATCTCTCTTTACGGCATAGGAGACTTGGTCATATTGGATTTGACCATTTGACCCGAGTTAGCGACCATGATCTCATTAAGTGATCCGCGAAACTCAAGATGGTCAAAGATCTTGTTTGCACTCCATCTTGAACACGGCAAGATGGTTGCCGCTTCTCATCCTCGGTCACGATTACTATGACCGATGCAGGACACCGCTCCACATGGACCGCAGTTGGACCCGGCTCGATCTTGATCGGCGGGAGGAAGTGGTATGTTCTTGTTGTGGTCGATGACTTCTCGAGGTACTCTTGGGTGTTTTCTTAGCCTCGAAGGGCGAGACATTTACACATTTCGAGGTCTTTTAGTAGGCTTTCTGTTGAGCTCCGGGTGCCTTCTGAGCGATCCGCGATGACAATGGCACGGAGTTCAAAATTCCTACTTTGAGAGTTTAGCGGTGAGGCAGTGTAGAGCACCGGTTCTCTTCTCCATCGTCCCTCGGCAAAATGGCGTTGTGGAGAGGAAGAACCGTACCTTAGTCGAGATGGCGGGGCGATGCTTGATGAGTACTCTACAGGAAGTTTTGAAATTTGAGGCCATTGCGACCGCGTGCCATGTTTCGAATCGAGTTTTTCTTCGGGCACTCTTGCACCGCACTTCTTATGAGCTGAGATACGGGCGAAAGCCCAGCATCTCTCATTTTCATGTGTTTGGTTGCAAGTGCTTTATTTTGAAGTCAGGGAACCTAGATAAGTTCGAGTCACGTTCTGTGGCGGTATCTTTCTAGGCTACTCGACTTCTTGGCGAACTTATAAGTGCAGGCTGCGAGTCTAGCAAAATGGTAGAGACTGCGAGGTGACTTTTGACGAGGCTAGTCAGGGGACTAGGCGGATATCTCGAGTTCTTTAGAGCGATTCGAGACCATCTTTGTGGATGATGAGGGCGAGGGAGGCGATGGTTGTTTACGATCCGGCTCCTCTTCCTCCCCTTGAGATGCCTTCTTCCACGGCACCTCAAGGTGATCAGCCCTTGCCTTCCGTTTCCTCCGGAGCTAGTGGCTCTGTCCCTGCCTCGTCTGCACACGAGGTAGAGGCCACTTCTTCTTCTCATCCAGGACCTCCCCGTCATATCCAGAAAAGGCATCCTTCAGAGCAGATTATTGGAGACCTTTTTGAGCGTGTCACACGCTCTAAGTCTGGCTTTTCTCATTTCTGTCTCCATTCTGCCTTTGTTGCCTCCTTTGAGCCCAAGGATGTTTGTCACGCCCTTTCTGATGAGTCTTGGGTCAATGCCATGCATGAGAATTAGAAATTTGAGAGGAACAAGGTGCAGTCGCTTGTTGAGCCCCCACGAGGCCACAATATCATTGGAACCAAGTGGGTGTTCAAGAACAAGCAGTGAGGATGGGGTAATCATCGAAACAAGGCTAGATTAGTAGCTCGGGGTTTTCCCAGTTGAGGTCTAGACTTGAGGAGACCTTTGCCCTGTGCTCGACTTGAAGCCATTAGAATCACTTGCCTTTGCGGCTTCTAAGGGTTTCAAGCTTTACCAGATGGACGTGAAGAGTGCTTTCCTCAATGGCCTTATTGAGGAGGAAGTCTCGTCTGACGACCTCGAGTTTGAGAACCCCAAATACCTAACCATGTCTTCAAGCTTTCCAAAAGCTGTATGGACTTAGCGAGGCTCCCAGAGCTTGGTATGAGAGGCTTAAGTCCTACTTGTTGAGTCATGGGTTTGAAATGGGTAAAGTTGACAAGACCTTGTTTATCCGTAGGCTTGGTAATGACTTTACGCTCGTCCAAATCTATGTCGATGACATCATCTTTGGTAGCTCTTCTCATGCTCTGGTTTCACAGTTCTCGGATGTCATGAGCACGAGTTTGAGATGAGCATGATGGGTGAGTTGACATTCTTTCTTGGCTTCCAAATCAAGCGGACTCGGGAGGTACTTTTCTTCATCGGGCAAGTACACTCGTGATCTCTGAGGCAACCGATATGAGTGATGGTAAGCTGTGTGCCGACTCCCATGGCTTCTCTGACCTACCTTGACCCGATGAGGATGGCGAGCAGTTGATCAAAAGGAGTTTCGCGGCATGATTGGCTCCCTCTTGTACCTCAACGCCTCGAGACCGGACATACATTTTTACGTGTGTTTGTGCGCTCGTTTTGAGCTTCTCCTCGCGTTTCTCACCGCCCGGTGGTGAAGCGCATCTTCGATACTGCGAGCTACCATTGACTATGGTATCTGGTACTCTTCCTCATCTGTCTTTCCTTGAGAGCCTTCTCGGATCACGAGACTTATTGGTCAGAGGATAGATAGGAAGAGCACTTCCGGCACTGCCAATTTCTTGGCACTTCTCTTGTTTCTGGTCTTGAGGAAGCGGTCCGGTGTTACCTGATCCACAGAGGCGAAATGCGTTCTTTGCGGCGATTCTTTGTAGCCAAGTGCTCTGGATGACTTCGACCTGCGGGACTTTGGGTTAGTTATCGGCGGTGTTCCACTCTTTTGTGATAACACTTGCGATTAACATTGCCAGAACCCAGTCAAACATTCGGACCAAGCACATCGATATCCGCTTCCACTTCCTTAGAGACCATGTAGAGAAGGCGACATAGTGCTCAATTTGTGGAAGTGACCATCGGTTGGTGACATTTTCACCAAGCCATTGGATAGTTCGAGGTTTTCACTCTGCGAGGAGAGCTTGGGGTGGTCTGTCCTTATGGATTTGTAGTGAGGGAGCTTTGGGTTTCTTGCTTTACTATCTTATTTATGCTCTAGCTCCTTACTATTGCATTGCATTTTGGGTGCATTTGGGATTAGTCCTCCTAGCATAGATTAGAGTGCTTCTTTTGTCTAGTTGTTTAGATTTACTGCTCTTATCTTGTGATTCTAGGATCTTGCTTATTAGGCATTACTTATCTCACTAGTTTGAGCTCACTCACTTCTTGTAGGTTCTAGCGAGGTTGGGCCACCCTCGGGTAGGCAGTGCGTGTTTGCTCCTAGGTGTGTTAAGTGGGCGGTTGATAGTCCTAGAGTCATATGGGGTAGATGAGAGTCGATCTGAGCCATAGTATTCTCTATATCTTATCTATGCTTTAAGGAATTTTTGTTTTATGTTTTATTTGCGACTTCTCGATTTATTGTTTTGGTTCAAGGGAGTTCATTTGGGAGCTTACGGGCTTAATATTAACTTAACTCAACTTGAACTAAAAGTTGCATCTAATGTTGAGGGGCTGGATCTTACGCATTTCTAGCATGCATTGTAATATAACTACATTGAGCCTTGATTATTATCTGCTATGACATGTTTACAATGCTTTACACCTTGCCATGACTTGTGCTTATTTGCTAGATTTATCATGACTTCATATGTGTAGCCTAGCTTTTGCCATGATAAGTTAATTAAAATTGCTCAACAAACTAAAACTTGTCATGTTAGCACTTCGAGATTAGTCTTTCTTGAGCTATCCTTTTATGATTCATGCCATGTCAAATAAATTTGGGTAGAGTGATGAATCTATATTGAGCCTTAGATTGAGCTGTTTTAGTCTCTTGATGATGCATGAGTTAGTACAACTTGTTAAAAGGCAAAAAGATTTTTTTTTGTGCGAAAAAAACTGATCTCACCAATTCTCTCCTATGAGACGGCTTGCCATTGCACTTGGCATGAACTTAGGGGGAGTTTTGGGTGACCTAGACTATCTTCTTAAGCTTCTCGCTTGGAGTAGTCGCATAAGGCTTGAGACCTAGCACATGATAAAACAAAAATCTGGTTGGAAACCACCATGAATTTCAAAAGAAAAAATGGTTTATGTGTTCAATGTGCTTAAAGCTACAAAAAGTATCAAGTACTTTAACCATTGTTTCATTCTTGAGCATAGCACTCTATTTGGTCTCAATTTAAGCTTCTTAGCTACGCTTAGCTTATTGACATGGCCTGCATCATCCTTGGATATCTCTAGCTAGACTTTGCTCATTGATGACTTGACTTGCTCACATAATGTACCTCATTTTCAGATTGTCATCTATGTGTTCTAGCTAGCTTATACATATCTTGTCATGATCTAGATAGCCTTTTTATTAAGTTATGGCTTGGTGTATTACATTATGGTCATTCTGGATAATTCTCATGGCTCTAACTGCTTAGAATAATCAAACTTCAGCCATTTCATCCATGACATGTCATATTCTCTCTTGAGCATTCTTGATGTGTTTATTGCCAAAAGGGGGAGAATAGAGAAGAAAAAGCAAGTTGGGATCATTTTAGAGCTTTGGAGAACAATTTGCTCTTTTAGTTGTTGCTCTAGTGTTCCTTCTGTCGACATGGTCATTGTTTCACTCTTCTTCTTTGGACCATGTTGGTTTCTTCAAACTCAAACTCAACTTTGCGTTTTTTCGGAGTTTGTCAATGTACTCATCAAGGGGGAGATTGAGAGACCATGTGGAGGTCGTCCCGTGTGTGTGATGAGTAATTGACATAGGTTTAGGAAGTCGAGTTTGGGTTGTGTGGTCGGACCATGTCGTTCTTGCAGTGCATTCGGTTTGGTCGAACTTTGTCGAGCTAGGTCGAGCGATGCTTAAGTCGTTTATTTTTGATTCGATCGGTTTGGGCTCTGAATATTTTGTCGATGCTATTGTATGGTTACAATATGTCGGCGGTGCTATGTGATTTGTTTCTTATGCGTGTGTTGCGGGGCGTCGAGTGGAGTCGTGGCGAGACACGGAGGATGGACTAAGCGCAGTGGCCGAGGTCGAAACGATCGGGATGTGTCGAAGGCGGCGAGGACTCGGAGTGGTTGCGAGGCTTGCGGCAAGAATCGAGGAAGCTTCTGGAAGGTGCGGGAGTGGCGTTTTGGTGAATCATAAAGTGCACTAAAGGAAGTGGATGTTTGTTAGGGCTTATTGGATAAAGTGCTAGGGTTGGTGTGACCTAATGGGTAAAGCAAAGTGTAAACCCATTAGTGGGAGGCTATAAAAGGAGAGGGAGATTGTGTGCTTGAAAATCTGTGAGAGTGTGTGCTAAAGTTTTAGGATTTCATTTGTGTTCTCTCCATGGGTGTGTATGAGAGATGAGAGTGATTTGGTTGTAATCTTTCTTCTTTGTAATCGACCTCTCTCTGTCTCTATCCTGTAAGCCTCATGGCGGCGGCGCTGTGCTCGAGAAATTGCGTCTTGACTCTGATGATTGCCGTGTTTTGCCTCATGCATATCTTTTATTATTTGGACCCTTGTTGTCGGCGTTTATCTGTTGGATTCATTCTTGCTGCAAAGTGTGTGGTTGAGTTTTTTTTGTTTATTTCTTTGGTTGCGATTCGTTTTGCTATTTTAGTTTTGAATATTGTTTCTTTCTTTGTAGAGTCGGCTTGTATGAATCGGCGAGAAGCGAGAGCCGGGCGGCGCTTTTTGCCTAAATCCTTTGTGAGGACATGATCATGCGGCATACTGTCCCCCAAACAGAAATTCAATGTGGCGGTGCGGTGCTCATCATTTTTTGTGTATGTGGCGGGTTCTTGGTTTTTGGTCTTGAGCTTTGTAGCGATTTTTTGTTCTGTGCATCTTGATTCAACCGAGTACTCGTTCTTGTTGTAGTTATGCGCCATCTATGATGAGTGAAGATCCATTTAATTGCTAGTGGCCGTGCTTTGAGTTTAGTTATTAGCCTTGGCGCTATTCATTGTTGTGACCGGATCCTTGATTTTGATAAGAGTCAAGGTGTTTGTTGAAGTTCTTTTCTTAATCGGCAGACATTCAATGTTTCTAGTGAGCTGTTGGATCCCCAAAACCGGATCTGTGGCGGCCTTCTTGCCTCGATCTTGTCCGCTTATCTGCAGTTTATGTGGTTTGTAGAAGTCCGAAAAGCGGTGGCGGCGATCTTGTAACACAGTTCTTGTGTGTAAGAGGACACGTATGAGATGATCTCTGATCGTTTTCTTTTGCTGATTTTCAACCATTTTGCATGCAGATTAAACAATGTATTTTCGGTTGAATTTTTCTTGGTGGTCTCGATTTATGCTGAATTTTTCAGATATCACATGCGTTCGAGTTTCAGCAGAATTAACTCTCTGTGAATTACTTTGTTTTGCTTCTTCTTAAAAAAAACAGTCTACGTTTTCTCGGGGGCGATTTTAAAGAGAGCGACATTCACCCCCCCTCTGTCGCCATTTCGGTCCTACAGCCTTTAGCCCACAAGGCAACCAACCAAGTCGCCTAGCTCGATTCCCAACCACCGCACATCTCACAAAAGTAAAGCCCTTTGGACCCTACCTCCTCTGCAACAAAGTTATTAAGCAAAGCAAATGAGTACAAAAATGTACTCGCAAGACTGACGTGTAGTATAACAGAACTATAGTTTAGCTACATGCAAGCTTTATTTGAGTGGATGAGGCTTTGGACTTATTTTAGCATATAGCAAGTTTTCATTTGCAATATTTAAATAGGTTCCAAAGCAATTTTGCAATTCATTTTTCATTTGCAAGAAACAACGAGACAAGTAACAATAGTAACAAATGGTAGATGACAACAACAATCCTGGAAGTGACTAACCCAATAGCCACCACAATAGTATGAACATCCATTCATACCAGCCCATCAAGTTTTAATTAAATGTTGTAGTCTAGTTCTTGCACGACCTTACCAAGCATGTCCATAACCTAGGACGAGGCTATTCGAATAGTCTTAACCCTGCAGGGGTGTACCAATGTACCCACACGTCAGACCCCCAATTAGCTATTTAGCACACTTCCTTTGGTGTCTTACGCTAAGTCCTCTGAGGCATTTCCAATGAATGATGCTAATTAAGAGTCGTGACAACTTGGAAGGTAGGAGACACCGCCCAGTGCAACAATCTAGGTGCTCTTTCCTTATAAAACAGTTTTACTCACCTGCGACCCCCAATTAACACCTCCCAAAGTACTTAGCCAAGAGGGGTCCCATATCCCCCTCGTATGGTTAGCACGCATAAGCGCTTGGCTTAGTGACACAAGTAACTCGGTCCTTGGGGACCTAGGCACCATTCCATTCACACCCAACATATTACACCAACATCCATTGTGCCCAAGTCAATAACAGCCTTGTTTTCATTTTTATTTTGTTTGTTTACAAAGTAACAAAGCACAAGAGGACATAATGGAATAATAATTTTAGTGTGATCAAGGTCATCGACATAATGTAAACAACCGCCCATTTCTACCGTTATCTAAGCATTTCTAAGCATTATCAGCGTAACTACTAAGTGATAAGAGTCCATCCATCGAACTCTATATCGCAGCAAGATAATCCTAGGCTTAGTAGTAGAGAATGAACATTTTACCTACAGGAGATGCATCTATAGGCTCAACTAATCGATAATTTAACACAAAGTAGCAATGCATACATATAAGTGAAACAAAGTAATAAACTTTAAAGTAATGGGACATTAATGGGACATGATCAAACTGCTTGCCTTGCTATGGCTGGTCACTATGCTGCAGAGAATCACTCACGGGATCAACCCACTCGTCGGCACCTAATCGAAAAGGCGAAAAGAATCGATAAGAACGACGAAAACCACAAAGACAGCACAGCAAACAAACTCCAAATGCTCTGAAATTTCTACAGAAGCAAGAGGATGATTTTTAGGGAATTTAGCAACAAGAACCAATTGATTTGGATTCTCAATGCAAAAGATATGAGCAAAACAATTCTGCTCAGCCCTAAAAATACCAGACTGCTACTATTCACTAATTTAATTATTTGGCAATATTTTCTAGAAAGGTGGTGCAGCTGGGATTTTTACAGTAAAACAAGCACCTCATGAGATGAATAACGCAATTGAGTTCACCTCATTTGGAGCTATTATGCACTTTCTATAATTTTTCAAAGACAAGAACTTGAACAAAATTAAAATGCACAAGAAAGCTTTTTGAAAACAGGGACATGCCTAAATCCTATTCGAACATTTAGTGCATTAATAGGGTAAGCCAACAAAGTTGGATTCACTCAAAAATAATCTACAGAGATTTACTTATGCATTTTACAAGTTAAAGGAATTTCTAATATAACACTTAAAGATAGTTTTGAAATCTATTTGCAAAACCATGTTCTGGAGCTGATCTGGGCTCATAACCATTTTTAGATTGGAGCCCAGGTCAAGCCAGAGCTGTAGAAATTTGAATCACTACTTTTGGATTGAATTTGAATTAGTTATGTATTTTTAAAGTTCCTACCTTTTTCAGTTCACAAAATAATAGCTCCCTCGAATTTCTAAAAACCATTAAGACCGGGGAGGACACGAGCCATAGATCTTGAATCTAACGGCTCAAGACCTCCCAGAGAACAATGCGCACGCGCGCTCGTGAAGGTCCAGAGGACATAGGCCGTGGATCTTGGATCCAACGGTTCATGTCCTCCCAGCAATGCGCACGCGCGAGCAGAGGGGAGGTCGTGGCCGTTGATGCTATATCCAACGGACCACAACGAAAGGGGGAGGACCGGGACGGCCCAGATAAAGCGAGGAAGGTCCTCAACGGTTGAGATCTTCCAAAGGAAGATCCAAACTATCAAGATCTCCCCAAGGAAGATCTACATCGTTAGGACCTCACGTGGGAGGTCTGGGACGGTCCAGATTTTCCAAGGAGGACCTTAATGGTCGAGATCGTCAGGGGGACCTTAACGGTCAAGATCAACCCGGGAGGTCATAAGCGGTGAGATGACCACGAGGAGGTCCTCGCGGAGGTCAAACGTCCACAGACCTCGGGGGAGGTGCGGCGGCTAAGATTGCGCAAGGGAGGTCTGGGCGTTCAAGATCTCCTCGGAGGAGGTCTTGGGCGGCCCGAGATCTAGCGCCATCGCGCTCGCGTCTTGCACGCGTGTCTGATTCTTGAGTTAATGCACGCGGGACACAAGGAGGTCATGGCGAGGTCTTAAATCTTGCGCAAAGGGTGGAAATTAAAAGCGATTAAGACAACGCCAATGATTAACGAGGTTGAGCAATGATTAGTGCATTTAAGAGAGGATCTCGTCCGAAAATGACAACGGTCTTTGCCGTTTTAGTCAACAAAACCAAAGCGCAATGAAGTGGTCCTCGCCGGCGATCTGAGACCTCATGGCGACATCCACGAGCACCACCGAGTGTGCAATAGCCTTGCGCACACCATGGGCTCACTCTCGGCGGCGGCGGTGAGCAGCCGCGAGCGAGAGGACAAAGATGACAAGCACGGCCAAAAGACCAAATCGTGAAGTAAAGCTCCGCAACATCATTCAAGCAGGTGCCCAGCAACTAGGGACTAACATGAGGATTACCTGGAGGTCCAGAGGAGCTGAGGAGGTCGAGGAAGGTGAGGACCGGAGCTGGGGAAGACAAGGAGCTCCACGGCCAACTCCAACTCCAAGCTCCACTTTGGCCACCTCTGTAAATGCCCAAACTAAACAAGTTAGGACTAGGTCACAGAGGGAAATGGCACAACATGAAGCAATGAGAGGGATAGGAAAAACTCCAGGGACCCTTGTCCACCGAGGAGCTCCAAGGTGCTCCAATGGCAGCCAAGAGAGCTACGGGTGTTTAGAGCTCGCAAGCACAGAGGTGCAAGCAAGGCAGCAATGGTGTGTAAAGGAAGCCAAGGCAACAGATGGAGGGTTTTATACCTAGGGCAAAGAGGTCTGGACCACGGGTTAAGCTCATGGTGAGCTTAGCCCACAGGAGAATCCACAGGAGGTCCATGGCTTGGACAAGATGGAGGGACAGTAGGTTAAGACAGGGCATGGTCTAGGGGCGGAAAGCTCTGCCACGCATTTAATGCGCGCAGAGCAGAGCCGTTGGACGTGACAAGGCTCTGACTTTCTCTACTGCCATGGCCTCTGCATGCGAGCCCAAGCTAGGAGAAGAACAGGGCGAAGCTCTCCACCGCTGGATTAAGAGAATGGGGAGGTCCTAGCCCTTGGATGCGATTTGAGTTTGAAACGGTAAGTTTTAGGTGACTAGAGGAGGTCATAGCCCTCCGATTTGGACTGGGGAGGTCGTGGCCCTCCGATTTGATTGCGCGGATGCGCAAGTGGAAAAGGGGACAGGAGGTCCAAGGCGTTGGATCTAAATCCAACGGTGTGGACCTCCTGGGAGGACTTAACCGCACACGACTTTGATAAGTGAGGGGGAGGTCATGGCCTTTGGATTTAAATCCAAGGGCACACAACCAAAGGGGGAGGTCCTGAGCTTGCGCATAGCGCACAGGAGGTCATGGCCTTTAGATTTAGATCTAAGGGCTCACGACCTCACAGAGGTGGGAGGTCGAGAGGTTTTAACGGGGAGGTCCTAGCCATGGATCTTTGATCCAGCGGCTATGACCTCGATGAGGTGGGAGGACCTCACTGTGATGGTTTCTTGAGAGGAGGTCGTGGCCTTTGGATTGAATCCAGCGGCTCGACCTCAAGTGAGTGCAAAGGAGGTCGATGGTTTGGTAGCGAGGGGAGGTCATGGCCATGGATCTTTGATCCAACGGCTATGACCTCGCACAGGTGGGAAGGGAGGTCTGATGAGTTGGTTGAGAGGAGGAGGTCGTGGCTATTGGATAGGAATCCAACGGCTACGACCTCATCAAGGTGGAAAAGAGGTCTGTTGAGCCAGGGGAGGTGGTTGGGCTTGACCAGTTTGGAAAATGGCTCAGCCCAAGAAACAGTGCAAGTTTTGAATTCAGTTTTTAACAGCTGAGACTTTGCAGATTTATTTGAGATATCAAACCAGCTCTAAAATTTATGAAACTTTAACTGGAGGTTGCTGACATTAAGATTAACCTTACATAAAATTTCTAGAGGTTTTTATGCAATGCATTTTTCTCAGGAAATTCATTAAGGTTGTTCAAGGAATTGTTTTACCTCCAAAAATTATCAAACAAGTTTGAAAACTCATGATATGTTTCAGAGAGGTCCCACATCAACTCTAGGACCAAGGAAGATTATTTCCAAAGGTTTGGCACATGAGTTGTGATAAAAGGAAAATGAGTTTGACTTTTGGTCAACAAGAACTTTGTGTTTTTGGATTACACAACTCTTGGACAATAATTACATGTGAGTTCAAGGGTTTTAAGATGTGAGAAAAAGTTTTAATTTCTACACATTTAATTACATTTGAAACAAACACCTGTTTAGGTATTTGGGATGTTACAGGAGCTCCTACTATGGGTTCATAGATGAGATTTGGGAGCTCGACTATGTGCTTTTCAAGATCCCCATGTTTCGGTGCCGTTGGGTCCATCTCCCACAGGTGAAGGTCGACAGGTACGGCGTCAGTACCTGAAGAATCTAGACCCGCCATTATATGTTAATGGAGTATTTTGTTGATTAATGACAAATCTATTTGTGAGACTAACACGTTTATTGATATACATATTGCTCAGTCTCAATTGGATAAAAAGGTGAAAATCATGGAGGTATGCATTCCACACCATATTCTTATATATTGCTGCATTCCTCGGATCCAAAATATAGGTTGAACTTCACCAAAAGTTTAACTTGAATACATGCATATGTTTTTATTACACATTTGTGTATGCACACATTTAGGGGGAGTTCACCCTATGTTTTGTGGTTTCATTAGTATTGATCCATATTTCTTTATCCACATATATTTGGGATCTCTACGTTGAAACATATCCTTTGAGTATATAAAAAATTGTGTAGTCCATATATACTCATATTACTTTATATTCAATTATTTGAAATTGTGTTGTGGGACTAACGTGTGTGCTAAGATGTTTAAAGGCTTAGTCCCAATTTATGGATGGCGACATGGTAATGGAAATGCATGACAATAGAGAGATCATAGCTAGTAGCTTGATAGCATGTTCTTGTGCCATATGGATCAATTTAGGATCATGCATGCATTTGAATTTGAGTTTGTATTTGAATTTGATAGCTCTAAGTGCATTTGTCAGAAATCGGTTGTACCGAAGTTATAACGGTGGTTGTACCGATTTGAGCAGTATGACCGCACTTTACTTGGTGGTACTATCGGTTTTGGTGGTTCACCAATCGCGCGCTTGATGCGGCCGAAGCTCTTTGAGTGGTACTACCGCATTGCGGTCGTTCGATTCTAGTTGGCGGTTTGATAAAACCGAACCGATGTAATTTTGGCTCGAGCTCTCTTTGATAATCGGTTGTACCGCATTTGTGAAAGCAGTTGATCGCGATGCGGTTGTACTTGATTTCTATGTGGCGATGCGTATTTTCGAGCGTGTCTTTTCAGCATTTTTGGAAACCCTGCAATCGGTAGTACCACTCCTTCATGCGGTACGACTGGACCAAGTGGTAGTACCATAACTTGGTTGGCGGTAGTACCGATCTAGGATTTTCAACGGCTTGTTTAGAAGCATTATTGCAGGTATATCTTGGTAATTGATGTTTATCATTATGGGACTAACATTTTCCATGAGTTGGATGAATAGGTTATGTTCCAAGGTAATGGAGACTTCGGATGGCATCATGAGTTGATCGTCATCAAGTCAAGGTTCAAGAAGAGGATGGATCATGTGTTGATGCATATCAAGATCTCGAAGAGGCGATGATCATGAGTTGATCATCAAGTCCAGAGAAGCCTCATCATGTGTTGATGGAGGTCAAGTAAATGATGCATCATGGGTTGATGTATGTCAAGACGATGACCCGAACTTGAAGTGAAGATGTGCGCCATCAACCTTCAAGAAGATGCTCAAGGCAAAGGTATGACTATCTAGGGCTAAGGATGTGTTCCTAGTCTTTTACCGGTCTTGGTGTTTGGTTGGAAGACCGGAATGCTAGTATAGGTTGCCGTACTATTAAGAGGGCTCTTGTCTAGTAGCTTGAGTCTCATCATGTGTTGATAGCTCAATCTCACTTGCTCTAGCTCTCCGTGGCATGATGCTATTATTTGCAAATATGTTTTGGAAATACTCGAGGCTCATGCATCTAATCCTTGTAACATGTGACTATACTTTGCAAATGTGTTTTACAAATGGTTGAAGTCTATGCACCTGCTCCTTGTGGCATGATCTAAGTTTTCAAATGTGTTTTGCAAATTGTTGGGATTTATGTATTTTCCCTTGGCATGGTCTAAGATTGCTTGTTGCTAATACTTTGGACTTAGACCATGGTAGTGGCTCTTTGTAGTTGCGCTTTTCGATTTGATAAAATGTGTTTGATATCAAATCAAATAGGTGGGTTGTGTAGCCCTCTGAATAATCTTTCCATGGAGTCCAAGATCACTCAATTCTGACATCGGAGTCAAAAGTTATGACCTTTTTACCGAAAGTGTAAATGCATGCTGATTTTGGGTTGCGGTACGACCGCCATGAAAAGAGCGGTACGACCACCCAGAACGGTTGTACCGGCCCTTGTGAGTGCGGTACGACCGCTCCAAGTCTGTAACGGCTAGTTTTAGACTGTTTCGACTCCCAACGGCTAGTTTTTGGTGTAGGGGTTATAAATACCCCCTTGGCCAGTTGAGAGACAACCTTTGGCATCCCATTTCACTCTCTTGAGCTAGTGTGAGGTTCTCCTCTCAATTGTGCATGTGTTGTACCTTGTGAGCAAGGAGAGAGGTCTCTAGTTGCATGTGTTGCATCTAGAGGTGGATTTCGTATCCACGTGAGCTTGTGCATATTGTTGGTGCACTTAGTAAAGACAAGTTGATTTAGGCTTTAATTGTGCAAAACTGAATTGATTTACAATTCCGCATTAAAACTCAGTTTTAGCCAAAAGATTTTAAAACCGCCTATTCACCCCCCTCTAGTTGGCCTCCTCGATCTTACAGTACCGTGGACCTCGAACGTGTCGGATACAAAGACGAACCATTCATACTCACTAACCAAGTTGTACAAGTCTTCTATGTAACCGACTAGACAAATAAGAAGCACCACGTAGTTCTTCATGGAAAAAGGAGGATTGTTGGAGTTGAGAATGTAATAGACGAGGAAGAATACAATCAATTTGATGAGTTGTCACCTTTGGAAATGGCATAAGGGTCGAGGAAGAACAACGTGACGAAACTAGTTACATATGTGTCGATCATCATGAAGGGCTAATTTTTAAAGAAGATAAGCAAGTGGAATGATGAATGAAATGTTTATGTGTCATATGTTCTGAATTTGCATTTATGTATATGAGAATGTGTCATATGTAAATTTGCATTTATGTATATGAGAATGTGTCATATCTGAATTTGTGAAATGGATGTGCTTGTTTCTAAAATGAATGTGAATTGGATGTATATATGTACTTGGTGTGTTTCTTCTTGTTTCAAAGAGCATGGCTAGCATTTCTTGAGGCTAGCCAATAAACAGAAATAGATGTAGCAATACAAAAGAATATCACAGACGATTCCTTAGGACAAACCGTCTGTGATCATCTATCACAAACGGTTTCATCTAAAGAACCGTTTGTGATACATCAGATATCACAGACGGTTTTATCTACAAACCATCTGTGATATATTAGATATCACAGATGGTTTCATCTAAAAACCATCTGTGATACATACATATCACATATGGTTATTTATTGGAACCGTCTGTGATGTCCAATCGACTCTAGGGTTTGCCGCGCCCCCCACTCAAACAATTAAGTTTCTCTAACATCCCTCCTCCCCGAGCCCGTCGCCGCCTCCTCCTCGAGCCCATCGCCGCCGTCCTCGACGCCACCTTGTTCTCGAGCCCAACACGCCTCCTCCCCCAAGCCCACCACCTTCTCCCCAAGCACGAGCCGTCGCTTCCCCGAACCTCACGCCCCTCCTCCCCGAGCCCGCCACATCCCCTCCCCTAAGCACACGTCGCCTCCTCCTCCCCCGAGCCCGGCGCGCCTCCCCTTCGACGCCGCCCTACTGCTCTAGTGCTCCCTGCTCATCCTTCCCCTCACACATTTCTCAGATTGCTCAGTGGCTTTGATTACTATCTGCTTTGTGAGTATCACATCATTTCAATTTAATTACCCCTTTGCATTTGATATGTTCCTATTGTAATGTGGTGTAGTGGGCTTGAGATGAATGATCTGTGATGATTGATCTTTAGCATTTGGTCTGTTATTTTCGGTTGATTAATTGGTTGAACCTTCAAGTTCTGTGATCCCATTCATAATACATGCTATTCTGTCAGTAGATCAAGTGTTGTTGGCTGACTTGGAGGATTTACATGTTTATATGTCATTTATGTCATTTAATTGGTGTGTATATCCATACACATAGAGAATCTTATGATAATATGTTCATTTGTGTCAGAACTTCTATTTCTCATGAAGATGTCGTCTGCTCATTCTTCGTCATCGTCGCCTCATGAGTCTGATGTGCTGTCCTCTGAAAAATTTAAACACAAAGAAAGAGGAATATCGAAAAGACCCAAGGGCCGATTTACCATCACGAGAGTCGATTCATCTAGGACCCCTCTGAGTCCTCACCGAGTAGCGTCCGCATTCTGGACAACGGTCAGAATAGTTGCATGCCAACGAGTCAAGATCACCTACGATTCATGGAAGGAGTTGACCAATGATCAGAAAGATGCGCTGGTGACAGAAATTTTACGATCGTTCCAGATCCCAGAATAACACTAGGCCTCCGTGCAACGACACATGTTGCTGGCGGCGTGCAAAGCTTGTAGTAACTTCAAGAGCACGTTTATCAAGAAGTACATGGAGAAGGATCTAACGTCCTTCCAGAAGTATCTGTTCGTGGAGGAGTACTAAGAAGACTTTGTGGCGAAGAAGACGACAGATGATTTTAGGAGTGAAAGTAACGTGCACAGGGCCCTCCAGGCAAAAAAACACGCACCCCCACAGAGTCGACACCACTAGGTATGCGGGTAAACTCCCGCAATGGAGGGATCAGGACGAGCATGCATGCCAGTTGGATGCCTCCCCGCCATTTGCCGAGATCCCTGATGAGCGCACCCAAGAGTGGCTAAGAGCAAGGTTATCTACCACGTCTTGAGGCCATCTCCTTTCCAAACCCTATAGACGAGGAAGTGCCCCAGCGCCTGGTAAGATATCGAACTACCTAGTTTGTAATTACTCGATAACTTCATAGGAAATGAAATAACATGTCGGGCTCTTGCAGGAAGAGCTGAGTACTGTACAATTTTCCCAATACTCATTCCAGGCAGTCAGGGAGAGAGATGCTTTCCGAAGCCCTGGGAAACAAGGAGCATCTGGGTCACATGAGAGGCATTGGTCTTTATGTTCCATGAAGATATGGATTCACAGCGGACTCTGAGGCGTACCGGAGTAGGAAGAGAGCCAAAGCCAAGCGCGAAGCACAGCTACGAGAGGAGATTCGTGCATCTCTCAGAGAAGAGATGTGGGATGTCGCACAAGAGAAGATTCATGCATCCCTCATAAATAAGTTGGAAGCCCTCGCCACTACTATGCTAGCCAGCCCCCCCCCCCCAAACGTCCGAGTAGCTGCGCGTCCAACCATAACATAGAAATCGATAACAGATTTCCTGTTGATAACATTCTGGTGATAATTATTATCCCTAGAATGCTCGATCCATTGATAGGCCTATTGGAATAGCTAATTTTGTATCGTTATGTAGGTGGCTACAAAGTGCAAGCTCCAAGTGAGATGTGTCTCCGTTGTCCTGCATGCTGCTTGGGGTCAGGTGTATCCATCTAGTGTCGGGACCTTGCTGCATGGTGTAAATATAGCGTCGGGTTTTGCAAAAGTGAATGTAGACGGTGTTTATGCCAATTTCGAGGTCATCCAACTGGAGATGCCCCCAAATGACGAGGTCATAACTTTAGAGTAAGCCATTGGAGCATTCATCCAGTGGCCCAAGAGAGACATCTGCCTAGAGCTACCTGCACCGATGTCAACTTCATGGGAAGTATTTGCACCGGAGCTACCTGCACCGGTGTCAACTTCACGGGAAGTATCTGCACCAGAGCTACCTACACCAGAGTTACCTGTACCGATGCGGCAAGGACCCGGTAAATCAGATGCATCTACATCTCGTGCCCAGTCAACCTCTAAAAAGCGCAGCGGCAAGGGCAAATCGAAGTAGCCCGATGATATTCCCTTCTTGCTGTTGGCCCAGAAATTTGTGCTTGGCGAGTTGTTGGTTGTTCCGAAGGAGGACCTCAAAACCCTAGGATTGGCTTCCCAGAGATTGCATGGATGGTACATGGAACAGGCCAAAAAGACTGGTGTACAACGGTGCTCGGGTGTCACCGTCAAGTTCAAGAAAATCTATTTTAACCACAAGTTTCAAGACTGTATCTTCACAGTGACCTTGGATGACTTGTTCTTACTCTTCAACCTCAATTCCCTCGACGCCTCACTCATGCGATGCTGGACACTGTAAGTGTGTACGATCATGGTCTACGTTCGTGTACTACCGATAAATGTCATATATAACTTCTAGCTTTTGTACATATATATAGATACATGATCGTAGAAACCACATCAAGTAAACCATCAGTAGGTTTCCTCGACCCACACTTGGTATCTAAGCAATGCATCAACGACAATGCAACCTTCGTCGAGGAGTACATGGCGACGTTTTGGCTGGATCACCGTGAGAAGGATTTCATACTTTTGCCCTACAACCAAGGGGAAGTGCTGCACTAATGGCTATACTTGTTGATTTGTACTTTATAAGCAACACGAACTTAGGTTTAATGACCATGGCGACATACCTGTGTAGGTACCACTGGATTCTAATTGTAATTATACCAGAATGGAACCAAGTAACATACCTTGATTCCCTAAAGAGGTCTAATAACAACTTCATAGTTGTCAAAAACTTAATCGACAGGTAAACACATTTTCTCTATAGATAACTCTATTGTAGTTTTTCCTTCCTTTGCAATGGCTAAGGCTAAATTTTTGGAATCATGTAGGTCGTTCATCACATACTATGCAAAGGGAGGGAAATGCAAGGGAGTGAACATGCGACACGATTTCAATTTCCTGGTATTAGCCAGTACACATTAATGGAAAAAGTCCGGTTTACTCCCTCGAACTATCAGAAAAGTCTGGTTTACCCCCTGAACTACAAAACCGGTTATTTTACCCCCTAAATTTGCGAAAACCGGTCAATACACCCCCCGGGCTAGTTTGGATGAGCGGTTTTGCTGATGTGGCAGTGATTATCCAAGTCAGCATCCACATAGCATCCACATCGACATCCTCTTGCTGGTTCTTCTTCTCCCCATTTCCTCTCATATCCTCACCTCCCCTTTCTACCTCATCTCTCCCTTCTTCTCCGTGGAACTCCTTGGCCGAAGCCTCTACCGCCCCGCTGGCTTGCTGCCGCGGCCTACTCCTAGCGCCGCTCTCCCGGTGCTCTTGGCCCACGCCGCGCCCTCTGCTCGGCCTGGCCGGTGGCTGCCTCCTATCTCCGGCTCAACTCCTCCCCCTCCAGCCTCTAGCTGCCGGTGAGCAAGTCCTCGGGCTCGGGCTCCTCGGTGTGGAGCATCCCGGAGCTGTACGAGGAGAGGGGGCACATAGCCTGTGGGAGCTCCGTGGCGCCACGGGCGACTTCAGCCCGTTGCTCATGGTCGACGAGGGCATTTTCGAGTGCGTCTACAGGGGTGTCCAAGAGCACCGGGAGAGCAGCCAAGCACGAGACGCGTGGGGGGCCCATTGTCGCCGCTGTGGCTTGCGGGGATCCTGTTGGAGCTGTGGCCGAGCCCGTTGAACACCACCTTCTGGTGGCCGAGCTTCTTCTTTCTTGCCGGCGGAGTTCTGGCGGGGGCTGTCTGCGGTGACGGTGGCCGGAGGGAGCGGCGGTGAGGGTGGGGGAGTCATCGCCTTGAGCCTCCTACACTCGCGCAGCATCATCATGTGCACCCTCGCAAAGTCCATCTCTTCACCTTCCCCAATCTTGAACACCTCCACCTCCTCCTCCTTCATCCTACGCAACATGGCGCGCCGTATAGACCGCATTGCA
Organism: Phyllostachys edulis; assembly: GCA_036346405.1. Lineage (NCBI taxonomy): Eukaryota > Viridiplantae > Streptophyta > Magnoliopsida > Poales > Poaceae > Phyllostachys > Phyllostachys edulis. Next base: position 35,325,395 of record CM070556.1, read on the forward strand.
GTTTTCTTCTGGAGATGGAGCTGATTGAGGTGCGGGGTGAGGAAGTGTAGGCCCTCGAGGTGGAGGGACCAGACCTCGCATGCGGCGGCGGTGGGGTGCGAACGGAAGAGGAGGCGCGCGACGTGGCGGCCGAAGGAGCGGACGGAGAGGTTGTCGAGGGCCTGGGATGGGAGGCCGGCCACGAGGGCCTTGATCTCCGTGGCGGGCGGGGTGGAGAAGTTGGGGCCCGCGCGAAGGAAGAAACAAAGGAGGAAGGTGGCAGTGAGGCCTCCTACCTCCACGACCTCGTCGCCAGGTTCGCCGCCGGGGACCTCTCCAAATCCTTCGTCGGGGACAAAGGGCGTGTGGCGTCCTTTGTCGATGTGGATGCTTATGCGGTTCGCCGCCGGGGACAAAGGGCGTCGGCGAGTGGATGGTCCACAGAGGTGAGGAGATGACGGGGAGAGGTGGAGTGAAGAGAGAGGTGACATGGATGTCCACGGGAGATTAAGAAGAGTGATGTGGATGTCCACGTGGCAAAACGACTGCCACATCAGCAAAACCGCCACTTGAAACCGGCCTGAGGGGTTAAATGACCGGATTTGACAAGTTTGGGGGAGTTAAATAACCGATTTTGTAGTTCAGGAGGGAAACCAGACTTTTCTGATAGTTGGAGGGAATAAACTAGACTTTTTCCTTAATCTTATATAACACTTCATAGTAATGCCTCTCGAACTAACCAATTCTATTTTTACAGTGCCACCAACAGCCGCCGGGCAACACCTGTGGATACTATGTTTTCCACAACATGGAACTACTCCTCGATTCCCCGATGACCAAAGATCCTTAGGTTTGCCAATCTTGCAACAATTATTTCATACTTATTAATTTATATATGCACGACTTTAATCTTCCTAGCGACATGTTGCAACCATCGCTGAAACTCCGTTGGAACAGGCCCAGCTCGAACGCATTCAAAGACAGTTTGCAACCTTCTTGATGCGTGAGGTCATAAGCCCAAAAGGGAAGTTCCACAATGTAGATTGAACTTGATTGAGATAAGATTGAACTTTATGGAACATGTGTGTATATTTGTTCATGAATGATTAATTTTAGTTCATTTGAGTTAATTGATTTATGAAATGGATGTGCTTGTTTCTAAAATGAATGTGAATTGGATGTGCTTATTTCTGAAATGAATGTGAATTGGATATGTACTTGTTGTGTTTCTGCTTGTTTCAGAGGGCATGACTAGCATTTTCTGAGGCTAACCAATAAACGGAAATAGATTTAGCAATACAAAAAGAATATCACAGACGGTTTCTTAGGATAAACCGTCTATGATGCATCATCTATCACGGACGGTTTCATATACAAACCGTCTGTGATGCATCCAGATATTACAGACGGTTTTATCTACAAACCGTCTGTGATGCGTCCAGATATCACAAACGATTTCATCTATAAACCGTCTGTGATAGTCAACTATCACATACAGTTCTGAGTTAATAACCATCTGTAATAGTATGCATCACAGTTGGTTCAAAAACCATCTGTAATGACCTCATATCATCACTGACAGATAGACTCAAACGGCTCACAAAACCATCTGTGATGATGTTTTTGAACCGTTTGTGAAGACCTTTTCTGTAGTAGTAATCATAAAAAATATAGTACTTGTTCGATTAAGTTTTTTTAGCAGGTTACCTATATTCGATTTGCTTGGGTTAGGAGAGGTATACTGGAAGACTAGTTGCCCTGATTTCTTCAAATCTCAATTTCCCCTTCTAAAAAACAGGCTTTGTAAGACCTATTTGCTGAAGTTCTAGAATATATAACAAAGTTTCAGACCTTGTTTGGAACAGAGGATTCTAGAGGAATTGTACTATTTTCTCCAAATTTCTATGGAATTATTTGAATTTCTTTGTTCAAAACATTCCTCATTTTTTTCTGTCATGAACCTCATGGCAACATTACTCAATAAACTGCCGCACAAAAGTTAAATTGTAGATTAGTGTTTATGTGGAGCTAGTTTTTATTAGAAGGGTTATGACCCAGTTGGTGCCTTAAGTTTCAACAAAAGATGACTTTGGTTATCAAATTATAAAAAGATCCAGTCTGGCCCGTCAAGAATGAAGAGGGAACAACAAGGGGACGTAGTTCTGATTAAACAATTCTCGTCGTACGCCCCAAATCACCCCCTAGCCCATGCGCTCTCTTTGCAAGTCATTGTCCCTCTTGCTCCAAGCCGTATTTGCCTCCTTGTGTTCTTCTTTGCTTAGGCTAGTAGAGGGAAAGGATGAGCAAGGGAGAAGGAAGAGGAAGGCCAGCAAGGACGCTAACATGGTCCAAATTCCGAGGCCCGAAAAATCGAGTGACTACCTAAAAAATAAGTAAATAAAATTTAATTTTTGGGCTTTTTTATGGTGGAAAAGGTACACTCCACTCATCTCCCGCAATGCAAACTCGACCAATAAAATCAAAACAAAGCATAAAAAAAATGCGTTGAAAAAATCTTGCAACATCACCGTAAACAGTATGCAACATTTTTTCCTATGGATGCAACATTTTTTTCAACGGGCCGTAACATTTTTTTATATAGATGCAATATCGCAAAGAAGTACGCCGCTGCATGCAACATCTCCCGGACAACGGTTGCAACATCCTATGACAATGGTTGCAACATCCTCGGACAACGGTTGCAACATCCCTAGACAAGGGTTGCAACATCCCCGGACAGCGGTTGCAGCATCCCCAGACAACGGTTGCAACATCCTCGGACAACGGTTGCAACATCTCCGGACAATGGTTGCAACATCACAAATCAAAACAAAGCATCTAAAAAATGTGTTGGAAAACATTGCAACATCGCCGTGAACCGTATGCAATATTTTTTTTTTATAGATACAACATTTTTTTCTACATATTGCCTTGCAGCTGCTGGGCTTGTTGTTGGCTTTCAATAAAACTGGGTTAATCCTTGTGTCTAAAAAAAGCTGCTGGGCTTGCTAGCTCCTGGTATATTGCTCTTTAGGTTTACTGGTTAAGCGTTGAAAATATGTAAGAATGATGCCGAGAGCAATCGCCATAGTTTCATTCAATTAAAGCAATCGCCATAGTTTCATTCAATTAGAACTCGACCACTTGATTAGACATGTAGACGTCCGATGATGAGATGAGGGAGTAATAAATATATGGGTAATTAATTGCTATGAAGTGTTAGAGAGGATGGGGGCTCGGTCAAAAAGTCATAGCAATAAATTCCATGCAGTACACGTCATAGCAGCGTGCGTCCGACACTTCGGACGTCCTCACCTTATCATTACCCATGAAGTTATGCACCAAAAGATGGCCTCTACCTACTTGTCATTCCACGTGGATTGCTGACTCATCACTTGCTCAGCTGACCAACCTATGAAAATTATTGAATTACCTCTCCCAGATCACTAAACTTGACACATGAAAGAAGTAGAACAACAATAGGAAGATGAGTAGGTTATGAATCAACACTCCACATGGTGTGACAAGTAGGCAAATGTTCTTTTTTGGCCCAATATTCAAACTTGAGGTGCTAGATTGAACCTTTTTTTACTTGAGAGACCAAAGTGACCCTTTGGTGAAACTTGAGGTACCGGATTGGCCCTTCCATTTTGTGTGGATTGTCGTCATTATGGTCTTGTTTGTGGGGACTGGACACATGTTTTTGCACAATTTGATGGGACACACAAAGATAGTTGCATGAATTTGTGTATAAATGTGAAACAAACATTTGACAGTACTATATCTTTCCATACATGTTAATTATCCTAATTTTGGTTGGTATTTCCTTTGTGTCATTTAGAGCCAAGTGATGAGCCTACAATTCTACAAAGAATTGGATTTAATAGTGATAAGCATATATAATTGCATGAAGGACTACAAACTAAAATCTTGTTGGGAACAGAGATAATTAAATGGGCATAAAGTACTAGCCATCTAGTATAGTTCCCCTGCCTCCAAGAAAATCCAATATAGGTAAACAATATAGATACTTTGTTGGACATCAAGCACTGGATGTTTAACAATTCTCGTACTTCCGATGAAAACCTTGGAAGATTCAGCAAACAAATTAAAGCCATGATGATGCTATGGGGATCTTTAGTCAGGGCTCATAGAACATATTGGTCCACACCAAGCACACTACACATTATCAGTCTAATAATCCAAATGCCAATACCCTAGGGTTAACCATAGACTACATACATACCAAAGATCCCTTATTATCAGCTTATTGTGTCACCGCTACTCTTGTAGCAGTGTGAACACCCCTTCTCCGCGAACTCATTTTATAAAAATTGTAGCCAAGACATATTCTTACCTTAAGTTTAGCCGCTAGTTGTAAATTTATCTACAATAAGAGAAAGCTCAACTATTTTCTCTATATTAATTGTTATGTGCATATTGCTCTTCTCTTAGTGAATATTTGTATGAAAATTGATTGTTTTATCTTATTGTAAAAGAAACTAGTAATATTTCAATCTTTCTCAATACATAAATATTAGAAAAAACACATTTTAGATTTATGAGGAAAGGAGAAGAACATTAATTTGCGTTGAACTTACTGATGCAGATGAGTTATAGAGACAAGAGAACTTGTTGCAGTTTGCGGCCAGAAGGTGCACGGTGCACCTCTTCTTAGTGCTTGTTGTGTTGTGCTATGTTGCATTGTGTATTCTACTTAGTTGAATCTTTACTAGTTCCAGTACGATTTTGCTATTATGGTTAAAAAATTATGTTTTCAACTAATTGTAATATCCTAAAGTTGAAAAGATAAGTGCTTTTAAATGACACAAAATGACAAGCAGAGCCTTATTTGGATATAAAAAATTTACCCAATGTTGGCCATCTATGACATATGACATACCTAAGGGCAATTGTGGTGATTCAGGGGCTGTTTGGATTGGTGCCCTAGTGAGCCAAACAAAATTTTGGTAATACCAAAATCTGGGCAATGCCAAAATATGGGCAAAAAAAGTGTTTGGCTAGTATTCTATGCTTCCTTCTACCAGAAACTGCTTCCTGTGATATCCAGCTTCTCACGCTTGTCCAACTCTTACCAACTCTAAGACTTTTGTCATCGATTCCTTATTTCCTATCGAATCTGGATTTTGTAAATCCAAATCCTCTATACAATTATTGTGCTATTTCCTGGATCAGTAGATAGCACTCACAGACACATTGTTGAATCATTTCATACATAGTGTAAAACCATACCATTCATTAATTTAATACATCAGAGTTTACATAGACCGCATCGGGTCAAGTTTTACAATAAGAGTCGAACAGGCCAAACTGATTACATTACAAAAGTAGCGGAAGCGACAACGGAAGCAAAAGGGTGAGAGCACATCTCTCAACAGGCAAGCAACTGGGGAAACCCGTGTGCGTCCAATATTACCTGAAAACTCAGATAATATAGGATGCACGCAAGAACTAACAGAGTCAGTTGGACTGAGGCGAGATCTAGACTAAAAGAGCTAAACTACTCCATGTCATCTTCTGGGCCTCCAACTTCTGGATCCTCATGGTAGTCGTAATCTTCAGGATTTTCTGCTTCTGAGGGTTTCGGGGGAAAGAACGAGAATGAACACAACTTCCGTGCTCGCAAGCCAACACACAAGATGAAATAATATACATGCAAGGCTTAACAAGGATGGCTCGGGTTCTTTTATTTGCTAAAGCAATATTTTCAACTATCATAATTACAAATTTATATCACTTAGCATTTTAACCAAATTGCATTTTATTAAAGAGAGTAATTGTGCAATATTTATATTAGCAGAGGTTATCTCCACCTTTATGCTTATTTTTTATTGGAGCTACCTCCATTTATTAACACCACTGAGTTCGAAAACCCAGGAAAATCTAATCTCAGGGCTATATGAGCCCACCATATTTGTCATACCACCCACAAAGGTTTTTGAAATAGAACTAACTCTAGTTAAGTTCCCATGTCCACCTTTGACTGTTCTCACGGTTGTTTAAATAGTTTAGACTCTGCAGAGATTGTACACTGTACCCACAAGAGATAATCATACTCGTTACCCCACATGATTTCGTAGTCATGTAGTTGAACGATCGTCACAGTAACCTTTCAAAGTATCTCGTCTCTTCCGTCATCTCACCCATATGGGCTGCCCCCATTTGCGGTGGGTCCCATACGTTGTGCGGGATATTTACCAGTACGACTTGGCGTAGCTGGCAACTTCACCCTTCCCTGGTGTCCCATTCAAGCTGGATCGTATCCACTACTTGCACCACCTTGCTCGGCCACCGATGATATGATTTCCAGGGTCCAATAAATTTACTAAGCCAAGTTGCACTTTACAGACTTGTGGTTGTACTTGTTTTATACGGGAGGTCATGACAAGATTAAGTCCTTAGGGGTTATCTAGGCGATTCATTCCATACCATCCATAACCAACATTCCTTGGGCTACATTAGCACCCACCATTATATTATCCATCATACCATCCGCCCAGATAGTAACAATAAGTTATTAGGGTTTTTAGGGAGAAAAATACATTAACTCAACCATCTCAGTCATTTTACCCACAATGACTGCCCAAAACCACTTTCATGTTTAAAGGATGATGATTAGGACATTTAATGTCTTGGTACTTAAGCAAGACTAGCATGTCGCTTAAGTACAACCTATAACTAGTAATTACCATATAGTTACTAGGGTGATATGGAATAATGGATTCAATTGTCAAGGATGGTATTATAATTAATTAATCATCAAATGGATATTTAACTACCTTAAGCTTTAACATACATTTGATTAAAGAATTAATGCATGCAATTTTGGTAATTTAAATGAATATTATTTACATAAATATAGGCTCAAAATGATCAAAGTATCAACTCACCTTGGTTATAGGTAAGAGAGTCTTGATAGTCTTGTGCTTGATCAAGTTAGAGATCTCCCGCATCTTCGAATCCTATTCGAATGAACGTACCGGAAAAAGTCACAAACAAGCAAAGAGAGCAAATATATACAAAATAAATAACAAATAAACTCCAAATAAAACAACACCAGTTCCATTAGCAAGATCTTGAATTTACAAAATTTTAGAAACAAAACTCATAATTTTTGGAGTTACGACGAGGGAGAACGGGACTTCCGAAGTTGAAATTTTGAATTAAATCAAGAAAAAGAAAAGAGGAGAGAGGAAGTGTCTCATTGATAGGTGGGGCCTGATGCGTAGTATTTCGGTCCATGCCATAGCGCATGAGCTGGGTTCATGCGCACCGGTCCAGGGGTGCACCGAAGGGGCTATTGTGGTCGGGCCCACTTGTCAATGATAGAGGGAAGGGAGTAGAGCCAATGACATGGGGAGGCCACAAGGTCTTAAGACTCAGAGCAACATCAAAATCAACTCATTCCCTATTTGATTCCTTCGGTCACAGAGGGAGGAGAGTAGAGGGCGGCTCGGTGGCTTGGGAGCGGTGGCGGCACTGGCGGGTGGAGGCACGGGGTGGTGGACACACCGGCGAAATGGGTTCCCCCAAGGACGGGGACCCTGTGGGTGGTGGCGGCGGTGTCGGAGAGGAATGGGTGCGGCGGTGGCGAGGCAAAAGGCGGCGGTGGGCGCCTGGCGTGGGCGGGGCAAGCAGCCAAGCTGGGAAGGAGATGGCGTCTTGCCGACATTGCGCCGAGGTGAGAAGCTAGCGGTGGGGTCGGAGCATTTCGGGGGCGTAGGGATGGTGGGGCGGCGGCGGCTGGGGCGGTGAAGAAGGGAGCTCCAGCGGCAAGGCTCCTCGCTGATGGGGAGGGAGCATGGAGGTGGGGGATGGCTTCTTCGACGTCGGGGGCATCTCGTGATGGTGCTAGCACGGCGAGAGGCTCACCAGGGCAACGAATCACCAGCGAGGCGGCTCGGCCGAGAAGAGGAGCTCGGGCATTTCTTTGGTGGCTTAATAGTGACGAAGGGAGCAAGGTAGGGAGGGCCATGAGGATGCAAGGGCTCTTATAGCCAAGGAGAAGAGGGAAGGAGCCGTTGAGGCTCATTGGTGCTTGGTCCCGAGGCATGGCGGCGTGGGCAGGTGACCCACACCGCTTCGGGATGGGGCGGAGGCAGGTGGGAGCACGAGGACGGACGCAAGCGCTAGAGTCAAGGAGCAGGTGGCTGGGCATAGGCACGGGGTAGACCGAGCGTCGACTTGCATGGGTGGGTGACACAGGTGTGCTCGTGCACTGCGCAGCACGAGCCGAGCGGCGTGGGCGTGCTCTAGAGGTGGGCACGGGCGGTAGAGCAGGAGCGGCACATGAGAGCAAGTGCTGACGGGGGCGCGGTGGCTTTAGCGACTGCAGTGGCAGGTGATGCGGTGGGCACAATGGCGCACACGAGGGTGGCGGTGGAGGCGCGACAGGAGGTGGCGGGGGGCGCACCGGTGCAGGAGGAGGAAGAAGAAAGGCGATCTGTGAGACCCGGATTAACACTGATGGGCCATGAGGAGGAACTGGTCCATGATCGAGAAGGAAGAACGAAGGTGGACAAATATGGTAGCATTGGGCATATCACAACTTTATTAATAAATAAACAAGAGTTGATTACAAAGGAGGCTTAATGCCAACATTAAAATAAACATTTTGAATTCGTAGTAGTAGACAAAGAGGTTTGAAACACAAACTTGAGCTTGGATAGAAGCTAGATCCAGATTTGAAAGTCCTTCTCCTCTGAAATTATTTGCATTAAGCAAGAATGAGCACAATTTGAATTAAATTTTGAGAACCAAATGAAATGACATGCATATATGGATATCTCAAAGAAAAGCTTAATATGGTTGAATTTGCATAAAACAAAGATTTTACGTAAATACTTGTACTAAGTTCCAAAGCAGTTATTCTATAACTAAAATTCATTTTATAAATCAATTTTATAGTCAGATAACATTCACGCATGAATGGTGAAGGATACCCTCCTATCACATGGCTTCCCGCCCAATTCCCATTTAAATAAACCAGTTGATAAAGTCTTTTGAAATCAAAATCCAAGTCTAACTTTGAGTGGCTTTGCTAGCATGTCCATGACATGACGGCACTATTCGAATAGTTTTACACTGCGCAGAGGTTGTACACTTTACCCACAAGACACGAATTCTCTAGTTTATCCCAAGATATATCTATGCCACCGCTCACTACCTTAGGTAAGCAGCCTAGAGCACGTGCCAAGGCCTTTACAATGCGCCATTCCACATGATTTCCCTCGCTAAGGTTTCGCCTTTGGAATAGAAATCCATGAGTTCCTAGCCCCTCTTGCGCGGTGGGAACAATAGTCATGAAAGACTTTGTCAAAAGAAATGGCCATGAAAGACCGCCCACGCAAAACAGATCAACCGCGATGGAACTTTACAAATTAATTAGCTGTGTCCTCGCCCCATTCGAGGACATGTGGTTGTACTATGAGGCATAGCCCATTATAGGCATAGCAAAGGAACGCTCGAGGCGGTCCTCAATTGACTTGGCGACTTTCCACAAAACCCATGGGCCTCGATCATGGAAATGACTTCGATCCGTGCATTAACATGCACCATCCAAACAACCATTTCGCCCAAGTACAAACCATAATTTTATTTTATTTTTCTCAAATTCATTTACGACAAAACTTCCATGACAAACCAATGCCATAGATTCTTAAACAATATTTGATTTTTGGCTGAAAGTTTCCCAAATCAAACATTTTTGGGTCTAAGCATTGCTAAGCATAATCTTTCTCAAAATGTTCTAGTTCATACTATTGTATCAACTAGATTTTATCTAGGTGAGGTTAAATGTCCAAGACTTGTCAAGAACGAGATCCGTATGTAATCCATCAGCATTATGATAATCCAACCTTCAGCAATCCAAAATTCATTAGTCCAATCTACACCGTATAAGTCTATTTCTATGATCCAACTTCAATTGATCCAAATATTTATCTATACTCAAATTTTATAATCCGATATCTATCAATCCAATTACTATGTAATCCTATAATCAAATTTTAGATAATCGATATCCAATGACAATCTATTTCTAGAATCCAATATCAACAATTCAAGATTTGACTATAGCATCTATCTATCAACCATTCTTTATTAATCCAACATTAACAACAATCTACCTCTAAAATCCGGTATCTAATAGTTATTTATTTCTATAATCCAACCATAATAATCATGTATTTCTAATAGTCCAACATAATTCAATTCAATAATGCAATAATCTATGCCTATGATTGACATCTAATATCCAATAATCATATAACTCTAATAATCCCACATCCAACCATAATATATTTCTACAATTCATTCTCGATAAGCCAATATCAACAATCACCAATTTCGTAATTCAACATCTATTATCTATTAACAATCTTTTCTAACTTCACACATCCATGTACAATCTCCTTTTATTATCCAAACTCAAACAAATTCTAACTCCAAAATATATTGCATTCGATAAATTCTCCATACCACCTCTTGACAATAATTGGACAAACAAAGGCATTGGGAATAACTATAAAGCTTAAAACAGAATTTAAATTACTTGAATATAAATACATGCAATAATAATTTAAAACAGAATTTAAATAATTTTAAATACTGGGATTAACATGTTCAAGAATGTAACTTGCCTTGCTTAATGGATTATTCTCAAACGGCGATGAAATCCTACGTCCAAGTCGTTAAATCTATACGCCAAATCGATCCGAATTCAAATAATATTCAAATAAAATCCAAATAAAATCCAAAATTATAACATAAATACTGCTACAAAGGTATCGATTTTATATGAATTTAGGAAGTTGAATCGACGAAATCGGAGTTCGTATGAGGGAGAACGAAATTCCGGAAGGTTGAATGTCACATGAAATAATATAATTCCGAAAATTTTACTATTCATCGAAATTTGTTGTTTCGGATGGCTAAGAACAAAGAAAGATCTTTATGGCCATGGAGAGAAAGTACGACGTTAAACGCGTTGAGGCGAACTCAACGGTGTCGACGGTTCAGTGAGATGATATTCGATGGCGACGCAGTCCGACGGAGAAAATCTTCGCTAACGGCGAAGCGAATGACAGCGTAAGGGCAAACGGAGAGGAGTTAGTGAGTGAGGTTGGCGGCGATTTGAAGAGGGAACCGCGGGAACACAACGCCACCTTGGTTGATGGAAGACGGTTATCGGGCGGCGGCAACGAACGCGCAAAAATAGATCAAATAATTAACATAAATTAAATAAAATCTAAAAATTACGAAATAAATTCTGGGAATAGTAGATGAATTTAGATGAATTTAGTGAAAGAATCAATGGATTTGGATCTTGCATGTGAGAGAACGAATTTTTGAAGATTAAAATTGTTATGTACAAAGGATGAGCACGTAACTAAAAAAAATTGTCACTGTTCATTCATCTTCTTTTGACCATGAAAATGGAGAAAAAAAAAAAGAAATGGCGGCGCTGGCATTCCAGAGGCGTGGGGAATGAACGGAGGTGAAACACGGCATAGCCTCACTGATTCGGCGGTGTTCCATGGTGTTCATCTTGGCATTGGCGCCCGGACAAGCGGAGGCGAAATAACGGGTGGAGTTTGGTGAAACGAAGAGGAGAATCAGGAACACAATGCTCACCTCGGTTGGGAAAAAGCGTCTGACGGATGGTCGAGGCGAGGCACGACGAATGGCGGCGAGTGCTCGGCGATGTTCCGCGAAGGTGAATAGAAGTCAAGGCGAAGCTAGTGGTGTGGTCGATGGTGCGGGGCTTCACCGTGAAGGCGCAATTGGCCGATGAGCGGCGTTCGACCCTCGAGCTTCAACCTCCAAATTCGCCAAACCATTGGGAGAGGGAGGAGAGATTTTGAGGAGTGAGAGGAGGGCATCTCGTGCTCCCTTATATAGGGGCGGAGGAAGCCGAATCGTTGGGAATCTAAAAGCTACGACGGTGAAGAAACGAAACAAAACCATTAAATTGATTGTATGTAGTGGATGAATCGTGCAATTGATGGTGCTGCGGCGTGCGGTTAATACGCACATTCCCTTCAAACGGATTCCAATTTAACGCATTGAATGGGAAGAAAAGGAGAAAAGAATGGCGCTGCCATTGGGCCGGTTTGGCCAGATACATTTGCTCGAGGCGTTGGTTCCATGGTGTTCGCTTAATCGATTGTGTTGGCATTGGCGCCTTGACAAACGGAGACTTAAATAACGGGTGGAGTTTGAGGCGAAACGAAGAGGAGAATACAGGAACACAATGCTCACCTCGTTGGGGAAAAACGCTGACGGATGGTCTGAGGCGAGACGATTTACGCCTGGCGGCTTGCTCACTGGCATGACACGGTGCCCGGCGATGTTCCGGTGAGGAGTGGTCGAGAATTGACCGATGAACGACGCTCGCCTCGAGCTTCAACCTCCAAATTCGCCAAACCATTGGAGAGGGGAGGAGAGATTTTGAGGGTGGGTTGAGGAGAGGAGGGGCATCTCGTCCCCTTAAGAGAAGCCAGCTAAAAGTTACTAAAGCCGTTCAGCTTGGAAAGTATTGTATGTAGTGGATGAGGTGATGGTGTGCGACGCGTGCGTGACGTTAATTACGCGAAGGATTCCAATTTAACGCATTGAATGGGAAGAAAGGAGAAAGAATGGCCGCTGCCATTGATGGATTCTTGGAGCTCCTTGCTTTGGTTTTAATGGCAAAAAAGGAGAGATGAAGCAAAAATAAAGGGGCTCATGGTTGAATAAGAACACTAATAAAGAATAAAGTAATAAAAGGTAGTTAAGAAAATTGATTGAAAAATAATGGGAAACTTGGCATGCATGCAACGGGCTTGGAGTTTAAGTAAGTACATTGGCTGGAGTAAATCTGGATGGGTGACCGTGGAAATAAAATATTTTTTTTTTTTAATTTTCGAAATAAATTCAGATTTAAGCAATAATTCAAATAGTTTTTAGAACATAGCTAAATAGAGTCCAAAAATTCTAGAAAAATTCTCAAAATTCCTATAATTATGTTGAACTTAATAAAAATAATTCCAACTTAAATGGTAACAGTTTTTGCACATAATTTATTTTGGTTTTAAAATAATTAGGAAAAGCTTTTAAAATTCCGAAAATTCATAAATTAATTAAAATTTTATTTTTCAACTTTAACTCAAATACACTTCAAAACTTTAATAAATTTCATTTTTGACTTTTAAAACTTCAAAAATTCAAATAAAGCAATCAAACTCTTTCAAATTTCAGAAAATCCAATAAAATAATAATTTTATTAATTTTAATTTGGTAATGTAACTTTGGCTGTTACAACTACTACCTTAAAGGAATCTCGCCCCGAGATTCGAGTGGCTAGAAAGAAAGCTAGAATACAAAGTTTTCAAATGGAGTTGTCGCCGCCGTCAGATTCTCGCCTCATCATTGGACTGGCCCGAGCTGTGTGATGTTGTTCGACGTCCTTTTTCCATAATTCTACGCTTCTGTCCTGCTTGCATAGTATTGTCCTTGAATCTTCAGAGTTGTTGCTGCCGCTTTTTTAGACATTTATTGGCATAATGTCCTTTTTCTTGGCAAAGGGAAACACGTGATGCTTGCAACATGGGATGAGTTCTTCTGTGACTGGCCTCCAACAGAGGTGTTGGGGAGCAACAAGCTGGCCGGCTGGTTCATGGTTGTTTCTTGAGTTATTGGCAAGCCTAAACTTCTGTATTCCTGCAACTGGGACATGTATCTTCTGTTGTTTTTACCTCCTGTTTCTGGTGTTGTTGTTGCGATCAGGGTAGCTTCTGGAATGCTGTCAGGGGTGAGTGCTAAACGTCTCCTTGGGCATCGATTAGCATAATGTCCCATATCCCGACAATGAAGACATCGTATTCCCGCCCTTGATGTTTTGTTCTATCGAGATTGGCCACCATTGATGTTGCGAACGCCCGTGACGGGACGTGGTGTTGATCCCGGAGTCTTGAGTGCGGTCGTTGTTGGTACATGGTTGGGTTGAGATTGAATCACACGAGCCTTGAAGTTTCTTGCATCATGTTGCCCTTGATCCACCATCTTCCTCTTGGAACACTTGGTGCAAGAACGTTGTTCTTGTGTTGTAGGAGCAATGGTTGAGAAAACTTTGTTGTTGTTCATTTGTTGTATCAACTGCTGCATTAGTTGAGCTCGGGTGATGAAGAACCTGTTCAAGTTCAAGAGTTTCTACCATCGTGGTTGGTAGGCTTCAGCAGTTGGCACCTCCAGAACATTGTTGTCTTGCTTGTTTTCACTTTTCGAGCGATTTAGTGTTCACCATCTATTGGTTACTCCAAAGATTTAGGAAAGTAGAACAAAGGATAGGAAGAGACAAATAAGAATGACTAAGGGATAGAGCGAAACAACACTCCCAAAACAAAAGAACCAACTCAAAAGCTTCAAGAAAACTTATTAGCTTTAAACAACATTCTATCGATTGAAAATCGAATCAGTGAAACGACTCAATACGTAATGAGTCTTGGCAAACCGAGACTATATGGTTTGGTCGACAAAATGATCTTCGATTCACGATCTTCGATGATCCTTGATGACGATGCCCTCTGGAAGCTTCATGTCTAGCGTACTTCAACGTAAGGGTTAAGCACGTGTTGATCATCTATAGAAATTTACAGGAAAAGAGGATCCATTTAACATTATAAAATGGTGAAGAGAGAATTAGGTAAGAAAGAATTGCTATAAAGAAACTATAGATAGATGACTCGATGAGGAGAGAACAATTTATTCTTTTTCTTGTTATAAAATAAGTTTTGAAACTTTTCAACTAACGGCCATTCTAACTAGGTCACGACCTCTACAATGATATGGCTCGATACCACTTTGTAAGACCCGGATTAACACTCCCTAATCCTCGTGCATTTCTCGAACTAGTCCCATGATCAAGAGCTAGTTCACACAAGAAACAAATATGGTAACAAAATCATATCACAACTTTATTAATAAATAAACAACAGAGTTGATTACAAAGGAGGCTTACATGCCAACATTAAAATAAACACAATGAAGCAAAGGAGTAGTAGTAGACCCAACGATTCGCCACAAGCAATCGACTGGGAAGCCTAGTCGCCGAGATCCACACCGTGGCAAAGTCCTTCTCTCTGAAATTATTTGCATTAAGCAAGAATGAGCACAACTACTAGTGCTCGCAAGTTACACCCAAAAGCAATGTAATGACATGCATATATGGATATCTCAAAGAAAAGCTTAATATGGTTGAATTTGCATAAAACAAAGATTTTCAGAAATACTTGTACTAAGTTCCAAAGTGTTATTCTATAACTAAAATTCATTTTATAAATCAATTTTATAGTCGATAACATTCACGCATGAATGGTGAAGGATACCCTCCTATCACATGGCTTCCGCCCAATTCCCATTTAAATAAACCAGCTTGATAAAGTCTTTTGAAATCAAAATCCAAGTCTAACTTTGAGTGGCTTTGCTAGCATGTCCATGATCATGACGCGCTATTCAATAGTTTTACACTCGCAGAGGTTGTACCATGAGGAGGAAATGGGCCAACCCAAAAAGGGAAGAACGAAGGTGGACCGGGGCCTAAGGAAGCATTGGGCTAAGCCCAAGAAAGAGGGGAGGGCAAAAGTGAAAAGGGGCCCAAAATCGAAAAGAGGAATTCAAATTCGAATTTTGAATTCTCAAAAATTCCTATAATTATGTTGAACTTAATAAAAATAATTCCAACTTAAATGGGTTTTAAAATAATTAGGAAAAGCTTTTAAAATTCCGTAATTACAAAGAGGTTTGAAACACAAACTTGAGCTTGGATAGAAGCTAGAAGATTTGAAATTACCGGCTAATTTGAATTAAATTTTGAGAACCAAGAACCGAATGTAAATATATTCACCGTTTTCGAAAACGGGACGTTACATTTCCTAATAGGTTTATCCCAGTCAGTATGTATAGATAGTTCTGTAAGCGGTTCTAGCACTGCATACATCTATTAATACTATTGCAAACTAGCCAAATAGGACTAATAACCACAACACTTCATCTGCATGTCGCTATGCAAAACTAAAATATGTAAATGGAATAAAATTGTACAATTTGCCAAAATGCTACATAAGAAAAGCATCTCTTTTGAATTACTTGCAAATTTTGCGGATAACCTGATTTGCTATTTCTATGTGTATTGATCTGGCTTGCCATTCTTCTAGATTTTTAATTGATTAATTTATAAATAAGACCAGGATTTGAAAAGGAAAACAAATGGAATTAAGAACATCACGTATGTAGTCAGGGATCTCACCTTAGGATTGGAGGAGTGATGAAGCTAGCCAACATTGAGTTCAAGCCACAAACATAAACACTCTTGTTAGCAACTTCTCAATTAGTAAAAGCAAGGGCTGCCTACATGCATGTCTCCTCTTTATTCTAATTCCGTCAGACTTTTTAATTGCATAGCCTTTGAAGTCACCTACAGTCTGCTTATTGTATATTACAAAACGTGCTGGTTCTAAGTATCTGTTCAAATAGGATAATTTTAGATCTTGTTCAATGGGGAGCTTGGCTTGCACTGGGGAACTCAAACTCAATGTTCCATGATTGTTGTTTTCTGCTATATCTTTGGATGTTTTTTATGTGTCAACGCAGTGCTCTCTTTGTGACCTGAAATTCTTTTGTTTTTAATGTGATATGACCAAAGATAAGTGAGGGATCTACTCATATTATGGTGCTAAAATTGAGTGTTGTGGTACTTTTCCCCTTCAAATACATTGGTGAAATCGGAACAAACTCTCTAACTAAGGAATACCACTACAGTGGTGAAACCAAAGATAATGCTTCTACCAAATAGCGAGGTGGATTATAATGCATAGTGCCAGTTCTTTGAACAATGTAGATGACATAAGTTACAACATACTTTGCCTTACCTCAAATAAGTCTCAAGATCTGGTCCCAATCAATGGTATGGCTATAACCCTAAAATTAAACAAACATCAAGAAATAAGATAAAAATTAAACAATTCACAATATCTTGAATTGAAACTTTGTGTTTTTTTTTGCTCCAGAGTTTAGACTATGATATAGCACAATTGTTAGTGTCAATATTGTAGTTGTTTGCTGCATGATATCAAAATAAGAAGGAACATAAATGGAAATAAACAAAATATGACAAGGATCTCACCCTAGAGTAGAGGTGGCTGAGCAAACTAAACAGTAAGTAGAATACCACTAGGCAAGATCTATATATATAGAAGGAGGCAGAGATGCAAAGAGGGTGTGGGTGGCATGGCATGGAGTTTTAAGATAGCTTCGAATCTACAAAGCTGAGATCATAGAGTGCTTTCTAGAGGGTGTCGTTGCCTGAATTGGTTGTGCATATGAACAAAGCTTTTAAGATGTGACCATGGAAGGGGCGGAGTGGGCCGCTTTGTAGAGGGTGTCATTACTTGAATCCATTGTATACAAACAAAGCTTGTATGATGTGATCACGGAAGGCGGGGAGGGGGGGTTCAAAGTGAGTGCTTTCTAGAGGGGTTCTCTACTTGAATTGTGTGTGTGTGTGTGTGTGTGTGTGTGTGTGTGAATAGAGCTTTGTATGACGGAGGAGGGGGAGCGGTGGAAAAAGGGAAAGCTTTCTAGAGAGTGTCGATACTTGAGTTTGTTGTGCGTACAAACAAAGCTTTTCTGAATATGGTCATGGAGTAGAGGGAGGGGGTGGAAAGGGAGAGCTTTCTGGAGAGTGTCGATACTTGAGTTTGTTGCGCGTACAAACAAAGCTTTTCTGATATGAACATGTGAGGGGGTGGAAAGGGAGCACTTTCTGGAGGGTGTCGCTACTTGATTTTTTTGTGCGCACAAACAAAGCTTTTCTGATAGGATCACGGGAGGGGGTGGAAAGGGAGCACTTTCTAGAGGGTACCCCTACTTGAAATTGTTGTGCCTATGAACAAAGCTTTACAATGTCATGATGGAATCATGAAAGGGGTGGAAAGTGAGTGTTTTCTGTCATTTTTTGAATCTATTAAGTGTAGGGCTTTTGAAACCGGAACTGCCATGAAAACCAGACCCCAGGTTCACTCTGGTTTTCCCCTAGTTTTCGATCTGTTTTTCTGCAAAAAAAAATTGGCCAACTTTTTTGTATGCATTTTGAATTTGTTCCCTTTTAAGACGGTATGTTTGGGATATGTCCTATACGCAAAATAACATCCCTATTTAAATGGAAGTTTGTTCAAAACAAACAAAGTGGGGGTTTTGGGCGAATATACTGGAGCAGTATTTGGAAAATCAGAACCAACCAAGTTCCAATTTATCAGCGGGTAACCGGTTGCTGGTTAGTGGTGGTTTTCCAAACTCTAGTTGGTGTATAGGATAAGCTTACATGACATAACAATGAAAAGGTAGTGAATTCTTGAATTTATTTCTTTTCTCATAAAACTAATAATCAACGAAATTTGCATTCTCTACAAACTTTTGTGAGAGTCCATTAGAGTTGATTATAGGTTCCTGGGTATGTTTGGTTGGTTTTGGACATTATGAAGAGTTTTTTTTTAAAAAAAATCCTTACATACCACTGAAAGTTACCCTAGTCCGAATATGCCACACAAAAAAAGATTATGTTTCCTTCTACGCCATCAAGTTTCAATTTTCATCCGGTATGTGCCACTCCCATTAGGTCTGTTCATTTGATCGAGTTGCCATTAAGTCATCGCAAGCGATAGATAAGGCGGTGATGGCGTCTTCTGAGAGGGGGGCAGCCAAATATGAAGTAGTGGGAGAGGCGGCCCGACGACCAGAGCTGGTTGGGGAGGAAGCCCAATGACCCATGATGGCAGGGGACGCAGCTCGTCGACTGGATCTGAAGCAATGGGAGAGAGGGAGGGTGGTGGCCAATGATGGTGATGCGATGGTTGTGTAAGGTCTAGGAGGCCGACTAGAGGAGGGTGAATAGGCAGTTTTAAAAATTCTTTTGGCTAAAACCATGTTTTATATACGGAAGCATAAATCAAAGCTGTTTTGCACAATTAAGGCCTAAATAATCTAGTCTCACTAAGTGCCCCAACAACCAAAGTCTAGATCAAGGTTTACAATCTTAGGGTGACAAGCAAGCTATTCAATTCTTGGAATGTAAATTGCGAGAAAGTAAAGCACAAAATAGCAAACCACAATGGCACGCGATCTTTTTATAGTGGTGTTCGGAGGCTTGCCGGTCTCCCCTAGTCCACATTGAGGTTAGCCAAACGAATTGGATTGACTCCAAGAATTAAGCGAAGCCCCTCAAATACATTAGTGGTAGCTCTTTCCCCCTTCGGGTAAGTAAGCTCCAACGTTCACAACACATCGTGCCTTCTCACATGCTTATTGAGAAGTTCATCGGACCACAACACCTCCACACTATATAGGTGTTGACAAACACCAAGAGTAATAAGCTAAGCCCTTTGCCTGACTCTCACCAAGTGCAACACATATGCAGGTGGATGCTCAATCCACCTCTAGATGCAACACATGCACCTATAACTCTTTTCTCCTTGCTCACAAGGTGCAACAAATGCACAATTGAGTAGAGAGGCTTGCACAAGCTCAAGAGAATGAAATGAGAAGCATCAATCTTACCCTCAACTGGCCACAAAGGATATATATGCTCCCCACCACAACTGGCCACAAGGGGTATATATAACCCCCCCCACCCCAAAAACTAGCTGTTGGGGCTTGTTGCTCCTGAAATCAGGCATGCAGACGATCTACATGCATGACGTGGATGATTCAGCTCTGAGTCTCATGGTCCTTGACAACAGGAAAAACTAGCCATTATAGTGCGTGCGGACAGTCCGTAGGACAGGTGTGGATGGTCTGGCCATAGTGTGGATATCATGGGGATATGATCCAGATCTTAGTGTGCTAAACAATTGGCAATAGCATCAAGGCATTTGCAGAAACCCTCATTTTCGAGAAAGTTTCAGACAGTGTCACGCTGAGGAGGTTAGACTGGCCAAGGTGGCATTCAGACCAGCCAAAAGTTTAAAATGTGAATTTAGGAAATCAGCTAAAAAATCACATATGGAGGAAGGTGAGAGGATACATTTGCACTTGGTCTTATTGGAAATGGAGTTTTGAGCCAAAACTAGATAGAGTTTGAAAATTCCAAAGAGAGTGTAAGTCTAGGACCTTGGATTTTTTTCTAAGTCCTAGGTGGTCTGACTGCCTAGTGGTTAGTATTCAGATTGGTGGCTAGTCTGATCGGCCAGGGGGCGGTCAGACTAGCTGGCCGGCGGTCAAACTAGCCATAGCGGCGGTCTGACTGGCCAGTCTGTGTTCATGCGCCAGAAAAAGCGTGAACTTTGTGGGTTTGGCCAAAATCATGGGTTTTAGTGCATATGTATTGCATGATACATGTTTTGGCTAACATTGGTCAAATTGTGAAGAACTTATGCCCGAAAACGATTTCTTGGTCTATTATTGTGTACGTGTCTTGGAGTCAATGACGGTTAACGGTGAGGATGATCGAGACTAGGCAGGATAATTGAGGTCTAAAACGTTCAAGAATGTCGTGTGAAGTCATTGGACTCAAGCAAGTTGTGTGAACTAGTTGCATCAAGTCGTGCAAGAGTTTGGGCAAGTGCCATGGTGGTTCCGGTGGGAGCCGGATGGGAGAGACTTGCCGACATGAAGAGAGACATTGATCAACCTACGAGTGAAAAAGCATGGGATTGCTTCACAATGACGATTGGATGCATGTGTGTCTACCTTTAGAGCGAATGTCAAGCCATATGGGAGGTCATTTGAGTTCCACTCATTCCACCCGAGGTTGCTACGTCGGCTTCTGCGGCTCTCTTGGCTAACAACTATAAGGTAAAGAACCTCCTATATGCTAGGCTTGGTAGATAGGAGTATGATACAATTTTTCACCTTGAGACCACGTATGAGATTTGGCACACTCTCGAGACCTACCATGAGGGCTCATCCCAAATCAAGTAAGTACACCAAACAGTCTTCAAGCGAGAGTACAACAAATATGAGATGTGTCCTGGAAAGAGCATCGATGATGTGTTTCTTCACTTCAATAAGGCGCTCAACCAATTGAGAGCAGTTCACATTGAATATTCTCAATCTGAAAATACAACTCATCTCTTGGTTGCCATTAACACGGAGTGGGAGATGAAAGCTATCGCCATTGAGGAGAATGTCAACTTGTCTAATCTCAATTTGGAGTTGTTCTATAGCAAGCTCAAGACTCATGAGATTAAGAGAGTTAATCATCCTAAGAAGAAGAACATGGCCTTGGTAGTTGATCCCACAAAGAGATCTCATGATGGCTCTTATAATTCTTCAGGTTTCTCATTTGCTTCTCTTTCTACAATCAATGAAGAGGAGCTTGAGTCCATCTCTGAGCCCGTGTTGGCCTTTCTAGCCAGAAAATTCACACAGGCCTACCACAATGTGAGCAACAAGAAGAGATAGGTGATATGGTGGTATGCTATGAGTGTGGTGATCTTTACCATATTCAAGCTAACTACCCAAGCTGAAGGGGAAGGGAAACCACAAGGAGGAGAAGGCCGCTTGGAAGAAGCCTCATAGAAACAAGCCAAGTTTGATGCCGTCAAGCTCGTGAAGGCTACTCACCGGGTCCTTACCGCTTTTGGAGATCACTCCATGAGTGATGTGGACTCTGGGAGTGGGGAGGATAAGGAGATGGAGATTCCTCAAGAGAAGAACAAGGGCAAGGCCAAGGACGCTTTTGGACTTCACAGGCATGTGCTTCATGGAACACATTGACGATGACATCAACATATCCTATGAGGTACCACATTCCTATGAAGTTCTTTCAATGTGATGTGATGGATTGTATGAGCAATTGCATAGTCAAGATGACGCTCTCAAGTTAGTCATGGCTAGGGCTAAGGACTTAGAGTATCAAGTTGATAGTCTTACTCTTGAACTTGTGAATGCTAAGGATCTTGAGAATGATGAATGTGCTTCTTGCCATGCTTTATATTCTGAACTAGGTAAATTGCAAACTGCTCATGACATCGCATTGCACCAACTTAAAAATTCTAGAAATTAGATGATAGCTTCTAAGAAAGTTGGTAGCTTCTAAGAAAGTTGACTAGTTCTTGTGCTTTTTGCATTGAACGTGAACGTGAAATGAATAACATGCTAGAAACATTTCGAGTCAAGTATGGCAAGCTTAAGGACAAAATCAATTATGCATCTTGTACTTCTTGTGAAGCCCTTAAGCTTTAGGTTGTTATCCATAAGGAGAAACATGCTAGAGCTCTTGAGGATAAATCTTGTGATTCATGTTCCAAGCTTTCTGTTGAGAACACTTATCTTAAGGATACTCTAGAAAAAAGTTATAAGGGTAAGAAACAATGGAACATGATCCTAGACAAGTCTAAGACTCCTTATGGGAAGCAAGGGTTAGGATATAAATTTGTTAAAGACAAAACCAATCCTAATGTCATTCAAGTCCTAGAAGATGGCCTAGTTGAATTCAAAACCCAACCTGCAAAGGTTCTTTTCAAAAGGTGCTTCTCCAAGTGGTACCAAGCATCATTGCACCTATCACAAGAGGGATGGGCATTTACTTGAGTTCAGTTGGTGTAGGTTGAAAAATGTTAGGAAGAATCTTGCTACAATTGCCTCACAACAACCTAAGGCCTTCATGAAAAATGGTCATGTAGAGAACAAAAGACATGGTCTAAATTTTAATTCACATGCTCATCATCATGCTCCTATACATGTTGCATCTCATGCTTCCATGAATGTTTCTCATGCTAGAACTTCAAGTAGAGGTAAGGCTAGCAATTATATTCCAATGGCTTCTTGAAGATGTGTGTCTCCGTACTGAGTTCTTAAGTCATATTTAACTAACCCAGTATTGAGACACATAAATATTTTGTGCCTTGACTTTAAGGTTCACCATGGAAGGGGGAAGAACATGTGGCTCGTCAACTCCGGGTGTTCACGCCATATGACCAGAGACTCAAGATGGTTCATCTCCTTCATGTGGGCAACAGGTGATGACTTCATCACCTGTGGAGATGATACGCAAGAGCGGATTGAAGGAAATGTATTGATCAGGGTGAATGACAAGTTCATCCTGAAGGACGTCGTCCTTGTGGACAAGCTAAGTTATAACTTTCTCTCCATCTCTCAATTTCTTGATGATGGCTATGAGACTAGATGTAAGAAGAATGCTTGTTGTGTACTTTATTCAGTTGATGAGCTCGTTTTGGGATTTGTAGAGTTGGTAGGATCTTTGAAGCTGATTTTTCTGAATCTCTTACCGGTTCTCTCACGTGTTTACTTACTTCTTCTTCTAAGTTCTGGCTTTGGCACCGATGATTGGGGCACATTGTTTTTGATCGTCTAACACGAGTTAATAACCTTGATCTCATGAGAGGCTTCCTAAACTCAAGGTTGTCAACTTGTTTAGTTGGTGGAAAATGGTATATTCTTGTCGTAGTCGATGATTTTTTGAAATATTCTTGGGTCTTGTTCTTGGCTTCTAAGGATGAAACTTTTCGTCGTTGTCATGACTTAGTTCTTCATTTGGCTTCTGAACTCCCTAGTGCCTTGACAGCGATCCGCAAAGATAATGGCACGGAGTTCAAGAATTCTTCATTTACCTCTTTCTGTGCTGAGTACGGTATTGAGCATCAGTTCTCCTCTCCTCACGTCCCTCAACAAAATGGTGTGGTTGAAAGGAAGAACAGGACTTTCGACAAGATGGCTAGGACGATGTTAGATGAGTACAACATTCTGAGGAGTTATTGGGCCAAAGCTATTGCTACAGCTTGTCATGTTGCCAATAGTGTGTTCTTGGGACTTTCTATGGTCAAGACATCCTTTGAGCCTCGATTTGGAAGAAACCCCTCCGTCTTTCATTTTAGAGTCTTTGATGCTAAGTGTTTCATTCTCAAGACATAGAATCTAGATAAATTTGACTCTAGAACTTTTGATGGCATATTTTTAGGTTATACTGCACATTTGAGAGGCTTTTGGGTTCTTAACCTTGAAACTAACATCATCATGAAGACATGCAATGTCACATTTGATGAGACTAGCCCTGGAGCTAGATAAAACATTCAAGGTGACTCATTGGTAGTCGAGAGCATCTTTATGGAGGAAGATGAAGACATAGATGATGATGGCCTCCATCCTACTGGCCTTGCTCCTATTCTAGTTGAAGAACCTGCTTCCACTACTTCACCTTTAGATGAGGCTCCTACCGCTTCTTCATCAACACCGGCAGTACCTACGGGAGGTCGAAGATGTGATGTCTCCTCCTAGGGCTCCACTTCATATTCAGAGGAGACATCCGCCGGATCAGATGATTGGACATCTTCTTGAGCGAGTCATGCTCTCTGGGTTTCATGATACTAATTTCTATTCCCATTCTACATTCGTCGCATCTTTTGAGCACTTCGGCACTTGTCATTTCTTAGGCACTTCTCTTGGTCCTCTAGGAAGCAATCTTCTATGTAGCTGCTACTAGCTGCTATAGCTAGATCATGTGGATGGTCTCCACTCTTAAGTACTATGGGTTAACCTTTGATAGTGTGCCACTTTTGTGTGACAACACTAGTGCCATCAACATTGCCAAACATCCGGTACAACACTCTAAAACCAAGCACATTGATATCACTACTACAAAAAGGCTAATACTGGACGCCTCATCACAGACGGTTGACCAAAACCATCTATATTAAACACAATCATAGACGGTTTTGGTTAGTGACCGTTTGTGTTAATTTTTACCCTAAAAACCGTCTGTGAAGAGGTAATATCACAGACGGTTCATATTAAAAACCGTCTGTGATACTTCACAAACGGTTCTGAACAAGAACCGTCTGTGATATTACCGAATATCACAGACGGTTCTTGTTCAGAACCGTCTGTGAATTATCACAGACGGTTTTTAATATGAACCGTCTAACTTCCTGCCCTCTTCATAGACGATTTGTATTAAAAACCGTCTATGATAATCTCATTTATTACAGACCCGACCCTCACAGATCGATCTGTCTTAAATTCCTGCTCTGTTCTCGCTGCTGCTGCTGGAGGTGGGGCTTTGAGGCGGTTTGCCCTCACAGATTGATATGTCTTAAATTCCTGCTCTGTTCTCGCTCGCTGCTTCTGCTGGAGGTGGGGCTTTGAGGTGATTTGGTGAAAGGAGACTGTGCGGATTTGGTAATTTGTTCTTGACTATCAATGGCTAGTATGTAATTAATTTGTTCCTTGCATTATCTTCTAGATCTAGCTTGGGAAAGAGAGAATTGAAGATGGTTTAGATCGGTAAAGAGAGAATTGAAGATGGTTTAGATCTAGCTTTTTGTGCTGTTTTGCAAGTGTATGTTGCATGGCTTCTTGCCATCTGAAGTTGGGCATGGGCTATCTATAATGTGGTTGTGATGAACCACCTGCCCCTAAGGTGCATTAGTGTTTTTTCAGTTCATTAGAAATACATATTTCAAATGACACATCAAAAGTTGTATCTATAGTATACTAATTAATTAATTCAATATTTAACACCAAATTGTTATATGCGTCGTGTGGATGGACCAAAGCTGGATGTACACTGGCAACCATGTGAGTGAAGAGTACATTAATGGCGTGTCTTCTTTTACGAGAGCTACCGAGGAGGATATGTCAAATAAGGGGGTGGAATATATAACTGTCCATACATTGACTGCGAGAATCTGAAGATGTTTAAGAACCGAGCACAGATCAAAGCACACTTGATTCGAAGGGGTTTCAAAAAGGGCTATACATGTTGGACCAGTCACGGTGAAGAGCAGATTATATAGGAAGGTAGTAATAACGACATCGCCAACAAAGTCAACGATATGTCCCGGATGATGTCGATTGTGGTTCCGATTCAGATAGACTGCACGATGACAATCTAGATCAGATGCTTCACAATGTAGAAGAGAACTGTGATGAGAGGGAGTATGTTAAATTCCGGGACTTGATGGAGGACTCGGAGAAACCTTTGTTCCCGGGCTACAAGCCAGAATAGACAAGGTTGTCATCCGTGCTTGAACTGTTGAAATTGAAGACAAGCAACGGTTGGTCCGAGAAGAGTTTCATGGCGCTGTTAGGTCTCCTAGCGGACAAGCTTCTGGAGGGAAATGAGTTGTCCAAAACCACCTACAAAGTCAAGAAGGTTCTTTGTCCATTGGGAATGGAAGTAGAAAGAATACATGCATGTCCGAACGACTGTATCCTCTACCGTAACGAGTATGCAAACATGCATTTATATTCAGTGTGCAATGCATCTTGATACAAGCGTAAGAATCAATCAGATGACGGCGAGGGAATCAAGGTGAAGAAAAGACCTCCTACTAAGGTGGTATGGTATCTTCCTGTAATTCCCCGTTTGAAGCAGTTTTTTGCGAACCCAAAGGATGCAAAACTGCTGGATTGGCACTCGGATGAGCGTAAGAGTGACGAAAAGCTAAGACACCCAGCTGATTCCACCTAGTAGAGAAACATCGATGGGAGGTTTGCAAACTTCGGTGCGGAACTGAAGAATATAAGATTTGGATTGTGTAGGATCATTAATGACAATATGAGGAGGGGTGAATGATTGTGGGAGATTTTTCGCACCGGGAATCAATCAAGCGCTACTATCTCGCTTTGTGGCCTGAGGAGAGATGTGCTTCTGTGGTCGGCTGACTTCTGTGGTCGGTGAAGCTTTACGCAATTCAATGAGAATTGGCAACGACACACGCGCGCAACGGTCTATCGATTGGACGTCAAAACAACTAGCAGACGACGATGTAGTCCAGCGCAATGATCGCCCCCAGCCGCCTACCGACAAATTTCTTTTATGTGTCGTACCTGAAAATGCAACAGCGAGAAGAAGCACAAGTTAAGCCGCCATAGTCATCACCAGTGCCTAGAAATCCCGTCCATCGCCAGCGACCAAAACCAACTCCAACCGCCGTCGCTAACAATCCATGAGATCAAGCTAAAGTCGATAGCTCCATCATCTCACGTCAAACACAAGCAAAAAAGCTGCAGCCAAATAGCAATAAACAAATCTAAAACTCAAGCCGCTCCTTTTGCAAGCACATGCTCCTTTTGTTTATTCCCTCAATGCAAAACCTTCTATTGCAACAAGCAGATGGCACAATCTAGATTGGTTTTTCAGGAGCACCCCCCAATAGCCGCCAACCTTGGTCCTCTCACGTGAAGTCTTATCACACCTAAATAGACCTAGAACTCCAAAACCGACTAGGACTCCTAAACATGTTCAGCACCGCCGCATAACACATATACAACCCAAACAGCCCTCACGACAAGCCATATATGCAGCCCAACATTCTAGTTTTCTAATTTTTCTTAGACTTCTAATTTTGGACACCCCAAAATTATCATGTGTCGCAGCCTCCGGACCGCACCTCCATAGATCTAACACACGGAGGTGCGGTCCGGACTTAAGGTCGACCATCTCCTCCAACATCCTCGACCCTCTGGACCATGACTTCGCACCAAGCCATCTCCCGGTCACCACCGTAGACCACGATCGCCTCTGAGTTACCCTGCACATGCAAAGACCAAAACACCATCTTTTTCCGGCACAAGTTCTTTCCAACTTGACCGACATAAGTCCACACACACCACATGCTTCAAATAACATCAGTACCCAACATTGTCAATTATTCATCAACAAAAATATACTAGACCTAGCCACATGGTCTAACAGATTGAGTACAGATGAAATGAATCCTTTCGGTAACATGAGCAGCCGACATGGCACTTGGCCCGTGACTCTTTGTATCTTCTACCTTCCTCCTTGATTGTGTATGAAGCGAAAGTATATTTTGCTGTCGATACTTATCCAAGGGCTGAAGCAACTTGGGAATTATATTGATGTGTACCTAGCACCATTGATGGAAGATCTAAAAATATTATGGATTGAAGGGATACAGGTACGGGATGTGTACAAACGAGAGAACTTCACTTTACGCTCTTTGTTGTTCTACACCATAAATGATTATCCTGCCCTTGCCAACCTGTCTGGCCAGAGTACAAAAGGGACCAAAGCCTGTACTCACTAATTAGATGATACCTAGAGTGTGTGGCTGAAGCACTCACGCAAAACCATGTACATGCATTACCGTAGGTTCCTTCGGTGGGCTCACCCATACCGCGGGATGAAGAAACAATTCAACGGAGAGAAGAAAGACAGTTCAGCTCCAAGGCATTTAAGCAGAAAAGAGGTCTATGACATGGTTAAGGATTTAGATGTTGTGCTTGGAAAGGGATGTAAGTCGAGGACCCGTGAGAAGAACATCTAGAAGAAGAAATCAATATTTTGGGACATACCTTATTGGGAGCACCTAGAAGTTCACCACTGCATCGACGTCATGCATGTAGAGAAAAATGTATGTGATAGCTTGATTGGTCTCTTACTGAACATTCATGACAAAACAAAGGATGGTGTCAATGCACGGCTTGACTTGGTTGATATAGACATCAAACCTGAGTTAGCACCGACAAAGACTGATAAAGGACGAACGTACCTCCCCCCTGCTTGTTACACTCTGTCAAAGGCAGAGAGAACTGAACTGTGCCAGTGCTTGCATGGTGTGAAAGTTCTGTCCAGTTACTCTGCCAACATGAAGAAACTTGTTTCAATGGAAGATTTGAAATTAATTGGCATGAGGTCTCATGATTGTCATGTGCTGATGACACAAATGCTTCCTGTTGCAATTAGAAATATTTTGTCGGTCAAGGTTCGAGAGACAATCATGAGGTTGTGTTATTTCTTTAACACAATTGCTCAGAAGGTCATCGATCCCGAAGGACTAGATGCTCTGCAGGACAAGGTGGTGATGACTCTATGTGATCTTGAGATGTATTTCCCTCTATCGTTTTTTGATATCATGGTCCATCTCATTGTTCATATTGTGAGGGAGATAAAGATGTGCGGGCCCGTATTCCTACGTAGCATGTACCCATTTGAGAGGTTCATGGGAATTCTCAAGTCCTATGTACGGAATCAATCTCGGTCGGAGAGCAGCATCATTGAAGGTTATGCAACCAAAGAGGTCATTGAGTTCTACATTGATTACATGGCTCAGGTCGAACCGATAGGTGTGCCTCAATCTTGCCATGAGGGAAGGCTCGAGGGTATCGGGACCATCGGAAGGAAAGCAATCACTACAGATATAGATGCATATGCTCAAGCCCATTTCACGGTCTTGCAATACATGACTGAAGTGTCCTCGTATATCAACCAGCACAAGGACGTGCTTCAGCAACATAATTCGAAGCGGCCGGATGTTTGGATCACAAGACAGCACAACAATTGGTTCAACCAATGGTTGAAGGAGCAACTCACAAGAGCTCGTCAAGTGATATGCTGACCTGGTTGGCAAAAGGGCCAACATTTGTAGTTGTGACATGGCGAGGATACGACATAAATGGGTACACATTCTATACGCAGTCTCAGGATATAAAGAGCACTAACCAGAATAGCGGTGCTCGCATAGATGCGTTCAGTACTGATGGGCTGAGGAGCTCCTCCTATGGGCTCATAGAGGAGATATGGGAGCTCGACTACGTGCTTTTCAAGATCCCCCTATTTCGGTGCTGTTGGGTTCATTTCCCACAGGTGAAGATCGACAAGTACGGCGTCACTACTGTGGACCTCGAACGTGTCAGGTACAAAGAAGAACTATTTGTACTCGCTAACCAAGTTATTCAAGTCTTCTATGTAACCGACTAGGAAAATAAGAAGCACCACGTAGTTCTTCATGGAAAAAGGAGGATAGTCAGAGTTGAGAATGTGGTGGACGAGGAAGAATAAAATCAATTTGATGAGTTGCCTCCTTTTGGAAACGGCATAAGGGTCGAGGAAGAACAACGTGACGAAACTAGCTACATACGCGTCGAACATCATGAAGGGCTAATTTTTAAAGATTGAACAATGTGTGTATATGTGTTCTAAATGTTTAATTTTAGTTCATTTGAGTTAATTGATTTGTATTGTGAAATGGATGTGCTTTATTTATTTCTGAAATGAATGTGAATTGGATGTATACATGTACTTGTTGTGTTTCTGCTTGTTTCAGAGGGCATGTTTTCATCTACAAACCGTTTGTAATAATATATTACATATGGTTTCATCTACAAACCGTTTATGATACACAATCTATCACAGACGGCTTCATCTATAAACCGTCTGTGATACACAATCTATCACAGACAGTTATTTGTTGGAACCATCTGTGATACACAATCTATCACAAACATTTATTTATTGGAACCATCTATGATATTATTTATCACAGACGGTTCTACTTTAGAACCGTCTGTGATGTCCAATCCTATTTATATTCGGACTCTAGGGTTTGCCTGCTTCCCCTACTCAAATGATTAAGTTTCTCAACTCTCCATCCTCCCCTGAGCCCGTCGCCACCGTCCTCGACGCCGTTTCCTGCTCGAGCCCAGCATGCCTCTTCCCTCCAGCCCGCTGCCTCCTCCCCGAGCACGAGCACGCGTTGCCTCCTCCTCTCCCGATCCCGCTATCTCCTCCCCAAGCACGCGTCACCTCCTCCTCCCTTGAGCCCGGTGCGCCTCCTCTTCGATGCCATCCTACTGCTCCGGTACTGCTCCCTGCTCGTCCTTCTCCTCGACATCCAAAGGTAACTGATGCCGAGTTGCCGACCCCAACGCCCCTTTCCCTCACTCTTTCTATCAATAATCTATCATGATGTCATGGTCCTCATGGACTCATGATAATTGCGCTGGTATCTGGTTCAAACACTGAGTAGTATGAGGTGTTGTACTTGTTTCAGGAATTTGTATTTGTTCTAGTCAGTGATTCATGTGGTATTTGTTTTGATACAGCTACGTATTGGACTATATTGCAATGTGGTGTGGTGGGCTTGAGATGAATGCTCTGTGATGATAATAGTCTTGTGCTGAAATTGTTTTAATAATCGGGTTTGAACTTGAGCTCTAATTGGAATGCTTACTCTACCTCTGAGAGCAATATAAAAATGTTAAATCTTAGCTTTATGCTAATTTCATTTGTTCACATGATATTTGTGTTGAGCATACTATTCCTTTTAAATGACTTGGAGAATTTACATGTTTACATGTCAATTATTTCATTGTATTAGTCCTAATTTCTTCCCTACATATCCCAATTATTTATTAATTGATGTTTATACCCATACACATAGAGATCGAATTTTATGATAATATGTTCATATGTGTCAGAACTTATATTTCTTGTGAAGATATTTTCTGCTCATTCTTCGTTATCATCATCTCATGTGTCTGATGTGCCATCCTCTGGAATATCCAAGCGCGGTAGAGGAATATCGAAAAGGCCCAAGGGCTGATTTATCATCACGGAGGTCGATGAGTCTGGGACCCCTATCAATCCTCGCCGAGCAACGTATGCATTCCGAAGAATGGTCGAAATAGTTGCACGGTAACGGGTCAACATCACCTACGATTGATGGAAGGATTTGATCAAAGCTCAGAAAGATGAGCTGCTGACAGATATTTTCAAATCGTTCGAGATCCCGGAACAACACTAGGACTCCGTGCGACGACACGCGTTGCTGCAAGCGTGCAAAGCGTAAAAGAACTTCAAGAGCACACTTGTCAAGAACTACGTGGAGAAGGATCTGAGGCCCTTCCACAAGTATCCATTCTTGAAAGAATACTAGGAAGACTTTGTAGCGAAGAAGATGACAGATAATTTTAGGAGTGAAAGTGTGGCGCACAGGGCCCTCCAAGCAAAAAACACATAGCCCCACAGACTCAGCACCGCTGGGTATGCGGGTAAACTCCCGCAATGGAGGGATCAGGACCAGTAGGCAAACCTTTCGAATGCCTCCCCACCATTTGCCGAGATCCCTGATGAGCGCGCCCGATTGTGGCTAAGAGTGAAGTTAGCTGCCGTGTCTTCGGGGACCATCTCCTTTCCAAACCCCGTAGACGAGAAAGTATCCCAGCGCCTGGTAAGATATCAAACTACCTAGTTTGTAATTACTCCATAACTTCAGAGGAATTGAAATGACATGTCAGGCTATTGTAGAGAATGCTGAGTGCACAATCTTTCCAAGGCTCATTCCACGCAGTCAGGGAGAGAGATATGCTCTCCGAAGCCCTGGGAAACAAGAAGCATCCAGGTTACACGAGAGGCCTTGGTATTTATGTTCCATGGAAATATGGATTCGCACAAGACTCCGGGGCGTATCGGAGTAGGAAGAGAGTCAAAACCGAGCGCGATGCAAAGCTAGCTATGAGAGGAGATTCGTGAATCCCTTAGAGATGAGATCACTAAATCCATCAGAGATGAGATCGATGATTGCATTAGAGCTGAGATGCAATGGCTGATGGAGAGCCATGAGGAAAGGCTTAGGGAAAATCAGTTGCAAGCCCCTGCCCCTATTGTGATAGCTAGCCCCCCAAACTTCCCAGTAGCTACGCGTCCAACCCTAGCCCTACCCCAAAAGGCGATGACAGATTTCCTATCGATGACATCCTGGTAATAATTATTATCTCTGCAATGCTCGATCCATTGATAGGCCTGTTGGAGTAGCTAATTTTGTATCATTATGTAGGTGGCGATGAAGTGCAAGATCCATGTGAGATATGCCTCTGTTGCCATAGATGCTACTTGGGGCTAGGTGTATCCATTCGGTGTCGGGGCTTTGGTGCACGGTGTAAATCCAACGCCGGGTTTCACAAAAGTGAATGTGGACTGTGTCTATGACAATTTCACTATCATCCCACTTCATATTCCCCAGATGACGAGGTCATGACTCTAGGGCAAGCCATTGGAACATTCATCCAGTGGCCCAAGAGGGACATCTGCCTGGAGCTACTTGCTTCGGTGTCAACTTCATGGGAATGTCCTGCAACGGTGTCAAGTCCACGGGAGCTACCTGCACTAAAGCGGTAAAAGCCCAGTGCATCACATGCATCTACACCTCGTGCTCGGTCGACTCTCGTGATGTCAACCTCTAAAACACGAGGTAGCAAGGGCAAATCGAAGACGGTCGACTCCTGTTCTGATATCCCCTCCTTACCGTTGGCCCAAAAATTCGTGCTAGGCAAGCCGTTGGTCGAGAATGTAGAGCGCCACCCTACCCTAGGAATGGCTTGCACGAGATTTCATACATGGTACATGGAACAGACCAAAAAGACGGATGAACAACGACGCTTGGGTGTCACCGTCAATTTCAAGAAAGATCATCTTAAACACGACCATCAAGACTATGTCTTCACGGTGACCTTCGAAGACTTGTTCTTTCTCTTCAACCTCGATGCCCTTGACATCTCACTCATGCGATGCTAGACATTGTAAGTGTGTATAATCACGGCCAACGTTCGTGTAATACCGATAAATGTTATATATAACTCCTTACTTTTGTGTGTGTGTGTGTGTATATATATATATATGTGTGTGTGTGTGTATATATATATATACACACACACACACACATGATTTCTGAAGCCGAAGTAAGGAATTCACCGATAGGTTTCCTCGACCCACACTTGGTCTCCTAGCAAACCATCATGGAGAATGCAAAACTTGTCGAGGATTACATGATGGGGCCATTGCTGGCTCACCGCGACAAGGAATTCATACTTTTGCCCTACAACCAGGAGTAAGTGCTGCACTAGTGGCTATATTTATTGATTTGTACTTTTAAGCAACACGAACTTAGGTTTAATGACCATGGCAAAATACCTCCGTAGGTTCCACTGGATTCTAATTGTAATTATACCAAAACAGAACAAGGTAATATACTTAGATTCCCTACAGAGGGCCACACATGATTTCACAATTGTCCGACAATTAATCGACGGGTAAACACATTTCCTTGATAGATAACTCTATTGTACAGTCTTTCCTTCCTTTGCAATGGCTAAGGCTAAGTTCTTTGAATCACGTAGGTCGTTCAAGACGTACTTTGCAAAAGGAGGGATATGCAAGGGAGGGACCTTGCAACACGATCTAAAATTCCTGGTATTCACTAGTACACATTAATCCGATATAACACTTCGTAGTAATGCCTCTCGAACTAACCAATTCTATATTTGTAGTGCCACCAGCAGCCGCTGGCCTGCGACCTCTGTGGATACTATGTTTGCCACAACATGGAACTACTCGTCAGTTCTGCGATAACCAATGATCCTCAGGTTTGTCAATCTTGCAATAATTATTTCATACTTACCAATTTATATAAGCCTGAATTTAACCTTCCTAGCAACAGGTTGCGAGCATCGCTACAACTGCGTTGGAACAGGGCCAGCTCATAAAAATTCGAGCACAGTTTGCGTCATTCTTGAACCATGAGGTCATAAATCCAGATGGGAAGTTCCACAATGTAGATTGAACTTGATTGGAATAAGATTGAACTTAATATTCCATGTGTGTAAATGTACATGAATAGTAAATTTTAGTTAATTGATTTGTGAATTGGATGTGCTTGTTTCTGAAATGAATGTGAATTGGATGTGCTTATTTCTGAAATGAATGTGAATTGGATGTATACATTTACTCATTGTGTTTCAGCTTATTTCAAAGGGCATGGCTAGCATTTCCTCAGGCTAGCCAATAAACAAAATTAGATTTAGTAATACAAACGAATATCACAGACGGTTTGTAGATGAAACCGTCTATGATATGTCATTATCACAAAAGGTTTGTAGATGAAACCATCTGTGATAGCTGATGTCTCATAAACAGTTTTATCTACAAACCGTCTATGATAGCTGATGTATCACAGACGGTTTCATCTACAAACCGTCTGTGATAGTCGACTATCACAGACGGTTTTGAGCGTCTGTGATAGTATGCATCACAGACGGTTCGAAAACCGTCTGTGATGACCTCATGTTATTACTGACCCATAAACTCAAACGGCTCGCGAAACTGTCTGTGATGACGTTTTTGAACTGTTTGTGAAGGCCTTTTCTGTAGTAGTGTATTAGATATCACTTCCTTAGAGACTATGTTGAGAAGGGTGATATTGCTAGAATTTTTGGAGTCCGAAGCTCAATTGGCTGATATCATCACCAAGCCCTTAGATCCTACTAGGTTTGCTA
Source organism: Phyllostachys edulis (assembly GCA_036346405.1). Taxonomy (NCBI): domain Eukaryota; kingdom Viridiplantae; phylum Streptophyta; class Magnoliopsida; order Poales; family Poaceae; genus Phyllostachys; species Phyllostachys edulis. Next base: position 35,360,465 of record CM070556.1, read on the forward strand.
CCTTGAGGAGTGAGTTAGGGGTAGTTTATCCCTATGGGTCGGTTTGAGGGGGAGTGTATCTTTTTTATAAGTAGTGTCTTTTTATATTCTGTTGACCTTCTTGATCTTTCTTTGGCTTTTGATGTTTTTCTTGCATTTCATTGTATTCATATGAAAAAAAATGATGTACTGTAATATAAGCTTTACCGCTTTTGTCTTTTAAATTGATGAAGTTTTGCTTATTACCCTCTTGTGGAGCAACACTTTTATTATTGCTCTTACCATGTCATGTTAATTGACTAGCTAGAATTATCCTTTCTATTCATGCGTAGTTTAGTCTTTGCTAGATGAGTTAAAATTCTAAGACAACTTGATTTAAAAACTACAATTTGTGGATCTTTTGACTAGTTGCTACTCTAGTGATCCTTTTATGACACATGCCATGCCAAAATTGCTTTGTTCGATCTTGAATCTAGGTTGAACTTTAGTTGAGCTACTAGTTCTTTATTGAATCATAAGGTTACTCCTCCTAGGCATTTGTGGCTCGGGTCAGGTATTACTTACAGACTCAGGAGTAGCTTGTTCAGGTATTACTTACAGACTCAGGAGTAGCTTGTACTCTTAATATTTTGCAAAATGTAAATCAAATGTAGCAAGCTTCTTGCTCCTCATGTGTGCTTAATTTTGTGCTAAACTACTCTCACGATACTGCTTATCATTGCACTTTGACATGAACTTAGATATAGTTTGATGATCTAGACGATCACATGGGGATTGCTTGCCATGAACTTTGGCATGAACCTCGAGATTTGTCACTCAGTTGAAATTTAGGGGGCAGTTGTGGATGGCTTCTAGTCCAAGACTTGTTCTACTAAGATAGACCTTTAAAACAACTTCAACATGTGCTATCTAAATGTGAAATGCCACATCTTTTGTAGAAGCATAGGTACTTGAGGCCTTTGAGCTAAATGATTCACTTTGGAATTTATAGCCACTTGAATGATCAATTGTAGCTTCTTGGTTTCACATAGACTTTTTGACATGGCTTGAATCATTCTTAGATACCTTTAGATGAACTTGCTAATTGTGAAGCTTTGCATAACTTGTATTCAATTGATTGCTTCGTCTTGTGCTATCTAGCTTAGGTTGGCTATATATGTCTAGATACACCCTTGATAGTTTTTCCACACTTGATATGTCTTGTGCAATTTAGAAGTGTTACCTTGTTCATGTTGGGTAATCTCCAAAGCTTCTTGTTCTAAAAAAAATTGAAAATCCATAAACGAAGCCATTCAATTTCATCATAAAATTTGACATCCTTGTATGAGAGGAAGGTGTGATTCTTTGATGACTCCATTGTCAAAGGGGGAGAAGATTTGACAAAAATAAAAAAGGGGGAGAAGTAAAAATGGAGAACTAGGGAGAAAAATGGGAAAATCCAAAAAATTAGTAGATCTTACTGAGGGAGAGAATCTCATATGCATTCTTATGCTCTTAATATTAATTTTTCAACTTGAATTGCAATTCTTGAATCCTCACAATGATCAAAGATCAAAACGAATAATTGTTCTTTTATATGGACCTTAAGTGAAATTTTTGGTGTCGTCTTTGTAAATAAAGATTTCATGCACTCTATTGTCTATGATGAGTTGCTTCTACATTTCTCAAGCCAGCTTGGTCATTTTCACGACTTTTTCTTGCTTATGGACCAAGTTGTACGTTTTCGCGAAAACGAGCGAGAGTTTTCCAAAACAACCTCTAATTTGCATTTTTGGGAAATTGCTAATGTGTTCATCAAGGGGGTGATTGTGGATATTATGGCGATATGATCATAATCTTAGTGTGTTGAATAATTGGCAATAGCATCGAGGCGTTTAGGGAAACCCTCCTTCTCGGGAAAGTTTCAGACCGTGTCAAGCTAAGGAGGTCAGATCGGGCTCGGTGGCGGTCTAACTGGCCACTGCTGGCGGTCTAACCGTCCATGGGTGGTGGTCAGACCGGTCGGGGGCACGACGGTCAGACTGACCACATGCGGCGGTCCGACTGGCGTTCAAAATGTGAATTTTGGAAATTGGCCAAAAATCAAGTATGGAGAAAGGTGAGAGGATGCATTTGCACTTGATATCATTGGAATTGTAGTTTTGAGCCGAAACTAGATAGAGTTTGAAAATTCCAGAGAGGGTGTAAGTCTGGGTCTTGGGAGTTTTTCCCTGAGTCCCAAGCGGTCTGATCGGCTAGTGGCTGGCGGTTAGACTGGTGACCAATTTGACCAGCCAGGGTGGCGGTCATACCGGCCATGGGCAGCGATCTGACCAACTAGTCTGTGTTCATGTGTCGGGAAGGCGTTGAACTTTGTGGGTTTGGCCAAAGTCATGGATTTCAATGTATATGTGTTGCATAATATATGTTTTGGCTAACGTGGGCCAAATTGCGAAGAACATGTGCCCAGAAGCAATTTCTTAGTCTATTGTTGTGCAGGTGGCTTGGAGTCAACGATTGTCAATGGCGAGGATGACTAGGACTAGGCTAGGAGAGCGGAGTTCCTGAACGATCAAGGATGCTGAGTGAAATCATTGGACTCAAATATGGTGTAAAATGGAAAAGGATGACTGAATGGGAGGTTCGATGCGATGGGTTGCATCAAGTGACGCGGGGTCAGTGCAAGTGCCATTGTGGTTCCGATGGGAGCCAGATGGGAGAGACTTACCGGCATAAAGAGAGTCATTGATCAACCTACATGTGGCGAAGTATGGGATTGCTTAATGATGATTGGACTCGGTCTTTAAAGAAGGATCGACAAGGGGTATTTTGGTATCTTCACCAAAAAATCGGGTTGGTGACCTTTGGAGAAACCGTGGCACAAGATAGCGCAAGGAGAGGCAGTTTAGGTCAAGTGAAGGTGAATATCATGAAGAGATGGATTCAGGAGACCCAGTTCGTCATCTGCTTTGAGAAACATGCATGAGTGTAGACCCGTTTGTGTGTGGACTTAACGGGAGTCCGATAAGGTTTTCTCTCACGACTAGCCTCCACTATAAAAAGAAGGGGTGCAGAATTTGCACCTCTTAAGCCTTTCCATATAGAAACCCTAATTTATGATTTGGGAAAAGTGGAAATAGAGGAGGCTAGAGTTTGAGGGAGATGGATTGATTGTGTACTCAAGTGTTGAGCTTTTATCCTCTATGGTGGTGTGGATGTAAACCAAGAATATCTTGAATCAATCCAAGCAAGATCTTGCTCTCTCTTGGATCCTTTGGGATTTTGCTGTGATCCAGCTTGCTAGGACATGTAAAAATCCATCTAGGGTCATCTTGACCATCATCCTCCTACGAGTAAGTTTTTGGATCAAAGTTCGAATTTCCTCGGTTATTGTGCCTTCTTGACTCCATTCAAGAAATTCATGGAACCTTGGTTTCGATCATCCCGATCGTCGATTGGAATAGGTTCCTGACCTTCTTTATGAGCTATGGTTGAAATTACAAGGTATTTGGATCACCGGATTGGAAGTTAGGCAATTTTTGGATCTTGACGGGCTACTACTCATTCACTCGGCGGTTAGACCGGCCAAGTCAAGTGGTCAGATCAGTGGCTGTGTGGTTAAACCGATCAAGTCAAGCGGTCAGACCTGCACTACATACGCTGTGTGGAGGTATTTTGCCTTGGGGATTCTCGGGTTCAACGTAAGACTTCCGTTGTGCTTGTGTTTCTAATCTTCATATCTTCTATAGCTACTGAGGTGAAAAAGAAGTTGAACACCGTCGAGGTTGAAAAATGCTCCTATTCACCCCCCCCCCCCCTCCTCTAGTCGTCGTTCTGGTCCAACACATAGAAACTCATCCAGGGCAAAAAAGCACATCCTCCTATCAATATCTCCGCATCTGATATGCGGACGGTCAGCACACATGTGGACGGTCCGCATCACCTTTGATAGCACCTCAACGATGTCGGATTGGTGTGATCTTAGACTCTATATAAAGCTTATTCAAAGGGCTACACATCTCATATGTTTGCTTGATCTCAACACATTAGATCAAGGCAAGAAGCACAACTCCAAAGTGCTAGCACATGATCTAAGTCTAAGAACAATAAGTAATATTAGAGCATATCAAGTGAAAATGCATGAAATACAACACTTATCAAAGCACATTTGCAATATTTATTATCACACCACATAGAGTAGGTGCATGAACTTTAACCATTTACAAAACATATTGGCAAACTATAGTCACATGCTATAAGAATAAAAATACATGAGCATCAACTATTTGCAAAACACATTCACAAATAATAGCATCATGCCACGAAGAGCTAGAGCAAGCAAGATTTAGCTATAAACATATGATGAGGCTCAAGCTACTAGACAATACCCATCTTAATAGTACGACAACCTATACTAGCAATCCGGTGTCCCAACCAAACACTAAGACCGGTAAAAAATCTAGGAACACACCCTTAGTCTATGCTAGTTATACCTTTACCTAGCGCATCCACTTGAAGCTTCCACTTGATGATGATCATCTTCTCTCCGAGTTCAGGTTCTTGTCTTGTTCATCAACACATAATTAACTCCCTTCATGTTAGGATCTTGATATGGTGACCATCAATATATGATGTCATCCATCATTCCGAACCTTGACTTGATGACTATCAACATATGATGTCATTCAAAGTCTTTATTATCATTGGACCTAACCTATTTCAACAACTCATACAAAATATTAGTTCTACAAATTGAGTTGTCATTAATCAACAAAACTCATCATTAACACATAATGGAGGGACCAGAGTCTTCAAGTGCTAATGGATGGTGAGAGGTGCGGCGGCTCGGCCGATGGTGCTTGGCGACAATATAAGGAGAGAGAAAAGAGAAATAGAGAAGAAAAGGAGGTTGAAGAAGGGAGGGAGAAGATAAAGAGAAGGGTAAATCTTTCTTTTTACGGCTCACTTAACAGGACCCTCACAAGCTAACAGAAGTTATATGGAAGGCCACAAAGTTAAAACTCGGCGGTACCGAAGGAAACAATTTTTTAGTGGATCAATGTAAGTTTTAGTGTCACATAGAAAAAGCAATAAATCAGATAGACTTTTAGAAAATAGCGAATATAGTTTAAAAAAATTCTAGAAAAATTCATAGAAATTCGTTGAATTATTTTGAACTTAACAAAATTATTTCCAACTTAAATTTGGATTTTATTTTTGCACATAAATTATTTATTTTAGCTTCTAGAAAATAGGAAAAGCCCTTTTAAAATCTAGAATATTCAAGAAATTAATTAAATTTTACTTTTAAACTTTAAATCCAATAAAAACCCAGAAAATCCAATTAAAAACCCAGAAAACTCGATAAATTTTATTTTTGAATTTTAAGATGTAGAAAATTCAAGAAAAGCAATAAACTTCGTTTAAATCTTTAAAAATCTAATAAAATAATGACTTTATTAATTTTACATAGGTGGTTGAAGGAAATAAGTTTTACTTGGTTGGTTGAAGGGAAATAAGTTTTGGTAACCAAACTTTAAGATGTTACATCGGACATCCGTAAAATTTCAGACCGGTCCTGAAAAAATTATTTTGCATAAGTTTTGTCAAATATAGACAAAATTGCCGAAATTTATTTTTTAAAATTCCGGCTGAAATTTTCAACCAGTTTCGATCAGTTTTCAATGATTTTCAGTCAATTTTTTAATCAAAGTTTGATTTGAAATTTGAGACCAAAATCAACCGAAATTTTTCATTAATCCTGCCATATCGGTTGCACCGGACCCTGGTAAAAATTTAAAAACGGTTACTAGAACCCTGCTCGTGACTAGCTTATTTTGATCCTTTACTCACAAATATCAACTGTTTGATCCTTTACATCACATATTCCCACATATGCTTAATTTGATCGGGCCTAGCTAGAAGGTACTCGTTCGCGCGGTGGTCGTTGCCAGCTGCCGCCCGCTCCGGTTTGCGCGCCTACGTCGTGAACGTGTGCCTCCCGGACCTCTCGGCGGCGTGGTCCGCCTTCTCGACGCGCTCGTCGGACTCGGCCTCCAGCTTCCGGTCCTCCTTGCGCTCCTCCGCCGCCTGCTTCTTCATCGGGTCCCTCGTCGTCGCCTTCTCTACCTGCACATATATGCACACAACCGAATAAGGTAACTAGAAGCTGACGCGAGTGACTAGCTGCGCGCGCGGCGACGAACCTTCTCGCCGGCGGTGGCCTTGGCCTTCTCGGCGCCGGCCTTGGCGGCGGAGGCGGCGTCCTCGGCCTTCGCTTTAATGCTCGACATCCTTCACGCGTACCGTACGTCCACCGCCTGATCGATCGGTGGAGTTGAAGTGGCTGGAGCCTGGACTAGCTGTTTGATAGTTCTTGCGCTCCGGCCGCTGAATGACGTACGCCCTGTAATTCCTTACGGTCGTATAAATGCACCGGCCGCACGGACGGTGTGAAGCGGCCTAGTTCTGCGTGGCACGCGTCGCTTTACCGCACACACAGCAGAGCAAGACCTTGGCTGCGTGGCACGCCGGCCAGCCGGCCGCGAGCTACGTGGCCCGGTGATCGAGCAGGCGCCGGGCGCGTGTTGGCGCACGTACAGTACGAAATAGCTCAAGCCTGCGTTTGTTTGCATACATGATATGATCTTTTGATTATTGCGAGAGCGAAGAGTCTCACATGCACCCGTGCACAAGCCAAGTGCAATCCCGTCTTATCTCCTATGGGATGTGTGCAACCCAGCGACGTTTGAGTTCTCGACTAAAATGTCACGTTTTTTAAGTAAAATAGTAAAAATAGTTCTTGTAAAAGAAATGATAAAAATAACAGTATACCGAGCGAAAACGCCACAACATGCCGGAATTCTGCGCCCTTGTAGGCAGGCAAAATAAAACGACCATGAACTAGGCTTTTGCACTGTTGCTATAGTACTCTATAATAATAGCACTGTTTAAACAGTGCCATGTAGCTACAGTGCTAAGCTTTGCCTGCCCCGTGAGGACACAGTATGTATGTCATTTTTATCATTTTCGTTCACAGGCATGCACGATAGAAATGTTATTTTTAGCATTTTGTTAGAAAAACTAGATTTACTATCCTAAAAAACATATGAGCGAGTCCTGCCAATATGGACACGGGAGTTTTTGATAATATAGCACGTTTTTATACTATATTTGCAGTATTGACCACCTCCAAAGCATATTTGCATATATAGTGTCGTTGCCACACGGCCACCGTACAGAGCACCCACCCCGGTCGCCACGTCAACCCGTTGCAACACGGCCACTGTGCGGCAACCGTTGCCGCACGGCCACCGTGCCGAAACGCCCACAGCCTGCCACGTCATCAGTTGCCGCACGGCCACCGTACGACAACAGCCCATAGCCCGCCACGTGTCGCCTGTGTGTTTACTATCGGCTGAAATTAGGATTTACTAATTAGGGTTCCGTGCCTGTATGTACGAATTTTAAAATATAGCAAATGAGTTCAAAAAATTATAAAATTTTATGTGAAGCCTCCCGACACAGTGTGCTTGCTTGTGTAAATTTTTTATAATTTTATTCGTTCAGAATTTTTCTCGCTATTTCATATAAATGTAATGTTTGTACGAATTTGTAAATGTACAAATTGAGCTCCAAAAATTATGAATTTTATTTTGAAGGCTCCTCACGCAGTGGACTTAATTGTGTAATGTTTCGACAATTTTATATGTGTTCTAGAATTATCTCAAAAATTTAAGATTTAGGTCGAGAATCTGGAATTTAAGTTTAAAAAATTAGGGTTTCATGATTTCATGTGACTTGGAATGTGTGGAAAAAAACTGCATTGCAACTCTATTGAAGATGTCAATATACAATATGGCACAGAAATACACACATAACAACCAAAATACGCGTACAAATATAGCAAAATAAAATATGAATACGAATATACGAAAACATAATCGCATAACACAGGATATAATATGGCTCACTCGTCTGAGCTATTATCCTCTGCTCGTGGTGGCTGCCTCTCCTCGACCAGGACATGTGGCAACGACACTATGTATGCAAATACGCTTCGAAGATATTCAATACTACAAATACGATATGAAAATGTACTATATTAGCAAAAAATTCCGGACACGGACGACCGAGGGAGCCACTGAAACACATTATCCGACTGGACCATACTTAGGCCAGACAGAGGATTAGTGGGTGACACGGGCCACAGCTCAGTGGGCTTGCTGTTCTTCAGTGGGCTCTCCTACCATATCTACCTCAACATTCCGTTGCTTATGTTACTTTCTGCGCTCAATCAGTGCATTTTTTCTGAACTCTTGGCGTGAGATCTGTTCGTGACGTGGTGCGTGCTTTCTACGCCGTTCCGATGACCGGTCGGTAAAGATTGGTATGGTTTTACTTTTTTAAATAATAGAAGAGAATATCTCTCTCGATCTCTGTATCTAGAATACACACAGTCTATTTTATTAAAGAGTTAAAAGTACCAAAGTAACCAAATCTGGTAAAATTGGCTTGAAGACTTACAGGCAAACAATGACTAAAATTTAAATTCAATCATTACAAATCCTATGACTAAACCGCCACCCATGAATGTTTAAAATTTGCTTCGCCGCTATCTCCAACCTGTCGCTCCCAGCTAACATAGACTCCTTCAGTGCCGGTTTCTACAAATATGCCCAAGCTGTTGGCCGGTGTCCACTCAAAAAGATAACATGCAATGGATTATTGACAATTTTTTTTGTCAAAGACAATATTATTCCGATATAGCCATATAGACTAACATAAGGCACTAACTCCCACTAGAAAATATGATTTTAAAATCTTAGAAATATCAGATAACCAATTTCCAAACATGTTTGTTATACTCACAGAAGGAGATAAGCTAAATGCACATCAAATCCTATATACCTGTACAATATAGAATTGGTTCCCACCGGCTGAATTTCCCGTCCTACGCCATCAGAAACATGTTGGATCAAAGTTTGCTGGCACCGATTTGCCTAGTGATTACACGCTTTGAGTACCTCAACCGTCGAACATTAGTTCCGCTTCATATCCCCCACTTCCTACGTGCACACACCAGAGGAGAAATCGTTTAACCCCTCCCTCCCTCCCTCCCTCCCTCAACGACTAAGCTCCCAAGGCCTCCGCCGCTGCCTCCCTCCTCCGTCTCCTCTCCATGTCCGCTGTCTCCCTCATCTGCCTCCTCCTCTCCTCCGCGAGAGCTCCCCTGCGAATCCCAAAGCATCATCGCACTCCTCTTCTCTTTCTCTTTTTGTTCCTCTCCAGTCCCCTATCCTCCTTCCTCGCTAAGAACAATGGTAGCTGCATGCCGCCATGGCCGGCGTGTCGGCGCCTCCACCTTTCTTCGGCTATCTGGTATCTCAGCAACATCCTCGACATGGCCTCTAAAACCTCAGTTTTTATTTTTCTTATTTACCTATTGTCAATTGTGTTGAAACACGGGTATGCTACGCTAGCACAAATTCAAAAATCTACCACGTAAACAAGTAACATCCGCTAGTAATAGATCACAGAATTACCACTACACGCGTAGACTCGTAGCGGAAGTAGGGTCGATGTAGCGTGTTGGTGCGGTGGTCGTCGTATAAGCCGCATGTCTCCTCCTCCTGCTCCTTGTGGTCGTCACAAGTTGCGGATCATCCTAGTGCTGATGCTTCGTATCAACACCTCCAAGGTATCCATGCATACGGGGCAGGGACACCACGTGCTGGAGTGCTAGCGTCGGCGGCGTGGTATTGGATGAGAAAGGTGTGGCTTCTAGGGTTTCGGGAATTCCGAAAATCACTTTAACCCTATGCCACCGCCCCTCTATATATAGGCATCCATGATGGGTCTCGAACTTTAAGGCCCATTAGAAACTCATGACCCATAAGAATTCAGATCACCATCCAAATTAAATCCTAACCCTTTAAGCATGCGACCCTATAGATTCACGTACACTTGGACATGGCCTGAGTACTCCTACTCGTCCATTAATCAGTAGCGACCCCTAACAAGACATGCCGACTCCCAAGTATACGTAAAGATCATATCAGACGAACCTCAACAAAACTTATATACATTTCCTTTTGCCTCACGATATCGGCCAAGCTTATGGCGAGTACGTGCCATCCTTGCTGGTTAGTTTGGCCACTCTTTCTCGATTACATGACTCAAATTCCCCGACTATGGTTAACTTTTTAACCGCGAATAGCATGACCATGCATCTCTAGAATCCAATCACTCGAGAGGCCTAGAGATATCTCTCCCGTTGCATGGAGGGGCAAATCCTATCTTGATCGACCATGTCTCGCTGCATGCATCATAACAAAATCCGAAAGCTACCTTTATAACTACCCAGTTACGGAATAGTGTTTGGCAATCCCTAAGTGAGTCATTATGCATCTCAAGTACGTGCGACAACCTCAAGCTAAGGATATAGCATACGCATTGTAAATGAGACTAACAGAAGCCATGTAAGAAAACAACGTTCTCGCAGTGTCTCATGATGGGTCGTTCCAACCCCATATTCACTAATATGTGTCCATATTATTGGTTTGATATCTCCATATCTATGACCCGTAAAACATGGTCATCAACCAATACATATGCTAGTCTATTCATATGTGTCCTTATAGGTTTCCGACTAGGGAACGTTTAAGAATAATCATCACAGAAATATAGAGTTTCACAATCAAGTCACATACTTGATAATAAATATTAACAATATTATTCTAGGAACAAGATAACATATTATCCAATAAATTATGAACATAATGAAATATAATCATCTCTATGATTGCCTCTAGGGTATATCTCCAATAGTCTCCTACTTTGTCGATGATCGAGTTGCCGATCTTACGAAATAAACAGAGAAAAATAGCAAAGAGTTCTTGGGAGAGAATAAGACTACTCTTTATTGCTATAAACTAGATATTACAGGGGGTGCCTTCGACAAGACAGTGGACTAATCCTAATTACACTGAGCGTAGTGCTTACTTTGCTATTGGATCTAATGCCCCAATCTGATGGAATGCGATTGAATCTGCCTCTCCTTTCTGTTGTTTGCAGTCTCTTTTAAGTAGTCAACAAAGTGGTAGCAGTTACTTCTTGAAGAGATGCCTATTGGAAGCGTCGCGACTGGTCAGAGCGAGGCAGCAGTTGGTAAAGTATCAACCATTTGGCGGTTGAGTCTCTGTGAGACACTCAACCGTATGGTGGTTGTTGTCAGTGTCTTAGGATCATGAAACGTCGTGTGGTATGGAGCAAATATGACATGTGTTCCATTCATAACACGGTAAGGAATATGCTTGGAGTTAAATCCATATGCTAGTTTATTGATTTTACGAGCAGTTACCTGGTTGGGGACTAGGTACAGAACCTCATCTGACCAGAGTACTCATTATGTAACCTCTGTGATCCTTACGACCTCAGAGGTCGTTAGCCTTAGGGTTTATGACCACGAAGACATATAGTCTTTTATTATGTATTAAAGTAATACATAGAGATTTTAATCCTCGTCGGCTAGCCCATGAACTTTAAATGAATTGGTCGTATAAACACTTTCTCCCAATGAAGTCATATCGGGCAGACCCTCATTTAATCCCGTGATATACGAGATGGTCTGTATTCATTTTAAAGTTGAGAAACTGTCTTGGGAACTGAAGAGTTTTTCTATCCATTGGAGAAAAGGTCGTGCCTATTAGACTTTTGGGTAACTCCCGATTGTAGTTAAGGAACTATGGATATAAAATCCCGCCAGCACAGGGTTTTAGGGTTTTACGCTTTTAGATTTTTCTCCAATCCTTTCACTCTTCTTGCGAAGAATCTTCTCCGACCTCCCCTCACTTTTTTGTCAAAAGCTTCTTTCGACCTCTACTCATCAACTCAAAGATCTCATCATGTCGGACTCGATCACCAAGTGGCTGGCTTCAGATCTGAGTGGGAAGAAACTCAAGGTGCTGGAGGAGGTCGGGATGCTCCCCGACATGGATCTGATCAAGTGGAGGTCCACTACCGGAGAACACTTTCTGAGCCGCGAACAAGGGGAAATCCCTTTTTTTTCTTGCCTACATTGAGTGCGGCTTCAAATTACCAGTGCATCTGCTTCTTCCAAAAGTCTTGGAGTATTACGGAGTTGAGCTGATGAATCTGGCCTCCCAATTATATTGCCAACATTAGTATTTTTATCTATCTCTGTGAGGCATACCTGGCGACCAAGCCAAATCTGAAGATCTTCGGGTATTTTTACAAGATGGCGAGGTCGGGGAAGTCGACGGCTGGGCTAGGGGAGTGCTCGTTGCGACTCCACAACAAGAAGGCCGATGAGTACATTCAGATGTACATAAAGTCCTTGTGGTCATCATGGAAGAAAAGCTGGTTCTACATGACGGTCATGAAAGAGAACGACGTCTACTTCGCCGGGAAGGTGGCGAGCGAGAATCTCAACTGCCAGTCCACCGAGAAGAAAGAAGGAAGGGTTGGAAGGGTGGTCGACGCCATCCAAGATCTTAATGCCAGGGGATTGACCGCTTGGGACGTGGTGAGGGACTTTTTCCATGCGCAGGATTAGTCCCTTGAGGCTCTAGTCATGTCCTTTGTTCTGGTACATTGGTTGTGACGAGGCGGCCAAGGATACCAGGGAAGGTAAGTCATAAATTTTTTTTGACCAGTATGGTTTGTTTAGTTGTTTTATTTCATAACGTAGGGACCTATTTGTTCTTTTGAAGCCCTTTCTTCTGATGAGATCAGGGAACGGGTCAAAATGATCTACATCGGGGAGCTTGATGCCAGGGCTATTTTTCTTGACATTTTGGTAGTCGTCTCTGAAGAAGAGAGACTGAGCAGACTCAAGGTAGATAACAAATTTTTCTTCATTTTTTATATATTCTCCGTTCTGTATATGATTCTGCTCTGATATGTAGACGTTCGGGTTGAGGAAGAAAGAGTCCGAGGAGGACTCTGACCCAACCGTTGTTCCGATCGACTCCTACTTGGAGACTGTAGGACCGGAAAGGCGACTAGAGGGGGGGTGAATAGACGCTTTCTCTATTTTTCTCCTCGATCGAACTCAACACTACTTTCACTCCAATAGCTATAAAAGCTATGAAGATCTCAGATACGCATACGGATGACCCGTGTTGATCCGATCAAACCTCAAGCAAAAGACTAAAACAACTCACACCGCATGCACAAAATCCAAAGCAAATAAACAATGCTAACCACAAAGAACTCATAGGAATCAAATCCTATGCTTCGTTGCATCAACAAGCGACCAAGGCAATAAAATAAATCGGTCAAGTAGCAAAGATGGCTGCCACAGTAATAAACAAAACAACCGGATGCGGTCACTAGCAATAAGCAAACCTAACGCCCTAGCACAACCAAGAACACAAAGAAAGATCAAACGGTACCGCAGAAGATGATGGGCACGACCAAGTGTAGCAATCGATTCACACGAATCAACAGATTCGGTCAAGTGGCAATAAACAAAAGATCAGTCATATCAAATATGGCTGCTACAGTAATTAACACCAAGATCTTACTCGCACGCATCAAGTTGGCAACCAAATAAACAAATCTTAAAAATAGCAAATCGATGGGAGTTAAACCGAACCATTTGTCGGATCATTGATAGCATCCAAAGCAGTAAACACATACAAGTAGTCGCCGCTCCTTCTAAAGTCTGCCGGCCCTTGATCCTTTGGTCTACAGATCATACCATCAAAGGCCGCCGCCATGCTCTGGTTTGTGCGGGCTAAAAAACGAGGCGCCACCAGGGGCATCTATTCTCCACCAGGGACAGAGCGCCGCCGCCAAAAACGCCAGGGACTCAAGATTTCAAGCGCATGAACAAAAGGATCGCAATCAATCGCAATCAAGACAGGCTCTGCTTCTCCCCCAATACAGAGCGAATAAAGTCGCTGCTAGCACCGCGATGGACAAGCAATAAACAAGGATTAAAACTGCAAATAAACAAAACACTGCAAGCTGACCGACCGCACATACACAGCAACGTGCCGCAGCATTCCACACGCACAAGAAGAAAAGACTGAGTCAAACCAAAACTCAGTTGGATCAAATGATAGCAGCGCACAAGAGATTAAAGTCACTGCCGCACGCACAGCAAGTCCAGCATCAAACCACGCAGATCCGTTCACACGCATCAAAGCAATAGGCAAAACAAACAAAGAAAGCACCGAGCAAAGAAGGACGGATCGCAAAGAAACAATAAGAAAATCTATGCACTAATCCGCCAGCTGCAAGATTCAGACACCATTCGATGGGACAAGCAATAAAAAAACAGCAGCTGCTGCTCAGATCTACAAACACACACAAAAGAAAACGTTGTAGATCATTAAAGCCGCCCCATTTCTTTGGTTTTTCCGAGATCACTACAAGCTGCCGCCGCCTATCTTTTTCAGCCAGCCGCACCAGATGAACATCCGCCGCCAGGGGCTGATTTCTGCACTCCAGCGGCAAGAACAAGCCGCCGACACCCGCTTCTCCTTTTTCGCCAGCAGCCAGTACAAGCCACCGCCATAGGGTTTTTCAGGAGAGGCCGCCGCCACTACATATTTTCCAAGGCGGCCGAAATGCTTTTTCTCAAGAAGAACCGTGAGCCTCTGCTTCACAGGCTAACCCTAATGTCCCATCTCCAAAATCCTTTTATAGGGCATCCTCTAACCCTAAAGACCTTCTAGAAGATTTACCTAAATGGGCTTCCGTTAAGGCCCAACATCAACGGAACACACACGCACGCATATAAAAGCGCCGTCTTCAATTCTCTTGACCTAATCAACTTCTTGACGCACCGTCTTGAGCCGCGGGTTGGCATTAGGTCACCAAGGCGGTATTTGGTAAAATTACCAAAATACCCCTTCTCGATCCTTCTCCAAAAGACCGAGTCCACAGATCATGAAGCAATCCCATGCTTCGCCGCGTGTAGGTTGATCAACGGCTCCGTATCGTCAAGTCTCTCCCGTCCGGATCCCACCGGCACCACTGAGCACTTGCAACGACTCCCGCGCCGCTTGATCCAACCAACCGCACCAATCGCCTGTTCGGTCATCCTTGTCCATTCTCGCCACGCTTGAGTCCTCGACCACCCGCATCCTTGATCGTTTCGACCTCACTCTCCAAGCTTAGTCCCGATCCTCCTCGCCGCTGACCGTCGTTGACCTTCGCCACATGCACAACAATAGACAAGCAAACACGAATCCGGGAACAAGTTCTTCACAACTTGACCCACGTTATCCAAAACATGCATCATGCAACACATATGCAATGACAAATATGGATATGACCTATCCCAAAATCAATTCACTACTTATATCAACATTCAGCACAAAAGCCAGTCAGACCGCCGCTGACCTGACAGATCTGAAACTTTGTTGAAAACGCGTGAAACTTCAAACCAAAAGCACCATTGCCAATTGTTTCATCATCCTAAGATCATGGGCATATCCCCATGATATCCACAGAGACCACACAAGTGGATGTTCCTCCCGAGGTAAAAAAGAGCACAGAAACGGAGTATATTCCTTTAGATGGTATACTTCATCACCGAATTAAATTAGATTTGTGACTTAGGTGGAACAGAGAACGAACCCGCAGCGCGGAGCTGCAAGGGTCGTAAGCACCAAGACGATCGTTCACGACCTGACATGGATCTGGTCTACTGGTCTATGGCTCACGAGTCCATGGCACTGTAGTTCTGATAGGTGGGGTCCATATGGCAGTGGTAGGCTCACGGTAGACTAGGTTTAATTGGATTTGGATCTAGGATTTTGGTACAGGTGGCACGCTGGCGGCTGACTCGGCGTTGACTCGGCTAACACGTAAGAAAAGGTGCGCAGGTGACGATGACATGGCAGACACGTGGCATCCTTGTTAGCTCGACGGTGGTAGAGTCTCGGGTTCCGATGGTCATCGGCGATTGCGGCCTCGGTGGGGCAAACGAAGGGGTGCCTCAGTCACTACTACAGAAAGGGTAATCACAGACGATTCCAAACCGTCATCACATACGGTTTCTAAACTGTTTGAATTTATGTATCTGTGATAACATGTGGTTATCACAGACGGTTTGTGAGTCTTCTGTGATAAGTCACAACATAGACAGTTTTGTGGTATAAACTGTCTGTGAAGGCCAACTATCACAGATGGCTTCTACCAAAAACCGTCTGTGAAGCCTTACTATCACAGACGGCTACAACCAACAATTGTTTGTGATATGTTGGATATCATAGACCATTCTTTTTACTAACCGTCTGTGCTATGTCTCTAATCACGCATGCTTGGTACATATAACCGCTCAGGATATGCCTACCATCACGCATGCTTTTAGTCGGTCGCTCAGGAAGGCCTACTATCACAGACGGCTTTTACCAAAAACTGTCTATGATACGTCTGTCATCACAGATAGTTATATGTACCAACCATCTGTGATTGGAGACCTTTCATAGATGGTTAGTAAAAAGAACGGTCTATGATATTCGACATATCACAGATGGTTGTTGGTTGTAGCCGTCTATGATAGTAGGGCTTCACAGACGACTTATACCACAAAATCGTCTGTGATAGTTCGTTCTACCTATCTATTTTTCCTGTTTTTCGGCCAGCCTCAGGGAATGCTAACCATGCCCTTTGAAAACAAGCAAGAAAATAACAGATAAATCACAGATAAGTGATTTACAACTCAAAATCAATTACAAAAGAATGTTCATGTATTGTCGCTTCACTAGAGTTACAATTGAATTACAACTCAAAGTGAATTACAAGTGAATCAATTGTTTGAATATGTATTAAATGGTGTCGTCGGAGGAGTGAAACTCTCCTTTCGAGTTAATGATATCCACCTTGATGAAGGTGCAGAGCTGTCCTCGAATGTCCGACAGTTCGTCCAGATCGAATGTACTTGATTCGATTGTCATGCCCTAACACTAGGAGGAGTAAAGTAGTAAGCATATATATTTAAATTTATAATAAGGAAATAATTATTACAGGATTGATAAACCTCTGGATCCTTCACCTTAGCACTCATGATTTCCTGCATATGACGGCAAACGTAGAATGCACATACGTTGCCTTGTAGTTGCTGGTGGCACTGCAAAAAATAGAATTACATATATAGGTATAGTCAGTTCGAGAGGCCAGGTTATGAAGTGTGATATAGGATTATTGTATTGTAGCGAGTACCGAAAATCGCATCATGTGTTGCAGTGTGGCACTCGCTTCCTTGTGTGTCCCTCCCCTGGTAACATAGGCGGTGAACGACCTACGTGATTCCAAAATGTTATCCTCGGGCATTTCAAACGAAGCAAGACTACAATAGAGTTACTTATAGAGGAAATGAGCATACTTGTCGAGTACATTTTGCACAAGCGTGAAGTCGTGGTTGTTGTTGACTGGGGAATCAAGGTATATTACCTTGTTCCACTTTGGTACAATGACTAAAAGGATCCAGCACCACCTACTTATGCATGTCTCTATAGTCATTAAACCTAAGTTCTTGTTGAGTATAAAGTACAAATAAAATTTGTATAGCAAGTAGTGAAGCACTTACCCCTAGTTGTAGGGCACCACTATGTAGTCCTTGTCGCGGTGAGCACGCAATCTCCTCGTTATGTACTTCTCGACGTAGGATGCGTCTTGGGTGATGCATTGCTCAGAGATCAACTGTGGGTTGAGGAAACCCACCGGTTCTTGCGATCGTCGGGCGTGTTGCATCATGTATCTATACATAAGCAATGAGTTATGATATTTATCGATATTACATGAATGTAGAACTTAATTGTACACACTTATAGTGTCCAGCATCGTAGAAGTGAGACGTCGAGGGCATCGAGGTTGGATAGTTCGAATATGTCTTGGAAGACCACAACGAAGTAGTCCGGCTTGTGAAGGAAATGGTTCTTCGTGTAGCTGACGGTGATTCCAGTAGACCAATTTTTCCTCCGCTCATTGGTCGTCTCCATGTACCAGGCATGCAAAGCCACGCAACCCATTCCAAGGCGGGGTAATAGTGTGTCGGGCACCAACGGCATTCCGAGGGAGAACGTCCCGGGCTTGTGAGGCGTCTTACTCTTCTTTGATTTGGCCTTAGCGCCTCGTGTGCTATTTGTCTTCCTGGGAGACAACTCGTCACGCTTTTCTTGTTTTTTCACCGCCATCTCCACGGGAGCCAATACGGAGGCCTTCTGAAGCAGGGTTTGAGGTGGAGTTATCGAGGGATCTGTTGGAGAGGCATGGTCGTGTTCCAATTGCGGCACTGCGGGGTCCAGGGCGATGTCCCTCTTGGGCCACTGGACAAAAGTGTGCACGGCGTCCCCTAGTGTTATGTTGTCTTCGTTCGAGGCCTTCTCCAGTGGGACAACCATGAAATTGTCATGTACAATGTCCACCTGGACATTAGCATAATCCTGCGCCAGCTGGGCATCGTGCAGCACTTTCCCTTCCTAGCATGGAAACGCCATCCCCTACCTAGCCTCAACAGAAATAGACCCAACCAGCCTCACTTAGAGCTTGCAGGACATGGACTCCTACAAAACGATACACGATTAGCTAAGGCATCCTACAGGTCTATCTTTGGAGCATTCCAGATTTGTATATTACCAGGATGTCATCGATAGGTAATTGGATGTCGTCATGTTCAGAAAGTGGCGTGGATGCATAGCTACTCCGATGTGAGGGAGACTGGCTCCCAAAATCACGGGGGCGGCTTACGACTGGTTGATGAGTTGATTCATTTGTTTCTGCAATGATGTTATCTATCCTCGACATTCTGCACTAATCTTCGCACTAATCTCAGCACGAATCTACTCTTTCAACCGTTCCTCACGCTTGGCCTTGGATCTCTTCCAACTCCTATACGCCTCGGAGTCGTGTGGGAATCCCTACCTCCAAGGTACATAAACCCCAAGGCCTCACGTGCGACCACGTGAAAGAAGTGAACCATCTTGAGTCTCCAACCATATGACGTGAACAGCCGGAGTTGACGAGCCACGTGTTCTTCCTCCTTCCGCGGCGATCCTGAAAATCAAGGCACAAAAGATCGATGTGTCTCAATACTGGGGTTAGTTAAACATGACTTGGGAACCCAAAGATCGAGACACACGCGTCATGCAGTAGTATGCAAAGCGTATGTTATCCTTGATTTTATTTGAAGTTCTGTTATGAGCAATGGTTGCACAAACTTGAGAAGCATCCTGTCTAGGAACCTTATGATGATGATCACGCGAAACAAATCCTAGCCCAGGTTTCTTCCTTTCTAAATGACCATATCTCGTAAAAGCTCTAGGTTGATTAGATGAAATTCTAGCAATATTTTTCTTAGCGTTTTCAACCTATGCCAACAGGAACTCAACCAAATATCCACTCTTCTTGCAATAGGTGCAATGGTATTTGGTACCACTGGGAGAAGCACCTTTTGACTCAAAAGAAGGTTGGACAAAACCTGCAGATTTGAAAATTGTTTTTGCAGGTTGGGTTGTGAATTCAACTAAGCCATTTTCCAAGACCTGAATGATATTAGGCTTGGATTTGTCCTGAGTAGAGTTGTATCCTAACCCATGCTTTTTATAAGGAGTTTTAGACGTGTCCATAATCATGTTTAACTGTTTCTTACCTTTAGAGAATTTTTCTAATGTGTCCTTAAGGTAAGCATTTTCTTTTTCAAAGTTAACACATGAATCACAAGTCTTGGCCTTAATGGCTCTAGCATGTTTCTCCTTAAGATAAGCAACTTCAAGCTTATAGGCTGCTGCACATGAGGCACAGGGTGTAGACTCAATTGTGTCCTTAAGCTTAGCATATTTAGCTCTAACTGTTTCTAGAATGTCTTTAACTTTATGTTCACGTTCTAAACAGAAAGAGAAAAAAGCTAGATTTAACATTACCAGAGACATCCAACTTACTAGACTCTAAGCATTTTTCACAGGAAGTAGATTTAACATCAATTAGCTCAGTCCTACCATTTTCAAGTTGGTGCAAAGCAATATCATGAGCAGATTGCAGTTTAGCAAATTCAAAGTGTAGAGCATGGCAAGATGAACATTCATCAGATTCAAGAGTCTTAGCATTTACAAGTTCTAAAGTCAAATTATCAACTTGTGACTCTAAGTCCTTGTTCCTAACTATGGTAAACTCTAAGGCCTTATCCTGACTCATGAGTTTCTCAAACATGGTGTCGCATCTAGTAGAAAGAACATCATAGGAAGGAGATACCTCACCGTTGTCATCGACATCGATGGAGTCGGCCATGAAGCACATGCCGGTGAAGTCCTTGGCCTTCCCTTTCTTGTCTTGAGGGAGCTCCTCCTCCTTGTCCTCCTCGCTCCCGGAGTCCACATCGCTCATGGATTGCTCTCCAAAAGCGGAAAGGACCCGGTGGGCTGCCTTCATGAGCTTAGCAGCATCATACTTGGGCTTGCTCCCCTAAGGCTTCTTCCAAGCAGGCTTCTCATCCTTGCGGTTGCCCTTATCTTTCAACTTGGGGCAGCTTGCCCGGATATAATATAGCTCTCCACACTCATAGCATGTCACATGGCCACCTCTCTTCTTGTTTCTAATATTGTTATAGGCCCGTGTGACTTTCTTGGCTAAAATAGCTAAATCAGCCTCAGAGAGACTCTCAAACTCTTCTTCTTGAAGTGCAGGTAAACACACAAGAGAAAATCCAGAAGAAGACTCAGAAGAACCATCAGAAGTTCTTTTCAGAGGATCAGCTACCAAAGTCATGTTATCCTTCTTAGGAAGACTGTCTCTCTTGATCTCATGAGTCTTGAGCTTACTATAAAGCAGCTCTAAAGTGATACTAGAGAGATCGACGTTCTCCTCAATGGCAGTAGGCTTCATCTCCCACTCCTTGGTGTTGATTGTAGCCAAGAGGTGGGTGGCATTCTCAGATTGAGAGTACTCAACGTCAACAGCTCTCATCTAATTGATCACCTTGTTAAAGTGAGTAAAAACGTCATCGATGCTCTCCCTAGGACACATCTCGAATTTGTTCTACTCTCACTTGTAGACCGTCTGGCGCACTTGCTTGATCTGGGACGATCCCCCATGGTAAGTTTCGATGGTGTGCTAAATCTCATATGCGGTCTCAAGGTTACAAATCTTATCATACTCCAGTCTACCAAGCCAAGCATATCGGAGATTCTTAGCCTTATGATTGTTTGCCAAGAGGGCTGCTGAAGCTGGCGAAGCAACCTCGGGCAAAACGAGCGGAGTTCAAACAACCTCCCATATAGCTTGTCCTTCGCTTTGAAGGAAGACTCGCATGCGATTCTTCCAATAGGTATAGTCGAGCCCATCGAAGATATGCGGCTTGGTCGAGTACTTATCCATCGCCAAGTACAGTGACCAGTTAAGATCAAGATTGAACTAACCGAGCTCTGATACCACTTGTTGGACCGAAAAGGCGACTAGAGGGGGGTGAATAGGAGCATGCTCACTTTTTCACTTTGATCAGATTCAACACCAATTTCACTCCAATAGCTATGGAAGCTATGAAGATCAATAAACAAGTACAGCGTAAGACTTGTATTAAGTCCAATCCAAAACCCCAAAGCAAAAGACCAAAACGAGCTCAAACCCTAGAGCGCGGTCTGACCGACGTTGATGGCGCGGTCGAACCATCAGGTAGTCTGACCGACGGTTTAACCGCGGTCTGACCGGGGTCCACTCTGACCGGCGGTGAAAGGGCGGTCTGACCGCACCCGACGATGAACAGCACAAAACAGCCCGAGTTCAAAAACACAAATTGACCTAACTTTTGATCTACAATGTCAAACTCCATGAAACTTGAGACACACCTTCTCTAAGATATTAGGAACCTATTACAATCAAGAATCATGAAGATCCAGGCCAAAGTTCCTATCTTTTTCAAATTGAACGAAGGTTGCTCCAAAACCGAGTCAAAATCGAAATATGATCTAGAGACTTGCTCGTGGGTGATTGATGATCAAGATGATCCTAAATGTGTTCCCACATGTCACAGCAAGCTAGATCAAGAGAAGAAACCAAGAGAAAACTCGTGAATCAAAGAAAGACTCAAAATCACCAAATAGAGAGTAAGAACACAAATAGATACATCTTTGAGAAATCTTTCTTTGGATTGATTTGATATGATGTTGGTTACAGCCACTCCATCTAGGAGGACAAGGACTCAACACATGAGTACGAAATCAAATTCAACTCTCTAGAACCCTAACCTCCCACTATCCTCTCCCTAAGCACCAAAGGCAAACTAGGGTTTCACAAAAGAAAGGGTTAAGGAGGTGATGGCCAACACCCTCCTCTATTTATAGTGGAGGCTTAACTTCTAGAAGATTGAACCCTAATGGACACCCGTTAAGCCCACACACAAACGGGTCACCTCCTCTTGACCTAATCCGCTTCATCTCGCGCCGTCTTGCGCCATGGGTTGGCAAAAGGTCACCAACGTGGTATTTAGGTAAAATTACCAAAATACCCCTGTTCGATCTTTTTCGAAGACTGAGTCCAATCTTTGCGAAGCACTTCCATGCTTCGCCATGTGTAGGTTGATCCAACGGCTCTCATCATATCGGCAAGTCTCTCCCATCTGGCTCCCACCGAAACCACTATGGCACTTGCACCGACCCCGCGCCGCTTGATCCAACCCGTCCCTTTTGCGCCATACTTGACTCCATTGACTTCACCCGGCATCCCCAATCGTTCTGGACCTCAGCTCTCCAAGCTTAGTCCCGATGATCCTCGCCGTTGACCGTCGTTGACCTCCAAGTAACCTGCACAACAATAGGCAAAGAAATCGATTCCGGGAACAAGTTCTTCACAACTTGACCCACGTTAGTCAAAACATGCATCATACAACACATATGCACTGAAACCCATGAACTTGACCTAACCCAACACTCATCGCCACTTTTGGCCGATGAACAGCACATAATCAGTCGGACCGCCATTCATTGGTCGGTTTGACCGCAGCTTATGCTTGGTCGACCGCTAGCTTTACATGCTTGGCCTAATCGCCGGCTGGCCCGACCGCACGCCCAACGTTGGTTTGACCGCTCTTGCATGATAGCACTTTTAACTTTGACGAAAACTCGTAATTCGACAAATGTTTAACGACATTGCCAATTGTAACATTATCCTAAGATCGTGCACATATCCCCATGATATCCACAATCTCCCCCTTGATGAACACATTGGCAATTTCCCACAAAAGCAAATTTTGAGGTTTGAAAAGTAAAAACTCGACGTTTTCGCACAAAGGCACAACTTGGTCCAAATACAAGAGAAAGCAAAGGGAATGACCAAGTTGGCTTCAAAATAGCATTGACAAGTGAGATAAGACAAAAGAAAGCAAGAAAGCTTCAATTTCTAGAAAATAGTCAAAATCTCACTTAAGGTCTATATGAAAGAACAATTGTTCAAAATGACCTTTGATCATTGTGAGGATCAAGAATTGCAATTCAAGTTCAAAAATGGCAATAAGACCATAAGAATGCAAATAAAAAGCTCCCCTCACTATGATCACCAATTTTTCAAGAAAATTTCATTTTCTCCCTTTTCCTCCAAATAGCTCCCCTTTTAACATTTTTACCCTTCTTCTCCCCCTTTGACAATGGAGTCATCAAGGAATCACGCCTTCCTCTCGTCCAGAGATGACAAATGCAGAATTGAGGAAAAAGTATAAGAGGGAGCATGTATGAATTGCAATGGAGTGGCTTTATTTTTTTTTTGTGTTTTTCAATTTTTGAGTACAAGAAGCTTTAGAGATTACCCATAAGAACAAGCTAGCATTTCTAATATTGCACAAGAACATATAAAGCCTGAAGGCGCTAGCAAGAGCATGTTAAGACATATATATATATATATATATATATCAAAACTAAGCTAGAAGGCTCAATGTAAAGCAATGAATTATAACAATTTAAGTAAAGCTTCAAATTTAGCAAGTTCATCAACAGAGATCCTAAAATGATAATGGCCATATCAAAATATCAATGTGAGATCAAAAAGCTAATAATGACCATTTTAAGAGACAAACAAGTCCTGAATTAAATCATTTTCCTCAAATTAGCTTAAACGCTCATTTTTCAATAGTTTTTCATTTGCAATGAATATTGAAGTTGACTAATGGTCTATCTTAGTGAAGAAGATCCTGGACTAGGAGCCATCCACAAACTCTTCCTAAGTTTCGACCAGAAGTTGATTAAAGGTATATCTTAGTGAAGAAGATCATAGACTAGGAGCCATCCACAAACTATTCCTAAGCTTCTACTAGAGCGACAAATCTTGAGGTTCATGTCAGTTTTGACAAGCAGTCCCCATGAGATCGTTTGGATCATCAAACTATCTCCAAGTTCATGTCTATGGCATGCAGTCTCGTGAGAGTAGTTTGGCACAATTTAATCATAAGACAATCTTGAGAATTGATTTTTCATTTTTCATTTTGCACAAAAGCAGTTTTAGATTCCCAGAAGAACAAGAAGCTCAAGTAATGATCAATTTTAGATTCAAAAGCTAACAAAGCAATTTTGACAGGGTCAATGTCACAAAAAGAGCATTAATTGCGCAACTAGCTAAAACATCCACAAATTGCAGTTTTTAGTTCAAGTTGTTTTATAGTTCTAGCTCATTCAGCAAAGACTTAGCTACACATGAGAAAGCATGATAATTCTAGCAAGTCAAAGAACTAGACATGGCATTGAGCAAGAATTGAAATACCAAAGCTCAAGAGGGTAATAAGCAAAGCTTCATCAATTTTAAAAGGTAAGCAGTAAAGCTTATATTACAATGTATCTTTTTGTGATTTTTCATATGAATGCAATATGATACAATGAGATACAAGAAAAACTCAAAAAGCCTAAAAAGATCAAAAAGGATCAACAAGTTCAAAAGAAGATTAAGAAAAGATCAGATGAACAAGGAAAGATCAAAAAAGATCCAACTCCCCTCAAACCAACACATAGGGATAAATTACCCCTAACTCGCTTCTCAAGGTGGCAAACCTTATTGGGTCTAAAGGCTTAGTGAGGATATCAACTAACTGAGCCTCGAACTCCACAAAATGCAACCCAATATCACCCTTCTCTACATGGTCTCTAAGGAAGTGATAGCGAATATCTATGTGCTTGGTCCTACAATGTTGCACTGGGTTCTTATCAATATTAATGGCAGAAGTGTTATCATAGAAAAGAGGAACACTAGCAAAGTTTAACCCAAAGTCCTTAAGAGTGAACACCATCCACAAAATCTGACTACAGCAACTACAGCTTCAGTAGTGGATTGTGCAACAGAGGACTGCTTCCTAGAAGACCAAGAGACAAGAGAAGTGCCTAAGAAATGATAAGTGCCAGAGGTACTCTTCCTATCTAGCCGACAGCCCGTAAAATCATAATCAGAAAACCCCCGAATGGACAACGAAGAAGGGCAGGAATACCAAATGCCATACTGGAGGGTAGAGTGAAGGTACCTGAAGATGCGCTTAACAGCTTGGCGATGTGAAGTCCTCGGAGACGCATGAAACCTCGCACAGAGGCAGACCGCGAAGTGGATGTCCGGTCTTGAGGCTGTCAGGTACAGAAGAGAGCCGATCATGATGCGGTACTCGCGTTGATCCACGGCTTCTCCTTCCTCATTTGGATCCAAAGCAGTCGAAGTCGCCATGGGAGTGGCGATCGGCTTGCAGTCACCCATCTCGAAGCGCTTGAGCAGATCCTTGGTGTACTTCGTTTGATGGATGAAGATCCCTTCCTTGCATTGGTTGATTTGAAGCCCCAGAAAGTAGTTGAGCTCTCTCATCATACCCATCTCAAATTCCCTAGACATGGTCTCAGAAAAACTGGAAACAAAAGCATGAGAAGAACCACCAAAGATAATATCATCCACGTAAATCTGAACAAGTAGGAAGTCATTGCCATGCCTAAGAATGAAAAGAGTCTTATCTACCTTTCCCATCTCAAAATCATTCTTAAGCAAGAAGGTCTTAAGTCTATCATACTAGGCTCTAGGGGCTTGCTTAAGACCATACAAGGCTTTGGATAGCTTGAAAACACGATCTGGGTGCTTGGGATTCTCAAAGCCAAGGGGTTGACTAACATACAGTTCCTCCTTTATAAAACCATTCAGAAAGGCACTCTTGACATCCATCTGATACAATCTAAAGCCCTTAGATGCAGCAAATGCAAACAGAATACAAATGGCTTCTAATCTAGCAACAGGATTAAAGGTCTCATCTAAGTCTAACCCCTTAACTTGGCTAAAGCCCTGAGCTACCAACCTAGCCTTGTTTCTAACCATAGAACCATCCTCATTTTGCTTATTCTTGAACACCCAATGAGTTCTTATCACATTATAACCACTAGGAGGCTCTACTAGGTTCCAGACCTTGTTTCTCTCAAAATTCTCTAACTCCTGATGCATAACATTGACCCAGCTAGAATCAGATAAAGCATGTGATATATCGCGGGGTTCAAAAGAAGCTACAAATGCAGAATGAGAGAAGAGACTCGGATCATGATACCTGGAGCGAGTGACTCGCTCATGACAATTACCAATCATCTGTCCGGAAGGTGTTGCTTTTGAATGTGCAGTGGAGCACCTGGGGGAGATAGCATCTCCTCAACCTCCGCAGGTACTACTGATGATGAAGATGCAGTAGGAGCCTCAATTGGAGGTGAAGCAGTCATAGCAGGTTCTGGAGCTTGGACAGGAGCATCAGCAACAGGTGAAGCAGTATCAAACTCATCCTCATCTTCTTCAACAAAATGCTCTCACACCAGATGTCACAAAACATCCGATCTAGCTTCAGGGCTAGTCTCATCAAAAGTGACATTGCATATCTCCTGGACAATGTTAGTTTCAACATTAAAGACCCAAAAACCCCTCGAATGAGCAGGATAACCCAGAAATAAACTATCACAAGTCCTTGATTCAAATTTATCTAGGTTTCCTGTCTTGAGAATAAAACACTTAGATCCAAAGACTCGAAAGTGAGAGATAGGAGGTTTTCTACCAAATCGAAGCTCATAAGAAGTCTTGCCCAAAGACGGTCTTAAGAAGACACGGTTTGAAATATGGTAAGCTATAGCAATAGCTTCGGCCCAAAACCTCTTCGGTGTGCTATACTCATCTAGCATCGTCCTAGCCATCTCCACTAAGGTTCTGTTCTTCCTTTCCACAACGCTATTTTGTTGAGGGACGTGTGGAGAAGAGAACTGATGCTCAATACCACGCTCAGCACAAAAAGAGGCAAAAGAAGCATTCTTGAACTCTGTACCATTATCACTGTAGATCGCTCTCAAGGCACCAGGAAGTTCAGAAGCCAAACGAAGAACAAGATCATGATAGTGATCAAAAGCCTCATCCTTCGAAGCAAGAAAGAACACCCAAGAGTATCTCGAAAAATCATCGACTATGACAAGAATATACCATTTGCCACCGACTGACCGAACCCTAGCAGGACCAACAGTATCCATGTGTAGCAACTGTCCCGGTCCGTCAGTCATGATCATAGTCAACGAAGGGTGTGAGGCGGCAACTTTCTTGACATGCCTACAGGGCGCACATACAGCATCCTTGACGGCTTTGAGATTAGACAAACCTCTCATGAGATCAAGGCCGCTAACTCGCGTCAGATGATCAAAACCAATGTGCCCCAAACGTCGGTGCCAAAGCCAAATATCAAAAGAAGATGCAATCAAACATTTGAGAGATCTAGCAAGAGATTCAGAAAAATCAGCTCCAAAAATTCTACCAACTCTAGAAATCCCAAAAACAAGCTCACTGGCAGAATCAAGCACACGACGGGTATTTTTCTTAAAACAAGTTTCGTAGCCATCATCAAGAAGCTGCGAAACAAAAAGCAAGTTGTACCTTAGCTTGTCCACAAGGGCGAAGTCCTCCAAGATGAATCTTTCATTCACCTTGATTGATCCCGTTCCTTCAATTCATCCTTGTGTATCATCTCCAAAGGCGATGAAGTCATCACCCGTCGACCGCGTGAAGGAAGTGAACCATCTTGAGTCTCCGGTCATGTGGCGTGAACAGCCAGAGTCGACGAGCCACGTGTTCTTCCTCCTTCCGCGACAATCCTAAAAATCAAGGCACAAAAGATCGATGTGTCTCAATACTAGGGTTAGTTAAATATGACTTGGGAACCCAGTACTGAGACACACGTCTGCGAGTAGTATACAAAGCAGAAGTGCTATCCTTGATTTTATTTGAAGTTCTGTTATGAGCAATAGTTACACAAACATGAGAAGCATCCTGTCTAGGAACCTTATGATGATGAGCATGCGAAACAAATCCTAGCCCAGGTTTCTTCCTTTCTAAATGACCATATCTCGTAAAAGCTCTAGGTTGATTAGATGAAATTCTAGCAATATTTTTCTTAGCGTTCTTCAACCTACGCCAATAGAACTCAACCAAACATCCACTCTTCTTGCAATAGGTGCAATGGTATTTGGTACCACTGGGAGAAGCACCTTTTGACTCAAAAGAAGGTTGGACAAAACCTGCAGATTTGAAAATTGTTTTTGCAGGTTAGGTTGTGAATTCAACTAAGCTATTTTCCAAGACCTGAATGATATTAGGCTTGGATTTGTCCTGGGCAGAGTTGTATCCTAACCCTTACTTCTTATAAAGAGTTTTAGACGTGTCCAGAATCATGTTTAACTGTTTCTTACCTTTGGAGAATTTTTCTAATGTGTCCTTAAGGTAAGCATTTTCTTTTTCAAATTTAACATATGAATCACAAGTCTTGGCCTTAATGGCTCTAGCATGTTTCTCCTTAAGATAAGCAACTTCAAGCTTATAGGCTGCTGCACATGAGGCTATGAGTGTAGACTCAATTGTGTCCTTAAGTTTGGCATATTTAGCTCTAACTGCTTCTAGAATGTCTTTAACTTCATGTTCACGTTCTAAACAGAAAGAGAAAAAGCTAGATTTAACATTACCAGAGGCATCCAACTTACTAGACTCTAAGCATTTTTCACAGGGAGCAGATTTAACATCAATTAGCTCAGTCCTAACATTTTCAAGTTGGTGTAAAGCAATATCATGAGCAGATTGCAGTTTAGCAAATTCAGAGTGTAGAGCATGGCAAGATGAACATTCATCAGATTCAAGAGTCTTAGCATTTACAAGTTCTAAAGTCAAATTATATACTTGTGACTCTAAGTCCTTGTTCCTAGCCATGGTAAACCCTAAGGCCTTATCCTGACTCATGAGTTGCTCAAACATGGTGTCGCATCTAGCAGAAAGAACATCATAGGAAGGAGATACCTCATCGTTGTCATCGGCGTCGACGGAGTCGGCCTTGAAGCACATGCTGGTGAAGTCCTTGGCCTTCCCTTTTCTTGTCTTGAGGGAGCTCCTCCTCCTTGTCCTCCTTGCTCCCAGAGTCCACATCGCTCATGGATTACTCTCCAAAAGTGGCAAGGACCCGGTGAGCAGCCTTCATAAGCTTGGCAGCATCATACTTGGACTTGCTCCCCTGAGGCTTCTTCCAGGTAGGCCTCTCATCTTTGCGGTTGCCCTTACCTTTCAGCTTGGGGCAGTTTGCCCGGATATGATATAGATCTCCACACTCATAGCACTTCACAGGGCCACCTCTCTTCTTGTTACTAACATTGTTATAGGCCCGTGTGACTTTCTTGGCTAAAAGAGCTAAATCAGCCTTAGGAAGACTCTCAAACTCTTCTTCTTGAAGTGCAGGTAAACACAAATCCAAAAGAAGACTTAGGAAAACCATCAGAAGTTCTTTTCAGAGGATCAGCTACCAAAGCCATGTTATCCTTCTTAGGAAGACTGCCTCTCTTGATCTCATGAGTCTTGAGCTTGCTATAAAGCAGCTCCAAAGTGAGACTAGAGATATCGACGTTCTCCTCAATGGCAGTAGCTTTCATCTCCCACTCCTTAGTGTTGATTTCAGCCAAGAGGTGGGTGGCATTCTCAGATTGAGAGTACTCAATGTCATCAGCTCTCATCTTATCGATCACCTTGTTAAAGAGAGTAAAAACTTCATCGATGCTCTCGCCAAGACGCATCTCGAATTTGTTATATTCTCTCTTGTAGACCGTCTGGTGCACTTGCTTGATCTAGGACAATCCCTCATGGTAAGTTTCTAGGGTGTGCTAAATCTCATGTGCGGTCTTAAGGTTGCAAATCCTATGGTACTCCTGTCTACCAAGCCCAACATATAGC
Organism: Phyllostachys edulis; assembly: GCA_036346405.1. Taxonomy (NCBI): domain Eukaryota; kingdom Viridiplantae; phylum Streptophyta; class Magnoliopsida; order Poales; family Poaceae; genus Phyllostachys; species Phyllostachys edulis. The sequence continues at coordinate 35,390,621 of CM070556.1, forward strand.
AGATTCTTAGCCTTATGGTTGTTTGCTAAGAGGGTCACCGGCCGCCAAGCAACCTCGAGCAAAACGAGCGGAGCTCGAACAACCTCCCATATAGCTTGTCCTTCGCTCTGAAGGAAGACTCGCATGCGATTCTTCCAATAGGCATAGTCGAGCCCATCGAAGATATGCAGCTTGGTCGAGTACTTATCCATCACTAAGTTCAGTGACCGATTAAGATCAAGATTGAACTAACCGGGCTCTGATACCACTTGTTGAACCGAAAAGGCGACTAGAGGGGGGGTGAATAGGAGCACGCTCACTTTTTCACTTTGATCAGATTCAACACCAATTTCACTCCAATAGCTATGGAAGCTATGAAGATCAATAAAAAAGTACAGCGGAAGTCTTGCATTGAGTCCAATCCAAAACCCCAAAGCAAAAGACCAAAACGGAGCTCAAACCCTAGGGCGCGGTCTGACCGACGTTGACGACGCGGTCGGACCGTCAGGCGGTCTGACCAACAGCTTAAGCGTGGTCTGACCGGGGTCCGGTCTGACCGGCGATGAAAGGGCAGTCTGACCACACCTGACGATGAACAGCGCAAAACAACCCGAGTTCAAAAACACAAATTGACCTAACTTTTGATCTACAAGGTCAAACTCCACGAAACTTGAGACACACCTTCTCTGAGATATTAGGAACCTATTCCAATCAAGGATCATGAAGATCCAGGCCAAAATTCCTATATTTTTCAGATTGAACGAAGGTTGCTCCAAAACTGAGACAAAATCAAAATATGATCTAGAGACTTGCTCGTGGGTGATTGATGATCAAGATGATCCTAGATGTGTTCCCACATATCACAGCAAGCTAGATCAAGAGAAGAAACCAAGAGAAAACTTGTGAATCAAAGAAAGACTCAAAATCACCAAATAGAGAGTAAGAATACAAAGAGATACATCTTTGAGAAATCTTTCTTTGGATTAATTTTACATGATGCTGGTTACAGCCACTCCATCTAGGAGGACAAAGACTCAACACATGAGCACGAAATCAAATCCAACTCTCTAGAACCCTAACCTCCCACTATCCTCTCCCTAAGCACCAAAGGCAAACTAGAGTTTCACAAAAGAAAGGGTTAAGGAGGTGTTGGCCAGCACCCTCCTCTATTTATAGTGGAGGCTTAGCTTCTAGAAGATTGAACCCTAATGGGCACCCGTTAAGCCCACACACAAACGGGTCACACACGCACGTATTTTAAAGCGTCGCCTTCATCTCCTCTTGACCTAATCCGTTTCATCTCGCGCTGTCTTGCGCCGTGGGTTGGCAAAAGGTCACCAAGGCGGTATTTAGGTAAAATTACCAAAATACCCCTTCTCGATCTTTTTTAAAGACCGAGTCCAATCTTTGCGAAGCACTTCCATGCTTCGCCACGTGTAGGTTGATCCAGCAGTTCTCATCATGTCGGCAAGTCTCTCCCATTCGGCTCCCATCGAAACCACCATGGCACTTGCACCGACCCCGCGCCGCTTGATCCAACCCGTCGCACCGAACTACCCGTTCGGTCACCTTTGTCCCTTTTGCGTCATGCTTGACTCCATTGACTTCACCCGGCATCCCTGATCGTTCTGGACCTTAGCTCTCCAAGCTTAGTCCCGATCATCCTCGCCGTTGACCGTCATTGACCTCCAAGCAACCTGCACAACAATAGACAAAGAAATCGATTCTGGAAACAAGTTCTTCACAACTTGACCCACGTTAGTCAAAACATGCATCATGCAACACATATGCGCTGAAACCCATGAACTTGACCTAACCCAACACTCATCGCCACTTTTGGCCAATGAACAGCACAGAATCGGTCAGACCGCCATTCATTGGCCAGTCTGACCGCTGGCCGGTCTAACCGTAGTTTACATGCCGGTCTGACCACGCGCCCAACGTCGGTTTGTCTGCTCCTGCCTGACAGCACTTTTAACTTTGACAAAAACTCGTAATTCGACAAACCTTTAACGACATTGCCAATTGTAACATCATCCTAAGATCGTGCACATATCCCCATGATATCCACAATAATAACAATGCATCAGACTATGAGCTTAGAATTTAATGCCCTACTGGTTATGTCAAGAATTATCTCAAATAGCAAAGTTACTTTCAGTGAACAGAAGGTTATACAATTAACAATGCACAAGAATCACTTGATTAAGACATAAACCATTCAGTGGGTTGAGGATTAATCACTTTATAGAATAAACAGATCACTAATTTCAGCAATATGAGCCACTCGACTAACAAGAGAAAGCCAATTGACTAATACAGGAACAGTAGGATCAGAATAACATGATCAGATCAATCATAGCTGAAAACAGAAAGCAATAGAGCCAAACTATTAGATATAATATGACAATAGTAAGCAATCCTAGCAGCTCAAGTCTGATCTATTATCAATTTAATTTCACAATATGACAAGAAATCATCACTGAGTAGTAAACTGAACCCACAACAGTACAATGCAATATCTCTCGACACTAGAATTAATCCAAATTCATATTTAGACTAGCACAGCACATATATGCAAAGTAAAGCACTCTTGTAAATAGAAACAACTCACAAAGCAGATGGAAATCGAAGCCACTAAGTAGAACCGGGCAAGGCACGTCCAAAGATGCTGTCTCAGAAAACCAAGTGCCTAGTACTAGCAATAACCGAGCAGTAAACCATGAGGTACAAGGAAATACCTACAAGCGTGGAGGACGGGGCAGCAGCAGGGACCGACGGCATCAGGGAGATGGACGCACAGAAGCAGCAGGGACGAGCGGCGTCGGGGAGTAGCAGGGACCGGCAGATACGGGAAGAAGGGCAAAGCTTGTGTTATGGTCTGGGAAGGGCAACACACACAAGGAGAAGGGAAGGGCGGCGAGTGAGGAGTTTAGGGCGCTGGGGAGGGAGACGGGCGAGTGAGGATTAAGCGCCAAAACCCTTGCGAGGTCCTATTAATAAATAGATATCACAGACGGTTTCATAATAGAACCATCTGTGATATAGTCTCATATCACAGACGGTTCAATTTTAAAAACAGTCTATGATATGGTCTCATAGCACAGATAGTTCAATTTTAAAAACAGTCTATGATAAGTATAACAGATAGCTTGTTCCACTAAACTGCCTGTGATACTTCCTTCTATAGTTAAAAAATATTCTGTTTTTTGGCTAACCTCAGGAAATGTTAACCATGCCATCTGAAAACAAGAAAGCCGATACAATCACAGATAGAATAATTTCTTAATTACTGAATCAATTACAATGGAATAATTTCTTAATTACATGCCGAGTTTCTTATTTACAATGGAACAATTTCCAAATAGGTCTTCACCATGTGGGGATCAATCCACTTGGCTATTTCCTTTAAAAAAAATATCCCTTCACGATGATCGACATGCATATAGCTAGCTTTCTCACTGGATTCTTCCTCGAGCCTGATGTCATCTCTAAAAGGAGGCAGCTCATCAAATTAATTGTACTCTTTCTCATCCATAACATTCTCAACTTCGACAATCCTTCTTTTTCCATGAAGAGTTATGTTGCGGTTCTTATTTGCTAGCTCCGTTACATAAAAAACTTGAACAACTTGCTTAGCGAGTATGAATGGTTCGTCCTTGTATCCGACACGTTCGAGGTCCATAGTAGTGACGCTGTACTTGTCGACTCTCACACCCTGTGGAAGTTTGACCCAATGGTATTGAAATAGGGGGATTTTAAAAAGTATGTAGTCGATCTCCCAAATCTCCTCTATGAACCCATAGTACCCACGTTTCATTATGTTTGGCCCAGTGGTATTAAACTACTCGTGAAACGCATCTATGCGGACACTGCTGTTCTAGACTATGTTCTTCCTATCCTGAGTTGTCGTATAAAATATACACCTATTTATGTCGTATCCTTGTCATGTCACAATTTTAAATTTTGGCCCTTGTGCCAACCATCGCAGCATATCATCACTTGATGACCTCCTAGTGAATCGTACCTTTAGCCATTCGTTGAACCGCTGATTGTGCTTTCTCGTGATCTAAACCTCCGACCAGCCTGGACTCTGTTGGCGTACCATGTATTTGTGCTCGTCGATGTACGGGAACCAAGGATTGAAAACCCGGCCGGTAACCACCGGTTATCGCACGAGAACCTGCTATCGGTGGGTGGCGGATCCAGATCCCGCCGGTTTGCAAATTTGAGTGAATTTCGTCCAATAAAACCCGGTTTGACCGTTACGGCAGACGCCAGGAGCGGAAACTTCCTGAACGGTTATGTGAACCCTGACGGGGACACTTCGGTCATGTGTTGTAAGACCGTGAAATTGGCTTGAGTGTACGTATCCAGATCGAGAGTGATTGCTTTCCTTCCGATAGTCCCAATACCCTCTAGCCTCCCCTCATGACGAGATAGAAGTACACCTATCGCCCACTCGAGCCATATAGTCGATACGTAATCGAACGACCTCTTCGGGCCAGCATAACCTTCAATGATGTCGCCCCGATCGAGATCGATTCCGTACATAGGACTTGAGAATTCCCATATACCTCTCGAACGGGTACATATGACGTAGGAACACAGGGCCGCATATCTTTATCTCTTTCACAAAGTGAGCAATGAGATGGACTATGATATCGAAAAATGAAGAGGGCAAATAAATATCAAGATGACATAGAGTCATCACCACCTTAGCCTGCAAAGCATCTAGTCCTTCGAGATCGATGACCTTCTAAGCAATTAAGTTAAAGAAATAACACAGCCTCATGATTACCACTCGAATCTTGCTCGGCAAAATTCTTCTAATTGCAACAGGAAGCATTTGTGTCATCGGTACATGACGATCATGAGACTTCATACCAATTAATTTCAAATCTTCCATAGAAACAAGTTTCTTCAAGATGGCGGAGTAACCAGACGAAACTTTCACACTATGCAAGCTCTAGCACAGTTCCTTTCTCTCAGCCTTGGACAGAGTGTAGCAAGCTGGGGGAAGGTACGTTCATCCTTTATCGGTCTCTTTCGGTGCTAACTCGGTCCTCATGTTCATATCAACTAAGTCACGCTGTGTATTGACACCATCCTTTGTTTTGTCACGAATGTTCAGTAAGAGATCAATCAAGCTATCACATGTATTCTTCTCTAAGTGCACGACGTCGATGCAGTTGCGAACTTCTAAGTGCCCCCAATAAGGTAAGTCCCAAAAAATTGATCGCTTCTTCCAGATGTTCTTCTGACGGGTCCTCAATTTACGTCCATTTTCAAGCACAATATCGATATCATTAACCATATCATAAACCTCTTTCCCTCTAAAAGCCCTTAGAACTGAACCGTCCTCCTTATTTCCGTCGAATTATTTCTTCATCTTGTGGTATGGGTGATACTTAGGAAGAAACCTATGGTGACGTATGTACACAGTTTGCATGAGTTGTTCAGCCACACACTCTCGGTATTATGTAAGCAGTACAAATATGCTTTGGCTTTTTTCGTACTAAACCCCGACAGATTATCAAAAACAGAAAAATCATTGATGGTGCAGAACAACATGCGAGTAAAAAGAAATTCTCGTGCAAACTCCACACACCTTCCATGCTTGCTTTGATGCCCTGGTCGGCCCAATAGCCAAAGCCCACATACAAAATTAATTTCGGCCTAGTGCTAACCCCAATCGTCCAAGAGACGAGAGCGTAGTTAAGCAATCCAGTCCGCCATTTCCAATCCACAACTACCCAGCTGCCATGAGAGACGAGACTCAAGTCACTACCGTCTCTACTTATTTCTCGTCGATTGTCGGTTGCGATGGCTTGGGAAGGCCGGCTACTGCCGTCGCCGAACGGAGCAACCGAGCTCCCTCATCGCGCCGTCACAATCGAGCTCCCTCCTGCTCGCGCGACCCCTTGCCTCCTTCTGCTCGCGCGACCGCCGCCTAACGACGCCGGTATGCAGACCGCGGCGACGGGTGGAAGGCTGGAGGTAGCGGCTCCTGGAGGCTGTCGTGGTAGGCGGAGGGCCGGAGGCGGCGGCGGCAGACCGCCGCGATGGACGGAGGCAACGGATCCCGGCAGTGGTGAGTCGTGTGTGCGCGCCTGTGTGGTGGTGGTGGTGGTTTTGTGGGCTTGTGGCGAATGGGCTGGGCTAGGTAGCTAGGCTCATTTCCCACGAAACCGTAGCAAAAATAAACGCCCACGAACCCACAGCCCATGTGGGAAGCAGCTCGTGCTGGACGGACTATTTTCCCAGGCCACTGCGGCTGCCCCGCCCCCACGAAGCCCATGGCACTCACGCGCTCTATAGTCGTGCCGAAGACATTACACATGATGCATGGCACCCTAATCTTCCGCTGTGTAATTCAGCATTGTAGTGTGATATTTGAATATCCTCTCGGTTAAATGGAGGCAGAAAGGGGCGTCGCGGAGATGGGTCACGTCGGCTTTTTTTCCTGGCCGTCGGATTTTCGTTCCGGTCATTTAAAGCGTCCGATCAGATATGGTCTTCGCTCAGTGCGCGCTCTCTCAACTCACCATGTGCGGTCGCGCCCCAGCACGTTTCTTCTCTGTTCTTCTTCCTCTCTCCTCGCGCCCCACACCGTCTCCATTCCACTCCTCCCGTTCCCCTCCCTCGATGGGGCCGCCTCCTCCCCGCTCTGCCATCCTCCCCTCCCCATCCCTTTGCCTCGCCTGCTGCCCCTCTCTACTACCGTCGTCGCTCCTTCCCCACCTCCCATCCCGTCGCTGCCTCCTCCCAACTCCGCCCTCCTCCTCCCACTTCTCCGCCTCCCCTCCCTATTCCTTTGCCTCCCCTGCCATCTCCCATTCCACTCCTCCTGTTCCCCTCCCTCGCCTCCCACGACGGGAAATGATTGACACTGCATTATAAAGTGCAAGGGGATGAGGGAGAGCTCTAGAAAGGAAGGGGTTCTTGTTTTGTTTATTCCACTCTCCTTTCATTCGTCTCACATCATCTGTGCTGAAAAGTGACGGGTGAGTGGCTGAAAAATTTCGTCTTCTTCTGTTTTTTTCCCTCCAGTTTTGAGACGATTTGGTGCATTTCCATAATCTCCGTTTATCTAATTTGACACTGGCACATTAATTCCCCTACTCTGTAATTTATCTGGTCATGCATGTATATCTAAGATTGGCTTCATAGTTTTACTCTCGTCTTGTCTGTTCTATTTAAAAAAATTATTTGTGAACTGTGGTCATCAGAGGCATGAACTCGATGTGTGAATTTATGTTGTGTATCTGTGTCGATGGGAGTAGGTTATGTCCTGAATTGATCCATAGATCTGAACTTGATAGTGCCTTCAATCTATTAGCATTGTTGATTGGTGCGAGGATTAGGGTTCAGTCTAGTTTAGAAGTGTGGATACTTGCTGCTATACTCTTGGATTTCACTAACCGTTACTTGTCAATATGGCTCATCAAACCCTCGGTTTCTTGCAGTGAGATTTGGCAATGGGGGAAGCAACCCCAACAATTTCGAAAGATGTAACTGAAGTATGCAAACAAAATTATCATTTATGTGCTTGCAATTAACCATCTTGTTTTGCAGATTGTCTTTTATGCAATTTTTATTTGCTTGCCGCTCATCTTGGGAGTATTCCAGCTGATCGGTAAGACTCCATTAGTGTACCTCAACAAGGTAGTGACCAGATGCGAGGCCCATATCACTGCCAAGCTTGAGATCATGGAGCCTTGCTCCAGTGTTAAGGATAGGTATCAAGTCCCCCCCCCCGCCCCCCCCCCTTGCCCCCTTATTTCTGATAATTGAGTTTGAGTACTTTGTGTAATTGCATTCTTGTGGCAATGGCTTGCAGGATTGGTTACGACATGATCACCGATGCAGAGGAGAAGGGTCTCATCACTCCAAGAAAGGTGAGAGCAGAATACATAAATCAAGTTCTAGCTTGAAATAAACTGAAACTGTTAGGTTCAGTTGCTTGTTTATGATGAAAGAAATGCTCTTATCATCAATCACAGTCTAGCTTACCACTAGAAGATTGTTATCTGTCATATATCTCATTTGGGGAAAAACATAGTATTCAGATATATTTCGGTGCATACTCTCTCTAGCTATATATCAATGAGAAGTGGTAAGATCATGAACAACAAAGTTAGGTCTTGAGCCTCTTGTTCAATGCAGTATGGAAGTTTTTTAGGAATACATTGTTTTAGGAATAATGCATATGTAAGTACAACAATGAAATTCTTATAACTTGCTTATACATAAAACTAATTTCCCTCCCCCCCCCCTTTTAGAGTGTTTTGGTTGAGCCTACAAGTGGAAACACTGGCATAGGGCTTGCTTTCATTGTTGCTGCCAAAGGCTACAAGCTAATCCTGACAATGCCAGCATCTATGAGCCTGGAGTGGAGGATCATACTTAAGGCTTTCAGTGCTGAGTTGGTCCTCACTGATCCACTCCTAGGCATGAAAGCCGCAATCCAGAAGGCGGCTGAGCTAGTGGCAATGATGCCTAACTCTTACATTCTCGAACAGTCTGAGAACCCTACAAATCCAAAGTTGCTAATATTTGATTCTCCTTGGTTGGAAAAGGCCTAATTGTTTTAAGTGTCATAGGACTACAGATCCACTATGAGACAACTGGACCTGAGATTTGGAGTGCCACTGCTGGGAAAGTAGATATCCTTGTGGTCGGTATAGAACCAAGCAGACAATCACCGAACAGAAAGTACCTCAAGGAGCAGAACCCTCAGATCAAGGTGACTTGACTTTACTAATGTACATGGGTTGCACGGTTTTGTGGTTTCATGTATGTGCAATGGTAACTTAGTTATGGTACTAATTTTGTCTTAAAGATCTATGGCATGGAACTGATAGAAATTGCAGTTTTATCTACAGGAAAACCTAGTGACATAGTGTTCCTTGCCCTTCATCGACACTCTCTACCAATGTCTATATAAACGAAAAAATACTTTGCAGTGCACTTTTTAAATCTTTCCATGGCTTACTATGCTATGAGACAGAATAACAAAAAAGTCAAAATAGATATTCAAGCTTTGAAAATTGGTTGAGAATAGGGCAAAATAAATAAAAAAATTTTACAGGAATAACAGAAAAGTCCACAAGAAACTTTTGTCCTCGCTGAATCAACAAGAAGATATTTTCATATTTTTGGAAGGAACTTTTTTGGTAAACTACTAAAGTCTAAATTGTACTATAGAAATAATATGCTCATTATGGTGGGACAAGAAACTTTTGCTCCTACGCAGAAGAGGAACAGATTATGCTCAACTATTAGCATAGAAACTTGATTGGATTTTTCATGATAATACAGTGATTCATTTTTCAATCATCCCTATAATAGTCATGTAGTTTACTCAGCTATTTTTTCCCTATATTCTTTCACCTGTGAATGGACTTTTTTTGTCTATAGTTATATTTGTCTGCTGGTTGATCTTACTATTGTTTTTCCTTGGATATAATTGTACAATCTAATAACACATCTATGCATGTACATTCCATTATGTTGGCATGGATAGAACTGTGCGGTTTGGCTTATGAGAGCATAAGCCATAATGTTGTTTAGCAAGTGCGCCGTTCATATAGTATTCCATTTCCTGCGGTGCTATATCATGTTTCCTTCTAGACCATGCAGCATTATTAGATTACAACATGCTTGGTATGCCAAAAAAATGAGCACCTGAAACTTATTGGAATTTGCTATCCTCTTCATATAGATGTACCTATGCAATTGTGTTTTTGTATTATACTATACATCCATGTTGATACATTCTATAGGTGCTATTTAGACTAAACCCTTAGTGTTGCTATTGTTTGCCATTCAGTTTAAGACATATAGACCATAGTGTTGTCTGGAGACTATCCCTCAGCACACATCAATTCTGTTATGAATATTGTGTGCATCTATTCAAGAGACCCAATGGGCAATATATATAGGGACTACAAAGGGGGGTTGCCATATACAGATAAGGAAACCATATACAGATAAGGAAATGCAAGAGGAGTCCTATTCTAACACCCCCTCAAACTCATGGTGGATCGCACACACTGAGTTTGGAAAGAAAATACAAATGTTGTGCCCTAGTCTATAGCTTCGTGAAGAAGTCAGCAACCTGTAACTCTGATGGTACAAAATGTAAAGCAAGTACTCCCTCCTGCACCTGTGAGCGAGTGTATGAAGCATCCACACCAATGTGCTTGGTGAGCTTATGCTTCACTAGGTCCCGAGCAATACTGATAGCACCTCTACGGTCAGATCGCTGACAAAAGAGTCGAGGTCCCATCACAGCACTCCAAAAATCTGCAAGTAGCCATCTCAACCAAGTAACCTCTCATCATCGCCGCTTAAGCTCTCAACTCACCTCAAGGCCGAACGGAATCGCACCGCTTTTAGTCTTCCAAGCAATCAGTGAGGAGCCAAGAAAACACAAGAAGCGTAAAGAGAACGACGATAAGAAGGATCACTAGCCCGTGTCGCATCGGAGTACGCTGAAGTCAGAGTGAGGTAGAGCTAGGGAAAAACAAACGACGAGAGATAGTCCCACGCAAGTAGCGAAGAACACGAAGAAGGTGGCTGTAGTGAAGATGGGTAGGACACGCCATGAACTGACTCAAGATATGAACAACATAAGCAATATCAGGACGAGTGCTCATAAGGTACACCAAACTCCCAACAAGATGACGATATCGAGTAGGATCCTCAAGAGGATCACTATCAGTAACACGAAGTTGTAGGGATAGCTCCATGGGAGTCTCAGCGGTGCGAGTGTCAGTCAGACCAAACCGATGAAGAAGATCCTGGATAAACTTCTGCTGGGAGAGGTAGTAGCCCTCAGGCATGGAAGAGACCTTAATCCCAAGGAAGTACGTAAGAGAACCAAGACCAATCATCAAAAACTGCTCACTGAGATACTTCTTCACATACATGATGAATGAGGAATCATCACCAGTGATGAGCATATCATCAACATACAGAAGAAGTAGTGTCCTACCCCGAGATGAGATATAGACAAAAAGAGCAAGATCATGGGAACTGACAGTGAAACTGACAGCAGTAATCACTGAGGTAAAATGCGTAAACCAGGCACGAGGAGCCGGTTTGAGGCCATAAAGAGCACGCATTTAAGACGCACAAACGTGCCTATCAGAATGTAATACCTGTGGTGACCGCATGTAGACCTCCTTATGCAAAACACTATTAAGAAAGACATTCTTAACATCCAAATGAGAGATAGACCACCGCGTATCGTAGCAACCGCAACAAGAGCGCTAACAAGGATCATATGGGCAATAGGGGCAAAATCTCATCGTAGTCACGACTGCATTTCGCCGAAGCCACGAGCCACAAGACGAGCCTTGTAGCGCTAGATAGTACCATCAGACCGAGCCTTAATTTTGTACACCCACTTGCACATGATCAGATGAGCATGCACATGTCTTGGTACAATATCCCAAGTCTCCAGACGTCGAAGAGCATCAAGCTCCTTCACATAGCGAGCCGCCACTCGTAATGAGGAGCAGCCTTACGATAAGAATTAGGCTCAAGGATGAGAGAGCATGAGCTATCTGAGCAAAACCAAGACAAACAGAGGTCGAAGGATGTCCCACACGAAGGACGAACGAGGAGCATCGGCAGGAGGATCGATGTGGGGTGTCGGCAAGATACCGTGAGAGGAGGTCAGTGAAGGATGAGGACGCCTGGAGTAGTGAACACCAGAGTAATGAGATGGTGGTGTTGCAGGAACAAGAGGCGGTGCTGCAGGAGGCATCACCAGGGGCAAAGGTACAAAAGGAACCACTGAAGACAAACAAGGGGAAGACTATGATAGTGGAGAGACAGGTGAAGAGTCAAAAAGAGACAACCATGAAATCAACTCAACGGTGGAAATAGGAGGATCCGAATCTCGATCGAAGAAAGGTCGAGATTCGTTAAAGACAACGTCTCGTGAAATCCTGATCCGTCGAGCAGAAGGATCCTAACAACGATAACCCTTATGCTCATAACTATAGCCAAGAAACACGCACTCAACTGACTGGGCCGATAGTTTAGTGCGTTCACGAGGCTACAGCAGAACAAAACAAGTACAGTCAAAAACACGGAGGTGAGCGTACTAGGGGGCTCAAGAGTAGAGACGCTCTATAGGACTGACACCCTTAAGAGCAATGGAGGGTTGCATATTGATGAGATATACAACAGAGAAACAAATTTCAAATTTCGTAATCGTGGTGGAACATCGAGGCAAGGAGAAGAGCGCAGTGGCCTCAATCGATGACGATGCTTGCGCTTAGCAACCTCATTCTGAGCATGGGCACCAGGACAAGAAGGCTGGTAAAGAGTACCTTGCTCAGAAAGAAACTGTCTAAAAGCACCAGAACAGTTCTCACCAGTAGAATCACAGCGAAAAGTACGGATGGGAGAATCAAACTGAGTATGAACCATCGTTGCAAAGCTACGATAGGTTGCAAAAAACTGACCACGATTAGATATAGGGAAAATCCATGTAAAACGGGAATAATCATCAATGAAAATCACATAAGATTTATGCCCGCCTTTAGAGGTAATAGGCGTAGGTCCCTATACATCTGAATGAACTAAATCAAAAGGGTGAGAAGACAAGGACTCACTAGAATGATAAGGAAGTTGGAGCTGCTTGCCCAGCTTACAACCCTGACAAAACATGGATGTGCCAACAGGAACACATCCAAGAACACCCTGACGAACTAATGAAGAAAGATGAGGCCCACACGAGGGACCTAAACGATGATGCCACTACACAAAAACTCCAGAGGTGGTGGCAGCAGTGGCAGCGGATGTAGAGGTGATAGGAGCAACTGAAGTGGACGGAAGGTGGAGGCGGTCAAGAATGTAGAGACCCTGACGATCCCTACGGCGCCGGCCAGTCCCAAGTACCGTCCCTGTCTGTCGGTCCTGGACAAAATAGGTGTGAGAGTCAAAACAAACCCTATAGCCGAGATCAGTGAGCTGACCCACTGAGAGAAGCTGCATGGTAAGTTGAGGAACATGAGAAACAAATGAATGTAAAAGTCAAGGACAAAAGAGTGCCTTGATCACGATGACAGAGGAGTACCGTCGGCTGTTTGAACTAAGATAGGAAAAACAGGAGGTCCTACTGAAGTGAGAGATGTGGAGTCTGGTGTCATGTGGAAAGAGGTACCAGAATCTAGGACCCAAGAAGTAATTGGAGGAGACGTCTGAGCTAGACTAGCAGAATCTGCTGAGCTAAGAGAGAGCTACTGAAGTAGAGCCTAGCAGAACTGCTGAACAGAGTCACCTCGCTGAGAAGATCCTGACGTGCTAGTCTGTCCTCCTATCGAGGAAGGGCCTCCCTGCCCTCCCTTGGAGCGTCCAACTCCATGCGCCTTATTCTCGCTGCACCGCACAACACCGTAGTCATGCTCCGGTTCTTGCAATAATTGCATCAACCCCGCCAGTAAAAACAGAGCGTAAATGACACTTGAGGAGGGATCAGAGTCGGGCGTAAACCGCTGCAGAAGTCGAAGAAGAAGGGTAGCAAGCATACGGAACAAATCGCGGCCGCTAACTCATGGCGAAGCTCTCGGCACGAAGCGCCGAAAGAGCCTCGGTGGATCGCTTGGCCGTGGTGAGTGGCTCAAGAGTTGAGCCCCGACAGCTCAAACTCGGGCGAAGATTTGAGACGGTCATAAAGGCGAAGGTGATCACGATCCGCCTTCTACACTTTATGACACTCCTGACAGAGCGGAGAAGCCAACTCGTCTAGCTAGCGCCAGAGGCTGGCTAGAGCTCGGAAGAAGTCGTCGACGGAGGAGTCCACCTAGCGAAGTGTCTCTAACTCACACTGAAGTGAAAAGAACTGAGCATCGCTGCTCTGCTGGTATCACTCGCGCAAGTACTCGCAGATTTGACGAGTGGCATGCAGACCAACAATGTCTGGCTAGATGGAATCGTCGACACTAACCACCAGGATGGCGCGAACACGGGCCTCGTCAGCACACTAACGCTCAAAAGCGTCTATGGTATACTGAAAGGCCTCATCAGCAGCAATAGCGGCCTCTGTCTCCTTGTTGGCAGCCTTATCTTCTGTAGGAGGTGCAGAACTAGGCTGTCTGGGAGAAGGCTGAACCGGCGACGGCGGACAAGGGCGAGCACCAGTAACATGTCCCCAGAGGCGGAGACCATCGAGTGTGATCTCCATAAGTAAAGACCATAATCTGTAGTTCGTTCCATTAAGCTTTGTTCCCAAGAATGGGATCACAGCTGATGGAACAGGAGTCATTGGTAGGCGGCGCTGGACGGCGCGGCGACCAAGACAACGAACTCTAACAGGCGGCGTTGGACGGCGCGACGGTTAGATCGACGCTTCTCTCTCTCTCTCTCTGCTCGGTGGCTCAACTAACTGGGTCGGGCTCGCTAAGAAGAGTCGGGTTTCACAAGACGCACGGGGAATAGGTTTCCCCCCTGCTGGTGGTGGCTCGGCAGCAACAAGAGGCGGCGACGACGGCGACGGCGACGGCGAGAGAGGCGGCTTACGGCGAAGACTCAGCGGCCGGGTTCGCTGCGCTAGCGCAGCGGCGGCTCGGGCGAGATGGTGACAGAGAAGCGGCACTGGCGGCCGCCGCGGGCGAAGACCGCCAGCTTCTTATGCTCGGGAAGGAGGACACGCTGGGCAAAGGCCGACGGGCGAGATGGCGACAGAGGTCATGGGTGCGTGGCGTCAGCGAGCTCGGCGATCTGTAAGCGACGGCAGCGTTAGGCGGATCATGATGTGGGTTCGTGGCATCGGCGTGGATGGCTACCGTATGAAGCGATGGCAGGCACACGGCGCGCGATGGATGTGGCAGCGGAAGAAAAGGCTAGGTTAGAAACATAGCTCTGATACCATGTTATGAATATTATGTGTATCTATTCAAGAGGCCCAATGGGCAATATATATAGAAAGTACAAAGAGAGTTGTCATATACAGATAAGGAAACCATATATAGATAAGGAAATACAAGAGGAGTCATATTCTAACAAATTCAACAGATGCTATGTTCTAAATAATGTTGCGCTCTATTTGAACCTGCTCATAGCCTCTTCTTATATATTACCTTTTTTTTATAGCACATCAACTTCGGACCCTGCCGAAAAGGGCTGCCCAGATAAGAAAATAAAAAACTAGATCTATGTATGTTATCTAGCTATTTTCTGTTTCGTATGGTTTGCTTTGTCCCTTCCCTATTTGTTCATCTAATTCCATGCCTGCCTTAGCCGCATTTTGTTATCCCTGCAGCAAGGCCTGCTCACTGTGAGGTTGTACCACATCGTCCATTTTGTTTCGGATTCCGCACGGCGTCCTTTTGGTACATACTCTCTACTCCAAAATATTATTGTAACATGTAGTCTCACCGGTGCACCTACCACGCACGGCCTTTTGCCTCCTTCTGCAGTAATCTAGAGACAGGTTGTTGGATCTACTTGCACTCTTGTCTCTATTGGTGTTGAGCGTTTGCTCGTGTAGAACACTTGGGCTGTATATAACTAAGTGCTCTTATCGTACACCAATTAGTTGTGCATCCTTTTCCTATCTTACCTGATATATGGTACAACACACACCTTTGTCTCCGTGCATGTTTATTCGCGTTAAAATATCTGTTCGTGTATAGTTACGTATACAAGTTGTGATGTGAATCAGATCCAGCCAGAGCTACAGCTTACTCATGCATAGCTAGATCTGTACATGGATTTCCAGATCCCAACTGCTTTTATATACTTTAAATCCTGTTTCTTTCCTTCGATCACTGTCTCAAGTTTGCCTTCGCCCCAAGGCGCGCGTAGGTATCTAGTTTGATTATGCTGGCAAACGCTGTTAAGGCAAGTATGGCCATGCCACTTGTGCTGTCCACTGTACTCTTCTCTTCTGTCCTTTCTTTCATAACTAGTGGTGAAAGCTGATGGATGTAACTATCAAAGTAGTGCGAATCGTTAATCCTACGTAGGATCCATATCAGCTACTACTAAATAAAATTGTGGCACAAAACTTATATAATCTTCATAATCACGATACATAGCTCTGAATTTCTTTTGGAACCGTACCAAGGAACAGAAACGCCGATTTCTAGTCGCAACTTAAACTCCGGTCATAAGAATTTTTCGTCCCCTACTGTCAAGAATTACTCCCTAGTAAACCAAGAGAGAGAGATTGTTGTCCTAAGTACATGTAGTCAAATTATTTTAACTTTTACAACATTATCTTTATAAATATCTAAATCGACCAAGAAAATAATATAATATATTTTTCTCAGAAAACACTTCAATAATATTATAGTTTTGTTCGGTTTTACTAATATATTCAATATAAATTGGTGGAAGTTATATTTTGAAGACCATGTAGATGTCCAAGATGACAAGTTATATTTTGAAGACCATGTAGATGTCCAAGATGACACTCATCTGTGGCTAGAGGGAGTAACCTAATTGTGTGCCCTAGGCGATTTTACCTGATGGGTCACTTCTTTGGTTTTTTTTTTGGAAACATGGCCACAAAGACAATTAACCCTGGATTAATATAGGAGCGATAGTACAACCACCGTTGTTGGAATTAATATGGGCTAGGCTTAATTTTAATTCTAATTAATTCCTGAAAAATCTCAAAGGTCCATGTGCACGTGCTAAAACTGTTTAGTCCCATATGGAGAGATGAAGGGGAGTTACACCATTTTATAAGGTGGAACGTGGTAACCCCCCTTGTGGAATTGGAGAGAGCCAATACACGCGCGCTCGCTCGCCGAGCCGAGCCGTGCGTGTGTGCATGCGTGTCGGGTGCATGCGCATTTTTCTTTATCTATTCGAAAATCGAAACGCACCGACTCGTAGTAAATAGCATTAACGAACGACTAGTAGTAATGGTTTAGTTACTAGTGAGTAATGGCTGCGGTTAACACTGGTTGATGGCGAATCAATGGTGACCGTTTTCTTGGCGAATTAAAACCCTCTGGCCATAAAAATCCTCTCTACGAAAGACTAAGAAAGAACTCTATAGTTTTGTTGTTGTCTCTGGCGATCTCCATCCCGGCGAGGCGCGTGTACGGCCGCACCGAGAGAGCAGGCCTCCGGAACCCTCGTCCTTGAAGGCTTGCACTAGCGAGGACGAATAAGATTTTTGGGGAGCGTCACAAGAATCGCTCATTGCTTTCTTCATCCACTCTTCGCTACGTCGACATCAACTGCACGACTACTACCACGACGTCCACTACGCCATGATGAACGACGATCTCATCAAGACTCCTGCTGCTGCTGCTTCTTCCACTGGATCTGGGTATGGCTATCTTGCACTTGTTGTTTGGTTAGCTTTATTATATGTTGTTGCCTTGAACACTGAGATAGGTATGCTAGTTTCTGTTCTTCTAGAAATTCGTATGGCTATAGTGTTCTTGATTACCTGCTTTGTGAAAATGGCTAGAGTAATTTCCATGATTTATCTAGCATATTTCTGGATTAAAGTAATTCAAAAAATGCTTATATCTTCAACAATCCAAAAACCTTATCATAGGCATTTTTTAGTCAATCGGCTTTGTTCCGCGCCAAACCTCTCGAGTTCGATGGTGTGAATTATAAGAGGTGGCGCACCAAGATGGTGCTTTGGCTAATCGCCATGAATGTTTTCCATGTGGCAAATGGCAGCTCAAGGAACACTTACTCCTAACAGAACAAGCGCTCGAGGTCACGATAACCTCTTTAAAGGTGTGTTCTTGGTGAGAAGTTAGTTGATGCATACATGGTGATTAAAACTGGGAAAGAGATGTGGGATGCACTTGAGGCCAAGTTTGGGGTTTCGGATGTAGGCAGTGAATTATATCTCATGGAGCAATACCATGACTATAGAATGGTTGATAGTTGTTCTGTAGTTGAATAGACTCATGAGATACAATCCATGGCCACAGAACTTGAGCACTTCAAGTGTGTGTTACCAGACAAGTTTGTCGCGGGAGGTATTATTGCCAAGCTTCCTCCTTCTTGGAGGAATTTTGCTACTTCTCTGAAACACAAGAGACAAGAATTTCTGTTGAAAATCTCATTGGGTCTCTTGATGTTGAAGAGAAGGCGAGGGCAAAAGATACACACACTAGAGGTAATGAGGGACATTCTAATGCCAATGTGGTGCAGAAGAAGAATGACCAAGCTAAAAAGTTCAAAGGCAAGAACAAGACTTTACAAACAACTAGCTTCAAGAAGAAGAAGAATAATACAAAGGATGGCCTTTGCTTTATGTGTGGCAAACCTGGTCATTGGGCCAAGGATTGCAGCCAACGCAAGGGTGGGAAGAATAAGCAAGGGCAGAATTCTAAGTCTGCTAATATTGTTGTTGGTACTACTAAGACGTGAATATCAGGGTATGGTAATTTACCTACTGTTCTTTCCGTATGTCAATCTACCGATTGGTGGATAGGCACTAGTGCTAATATACATATGTGTACTGATATTTCATTGTTTTCTTCTTACCAAGTCACTCAGGATTCAGCCATTCTAATGGGGAACGAGTCACATGCCACTGTTCATGGTGTTGACATGGTCGATCTGAAGTTTACTTCAAGGAAGATTGTGCAACTAAAGAACGTGCATCATGTGCCATCTATCAATAAGAATCTCGTCAGCGGATCTCTTCTGTGTAGAGATGGCTTTAGATTGGTATTTGAGTCCAATAAATTTGTAGTGTCAAAGTGTGGACAATTTGTTGATAAAGGCTATGTGTACGGAGGCTTGTTCCGCCTCTCTTTCAAATTTGTGTAATAATGTTGTGAACCATGTTTGTAGTGGTAATGAGACTACTATTTGGCATTCACGACTTTGTTACATAAATTTTGGTTGCATGACGCGGTTAGCCAGTTTAGAGTTAATCCTGAAATTCACCCTTGCCAAAGGTTCTAAGTGTCAAGTTTGTGTGCAATCAAAGCAGCCTCGTAAACCTCATAAGGCCACAGAGGTAAGAAACTTGGCACCATTAGAACTCATACATTCAGATCTATGTGAGATGAATGGTGTGTTGACAAAAGGTGGTAAGAGATATTTCATGACTTTGATTGATGACTCCACTAGGTTCTGCTATGTGTATCTTTTAAAAACTAAAGATAAAGCTCTTCACTACTTTAATTTCTATAAGGAAGAAGCTGAGAACCAACATGAAAGGAAAATCAAAAGGGTTAGGTCTAATCGTGGAGGTGAGTACTTTTCTAATGAGTTCAATTTATTCTGTGAGGAACATGGTATAACCCATGAGAGGACACCTCCCTATTCACCCTAGTCAAACAGAGTTGCTGAAAGAAAGAACCGCACTCTAACTGATTTGATTAACGCCATGTTAGACACAGTAGGTCTTTCCAAAGCATGGTGGGGGGAGGCTATATTGACTTCATGTCATGTCCTAAACAGGATTCCCACAAAGAATAAAGAGATAACCCCATATGAACAATAGGAGAAGAAAAGACTATCACTTTCATACTTGCGCACTTGGGGTTGTTTGGCGAAAGTCAATGTGCCAATTCCCAAAAAGCGTAAGCTTGGACCAAAAACCGTGGATTGCATTTCTCTAGGCTATGCTCACCATAGCGTTGGATATAGATTTCTAGTGGTGAAATCTGGAATACCTGAAATTACCCTATATCATAGACTGTGACTAGCAGTCGAGCTCATATAGGTGTGTTCTTTCAAGACTGCTCTATAGGACAGCATCTTTGTTTAAACAAGCCACAGAACACATTAAGATAAAAATCAACCTGCCATACAGATTTAGGAGAGAATTGCATCTCCAATGGAGTGGGTCTATAAAGGTACTCTCTTCCCAGTTAACCAATAGCTTGTTTCGTCAATCCTACTTCACGGGATCTCCAATCACATAGAATAGGTTACCACTATGGTATAATTCACGTGGGTCTCAAACCCATCTCCCTCGATGCATTGTCTATCACATTCCGTGATAAACCCTTTGTGAAGGGATCTGCCATATTCTTAGCTGTTTGGATATAATCCAAAGCTATTACTCCGAAGTTTCTCATTTTCCTGACAGACTTCAGTCTTCTCTTCACATGTCTTGATGACTTCATATTATCCTTAGAACTGTTCACCTTGACAATCATAGTCTAATTGTCACAGTTCATCAGAATAACCGGTACCGATTTTTCAACCACCGACAAATCCATCAAGAGCTCACGAAGCCATTCGGCTTCAACAGTGGTAGTATCTAATGCTGTGAGTTCTACTTCCATTGTTGACCTCGTTAAGATGGTCTGCTTGCAAGACTTCCATGAAACAGTGCCACCTCCAAGTATGAAGACATATCCACTTGTGGCCTTAATCTCATCAAGATCGATATCCGGTTTGAATCGCTATAACCCTCCAAAGACTCGGGTACCCAGATAATGAATGCCATAGCTCATAGTACCCTTTAGATAGCGCATTACCCTCTCAAGAGCATGCCAATGATCATCTCCGGATTGGAAACAAACGGCTTAGTTTGCTCACAAAAACGAGATGTCGCCCGGTACCGCTAGCTAAATACATGAGTGAACCCATTATCTGAGAATATCTTAATTGGTCTCTAGCTATTCTCCGATTCTTCCTAAGCAATACGCTAGGATCATAAGGTGTTGGAGACGGTTTGTAGTCGTTATAACCAAAACGACTTAGAACCTTTTCCACATAATGGGATTGCAACAATGTAATCCCACCATCATCACCTCTCAACAGCTTGATGTTCAAGATAACATCAGCTACTCCCAGATCTTTCATCTCAAAATTCTGAGACAAGAAATCATTGACCTCCTTAATCACATTAAGGTTGGTCCCAAAGATCAGTATGTTATCAACATACAGACATAGAATGACTCATTCGCCCCCACCATGGCGATAATACACACATCTGTCAGCTTCATTCACAATAAAGCCTGCAGATGTTAAAGTTATGTCGAACTTTTTATGCTACTGCTTAGGTGCTTGTTTAAGACCATACAAAGATTTCAACAACTTGCACACCTTTCCTTCTTGACCATTTACTACAAATCCATCTGGTTGTTCCATGTAAATTTCCTCGTCCAACTCTCCATTTATTTAAAGCCGCCTTAACGCCCATCCGATGAACGAGAAGACCGTGTGAGGCGACCAGAGATAGTAGTACTCGAATAGTGGTCAATCTAGCCACAGTGAATAAGTATCAAAGAAATCTTCGCCTTCCTTTTGGGTATAACCCTTGGCCACAAGTCGTGCCTTGTACTTTTCAATAGTACCATCGTGCCTAAGCTTCTTTTTGAACACCCACTTACATCCTCATGTGTTTGCAACCATAAGGACGCCAAGATCTCTCAAGTTCCATTAGAGATAATGGAATCCATTTCATTACTGGACCGCTTCCTTCCAAAGATTCGCATCTAGAGAAGCATATGCTTGAAAATGGTACTTGGAGTATCATCCACAAGGTACACAATGAAATCAGGACCAAAAGACTTTGCAGTCCTTTGTCTTTTACTCTTCATCAGAGTTTCATTGTCTTCCTCCCTAGGAATTTGCTCAGAGGTTTGCTCAAAATATTCCATTGGAATGGCAGGTTCAGGAATTGTATCAGGTTCCTGACTCGATGAACTAGGCATATCTTTCATCGGAAAAATATCCTTAAAGAATGTAGCATCTCTGGACTCCATAATTGTACCGACATGCACGTCTGATACTTCAGATTTCACCACTAGAAATCTATATCCAACGCTATGATGAGCATAGCCTAGAAAGACACAGTCCACGGTTTTTGGTCCAAGCTTACACTTTTTGAGAATTGGCACATTGACTTTCGCCAAACAACCCCAAATGCGCGAGTATGAAAGTGATAGTCTTTTCTTCTCCCATTGTTCATATGGGGTTATCTCTTCATTCTTTGTAGGAATCCTGTTTAGGACATGACATGAAGTCAATATAGTCTCCACCCACCATGCTTTGAAAGACCCGCTATGTCTAACATGGCGTTAACCAAATCAGTTATAGTGCGGTTCTTTCTTTCAGCAACCCTATTTGACTGTGGTAAATAGGGAGGCGTCCTCTCATGAATTATACCATGTTCCTCAAAGAATAAATTGAACTCATTAGAAAAGTACTCGCAGCCACGATCAGACCTAATCCTTTTTATTTTCCTTTCAAGTTGGTTCTCAGCTTCTGCCTTATAGATTTTAAAATAGTGAAAAGCTTCATCTTTAGTTTTCAAAAGATACACATAGCAAAACCTAGTGGAGTCATCAATCAGAGTCATAAAATATCTTTTACCACCTTTTGTCAACACACCATTCATCTCACATAGATTTGAATGTATGAGTTCTAATGGTGCCAAGTTTCTTACCTCCGCGGCCTTATGAGGCTTACGAGGCTGCTTTGATTGCACACAAACTTGACACTTAGAACCTTTGGCAAGGGTGAATTTCGGATTAACTCTAAACTGGCTAACCGCATCATGCAACCAAAATTTATGTGACAAAGTCGTGAATGCCAAATAGTAGTCTCATTACCACTGCAAACATGGTTCACAACATTATTACATAAATCTGAAAGAGATAGGCGGAACAAGCCTCCGCACACATAGCCTTTGCCAACAAATTGTCCACACTTGGACATTACAAATTTATTGGACTCAAATACCAGTCTAAAGCCATCTCTACACAGAAGAGATCCGCTGACGAGATTCTTATTGATATATGGCACATGATGCACGTTCTTTAGTTGCACAATCTTTCCCGAAGTAAACTTCAGATCGACCGTGCCAACACCATGAACAGTGGCATGTGACCCGTTCCCCATTAAAACGGCTGAATCCCGAGTGACTTGGTAAGAAGAGAACAATGAAATATCAGCACACACATGTATATTAGCACCAGTATCTATCCACCAATTGGTAGATTGACATATGGAAAGAACAGTAGGTAAATTACCATACCCTAATGTTCCCGTCTCAGTAGTACCAACAACAATATTAGCAGACTTGGAATTCTGCCCTTGCTGATTCTTCCCACCCTTGCATTGGCTGCAATCCTTGGCCCAATGACCAGGTTCGCCACACACAAAGCAAAGGCCATCCTTTGTGTTATTCTTCTTCTTCTTGAAGCTGCTTGTTTGTGCACTCTTGTTCTTGCCTTTGAACTTTTGAGCTTGGTCATTCTTCTTCTGCACCACATTGGCACTAGAATGTCTCTCATTACCTCTAGTGTGTGTATCTTTTGCCCTCGCCTTCTCTTCAACATCAAGAGACCCAATGAGATTTTCAACAGAAAACTCTTGTCTCTTGTGTTTCAGAGAAGTAGCAAAATTCCTCCAAGAAGAAGGAAGTTTGGCAATAATACCTCCCGCGACAAATTTGTCCGGTAACACACACTTGAAGTACTCAAGTTCTGTGGCCATAGATTGTATCTCATGAGCCTGTTCAACTACAGAACGGCTATCAATCATTCTATAGTTATGGTATTGCTCCATGGGATACAATTCACTGCCTACATCCGAAACCCCAAATTTGGCCTTGAGTGCATCCCACATCTCTTTCCTAGTTGTAATCACCATGTATGTATCAGCTAACTTCTCACCAAGAACACTAACCACGGCACCTTTAAAAAGGTTATCAGTAGCCTCGAATGCTTGCTCCTGTTCAGGAGTAAGTGTTCCTTTAGGCCTGCCATTTGCCACATGGAAAACGTTCATGGCAGTTAGCCAAAGCACCATCTTGGTGCGCCACCTCTTGTAATTCGCACCATCGAATATAGAAGGTTTGAGCGCAGCAACAAAGCCAGTTGATGAAAAATGCCTATGCCTAGAAGAAGGTTTTTGAATTGTTGAGTATATAAGCATTTTTCGAAGTACTTTAATCCAGAAATATGCTAGATAAAACATGGAAAATACTCAAGCTATTTTCACAAAGTAGGTAACCAAGAACACTATAGCAATACTATTTTCTAGAAGAACAGAATCTAGCATAACTATCTCAGTGTTCAAGACAACAATAGATAGTAAAGCAAACAAAATAATAAGAGAGAGATAGCCATACCCAGATTCAGTGGAAGAAGAAGCAGCACCAGAATTTTTGATAAGGTCGTTGTTCGTCATGGTGTAGTGGACGTCGTGTAGTCGTGCAGTTGATGTAGAACGTAGCAGAGAGTCGTCACTACTACAAAAAGGCTAATACTGGACGCCTCATCATAGACGGTTGACCAAAACCGCTCAGATATATGCAATCCTGAGCGGTTTTGGTTTAGAGACCGCTCGTGTTACTAGTAACGCTAAAAGCCGCTCGTGAAGAGGTAATATCACAGACGGTTCATAACTAAAACCATCTGTGAAGTATCATATACGGTTCGTTTTTATAACCGTCTGTGATAATTCTACATATCATAGACGGTTCTTTTGTTATAACCATCTATGATAATCGCTACAGCTCCCGATGAGTTTCTTCGTCGCCGCCGATGCGTTCTTCGTCGCATCAATGCGCCGCCTCGGCTCTGCGTCTCTTCATCGCATCAATGCCGCTTCGGCTCCCCGATGCGTCTCTTCGTCTGACGCTCCAAATTTATTCCTTGTTTTATAAAAGGATCATCGATCCGCCATCGAAGATGATCATCCCCACTTATACGTGAAAAAATGTAAATGGTTTGCCTCTTACATTTCCTTGTCGCCGACATTAATGGCCTACCGCGCCGCATCAGATGAGCACCTCTCTCACAGACGTTGAACCGTCTTTGCGAAGAACACTGTTTCAATAGTGTCTTCACCTCGGTCCGAGAATTTGCCGGGCGGGTGACGGCCACCTTCGCCGTCTTGACATTCTCTCCGCCGTGTCTTCCGGTGATCTCCCACTTTCGGCGAAGTTTATCGCGTCGTCGACGTGGTCCTCCAAAACGACGTTGCGTCTCCGGAGGCTTCGTCACTTGATCTTAATCGAGGCGACAAGCGGCCGAGTCGACGGTGCCGAGACCCTCGAAGCAAGGGAAGAGAGCCTATGGGCTCAATTCTTCTTAGTTCAACGATCGAGGGTCTTGAGAACACTTTCGAGCAATGCGTCGTGAGTAGACGATTTCAAGCTTCGTTCGATCACGAACCGTCCGCCCGAACCGCCGCCACTGAAGTATTGAAGACGGAGATAGCGACCTACCTTCGCCACTAGAAAAACTTTCTTTATTGTAATCAATCACCATTATTGCTTTGGCCATATATATATATATATATATATGAAAATTGCAAAATGAAAAAAAAAGTTTGGAGGTGAAGTCACTATATTAATTATATGTTGAATTATTACTATATATACCAATACTTAAATCGTATGATGATACCTCTTTATCTATTTGTGCATACTCCAATAATGATTATAAGATACCCCAAAGTGAGTTACATGAAATATTTCTTTAAATTCCACTTTTTATAGCAAACTTTGTGTATATACTTCTTTTATATATGAAAAAAGGTATATAGCGAAAAACAAAGGGCTCAAATGAATTTTTTCAATCAAATAGCATTGGAGTATCTTATAATTGATATTTAAGTATACTTGAAAATGATAAATAAGTATAATATGTGCGTTTAAGTGGTATATTAGAAGGGAGTACATACTCCTGTGAGTATTTAAACAGGCGAGAGACGGTTTAGTGGAAAAATTAATTAATTATATATATATATATATATATCCGATCTGTGATATATATATATATATATATATATATATATATATATATATATATAGTTAAAGCAAATTTTTAGCAAGATTTAAATGACAAAATTGACATATAAACATGTAATTTCTTCATGTCATGTAAGTTCATATACAAGATATATATATATACTTGAGAAAAAACCATTTCACAGACGGTTCCATAATGGAACCGTCTGTGATATGGGACATATCATAGATGGTTCTATTATGGAACCGTCTGTGATAATTATCATTGACGGTTCCATCATAGAACCATCCATGATAAGTCTCTTTATTAGTAGGAGCCCGGCCGCTAGGGTTTGCGCTCGCCCTAACTCTCGTCACTCCCTAGCGCATTTACTCTACCTCGACGCCGCCGCCCTACCCCGTCGCCGTCGCCGCCGGTTGTGACACCACTCTGAACTGCACAAGACACTCGTACGATAGTAGTCTTGTGCAGTTGAAGGGTCGTGCCACAACTACGGTGACGCCACCACCCAAGCCACTGGGCTTGGCCCCGCATGCCGCCTGCGCCGCCATGGCTTGGTTCTCCTGCTCGGCCTCCTGCGCTCGGGCCCTAGCCGGGCTTTGCTTTCCCCATCCTCCCTCTATTCTCCTCTAGATCTGTTAGCTTAATGTCTTTTGTTGAGTTTGATTTTTATGCTTGAGCCTTAAGTTGTGTCCTGATGTTTGTGTGATTTATGTAAGGTGAAGGAGATGGATGTGGGTTGTGCTGGTGGTGGGGTCGCCGCCGTGGTTGTGTTGTACTGAGGTATCACCCTACCTTACTCCCTCTCTATCTCTACCCCCTTGCTCTGTGATGAAAATGGCTAGTGCTCTGCGATGATGCCGAGGCTACTACTGAGGGCTATTGGTGTATGTGCATTCTATGCTTCTTGCTTAGTTCATGCTGTGGGTTCGGATGGGGCTTGGCTGCAATTAACTTTTTAGATTTGTAAAGGTACGTCCTACCATTCCATTCATAATCTCTTCTCTATAAATGAATGCAATGATTGTGCACTTGTGCTGATTGCTGATTGCTGAATGTTGAATGAGTGAATTCAGAAGTGTAAGTGTCGTATCGTCTGCTATTGAAGTATTCAGAAGTGTCAAGCGTTGTCTCTTCTATTGATATGTATGGGTTGTTGATATGTTATGACTTATTGGGTTGTCGATATGTATGAGCTGTTGATATGTTATATTGTTATGAGTTATGACTTATTCAGAAGTGTCAAGTGTTGTCTGCTATTGATAGTGGAAACTTGCTTGGTGAACCATGAAATTTTGTTGATATGTATGATTGATGATTTGCAAAAATAGATGTATAAAATGTGTGATATGTATGTTATGACTTATTTGTTGATTTGTCATTTTGTCAATATGTCATCTGTTGCTTCTCGTCATTCATTTCACATTTGTCTGTGTAACTGTATTCATGCTAGTCAAGTTCTCTTACCTTGCGTCCTAGGTACGTCCTATCATTCCATTTCTAATCTCTTATCTATAAAGTCTTCAAGCAGTGGCTGCTTGTGCCTTTAAAACCGGCATCATGTATTAGCAACCAAGTAATTGGATGTCCTGACGCTTTCCAGGCAGCTGTACTTCTTAAATTTGCAGGGGCTCAATGAGGTTGCCCGTGGTTGCTGTCTCCTCTTCCTCATGCTGCGTGGACGACCCCCTGAAAGTGGATGAGAGACTAGGACAATAGAAATATAATATATAGATGATGCCGGTTTTAAAGGCACAAGCAATCACTACTTGGTGGCTTTATAGAAAAAGTCATCACAGACGGTTTCAGCCACAAACCGTCTGATATATCGATCACAAGCGGTTTGTGGTCAAACCGTCGTGATATATCGGACATCACTGACGGTTTGTGGCTGAAACCATCAGTGATAGTATGCATCATGAGCGGTTTGAAAACCGTCTGTGATGACCTCGTGTCATCACTGACCTATAAACTCAGACGGCTCAAGAAACCATCTGTGATGACGTTTTTGAACCGTCTGTGAAGGCATTTTCTATAGTAGTGCGTAGTCGTGCGCTTGATGTAGGCGTGGCGACAAGCGATCATAACGCTCCCCAAAACCTTATTCGTCCTCGCCGTGCAAGCCTTCAGGGCGAAGGTGTGGCCCACACGCGCCTCGCGGATGGAGATTGCCGAGGCAACAACAAAAACAAAGGAGTTCATCATGTGTGTAAACTTGGAGAAGAACCGGACATCGTTCTTTAAATAGCCGAACCGATCGCCAGAAATCCAAAGGCCAACAGTCGCCAGGAAGTCCATAAGCCAACAGTCGCCATCATGAACCAGAACTCTGTTCGCCAAAAACAAAGAGACCAACGGTTGCCATTGATTCGCAATCAATTACGAGTCGGTGCGTTTCGTTTTTTGAATAGATAAAAAAAAATGCACCCGCACCCGCCTGGGCCTGCGTGCGCACACACACACACACACACACACACACACTCGGCTCGGCTCGGTGCGCGCGTGTGTTGGTTCTCTTCAATTCCACAAGAGGGGCTACCACGTTCCACCTTATAAAGTGGAGTAACTCTCCTTCATCCCTCCATGTGGGACTAAACAGTTTTAACACTTGCACATGAGTCTTTGAGATTTTTCAGAATTAATTAAAATTAAAATTTAGGCCCAACCCATATTAATTCCAACAGCAGTGGCGTGTAATTGTCCACAAATCCTACTGGCAATCACCAAAATCCCACCTAGAAAAGCCCAAGAAGCACCCCGTCGCCCAGTTTTCAGCTTCTAGTGTATTGTGGTTTTTCACTTAACAGAAAAAAAAACACATTTGAAGCTGACCTGTTTGGAGGGCTCCGGGCTTTTTGGAAGCCGAAGCGCTGGCTTTAAGCCCCAAACAAACATGACCTACGGTACTACATGCAAGCTCTTCACCGAATGGCTTATGGTCGAAGCGTAAACACTCAAGTACCGTCCGCACTTAATACATTCCGCGCGGGCGTTATATTCAAAACAGTAGCTTGGGTATCCAAAATAAAAGTGCCGAAATAAGGTCCCACCGAGATTTGGACTCGGGTTACTGGATTCTGTGTGATCAAAATTTCCTTCCGTATATACTTGTCATTTCACTGTTTCTAGATAATTTTTTTCGAACAACCCCTATCATTCCTAATTATGTATACCCATTTTACTACCTTGTTTGACGTGCTTAGACATTATTGGAGAGCATTTTTACTGTATCTTATCAAAAATACTATCTCGTTAATATCTGTACACTAGTCAAAAGTATGGAGTAATAGAAAACGGAGGAAGTAGAAATCAGGAAGTTGAATTAGTCCGAGTGAGCATACCCATCTCTCTACCTATTCAGTCGTTGGTCAACAGCATCGCTAAGTCTTGCTTAGGATGTCGCTTTGCTAGGAATCGATCGCATCAAGAGGCTGTGCTTGCTGATCGATCTTGCGAGAATCTGGAGCCAGTTGCGGTGGAAAATTACAGCACTGGAATTGCATGCCCATCTGCCGAGAACGGGGGGGTCATCAGGGATAAGGCTCACATCACGTCCACAAAACCCAGTCTTTGGGCCCTACCAGGTATCCCATGAAATACCACGTATTGAAGACTTTTGACTTTGACTGCCCTCCTACTGGCTCAGGCTCTCCCTGCCACAGCTGCCTACATCAGCTTGCCGGTGCTGCCCCCAGCTCCAAAGTCCAACCAAGTATATTTGGAATTTTTTTTATTAATTAATCCTTTTTAAAATTTTATTTTAAACTTAACCCGGCGCACTTTATTCCCAATTCTGACTCCTTTGGTCACACCACCACCCTTAACGTGATAAAACAATGTTGTCACGCCAAACCGTATCTGGGCAAGCTCTTGTCACGCCACCACCTGTGGCGTGACAGTGTTGTTTGATTGCGTCACGATCAGTGGCGTGACAAAAAAAGTGCTATTTAGCGAACTTATTCTATGGCATGACAGCGTTATTTTGTCACGCCGCGGGTGGTGGCGTGATCAAAGGGGTCAGAATTGGAAATAAAATGAGTCGGAGGTTAACTTTAGAATAAAATTTAAAAAGGGTTAATTAATAATAAAAAGTTTGTATATTTGGGCCCTACAAGGTATCCCATAGAAATACACCTGAATGAAGTGAACCCCCAAACCCTCCACAGAAACATACCCTTTGCAATACCGATGGAAGCATACCATATATTACTGATTAGGGCATCTCCGATAGTATATTTATTGTCGTCTATTAGCTATGTCATGTCAATAAAATCCTACGTCGAGGAGAGAGGGGGAGGAGAGAGAGCACATGTCGTCTCTTCCTAAAGAGACTGTCGTGCACGCGAAACAAGATATGATACATTAATCTACTCTAGTTGACATGGAGGCCCGTTTCAAAGAAAAATTATAAAATATAAATGTTAGAGAGTGCGTTATAGACTATCTATTGAAGATGTTGTCTCTAAAGATGATATAGCATATGTTAGAGACAATGTTATCTCTAACTATTGGAGATGCCCTTAGTCCCGCTATGAGTTGTTCGATTAGCACGAATTATTACAAACCCGGATAGCGGGGGAAAAAATGAAATTAGAACCTATTTGACAAGGGGTATTGTTGGTTGGAATTCAATACTGAGACCAGAACGAGAATTTTTTTTTTGCTAATACAACACCTTTTCACAACGTATTTGCACTATGGACCACGGGCGAATCGTATTTGCAAATATGACACCGCTATCGCCTCGGCGGTCGTGCGGCTGCGTCGGAGCCACCGCCATGTGGCCTCCCCTTAACCCGCCCACCAGACACCGCCGCCACGTGCCGCCACGTCGGTAGTTGCCGCCACGGCCACTTGACAACGCCTCCTCGGCTTTACTGCGTGTCTAGGTTAAGAGGTTAGGTTTAGTTAGGGTTCGGCCGAAATTAGGGTTTGCTGTTTGTGCGAATTTTAAAATATAGCAAATAGGTTCAAAAAATTATGAAATTTTATGCGGAGCGTCCTGACACAGTGAACTTGCTTGCATAAATTTGCCATAATTTTATTCGTTTCAAAATTTTCTCGCTATTTCATATAACTGTCCTGTTTGTACAAATTTTTAAATGTAGAAAATGAGCTCCAAAAATTATGAATTTTATTTTGAAGGCATCTCACATAGTGGACTTGATTGTGTAATGTTTGAACATTTTGATATGTGTTCTGGAATTGTCTCGAAAATTTAGGATTTAGATCGCGAAAATTTGATTTTAGGTTTGGAAATTATGGTTTAATGATTTCATGTGACTTAGAATGTATGGAAAAAAAGCTGCATTGCAACTCCATTGGAGATGTCGATATACAATATGGCGTAGGAGTACGTACATAACAACCAAAATATGTGTACAAATATAGCAAAACAAAATCGCATAACACACGATACTATATGACTCACTCATTTGAGCCACTAATCTTACCTGCTGCATCTGTGTCCACGTGTGCAGCCTTGTTTTGCGCCGAGCATGACCCGTGGAATACGTCCACCGGTTCGGAGAGCGCGTGTCAGTTCGGAGGGGGTACGAAGACCGTTCAGTGGATAGAGGTGGACTAGTAAGCTGACTCTAGAGCAGAGTCTGGTAGGCATACATGTCATCGTGATGAGGCATGTCGGCATGGGGTACAGTGCCTGCAACTCCGATTACACAGATGAGCTCTAGCCTTAGACGTACAAGGTTCTCATGTACTCGGAGGAACTCTGGTCTTGAACGTATGGTAGAGCAGCGAACACGGAGGAGCTCTACCCTACATACGCTCCAAACCCTAGCTGCCATTGTTCGTACCTTGGCGCCGTGTACTGCTCCCTGGTAGGAGCTGGGAAGCCTGTATCGTCATCATCGGTGGATATGAACTGACCGTCACCCCCACGGTCGTCTCCCCCACGGTTAACCGAAGGCTGCAAGACACAACGATGTTAGTACAAATAAACACTTTGGACGTAAACTGAAACCTCGTACCTCCCGAATGTGTAGTGCTGA
The DNA here is from genome assembly GCA_036346405.1 of Phyllostachys edulis. Classification (NCBI taxonomy): domain Eukaryota; kingdom Viridiplantae; phylum Streptophyta; class Magnoliopsida; order Poales; family Poaceae; genus Phyllostachys; species Phyllostachys edulis. The sequence goes on from CM070556.1 coordinate 35,422,290, forward strand.
TAACCGATGGGGAGCATCGGTCTGTGTACTGGGTGTGGACGGCAGAAGTGATTCATCCCGACGGACCTACGGCGGGAGAATGACATGATGTTAGCGGAACGTAAGGTATAACCAAAAAAACTAAACGTAGATTTGTACATAGCGACTTACCTCCCTGTCGACTTGGCCCGCGGATGACCGAAACCACCATGGCACTTGCACCGACCCGCGCCGCTTGATCCAACTCGTCGCACCGAACTGCCCGTTCGGTCACCTTTGTCCCTCTTGTGCCATGCTTGACTCCATTGACTTCACCCGGCATCCCCGATCGTTCTGGACCTCAGCTCTCCAAGCTTAGTCCCGATCATCCTCGCCGTTGACCATCATTGACCTCTAAGCAACTTGCACAACAATAGACAAAGAAATCGATTCCGGGAACAAGTTCTTCACAACTTGACCCACGTTAGTCGAAACATGCATCATGCAACACATATGCCATGAAACCCATGAACTTGACCTAACCCAACACTCATCGCCACTTTTGGCCGATGATCAGCAAGAAATCGGTTAGACCGCCATTCCATGGCGGTCGTACGCTGTAAACGCCGGTCGACCGCCACCCGTCGACCAGCGCCTTGAACTACCGATCGACGCGACTTGACTGACGACCTTTCAACCTTTGACGAAAACTCGTGTTTCGACAAACCTTTAACGACATTGCCAATTGTAACATCATCCTAAGATCATGAGCATATCCCCATGATATCCACAGTTGCTCTAGCTCGGGCCTTCCAGTTCGCACCTAGAGGGCCCGAAACAAGCGGCTCACCCCGGATCAAGAGACTGGTCAAGAGCGAGACGTCCTGCAGGATGACCGTCATCTCACCCCACCGAAAGTGGAAGGTGTGTGTCTCAGGCCTCCACCTATCGACAAATGCCAACAGCAGACTATCGTCTAGGACAAACCGACATCCTATATGGACACCATCCTCACAAGGGGCAACAAGCCTGTGTCCTGGAGGATCGAGACGTAGCGATCGTCCAACGCCCAGTAGTCCCTTCTCGCTTGAAGCGCTAAGGGCGGAGGGCCATCCGCGTCAGCGGTGAGCAACAGCTTGCACCTGTGGTCCTTATCGTAGAAGTGTTCTAGAAGCACCGGTAGAGACATGGCTTGCAATACATAGAATAGAGAGAATATTAGTGAGAAAGTGGGTAATGACCATAAAAGATTGTAAATTAAACATGCTAGCTTTTTAATTACAGAGTAGTTTTCTGGGGTGATAAGCTAGCTTAATTAGATTATGCTCCTCTGTTCTTTGGTGAATGCATTTCTTATTATTTGATTTCGCTTTACGACCAAACTAACACTAAAACTTAATGTACACTAATTAACTAATTAATTACTACTAATTATTTTGTAACTAATAAACACTATAAATTAAAAATTACGACCAAACTACCTGCGAACAACAGTGGTTAATAATGCTGAAATGTCCCCAAAAATATAATCGACATACCAAAAGAGCGAGCACTGCGAAATGAACGAGCAGAACAGCGAGCGAGAGAGCGAACGATTGCAAAATGAAATCACACTCACTCGTTCTAATTTATAGCCGCTGCGGGAGGGAATCTCGCGCGCTAATTAAGTTTGCCATGCATTACGGGGGAGACAATGATTTGATGGAGGCGACAAGGATTAGATGAGGGGACAAGGATTTGATGGAATAGATGGAGGTGACGGGATGACAAGATTCTTGGTTTCGTTGGAAAAGAAAGGCAAATGAAATTGCGAGAAAAATTCTGAACGAATAAAATTATGACAAATTTACACAAGTAAGTACACTGTGTCGGAAGGCTCCACATAAAATTTCATATTTTTTGAACTCATTTACTATATTTTAAAATTCATACATACAACCGCGAAACCCTAATAAGTAAACCCGATGACAGCCAACCTAGACACGTGGCGGCCGAGGCGTTGTCAAGACAATGACCATCTTGCGCAAGCAGTTCTTTGCATGGTGGCCGTCTTGACAACGGGCGCGTGTGTGATGAGCTAGCAATGGGTCATGGCGCAATAACAGGGAGGCCATGTGGCGGTGGCTCCGGTGTTGCCGCATGGTGGCCATGCGGCAACAGGCTACGTGGCGGGCGGGGAGAGGCCGCCACACGGCGGTCGTGTGGCAACGATGCCATATTTGCAAATACTGTTTGCGCGTGGTCAATATTGCAAATACACGGTAAAAAGGTGCTATATTAGCAAAAAATTCCTAGAACGAGCAAGGAATAGTATATGCATTTTCTTCAGTAACGTAGAGGATAACCGGTGCAACGTGTGTTGGACCTTGCGACAACCCCCACTTGAGTGCCATGGGAAGGCGTACACTAGTACACGACTACGAGTATTATACGCTAAGCCGAGAGAGCGGTTTTGGTTTTGGCTAGTTTGGCTGCTTTTTTTTATTCATTTTAGTAAAACTTGGCATCGGTCGACCGAAATTACAAAAATAGCACCACGGCAGGCTAGGCATGTGTCGCGTGGCATATGCAGTGCGCTGGTACCACGACAGGTTGTTGTCGCGCTCCTAGACCGCTACAAGTACCTATCGCGCTCTAGGACCGCTGCAGGTACCTGCCGCACTCTTAAATGGTTGCAGGTACATGTTGTTGTGAATCGACCGCGTTTTCGACCACGACAGGTTTGTTGCCGTGTTGCCACCTTACACCTACCGCGCTTAGTGGTTCCTGCCGTGATACAAACGTTCTGCTGTTTTTCAGAGCGCTGTGTGTGTCAACCTAACCTGCTGTGATGCTATTTTTTGTAATTTTAGTTGACCGAGACTCGTTTTGCTAAAAACCAATAAAAAACGGCCAAATCGGCCAAAAGACTCGCAGAGAAGCAGCGGCATCTTCCTTGGCATCTCTGTTCCGTCCGGCGCATACTCGCCCACGTCAACGCGCACGGCCGTTTCTTTAATCCACCACGTTGCCATCACCAGTACGGCCACCGTCTACCTCGCGCCCAATAAAACTATCTATAGCTAGCTGGCTGCTAGCCAGTCCTCGCTTCAGGGTAGAAGGTACGTAGCTGTGGCGGCAGCAGCAATGGCGCCCATACGGGTGCTCACGGCGCTGGACCATGCGCGCACGCAGTACTACCACTTCAAGGCCATCGTCATCGCCGGCATGGGGCTCTTCACCGACTCCTACGACCTCTTCTGCATCATGCCCGTCATGAAGATCATCGGGAGGGTGTACTACGCGCCCCCCGTCGGAGCCGAAGGGAGCCCGGGCGTGACGCCGCCCGCCGTCGTGTCGGCCACCGTCGGCGTGGCGCTGTTGGGCGCGGTGGCCGGGAACCTGCTGTTCGGCGCGCTCGGGGACCGCGTGGGGCGGCGGCGCGTGTACGGCGCGTGCCTGCTGCTGATGGTCTGCAGTTCCGTGGGGAGCGGCTTCTCCGTCTGCCGGACGCGCCGGTGCGCGCTCACCAGCCTCTGCTTCTTCCGCTTCCTCCTCGGGGTCGGCGTCGGCGGGGACTACCCGCTGTCGGCGACCATCATGTCGGAGTTCGCCAACAAGCGCACGCGGGGGGCGTTCATCGCCGCCGTGTTCTCCATGCAGGGGTTTGGGATACTGGCCAGCTCGGGGGTCACCATGGCCGTCGCCGCCGCGTTCGACCGGTTCACGGGCCGCCCCGCCCCGCTCGACACGCCGGAGGCTGCCGACCTCGCCTGGCGGATCATACTCATGGCCGGCGCTGTCCCCGCCGCTCTCACCTTCTACTGGAGGATGGCCATGCCGGAGACGGCCAGGTACGTCGTCCTAACTAATGCGAGCGCTGGCATGCTCAGAGTACATTCTCTTAGTCTGACTATGATGTTCCTAGACGAGTGCCCGTGGCTACGGATTTTAAATATAAAAAAAATATAAGTTATAAACTTACAAAACCAATATACATAAAATAATTATCTCTAAAAATAAAAGTTTGCATACATAATTTGTATTCAATCAACAAACCACGTAGAATCTTATTCCCTCCGGTACATAAAAACAAGTCGTTTTGGAATACGTGCAGTTAAACTTTGGAAACTTTGGCTATGAATATTTTTTAAAAATATTTAGATTCGACGCATGAAAAACATATATGTAGATTTGTATCGAAAAATACTTTCATACTATTATAATTTGTTGGGTTTTAGAAATCTATCACAATAGTAATTAGTGGTCAAAATTGTATTTTTTGGACCATGTCAATGTCCAAAACAACTTGTTTTGTGAACCAGGGGAAATATCACAAACCACAAACACAGATAATAATTATCCATAGAAAATCATTCAAAAGATCTTTCAAGTATCGTATACATATGTGTGCATATTCATCCACAAAAATTCTCACCAACTTAAAAAAAGTAGATGACAGACTCGTCACCGTCACTGAGTTCTTATTTTATAATAGTAAAGATAGTACATGTACACAGAGAGCATGTTTGAAGTCTGCCGTTGCTACTGTCGGCGCCTAGTTTTTCTACCTATTGCTCTGGTTTTCACACTCCATATAGGAAGCTTCAGCATTAGTATCTCTGTTTTTCTAAGAGTACCTTGCAAGTAGTACCCTTTTTGGAAGTGATGAGATAGGCGATGTTAGACGTGCATTAGCATTATTTGCGTCCTCTCTTGTACGCCTGTTAATAGGCGGCTCGGCTCGAAAAGTCTGCTGAATGTAATAAATATAATAATAAAAAGCTATTTTTATTTTTAAAATAAATTAAATATTACTTTTTATTTTAAAAAAGAATTAAAATAATATGCTTGAATTCTAAAAAGAATCATTTTTCGGGCCGAGCCTGCCCATTCGAGGCCGAGCCCAGCATGGCCCAACGTTTGACAGGTCTACTCGTAAGTAGGGATGCAATCGGAGTAGGTACGGCCGGATATCGCTAATTTCCATATCCTATTCTATTTTTTTGAGTTAATTTCTTATTTGCCATTGGAAGTTGGCGAGCTCCCTAAAATGCCATCGCAAAATTTCTCTTCCTCCCATTGCCACTCGATCTCAACTTCTATCCCCATTTTGCTATTCCCGTGAGTTGACCGTTGACTAGGCCGTTGACTTGACCACGAAAAGACGATTTTGCCCCTAAGTGTACTGAGATCTTTAGAGAATTGTTTGACATAGTAATATAGTTCCAAAAATTATGAAATTTTTAGGGAAAGTTTCTGACATAGTGTAGATTATTGTGTAATTTTTATAAGGTTTTATTTGGAACATGTTTTTTCTCTAAAAAGCTTTCAAGTTTCGGTTTGATGCAGCAGAAACTTGAAAATTTACAGAAAAACATGTTACAAATAAAACTATGAATATTTGGCATTTTGGGGAACTCGCCAACTTTCAATGGCAAATAAGGAATTAACCTTTTTTTCTTGAAATCGGAGTTGGTCACGGACGATGCAGGATCGAAATCTGAATCTGAGATAGCGTCGGTCATGAATACAGAGCGAATACATGCCGAACTGAATACGAATTGTCTCGATCACGAATATTTAGTCGGATGTTGTGCAAAAACATAAATCATATATATCGCACGTATAAAGATCAATCAACTATACTACATGTCCTACATTAGCAATTTAACAAGCAAATTTAACTACATCACACTATCACTGCGACTAGTTAAAGAAGTAGTAGCAAGTAGAAAGTTATAGTGAGAGCAGTACAAAAGATGTCCAAAATGTAACTAGCTAACTACATAACAATACAGTTACAACGTATACAAAGTCTACATATCAGTAGCAATAACTAGTTAGGCATACACAGAATGTTGACTAGTAGCAAGTCTATAGCGTCCCAATTTTGAGTTTTCCAAAATATTTTATTTAAAATAAGGTTTTATAAAATTTGCTTGATTTTCTAGAATTTAACAAAGCTTAAATAGAATTTTCAAAAATCAAAATGATTTAATATTAATAAATCAAACATCCATTAAATTCAAAATTATTTTATTAAGTTCCTTATGTTCAAAAATATTTTTAGATAAATTTTCTGGAATTTTTTGAGTTCATTTGCTATTTTTTTCTTGGCTTATTTGTATTTTCTGTATTTTCTAAAAAGTAAAAAATAATAAATATTGGAAGCCTCGTGAGCCGATTTCTCTCCCCGGTCCACTGGGCCTAGAGTTTACTGGACATCCGGGGCAATGTTTACAGATAATATCCGATAAATTATCCGGATAGCTCCAAATCTGACGGATACCTCCTTCCCGAATCCATTTCCATATTCGGCAAAAACTATCCAGCTTCGAATCCAAAATCCGAGAAACATCCTGGATATCTAGTTTCATGCTCGAATAAGATCTGAATTTATTCGGACGGACGGTAGGAAACTATCCGCGGATAGGGTAACTGTTCTTTGCTGCACTAATTAATTGATTCGGGATCCACACTCATGCTCGAGTAATAGAGGGTATCATATAGAAGCTAGGCACGCGAGTGGCACATAAAAATTTAACCTAATCATCCCAACCTCCTCGTACTTGATTGGCAGATCAAATTAAACCGTAACGATCGATGTATATTTATTGTCTATCTTAAACAAATGGAGAGTGGAAGAATATACTGCGCGATACCTGCGGTATTCCAATGCGGTGCCGTGTTACCCATACAGGAACCTGAGCAGATTGCCTGATATTCGGCTTTCTTTTCCAATGCCAAAAATTGCAGAACGAATTGATTAGTGGGAACTTGAATTGATCTCGTCGCTCGTCACGGTCATATGGTCAGCTGTTTTCTTTTTCTAGGTTCAGTTTCTATCATACATGCATCTGAGCTATATCTTTTCGTTAAGTTGCCTCTGAGCTATATCTACTGATTAAGTTCAAGAACTAATCATGCATGCATCTTGATGTTAGACTACATATTGTAACTAATTGACAAATGTAGATTACTCTCGTCGATCTCGTTGGATTAGCAATGCCATCGCAGACGTCATGTCAGCATGAGACAATTACTTAATTAACCAATTGTAGTGACATTCAATTAATGTGATTTCACTTTAGCTTTCTTTATGCAATTATCAAATGAGGTGATTAATTAGACCAAAAGGTAGTAGTTAACGAAAAGTAATTCCTACTGCCCGCTGCGTACTGGCCGTGCAGGTTTACGGCGCTGGTCGAGCACGACGTGGTGAAGGCGACCAACGACATCGGCCGCGTCATCACCGACCTCGACCTGAACGCAATCGCCGAGGAGGAGGCGGTGGCCTTCCATCGGCCGCCGGCGCCGCTCGGCTTCGCGCCAATGTCTTACGGCCTCTTCTCGGGCCGCTTCCTCCGGCAGCACGGCCGGAACCTGTTCGCGTGCGCGTTGGCGTGGTTCCTGCTCGACATCCCATACTACAGCAGCACGCTGTTCCAGTCCCAGATCTACCAGCCGTGGTTCCCGCCGGCGAGCCGCGTGAACGCGTTCCAGGAGGCGTTCAACGTGGCCAAGTTCCAGGCCGTCATTGCCGCCACCTCCACCACCCCGGGCTACTTCGCCGCCGTCCTCCTCATCGACCGCACCGGCCGGCGCTGGCTCCAGATGGTGGGGTTCCTCCTCATGGCCGCCTTCCTCTTCGCGCTCGCGGGCCCTTACGACCGCTACTGGCGCGGCCACTCCAAGGACGCCTGGTACATCGTGCTCTACGCGCTCACCTTCTTCTTCGCCAACCTCGGGCCCAACACCACCACCTTCATCCTGCCGGCCGAGCTCTTCCCGGCGCGGTTCCGCTCGACGTGCCACGGGATATCCGGCGCGGCGGGGAAGCTCGGCGCCCTCGTCGGCGCCGTCGGGTTCCTGTGGGCGTCGCAGGCACGGGAGAGGGGGGACGTGCAGGCCGGGTACGAGCCCGGCATCGGCATGATGTACGCGCTGGTCATTCTTGGCGGGATCTGCCTGCTCGGGCTCGCCGTCACCTACGCGTTCACGCCGGAGACGATGAGGCGGTCGCTTGAGGAGAACGAGAGCGAGTGGGGGCAGAGCCAGGTCGGCGACGGCGGGCTGCGCTTGCAAGAACTAAATCTAATGGAGTCGCACGTGCCCAAGAGCCCGGCGTCCATGGTGAGCTCGCACGTCAGTACGTCGCCTATCCATCCGCACCGGTTCTCTGTGTGAAATAAACATGAAAACTTAGCAAGACGCAGAAGCTAGACAGATTTACATATGTGTATCTTAACTTGATCGGTGGTAGTGATACGTGAAGTGCAGATGTAGATTTCCTCAGGGATGTTCCATTTATGTGTTCAGCGAAGGTAAATGTAGCTCAGACTTTGAAAAGACACCAGTTTGTGTAAACTGTAGTTCAGTGGCGAATCCAGAATAAAAAATGAGGATGGACTCAAAGAGTCAAAGCCTCGAATGACTAAACTAATTTGTAACAAACATAGTCTTGTATTCTTGTGTGAGGATCCCTGGGTTATTTTCGTAAAACCGAGACCTTCTCGGTCTTATGGAAATAACTTTGGGCCTTAAGTAAATGAATTCTAAATTAACTCTATCTAAGTGAGAAGTCATGACCGAACTAGAGCTCCGATGATCATGCGTACCGCTCCTTTGCAAGTACTACATGATAACCGGTTCTCCAAACAGTCCAACGCCACACTTAATGAGTTAAAAGGAAATTCAAAAACAACGGATATGTGACCGTGTTGGCTCCCAAGATTAGCGACAAACATGTCCATACCCTTATTCAATGTCAATCACAGTTATACAACATTCATACATTGATAATCCAAAAGACATACAACATAATAGTTAAGTCTGCAACTATTACAAGGCGGCCGACCGGCCAAATTCAAATAAGAACAATAAGTAGCAATGGAAGCAACGTAAATAAACCAAAAGGTCTAGCATGGTGTGCCCCATAACCCATGGCAACCGACTGGGAGTTAAGTAATAGCACTATTCGTTAGCGTCGCTAAAATCGGCGCTAACGAACTCGTCGGACGTAGAATCGTCTTCACCTGAATTTGCAGCAATCGGGTTAAGTACAAATATACTCGCAAATCTTACATAAATTAAAAATTATTTATGCTAGAGGATATCCAAAGGATGGCAATAGTGGCTTAGTTTTGCAGAAAACACAATAATTCTTATTCCTAGACCATCTAGTTTGAAATTGCCAATTTTGCAAACATTTGTTTTGTAAAAGAAGAACAAAAGACGTAGATAATTATATAGATCAATTAATACCAAAGTGGCTGCCCACTTTGATAAACTAAATTGCATGAACATCTCATTCATGCCGAAACCATGTTGTAACCATGTCAAATTTTAATTACAAGTCTAACGATGACGTCTTCCAAACCAAGTCATATCCATAACCGTGGACACGACTATTCGAATAGATTTTACTCTGTAGAGGTGTACTACTTTTACCCACACGACTCGATTAACCTGTAAGCCTCCGGACGATGACACACTTCCTAAGGTATGTCAGCCGGGGAAAATCGAGATTTGGTATTTTTTTAGCAAGAAAGTCATATTGAGATAAATCTCTCTTTGCGAGATGAACCCCAAACTTAGTACAAATGACCGATAGCGCTCGCTAAGCGGGCTCGCAAATTGTGTTGGAAACACCGATGCAATGTAAATAAAGAAAAACAGTGCTCCCATGCACATTATAGAAAATTGCATCGGGTCCTACAAACGAATGATCGAACACAAATGTCCTCACACCACCTGGGATTTAACTCAATAAAACTCTCCCCTTACTTAACCAAACGGTACCCATATCCTGCGTGTGATAGCACGAAGGTTACATGGAATGACAGCCCATGGCTCTGTTCTTAATGGTCCGGACAAGACAACTACATACCCGAGTCTCGTGCATAATAGCACTCACACTACCAACCACTTGTACAGACCCAAACCTTTTTAAATAGAAAATTTTTGACTCAAGAACCAGATAAGAGGATCTGGACAAAAAGAAGATAAGAAAAGTTATGTGTCTTCCACAATTGACGAGCTAATTCCGTCAATTGATCTAATCGTATACTAGACATGCAATGGCTAAGCACTCAACACACAATAAAAATCATCACAAGTATCTAGCTTAAGCATATATATATATATATATATATATATATATATATATATATATATATATATATATATATATATATATATATATATATATATATATATATATATATATATATATATATATATATATATATATAGGGAATTATCAAGGATAACCATCAAGTGTAGGACATAACTAACTACTCATAACATAACGTTTATACAAAAATAGCATGCAAGCAATATCATTGCATTTCAAACACTAACTTACTAAAACTGGGATCAACATGATGCAAAAAAAAAGTTCAAACGATGCTTGTCTTGCTGGAAGTCAAGTTGTTCACTCTCGATGGCGAAGGAGTCTACGTCAATCACTTCGGACTCTAAAGAATTAAAGACATCGAATAAACACCGAGAAATACTATAAAATTCAAATTGCTAAAAATGCATGAGTTTTCTACAGTAGCTAGGTGATGATTTTATATGAATTTAGGTGAAAGAATTATTCCATTTGGAGTTAGTATTTGAGAGTAATAGCAGTTTGAAAGTCGGTTTTCTGAAAAATCCTAAAAAATGCATTTCGGTTACTATTCATCCAAATTTAATTATTTGGTGAAAATTTGTAGAGTAGTGGTGGATAAAGGGACTACATATATAAATATAGAATAAAATTATAAGACCAAAATAACTTGGTTTATCTCATTTGGAGTTCATAAACATTTTCTATGAATTTTCAAAGTTAATAGCATTTTCTAGTGTATAAATAAATGGGTTTTTGATTAATCTCCAAAAACTATATTTTCTGGAACAGAGACAAGTTTGAAACCTATTTTAAATTAAAGTTCATTTAAAAAAATTGTCAAAATTTGTTTCACTCATTTTGGAGTTGATTTGAATTAGATATGGATTTTTGAAGTTACATGAATTTTCAGTGTATAAATAATTGATTTTCAGATTTTCTTAAGCATTAAATACGTTTTCTACCACGGTCTACCCTAGCTTCTGCCGTTGATGAGTGGGGTTCGATGAATAGTATTGTTTTTCATTTAAACCTACAAATTAAATCAATATGACATGTGGACCCTATCCGTCATAGACACGGTTCACGAGAATAGTGTATGGACCAGCCACGCGTATTGGTCCATCGGTGCACAAGCACAGTGCACAGCACACTTAAGGGCTAGGCCCACATGTTGTACTCTCTAGCTACTCATTTATCTCTTCCGATTTTGTACTCATTTATCTCTTCCGATTTCTGTTCGTGGGATCCACGTGTAAGTGACTCAATAAGTACTTCAGACAGCCATTAGTTTCCATAAACAATTATTAGCAGTTAAATGCTGGGTTTTTGCCGTAACTGCATTGATATAGGAGCTGTCGTCGTACAACAAAACTCCCGAGTTCATTTCCGAGCTCACCGCCGGCGATGTGGACTACGCCGACGTGAGCCAAGGGCATGAACGAGTTCCTAATAGTTGTGCGCACCTAATGGAAGTGGTTACGGCGGCTGAGGTGGACTATACCGGCGGCTAGCCAGAGGAGGGCGGCACTAAGCTACGGCCAAACATGCATGTGCCATTTCGACGAGACAAAGTGCAAATTAGTGCATGCATGAGCTATTGTGAGGTCCACTGAAACTTACCAAGGTGAAGGAGAGGCCAGAGGAGCTCGAAGAGATGTAGCCGATGGTAATGGCTATGGCAGCGGCAAGCTCCACGAGGAGAGGTTGACTAGAGCAAAATGAAGAGGAATAAATGTGCGGGATAGCTCATGCAACTTAAGAAGATGCTCTAATAGCAAGGAATCGGTAGATGACTTACTCGATTGACAATGGACGATGAATAGTGTTATCGACAGACAAAAGGGGAAACTTCAAAATTCAGGAGCTCCTATAATGCATTGAGGAAATAAGTTGAGGGGAAAACATTCTTATACCCAAAGGCAAGGGGTGATGCACATTCGAGGTGATAATACCTACCAGGGACACCAATGGCACGGTGGAGAGGTTGTGGACGTGCTTTGGAGCCACCAAGAGCACGGTGATGTTCCGGGAGCTACAAGGCAACACAGGAGCTGGCATTAGCCAAAATTGAAATGGCATTGAGCATAGAGGGGGGAAACACAATGTCGAGGATCTTACCCGAGCAAGGAGCTAGAACAAATGTCCCTCTCCTCAGCCGAAAAGAGGAGAAGTGAGGAATTGAGAGGCATGGAGGGGGTATTATCCTCGGGCAAGAGACGGAGTAGAGGCGGCATCACATGGAGGAGCTCTAGTAGTGGCTAGATCGCAAGGTGGATTGACGCCGTCGACGCAGCTACTCAGGGTGTCGCGGCCGCATGGCGTAGCTGCTTTGCGCGTCGCGCACGCGTGGAGAAGACGAAGCTAACGCGCGGGCCCGACGCGTCAGTGGCGCAAGGACGCACGAGTCAGAGGCTGGTCCGAACCGGTACAGTTAAGTGGTTCGGTCGAGTCAGTTCGCACGGGTCGGACTCGAGTCCGGTTCAAACCCGAGGAACAGTGCTGAGTTGACTGGATTTTGTTTCAAGTGATTCCACTTTAACCAGAGGTTTAAAAATATCAAATAAAATCCTAAAATCGTAAAATAATTCAGGGAGTCTCCTGGGAAGGTCTAGTACTCAAATAAAATCTTAAACCTCACTGTTCAAAATTTATTTTCTTATTTTAAATTCAAACCTAGCTTAGGTTATTGAATTGAGTTTGAATTTTCTGTGGATCGAATTTAGTACCAAAAATTTGTAAAAAATTATATTTATTCTTGATAAATATTATAGTATTTAAATAAATTATCTTCCAGAGAACTTTATAAGCATTTGTTTCTGTTTTCTCTTTGGAGCTTAGATTTAAGTTGTAGGTTTAAACTTTGATTGAGATTTTTTCAAGTGCAATACATGATGAAAATGTTTCAAAATCAACATGCATGCTGATGAGATGCATACTAATTATCATTAATTAACTTGGGGATGTGAAATCTTGTGCAATCAAATTCATAGTTTCATATATGAATAAAAGCAAAGCAAAAAAAAAGAGAGAAATACAATGAAGGTACCACACTATATTCTAACTAATCAAACTTATTAAACCATGATTCTTGGAAGGATCTCCACACTTTGCTATCCAATGTCTTTGAAAAGGCATGCCCATTTGCTTGAGTTAGACCATTCAACAAATATGTCCTCCTCACTTCATCTCTAATTTCATTGGGAAAATCTTCTATTGGTGTGCGATGCACTGGATCGACAATAATTTCATCTAGATTAAATTCTAGTCGAGGCTTCTTTGGTTGAGTTATACTCTCATCGGTTGGAGGAGTACTACTTGAATTGTTTGTGAAATAATTACGCAAAGTTCATTTCTCCATTATTGCAAACCTATGAGTTAATTGCTAATTGAGTATATATATACCACACTGTGTTAAACTTACTAACAAGTAACAGGTTGGTAATTGAGTAGAGTATATACCAGCACAGCAAATCAATAATCAACACTCAGGCCTTAGCACAACCGCACAGGGCAGATCAGTAGAGAGCCAGTGAGCAGCCCACACGGCCACGCCCAAAATCCCCAAATCACCTCACCTGTTGTCTCCTTCCTCAGTCTTCTTGGCTCCTCCTCGCAACCTGACCTCCTTGGTGGCTCCCAGCATCCCTTGGCATTGGCCCACAGCCCGCCCCTCGCCTCCTCCAGTCCTTCGGGCTCCCCCTCCCTCACGCATGTGGCACGCACCGCATGCCCACGCCACTCCCCCTCCGCTAGACAGCGGTGGCTCCCCGCCCTAGCTCCCTCTGGGCTCTGGGCTCTGGCTACCACCAGGAGGTCAAGTGTGATGCGTTGTGTGCTTCTCCTCGTTCGATGGATTGGGGATTTGGGGAATTTGATTGGGGAATTTTAGAATGGGAAGGGGAACGTGAGGTGGGACACTAGGACTGCCGTGTATTCCGGTGGGATGTGAGTTGGGCCTGGGCTTCGGCAAGGGCAAGCCCACACGCATTTGTTCCCGCTTCCGGTCGGTTGCACTGCTAGTCTGCTTAGTGCTTCTTCTTCTTCTTGTTCAGTGGAGAGCCAGGCAGCCATGGCAGCTGGGGAGGCGGGGAGCCGGAGGTCGGACTTGGGGGTGGGGGGTTCTGGGCGCCCGGCGGAGGGTAGGCTTCAGCCTAATGAAGCCCCCCCCGGTGGATTCGCCCCTGCTGTAGTTCATTTTTGGCGCAAACCGAAGTACTTCTCATGGGGCCTTATACCATAACAAAACGGATAACACTAGTGAACAAACAAATGAATAATCTTCTCACTTCAAACCTAACATGTGGCTTTGGTTGAACTTTACCACACCTAGTCATGGCAAAATATGTTAAACCACACTTGTTTGTGGCAACCAAATCAGTCGTAGAATTTCGCGGAAATGATCACGTAATATATTATGTCCATGGAGGGCCATGGTTAAAATTGCGGTGCGCCAAAACTGTTGTCATCAACGAAACATATACCACAAAAAGTCAAATTTAGCAATCACTTTTAGGACTAAAAGCTTGCCTAAGGAGGTGGCCTCCGTAAGACCATCACACACAGTTACTCTTGCATATCCATCTAAAAAGAAGGAGTTTACCCCCGCGCAGCGGGACGAATATTCACACTCCCTCTCCTGCTATGAAAATAAAAACAGTCACCCCTTCTCCTCTTCCACCTGCTCGGAGATGGACCCATGATCGGGTGCGTTAGTGTAACATCTCGTTTAAGCATAAAACAAATAAGTGATTAGTACTGAAATTAAATAGAATTAGAAAGAAAAATTCAGAATTTTGGGAGAGGAATGGGCTGCCAACCTATATTCGAGAGGAGGGGAGCCGGCCATAGTGGCCCAAGGCCCATGAGTGGGCAAGCAGCCCACTAGAAGGCAAGGGGGGCACCAAACCCTAGCCACCCTCTGCTACAGTAGCTGCCGTGCTACAGTAGCACCATGCTACAGTACCTCCACCCCCTGCTGCTCCTCCTCTCCCCGGTGCCATCCTCCTTGCTGCTGTTTCCGTCCAAAGAGAAGGGGAGGAAAGAGGTTTGGCCAAGGAAGAAAGGAAGAGGAAGTGGAAGAAGGAATAGGAAAGGAAGATCTCACGAGTTTTTCAGCATCATCTTCGTGTTCGTCAAGGGTGACCTCCAGATCTCCCTTGCTTTGTTTGTTACTTTTGTGATTCGGTGATATCGGGTAGCAGATCGGTTGTTTACAGCTTGTAGTGCGTTGTAGGTTTGAGATCTGAAATGGCGAATTTTGGATTCTTCACCTCCTAGAGATTTGTGGGTAATGTTTTTAGCTTTCCATAGAATCTTAGATCACGTCGTTTGGATGAATGGATCTTGAATTATGAATTTTATGACACTGCTGTCCAGAGGTTCTGTCAGGATTCTGACAGGTTGTACTAATTGGATGATAAAAATTAGTTAACGAAATAATTAGAGGATCCCACCAACATGAATATTGAAGGTTATTTTATAAGGTTTCCAAAGAACTCAACAACGTAATTTTTTGATAAACAGTTAGAAAGTTATGATTATGTTGATCTTGTTGTCCAGGGTTATAGCAGGTTTCGGGCAGAAGTAGTAATCTGTAAATTAAAAATATATAATGAATGAATTAGAGGATTGGACCAACATGATTATTGTTGATAATTTCCTGAGGTTTCTAGAGAACCCAAGAATGTAATTTTACGATAAGCGGAATGAGAGATACAATTTTTGTAAGGCGGCTGTCCTGTTTTGGGACAAAATGACGTTCAAGGGGAAACAGGGTCGTTTAGGATGGCGATTAGGAGCGATGCGATTTATTTATCTATTTTTTATTGTGGTATGCCTTGAAATATCTCCTTAGGATGTTTATTAAATGTTCAGGTGGTGATGTGAATCCGGGGGTAGTGCCCTCTTCTCATCGTCAAACTTCACGGTTGAGGCAAGTACATGTATAAGGGTGATAACGAGTGTTTGTCATTGTCTTGTTGATTTACTACCATGAGATAAAATAATGTTTTGGTAAGTTATTTTAGTGTCATGATATTATTGGTGAAAAGAGTAAGATTGAGTTGATGGTGCAATTACCATGGGGACGACATGGTGAGACTTTTATTGCTTAAATGTGATTATGATATATTGATGCAAATACCATGGGGATGACATGGTAATGTTGTTAAAGTTAAATTAATTATTGCATCATTCATTTGCATCATTCTTTGATCCTTGAGGCATGGTATACATTGTAGCCAAGTAATGAGAAGTTTAAGGTCCCCATCATGTATTAGATGGGCATGAGATCTCCACACTCGTGGAGTGTGGGCTTGATGTCCTTGTGCTGAAGGCACTAGCATAGGTATGCATCGATGGATGCATACTTCGCATTACCGGTAAATGCAAAGAGAAAAGAAATGTACATTTGTGGCATATGCATTGCATGTCAATAAAAGTGAATAGTTATGATATTATTGTGGATGATTGATTGTGTTAAATTCAAAGTATGTTTATGAGATTTGGGTTATTGTCTTGTTTGTACTTGCTGAGTCTTGGACTCATATTTGTTTATTTAATGTTTTAGCTGAACGTTGATGACGGCATACTTTGGGGGAAAAAGTTGAACATGGGACTATTGCACTTGAGAAGTACTTCATTCCATTTCATGATTCAATCATTTTGGAATTGTAATAATTGAATAGGTTTTGGTTCCCTTAGTTCCTCATGGTCAATATTATTGCTAGTTGTTGTTTTTCTCTTAATAAAAATTTATCTATAATGCCCTTGATAATTAATTAGATTGAATTACAATTGAACTATGATTAATTGTCTTGCTGAAATTTATAATTACCTCATTGTATAATGTTTAATCGTGATGCCTAGAAGGTAGTAATACTTGAGTTTGATGTCGAAAAGTGTAGTAATAATAGTTGTAGGTGACATTGTGGGCTTTTACTAAGCTGGGGTGTTAAAGTTAGCTTCTCTCTGAAACCGCTGGTGCCTTTCTCAACTCACAACTCCTCTCTCATGATCTTTGTGAAAAACGAATAGGTCAGCTCCCATGATCTCCTCTTTCCACCCCACCCGGTCGCCCGACCTCTTCCCCCGTCTCCCACCTGTCCTCTTCTGCCACCCGTCCTCACTGACTGTCGGGACCCTGAGTCGCTGGATCCGAGCCCTCTGTATATTCTGAACTAGTCCCATGATCAGTATCTAGCCCACATAGTTTGCAACATCGATGAAATCATATCCATACAACAAGGTAGCTAAGAAGCAAACAAATTAATATTACTTAGTAGCAAAAATGATCTTATGGTCAAGTTTTACATAATTTGCCATGTAGGGCTTAACGACAATAGAGTAAACTTGCAGCGGGATAAAATAACTCGTGGTAGTCATCCGACATGCCCACAGGCAATCGAGTGGAGAACGTGACCTAGTTCGCATAGTCTTCGAAGCATTCCTCCTCAAAGAGCACTGTGCTCCCTGGTTCTTCTCTGGTGACTGATCAACAAATGACACAAAGCCATGAGTACATAAAGTACTCAACAAGTCGTAGGAAAATGTATGCAAATAATATTCATGCAAAGCTTGACAAGGAGAGCTTTATGGCTATTTTGTAGAAAGCAGTATTGATACTAAATACGGTAAATATATTAAAAAACATACTTGAAAACACTAATAAATAAATAAACAATTGCTTTGAAACATCCAATAAAACCTCCTGCTTACTTTCCAACTGACAACTAGTGAACACCCGTTCACTTCCAAACCAAACCATTAGAACATTTTTAGGAAAATATACCCCTAGTGTGAAATCACCAGGCATTGTCCATAACCGGGGACATGGCTATTCAAATAGTTTTACACTCTGCAGAGGTTGTACAACTTGACCCACAAGAGATAATCAGTTTGTAATGTCTGTCTGACACACTTCCGAGGTGTGCGACTAAACGATTATCATAGGGCTTTTACAAAGCTCTATTTTGACTCGGTTCTACTCGCTAAGGATTCGCCACCCTGGTACCCTCTTGCGTTACTTATCAACCCAAATAGAATCGACTTAAAACATTGCTAATTAGTTGGCCAAGTCCACCCCATAAATAGACTTGTGGTTGCACGGTAAGGCCCAGATCAATGGCACACAAAGTTAAGTCCTTAGTGGTTGCTCAGGAAAGACTACCTCATCCCATGTGCTTCGCGCACCTAGATGCTTCCCGCATCCAACAAAGTACTTCCCGTACTGTGCTTCATGCACTCCTCCTTTGCCACCGACCACTCACCCGATCATAAATCATTTTCGTTCAACCTGGCCAAATGACAAACCTTCTCATGGCACAAGAAATTTTAATAACAGTGGCATCGCACCACAATTGACACAACTATGACCTCGCACCATAGTGGCACAACAGTGGTATCGCACCATAATTCTAGATACAATTAGGTCAAACTTAATCATTATGAATATGTGATCATGAATCCCACGCGACTAAGCATGGCTAAGCATAATACACCCCATGTTGGTAATAAAATAATGTCCAACTAATATCAACCCATCCTATGGTGTCCAAGGATATATGTCATTCAAGAGTACATGTCAATAGCAATTATTCAAGGAGGAATATTGTCAAATAAGTATTTTATCTACTCTCGAAAGCAGTTATTATAAAATTAGCAATGCATATTGATATAAAATAATATAATTTTATAAATTGGGTACAACATGATCAAAGTTCTATGATTTGCCTTCGTTGAAGAGTTGAGATACTTCGTTCGTCGGGTCTAGGAATTCTTCGGAAACGCTGGAATCTATACATGCGAAAAGAGCCAAAAAAAATAAAAAAAATCCAAATAATATCCAAAAATTACCAAACTAGAACCAAATGAAAGACACTGAATTTAGTGATTTGAATCAATCAAATTGGAGTTCAAACGAAGGAGAACGCCCTCTTGGAAGTTTTGAAATCACATGGTCGGAAGGAGGTTTCGACTACCTGGTCGAAGAAGGTTCGACTGGTTGGAAGGTTTCGGCTACCTGGTCGAAACATGGTGACCTGCGGTGACGAAGAGAGTGGCGGCGAGATGGCCAGCGGTGAGGCTCAGTGGAGCGGTCAAAGACAGCGGGGGTGCTCCGGTGAGTCTTCGGCGGCGAGGAGGAGCACACTGAGTAGGCCGCGATCTTACGAAGCCAACAGCGAAAACCACGTCGGTGGAGAAGCTTTGAAGGTGGCGCTAGAGGCTGTGGTGCGAGCTCGGTAGGTGGCGGCAAAAACTCGGTGCGCGAAATGAGGGCGAGAGAGAGAGAGGGAGAGTTGAGGGTAAAACAAGAGGAGGGAAAAAGGGCTCCCTAGGGCTCCATTTAAAGATGAAGGAGGAGGATCGGGTGACAAGATGGAGCGGCAGGATTCACAGCAGCACGGAAGAGACGATAGCATTTAATGCACATGTCATTTGAGGAGGCGACATTTAATCGCCTGGCGTGGTGGAGGCAATGGCATTTAATCGCGTCGCTGAGGAAAAAGAGGGATGGAGAACGCGCCGAGGCGAGGGTGGTCGAAACCAAAAGGGTGGTCGAAACCGAAAGGGCTATCGAAACCGAAAGGGTGGTCGAAATCGAAAGGGTGGTGCGGTTGGTGCGCGGGGATAGGAATGGGCCGACGGGAATTTGGAATAGAAAGAGATATGGGACTTTAAATACCATAGAACTCAAAAAAACTCAAAATAAACCAAATTTTGAATTAGTTGAAGTTGGATTAATTCATATTTAATTTATTTTAATTTCAATTTTTTTCCAAGTTAAGCTTTAGCAATTCAACAAAACCAAATGGTTATTTTTATTTTAAAAATTTTCAAAGAGCCTTGAAAATCTGGGATGTTACAAACCTACCCCCCCCCCACTAAGGGAATCTCGATCCCGAGATTTGGGTTGACTAAAGGTTAGGTTTGGAAACTCATATTTTGCTCACTGAACCAATCTACCTTCTCTTCCGAGTGAGACAATACTGAAACGGAAACTGAACTGACTAGAACTAACCTGGAACGATGTTCTGAGTTGATTGGGCTGGCTCTGTAGTGACTTGATTCATTCGACCTCTTGCAGAAGGAAGTGGAGTCCTGGTGGCTTGTCTTGGAATCTGAGTTGTTCCTTGGCCTGCTCCTGGTGTGGTGACTCTGGCTGGCGTAGTTCCCAAGTTGAATGGAATTGACATCGGGGCTCGCTTTCTTGGGCAACTTTGAGCATAATGGCCGGTCTCATGGCATCTGTAACAGGTGACTCCTAGAGCTGGATTGTTGCTTCCCTAGAGTTGGTTGTTGCTGACTCCTAAAACAGCTGGGCGAGGTGTCAGTGTAGTGGTTCTGAATGCGGCAGGAGGAGCGAAATGGTCAGGGTGCTGCACATTCACTCTAGGTCTTTGTGGATAATTCTGATGAGATCCATGTTGCATCATCTTCCTTTTGCAGGATTCTTCTAGTTCACAATGAGAATCTTGTATGAGCACAGTCTTGTCTACCATATGCTGGAAATCTACATAGTTATTGCCAACAACTTGCACCTTCAAACTGGAATTGAGTCCACACTTGAAATGCTTTTGACGTGCATCATCTGTGGCGATGTCCTCATGAGCATAACGAGAGAGTTGAGTGAACGTGTTGAGGTACTCACTCACTGACAGGGTTCCTTGCTCCAGCTCACGGAACTTGTTTTTCTTCATTTCTACTATACCATCTAGGACATGAGAGTGGTGAAAAACTGTTGAAAACTCGGCCTAGGTAATATCTTGTAGATTCTCATGGGCTGCATAGTAATTCTCCCACCATTCTGCGACAATACCTTCAAGCTGATGTGCGGCATACAGAACCTTATCATGGTCGTCGCATCGAGCAATGGCCAGCTTCTTCGCTATGGAGCACAGCCAGTCATATGTGTCCAAAGGTTCAGATGAGTTGGTGAAGGTAGGCGGATGCGTCCTCATAAACTCTGCAAACTTTGATTACTGGAAAACTTGTGGTGGTGGTGGCATGACAGCTGCTTGATTGTTCTGGTTCAGCATTGCAACTAACGAAGCAGTAGTCTGATTTTGTTGATTCATCATCTGATTCATATTCTACGTCATCGCGTTTATAAACTACGTCTGGGCTGCCATGAACTGACCCAAACCCTGATCTGCTATTGCAACTGGCGGAGGTGGTGTATGGGGATCCACGAGTTCGTCCTGACTTGCAGAGTTGCGGGCCTGAACCATCTGCAACAAATCTCCACAATTTTTATAGATGAGAGGAAGAAAGCACAATAGGTGAGAGGGAAAAGCACAAAGACGAGAGAGAATAAGGGAGAAAGACATAGCAACCTAACTGGGAAAGTCGGTTTAACCCAACGAACAAGTAGCTGGAAAGCTATTAAGAAGCAATAAAATACGACACTAAATCCAAAAAGATCGTATTACGCGGACTAAACGATTCTAAAACTAAGAAGGACAACTTTGGGGCAACACTACTAATCTAACTTATATGGACGGTCAACTTGAAACAAACGACTGGTCTTGGAACTTCCAGGGCATCCATCGCTTCGATCATGAGAAGCTCGATCCTATAGAGATTCCTGAGGTAAGGAGGTCAATTTAAATTTGAAAACGAATTTTCATAGAAGGTAAGAGATAAGAACCTGAGAATGACATGAGAAGAGATTGGAATAAGATGAGAAAAGAATAGAATAAGACAAGAAAAGAATATCTATTTATCAATTGGTTGGTTTGATTTATAAAATAAAATTTTGAAACTTTTGACTAAAACGACCAAGCTAGCTATAGTTGCATCCTACAGTCGATATGGCTCTGATACCATCTCTGTCAGGACCCCGAGT
Source organism: Phyllostachys edulis (assembly GCA_036346405.1). Lineage (NCBI taxonomy): Eukaryota > Viridiplantae > Streptophyta > Magnoliopsida > Poales > Poaceae > Phyllostachys > Phyllostachys edulis. Next base: position 35,444,192 of record CM070556.1, read on the forward strand.
TGCTAGACCCGAGCCCTCTGTGTATTCTGAACTAGTTCCATGATTAATAGCTAGTCCACATAGTTTGCAACATCGATGAAATCATATCCATACAATAAGGTAGCTAAGAAGCTGACAAATTAATATTACTTAGTAGCAAAAAGTACCTTATGGTCAAGTTTTACATAATTTTCCACGCATGGCTTAACGACAACAGAGTAAACTTGCAGCGGGATAAAATAACTCGTCGTAGCCAGCCAACATGCCCACAGGCAATCGAGTGGAGAACGCGACCTAGTTCGCATAGTCTTTGAAGTATTCCTCTTCAAAGAGCGTTGTGCTCCCTGGTTCTTCTCCGGTGACTGATCAACAAACGGCGCAAAGCCATGAGTACATAAAGTACTCAGCAAGTCGTAGGGAAATGTATGCAAATAGTATTCATGCAAGGCTTGACAAGGACAACTTTATGGCTATTTTGCAGAAAGCAGTATTGACAGTAAATATGGTAAATAGATTAAAAGGCATACTTGAAAACAATAATAAATAAATAGTCAATTGCTTTGAAACATCCAATAAAACCTCCCGCTTACTTTCCAACTGACAACTGGTGAACACCCCGTTCACTTCCCAACCAAACCATTCCAACAATTTTAGGAAAATCTACCCCTTGTGTGAAATCATCAGGCATTGTCTATAACCGGGGACATGGCTATTCAAATAGTTTGACACTCTACAGAGGTTGTACAACTTGACCCACAAGAGATAATCAGTTTGTAATGTCTGTCTGACACACTTCTGAAAGTGTGCGACTAAACGATTATCATAGGGCTTTTACAAAACTCTGATTTGACTCGGTTCTGCTCGCTAAGGATTCGCCACCCTAGCCCCCTCTTGCGCCACATCGACCCAAACAGAACCGACTCAAAATATTGCTAATTAGTTGGCCAGATCCACCCCATAAATAGACTTGTGGTTGCATGGTAAGGACCAGATCAATGGCGAACAAAGTTAAGTCCTTAGTAGTTGCTCAGGCGAGACTACCTCATCCCATGTGCTTCGCGCACCTAAGTGCTACCCACACCCAACAAAGTACTGGCTGCACTGTGCTTCGCTCACTCCTCCTTTGCCACCGACCACTCGCCCGAGGATAAATCATTTTCGTTCAACCCGGCCAAATGACAACCCTTGCCATGGCACAACAAATTTTAATAACAGCGACATCGCACCACAATTGACACAACTGTGACCCCGCACCACAGTGGCATAACAGTGGTATCGCACCATAATTCTAGATATCATTAGGTCAAAATTAATCATTATGAATATGTGATCACGAATCCCACGTGACTAAGCATGGCTAAGAATAATACACCCTATGTTGGTAATACAATAATGTCCAACTAATATCAACCCATCCTATGGTGTCCAAGGATATATGTCAATCAAGGGTACATGTCAAAAGCAATTATTCATGGAGGCATGTTGTCAAATAGGTATTTTGTCTACTCTCAAAAGTAGTTATTATAAAATTAGCAATGTATGTTGATATAAAATAATATAATTTTATAAACTGGGTACGACATGATCAAAGGTCTACGATTTGCCTTCGTTGAAGGGTTGAGATGCTTCGGTCGTCGGGTCCAGGAATTCTTCGGAAACACCAGAATCTATATGTGCGAAAAGAGCCAAATAATAAAAACAAATCCAAATAAAATCCAAAAATTACCAAACTAGAACCAAATGAAATACACTGAATTTAGATAAATTTAGAGATTTGAATCACTCAAATCGGAGTTCGAACGATGGAGAACGGGCTCTCGGAAGTTTTTAAATCACATGGTCGGAAGGAGGTTTCGACTACCTGGTCAAAGAAGGTTTGACTGGTCGGAAGGTTTCAGGCTACCTAGTCGAAAGATGGTGACTAGCGGCGATGAAGAGAGCGACGATGAGATAGCCAGCGGCGAGGCTCGGCGGAGCGGTCGAAGACGGCGGGGGCGCTCCGGCGACTCTTTGGCAGCGAGGAGGTGCGCACCGGGTAGGCCATGATCTTGTGAAGCCAACAGCGAAGACCTTGTCGTGGAGCTTTGTGATGGCGCTAGGCGATGGCACGAGCTCCGGTCGTGGCGGTGGCGGAGGCACGACGAAACGAGGGCGAGAGAGAGAGAGAGAGAGAGAGAGAGAGAGAGTTGAGGGGAAAATAAGAGGAGGGCAAAAGTGCTCCCTAGGGCTCCATTTAAAAAGGAAGGAGGAGTACCGGGTGACAAGATGGAGCGGCGGGATTCGCAGCGGTGCGGTAGAGATGATGACATTTAATGCGCATGTCGCCGAGGATACGACAGTATCTAATGCGCACGGCGTGGCGGAGACGACGACATTTAATGCGCACGTTGCTGAGGAAAAAGGGCGAGAAAGAATGCGCCGAGGCGAGGGTGGTCAAAACTGAGAGGGTGGTCGAAACCGAAGGGGTGGTCGAAACTGAAAGGGTGGTGCGGTCGGCGCACGAGGATAGGAATGGGCCGATGGGAATTCGGAACAAACAGAGAGATGGGACTTTAAATACCAAAGAACTCCATTAAACTCAAAATAAACCAAATTTTGAATTAGTTGAAGTTCGGTTAATTCATATTAAATTGCTTTTAATTAAAAAAGTCAAGTTAAGCTTTAGCAATTCAACAAAACCAAATGGTTATTTTTATTTTAAAATTTTTCAAAAAGCCCTGAAAATCTGGGATGTTACACCGACTCACCACATCACCATCTCCATCACCACACCGGTCCTCTATCTTGTGGGTGCTCTCTCTCTCTCTCATGACGGAAGCCGACAGTGGCGTTCGGAATCAACGGCGACGCGCCTCTACCGACCTCCCAATGTGTGGATCGGCGGCAACATGTCTCTACCGAGCTCTCAGTGGTCGGATCTGGTGGTGGCGAGCCTCCGTCTGCTCCCTCTCTAGTCTCCATCAGACCACCACCAAATGCACCCCCTATGTCTCCACGTGCATTCAGTGGAGGAGTTGGATCTGCTACACAACGTGGTTACGGCAAGGAAGCAGTCAGCAAGGCGGTAGACCTATGGCAGTGTGATGGTGTGCCTCTGTGCTAGTGCAGCAGTTGTGAAGTGAGCACATGGTAAATACAATACTCTTTGCAATCCTTGTAGGAGGCGGCGCGGTAAGGCGGCGTCGGGGACGGGAGAAGGCATCGGGAGAGAAGGGAGGAGAGGAGGTGGTAGTATATTGGAGGAGAAGCAGCAGTGCTAGGGAATGGAGGGGAGGCAACGACAATGCATGAGGAAGAGGCGGAGATGAAGGTGTCCTTCCCTTGCCGTATCGTAGTCTCAAGTTCACCGCACCGCGTTCTATTCATACTAATCCTTCCCTGCGCTACTGCCACCTTCTGCTCCACGCCGACCGAGCCAGCATCGCCTCCTCCTCACTTACCACCGTGATGCCACCACCGTCTCCTCCCTGGCCTCACACCTCCTTGCAGCGATGTGCCTGGCAAGGGCTGTAGAGATCAATGGCTGTGAGAATCGAGTCGCGACTTGAGTTCTAGGTGGAAGAAGGTGGCCATTGACGCGTACCCCTCTTCCTTACTGGCCGACAATGGCTGAAAATGGGCAGCGCGTCAGGGAGGGAAGTTGGCATCAACATCAACTTCGAAAGGTAAACAATGTATGAGCTCAAAATTTTAATTTTTGGGTAGTAGTAGTAGCATGTGATGCAATAGATAGAGTTAATGTTTCTATTTATATGTGTTACTCTCTTTTGGGGTTCCGCTGCAATACACAGGCACCCTACTAGTCCATCTAAATGTTTGAAGTGTGTACCCAAGCAAAGAAAGACCTTGAGTTCCATGATTTGTCTCTTAATTTTCATACGAGAAAGTTCCGTACATGCTACTCACTCTGATTACTTTTGTAGAGTATATTTTATGTTGCACAACTCGAACATGACTAATATACCCCCCAATTGTCCCTGTAAGTATTGTATTCAATGCATTAATGCATTAACTCTTTTCTCTACATCACTCTAAGATCACTACACCATGGCATAGTATTAAGGGCAATTAAATTGCAGGAGAAAAGTGCTTTGCAAAGCAAATTATCTGCTAGGAAAGACATTCCCGGCACTTATTATGCCTTGGTAAAGTCTTTTAGGAAAGACATTCCCAGCGAGATATGTGGATTCGACATAACTTCCTGGATAAGTTGTTTTCCCCCGGCAGTTATAGTTTCCCCGGCAATTAGTTGTTTCCCGGCAATTAGAGTTTCCCTGCACTACTACAGAAAAGGCCTTCACAGACGGTTCAAAAACGTCATCACAAACGGTTTCGTGAGCCGTTTGAGTTTATGGGTCAGTAATGACATGAGGTCATCACGGACGGTTTTCGAACCGTCTGTAATACATAAACCATTAATGTACATTTACACACATGTACCATTAAGTTCAATCTACACTGTGGAAACTCCCATCTGGATTTATGACCTGATTGTTCAGGAATGATGCAAGGTGTGATCGAACTTTTATGAGCTCGCTTTGTTCCAACGCAGTTTCGGCGTTGGTCTCAACCTGTCGATAGGAAGATTAAATTCGTGCTTATATAAATTGGTAAGTATATATGAAATAATTATTGCAAGATTGACAAACCTGAGGATCATTGGTGATCACGAAACCGATGAGTAGTTCCATGTTGTGGTAAACATAGTATCTACAGACGTTGCAGCCCGACGGCTGCTGGTGGCATGGCAAAAATAGAATTGGTTAGTTCAAGAGGCATTACTACGAAGTGTTATATAGGATTAATGTGTACTAGCTAGCGAGTACCAGGAAAGTTAGATCGTGTTGCAGCGACATTCCCTTGCATTTCCCTCCACTAGCATATAGCACGTCGAAAGCCCTACGTGACTCCAAGAAGTTAGCCTTAGCCATTGCAAAGGAAGGAAAGACTACAATAGAGTTTCTATGGAGGAATTGTGTTTACCTGTTGATTAAATTCCAGATAACTGTGAAGTTGTGAGTGATCCTCTTTAGGGAATCTAGGTATATTACCCATCTCCATTTTGGTATAATTACAATTAGAATCCAGTGGAAGCTACACAGGTATGTCAGCATGGTCATTAAACCTAAGTTCGTGTTGCTTATAAAGTACAAATCAACAAGTATAGCCAGTAGTGCAACACTTACTCCTGGTTGTAGGGCAAAAGTATGTATTCCTTATTGCGGCGAGCCAAGAAAAACTCTATAACGTAATCCTCAACGAATATTGCATTCGCCTTGATGCTTTGCTCGGAGACCATGTGTGGGTCGAGGAAACCTACTAGTGAATTCCTTCTTTCGGCTTCAGACATCATGTATCTATATACAAAAGCAAGGAGTTATATATAATATTTATCGGTATTACACGAACATTGACCGTGATTGTACACACTTACAGTGTCCAGCATCGTATGAGTGAAATGTCGAGCTCGTTGAGGTTGAAGAGACAGAACAAGTCCTCGAAGGTCACCGTGAAGACACAGTCTTGAAGCTCGTGGTTAAAATGATCCTCCTTGAACTTGACGATGACACCCGAGCGTCGTTGTTCAGCCGGCTTGTTGGACTGTTCCATGTACCATATATGCAATGTCGTGCAAGCCGATCCTAGGGTAGGGCTGTCTAACCTCTCGACCAATGGCTCGCCTAGCATGAATTTCGAATAGCGGCAGAAGGGATATCGAGCGAGTCGGCCGTCTTGATTTCCCCTTGCTGCCTCGCTTTGTATAGGTCGACCTCACAAGAGTTGACTGAGCACGAGGTGTAGATGCATCTATTGCACCGGGCCCTTGCTGTGTCGGTGTAGGTAGCTTCAGTGCAGTCAGCTCCCATGGACTTGGTACCGTTGCAGGACATTCCCATGAAGTTGACACCGGAGCAAGTAGCTCCAGGCAGATGTCTCGCTTGGGCCACTAAATGAATGTTCTAATGGCTTGCTCTAGAGTCATGACCTCGTCGTTTGGGGGAATATGCAGCGGGACAGCCTCGAAATTGGCACAAACACCGTCCACATTCACTTTTGCGAACCTGGCGCTAGATTTTCACCGTGCACCAAAGCCCTGACACCGGATGGATACACTTGGCTAGCGACATCTAGAACAGCGAGGCATATCTCACTTGGAGCTTGCACTTCATAGCCGCCTACATAACGATACAAAATTGGCTACTCAATAGGCCTATCAATGGATCGAGCATTTGGAGATAATAATTATTACGGATGTCATCGACAGAAATCTGTAAATCGCCTATTGGGGTAGGGTTAGGCATGACTACTCAAAAGTTTGGAAATTTGGCTAGCACGATGAGGCGAGGGCTTGCAACTGATTTGGGAGTTGTAATTCCCTAAGCCTTTCCTCAAAGCTCTCCATTTTCCATTGCGACGCAGCTCTGACGCGATCATCGATCTCACGGGTGATCTCATCTTTGAGGGATTCATGAATCTCCTCTCGTAGCTTTCCATCGCGCTCGGCTTTGGCTCTCTTCCTACTCTAGTATGATCCGGAGTCCGCTTGGAACCATTCTGCCCATGTAACATAAACACCAGCGCCTCTCGTGCAACCCGGATGCTCATTGTTTCCTAGGGCTGCGAAGAGTATATCTCTCTCCTTATGCACTGGAATGAGCCTTGGGAAGATTGTGTACTCGGTGTTACCTACAATAGCCCGACATGTCATTTCACTTCCTATGAAGTTATGGAGTAATTACAAACTAGGTAGTTCGATATCTTCTGAGCGCTAGGACACTTCTGATGCGGGGTTTGGAAAGGAGACTTCCCGTGAGCGGGTACATAACCTCCCAAATAACCACTGTCGGGCATGCACATTAGTGATCTCGGGAAATGGCGGGGAGACATTCGAACGGCTTGCCTACTGGTCCTGATCCCTCCATATCGGGATTTTACCCGCATACCCAACGGTGCCGAGTCTGTAGAGGTGCTTGTTTTTTGCCTGGAGGGCCGTGTGTGCCGCACTTTCCCTCCTAAATTCATTTGTCGTCTTTTTCGCCACAAACTTGGCCCAGGACTCTTCCAAGAACGGATACTTGTGGAAGGGCGTCAGATCCTTCTCCACGTAGTCCTTGACAAGTGTGCTCTTGAAGTTCTTCCACGCTTTGCACGTCTGTAGCAACGCGTGTCGTCACACGGAGTCCTGGTGTTCTTCCGGGATCTCGAACGATCGGAAAATATCCGTCAGTAGCTCATCTTTATGTACTTTGGTCAACTCCTTCCACGAATCGTAGGTGACGTTGACCCATTGCCGTGCAACTATTCCGACCGTTCTTCGGAATGTGGCAGCTGCTCGGCGAGGATTGATAGGGCTCCCAGATTGATCAACCTCCATGATGGTATATCGGTTCGCGGGCCTTTTCGATATTCCTCTTCTTCTACCGTGGTTGGATATTCCAGAGGATGGTGCATCATCAGACACATGAGGTGGTGATGACGAAGAATGAGCGGAAGACATCTTCATAAGAAATAGAAGTTCTGACACGCATAAACATATTATCATAAGATTCGATCTCTATGTGTATGGGTATACACACCAATCAATAATAATTGGGATATTTAGGAAGAAATTAAGACCAATACAATGACATAATTAACATAGACATGTAGATCCTCCAAGTTATTTAAAAGGAATAATATGCTCAACACAAACATCATGTGAACAAATGAAATCAGCATAAAGCTAAAATTTAACATTTTGATATTGCTATCACATGTAGAGTAAGCATTCCAATTAGAGCTCAAGTTCAAACCTGATTATCAAAACAATTTCAGTACAAGGCTATTATCATCACAGAGCATTCATCTCAAGCCCACCACACCACAATGCAATATATTTCAGTAGCAGTATCAAAACAAATACCATATGAATAACTGACTAGAACAAATATAAATTCCTAAAACAAGTACAATTATCATGAGTCAATGAGGACCATGATGATTATTGATAGAAAGAGTGAGAAAGGCGTCGGAATTGACAACTCGACATTGGTTACCTTTAGGCGTCGAGAAGAAGGACGAGCGAGGAAGCGATCTGGGAAGCGGCGGGGACGGCGTCGAAGGGGGCGCGCGGGCTCGAGGAGGCGGCGTCGAGGACGGTGTTGATGGGCTCGGGGGAGGAGTCGCACCGGGCTCGGGGGAGGAAGCGGCATCGAGGACAGCGGCGACGGGCTCGAGGGAGGAGGGAGCGAGGAGTTGAGAAACTTAATCGTTTGAGTGGGGGGCGCGGGCAAACCCTAGAGTCCGAATATAAATAGGGATGGACATCACGAGCGGTTCTAAAGTAGAACCGTCTATGATATAATATCACAGAGCGGTTCCAATCAACAACCGTGCATGATATATCTTTATATCCTGAGCGGTTTTACCAAGGAACCATCTGTGATATATGATGTATCCTGAGCGGTTTTTACCAAGGAACCGTCTGTGATATATAATCACAGACGGTTTGATCTACAAACCGTTTGTGATATTATTTTGTATTGGTTAATCTAATTCTGCTTATTGGCTAGCATCAAGAAATGCTAGCCATGCCCTCTGAAACAAGTAGAAAACACAATAAGTACATATATATACATCCAAGTCACATTCATTTCAGAAACAATCACATCCATTTCACAGTACAAATCAATTAACTCAAATGAACTAAAATTAACCATTCATCAGAACGTACATATACACGTTGTTCAATTAATTTTTAAAAATTAGCCCTTCATGATGATCGACACGTATGTAGCTAGTTTTGTCACGTTCTTCTTTCTCGACCCTTATGCCGTTTCCGAAAGGAGGCAACTCGTCAAATTGATTGTATTCTTCCTCGTCCACTACATTCTCAACTCCGACAATCCTCCTTTTTCCATGAAGAACTACGTGGTGCTTCTTATTTGCCGGGTCGGTTACATAGAAGACTTGAACAACTTGGTTAGTTAGTACGAATGGTTCATCTTTGTATCCAACACGTTCGAGGTCCACGGTAGTGACGCCGTACTTGTCGACCTTCACCTGTGGGAAATGGACCCAACGGCACCGAAATAGGGGGATCTTGAAAAGCACGTGGTCGAGCTCCCATATCTCCTCTATTTGCCCATAGTAGGAGCTCCTCACCCATCGGTCTTGAATGCATCTATCACGGACACCGCTGATTACAGTTAGTGCTCTTTATATCCACGAGCCTGCGTATAGAATGTGTACCCATTTATGTCATATCCTCGCCATGTCTGGCTGTAAATGTTGGCCCTTTTGCCAACCATGTCGACATATCACTTGACGAGCTCCTAGCGAGTCGCTCCTTCAACCATTGGTTGAGCATGCATTGTGTTGTCTCGTGATCCAAACATCCGGCCGCTCTGGATTACATTGCGAAGTATGTCCTTGTCTTTGGTCGATATCTGAGGACACTTCAGTCATGTGTTGCGAGACCGTGAAATGGGCTTGAGCATACGCATCCATATATGGAGTGATTGCTTTCCTTCCGATGGTCCCGGTACCCTCGAGCCTCCTCTCATGGCGAGATCGAGGCACACCTATCAGTTCGACCTGAGCCATGTAATCGACGTAGAACTCAATGACCTCTTCGGTTGCATAACCTTCGACGATGCTACCCTTCGACCGAGATCGATTCCGTACATAGGACTTGAGAATTCCCATGAACCTCTCGAACGGGTACATGCTACGTAGGAACACGGGCCCGCACATCTTTATCTCCCTCACAATGTGAACAATGAGATGGACCATTGTGACGCCCCGTGTTATTACCTCAAGGGTAATGACACTTAGGCATATGGATTACTGTTCTTTTGCCCAGTAGAACACTGCTCCAACGAATAGTAAGCCTTTACCAGAGTCACACAGCAGAACAATAAGATAGAAACTATACATTTTATTCCAGTAATTAGCCACGCAAGGCTATGGTTCTTAGTACAAGCATTTTACAACTACAAACGGAACCTCTCTGCTTCTTTCGCCAACCTTGAAGTACTGGCTGCCTATTCGTCCCACGCGTCAAACATGGCGCCCATCTCACCTTAGTCCTCGTAGTATGTGCCTTTTCCTCCTGCGGTTGCTTTGGTACCTGCATGTCCTTCGTCCCACTCGGGATAGTTCCCGGCCGGACTAGGATCTACAAAGGAGAGTACTAACAAGGTTGAGTACACGAGTGTACTCAGCAAGCATTAATAGCAAAGGATGCACAGGATGCTCTATCTCTAATCCTTATTACAAGTTCCAAATCATCTCATTTAGAAAATACTCAATAAAACATTTAGGTGGCATATTTTAATTCTGAAAACACTAATAGTCACTCGGAGAGACGATAGACCCCCTGTGGTTCCCGTAGACTCCAATCCTGGAGATTGGCATGAATTCATGATTTTATTTAACACTGCGCAGGCTTTGTACCACTTTACCCATAGCTATTCTGAGCTCTCTATGAACAGGGTCCACCGCATTGCCTTAGATCTGAGTTAGAGATCGAGAATATGAAGCGTTTTCGAGATTCACGAGAATTAATTTCTCCACCCATTACTTTAAAATCGGTGTCTGGCGCACCAGTCCTCCACCGAGTTCGGCAATGTTGGTTGGGGCGGCTTCTATCCTGCACCCAACACTCCACCTTAGCGCTATAGCGCCTTGGATCCCCCACTTCCAGTCTCCCCTCACGGTTCTGGGTTCCTCCATCACACACACTCACACCTATTACTTACCCATTGTGGAGAGCATAGTCACATAACAAGGTAGCATTTTCTACCCGCCGAAACGGGAAAATGGTTGGTACGAAAATTACGTCATCTGACCGAGTAAGAGTTGGTTGGTCCTTATATTTTAACCATATGTAAAGGGGTCCCACTTCCTTGTCTCATCTCTTACCTGCTAAGGGCCCCCTTTACCAGCCATAATATTCTCCTATCACTTTCTTTCATCATTCTTACCTCATTCATCATTCTCATCTCATTCATCATTCTCGTTTTGTTCAAGTTCATCTTAATCATCTTCATCTCATTCATTTTATTTAAGTTTTGGAAAACAATTTTGATGCAATAAACATAATTAGTGCAATATACGGTTTACATTTAAGTTAACTAGATTTATGTTCAAGAGGATCGCTTGCCTTCGTATCGTAGGGCAGTCGGTCTTGATGAAACTACGATCAAGCTGCTTAAAATCGGTCTTGCACGTCTTACAGTAACAATCTGAAATACTGAATAATAATATAAATAAATACGTAGTTGATTTTGAGTGATATAATAAATACCTAGGTTAGTGACTTCTAGATGTTAGCACACATTAAATTAATTAAAACTTTTTCGAGATCTAACACTAAGTTAGCACCCCACAAAATAATCGTTCTACTGAGAACACGCACTAAGGTCGACAACCCGAGGTTCCCACTTAACCAATTAAACTAACAGGATTAAAAGCCTCAAACGCCCTACTAAACTACCGACGACGCACAACGATCGCTACACAAGCGAACTAGTCTATTATCAATAGAAATAAAGGCTACTTAGCTGATCTAGCAATTAAACCACAAATCAACTTTAAGTTGGCCTAAATAACAAGATCTAAGCTAAACCACTTAGTCGCAAGAATAAACAGCTAACAGATAACTAATTAATAAAAGCTACTAAATATACACAACAATTACATCAAATAAATAAAAGCTACACAAGTCCTAACTTCCTCCCTAATCTCCCTCTCCTCTCTCTCTCTCTCTCTCTCTCTCTCTCTCTCTCTCTACCCCACTCAGCCGAACCAACACTAAACACACGCACACACAAGCATAGCCCACAAAAATCTCCCAAACACCTTCTTCCCCAAATTGCTTCTCTCCCTTACTCTTTGATCTTGCTTTGGGCTCCTTCTTGTGCCTAACAGCATTGCTTAGGCCATTGCTCGACCACTAGCCGCTATCACGCCGCCGCCTACTACACCTGCTGCTCGCCTCTCCACCGCGCCTCGGCTCCCAGCTGGTCCCACTGTTGGCTCGCCTCGCACCTGCAGCCCCTCTGTCTTGCTTGTTGTCGCCCTCCGGTTCTCAGCTGCAAAGCCGGTCCAGCCGCCCTGTAAGCCTCCCTACTTCCCCTACCGCCGTTGCAGCCGGCGCCATCAGCGATGCCATGCGCCGTCTCCCATGCGCTGCTGGCCAGCCCACCCACGCCCGCCAACGCCACGCCCGCATCCTCCCGCCTCGCCGGCTCGGCCCGGCTCAAGGCGCCATCGGCCGGTCGCTCCCGCCCAAGCCGCCGCCTAGGTCGCCTCACGCCGCCGGTGGTGTGTCGGCTTCAGTGCAGCCAACGCCTCCCAGACTCCCAGCGCCCGAGGCCCGGCTGGGCCATGCCATCGCCGCGTGACTCCTCCGGCTCTCCCAAGGTAGCCCATGGCTCCCCTCGAGACTTCTCCTCCTTGGCGTGGCCGTAGGCAGGCAGCCGCCTCTGGCTCGGTTTGGCCCCATGGCGCCGCCCGCTCGGTCCGCCCTCCTCGCCTCGCCGTGAAGCTCGCCCGGCTCCTGTGTCTCGCCACCACTCTCTGCCGCCGCTACACTGAGAGTACTACCACCTCCTCTCTATCCTGCTCCCACCCCTTGCTCTGCGATGCATATGCGATGATACTGTGAATGCTTTGGGATGGAATGGATGAAGATGGTGCTATGGTGGGGCTTGTTCTTGGTTAGAAGTGAACTGAGAGTGGTGGTGCTAGTTTGCTTGGCTTGGGATGAGCTTGGGAGGGTGTTGGCCTGCCTTGAGCTTGAGGATGGTTCTGGTGGTGTGAAAGAGGCTTATGTGTTGCCTTCTGGGGAGGATGGCTTAAGAAGGGGGATTGAATGTATGTTGACTGGGGGAATGAATCTCATGGCTGGCTCTGTGCTGGGGGAATGAATGTGGGAAGTTTTCTGGATATCGGCTGGGCTGTGCTACCCTTGAAGAATGGTGATGAGGCTTGGTCATTCTTGGTGGTAGTGGGATATGGGGTTGTGGCTTTTTGCTTGGCTCTCCCCTTTGTTCTTGGCTTGTGTATGGTTTGCTCCTGGTGGTGTTTGGGGATGAGAGGGCTTGGATTTGTGAGGCCCTAGTGACTGAGGTGCTTTGTGAAGGAAGAAGGCTTATGAGAGGGCTTTAGCTAGGGAAGAGACTTATGGAGAAGCTTGTGAGGTAGAAGTTTATGGGGGAGGTACTTTGGCTGTGCTATCCTTGCTTCCCCTGTCAAATGACCATGCTACCCTTCTCTCATCCATTAGGCATGAGACTATTTGGTTAAGGGTCTTTTTGTCCATGGAGAGCTCTTTGCACTATTTTGGGACTTTTCTACTACGGCTGGTCTTTTGGTCTTTTATGGAGAATGTATGTAGGGTTTGCGGGTTGACCGAAGAATGGTTTTGACGGCTGGCGATAAATGGACAAGGACAGGCTTCACGACATGCGATGCACGATTTTACTTTATTCTTTTTGTAATTTAATCAAATTTGTAAATTATATATATTCTACTCTGTTGTAATTAATCCGGAGATTGAACTGTTGTTTTTCTTTTTGCTTGCAACGAATTCTTCGTAACTAATTTCGAGATGTAATATTTTACTTTTGCTTGAAAGGATTTTTTGTAATTAACCCTGAGATTATATTGATGATTCTTTAATGTGGCAATAATTTCTGTTGCTGAATTTGATATTGAATTCCGATTGTATTATCTTATATGAGATTGCTTGGCGATGTGCTTGATATTAATTTGAGATTATAATTAGCTCTTGATTAGAAAGTTTTAATTTACTACTAATTAGCAATTTACATTGTTTTATTTTAATCTTATTTTCCGGGTTCTCACAACCATGATATCGAAAAACGACAGAGAGAAATACATCTCAAGATCACATAGAGTCATCACCACCTCGTCCTACAGAGCATCTAGTCCTTCGGATCGATGACCTTCTGAGCAATTGTGTTAAAGAAATAACACAGTCTCATGATTGTCTCTTGGACCTTGATCGGCAAAATACTTCTAATTGCAACAGGGAGCATTTGTGTCATCAGCACATGACAATCATAAGACTTCATGCCAATTAACTTCAAATCTTCCATCGAAACAAGTTTCTTCATGTTGGCGAATGTAGGATGAAACTTTCACACCATCAAGCACCGGCCGATTCGAGTTCTCTCGGCCTTGGGCCGAGTGTAACAAGCGAGGAAGGTACGTTCATCCTTTATCGGTCTTTGTTGGTGCTAACTCAGGTCTGATGTCCATATCAACCAAGTCAAGCCGTGCGTTAACACCATCCTTTGTTTTGTCACGAATGTTCAGTAAGAGACCAATCAAGCTGTCACATACATTCTTCTCTATGTGTATGACGTCGATGCAGTGGTGAACTTTTAGGTGCTCCCAATAAGGTAAGTTCCAAAATATTAATCTCTTCTTCCATATGTTCTTCTTACGGATCCTCGATTTACATCCCTTTCCGAGCACAACATCTAAATCCTTAACCATATCATAGACCTCTTTTCCGCTTAAATGCCTTAGAGCTAAACTATCCTCCTTCTCTCCGTCGAATTATTTCTTCATCCTGCGGTATGGGTGAGCCCTCCGAAGAAACCTACAATGACGCATGTACGGGTTTTCTTGAGTGATTGACCACACACTCTCGGTATCATCTAAGCATTGATTATAGGCTTTGGCCTCTTTTGTACTACGGCAACCAGTTAGCAAGGCGGGATAATCATTTATGGTGCGAGCGACAAGGAACGTAAAGTGAAGTTCTCTCGTTTATCGCATCCCATACATGTACCCTTCAATCCACAATATTTTTAGATCTTCCATCAATGGTGCTAGGTACACATCAATATTATTCCCAGGTTGCTTCGGCCCTTGGCTAAGTATCGATAGCAAAATATACTTCAGCTTCATACACAACCAAGGAGGAAGGTTGTAGATACATAGCGTCATGGGCCAAGTGTTATGTCATTTGCTCATGTTACCAAAGGATTCACTCCATCGTACTCAATCCAAACCTTATATTCCTCGGTTCCTTTTGAAGTCTGTAAACCTCCTATCGATGTTTCTCCTTTGGGCGAGAATCAGCGAGGTGTCTTAGCTTTCCGTCATTCTTACGCTCCTCGAGTGCCAATCGTGAGCTTTTGCATTTTTGGGTTCATAAAAACCACTTCAAATGGGGAATTACATGAAGATACCACACCACCTTAGCAGGAGGTCCTTTCTTCACCTCGATTCCCTCGTCGTCATCTGATTGATTCTTACGCTTATATCGGGATGCATTGCACACCGGACATACATGCATGTTTGTATACTTGTTACGGTAGAGGATACGGTTATTCGGACATGCATGTATTCTTTCTACTTCCATTCCCAATGGACAAAGAACCTTATTGGCTTTGTAGGTGGTTTTGGGCAACTCTTTTCCCTCCGGAAGCATGTCCGCTAAGAGACCTAACAGCCCCATGAAACTCTTGTCGGACCAACCGTTGCTTGCCTTCAATTTCAGCAATTCAAGCACGGATGACAACCTTCTGTATTCCGGCTTGCAGCCTGGGAACAAAGGTTTCTCCGAGTCCTCCATCAAGCCCAGAAATTGAACATACTCCCTCTCATCACAGTTCCCTTCTGCATCGCGAAGCATCTTATCTAGATTGTCATCGTGCAGCCTATCCGAATCGGAACCACAATCGACATCATCCGGTGGCATATCATTGACTTCCCGTATAATATGCTCTTCACTGTGACTGGTCCAACGTGTATAACCCTTTTTGAAACCCCTTCAAATCAAGTGTGCTTCGATCTGCGCTCGGTTCTTAAACATCTTCAGATTCTCGCAGTCAATGCATGGACAGTACATATATTCCACCCCTTATTCAACATATCCTCCTAGGCAGCTCTTGGAAAAGCACGCACACCATTAATGTACTCTTCACTCACACAGTTCTTAGCGTACATCCAGCTTCGGTCCATCACACGGTTCGTATTGAAAACCACGGAAATAAATAAAGGGTGACTTGGCGTATTTTACGAGGCTTAATTACGCTTTCCAACAGAGAAAGAGTATTTTTCTCTGAACTAATGGTGGCTTTTTTTTTCATTTTTCCTGATTTTATTAACTTACATGTGGGCCCTACTTGTTAGTGACTCATTTTTTATTTCATGATTTTATTTATAAAATCTATGACGGTCCCACATTTCATATACTCGTTAGTTTATTAACTAAATGATTAAAAACAGTAGGATTTTAAGCTCAAATTGGGCTTAGGGTGACATCGCATTACTAATAGTCATGGCTCGGGGCCCTGAGGTCGCCTGAGGCGAACCGACGGTGATGTCCCGTGGCGGCGCCATGGGCTTCACTAGCGATTTCGGCGTAAATGCCTGAAACTACTCAAATTAAAGGATGATTATGCGCCAGTAGCTCACCTCGATCACGAGGAAGGTGTCAATGAAGTCGGAGAAGGTCTAAGATGGTTGGTCGTCGATCGGTGAACAAAGGCGACGGCAGCAAGCTCCTCGGCGACAATAGCTGAAATGGACCACACGAGCGAGCTCAGTGAGGTGAGGCGATACTCAAACCGGGCACGGAGTGGCGATGGACTCACCGGGCTTGGAGATCTCCCGCGGTTATTGTAGCGCTAGAGATGGAGATCAAGAAGACTCTGTTGGGGAGCTATGTACACTGCACCGTCTGTGATGAGTTAATTATCATGGACGGTTTTCAACAAAAAAATCATCTGTGATATGTAGTAATATCATAGATGGTACATGTTTAAAACCGTCAGCGTAAAGTATCATGAGCGGTTACGACCAAAAATAAATGCGTGATATTACCTAATATCACGAGCGGTTTTAATCGAAACCGCTCTGCGATGCTTCACAGACGGTTTTAAACATAAACCATCTGTGATATGACCTCTTCACAGATGGTTTTTAGCGCGGAAAATAACACAGACGGTCGGTAAACAAAAACCGTCTGAGATTGTGTTTAATACAGACGGTTTTGATGAGCCGTCTGTGATCAGGCATCCAGTATTAGCATTTTTGTAGTAGTGCCGATAGTTATATGTATTGTCGGCATAACCTGACCACGATTGTCTATTTTCCCTGGTAGTTAAGTGCTCTAGATAAGTTGTTTTTCCCCAGCAGTTAGTTGTATTGCCGGTAGTTAATTGCCCTCAATTGTCTATTTTTCCCCAGCAGTTAGTTGTATTGCCGGCAGTTAAATGCCCTCGATTGTTTGTTTTTCCCCGACAGTTAGTTGTATTGCCGATAGTTAATTGTCCTCGATTGTCTTTTGTGCCATTTGATAATAAAGCACATAAATTTCTCCATGAAACATAGGTTGCAAAAATTCAGGTTAAAAAGGATTGACAATGTTCAAATCTAGCTTGTAGGTTATGCAGTATGGTAATAGAGGTTTGAAAATGTTTAGGTCTAATAATGTATTGACAATTTTCTCAATCGTATAACTTAGAAAATGTCATATCAACAATCGAATACAACTACAACACATAGATCAAATTCAGATGACACAAAATACATAAATCTGAAATATGAAATTTCTAATAAGCACAACACTACATGTGCAGTACATACAGAGTGCATGCAATTTTAGAATTCTGAGTATTCAAATATAGCCACGATCTATCCTTGGCATATACAAAACATCAACACAACAGAAGTCGACAATACTAGTCTATCCTTGGCACATGTAAATACTAGTTGACAATACTGAAGAGTAGTCCAATAGGGCAGCAAACATCACCCTAGTAGCCTCATCCTTGACATTGAAAGTCCTTAGCAATGCAAGGATTAAAGAGTAACCAAGTAGAGCCACAGCTGAAGAGTAGTCCAATTTCTCAGTCAAGTCGATATCCCTACCGAATGAATACTGATCGAGTTAGATATTATAGGCTATGACAGCATACCAAAGTTTTAGTATATCCATGGCTTTGAGCAACTGCATACATAGTATGGAATATAGAGCTCCAGAACCATGCATTCATTGATAATATTGCATAGATATGCTGTAGAGCTCCCTGCATCACAAAGATTGAGCCAGTGACTAAATTGTCGAAACAACAAAAAGATGGACCAAGACCCCAAAACGTTAAGCCAATGACTATAGGCTTGCTATCTAAAGACTTAATATATTAGCACATTCCGATTGACAAGAGGATGTGCTTAATGTGTAGCTTGGTCTGAGCATCATGCAGTATTTAGACATGTTTTTCCACATAACAGTAGACATTCTAGTGATGTAGGCATGCAGCCCAATTTCCATCCTTTAACAACAACTACGTGAAGCATTGTTTACATGAAAGAAAATAAAGATCTTCGTAACAAAATATTTCTTTACAAGTTTACATGCATTTGTATATTCAATGTTTTCACCTAAGCTAAAAGACTAGAAAAATGACAAGCTTCCACCATTTGCAGCCAGTATGCATTTACGTAATAAAAAACTTAGCAACAGGAAGAGAACTTATAGGTACTGCAAGTTTTTGAGCTGACCAAGTTGAGGCACCAAAGTACCTGATAAAGCAGCATTTCCAAGATCACTGAAAAATGTAGATAAATTTCAGTAGGAAATATAGAATAGGTGTAATTGCATAGTAGAGAGAAAGGTGCGCCTACACTCTGATAACGTTGTTGTCGTTATTGCAGGTAACATGAAACCAAGTTCACAGATTGACCAGAGTTGGATCCCAACTTTGGAGCACATTATTAGGATCATTCAAGTTAGTCCTTAAGCTATGCAATGCATCACCTGTCAATAATTGAATGAAAATGAGCAACTGCCAGATAAAATTTAACCAGATTAAAAATAGGATTCTAAGTCCAGTTGTCATAAATTATATTATCCCAAGATGAGCAAAGTATCCAACTACAACCAGTACAGTTGTTGTAGCTACTAGCTAATATTCCTTTATGATGAAGATTAAACATGATTTTTGTAACACCCCAAATCTGAGTGTGTGTTTCAAATGTAAGAAAATGAGGAGATATTAAAACTTTTCTTGCATCTTGATGTTTTTGAACTTTTCTGTAATTCTTGTAAAGGAATTGTGGGAAATCAAAAACCTAAATCTCCAATTGACTAAAGTCATGACCTCCTTGTTGAGAATCTTGTGTTCAACCTCTAGAAATATTTTTTCTTGGTTCTAGGGCTGCTGTGTGACACCTCTGAAAAATGTCATAATTTTTAGAAATTATTTGATAATTTTTAAGAGGCAGTCAAACCAGTTTGACTGTTGGTCAAACCCTAGAACAAACCTTGAAGAATTTCTGGAGAAAAATGCTTTGCATAAAAACCTCTGGAAAATTTATACAAGGTTTATCCTGGAGCTAGGAACCTTCAGTCCAAATTTCAGAATTTTTGGAGTTAGTTTGCTACCTCTAAAAATTCTTTCAAGTTTTCAGCTTGTTTCAAACCCTAAGTCAAACCTCCTGTTGGGTCTAGGTCAGACCTGAGCCCAACCGCGTTTTCTGGTTGAACCCAACCCTCTTCGCTCCCGGTTCAGCCTGTTCAAACGCGCGTTCAATCTTAGCCATTCGTTTCTAATCAGACCGCTATGATTGCGTGGGAGCGTTTGGAGCCCTCCAAACTTCACGTTCAATCCTGGCCGTCCATCTAACCATCTGTGCCTTGGGCTCGTGTCTTTTGGGTGTGGCTCAACCCACTCATTCCTGTTGGACTTGAGCCACCTTTGCTTTCTGTCTCTAGCAGGTGGGGCCCTCACTTGCCTGGTCATCTTCTTCCCCGGTCGCACCCGTGCGTGCACGCCAGTGCACCATGGCGTGGGCAGAGCGAGAGCACAGTGCCTTGTCCCTTCCTCTTCGTCCTTCAATGGCTCTTAGCTTTAATTACTGGTTAGGGTTGCCCTCTAAGTCGTGGTCTTCACCTGCTCCCATCTTCTCAAGTTCGCCCATGGCAGCGCTGGACCGAGCTCATCTTTGATCTTTGCCATTGCTCAATCCCTTGCTCCCCGGTTATAAAAAAGCCCCCAAGCTCCACCTCTACCTCTTTTAGTCACCACCTTTGTTTCACCTAGCTCCTCTCGGCTTGTGTGAGCTCAAAGCCCCAAGAACCCTAAATCTGCCATTGTCGGCCAGAGTGAGCTCTTATCGTCACAGCGCTCCAGTGGTTCTTCTTCAAATCTTTCCACGTCCTTTTGCGCCCTTTGTCATCTTAAGCTTTTCCCCTAACTCAATTTTATTTGGCATTCTCAGGGATTGCCGAATTTGAGTTTTGTTCGCTGTCGGCCGAAGTTAACCCCTTTCTTCCTCAACTCCGGTAAGGTTCTTCCTTTTCCAATTAAGTGCTCATGGTCCATCTATGAGTCATTATGAAGCTAACCCTACCATGCGGACTGGTTTGTTTTGCTCAGACCGGCTTCACCACGTCATCTTCCTCAGCGCCGGTGCTGCTCTTCGTCGCCGGAGCTGCTTCGGCCACCTCTATTCCTCTCCAAGCATTAAGGTAGCTCCTTGGTAGCCCCTAGTAGCTTGGGCACTTGCTTACTTGGACTACTGCGGAGCTATGTGTGCGGTTGTCTTTTGGCCGTGCTTGGCACCGATGTTCATCTCCGGCTCGCCGCCATTCTAGGCCGCCTTTGCTGTCGAGAGTGCCACCAGCGTGTGCGCTTTGCTTTTGCGGACTCATTGCTGCCCTTGGTTCACACCGCCGTGACCGGAGTCACTGGCGGTGAGCCCAGCAATACCCTCGGTCGCGTTGTCGAACGCGCACAGGAATAGTGCCGTTGTCATTAGGACCAAGATCCGGTCATTAAATCTGCTAATCATTGTTAATCATTGGTTAAACACTTAATGGATGTCCTAAAAGGCTCGTGTGTCATTGTCGTGTGGGCCTGCGCATTTAAACCCTGCACTGTGCGCGTGCGCAGCGCTGTGTTCACTGTGAACCGTCCGATCTAGATCCAGCGATCCAGATCTCGTGGAATGTTCGAACCACTGAACCTCCACTGTCCGATCTAGATCCAACGATCTAGATCGCTGTGAACGTTCGGACCACCGAACCTCAACCATCCATTTTAAGATCTACGGTCGAGATCTGTGGGACTTTCGGACCCCCCGGACCTCCCCGTAGCTTTGGGCTGTCCATTTTGAGATCAACGGCCTAGATCGATTGGAACATTCGAACCGTCCGAATGTTACCTCGCTCTGAGCTGCTCGTTTCTTGATCAACGGCATAGATCGCGTGGGACGTTCGGACCATCCGAACGTCACTTCAATGTGGACCGTTAGATCTCAATCCAACGGTTGGCACTGTTGGGCTGTGAGCACGCGCGTGCGTCCATGCACGTGGGCCGTTAGATTTTATCTCAATGGCCCATGTTTTTCCGCGTTGTGTAAGTTTAAAAGAATAACCCGAGGGCTTTTATTTGTAAACTGAAAATTGTGTTAAACTTTAAAATTGCATAACTTATTCGTTTTAACTCCTTTTCGGTTGATTCAAATTTTGCTAGTTCTGGTTTTAACTAAGCTTTAATCTAAAAATGGTTGGAAGCTTAGTTTTGCTCCAAAAAAATTTGTTAGTAGATTTAATTTCTGTTTGGGCTTTATTTGTGCTCTAAAAATTCATTCAACTTGAAAAATGCATAAGTAATTCTCTGTAGCTCCTTTTTGAGTGAAACCAAGTTTGTTGGTTTCCTATGTTAGTAAGATTATTTTTAAAATAGGTTTTAGGCATGCTACTATAACTAGAGCTTTTGTGGTTGCATTTATTTTGTGCTCTTTTTCATGTCTTTGAAAAATCATAGAAAATGCATTCTAACTCCAAATGAGGTGAATCAAATTGTGTTGTTCATCTCATGAGGTGCTTTGCTTACCATAAAATTTTCAGGTGCAACACCTCTTTGGAAATTTGTGCAAAAAATTTAATTTCGGATGAATAGTAACCGAAATGAATTTTTCAGCCTTTTTCCAACCGGCTGACCTTGTTTTGGCCATAACTTTAGCATTGAGAATCCAAATCCATTGGTTCTTATTGCTAAATTCCTTAAAAATCATGCTCTACCTGCTGTAAAAATTTCATAGCTTTTGGCTAAAGTTGGTTTTTGAGTCTTTTCGGTGTTCTTCGTTCTTATCGGTTCTTTTTGTTCTTTCATTAGGTGCCGACCAGTTTGTTGAGTTCGAAAGCGATCCTCTGCAGCAAGAAAGCTACCATCAAGGCAAGCAGTTTGATCATATTAATCCCATTACTTTCAAAGTCTAAATATCTTGTTTGCAAAGTGTATGTATGCATTGCTCTGTTTTGTTGTTAAACTATCAATCGATTAGTTGATCCTCTAGATGCATAATCTATAGGTAAATGTTTATCCTCTACTACTAAGCCTAGGATTATCTTGCTGTGATTTAGTGCTCGCTGGATGAGCTCTTATCACTTAGTAGTTTACGAGTTGTTGTTGCTTAGTCATGCTTAGCTACCGGTAGAATTGGGCGGTTATTGACTTAGTCGATAACTTTGATCACACAAATCTTATTATTACCTTATGTCCAGCACTTTGTGCTTTGTTACTTTGTAAAGTATAAAACTGAAAATAAAATGTTTGAGACTTGGGCATATGGTTTGATGGTGTGATTATCTGGTGTGTGGTGGTATGCCTGAGTCAACAAGGACCGAACATCTTGTTACACCAAACCGAGCATTTTTGCATGCTAACCACATGAGGGGGATATGGGACCTCTCTTGACTTAGTATTGGCGTGTGTTAGCTCTGAGTCGCAGAAGGTTGTGTGTGTGTGTGTGTTGTGTTGAAAAAGAAGCTTGTGTTTATGTGTGGGTGAGTGGGAGTGGAATCCTATCTAGATTCTCCACACCGAAAGGCATTGTAGTTGTCCGGGAGCTTTACCCTATAATGGTAGTTGACTTTGGGCTTTACAATGACTCTGTCTCAACGTATGGGTTTCTATCCATACGGGCGACTCGTAGTTAATACGCAAAATTGGAAATGTTTCGTAGGACTTAGCCGTGCCGGCATACCAAAGGAAGTGTGCTTAATCTTGTGGCAAAAAGGTGGTCTGACATGTGGGTACATTGGTACACCCCTGCAGGGTTTCAAACTATTCGAATAGCCTTGTCCTAGGTTATGGACACGCTTGGGGAAGTCTTTTGAGAGTTAGACTATAACATTTTAATTAAAACTTGTTGTGGGTGGTATGAATGGGTAATTCGTGCTATTGTTGTGGTGGCTATTAGGTTAGCCACTTCCAGGATGTCTTTATATTGTTATTATGTTTTGTCTCGCTGTTATTTGAACAATAAAAATAGATTGCAAAATTGCTTTCAAGTTACTACATTATTGCAAAGGAAAACTTGCTTTATGCTGAAAATAAACCTAGAGCCTTCTCCTTGATTAAGCTTGCATGTAGCTATGTATAGGCTGTTACTTGTAAGTCTTGCGAGTAAATTTTTGTACTCATTTGCATTGCTTAATTGTTGCAGAGGAGGTTGATCCCCAAGGGATTGACTATCGTGAGACGGACTTCGGCTTTGACGACTAGGTTGGTGGCCCGGTCGGTTGCCTTGTGGGCTAAAGGCAAACCGTATGGCTTTTGCTTAGTGCCATCTTATGGCTTTTGCTTCCACTGTTATTTTAGCTCTTTAGCTTGTGTTGTGGCCGATTGGCCCTTGTTGTAATAACTCTATTATGTATGTCTTTTGATTTGTAAAGCTTTTGCTGCTGTTCTGTGTGTTGAATGGAATTGATGCATAATTTTGTAAAGGGGCATGTGTACTGCAAATTCTAAGAAGTACATGTATCTCGAGGTTCGGATTATTTGATTTGTAATGCTATGACCAAGTGGATGGTTAAGCATTACAAGCCAAATAATCCGGGTTCTCACAATTTTCATTTGAAGAAACACATCCGAATCCCAAGTAATCAAACACAAAATAAAGTCAAAACAATAAGAGCAACTTGCATAGACCTTTGTACTTGCAGCTAAAAGAATCTAGCACAAAACCATTTGCCTGTTATGTTGTCAATTTGTCATTACACTGAACATATACTAGAAAAATTTAAGTCATGAGAAACACATAAAAAAGCTTTAAATTGTCCAGTATATTAAAATCTAAGCATCAAGTAAGACAAAGGTTGAGAGCTAACAGCAAAGATTATATCAACACATCAAACATGTTCCTGTAAACCAACCATGTCCTTCTTCTCTGGCTGTAATAAAACAAATAATTTAGATAGTACTAATAATTTTAGATAATACTTGAGAGAAAAAAATAAACAAATCAATAGAAATATAAGTTTGAAGTGGCTAGTAGAGTGCAGAGCAATATGTCGAAGCAGCAGCCTGAATTACAATAACCATATACCAGCAAGAGTTCAGTACAAACTCCAGCAGATTGATGAAAAATGTACCACTGAATTACTACCGAAAAAATCAAATCAATGTACTAAGAAAAACAATAATACAAAAAAAACATAAAAATTCAATGGTTGAATATATAAAATGTGGCACCTTTTTATTACTAGCAGCATCTTCAGCCTGTTTGACTAAGGTTGTGTCCTCATTAGTAACATGCTGCAGAGAAGCAACATTCCATTACAACATTGAAATAGCTTCAAGAAGAAATAGAGAACACTTTTGAGGCAAATAATACCTCCTTAAATATTTGAGAAACAGGCTCCAGACCATGAGTTATTCTGGAAAATAGCATGTACATTCTAGAGAGATCCTCAACCTGTAAGATTGCATAGATATTATGTCAACATGCTTTATATATAGCTGATATACTACTAAGAAAGAGCTTCTCCATGAAACCTTGTCATCACGAAGCAATGCATGACATCTAGAATGTTCCTTCTCCAAAAGCTGGCTTGCGTATTGAGGTAGCAATTCATGTTGCACTTTTTTGTGAAAATAAAGGAAAGAAAGCACATTAAATCATGTCATATTGGGAAAGGAAAGCACATTAAATCATGTCATATTGGGAAAGGAAATCTTGACTACTACTCTATCAGGAATCCAATAGCACTATCAACATACAATTCCAAATTATGCATCTGGTGTACATGTAGCAAATATAGATAATTAAACATCAAGAAATACTCTGAAAAGTTAAAAAAGAAAGCAGCAATAGACTTTCCACTAACCTCCAGCAACTTCTGTTCACTATTAGAGTGCAAATAGTGAGCAACTCGCTCTTTATCCCTTTTCAAACACTCCTCGGCCTGATGAAACAAATATCCATTAGAAAGATAATGTTATGCTTAACTAAAGGTAGAAATGTTAATTAAACCTTCTTGAAGATACCTTTAACATGTAATCTGGACAAGAGTACGTCCTCTAGAATCTAGGTTCGGGCCTTGATAGAGTAGTAGTCTGTAGTATCCTTGAGTAAGAAATCTTCAAAATCATTTGCAAACAAGTGAGCGGCGCTGGAAGGGGCGGCCAGGGAGGAGGGGCGGTGCTGGGATTGGCATCAAAATACAACAATAAGGTCTTAAACAAAAAAAGGTCAATACAGTGATTGCCTTGTCTATAAAATATACCATGTGGCAAAGCGCGCTTAGCTGTGCTCGTCCATTGGATATACGGTACTAGGCAATGGTTTGTATGACGCTCGGGGAGTTGTAACGTTATTCGCTATGCTTGGTTTGACGTATCAACTGGAGGGCTACATGTTTTCGAAGATACAAAACTAGCCTAAGTAATTTGGCATCGATGTAGTAGACTGTGTAGCTACATTAGCATCACAGGGAAGGAATGTGAGTGCAACTCTCTTTTGTAGGATTTTGTTTGGTCGATGTGATGCACATATAGTTTTTGTATTACTTAGTTCATGTTTATATTCTAATATGTAACAAATGTACCAAGCTGGAAGGGATCTGGAGCAATAATTTGTTGGTGCTCTGAACCGGACAGAATTTAAGTGACTGTGAAATTTGAGTGAACTTGACAAATTTGAAGAAAAATAGAGTTCACAAAATAGTACAAAATGACAATGAGAAGGAAGCGATTCTCGCGCGTATAGATCTAAGAGAGATGCCCCACAAACGGTTGTACAAAATATTTATACTTGATTGACAATAGTCGGCTTGCAGACATACAGACTCAGTAAGTGTATCAAGAGTAGGAGATAAGCACATGAGTAGTTCAAAAACCTTTGAGATAACCAAATATGGGTAATAATATAATGATCTTTATTAGGTTGGTGTCGGGACCCGAAATTACAATTCAGGACCCTCTGTGTTTACTGCACTAGCCCAGGATCATGCTAGTGCACACAGGGTTAACAAAACTGGAAATCGATCCATACAAGCGAAATATAACATAAACGAATAACTTTGAATATTAAATAATGGTTTTGACCTTAAGGTCGAGTTTACATTTATTGAGCCACGCAGGCTAACAGAGAAAATAAGCGGCAATGAAGCGAAGCGGTAGTGGCATCCCATCGATTCACCACAGCAACCGATCGGATCAAGACCTCGCGATTAGGCACCTTCGATGAACTCGTCCTCGTAAGTGGTGAAGACTCCTCCTCTTGATTCGTCAAAACAAGCGTGAGTACACACCGTACTATAAGCCACACCACAGAATGCAATGTATACATGCGGGCTTATTACAAGAGAAAGGCATTACGTGGTTCTTTTGCGTAAATGCAACTTTTGCAATTTAATACAATTAAATAGATTGAAAGTTTGGTAAAACAAATAGACAATAATAATTTTAACAAGTTATTTCACAAAGACACACACACGACCTAAACAGGTTCTTCACATAGCTAGATGATTTAATCACATAGCTCCTTCCCACACAGCTTTATGAAATTCTACCCTAGTGTTAAATCCCGAGCATTGTCCATGATCATGACGCTGCTATTCAATAGATTAAGTTACACTCTGCGAGTTTTGTACACTTTACCCACAAGATACAACCAAGTAGCTAGCATGATCATAACAGAGCATTTGGATACCTTATCTTACTATGCTAGGCCTGTCTCAAAACAGGCATGTGGTCGTGCAGAAGCTCAGTTCTTTAGCGCACATGGTGAGGTCCTTAATCGACCAAGGCAAGACTTCCACTAACCCAACCACATAGACACACAGATTAATATTATCCACAGTCCACATAGACCACCAATTCACACAAGATCCACCCCTTGCCTCGGTCCAAATCCTTTTTACCACCCGTTGGTTTAAGTGCAACACATGCCATAAAGACACGTAGTACACACAGATTATCCAATATTGCATATTCACTTAGTCAAATTAATCATTTGTACTTCACATGAATAAATGAGTCGTGGCATGACTAAGCAATCTAATCGTTCTAACCAACCCACGTTGGTGCTACAATATTAACCAACTAGATATCAACTAGGGTGACAAAGAACTTAGACATAGCAATTAACAAGGATGGCATAACAATTAGGAATTTACATCTACTCCCAAAATCATTTAAATAATTACTTGAATTAATAATGCGAGAATTTAAAATAAAATAATTTAGCAAACTGGGAATCAAGATGGTCAAGGTATAGCTTGCCTTGAAAAGGATCTAGGAATTGATCTTGATCTTGGAAAGGTCCTTCTTCGTCAACTCTTTCAAAGAAATCGAAGTCTACTCGCAAACAAGGCAAACAAACAAACTAAATAAATAACAGAGGCAAATAACTCCAATAAAATAATTAAAATCTCCAATAGATAGATCTGGATTTTAGATGAATTTAGAAATTTGAATGGATGGATTTGGAGTTAGGATGCAAAAGATATGGAGTTTCAAAGTTTAAATCTAAAGAAAACCCTAAAATAGGATTTATGGAATTCGAATTATTTTTCAACGAAAAATCGGAATATTGCGCCAGCATGACATCAGCATGGCGTCAGCCCTGGGATTTTCGGAAAAGAAATAAATAAAAAGAAAACCTGACATGTGGGACCCACATGTCAGAGGCACGGCCCACGGTGGACCAAGCCCACCGAGCCACTGGACCAGAGAGGGGGCTGAGGTGGCGAACCAGCAGCGGCGGCGCTGACGCGGCGCCACCCGGGATGACACGCAGGCACAGAGGCTGAGGTGGCACGTGACCTGACGTCCACGTCGGCGAGGATGTCAGCGACGGCGGTGGCGGCACGGGACCCAATGGTCACCGGCGCTACGGTGGTCGCCATGAGGTGGGTGCTATGGGCGTGTCGCCGAGGCTATTGCGCACCTTCCGTGCGACTCCGTGGTTGGGGTGGCTGTGGTGGCCGTGGCGAGGTCGGGCGGAGAGACCTTCGGGTTTTGTCGGACGGGCGTCCCGGCGAGGTTTAGGCGACGGCGACTGGTCCGGGAGGTAGAGGAGGTGACGGCGAACTTGATGGTGGGCTCCACGACGACGCGGCGGCTGCGGTGGCGGCGCAATTCGACGACGACGACACACGGCCGGAAACCCTAGATGGGAAATCTTGTGGCGCAGAGCTCGGAAGGAAAATTGGGTGAGGATTGTGGAAGGAGGCGAGGCGGCTTCGGGGTCCTTTTATAGGGCCTAAGCGGCCCCGGTGGCTTAACTACGGCGGGGTCAAAACAACCAAACAATTAGCGATTTAAATAGGAGATCTGAGCGATTTGAATTTCAAAATCGTTTGAAAAGGTCGCGGAGGAGATAGGGCTTCTAGAAGAGATCATCCGCGCACAAAATCGGGGCCGTTCGCGATATTGTCGACGGAGCTCATGAAGAAACCATAAGCGACCACGAGCGGGATTCCATGGAGAAGAACGCTGGCGAAGACGACGACCTCGGCGGCCCCACCGGCAGAGAGAGAGAGAGAGGGAAACAAGCGCGCGAAGATCTGAACGCCCAAATGACGATCCAATGGTGGAGGATGGATGGGCCGAGAACTTCTTGCTGAGGAAAAGGAGTTGGGCCGAGAGATTCGCCCAAACACTAT
Organism: Phyllostachys edulis; assembly: GCA_036346405.1. Classification (NCBI taxonomy): domain Eukaryota; kingdom Viridiplantae; phylum Streptophyta; class Magnoliopsida; order Poales; family Poaceae; genus Phyllostachys; species Phyllostachys edulis. Next base: position 35,473,104 of record CM070556.1, read on the forward strand.
TTGGAGATTTATATAGCTTTTTCTTTTTAAGAAATTACCGAAATTCAAATAAGCAATAGAAATTAGCAAATGAATTTGGAAAAATTCTAGAAAATTCTAGAAAATATATCCAAGCACATAGAATCCAAATAAAATAGTTTTGACTATTGTTTATGTTGACTTTAGTCATACTAAATTGTTTTGTTGCACAAAGTCCAATATTAAGCTTTTTAATTTAAATTCAAATAAATCCAAATGATGAATTTTCTCATTACACTATTTAAAAGGTTTTTAAAGCTCTGAAAATTGGGATGTTACAAACCTCCCCCTTAAAGGAATCTCGTCCCGAGATTCAGGGCTAAACGGAGAAAAGGCTAGGAACTCGGCTTTCAACTCTTCTTCACGTTCCCACGTTGCTTCACCTTCAGTGGTGGCTCCATCGCACCTTGCAAAACGAACCGTCTTGCTCTGGTCCGGCGTTCTGCGACATCCGAAATCTTGATAGGTTGCTCTTTGTATGTGAGGTCTTCCCTTAGTTCAATTGACTCTAATCTGCTTGTTCTTCCCAGGCATCCGAAGACACTTCTTCAAGCGAGAGACATGAAAGACATCGTGTACTCGCTAACGATCATGTAGCTCGGTGATAGGCTACTTCTCCACGGCGTTCTAAGATCTTGAGCGGACCAACATACCGAGGGGCAAGCTTCCTTTGGCATGGAACCTTTTCACACCTCTCGAGGGCGTAACTGGAGGTACACAAAATCTTCGGCTCGGCGAGATCACGACGGCGGTTGTCGGCATAACTCTTCTGCCTCGATCGAGCTATCCTCGCCTCTCTCGATCATAGCCACTTGTTCTTACGCTTCTTGAATAATATCTGGACCAAGATGCGTTCAATTTGTTTACGTCCAATTCAGCGGGGTTCGCAAGCACGACCATACAAAGCTTCAAAAGGTGACATTTGCGGTCGCTTGATAGTCGTTGTTGTACGAGAACTCGCATATGGCAAACTCTTATCCCAACGAGTAGCATTTGCTAGGGCACGTGCTCTCAACATATCTTCAATATCGATTAACCCTTTCGATCTGCCCATCCATGCGGGGATGATCGCAGATCTTGAAATTCAAAGAGTCCCTAAGGCTTCATGTAAACTCGCCAAAATCGGAGGTGAACCGAGATCCTCGATCGACACTATCTTCTTGGGCACACCATGCAAACTGACAATCTTTGCCATATATAGCTCTGCTAGACGATCTCCTGAGTACGTGGTTTTGACTGGCAAGAAATGAGCAACTTTAGTCAAACGATCCACTATTACCCAAATCGAATCGTAACTTGATTGAGTCTTGGGTAAACCGGTGATGAAATCCATTCCGATTTCTTCCCACTTCCACTCTGGAATCTTCAAGGGTTGCAATAGACCTGCGGGCCTCTGGTGTTCTGCTTTGACTTTCTGACACACGTCGCACAAGGCAACGAACTCTGCGACGTCTCGTTTCAAATTCGGCCACCAAAACTTATTCTTAACATCCTGATACATCTTAGTACTACCAGGGTGAATCGAATACTTTGAGTCATGGGCCTCCTTCAAGATTAGCTGTCTCAATCCATCAACATCTGGAACGCAGATACGTCCATTGATCCACAGTATATCCTGATCATCCACTGTGAAGTCCTTGAACTTTCCTTCTGTCATCTTCTTCTTAATGTCGGAGAACTCTGAGTCTTTCGGCTGAGCTTCGCGAATCTGCTTCTCCAAAGTAGATCAGACTTCCAAATTCGCCACGAATCCTTGAGATACTACCTCTAGCTTCAACTTCGAATTCCTCTTGAAGTTACGAACAAGGCTCTTTTACTTCCACGGCATTGCGGTGGCTCTTCTGACTCAAAGCATCTCTGCGACATTGGCTTTACCAGATGGTAATGTATTCCAAGATTATAATCCTTTATCAATTCTAGCCATCTTCTCTGTCTCATATTTAGATCTGACTGAGTAAAAATGTATTTCAAGCTTTTATGATCGGTATATATCTCGCAGCGATTACCGATGAGGTAATGACGCCAAATCTTCAAGGCATGCACTACTGCGGCTAATTCCAAGTCATGGGTAGGGTAATTCTCTTCATGGGGCCTTAACTGCCTTGATGCATAAGCGATACTCTTCCTTCTTGCATCAGACACACCCTACTCCTTGACGCGAAGCATCACAATAGATATCAAAATCCTTACGAATATCCAAGCAAAATCAAGATCAATTTGAAGTCAAACGCTTCTTCAATTCTTGAAAACTTTCCTCACAAGCTGGAGTCCAAGTAAACTTTTTCTCCTTCTTCAACAATTGCGTAAGAGGTTTAGCAATTGATGAGAATCCTTCGATGAAACGACGGTAGTATCCCGCCAATCCCAAGAAACTACGAATCTGAGTGACCGTCTTGGGTTGCTCCCGTTTAACACCTTGCTTTAACTTTATCGGGGTCAATCTACTCCTGCAAATTGTCATCACATGACCAAGGAAATCCACTTCCTTTTTCCAGAAATCACACTTGCTAAACTTAGCATACAACTGATGCTCTCTGAGCTTCCCTAGGATTAATCTCAAATGTTCAGCATGTTCTTCTTCTGACTTGGAGTAAACCAAAATATCGCCGATGAATACAACTACAAATTTATCCAAATATTCCATGAATACCTTATTCATCATGTTCATGAAATAGGCAGGGGCATTAGTCAGACCAAAGGACATGACTAAGAACTCATAATGTCCGTACCGTGTTGAGAAAGCGGTCTTAGGTACATCCTTAGGACAAATCTTCAATCGATGGTAACTTTGATCGCAGACGATCTTGAGAACACTCGGCTCCTTTCATCCGGTCAAATAGATCATCTATCCGGGCAATGGGTACTTGTTCTTGATAGTGACTTCATTGAGAGCCCTAGAGTCGATGCACATCCTCATGCTTCCATCCTTCTTCTTGACAAACAAAACTGGTGCTCCCCATGGCGACGAACTAGGCCTCACAAAACCTTTCTCCAAAAGTTCTTCTATCTGTTTCTTCATCTCTACCAACTCATCGGCTGGCATCCGATAAGGTCTCTTCGAGATAGGGGCATTCTCGGCACTAGATCGATGACAAACTCGATGTCACGATCCGGTGGCATCCACGTAATTCTTCCGGGAACACATCTGGATACTCTTTGACGACTGGCACATCTTCCAACTCAACGGTCTTCAGGCTGTTGACTATCAAATGCCCATTACGCACTGAGGTAGCTAGGAACTCCACTTTGTTTCCTCTAGTATCCTCGATTGTAACGGCTCTTCGGCCACAATCTAGCACGGCTTTGTGCTTTGTTAACCAATCCATGCCAAGGATGACATCTATGGTTTGGGTGTCTAGAATAATTAGGTTAGCTAGAAACTCACTCGACTATGAGTAACTTAGCCCCTAAACAAATTTCACATTAGAACTTAGCTCGCTCGGTATTCGGACTAACAGAGTACGCTTAAGTTGCATAACTTCCAATTTATTCTTAGTTGCAAAAACTCGTAAACAAACGAATCTGAAGCCCGTAATCAAACAGCAGGCAGTCTTGAATTTACTAGGAACTTACCCAAGACGACATCCGGTGCTTCTGGGCTCCTTCTAGAGTGACGTGATTAACACGACCTCGACAACCGATCGAGGCGCCTCCTCTGGTTGATGGTTCCTGAGAAACTCCTTGATTGTTCTGCACCGGTCTTGGCGGTGTTGCTCCAAGGTTGAAGCGACCGGAGTGATAGTTCCTTCGAGGACACCGATTAGCAAAATGTCTGGTGGACGACAATTGTAACACACTCTCGGTTCATTCTGCGGTTGTTGTTCCTCGGGTGGGGTTGGTGGTGTAGGGTTGCGAGAGCTCTGAATAAGAGGGCGAGTCTTCAAAGCGGTGCGTGTGTCTGAAAGAACTCGTGGTGAAACGATTAAACTGCTGTGGCACTACTCTTGTCCTCTGTTGTTGTGGCTGATGGCTTCCTTGCTGAATCATCCTACGCTTGCGGTGGTCCTCCAGTTCTTTGCGTTTGTCCTCCATGACCAACGCCTTGTTAACCAACTCCTGAAAATCCGGGAAGGTATGGGCAAGTAGGTGACTTGCGATCTGAGTTCGAACCCTTCAAGAAGCGGCTCTGGCGAGACCATCGCTATTAGCGACATCTTAGGAGCATAGCGAGCTAGCCGAGAAAACTTATTCAGTAGTCGATCATCGACATACCCCTTGCTTGAGAGCGGAACTCATCCTTCTTCGGATCCATAATACCTTCAGTACATGATATTGGCGAAAGGTCGCAGAAAATTCTTCCCATGTGATGTTCTGCGGTGCCTCATCGCCAAGCAGAAATTTTCCCACCATTCTGCAGCTATGCCCTCCATCTGATGAGTGGCTTACAAAACCTTCTCATGATCGCCGCATTGGGTGATCCGCAGCTTCCTCTCAATCACGCGAAGCCAATCATCAGCCTCTACTGGCGTGACATGTCCAGAGAAAGTTGGCGGACGGGTCCTCATGAATTGACCAACTTGGATGGTCCCCGATGACCATGAGCGATCGGGGCTCCTCCGACGATTGTTGTTGATGTTGTTGTTGTTCATGGCACATGATCTGGTTCATCATCGTATACATCATCCGAGTTTGTCTTTGCCATGAAAGCTCAAGTTACGCAAGTCAATAGGTGGTGCTTGGGGTGGCACTACTCTGTGGGGTTTGCTCATTGCCTTGATCCTTGGGCTCCGGATCCTTGGCGGCGGCATGGCGAGTCCGAACCATCTGGTGAAGCTCCATAGGTTAGATAAGGTAGAGAGCACAAGGTGAGTTAAGATCTAGACAGGGATAGATTAAACCCAACAAACACACTCAAGAAACTTGAATGAAATAATCTTTATTAATATTTTAATAGCATGGCTGCAACAAATGCCTAAGGGCCTTTGCAGCTCATGCTTACACACAGGAAAATAAATCGGACCTAAGCACACAAGCTACCGCCTAAAGGGCGACTCGGAAAAGGGAAATTGGCTAAGCCTGACTAAACTGGAACTCAAACGAACTACTCGAGAAAGCCTCCAAAGCCACGGTGACGCTCACGCTGGTGTAGACTCAAGTGGTGGCATCCTCATGGCGAATCGATGCCGATGCCCTTGCGGCGGCAAGCGAGTGTCTTTGGAGTGCAGTCTGGTAGCTCTTCCGGGTCAGTCTTGAGCTCGGCCGGATCCTCTGGAATCTCCTCTGGATCTTCTTCGACTTCTTGGATCTTCCTCTTGATCATCTTCGAGCTCATGCTGACCATAGAGGGCGTGCTCTAGTACGGCGATCCTTTCCTCGGCTTCTTCCCAGGCCTGATAGGCGCACCTCAGCTCGGTGGCGGCCATCTCCAGCGACTCCTCCTGGGCAGCTGTGAACCGTGCAAGATGCACTACTGTGGCATTGCCTTCCCCGTTTGTAGACGGAAAGCGCGCAGATATCTCCCCTGAAGCAGCTCTGGGGTGATAGCGGTAAACAGTGTGTTGTAGCTCTTCAGCGTAGATGTGGCAGACTCGGAGTATGGCCAGACGCGATGACTCCTGGATTCCTTGCATGAAGGTGATCCTCCTGACTGAGATATCCAAAGGCTGGCTACCTCTAGTGTTCCTCCTGGCGTAGACCGTCAGGCGGCAGACTATACCACGATCCCGTCCATTGACCATGTACTCACCGCCTCGGTACATCGGGCGTTCGAAGCCTCAAGCGTCTGCAAAAGAATTTCCACTCTGCGGCAAGTCCTCCGTTGCAATCTCCGAAAGTCTGAAGGTAAGGCATCATCACGACAGACAAGGTGTAAGAACCACGTTAAAACAATTGGGGAGAGGAAAGATTTTAGCAATAGATGAGTCGAGAGAGATATGAGAGGAGTTAAGCAATTCATTTAATCTTGCAAGTTAAATTTTCTTTAGAAAATAATTTGGACACTCGAGCGGCCAATCTACTAAGGTCTAGACCTATAATCAAGATGGCTCGATACCACTTTTGTCGGGACCGAAATTACAATTCAGGACCCTCTGTGTTTCTTGACTAGCCGAGATCATGCTAGTGCACACAGGGTTAACAAAACCGAAATCGATCCATACAAGCGAAATATAACATAAGCGAATAACTTTGAATATTAAATAATGGTTTTGACCTTAAGGTCGAAGTTTACATTTATTGAGCCACGCAGGCTAACAGAGAAAATAAGCGGCGTGAAGCGAAGCGGTAGTGGCATCCCATCGATTCACCACGAGCAACCGATCGGGATCAAGACCTCGCGATTAGGCACCTTCGATGAACTCGTCCTCGTAAGTGGTGAAGACTCCTCCTCTGCTTGATTCGTCAAAACAAGCGTGAGTACACACCGCACTCATAAGCCACACCACAGAATGCAATGTATACATGCGGGCTTATTACAAGAGAAAGGCATTCTGTGGTTCTTTTGCGTAAATGCAACTTTTGCAATTTAATACAATTAAATAGATTGAAAATTTGGTAAAACAAATAGACAATAATAATTTTAACAAGTTATTTCACAAAGACACACACACCTAAAATGGGTTCTTCACATAGCTAGATGATTTAATCACATAGCTCCCTTCCCACACGCTTTTATGAAATTCTACCCTAGTGTTAAATCCCGAGCATTGTCCATGATCATGACGCTGCTATTCAATAGATTAAGTTACACTCTGCGAGTTTTGTACACTTTACCCACAAGATACAACCAGTGTAGCTAGCACTGATCATAACAGAGCATTTCAGATACCTTATCTTACTATGCTAGGCCCGTCTCAAAACAGGCATGTGGTCGTACAGGAAGCTCAGTTCTTTAGCGCACATGGTGAGGTCCTTAATCCACCAAGGCAAGACTTCCACTAACCCAACCACATAGACACATAGATTAATATTATCCACACAAATCCACATAGACCACCAATTCACACAAGATCCACCCCTTGCCTCGGTCAAATCCTTTTTACCACCCGTTGGTTTAAGTGCAACACATGCCATAAAGACACGTAGTACACACAGATTATCCAATATTGCATATTCACTTAGTCAAATTAATCATTTGTACTTCACATGAATAAATGAGTCGTGGCATGACTAAGCAATCTAATCGTTCTAACCAACCCACGTTGGTGCTACAATATTAACCAACTAGATATCAACTAGGGTGACAAAGAACTTAGACATAGCAATTAACAAGGATGGCATAACAATTAGGAATTTACATCTACTCCCAAAATCATTTAAATAATTACTTGAATTAATAATGCAAGAATTTAAAATAAAATAATTTAGCAAACCGGGAATCAAGATGGTCAAGGTATAGCTTGCCTTGAAAAGGATCTAGGAATTGATCTTGATCTTGGAAAGGTCCTTCTTCGTCAACTCTTTCAAAGAACGTCGAAGTCTACTCGCAAACAAGGCAAACAAACAAACTAAATAAATAACAGAGGCAAATAACTCCAATAAAATAATTAAAAATCTCCAATAGATAGATCTGGATTTTAGATGAATTTAGAAATTTGAATGGATGGATTTGGAGTTAGGATGCAAAAGATATGGAGTTTCAAAGTTTAAATCTAAAGAAAACCCTAAAATAGGTTCTATGGAATTCCGAATTATTTTTCAATGAAAAATCGGAATATTGCGCCAAAGATGACATCGACATGGCGTCGACCAGGATTTTCGGAAAAGAAATAAATAAAGAAAACCCGACATGTGGGACCCACATGTCGAGGCACTACCACAGTGGACCAAGCCCACCGAGCCCTTTGGACCGAGAGAGGGCCGAGGTGGCGAACCAGCATGCGTGGCGTGACGCCGCCCACCCGGATGACACGCAGCCTGAGAGGTCGAGGTGGCACGTGACTGGCGCCCACGTCGGCGAGGATGTCGGCGGCGGCGGTGGCGGCACGGGACCCAATGGTCACCGGCGCTACGGTGGTCGCCGCCGAGGTGGGTGCTATGGGCGTGTCGCCGAGGCTATTGCGCACCTTCCGTGCGACTCCGGAGTGGTTGGGGTGGTGTGGTGGCCGCGGCGGGTCGGGCGGAGAGACCTTCGGGTTTTGTCGGACGGGCGTCCGTGAGGTTTAAGCGGCGGCGATCGTCCGGAGGTAGAGGAGGTGACGGCGAACTTGATGGTGGGCTCCACGACGACGCGCGAGCTGCGGTGGCGGCGCAATTCGGCGACAACGACACGGCCGAAACCCTAGATGGGAAATCTTGGCTACAGAGCTCGGAAGGAAAATTGGGTGAGGATTGTGGAAAGGAGGCGAGGCGGCTCGGGGTCCTTTTATAGGGCCTAAGCGGCCGGGGTGGCTTAACTGCGGCGGGTCAAAACAACCAAACGAATTAGCGATTTAAATAGGAGATCTGACGATTTGAATTTCAAAATCGTTTGAAAAGGGCGCGAGGAGATAGGGCTTCTAGAAGAGATCATCCGCGCACAAAATCGGGGCCGTTCGCGATATTGTCGGACGGAGCTCATGAAGAAACCATAAGCGACCACGAGCGGGATTCATGGAGAAGAACGCGGCGAAGACGACGACCTCGGCCCCCCTTTGGCGAGAGAGAGAGAGAGGGAAACGGCGAAGATCTGAACGCGTCAAATGACGATCCAATGGTGGAGGATGGATGGGCGAAAGGGCTTCTTGTGCTGGAAAAGGAGTTGGGCCGAGAGATTCGCCCAAACACTATTTGGAGATTTATATAGCTTTTTCTTTTTAAGAAATTACCGTAAATTCAAATAAGCAATAGAAATTAGCAAATGAATTTGGAAAAATTCTAGAAAATTCTAGAAAATATATCCAAGCACATAGAATCCAAATAAAATAGTTTTGACTATTGTTTATGTTGACTTTAGTCATACTAAATTGTTTTGTTGCACAAAGTCCAATATTAAGCTTTTTAATTTAAATTCAAATAAATCCAAATGATGAATTTTCTCATTACACTATTTAAAAGGTTTTTAAAGCTCTGAAAATTGGGATGTTACAGTTGGTACTAGGTACAGTATTCCCATCAGGATATCGAATATAAATGATTGTTAATGGTTTATGCGAGTGTAGTGCATTTATAAATAATTAAATATCGATCAAGAACAAGTGCAATTTGTGGAAAGAAAAGATAAAGGTTGGCCATTCTGGCATTGTTGTGCATGTTACATGGAATATAATCCCACAACATATATAAGTACCATAAAGGCTAAAGCTATCATGGACTAGATTCAAGGAGATAATCAAACATAAAAAACTTCAAGTTGTGCTTGTGCATCAAAGGTACATTAATTTCATAATTTTGAGTGCACACTTATCAAAGATGCAAGTCATTGCATTAAGTCGGCAATCTTACTTGAGAATGAGTTTTAACATGAGAAGCTAATGTTAATTCCCAAGTTGATAGTATTAAGTTTGGAAGCAGATGGCATAAATTATGTGTATAAATCAATGACCCTAAGAATAGCTACCATAAATTCTTTGCAAGATTTCAATAATCCCACTCCCACCAGACAGCAGAGCAGCTTTTCATGGACAATGCATAAATGGACTATTGCTTATATCATAACACCCTTACAATCATCTACTGCATAACAAATGGGTGCAAGACATTTCCACAGGACCACCTATTCTCAACATGTTTTATCTTATTATCGAATAGTTAATACTCGATTATCCACAGGACCCTCCCCCGCTGTATCATGTGTTCACTAGGTGGCGTACTAGTGTACCATAGATCGCAACCCTGTACTATGACCTGGACATACCCCTGTAATTATGACCACAATAGTTATGCTTAATTGAGTTTCTTTATTGTGCTGTGTTTTAATGTGTGCAGAGATGACAAAAATATATATTCAAATTCAATCGAAATAAACCTTGCCCTAATTCTAGACAACTTTTGAGTGCTTATCCTGCATTATAAATTAGATAGGGAGGACGGGTAGATCTGGAGGCATGAGAGGGGGAGCAGGGGGAGGGGCTTACGGGAAGTATCATACAATTGCAATCCCTCCTATTGCAATAGTGACAGCAGTATCATACTACTATACTGGGCATTTCCTAGGTGTACTATAGAACAATTATTAAATATTGTCATGCAAATGTGCTCTATGAACCTTATGCTAGAAACATGGAAGCATGCAATTACATTGGTTGGGGGAAAATGATTCATCCTAAACAGCTAAAGCACATCTGCATAATATAGTTGAGACATTGCTTGACCTTATCTTGAACAACCAATACATAAACAACAGACAATATTCATCTACAAACTATCTAACTATGTAGAAGGAAAACCTACACACCTCTACATTCTACATTGGCAACAGAGTGAAGCCAGATTGGTACCTTCCGCAGGGCAGTGGCGAGCTCACCGTGGGTGAAGTTGGCGGTGGCGGCAGTGGTGAGCGGGTTGTTGTTGCGGAACTGGTACTGCTGGATGAAGTCGGTGAACTGCACCCTGCACCAAACAAAACACCACCACCAAAAAACCCCCAAAACTAAGTCAGATCGGGGCGACGCTGGAAGGAAGGGGCGACCGGGGAGGAGGGGTGGCCGGGTATGAGGGGCAGCGCTGGGAGGTGGGTGTTCCGGGTGAGGAGGAGGCGCTGGGAGGTAGGACAGGGTGAAGAGGAGGGGAGGCCGTGGAGGATGTTGGCGCGGGGAGGAGGGGCGACCTGAGAGGAGGGGGCGACCGGGGAGAAGCGCGGTGTGGGGAGGATGGAGAGACTGGAGAGGAGAGGGCAACCAGGGAGGAGCGTGGTGTGGGGAGGATGGGGCGGCTGGGGAGGAGGGGTGGCCAAGGAGGAGGGCGATGGGGGGAGGGAGGGGGTGGTGTTGGGACGAGGGACGGCCAGGGAGGAGGGGCGGCATTGGGACAAGGGACGGCCAGGGAGGAGGACGATGCTGGGAGGAGGAGGCGCTAAGACGAGGGATTTGGGGATAAGGTGAGGTGTGTTTAGTGCCTACCTCCTATATTTTTTTCACCTTCGCGCATGGACATTGCCGGCAGATACATTGACCTAATTGACTTTTTCAAAGGTAGATGTGTTGTACCTAAAATAAAAATATTGCTGACGTACGTTGTTCTAAACAATAATTATTTTCGGCAAATAACGGGACTTGTAATCTCTTGGACATTGCCAACACATATTTTGCCACTCATCCCATTTTTTCTTGGTAGTATATTGCCCTTAATTCTATGTCATGGTGTAGTGGATATTCATAGTTGACAGCAACACGAGAAACAAGACACATTGTACATAAATGAGCTGTCTATAGAGACATGTAAAAAGATAACCTATTGTAGAAGTTGTTTTTAGTGTTGTTGTGAGACCCCGAGGTATTTAGCTTGTAATGCTTAGTCTTCCACTTGACTTGTAACATCCCTATTTTCTTGAGTTTTTCAAAATTTTGAAAGCTTTAAAAATTAACCATTTGGTTTTATTAATTTGCCAAAGCTTAACTTGTAATTTAGAATTTTAAAAGTAGTTTAATTTGAATTAATTAAAACTTGAACTAATTGAAGTTGGTTTAGTTGAGTTTTGTTGGATTTTAAGTTGGTTTTTCCTTTTGCCTTATGTTAAAAATAATTAATTGCAAAAATTAAAAGCAATAGTTAAGATGAAAATATTTTTACTAAGTCCTAAATAATTCAAGGGATTTCTGTGAATTTTCCTAGAATTTTTGGACGGCTTAAGCTATTTTCTAAAAATGCTTTTGCTTTTTTGGTATTTTCTAAAATCGAAAAACATTAGAATTCCCCCCCCCCCTTGGCTTTGGGCCGAATTCCCTTCGCCCATTATCGTTTTCCAGCGGCTGCGTCATTGCCCATCCTCGTCGTCTTGTAGCCTCCCCCATCGGACACCGTCCGATCGAAATCGGACGGTCCCTGCTTGCCCGCGTTTTCCCCTCTCTCGCTCCCTCTCTCCGCTCGCTGGGATCCGCCACACCGCCTCGCCCCGGTCTTCTTCAACCTCCGCCTCCGCGGCGCTTGCCTCTCATGCCATGATTCTCGCCAAGACCGTGCCGCCCCTCGTGCTAGCCTAGCCCTACCTTGTCCCTTTCTCGCCCCCATCCCAGCTCCCTCGCCGCACCAAGCGCCGGCGCCTGCTGCGCCCGCTTGCCGCCAGTGTCGGCCTCACCGCGATTCTCACCGCACCACGCCGCTTCCTCTCCGCGGCCTAGCCCTACCCCCGTCCCGTCCCTGCGCCACCCACGTCCACCTCATGGCCCCCATCGCCCCTCTTGCCCCTTCTCTGATTCTCACTTCTCGCCGCCCGCCATTAAAGCCGGCATGGCAAGCTTTCTCCCCCCTCCTCCTCTGCCCCGCCGCCTATTTAGCGAGCACCAGGACCGCCTCCTCCTCCTCTCTCTTTCCCCAATCCTCCCTTCTCTTCCCCTCTCTTTTCGGCGATTTGAGTTTTCCTCATCGCCACCGCCGGAGCTTCGCCTTTTGCCGCCATCGACCGCCATCGGCATCGCCAAGGGCTTCCTTCGCGCGTCTTCTCCCCCCGGAGCCACGAGCGCCGCTGCCTCGTTCAACCTCATTGCCGCGCTCTTCGTCCTCGCCACGCCATCGCTTCATGCCGCGTCGCCAAGACCATGAGCACCGGCTTACAAGCGACGCCCTCTTCGCATTGGTGCCCTCGCGCCCACGCCATTGCCATGGATTCGACGACCATCGGTAGGCGTGTCATTGCCAGTCCGACGTGGCAAGCCACGTCGCTGCCACCGTGGCGCCCAGTCAGCGGCCACATCACCCCCTTTGCCGACGTGGCTGCCCAGTCAGCGTCGAGTGGAATTTCTTTGATTTTCCTTTAGAAAATTAATTCGGGAAAATCAGGAAATTCCTAAATTCATCATTTTATGTGTTTTTCCAACTTCCTTTGGCCATAACTTCCTCATTCGAACTCCGATTCGAGTGATTCAAATTTCTAAATTCATCTAAATTCCTTGTCTTCCTGTTAGTATTTATTTGGTATTTATTTTAATTTTATTTGGAGTTGTTTTATTTATTTAGCTTTGTTCGCACGTATAGATTCCGGCGTTTCGGAAGATTTCGCAGACCCGACGACCGAAGCACCTCTACTCTTCAACGAAGGCAAGTCGTAGACCTTTAATCATATTGAACCCATCTCTATAAAAGTATATTGTTTGATATAAACATGCATGGCTAATTTTATAATAAATGGTTTCGAGATTAGTTAATTACCTATTTGCCATTATGCCTCCTTGATAAATTATGAACGGCATGTATCCTTGAATGACATAATCCTTGGACACCTTAGGATGGTTAATTATTAGTTGGACATTATTGAAATACCAACATGGGTACCGTATTATGCTTAGCCAACGCTTTAGTTATGCGATAGACTCATGATCTCATACTCAAGAATGGTTGAACTTGACTAAAGGAAATATGGAACCGTGGCGGAGCCACTTTTGATAAAAGATGTTGTGCCATGACTAGGGTGGTCATTTGGCCGGGTTGAACGAAATTGATTTATGCTCGGACAAGTGGGTGGTGGAAAAGGTGGGTGCTTAGAACGCACACTTGGAATGTAGAAACGCCTCGTCCGAGCAACCAACTAAGGACTTAACCTTGAACCATTGATCCGGGCTTTAACCGCATACAACCACATGTCTAGACCGATAGACACAGTCGACTAATTAGCAAAGTTTTGATTCGGTTACATCAAGGGTTGATAAGCGGCGCAAGAGGGGCCTGAATGGTGAAACCTCGTGAAAGCGATCCGAAAGTTAAAATGGAGCTTTGTAAAAACCTTGTCACGTACTCTAGATCGCTACCTAAGGTAGTGGCGGTGGTATAGATATATGCCGAACAAACTAGAGAAATTCGTGTCTTGTGGGTCAAGCCGCATAACCTCTCGCAGAGTGTAAAACTATTCAATAGTCAGGTCCTCGGTTATGGACATGCCTGGTGATTTCACGCAAGGGGTAGAACTTTTATCGAAAATGTTGAAATGGGTTGGTCGAATCTTGTTGGTGGTTTTGGTTGGAAAGTGAGTAGGGTGTTCACTAGTTGTTTCAAAGAAAATTGGTTACTTATGTATTAATCTTTGAAATTTGTGCTTTGCAATCTACTTACTATATTTACTGTCAAATATTGCTTTCTGCAAAATAGCCATAAAGCTACCCTTGTCAAACCTTGCATGAATATTACTTGCATACATTTCTCTGACTTCGAAAGTACATTCAAAGTACTCACGGCTTTGCCCTCTGCTTAAATCAAGAGAGGAGGGTGAACCAAGAACTCGAGTTCTATGAAGAAGACTTCTTTGAAGACTATGCGAATTAGGTCGCGTCCTTCACTCGATTGCGGTGGGTATATTGGGTGACCTCCACCAGATGTTTTGTTCTCCGCTGCAAGTTTACTCTGTTATCTTTAGCCCTGCGTGGCAACCGTTGTAAGACTTGACCATAAGGTCTCTTTTGCTTAATATTATTAATTTGTCTGCTTCATCTTTAGTTTGGTTGTGTGGATATGATTACACCAATGTTGCAACTGTGTGAGCTAGCTACTGATCATGGGACTAGTTCAGAATACACAGAGGGTCCTGGGGTTGCATACCTGGGGTCCCGACATGACTCTAGCATCACAAACAAAATATCCCGCGCCTCGGGATAATGTGTACCTCCCAGAATTGCTGTACACACACCCTTTTATAAAATCATGCATCAATTCCATACAAGCACAGAACCGAAGCAAGAACTAAACAATACAAAGGGCATACATAATAGAGTTCTTATAAAAGGGGCCGACCGGCCAAATGATAAGCTAAAGAACTAAATAAACAACGGAAGCAAAAGCCATAAGATGGCGATAAACAAAAGCCACGGATTGCCATTACCCACAAGGCAACCGACCGGGCCGCTAAGCTAGCCATCCAAAGCGAAGTCCGTCTCACAAAAGTCGATCCCTTGGGGATCAACCTCCTCTGCAACAATTAAGCAATGCAAATGAGTATAAAAATGTACTCGCAAGACTTACGAGTAACAAGCCTATACATAGCTACATGCAAGCTTAATCAAAGGAGAAGGCTAGGGTTCATTTTCAGCATAAAGCAAGTTTCATTTGCAATAATGTAATAGATTTAAAGCAGTTTACAATCTGTTTTTATTTGACAAAAACAGCGAGACAACAAGTAACAACAAAATAAAGACATCCTGGAAGTGGCTAACCCAATAGCCACCACAACATAGCACGAATTACCTATCCGTACCACCCACATCAAGTTTTAAGGTAAAGGTTATAGTCTAACTCTTGAAAGACCTCCCCAAGCGTGTCCATAACCTAGGACGAGGCTATTCGAATAGATTTAACCCTGCAGGGGTGTACCAATGTACCCATACATCAGACCGCCTTTTTGCCAAGCTATTTAGCACACTTCCTTTGGTATGCCGGCACGGCTAAGTCCTACGAGACGCTTTCCAATGGAATGTGCTAATTAAGAGTCACACGTATGGGGGTTAACCCTTAGTGAACCGCTGTTACAGGCTCCCACTAAGGACCCACATGTTGAGTCGGACGCACCGGCCCAGCCGAAGCAACTGCGGGTGCTCTTGGGTATGGAGAACCTAGAAAGGAACCTATCCCTCTCATCCCATAACGAACATTTTTCTCCTATAACTATCACCAGCGACTCATCAATTAACACCTCCCAAAGTACTAAGTCAAGAGGGGTTCCCAATACCCTCGTGTGGTTAGCACGCAAAAATGTTTGGTTTAGTGTAACAAGATGTTCGATCCTTGTTGACTTAGGCACCATTCCAGTCACACCAAAAGATCACACCATCATCTATTATGCCCAAGTCGATAACATTTTGTTTTCAGTTTTGACTTTACAAATTAACAAAGCGCAAAGTGTTGGACATAATTTAATAATAAGATTTGTGTGATCAAGGTCATCGACTAAGTCGATAACCGCCCAATTCTACCGGTAGCTAAGCATTTCTAAGCATGACACCGAAAAAGATAATAAAAGAGCATAATTCAACCACCGGGCTCCAATTCACCGGTGAGATTAATAACTTACGGCTAGTGGAAGGGGATGAACAATTTAAGGAAACCATGCATTAGGATTAGCTACCTCTAATCAGCAAAATTAACTTTGACACAAAAGCACGCATACATACAATTTGTAAACAAGATATTAGACTTTAAAAGTAATGGGATCAATATGATCAAATAGAAACAACTGCTTGCCTTGCTGGTAGCTTTCTTGCTGCAGAGGATCGCTTTCGTAATCAATGAACTCGTCGGAACCTAACGAAAGAAACGAAAAGAACCGATAAGAACGAAGAACACCGAAAAGACTCAAAAACCAATTTCAACCAAAAGCCCTGAAATTTTCACAACAAGAAGAGCATGATTTTTAAGGAATTTAGCAATAAGAACCAATTGATTTGGATGCTCAATGCTAAAGTTATGGCCAAAACAAGATCAGCCGGTTGGAAAAAAAATGCTGAAAAATTCATTTTGGTTACTATTCATCTGAAATTAAATTTTTGGCACAAATTTCCAGAGAGGTGGTGCACCTGAAATTTTTATGGTAAACAGAGCACCACATGAGATGAACAACACAACTTGATTCACCTCATTTGGAGCTAGGATGCATTTTCTATGATTTTTCAAACACGTGAAAAAGTGCATAAGACCAATGCAACCACAAAAATTTTAGAGATAGCAGCATGCCTAAAACCTATTCTACAATTAAGCACACTAACAGAGGAAACCAACAAACTTGGTTTCACTCAAAAAGGAGCTACAGAGAAATACTAATACAATTTTCAAGTTAAATGAATTTTTAATACAACAATAAAGCTAAACCTAATTTAAATCTATTAACAACTTTTTCTGGAACAGAACTGATGAGGGCATCCCTAGCTCTTTACCATCCTCTGCTACCACAGATCAAGCTGCAAGTGTTGAAGCTCCAAATCTGCCATCTGGACCTATTACAAGAGCACGGGCCAAATTATTAAAAGAACATGTGAATTTGTTTCTAGCTGAATCACATAATGTTATCAATGAGAATTTCATACTACCTAAAAATAGTATTTTACTTGTGCTCAGATTTGAAGATTCAATAACGAACGGAGATGAAGGAGATGCTGTTGTTCAAGAAGGAAGGTCGTCGAATGAGGAACTCATGGTCCAAGCGGCCCAGAAGTTCACCCATGACCCATGCGGTCAAGGAGAAGACAATCAAGCCCAAGATGAAGTCAACCAAGGGGTTGGTCCATATAATGGTGCAAGGAGCAAAGCCCACCTACTTGAACAAGGCCCAAAACCGTGTGAAGCCCAAGGGGTGAATAGTGCACACGTGAAACAAAGCCATGAGCGATTACTGCACGTGGATAGTACCACCATGAACATTAAACATGAATAGCCCTTAGGCCAAGACTATATATTGAGGGTTAGACCCCCCATTGTAAGCGAGACCACGATTAATATTTTTTTCAAAGCATATGCTTGATTCTCCTGTTGTGCTTATAGCCAAAACAGAGGGAATTGGACGTTGAGAACAAGAGGTCGTTCTTGCTTTTCCGCTGGGAATTGAGGATTCGACGATCTTTGCTTGTGGTCAGCGGGGATCCAATCAAATGTGTGTTTGGGCGAATTTTCCATAGAGTTGCAAGTCCGTGCATTGGCGTGGGGGATCAACTGGTGGTTCGTCAGGATACACAAGTTATCGAGAGGTTCTACGTTGAGAAGATCGGGCACCCCGCATCAGGTGGTATCAGAGCATCAGGTGCACTCGGTAGAATCATTATCCTTTTAATTAGTTGTTCTTATTTTCTATCCTATTTAGCTAAAGCCGCAAACATTAAAAAAATTAGGTTAACCGAGTTCAATCTGTTAATTCGTGTGAGTTAGTTAAGTTTTAGTCCATTAGAAACTTTTGTTTACGTGCTGATTCGTGTGATCCTTTGCGTAGCTTAATCTTTGTGAAAAAAAATTGCTGATTGAACTCCTCAATTAGCACCCAAAAAGAGCTTGTTGCTTCCGCATTAACCTACCACCTTGTTGATCTAGTCTGGCCGAACCACCCTTTGCTCATCATCTTTTGTTGGGCCGGTAGAAACCCTAGCCGCCTCCCTCGGTTTGGGGCCGAATAGAACAACATAGCCGCCTCTCTTGGTTTTGGCTCGGTTGGAAGCTCCTTGATTGAACCAATCGGGTTGTTGAGTTTGGCCGTCACTTGGGAAACCCTAGCTGAACCAATCTGGTTGTGAGGGAGAGGAAGGAGAAGGGTTAGCCGAGACTCACACCCTAGCCGCCTTTCTCTTGTAAGCCGTGTGGCCCTTTTATCGGTTTGGAAAACCTAGTCCGAGTCTGTTTTGAGCTTGGGCCGAATCAAAGTTGGATTCTAAAACCGGTTTTCTACAACACAATCCGAGTTCTCTTCCTAGAGTTCTTGTCCGAGTCCACAAGTCGGTTGGGGAGTTCGTATCCACTTCTAGTTCATACAAAGTGCGTTCGGCCTACTTAACCATATCTAGCCGAAACTCTTTGGTATCCTTGAGCATTACATCATCTTCATCTTGAGACTAGCTATTGAATATTGCGCATTAGGGCTGCTCATTGAACCTTATATACACTTTGCTGATTTGTATATCAAGAAAAGTAGCACAAAACTCTTTTGGCCATTGTAAAGAAGAGAGAAAAGGAAGAGGCAGCCGTATAAGAAAAGCCACGGCTTTGAAAAAAAACCGAGTATAAAAAAAACAGAGAGCAAAAACACAATTTTTGAGAAAGAAAAGAAAGGAGGAGAAAATAAAATTCTTTTTGCCGATTACTCTGATAACCATACGATTTCCGTGCTCTGATGCCGGCCAAAGACAGGTTAGGTTGGTGTATTTCTTGGTCTTTGAGCAATCTTGTGCCCTAACATCAACAATTGCAATTGGCTAGCGTCTCTCCTAGTACTTAGTGCAAAACGAATTAGTTCAATCTCAAATTCAGATTGCATCTCACTAGTTCATTCCTTATTTGCATTAAGTCACATTCATCTTTGCGTGTGCGTTCATACACTTCGCTTAAACCTTTTGGATCAGCACCTAGGCAAAGTATTCTAGCTTGGATTATTACTTAGCTTAACATCCTAGAATTGCAGAATTGAGTAGGAATACACTTACCCTACCAAGCTCCAATAAACTCCTGTGTCATGCATAGCTTCGCTCTTGAAATTCGCTCACACATCACCTTGTGGTTCCTGCTGCCCTGAAGTGTAAGTATTGTTGATCTTAATTCCTTTCGGAACGGTAAAGAAACTTCACCTTGTTCAGAATTGTGAGTTGAGTGATCTCTACGTATACACACCTATACCTTGTTGTGTGCTTCACTAACCATGGTAGGATCTCAAGCAGCGGTGGAGGATCCTAATGCATCATCCCATAATACTGGGTTTGATGCATTGCGAGTTGAGTTGCAACGGGAGTTCAGGAAGAACCTGGATGATGTGGCTGCAGTCATTGGTGAGGACATACAGAGTGGGGAGTTGCGAGTTGCTAATGAGATCAATACCTTGCGCCAAGGCATTGCTAAACTCGAGGAGATGCTTGGGGGCAACCGAGAAGATGTTGGAAGTGTAGATGGTCCAAAAGCCGATGAGGCCCATATTAACTTCGCTGCACGTGCTAAGCGCATGCACCGTGACCATGCCGTTGCTAATACAAGGCATCCTCCTGGCCCTAGACGTGGCCGTGGACATGCCCAAGGCTTTGGTCGAGGTGGTGCTGCGGCATATGATGTTGATTGGGACGACGACCTTCATTGCACCAAGAATGATAATTATCGCACGACAAAGATGAAGATGATGATTTGGGAAAGGTCAAGCTGATCATTCCCAAATTTCAAGGTGGAACTGATCCTGAAGAGTACCTCACATGGGAGTTGAAAGTGGATAAATTATTCCGTTTGCAGCGATGCTCCGAAGACAGAAAATTGAAGCTTGTTGTTCTGGAATTTGATGGGCATGCTCTTGTGTGGTGGGACCAAGTAGAGCGTCAACGAGCCGAACGGGGAGAACCACCCGTGGCCACTTGGGTTGAAATGAAGACTGAGATGCGCGCTCGTTTTGTGCCAAAGCATTATACACGTTCTCTTTTCAGCAAGCTCTAGAATCTGAAACAAGGAGATAAATCTGCAGAGGAGTATTATAAAGAGATGGAGCAAGCTATGATTCATGCCAAGGTGCACGAAAATGAAGAGTAGACCATGGAACGATATCTTGCTAGCCTGAATCACAATATCAAGCGCATTTTCAATTTTCAACCATATAGCAACACATGTGAGCTGGTGCACCAAGCAACAAAGCTAAACGACAATTGGAGGAAGATGCGGTTTTACGCTCGTGGTCCTTCTGTAGCGGCAAATTTAATGCCTAAGCCTTTTACGAGCAAGAGCACCTCTTGATTGGTGCTTCAAGCGTCGAAGTGCACCAAGTGGCAAGAAGGAGGAGCCTCCATCCGTTGCAAAGGCGAAGTGCACAACCGGTTGCCGATGGCACTTCTTGATGGGTTCTCTGAGAAGAACTTCGTGATATCTGATGCTTCAAGTGCTTAGGGCGTGGTCATATGCGTAAGGATTGCCCAAATAACAAGACCATGTTGTACCTTCGAAGCGGGCGAGTATGTATCGGCCGGTGAAGATGAAGATGATCCGCTTGGTTGATTTTGATCACTTTGATGATGTGGACGAGGAGGATGGAGATGGGCAACTAGTATGCGGCGCCGTCAATCTACCAACGGTGATTTGCACGCAAAAGGTGTTAAGTGTCTTTGCTGCACCATCTATGGAACAAATGATGCAACCTGTTTTAGACCCGCGCACAAGTGGGAAAGGGAAAGCATGGAAAGTGATAATCGGCGGTGGTAGTTGTCACAATTTGGCAAGCAAAGAATTATGCACCAAATCGGGGTGAAGTTTATTCCACATCCTCATCCTTACCATGTTCAAGGGTTAAGTGAGAATGGAGAGGTGAAGGTGAACTACATGGTGCGTATACACTTTCAGTTAGCACTTCTTGTGATCTGAGCTTGATTGTGATGTTGTCCCTATGATTTGTTTACCATCTACTCTTGGGTAGACCATGGCAATATGACCGTGTTGCCATACATGATGGGCGCAGCAATTGCTACAGATTCAAGTGGAACAACAAGGATGTGTTGTTAAAACCACTTACTCCCGCTGAAATTGTGAATGATTCCATGCAAAAGACGGAGGTAAAAGTAGAGAGTGAGAGTGAAAGAGGGAAGAATAGAGTGACTCCACCTTCGGTGAGTGAGCGCCACAAGCCAAATCTGAGTGGTAAAAAGATGGGCTCAAAGATGGGCATGCACAGGTCACGGCGGTGAGTGAGTGCCGCGTCCGACAACGAACCCAAGCGCAAAGATGGGCTCACCGCCGGTGACTCCGGTCACGGCGGCGCAAACCAAGGGCATGCACAGGTCTGCAATAGCGTTGCGCACTCACTAGTGGCACTCTCGACAGCTGCGCCGGCCTAGAACGACGGCGAGCCGGAGATGAGCGGCGGTGCAAGCACGGCCAAAAGACAACAGCGATGATAGCTCCACAGCGGTTCAGAGAAGCAGGTGCCCAAGCTTCCTAGGGACTAATTGAGGCTACCTGAGCACTCGAGAGGTTCAGAGATGGATGGAGGAGCTCCGGCAACAAAGAGCCGCACCGGCGCTGAGGAAGACGACGCGGAGAAGGCAGCCTGAGCAAGGAGAACAAGACCGCGTCATCGGGATAGCTTCATAAAGGCTCAGAGATGGTCCATGAGCAATTAATTGAGAAAAGAAGCAGCTTACCGGAGTTGAGGAAGAAAGGAGATGAAACTCGGGCGAAGGAGATCCAACCCAAAATTAGGCGATTCCTGTGAATGCCAAATCAAATTGGGTTAGGGGAAATGACCAATGTGATGAGTGGCGCGAAGCGACGTGAAAAGATTTGAAGAAGAACCACTGGAGCACTATCGGCGACGAAGGAGCTTGAAAGAGGAGGAGCTTGAGGGCTTTATATAGCTGGAGAGCAAGGGATTTAGCAACGACAAAGCTCCACGGTGAGCTAGGCTCACAACGCTGCCATGGGCGAGCTGAGGCGATGGGAGCAGGTAGGAACACGACTTTGGGGCGAAACACTAACGCACATTAAACCCTAAGAGCCATTGAAGGATGCCAAGGAGTAGACAAGGCACTGCCCTCTCCCACGCCCTGCCATGGCTCTCTGGCACGCGCACAAGCCAGCAGAGGAAGGGGAAGAACAGGCCAGCGGGACCCACCGGTCAATGAAAGAAACAAAGTGGCTCGAGTCAAACAAGCGAGTGGGTTGAGCTAGACCAAAAGAGGCACAGGCCCAAACACCCAACGGTTGGATCGGAAATGGACGACCACGATTGAAAGTCACGTTCAGACGGTCCGAACGGCACACGTGACGTGGACGGTCCGATGGGGATCGGACGGCTCACAAGCAACGCGCGTTTTGAACGGGTTGACCCGAGCGCAAAAAGGGTTGGGTTGAACCGAGAGAGAGGTTTGGGCTCGAGTCCCACTCAGACCCAAACAGCAGAGTTGACTTAAGGTTAGAAATTGAAGCTGAAACTTGGAAGAATTTTTAGAGGTAGCAAACTAACTCCAAAAATTCTGAAATTTTGACTGGAGGTTCCTAACTCCAGGCTCAACCTTGCATAAAATTTCCAGAGGTTTTTATGCCAGCATTTTTCTCCAGAAATTCCTTAAGATTTGTTCTAGGGTTTGACCAAGAGACAAACTGGTTTGACTGGCCTCTTAAAATTATCAAATAATTTCTAAAAATTATGAAATTTTTCAGAGGAGTCACCTAGCAGCCCTAGAACAAAGGAAAAATATTTCCAGAGGTTGAACACAAGATTCTTAGCAAAGATTGAAAAGGGGTCACGACTTTAGTCAATTGGAGATTGGAGTTTTTGAATTCCACAATTCCTTTACAAGAATTACAGAAAAGTTCAAAAACAACAAGATGCAAGAAAAGTTTTAATTTCTTCTCATTTTCTTACATTTGAAACACACACCCAGATTTGGGATGTTACAGCTGCCTATAGATGACATGGAGAGATACTATAGAAAATAATTGTCTATATCATTGTACATGCTCTAAGATAGTTATTCACCATGCAGACTTGCAGTTAATTCCATCGGAAGTTGGAATGTCATGATATTTATTTGGGTATTAAAGGGAACTAATACACAAAAGATCTTTAGGCTTCTTAGAAATGACTTGTGGGGCTCGTTGTAGAGGCCATGGCGAGAGAAGCTGTGGACATTGAAACGATGCTGGCTTCTGGAAGCATCTCTTAACACCACGTCCCTTTGGAGGGTTCTCATGGCGACTACGAGGCTTTGGATGGATGCATTCATCCCAAGGATCTTGAACCAACTAGGGCGCGACATGTGGATGGAGATCGATTGGTTGAAGGAGTTGGAGCGGTGCCTTCGGTGAAGCCTGGGCTGGTTCTCCCTGGGCCGACCCATAGGTATGGAATGTCCATTGCTGATATATATACTCACTCAGGGAGTAGGGTTCTGATCTCCTCTTGGTGGTGGATTCCAAAAATCTCGGTTCCAGGTGACCTTGGTTTTCTCGCCAGGAGGGGTGAAATCCGTCAATTTGAGGATTCCGCAAGAGTGGCTCAGCGGATTGGTGAGCCAACGCCCTTGGAGAGTTATTGAAGAACTACCTACCAATTCTGCTCCTAGCCCTGATGGTTTTCCTACTGGGTTCTATAAAGAGTTTTGGGGTAATTAAATATCAGTTTCTAACCTTGGTTAGAGATTTTTTTTTGAGGGAGATTAGACCTGAAGAGATTGAATTTTGGAGTTATCACTCTTATTCCCAAAATTAAAGAGGCTAATACTATCAAACAGTTTAGACCTATTTGCTGCTAAATGTGAGCTTTAAAATTCCGACAAAGATTTTAGCTAATAGATTGGGTGCTATTGTGGGTAAAATCATTAATGAAAGTCAGTCTATCTTTATCAAAGACAGAAACATTTTAGAGGGGGTATTTGTTCTTCATGAAGTTGTTCATGACATGAAGCAGTCAAAGAAAAAAGGGGTGATTCTGAAACTTGACTTTAAAAAAGCCTATGACAAGATTCATTAGAGCTTCTTGGAGGAGGTGATGGTGAGGAAGGGTTTTTCTGATCATTGGATTAAACTGGTTATGAGCTCAATTAAAGGGGGGTAAAGTCAGTATTAATATCAATGGCGAGGTTGGTCCCTATTTCAACACTTATAGAGGGTTAAGATAGGGGATCCTTTGTCTCCTCTTCTTTTTAATTTGGCTGCTGATGCTTTAGCAACTATAATTGAAACTGGTCAAGAAAAAGGTCTAATTCGAGGGGTGACTTCTCAGTTGATTCCTGGAGGGGTTCCTATTCTTTAGTATGCAAATGACACAATGATTATGATAGATTGTGAGGAAGAGTCTTTCTTAACCTAAAATTTCTACTTTATTGCTTTGAATGGATGTCTGGCTTGAAAATTAACTATCACAAAAGTGAGATATTTGTGTTGGGGTGTAACAATGAAGATGCTTAAAAAATAGCAGACATTTTCAATTGCAAATTGGCTCAGTTCCCCTTTACTTATTTAGGTATTCTGATTGGGGATAGACATGTGGGGGATAGAGCAGCTGAGAATGTTATTTCTAAACTGGGGAAAAGGCTGGACGATTGGAAGCACAATCTGCTTTCTTAGAGGGAGACTTGTGATGGTGAATAGTTGACTGAGTAGTCTACCTATTTACACCATGGGTTTTACCCAATTAAGTGAGGGGAGTCACATAAGAATGGATTCAATCAGATCTAAGTTTTTCTAGAGAGGAGCTAGTGATAAATTTAAATATCATATGTTGAAATGGGAGGCTGTGTGCAGACCTAAGGATTTTGGGGGTTTAGGGATTATAAACACAAGTGTAATGAATGACTGCCTGTTAACTAATTGGATTTGGAAGATCTATACAACTAAAAATGAGTTGTGGTTTAGA
The DNA here is from genome assembly GCA_036346405.1 of Phyllostachys edulis. Taxonomy (NCBI): domain Eukaryota; kingdom Viridiplantae; phylum Streptophyta; class Magnoliopsida; order Poales; family Poaceae; genus Phyllostachys; species Phyllostachys edulis. The sequence continues at coordinate 35,498,185 of CM070556.1, forward strand.
GTTTTGATGGCCAAATACTTCGTTGGAAGTAGTTTTAGAGATGCTAGTCCTTTGAATGGTTCTCAGTTCTGGAAAAGCCTGCATAAGGTGAAACACTTATTTTTACAGGGGTGCTAGCTTCCAGATTGGGGATGGTCGCAATATTGCTTTATGGACAGATGTTTGGATTGGTAATTGTCCTTTGAATGTCCAATTTGACAAGCTGTACAAGATCTGCCAATCTCCTGCTGCTAGTGTGGCTGATTGCTTCTCTGAGGATGGCTGGAAGATCAATTTTATCAGAAATTTTGGTGAAGAGGAGATTAGACATTGGAGTCTCTCGAAAGATTTTATCATGGACATAAATTTAAATGGGGAAATGGACAAAGTCTTCTGGTGCCTAGAGAAAATAGGTCTGTTTTTAGTAAAATCTATATATAGTCAGTTGGTCTTTGGGGGGATTATATGCTGGAAATTTCAAAAGCTTTGGAGAAGTAAAATTCCTTTAAAAGTTAAAATTTTCATTTGGCAGAGTTATCTAAACAGGGTCCAAACAGCTAATCAACTGAAGAAAAAAGGGTGGAAAGGGAAGGATAAATGTATCCTTTGTAAGGGGGATGAAAGTATTAATCATGTTTTGTTTTCTTGTGTGTTAGGAAAATTTGTTTGGCTTTGTGTGAAGGAGGTGTTAAGCCGGGAGAGAATTCCTACTTCTTTAGGTGATTTCCAATGACATTGGCTTGACAGGTGGGGGGCTAATGATTACCATATTACTTTGTTTAGCTTTGCAGCACTTGCTTGGAATCTCTAGAAAGTTAGAAACTAGATGGTGATTGAAAGGAGTTTCCCTAAGCAACCTATTGAAGTGATTTTCAAATTTATGTCTTGTTTGCAGCATTAGAAGGTCCCCACTAAAAAGGTTGAGAGAAGTATTCTAGAGTGCTTTTTGATGAAGTGTAAAGACGGGATTAGGAACACTAGTTCAGCCACTTCTTAAAAAAGTCAGCTTGTATTAGCTTTTTTGGTTGTCGATCTAGCTTGGTTGGTGTTTGTTTCTGTTATTCTGGACTTTCTTAGCTAGTGATCCCAGCTTAGTGACTTTTAAAATACCTTGTAAGAACCTTGTTATTTGCTTTTTATAAAAACAAAGTTTTTCCTTTGTCAAAAAATAGTACGCAAAATTTGCATTGGAGAGTGTATACGCCTTACAATTATCAATATCAACGACACCAACTAAAAAATACGCCTACAAAAGTAAACGAAGGGAATACCGAATAACTCTCTAATCTACTATTTGGAATAACTCACTAACCCTTGAATGTCATCACTTTGCAAAACTGGTGCCCTCGATGCCATCGCCTTCAGTTTAGTTCTCAATTAGGGTTGTCAGTACAGTTGTCAATTAGGGCATGAAAAAACTGTATTGCCCACACGTGCCCACACTTCGTGTGATCATGGATTATGTGCTAGGGGTGGCACTGACGCAAGGGTGCACTTGCGCGCGAGTGTGCTTGTGTAGAAAAAAAAACTCGGCCTACAAACACATAAATCTGGCTGCCCTAGAAAACACGGACTGACAATGTGCTGTGTGGGCGGCAGCGCATGAGCACACTTCCCGAGGTGACAAATTTTTTCCTCTCTTCGAAAATTCAAACATGAATATCTTTTAAATTGAGTATCTGATTCGCGAGCTGTATGATTTGTCGGTGATAAAATAAAATGTTCCATACGTTAATTTCTAATGTTTCATTAGTTTAAGGACGACATACCAGTGCGTATCTTTCAAATTAAGTAGGAGAATGAACCAGGTCGATGTTGAATGTTGTGGTAGGTCAGGGCGTCCTCCCATCCGAGTATCCGACCGTCTTTACCACCAGAATCTAACTACGGTGGGCCGACCACCGTCCAACCTGATCCACGAAACCCCGCTCCGCGTGCCGCAAGAACAGCCTGCCTAGTTAATGGGCCGCGGGCGTACCGCGGGGTGGCGGATTGCAAATCCGGAAACCACTGTAAAGCCCAGGCGGCAGCATATGCGTTTCTTGTTTTCCTTCCTTCCTCGCCCCTTTCGCCGGCCGGTGCGTAGTGCGCGTAGCAGATCTTGCGGCGAGCTAACCGCCTCGAGGAATCCGAGCAAACCCTAACCGCGGGCGAGAAAGTGGAACAGGAGGAGAGGCGATCCGGCCGCGGCGGCGGAGGAGTATGGAGAGCTCGTCGCCGTCAGTGCCGTTCCCGCTGCTGCAGGCGCCGGTGGAGAGCACGTACCGGGCCTGCACCATCCCTTACCGCTTCCCCTCCGACAACCCCCGCAAGGCCACCCCCGTCGAGATCCAGTGGATCGACCTCTTCCTCAACTCCGTCCCCTCCTTCAAGTACGGTCCCGGTTCCAGAATTTCCATTCCCGCGGCGAAATCTGAGCTCGCGCGTCTTCTTCTCCTTTTGCAGGCAGCGTGCGGAGAACGATCCCACGGTGCCCGACGCGCCCGCCAAGGCCGAGAAGTTTGCCCAGAGGTATGTATCACTGTCTTCTTGTGTACATCTGTTCAGTGATCGCTGATCAGTATCAGATTGCTCATGTTGTCTCTTAGAACTCACGACACTGGTTGTAGAGATAAGCTATTGGTGGAAGGTACTAGTTTGTTAGCCTATTTTGGTCCCCTTGTTATGCAACCACCAATGGCGAGTCCGGTCCGACTGAAGAAGATGAATCGCACATGCACAAGTACAGAAAATAATAGACACAGCGATAGGTGAACTCCTTTTTTTTCCTTCTTTATTTCTCTTCTCTCAAAAAGCCGTACAATGATTAGGGACCAGTGTTCCCTAGGTGGCCGCCTAGGCGCTGGGCGAAGCCCCTCCTCCGTGACTTGGTGCCAATCGGTGGCCTAGGTGCTCGGCCCGCCTACGCGGTCCAAGGCGGACAAGGTGGGCGTCTACTGGGCGGTCCGGGGCGACACAAGGCGCTCCGAGGCGGCATTGGGCGGGGTCGGGTGGGAGAAAAAGGTAAGTGAACTGACTCGCCCGTGGTCTGCGGCGTCGCCTCCTCCACGAATCCACGGCGCACCGCCTCCTCCCCGGCTCCACGGTGCGCCACCTCCTCCCCAGCTCCACGACGCGCCGCTGCCTCTACGAATCCCCTCTGCGCCGCCTCCTACCCGGTTCCCCATTGCCAGAGGCATGGGAGGCTGCCAGAGGCGGTGGATCTGGGCGGCGGCGGTCGGCCCGAAGAAGGAGAGGGGCAGCCGAGAGAGTGTTGCGAGTGGGGGAGAGTGAGAGGGAGAGAGAGCTGCGAGAGAGAGTTGCAAGTGAGGGAGAGAGCTGCGAGAGTGAGGACTGAGGAGATATTTTGTTGAGACCGGATGACCGATATTGCTTTAGATTGAACGACTGATATTGTTTTACATCGACGGTCAATATTGCTTGTCTGCTTTACATCGGACGGCCGATACCGCTTATTTCGCGCGCCTCCGGCTCTTCGTCTTCCTGCGCTCCTCCTCTCTCTCCTCCTTTCTTCTTTCGCCTCCTCCTCCATTTGTCTCCTTCCTCATCGCCACCGCCTCATGTGCAAGGCCTCGCCTTTGCTCTCGCTTCTGCCCGCCTCCCTCTGCTCTCCTCCCCCCTTCGCCTCTGCTCACTACCTAGTTGGCCGCCTAAGCGCCTAAGCCCACCATGCCTGACTAACGTCTAGCACCTAGGTGAACACCGTTAGGGACTCCCTATAAAGACTAAAGGATGAGGAGTCCACCATGGGCCAAGGCCCATCGGCCTAGGCCCAAGTTTCCCAACACTCCACCTTGGCACTCATCCGACATGTTCATGCCTCGTCAAAAACTCCACAAAACCCTAGTGGGAAATTTTTTAGAGAGTATATGATATACGTTCTACTGCGTTGCACGAATTGCCTTATTAAAAACCTAAGCCGAGAAACTTCAGGAAAACTCGTCGAGGGTAAAAGAGTACAATCCACCCAATTTCATTTAATCTACATGGTTTATTATTTGGGTACTCGATCTTCGTGATCAAGTTTCAATAATGAGTTCGTGAAGATTCTCTCCCTGAATTATGCACTTCTCTAAGTCTCATCATTCCAATTCCACACATACACCTTTCAAAGCTAGATACCGGAAGTGACTTAGTGAATAAATTTGTAAGATTTTCACATGACTTAGTATATAGTACTTTAATTTCGTCCATCTTTTGCAATTCATGAGCATAGAAGAACTTAGGGTTGATATGCTTTGTGAGATGACTCTTCAGATGACTCATCGACACTTGTGCAACACAAGTTGCATTATCTTCATAGATAATAGTGGGAGTTTACGCGGTATTCAATCCACACGACTGCTAGATGTGGTAAATCATCCGCCGAAGCCAAGCACATTCTCGTGAAGCCTCGTACAGTACTATGATTTCCGAGTGGTTCGTCGAAGTCGATACAAGACTTTGCTTAGACGATTTTCATGATATTGCAATTCCACCACAGGAATACATAGCCTGTTTGTGACTTGACTGTATGCGGGTCCGACAGGTACCCAACATCTGCATTGCTAGTCATAGTCAGGTCTTGGTTCTTTCTGTAGAACAGACCAAGGCCTTTGCTTCCTTGGAGATATCGGAAGATGTCCTTTATCCCCTGCCAATGTCTTTTGGTAGGTTCTGCACTATACCTTGCTAATAGGTTTATGGCAAATGCAATTTCCGGTCTAATACAGTTTGCTAAATATATGAGTGCTCCTATTGCACTTAAATACGAGAATTCTGGTCCCAGGACTTCTTCCCCTTCTTCTCTATGTTTGTATGGATCATTTTCTTGCTGTAAAGATCTCCCGACCATCGGCACTTTCGAAGGGTATGTTTTTTCAAAGCCAAACATTTCTAACACTTTTTGAGTGTAGGCTGACCGATGCACTAATATCCCTTCAGGGACATACTCAAGCTACAAGCCTGGAAATATTTGGTTTTATCCAAATCTTTCATTTAGAATTCCGACTCCAGGTAAGAGTTTGTTTCCTTAATATCTTCCAGGGTTCCGATGATATTTAGATCATCTACATACACTGAGATTATATAAAATCCATTCTGGGATCGTCGTATGAATACACAGGGACAATCCTCATTGTTCGTGTAGCCTTTCTTGCATAGAAAGTCGCTCAATCGATTATACCACATCCTACCTGATTGTTTAAATCCATACAATGATTTTCTGAGTTTCACACTGTATATATTTCTATTTGCTCTGTCTTGGTTCAGAACAGTGATATCTTCATATAAATGTCCAAATTCAAGTTTCCATGAAGGTATGCAGTTACAACATCCATCAATTTCATTTTTAAATTCAAGTTCACTGCCATTGAGATTAAATATCTAAAGGTAACTTCGTCCATGATTGGGGAATAGGTTTCTTCATAATCAACTCCTGAACGTTGAGTGAAACCTTATGCAATGAGCCTTGCTTTATATCTTATAACTTTATTATTTTTATTTATCTTTCGAACAAATACATACTCATGTTTTACGGGGTGCACATAGGGATGTGTGCGGCTTACAGGCCTTAACACCTCTCTTTTATACAGAGATAATAATTCAGTTTCTATTGTATTCTTCCAACCTTCCTAATCTGATCTTTTCTTAAATTCAGCAAGCGATGCGGGTTCTGGACAAAGATCAATGATTGTGGTAATTTTTTTTGCAAAATAAATATCGGCATTGACTGTTGTCCTATTTATAGATTCTCCTGTGGTCACATAGTTTATAGCTATTTCTTCATGGAGCGATTTTTCTAGTGCGCGGGTGCGCGGTCAAGCGCATAGATTCCCGTGGCTTGCCACGTAATTTCCCGACATTTTTCATCAAGGGGTTGATTTCCTCCCCATAATGACGGGAAACTATCCTTATCAAATATACTATCAGCGAATCGGGCAGTATGCAACTCTCTTGTCATAGAGTCCAAAAATCTAATTATGGATGCTATCTCATAACTAATGTATATCCCAGACTTTCGGAGAGGGCCAATTGCAGTATGCTGTGGTGAGAGTATAGGTACATAAACCTTGCACCTAAATTTGCGAAGATGAGAAATTTTCGGTTACTGACCCTTGCGCTGGTTGCATAGGTAAATGGATGTTATATGCCAACGGTCTAAAATTGATGAGAGTTGTTGCGTGCAGGAGTGCGTGCCCCCAACATATAGTTCGTAAATTACAATTCTGCAAGAGCGGTTGGGCAATAAATTTAATCCTTTTAATTAATGCTTCTGCTAATCCATTATGGGTGTGGACATGTGGTATGAAATACTCAACTTTAATTCCCATTGCCATGTAATGATCATCAAATGCCTTCGAAGTAAATTCTCCAACGTTGTTCATTCTGATGGACTTCACATGATGACCAGAGAAATTATTTTTAATATTAATTATCTGCGAGATTGGCTTTGTAAAAAAGCATGGTTTCTCGTAGACAATAAAAATACGTGCGACCATTTTGAGAAAGCATCGATGAGCATCATAAAATGTTTAAATGGCACTGACGGGTTGTATAGGACCGTAAATATCTCCCTGGATACGTTTCAGGAATACAGGGACTTCATTCTTCACTTTCAAAGCAGAATGTCTAGTAATTAATTTCCCGGTGGTACATGCGGGGCACACAAAATCTTCTTGATCCGGGAAATTTCTTTACATCGATATTATGCCCTTGTGAATTGTTAATTATATTTCTCATCATCCTAAGACCTGGGTGGCCTAATCTATCATGCTAGAGAGAAGTTCAGAGCTTCTAAATATGGTTTTTAGGGCAGCATAGGCTGCAGGTATCGTAATATTAGTATAGTATAACCCAGTCTCATATGAAGTAAGTCGTTCTAATACTCTTTTTCCACTTTCTTCACCCTTTGTAATGAGCAGGTATTTCTTACCATACTCTTCAGCCTCTACGTGGAAATCGTTAATGCGAATATCTTGAAACTTAGGAGAGTTCTAGCTCAAGATGCAAACGCAGAAGAATGCTCAGATGTCCATATAGGCGCACATGTTCTTTGAGGCGATGAACCTCGATTCGGCTCTCTGGCGCAGGAGGTGTACATACAGTAGGCGGCAGAAGCACAGGAGCCAAGCTCCAGCACACAACATGCCAAGGGGTAGAGAGAGAAGGCAGGAGGAGGTAGGACACTTCAAGATAAAATAAGGGAGGCTGATTTCAAGCTCAAGCAGATGACAGAGAAACTTCTTCACGAGGAAAAGGAAAATGCAAAGTTGAATGAAAGCTTGCAATTGATGCAGCTCAAGTATGCTTCTCGTGAGAATGTCTTCAGGACATTTCAAGATAAAGGGAAGGAAAAGAAAAAGAGTAAATCAACTTCAGAGACCTCACATAAGGTTGATGCAGGAACTGCACGTGTCAAGGTTGAGGGGAAATCTAATGGTGCCAAGGAAAATAGTGATGCTATAGAAAAAGGGAAAGATGACAATGAAAAGAAAAGAAAGCACAAAAAGCATCGATCAAAAGTCAAAGAGAGAAGATTGGTGTGATCAAGGTGAAGAAACAAGATTAAGGGGGTGATTGTTAGAGTTAATCTTGTTTTGATATTTTTGTTAGTTTTCCGATTTATATTTTCTGTTTTTGGATGTTGAGTCCGAGTAGGACACAAGTTGAAACCGAGTAGGTTTCTAAAGTCAAAATCTGTAGCCTTTATAAGGCCAAGCAAAGCCATGTAAAGTTGTGAGTTGAGTTGAGAAGAAATAGATAAAAACAAAAAGAGGAGCAGTAGTGCTCCCGAAACAAACTAGCTGTTCTTTCGTTTGTTCGGTGTTCCTCTCTCCAGTGGAAAGTATTGAGGTGCAGGGCGCTGCTATACTGAGGCGAGAGCACAACTTCTCCTAGGCAGAATCATCACGTGAAGAGGTGTTGCTTGGAGTTGGAGGACATTACGGAGAAAACAAAGCACTCAGGCTATTCACGTTGAGATATCCACAGTGGGTCCCAAGGGAGGTGTTGTCATCACGTGGAGAAAGCAAAGACCAGAACGCCGCATCAAGTCAGAGACGAGCCAACGGGTCCCACGGTGAAGACGGGTGCGTTTTTTGAACGAAGCCGAGCGTAGCTGTTCTGAGCAAGGAAAGCAGAGCGTTTCTTTGGTACATTTTTTTTCTGGACCGCAGCGAAGATAGAGCAGGACGAATGAAAAATTCTAACACTTGAAGCTCCCAGCGTTGGCCTCATGGCCCGCGGAGCTCCCAGGTGGCTGAGCGACAAAATTCTTGCGGAGAACGCGATCCTGAGCCTCTGCAACCTGCATAATATCAATCAATTCGACATACTCCTTGTAGCCGTCTTGACGATAGTTGCGCGCAGACTGCACTAAGGTGGAAGGTGGAGAGCGTCTTCTCAATCTTCTGCTCATCTGTGACTTGCCTGCCACAGAGTTGAAGATTAGTTGTACTCCCCAACCGTCTTGAGTCAGCAAATCTCAGTCGGATCTATTCCTGCTCTGCCTGAGGAAGAATTGTGTACTTTAGCTTCTCGAATCGCTTTTTCAGTGCAGTCCACAAGGAAAATGAAGTGCCTGATTATTTTCCTCGGGGGTGGGTTTGGTATCCTTCGATGCAACAATCCTAATGGCAGCGCAGAGCTTTTTGGCTCACGTCAAAAGCCCAAGTCAATTAGTTTTGGCCGTGCTGGGCCAGCTCCTCGAACTCCCGGTTCGTGATGCCTGCCATCTACATGTGTATACAAGAAATACATAAATTTACTACAGGTAAAATGCATGAAATAAATTGGATAATGGTACAAAATACTCTTGTAATGTTCTAGAATTTTCTTCGTATTTTTCAATAAGTTCACTGCTAATTTCAGCGATCAAAGGCAATTTAAGCAATTACGATTAATCAAAACAGTAAATAAATACAAAAAAAACATAGAAAATAATAACAACAGTGCTAAACATGCTTCAAGTGCTAAAAGTGATTCAAAATTTGAATTCCCGTTGTCCTTTTATGCTGGAATATGAATTTGCGTGCATGATAAGTCCTTGGAAATTGCAGAATTCACCAAAAATTCTTGTTCCAGCATAAAAAGACCACATGAATTCAAATTTTGAATCGTTTTTAGCATTTGTAGCATGTTTAGCATTGTTGTTATTATTTTCTATGCTTTTCTGTATTTATTTACTGTTTTGATTAATCGTAATTGCTTAAATTGCCTTTAATCACTAAAATTATAGAAAAATACATAGAAAACTCTAGAACATTACGAGAGTATTTTGTACCATTATCCAATTTATTTCATGCATTTTATCTGCAGTGCGTGCACATGTAGATGATAGGCATCACGAACCGAGAGTTTGAGGAGCTGGCCTAGCATGGCCAAAACTACTTACTTGGGCTTTCGACGTCGAGATTGTAATTGGAGCTAAGAAGCTCCGCGCTACTATTGGGATTGGTGTATCGAAGGATGTCAAACCCACCCCCGAGGAAAATGATCAGCCACTTCATTTTCGCAGGCACCACCTCTGCCTCACACTCAAGAATGAGTGCATGGCAGAGGAAGTACACCATTCTTCCTCAAGCAGAGTAGGAATGGATCTGACTGAGATTTGCTGACTTCAAGACGGTTGGGGAGTACAATTCTGCTCTGCACAGAATTTGTACCAATCTTCAACTCTGTGGAAGGCAAGTCACAGATGAGCAGAAAATTGAGAAGACGTTCTCCACCTTCCACCTCAGTGTAGTGCAGTCTGTGCGTAACTATCGTCAAGATGGCTACAAGGAGTATGCCGAATAGATTGATATTATGCAGGTTGCAGAGGCTCAGGATGACGTTCTCCGCAAGAATTTCGTCGCCCAGTCACCTAGGAGCTTCGCTGACCGTGAGGCCAACGCTGGGAGCTTCAAGGTGCGGAAGCCTATAATGAAGAAAAGGGAAAGGAAGGGCAAGGCCGCAGCCCAGAAAGGCAAGCCAAATGCTCCATAGGGAAAAAATGCGAGCAAGCCAAAACGGAACGACAAGCTCTATGGTCAACAATACCAAACCTGCTATAAGTGTGGCAATTGGGGGCACTGGTCGTGAATATGTGAAGAACCGCATCGCGTCGTCGACGCTTTTCAGGCCAAAAAGAAAGGTGGCAAAGGGCAGCATGAAACCCACTTTGCCTTCGCTGAGGGGGAGGACTTGCATCAACTACCTGCACCGATTGAGGTGGACTCCACTCTTACAATCGCACCCCCCTTGATATTGCAGTAGCCACCGCCATGATTTTCCAGGAAGAACATCTCACCACTGAGAAGATAGCAGCTGAAGTCTTTGACTTCTTGGTAGGCTCAGTCTAGTGCACATAATGCACTTATTTATTTTGTGTGTGGATGGAATAAGTTATACTTTGGCAAGGATGATGGTTGTATGCTCGTGTAGAGCCTTAAACAATTTATTTCTCGTGATGGTTGGATGATATTATTTAATTCATTCATTTTTTCAGTTAATAATAGCATGATATGTTCTAATATTTGAAGTATTTTTTTATGTGTTGATTGCTTCATATATATTAATAAAGTACTTTATATTGGAACGCTTGTGGCGCCCTATGGAGGAAGTGTGCTTAGCTGATAGTGGCACAACGAATTCCATCTTGAGAGAGACGAAATGCTTTCAGTTGATCAATAAGAATGCTGGTAGTCTTACGACAATCGCGGGCAGCGATGCTTGTATAATAGGCTCAGGAAAGGCCACAATTATACTCCCGATCGGCACAATTTTGGTCATTAAAGAAGCCTTGTTGTACCTAGAATCGATTAGAACTCTCCTAAGTTTCAAGGATATTCACGCTAACGGTTTCCACGTAGAGACTAAAGAAGAGTTTAGTAAGAAATACGTGCTCATTACAAAGCGTGAAGAAAGTGGAAAAAGAGTATTAGAACGACTTCTTTCATATGAGACTGGACTGTACTACAATAATATTGTGGCACCCGTAGCCTATACTGCCCTGAAAACCATATTTAGAAGCTTTGAACTTTTCTGTTTCTAGTATGATAGATTAGGCCACCCAGGTCTTAGGATGATGAGAGATATAATTAACAATTCACAGAGTCATAATATTGATGTAAAGAATTTCCCGAATCAGGAAGATTTTGTGTGCCCCCGTATGTGCCACCGGGAAATTAATAGTAGACCTTCTGCTCTGAAAGTGAAGGATAAAGTCCCTGCATTCTTGGAATGTATCCAAGAGTCATTTGCAGTACTATACAGCCCCTGTCACGGCCATTTAAATATTTTATGGTGCTCATCGATGTTTCCTCGAAATGGTTGCATTATGTTTATTGTCTACGAGAAACCATGCTTTTGCAAAGCTAATCTCGCAAATAATTAAAAATAATTTCCCTTATCATCATGTGAAGTCCATCGGAATGGACAACGCCGGAGAATTTGTTTCGAAGGCATTTGATGATTATTCTATGGCAATGAGAATTAAAGTTAAGCATTTCGTACTATATATCCACACCCAGAATGGACTAGCAGATGCATTAATTAAAATAATTAAATTTATTGCCTGACCGCTCTTGCAGAATTGTAATTTACCAACTACATGTTGGGAACACGCAGTCCTGCACGCAGCAACTATCATCAATTTTAGACCGTCAGTATATAATATCCATTCCCCTATGCAACTAACGCAAGGGTCAGTATCGAAAATTTATCATCTTCGCAAATTTGGGTGCAAGGCTTATGTACCTATACCCCACCACAGCGTACTGCAATGGGCCCTCTCCGAAAGTCTAGGATATACATTGGTTACGAGACAGCATCCATAATAAGGTATTTGGACCTTATGACAGAAGAGTTGCATACTGTTCGATTCGCTAATACTATATTTAATGAGGATAGTTTCCCGTTATTAGGGGAAGGAAATCAACCTTTTAATGAAAAATGTCGGAAGAGTGCCCAAGGGGGAGATTGGCCTAGGCCTAAGTTTCCCAACACCATTGAGTCTGGGTTTGGATGCATTTTCAGCATTGAACCTTTTGGAGGTGCCAATGTACCGTTAAATTGGGGGGCTTGTTTGACCGTTTCCAGTTGTGCCAGGTGTGTTTGGCTTGTGTCCAATGGATGCTAATGCTATCTTTTGGCCATGACCAATGAAATCTGTCTATTGTATGGTTGTTGTCCAATGTTTGCCTTGCTAATGAAGTTTGGTACCATTTTTTTAGCCAGTTTTTGTGCAGCCAAATCGTCGCCCAATTCCACTCCATTTTGAGGCCCCAAGAATTGGCAATTAACTCCCCCTTTCATTTTCTATGCCAAGTGGGCCTCACGTTTCTTGCCAACATTTTGCTGCTGATGGAATTGTCATGTGTTTGATTTGTGACCAAATAACTTTTGCCATACCAATGCCTTGATCGTGCCAACATTTTGCATGGTATCCATTGGATGCTAACCAAACATATCACCTGATATCAGCCATGCCAATTGTTGGCATTACCTACACGTTGGCACAACCAAAAATTTTCAATCGCAAATAAAACACCTGCCATTTTCATTAGCTGTCAATTGTTGGCAGAGAAGGGCCACACTTGGCAAAGAGAGAGATTTTGCTGCCAATTATTAGCTGCCTGTGTGTGTGTGAGTGAGAGAGAGAGAGAGACTAACCATCAAACATACCTTACCGAACCTAAGCCTAAAATACCTTGAGATTTACCGGATGAATGTATGGGGCACACTAACCACCAAACACACCTTACCCAAGCTAAAATAAATCTCCCTTTAGATTTACCAGATAAAAGTATGATAGGACAACGAAACATCTTTGAAACTGAATATAGGAGGGAGGAGGGACTAATGATTTGGCCAACCAACTAGGCAAAAATTGTCAAGCCATGTATTGGATACCAACAGACAATAGCTAAATTCTGTTGGGCGTGACCAATGTTGGTATGACATCTTTTGTACACTAACCACCAAACACACCTTACCCAAGCCTAAAATAAGTCTCCCTTTATAGATTTACCGGATGAAAGTATGATATGACAATGTTACATCTTTGAAACTGAATGTAGCAGTAGGCCAGTAGCTGGAGTGAGTGGCATGGAGAAGTAACTGGCAAAGTTACTAAGCTAGCTTTTTATATATAATACTAGCACTGCAGTTATTATGGAGTTGGGCTTAAAGTTGAACAGTTCTATGGTACACAAAAAAGTTGAGCATGGAAATTCACTTGAGTCCAAAGCTCATGGACCAAAATGGTACACTCCCCAGATTAATCTGAAACCACCTACCAGATAGGGCCCTAACATTTCAATATGCGCATCCTGTTGTAAAGGTACACGGCAATGCTTGAGGAGTTGAAGAAGAACCCAGAGAACAACGGAGGGCCACCAGACGGCATAGTAAGACATTGATAGATGAGTTCTTCTTTGAACAATGAAAGGAACTCTGGGATTACTTGCGATCTTAACTCTTGGAATGGATCTCAAGCTTCTTTGTAGGCTTCGTGAGCTAGTCCTTAGAGAATTGGGGTTTAGGGATATCTTCAAGAAGGTTAAGGTAAATTCTAAGTTTAACAAAGGGTTTTCCTGATTTTTACTACTACTTTTGACAAGTTTAAGTACGTTTAAGTGGTTGTAACTGTCTATTCTCCTTTGATGCTTTATCATGAGTAGGATGAGGAGAATGCTAAGGCTATGTCGCTGTTTGAGGGAGTTGTTCAGCGGAATGATGAAATCGAAGATGATGGTAAACGAGTGGAGAACTTGATCCGTGGAATCTTAGCAGGAAACATATTTGATTTAGGATCTGCACAGGTATGTATTGTCACTCGCGTGAATGTTTTTTTTTTAAATCTTTTGTCACGGGACTTCAACAACGGTTTTTACTTAGGTTTCATTATAGCATCATTGCCTTAATCATGTGATAGGCCAATCAATCTGAAGGGATAGAATCGGCAAAATCATTTTATTATTTCCTTTCGAATCTCTTGAAATAATCTGTATGTTGTTGGACAAATTTTCTTTTGTCCGCACTCTCAGAATGCATTACATGCGTTGATATCTGTCTCTAACAAGTAACAACTCTGTTTACTTGCATTTGTTAAGCTCGCAGAAGTTTTTGCTAAAGATGGCATGTCCTTCTTGGCAAGTTGCCAGAATCTTGTATCACGACCTTGGGTTATTGATGACCTGGATACCTTTAAAAATGAATGGACCAAGAAATCTTGGGAAAAGGTAAAATTCATCTTTCATTGTAAACTTATTGCAACTACATGTCAGCCTGGATGCCAGATACAGCTAGATATCCCTACAACGCCGAAAATCTGTTTTAGTCTTGTCATCACGTGTTACTGGCTACAGGTTCAGTATAATTGTAGGTGCACATATATTCATTTATATTTGTTGTGGACTCTTTTGTGGGCAGCACATACCAGCGCCAGCCCAAGCCCACAACAGCCGAAGGCAATTAAGTGAGGCTAGGTGTGTGCAGCAAGGAAGCCCCTAGCTTGGCGCATGCGGCAAGATCTGCAGGTTAGGCAAGAGATTAGGAGTTTGCAAAGTTCACGTTTGTTTGGAAAGAATCAATTTGGAAAGTCCTAGTTGTTAGGAAATAATCAATTTGGAAAGTCCTAGTTTAGAAAGAAAACCCTTTAGGATAGGATTTGATTTAAAAGATCCCTTGAGGATCATGTTTGCTAAGTCCTATATAATGGACCCATTGCAACCAGGAGACTAAAGAAATAGATAACTTACCTCAACTCCATGCGTGCTCAGAGCCTTGCACAGCTAGTCGGGAAGGAGTTCCAGCCTACGCAGAAGGGCGAGCCCGACCGCTCTCATTATCCTCTCCGTTCCCGTCCATACACTTATTCTCCCCTTCGCCCTCCACTAATCTCTGACTGAAAATTAGCCCATAACATCTTGGTATCAGAGCCAGTCTCTGCTCCATCATGCATGCTAAGCGGCGAGGGTAACGGTTCCACAATCCAAGACGATAAGTTTGATCAGATTCTAGCCCAATTGGCCACTTTGAACTAGCTCATGGACAACCATGACCTTCGCATCGTGACAACGAAGAAGATACACACCGGCAATGATGATGAACCGGTGGAAGCCGTCGATCCCAAGTGGCCTCCACCGTCGTTGCGTACTAGCCGCATTGCAAGAGTATCCAGGAGGATCAAGAAGGGGAGCTGCGCACTTCGCCTTGCTTCTACAAGATCGATTTTCCCATCTTCGACGACGATGACGATCCTCTTCCATGGCTCAATCGATGCGAGCAATTTTTTCGAGGCCAGTGACAAGGTGTGGCTTGCCTCATACCACTTAACAGGTGTTGCCCAACAGTGGTACTACCAGATGGAGCATGATGGAGTTCTCTCGTGGCCACGCTTCGCGGACTTTGTCAATATGCGATTTGGGCCCCCAATCCGCAGCTACCCCTTAGGCGAGCTCACTCGGCTGCGCCGCATGGGTTCGGTTGAGGCATATCAGCGCCAGTTCTTGTCTCTACTTTGCCGCACCGAACCCCTATCTCCTCTGCAGCAAGTACAACTCTTTACGGTGGGCCTCGACAATCCCTTGAAGACCAATGTTGAGCTACAACATACGGCGAATCTCCAAACCGCCATGAGTTTGGCCCGCGCATACGAGTTACATCTCTAGGAGCACCAATCGTAGTCCAGGCTGCTGCTGAGGGGCTCCTTTCTACACCTTGATTTCGGAGCACGAATGGCATACCTGCCCAACCCACCCAAGCCATAGCTAGCTGTGGCTCCATCGCTGGCAGCCCCGAAGCCCCTGGTCCCAGCGGCAGTGGCAGCTCGTCCTAGCACACGTCTTTGTCATCTATCGGTCGAAGAGATAGCTGATCGTCGCATGAAAGGTCTATGCTACAACTGTCTCGAGAAGTTCACTCGCAATCATGTTAATGAGTGTACGTTCAAGGGCATTTATTGGCTCGAGGTGGAGGATTCAAATGCCATCTTCGATGATCAACCGACCGACGACGACGTCCAAATTTCCCTACTCGCCATGATAGGGATTCGGACTAGCTGAACTATGCAGCTCTGCATGGCCGTGATGGGTGCCAAGCTCGTGGCTTTGGTTGACTCGGGCTCGACACATAACTTCATCGACACTGCCTGGGCATGGTTCTCCTTGTCTCGGTCTCCACGTCAAGGTTGCCAATGGCGACCACATCGACAGTGTGGCCTGCATCGTGGCCTCGATGTTGCCATTGGTGATGATTGTTTCTCGATGGACTGCTATGCTATTCCTCTCCATGGGTTTGACATGGTGCTGGGAGTGCAATGGTTGCGTGTTCTCGGGCCCATCGTCTGGGATTTTGACCGGTTCTCCATGTCATTCTGGTGGCAAGATCGTCGCTTGACTTGGCACGGGGTGGCACCTCCCCTTGGCGCGCCACACGTCCATGCATGCTAGGTAGACACTTGATACCAGCTTTGCTGTAGGAATTTGATTACGTTTTCGATGTTCCGCATGGGCTTCCCCTGTCGCGCTGCCATGATCACCATATTCACCTCCTGCTTGGCATAGCAACCATTGCTGTCTGTCCTTACCGGTACCTACAACTTTTGAAGGATGAGATCGAGCGGCGTGAGGACATGTTGAAACAAGGTATTATCCGAGAGAGCACGTTGGCCTTTTCTTCACCTATATTACTCGTGAAGAAACAGGACGACACATTGCGCTTCTGTGTTGATTATCGCGTCCTCAACGACAAGATGGTGAAGGATAAATTTCCGATACATATTGTCGACGAGCTATTGGATGAATTGAAGTGTGCATGTTTTTTCACCAAGTTGGACCTTCACAACGGGTACCATCAAGTCTTGATGCACCTGCCCAACGTCGAGAAGATGGCTTTTCGTACGCACCACGGACTCTTCGAGTTCTTGGTCATGTCCTTTGGCTTGACCAACGCCCCAGCCACATTCTAGGTGCTCATGAACGATGTCCTCAAGCCATTTTCTTCGCTGTTTTGTCTTGGTATTTTTTGATGATATCTTGATATGCAGTTCTTCGTGGTGAGAGCATCTCCGCCATATTCGCACCGTCCTGCAAGTCCTCCAGCATAAGTAGCTCTTCTAAGTGTTCGAAGTGCTCCTTTGGTGCGTAGTCCATGGCCTACTTAGGCCACATCATCTCGGGCCAAGGCATGGCCATGGATCTCCCCAAGACCGTACGTGCACTGCGCGACTTTCTTGGTCTTATGGGATATTATCGGAAGTTCATCCAAGATTATGGGGCCATTGCCGCACCCCTCACCAAGCTCACCAAGGAGGCCTTCATATGGGGTGTCGACGCCAACCGTGCACTGGACGCTCTCAGGGCTGCTCTTACTTCGGCACCACTGCTCCAACTACCGGATTTTTCTCAAAAATTCGTTGTGGATTGCGATGCCTCCAGCTCAAGATTTGGTGTGGTCCTCCACCAAGGGGGAGCGGTTGATCGCTTTCTTCAGCCGTGTTGTAGCCCCACACCATGCGAAGCTCGTGGCCTACGAGAGGGAGCTCATCGGCTTGGTCAAAGTAGTTCGCTATTGGCGGCCATATCTCTTGGGTCGTTCCTTCCTCGTCCACAAGTTGAAGTACCTCTGGATCAACGCTTCTCGACGATTCCGCAACATCATTGGGTGAGAAAACTCTTTGGCTATACGTTCATTGTCGAATATCGACCGGGCAAGCACAATGCCGCAGCCGACGCCCTGTATCTTTGATGGTACTCATTGCTCTCGTACTTTGTCGCGCCCATAGTTGATATGTTTGACCGGCTTAAATCGAGGTCACCTCATGGCCGACTTAACGTCATTACGTGATGGCATTCGACTTGGCCGTGCCACTACTGGCTGGTTGGAAGCCAATGGGTTGCTCCTCTTCCGCGGCTGTTTTCACGTGACCACAGACTCTGCTCTGTGGCCGGCTATCTTGGTCGATACTCACAATGGCGAGCATGGGTACCTAGAAGACACTCTAACGGCTGCATGCCAGTTTTCATGTTCCTAGTCTACGCCGCTTAGTCCAAGACTATGTTTGCAGTTGTTCAGTCTGCCAACGCAACAAGTCGGAACACTTGCACCCGGCTGGCCTTTTGTAACCTTTGCTAGTGCTATCCATGGTTTGGACGGACATATCATTGGATTTCGTTGAAGGTTTCCCAAAGTCCATGGGAAATTGGTGGTGTTAATAGTCGTTGGCCGCTTCTCCATGTATGCCCACTTCATTGCACTCGGGTCCACCCGTACACGGCGAGTTCGGTGGCCAAGGCATTCCTCAACGACATTATTCGCCTCCATGGCATTCCTTCTTCGATGGTCAGTGATCGTGATCTAGTCCTCACAAGCTCCTTTTGGACTCACTTTTTTGCCTCACTGAGTTCGGCCTTCATCTGTAGTCTAGTGGCCAAACGGAGGTCACCAATTGCGTCTTGGGCATGTACCTATGATGCTTGTCATGTGATCAGCCAAAGGATTGGTTACAGTGGCTGCCTTGGACGGAGTTCTGTTACAACTCCTTTCTCACTGTTTTGCACGCCACTACTTTCTGCGTGGTTTATGGCCATGACCAAGGTTCATATAAGGAGCAGGGCGTTCAGCTCCTGGCGATGTGCGATGTCCGTGGATTCTGGGATTTCAGGGACGAAATTCGCCAAAATTTGATTAAAAACCATCCGAAATTCAAAATTTAGAATTTGAATTTGAAAAAACCGAGAAAACCGGCCGGGATTCCTTTTCGTGACGGCCTCAGAATGATGGCGCCGTGTCGGCGATTCTGGTCGATTTTAATCCCTGGCCATGACCCACTGACTCTCCTGTCCTATGAACAAGGTTCGGCCATAGTGACTACCGTGGATTAGTAGCTTTTGGATCACGGTGAGTTTTTGGCAGACATCAAGGAGAGGTTATTGTAGGATCAATCAGTCATGAAAGAGCATTATGACGGCTTGCATCGTGACCTCAAGTTCCATCTTGGCTACTAGGTTTGGCTTCGTCTTCAACACTGCTAGGCGGCCTCTTTGGCAGGCTCCACCAGTTCCAAGCGCTCCCCGCGGTTCTTTGGGCCCTACAAGGTGATTGAACATATTGGCATAGTGGCATATCGTTGGGAGCTTCCCGCCCGTGCCTGCATACATAATGTCTTTCACGTCTCCTTTTTGAAGTTCCATGGCGAACCTCCAACCTCTGTCGTTCCAATACCAGACCTCCTGCACGGCCATGTCCTTCTAACGTCAGAGAAGGTCCAACAAGCTCACTTGAATTGGGGTACCTGGGGTTCAAGTCCATTGGAAACATCACTCCCCTTCGGAGACACGGTGGGTGACTGTCCTAGATTTTTGCCGCGACCATCCTTCATTCCAGCTTGAGGACGAGCTGTTTTCCCGAGAGGGTGGAAATGTTGTGGACTCTTTTGTGGGCCACACATACCAGCGCCGGTAGCCAAAGGCAATTAAGCCAGGCTAGGTGCATGCGGCAGGGAAGCCCCTGGCTTGGCGCATGCGACAAGATCTCTAGGCTAGGCAAGAGATTGGGAGTTTGGAAACTCCGTGTTTGTTAGGAAAGAATCAATTTGGAAAGTCCTAGTTTAGAAAGAAATCCGTTAAGGATAGGATATGATTTAAAAGATCCCTTGAGGATCAAGTTTGCTAAGTCCTATATAATGGACTCTCATTGTAATCAGGAGATTAAAGAAATAGATAACTTACTTCAACTCCAGGTGTGCTTAGAGCCTTGCGCAGCTGGTCGGGAAGGAGTTCCGGCCGGCGCACATGGGTGAGCCCGATCGCTCTCGTTAACCCTTCCGTTCTGTCCATACACTTATTCTCCCCTTCGCCCGCCAGTAATCTCCAATCGAAAATTAGCCCATAACAATATTACTCTATAAATGTGATTATTTATGTATTAGTTCCTTCAAATGCATATGAGCAATTCTCCTGGTTCATCCTTTGAAAGAGATTTGTTTTAAGTTTGTAACTATATACTCCATTAGTCTTCTCGTTCCATTTGTATCTAATGGCTAAGCTTATTTCAGTTGTTACTATTTTGACCATAGTTGCCGGATTCGCGGCAACCACCATCAAACCCCGAACCAGATCGCGTGGACCAGTTCGGGGTTCAAATGCGATCTGATTCGCAAGGATTCGTGGTCTTATTTGCAGCAGGGTAGCGAACCCCAACCAAGAGAGAAGGGAGAGGAGGATGGTGGAAGGGGAGGATTCCGGCACCTTTGTCGCCATCGGCACCGCCATGGCAGCTTGACTATGCCATCGTGATCGCCTTCACCGCTGCAACATTGCATCGTCGTCACTATCGCCATCTCCATCACGGTCGTTGTCGCCGTCACGGTTATTTTTGAGGAGCAGGGAGGCAACGAGCTTGGGAGTAGCAGGGAGCAAGGAGGCGGTGGATGGAGAGGAATTGGGAGGCGGCGGTGTCGGGGAGCTGTGGTGATGGGATGAGGAACTGAGTTGGGAGGCATTAGGGTAGAGGGTGTGGGAGAGCTCTGGGCTGGTTGGGCTGGCCCGACGCCCGTGGTCTCATCCTCTTTTTTTTTTCTTTTATGTTATAAAGCTAGGATCTTCTGTGGCTATGCTGCAAGACCATGGATCCCTACATTTTTTCTTATTATTTTACTGTATATTGCTGTATTGCGAACCAGAAACGCTGGGTTCGAGAACCTAAGAGGTATACCCCTTAAAGAACCCTACTTCTATAAAGTGGCGTAATGCGAACCTGAATCCCGAACCTAGCGAATCGCGAATCTGGTAACTATGGTTTGGACATGTATTCTGTAAATTGTTAGTAATAAATGATTCTCCCAATGATATTCAGCGCGTTCTTTTTTTAATTACATTGTAGCTTTTTTTATATGTATTGTTATCTATATATCTATTTTGAGTAGTATTTAGTAACAATTCTGGATCACGCACACATCAACTCCGAGTGAAATCCATTCATGCACAGCTGGATCTAAACAACATTTACGCAATAACATTACTCTTTTAGCAATGTGCATCTTTATAATGTAGACATTGTATATTTAACCAACTTAAGTTTATACATAGCTGAACCATTCTTCTATGACATACTGTAGGCAGTTATTTTTGTTGATAATTCTGGTGCTGATATTATCTTGGGCATATTACCATTTGCGAGGGAGTTGCTACAGCGTGGCACAAAGGTTTGTCTTAACCCTTTCATATTGCTCTTGTTACTAATCCAGAGCTGTTCGAGGATTTATGCCTGGATAAGAGTTGATCTTACCATTTCTCTGTGAAATTGTTCCCACCAATAACACGGTGCTAACTATGCAGTTTTTAAGAAATGGAATGCAAGATAAGTCTATGGAAAACGAATCACATTGAACTCTATCGATGAGTTAAAGTGAAAGTGGATCATTTTTTTGTGAAACTACTCCATTGTTTTTTGGATGTCGTTTTAGGAACTTGTTTTTGTTCTCAAAAAGATGTTGTTTTCGGTTTTCTAGGTAGTGTTTTCCCAAGGAGCACCTATTAAAAGCTGGTTGGTATGAATACCATTACTCTAATTCAACTCATTCCCAACCTCATTGGTATGTTTCCAAGATGAGTTAATACAGATTTCCCTCCATCCTAAATTTTTTGAGATTTCCCATCCTCTACTCCATTCCAAGGCAAGCTAGGTATATATAATCGCATGTATGCTTGCATTAGGCTCCACCTATACTGCAGTACGAGAGAAATAAAGAGCAAGAGTGTGAAGTTGCAAGTGGATTAGGAGATGATACCGGATTGGAACGCCAAGCTGCAAGGGGAGATGGTTCCTGAAGCAGAATTCTTGTCATGCCTCTTTTATTTTAGACCAAAGACTATATGGCCAAGCTTCTGTCATGCCCTTATCAGTCTATTGTATGAAGTATTCGCGATATATTTCATTCTGTGATCTTTTACTCTTTCTGTTAGCGACATAATCTCCACACTGTTCTACATGCATGCATGGATACTTACATAGTCCCACACACACTTACTGAGGATCTCCACTCACTGAGTCTGACGCATACTCATCGAGTCTCAAGCGTGCATGAATCTACATGCACATTAGCTACGGTTCAAGGCTATCCCCTTGTGATTCTTGGTGTCATTAATTACCGGTAAGAGTATTGTTGGGACCAGATTTCTGGATCTAAACTTTGTGTATTTTTGCACTAGTCCAGTATCAAGTTGATGCGCACTGTTTTTACATTGATGATTGATGATAAAACAACCACATCACGATTCGATATTAGGAAATAACTAATATCATTAAACAAAAGAGTGATGATCTTATGGTCGAAGCTTACAATTACTGCCCTTTCAGGCTAAACAACTAGAATAAACTACAGCGGAAGAAGATAACTCCAAGTGATGGCACATCCATATGCTCACAAGCAATTGACTAGGCAAACATGTCCTAGAAACACAACCTAGTACTAAATGTCCATCATAACCATGTGTGTAGAAGTCATTCTCCATCGGCGTTGTTATATATCTTTGAGGTTGTTTGTGAATTGCAAAGCGAGTACATAGAGTACTCCGCAAGTCTTGGGAAGCATATGTATTTTATTTAGATGCAAGGTTATGAAGAAGGCTTATTATGGTTCTTTTGCATAAAGCAACATTTTATTTTCAACACTGATAGTAATTTCACCATGCACACCTTTAATAGAATTAAGTGTAGTAAACTAGTAGCTATGGAGCTAGTGGAGGTGAACTGCGAACACTAGTCTGATGGCAGGGGTGGACCCAGGTCAAAAAATGAGCGGGGCACAAGTGGGCTGTCGGGGCATCTCTGCTAGGCTGAGCGGGGGCACAAGTAGTCAGACATTGGGCTACTCTACTAAAAACTAAAATTTGAGCAGGGGCCTAGGCCCTCGCTCAGCCTTCTTTCGGTCCGCCCCTGTCTGATAGTTAACTTTTCCTGAGTTTCATTGTCTTTGGGTTACATCCACCCAATACAAAACTAGCTAGATCCGCCAAAGCACCTGAGAGTTACATCCGCCCCCAAGTTCCCAAAGATTTATTGCTTTGCAAACAAAACCAAAGATCTACCATGTGAAAATGTACCTTGCCCACCCTTGATTATGGGCACGGCTATCTAGATAGTTTTACATTCAATAGAGGTTGTATAACTTTACCCACAAGAGATAATCAACTTATAATGTCGACCAAGACATGCTACTTAGGTGTGCGACTAAGTGATTATCACAAGATCTTTGCAATGCGCTAACCCAACTCTACTCTGCCCGCTAAGGTTTCACCGCTGAAGGGTTTAAATCCACTCAGTCAGAAGCCCCCTTTGCACCGTGTGCGAATAATCTGTCTACCCGACACCCACATTCAACCAACTGGTGAAATCCAAGCTAGGCTATTGCAAATTAATTAGCCAGGTCGTACCCACATTGACTTGTGGTTGTAGACTAGTGCTCGGTTTGGATAGTCACAACTCACAAGCATCGGTCCTTAATTGACTCAGGTGGAACCATCACATTACAAGTTCACGTGCTACCCACACCCACTTGAACTTACCATCTGCCTAAGTCTAAAACTATTTTCACCATTTTATTTTATTACGTAAACCAACTGCAGTACCTATTGCCATACATTTCTCAAACTGATTTGCATAAAGCTTCTATAATAATCCTCATCCATAGGATGGCAATGATTGTTAAAGCTTATAAACAATTCTACCGTTCTAAACTAATCCATCAATAATGTACCCATTACCGTGGATTTTTCATACTAGGGCCACAATGGTACATGGATAACAACATCAAATGAAGGTAAATTCAAATTAGGATTAACTAACATTCCTAACAATTGAATTTATCATTTTATGTAAATAGCAATGCATAATAGTTTTCAAACAATATATAAATTAAATTTGGAAACATTAGGATCAACATGATCAAGGAAGACTTGCCTTGCTCAACACGGTCTTAAGTCTTGAGTGAAGTCGCGATGGTTGCTTCCGGGTCCACTACGAACTCTTCCGAAACATCGAATTCTATACGCGAAAACCAACGAATACAAATAAATTAAAATAAACTCAAAAAATTACAAAACTGGTACCGGAGGATAGACATTGAATTTAGATGAATTTAGGAATTGAAATAACTCAATTTGGAGTTCGGACGGTGGAGAACGGGCTCTCCAAACATTTGCCAAGACGGAAAATTCTAGAAAAAGAGAGAATATTCTCTGGAATATTCTCAAAAATAATTGTAATAAAAAACAGAGGCTGACGAGTGGGGCTCGCATGTCAGTGGAACATAGTAATTTAACCGGTTTAAATAGAAATAAACCATGTGGGCCCACTGGTCATAACTCAAAACTGTAGTTGAACCGATTAGTTTAATTGCGGTTTTTGGGAGGAACTTACGAGTGGGGCCGACTCGGCAATGAGACAGAGAGAATAGAGATCGAGAGGGAGAAACAGAGAGGCGACCGGTGGCTTCGGACGGCGTCAGCTATGGCGAGAGGCAGCGTGGGAGGCGCGGGCGGCATGCAAAACGGATCGGCGCAGCCTTTGGCAGGTGATGGGCGGTATGCAAAACGGATCGGTGCGGCCTCAGGCAAGCGATGGATGGTCGCGTCTTGGGCGGAGAGGCTTGGCAGCAGCGCTGGCAACGTTGGGGCAGCGGCCGAGGTGCAGGACGAAGTGGTAGCGACGATCCGGCGGTGGTCTTCGCGGGATGGGGCGTGCATAGGCAATGCAACGGTGAGGGGTGTCCAAAGGTGCGAGCGACATGGAAGGAGATGGCTAGGGCTGGCGGGGCGACGGTCGCCGGTGTTGAGGAAGGTGGTGGCGGTGGTGATGGGCTACGGTGGTGCAACAACCAAATTGAGGCGGGGAACAGGCAGAGGGTGTGGAGACGATGCTCTGAATGAGATTAATTGGAGGGGCGCTCACTGGGGATGGCGAAAACGACAGCGATAATGGGTTTGGTTCGCAACGGGGAAGACGACGAAATTCTAACAAGCTATGAGGAATATCAAATTGACTGAGGGGAAATACTCAAGATGTTCGGGAAAATGGAATGATGTGAACAAAATCGTGAGGAGCACCGAAGCGGCGGGACAAGATGGCCGTCCGGCTCCAGGGTAGACAACGTGTTCCGGTGGCATTGAGGCACGAGAGGTGGTGGAACTTGCAAGGTGTGCGAAGGGGTCACACAGTCAGAGAGGGTCTCATTGCTCCAATTTATAGTGCGAGGGAGGCAGAGGGGAGGGCATGGGCTCGATAGGATCGTGGCGACGGTTTCGGCTGGAAGAATCAATGCGCATGAACGCCAAACGGAAACGGCCGATTAATGGAGTAGTGATGGCGGGCTAGAATGCATCGGTTTCCAAATGGGCGAAGCGCGGTGGAGGCCGCGCATGCATGTCTTGTGCGTGGTGTTGCTTCGGGTGGCGCGAAGCGAAAGGCATAAAGCGAGGCAAAGGAGAAGAGAGGGGTGAGGTGGTAGGTTGGGCCCTTGACCCGACTCCGAGTGGCCAGAAAGAGGTGGGCCGAAGGAAAAAGTTTGGGCTTGGCCCAAATAGGTAGGTGGAAATCGGCCCAGAAATTGAGAAGAAAAAATGAGTTAGGATTAGGAATTGAATTTGGAGATTTGACTGGAATTGAGTTTTGAATTCGAATTAGATTTTGAAAATTTGTAGAACTCCAAATAAAATCCAAATATTTTTAAATAATTATTTTCTAAATTAATTTTACAAAGAATATTATTGGGATGTTACAAATAATCAACAGGGGTAAACAGGTCACAAAATGGAGAGTTAATTACCACCTGTTTTGTGTGTACTGGGCTAGAACGTCATCTAAATCCGAACTAAGGAAGTATATTATGATTTAATTGGTAGGCTAGATGTGAGCTATGCTGTAGCTTACATGAGAAACCGGGAGAACCAGAAAAGCTTTTCATTTTGTTTAAAATCTTAGCTTAAGTGTTAATTTTTATACCTCGAGCAGAATTTTTGTAGTTTTTTGTTTGGTTAGTGACTCTACAGCTCTTGAATCAAAACTTTGAATTTCGTATAAATTGTTCCAGATTCATGAATTTCTTCTTTTCTGTTAATAAAGAATATCAATAATTAGCTACCTACCCTTGGTGCAGGTGATACTTGCTGCCAATGACATGCCTTCGATCAATGATGTCACTTACCCAGAGCTGGTTGAGATCATAAACAAGGTAACAAGAAAAAGATTGTAAATCATCTCTGATACAAGAATCTGAGTCCTGTTCTGCAACTGTCTTCAGCTCAAGGACGAAAATGGAAAGCTTGCAGGTGTGGATGTATCTGACCTCCTTGTTGCCAACTCTGGTAACGATCTGCCTGTAAGATTCTTCTGGATCCTGACTATGCTGTCCATTCTAGTAGCCTCATAAGCTCTCTTGCGTTATCTTAGATAATAGTTAACTGTCTCTTCTCAGGTAATTGATTTGTCTAGTGTGTCACCAGAGCTAGCCTTTATGGCAAATGGTGCTGACCTGGTCGTTCTAGAAGGCATGGTAAGTGCGTTTGTTTTTGCACGGCTTTTTGTTTAATCGCCATAGACCCATTGCATTTCTGCTGATTTGTGTTACAGGGAAGAGCAATCGAAACTAACCTACATGCACAAATGAAATGTGACTCGATCAAGATTGGAATGGTGTGTTGTTCTATGCCCACTGTTTTTCTGTAATTTATATTGGAGAGTGTCCAGTTTAGTTGCGATTATGATAATCAACCAAGGTTGTGACTGAACTTTACAAACTTCTATTCTGCTGCTATGTTCCAGGTTAAGCATCCCGAAGTCGCACAATTTTTAGGTGGAAGGTTATATGACTGTGTCTTCAAGTTCAATGAAGCCTGAACTCTGAAGGACCTGAGACCTGAGATAACTTCAGCCGCACTGCGTTAGTTTTTCTCATGGACAACTGGTGCGATGCTACACTGAACAATATACATGTCCGGTCCACAATGATAGCAAGGAAAAGCTATATTAGCTTGTGGTAGTGTCAGGGACGGCAATTATGGAACTGCTACGTTGTATTGGAATGCGTCATTCCATTTCTATGTCATGTTAGTCAGAATGCTCCTCCTGCACTCCAGGTTAATAATACAGGTTGATTTGCACTGGATGTTTTTATCAGGTTATTTCATTGGATATTCTTCACTGAAATCAGATTCAACTACTGATGCAGAGTGCAATTGGAGATTACTCTCTGTGATACGACAGTGTACTAGGCTGGTGCTGGTCTGTAACTCGGAAACCCGCACTGCTCACGCCGTATTACTGAAAAATGGAGGGTGTCTGAGGCAAAACTTGAGTGCTATTTTGTTTACTTGAATCCAGATCCAATAGACCTCATCCTCCCCCTCGATTATATAAATAATTCTCACCTCACATCAACACCCAAACCCTACTTCCAACTATTGCCTCTGTTCTTTTTTACTTGTCATTATACATATGAACATGGTCTTTTACTTGTCGTTATGGATATCGACATGGCTTTCAATACACACCTTTGATCGTTTTCATAATTATATATTAGTAAAAAGTAATAAAAATATAATGATATGAAAGTATTTTTGATGATAAATCTAATAATATCATTTTCACAAGACAAATCCAAATAAATTTGTATGTATTAGTGGTAAAAGTTTTAAAATGTTGATTGTATGCATTCTAAAACGACACAACGAAGCGATACCACGCCGTCATTGCCACCCTACTCGTTGCGTCCCCTACCGCCTTGGTGTCACCATCGACGCCAGCAAGCCCTATCGGCGTCCACCTCCTCTGCCCTCCCCTCCCCACCAGCACGCATCCCCTCCCTACCTCCCTCCGACACGTGTTAGCATCCTTGGTGTCGTCGTGGCCCGCTAGCGAGCCCTACTCACTGATTCTTCCGTCTCTCGATGCGACTGTCGGTGCCAAGGTGGCGCCACTATAAGGTCGAGGAGGCCGACTAGAGGGGGTGAATAGGCGGTTTTAAAATTCTTTTGGCCAAAACTCAGTTTTATGCGGAAATATAAATTGATTCGGTTCTGCATAATTAAAACATAAATTAACTAGTCTCAACTAAGTGTACCAACAATCTAAGTCTAAAACAAGGTTTGCAATCCTAAGGTGAAAAGCACATAATTAATTCTATCAAAATAAACTGCGAGAATGTAAATGAGCAAAAAGAGCAAACCAAACACAAGATGACACAATGGTATTTTCCCATGGTGTTCTGAGACTTGCCGGTTTCCATTAATCCACATTGAGGTAAGCCCAAACGAATTGAATCGGCTCCACAAACGAATCCACTAATGTTGTTCTTTCTCCACTCCAGAGATGGTGAGCACCAAACTACTCACAACACCCGGGTTTTCTTACAACCTTCTTGAGAAGATCACCGACACAACTCCTCCAAATCATATAGGTGTCGTCAAACACCAAAGTAACAATTCGGAGACACTCACTTGAACGAATCAAGTGCCAAAACTCGATGGATACACAATCCACCACCTAATGCAACACATGTACAAGGATTTCCCTCTCCAAGCTCACTTGGTGCAACACATGCACAAAAGTGGAGAGAGGGCTTGCTCTTAGCTCAACGAAGAAGGAAATGGCACCAACACCTCTCCCAACCAACAACAAAGGGGTATTTATATCCTACACAAGGAAACTAGCCGTTTGGGTCGAGATACCAGAAAAGCAGGGGAAACCAGACAAATCACCAACATATGGACGGTCAGTCCGGCTTAGTGCAACGATTATAAAACTAGCTATTACACGCTCAACCGGTCTAACCGCCCACACAAGGGTTGATTAGATTGCAAATGCCAGTCAGACCACCTTGAGGCCGGTCAGATTGCTCCACTAAGGAGCCAAGGCCAATTCCAAAGGAAAACACTATTGGAAAACGTCGACAGTGGGGGTCAGACTGATTACACAAACTCGGTTAGACCACTTAGACTTGGCGGTCAGACCACCACTGGGTCAGACCGACACCCAGCTAGGTCAGACCGCCCAACACATGGAGATC
Source organism: Phyllostachys edulis (assembly GCA_036346405.1). NCBI lineage: Eukaryota > Viridiplantae > Streptophyta > Magnoliopsida > Poales > Poaceae > Phyllostachys > Phyllostachys edulis. The sequence continues at coordinate 35,527,190 of CM070556.1, forward strand.
AGACTAGCCACTGACAAAAACAAGGATTCAAATTGTTTGCACTTCAACTCAATTGCAAAATAAATTCACCAATTGTCGTGCGATGCAAACAAGAAATAAACACACGATTCTTAACAAGTTGCAAACAATATTTATCGACTTTAGAATCATGCTGCAAGGCCTAGATACATGGACTCAAATCGTTTGCAAAACACGTTCGCAAACTAAAGTCACATACTATAAGGATTATGCGTGAGCTACAACTATTTGCAAAACACATTTGCAAATACTGGCAACATGCCACGGAGAGCTAGAGCAAGCATAATGAGCCATCAACACATGAAACACTCAAGCTATTAGTTAAGACCCCTTTTAATAGTACGTCAACCTACACTAGCAAACCGATCTCCAAACCAAATACCAAGAACGGTAAATGACTAAGAAATACATCCTTATCCTATGCTACTTATACATTTGCCTTGCACATCAACTTGGATCTTTTGGATGATGACTCACATCTTCTTTCCAAAACCGGGTTCTTGACTTAAGCATCAACACAAGACGCCGATCACTTGACTTGATGAGTTTCAACACATTTAGCCATCCAAAGTCTTCATCGTCATGTGACTTAACCAATTTCACCAACCCATGGAAAATATTAGTCCACAGGACGATTTTTCATTAATTACCATAATACTCCATTTAACTCATAATAGCGGGTCTAGATTTTTCAATCTCCCCCCTTTTTTGGTAATTGATGACAGTCCTCAACAAATAAACAATTATAAGTTGATTTTCGAGTATACATTGTGTACATAACTAATTGTATACTCTAGGAGAAGCTTTGGTAGCAATTAACTCATTTGAGAGGATTCAAAAGTGAGTTTGAACTAACTACTAGCAAAACCACAACATATAGACTAAACTCCCCCTAAACATGTGCATATGAGATTTTAAGGAAATTCATACACACATGTGGAACTTGTGAATTTTGACGGAGTTTCCTCCGTATATTGCATCCAAGGAAGCATGGCATAACAAATAATATCAATAATTTAAATATGTATGCAACAAGATAAAGATCCATAACAAACATATTTTGGACAAAACACAAGTAGATAACACAAGTCATAATAAAGTCCAAGGATGTCCAAAATATATTTAGGAGCCAATATCAAGGTTCAATAAGGTTACAAGAAGATATTACAATAAATTACAAAGCTTATTGTCGAGCCGGATTTAGCCAATCCAGAATCCTTTGTGAAACCACTATACTATTCCTTGGATCAGTAGATAATGCTCACAGATACATCACTGAATCATTTCATACAAGACGTAAACCGTACCATACATTAATTTACAAAACATCAGAGTTCACATAGACCGCATCGGGTCAAGTTTTTACAATAGGGCTGATCAGGACAAATGGTTACATTACATAAAAGCGAAAGCGGTAGCCGAAACAAAAGGGGAAGGCACATCTTGCCACAAGCAAGCGACTAGGGTAACCTGTGTGCGACCAATTTTACCCAAAGACTTGGATAATATTGGTGCGCGCAAGCACCAACTTAGCCGGCTAGACTTGGGTGAGACCTAGACTACTATAGACTAATCTAATCTTCACCGTCTTCTTGGCCATCAACTTCTGGCTTCTTGTAGTATGCATAGTGTCCTTGGTCCACGGCTTTTGAGGGATTTGGGGAGCGAGAGTGAGCACAAGCAACAGTGCTCCGCGAGCCAACACATAGAATGCAATAATTATACATGCAAGGTTTAGCAAGGATGGCTCAGGTTCTTTTATTTGCTAAAAGCAATATTTTTAATTACAATAATTAGAAATCCTATGACTTAGCAATTTAACCAAATCATATTTTATTAAAGAGAGTAAAAAGTGTGCAATATTTATAACGGTGCAGGTTACATCCACTTTATTAGCAACACTGGGGTACATCCACCCAGGAAAATCCAAAATCAGTGGTTACATCTGCCCAACGAGTTTTCATCCCACCCACAAAGGTTTTTGAAATAGAAACTAACTCGAGCAAGATCCCATACCTGCCCTTGATCGTGGGCATGACTGTTCGAACAGTTTACACTCTGTAGAGACTGTACACTTTACCTACAAGAGATAATCAACTTGTTATGTTTCACATGTTTCCTTAGACATGTGAACCAAGGAGATCACCACAAGGCCTTTACAATGCATCCCCTAGTGTAATTTACACCCACTAAGGTTTCATCTGAGGGTAGTTATGTCAACCACACCCAGACCCCCTCTTGCGCCACACGGTGGCTTACACCAGCGACACAACCCATGTCCACGACGGCTTACACCAGTGACACAACTCGTGGGTCACTCCAATGGTGCCACTCGCACTGATGGATACAAATTATTTAGCCAGGTCAACACCATTATAGGCTTGTGGTTGCACTATTCTATATTAGGAGGTTATCACAGGATTAAGTCCTTAAAGTTATCTGGGCGGTGCATACCATATTCCACCATTTCTCGTGCTACATCAGCACCCACCATCATACCATTCGCCCAGATATGGTAACAACAAATTATTAGGGTTTTGAGAAGAATAAAACTAGGTTATCTCAAATATACAAGTCATTTTCCTCCAATGACTGCCCAAAACAAAGTTCATGATTTTAAAGATGATGATTAGGGCATTTAATGCCCTGGTACTTAAGCAAGACTAGCATGATGCTTAAGTTTGACTTATAGCTAGCAAGGTTACCAATAAATTATCTAGGGTGAGAAGGATTAAGTGATTCAAATGCCAAGGGATGGTATAATAATACTAAAGTATCAAGTCGGCATATAACTACCTTAAAGTTTGACATACATTTGCATATTGAATTTAAGCATGCAATTTGCTATTTTAAATAAATATAGATTTGCACAAATGTAGGTTCAATATGATCAAAATGTTGACTCGCCTCGATCAAAAGCAAGTTGGTCTTGAAATCCTTGCACTTGCTCGAATGGGGGCTCTTCCGCGCCTTCAAACTCTATTTGGACAATCGCGTTGGAAAAAGAACAAACAAATGAGCAAAGCAAATAAATACAAAGAAAATTCAAATGAACTCCAAATTGAACCAAACCACTTCCAATAGAAAGATCTTGAATTTAGAAAATTTTAGAAACAAGAATTGATGGAATCGGAGTTCGTATGAAGGAGAACGAACATCCGGAAGTTTGATTTTCACAGGAAATGATGGAAATTTTGAAATAGGAGGGAATATTCCCTTGAAGATGCTTTCTGATTTTTCATAGCAAAGCAAAAGAGTATGTCATAGACGGAATGATAAGTGGGCCATGTATGTCATATACACAAAGAGCTACACACAGAGAACAACACAAAGAGCAAAACAGAGAAAGTGCACAGCGCACGAGGGCGACGAGCGGTAGCATGGGGTGGCCGGCCGACCCCCAAAATGGAACCCCGTGGAGATGGGGTCCCACGGGCGGCAGCACCGGAGGTGGCTCAAGGCGGCGGCGGTGCATGGGTTGCGCACGGTGCTAGTGATGGGGTGTTCCCTAGGAAAATGGAGAGAGCACGGGATGCACCCGGAGGTGGGGAAGGGGATGGGCGGCTCGGGGAGGCTCGGGGAGCTCCGAGGTGGCTCCATAGTGGTCGGCGGCGCAAAAAGGAGGCGGCAATGGGAGCAAACTCCGACAACGAGAAAAAGGAAAATGAGGGAGGGGGGATAGCAAGAGGGTGACTGGGAACGCGTGGTGACACGGTTGATTTGACGAAATACTCACCGAAGAAGAAGATCGACCGACGGAGAACTTTCAGCCTAGAAGAGGGGAACGAATAAATTCCGACGATTCACTGCACGAAACTCGGAATTGTTTGAGGGGAAATGTTCATGGTGCTCGGGAACACAACGTGACAAGGTTCAGGGTTTGAAAAACTCACTGGAGCGACGGATGCACACAACGGGGGTGGCGGGCGGCGTTCGGGAAGATAGCGAATTCCTCATCATTGGAGCTCGGTTGGCAGTGAGGCTTGGAGGGAAGCAAGGTGATGTGACTGGCTTTTATAGCCATGGGAAGGAGGGAGCCATTGGGGGGCCTTGATGGCTGCACGAAGTCCCGTGGGCGGCAGGTGAGGCACGCCTGGCAGCCTGAGCCGTGGAACAGCGAGGAGATAAGGGAAGCGAGGGGGTCCAGGCGCTACAAACACACATGGCGTGCATTGGTGTGGGCGGCGCGGCACACGGTGCAGAGCTGGTTAGGCAGTGTGAGAGCCATCGGGTGATTTAACTTGTAATGCTTAACCCTCCAATTGGTCCTAGAATCACAAATTAAATTTTCCCGCTCTCGGTGTATTATGTACCTCCTAGGAGCAGTACACATACACCTTCACAAACATAGCATCAATTCCATACACAAGTTAATACAATACTGAGTCTTCATAATTTATAACACGATAAACATACAAGTTCAGATTACATCCATACGGCCGACCGACCAAATAGCATAATAAAACATTGAGTTCACAGCAGAAGAAAAAGCCATAAGATGGCAGCGAACAAAAGCCAACCGGATGCCCTTACCCACAAGGCAATCGACCGGAAACACCGAGCTAGTCGTCAAAGTCGAAATTAGTCTCACATTGGCCAACCCCTTGGGGGTCAACCTCCTTTGTAGCATGGACATTCTAGTTAAGTACAAAGTTGTACTCGAAAGTCTTACAAACAACAAAATATATAGATGCATTCATGCATTAAAGAAAGGCTACTACACTAGACAATTTTCAGCATAAAGCAGTTTTCTTTGCAATAGTGTAATAGATTGTAAAGCAATTTTTCAAATCTGTTTTTATTAGTTTAAATGATAGTGAGACAACATTTATGAACATAATTAACATCCTAGAGGTGACTACCCATAGCCACCACAACAATAACACGAATGCCCGTTCGTACCACCCGATTTCAAGTTTTATTGCAAAGGTTGAGTCTAACTCTTGCAAAACCTAATCCAGCGTGTCCATAACCAAGGACGTGGCTATTCGAATAGATTAAAACCCTGCAGGGGAGTACAACTTTACCCAAACACTAGACCGCTCCTTTGCCAAGCTATATAGAACACTTCCGAAGGTATGCCGGTAGAGCTAAGTCCTACGAGACATTTTCCAATGCAATGTATTAGGTAAGAGCTGCCCTATGGGTTTTGCCCTCCATGAACCACCCTTGTGTGTGCAAACGGGGCTCCCACAGAGGACCTATACATTGTGTCGGAGACACGGGTAAAGCCTCAGCAACTACTAATGCTCCTCAGGTGAGGGAACCTTCCCAGATTCCACCCCACACAAATCCATTAACAACAGAACCTTTTTCTCCCTAACACTACCACATGCGGCTCAAAACTAACACGTATCAAAGTACTAAGTCAAGAGAGGTTCCCAATACCCTCATGTGGATGCACGCAATAATGCTTGGATCAGTGTGACACAAGATGTTCGGTTCTTGTTGATTTAGGCACCAACCACACACCTGACAAACACACCATTCAACCATGTGCCCAAGTCTAAATCTTTTTATTTTCAGTTTTAACTTTTCTAAATATAATACATACATGAGTACCCTGACCCAAATAATTTAGAGTGATGGTATAATGACCATTACTGAAGCGATGATCCCCATACTACCGTTATAAGCATTGCTAAGCGACACAGACGTGTATATGGTATATAAATGACCAGAACCCATCCATCGGGCTCTAAATCACTAGCAAGTCTTGTAGCTCGATCGCATTCGCCTTCGTCCTGAGCTCCCCCGAAGCGCGCGCATCCACACCACTCCTTTAGCTCAAGGAATGCCTCCTACGTGAAGTGCACGACAGACCCGAAAGGCTCCGCCGCTCATCTCCGTTGCGCCACTGATTTTGTCCACCTCTCTGGCCACTTTTACCTCTCTTGGCATCGCATGAACTTTCTCTACCAATTTCTGGGCTCCCTTGAGTTTTTTCGCGTATGCCTCGCCGCCGGCGAGCTTCTCCCCCTCTCGGCCATGCGCGCGCCTAGCTCCTTTCTTCTTTCTCTCTCTGACCAGTGGGACCAACTCGGTTGATGATTAGTTTAACACAAATGATAGTGATTAAGAGTACTAAGAGTATGACATGTGGGACCAACTGGAAAGATAATAAAAAATCTAATTTTAAATGTGTTTAGTAAATAAGTCACTAACATGTGGGACCACGCACTATTCTCGGTTTTAAGAAAATGTTTTAAAACCTGAGAGACTGACATGTGGACCCCAGCTGTCAGTTAATTAAAATCAGAAATATGTTTAATCATTAGTTAATAAATAATGAGTTTGACATGTGGGACCACCGCTGGTTTATAAATAAAATCAATAAAATGAAAATATGAGTCACTTACAAGTAGGCCCCACATGTAAGTTAATAAAAATCAGGAAAATGAGAAAAGCCGCTTTCAGTTCAGAGGAAAATACGCTTTCTCTGTTGGAAAGCGTAAACCTCAGCAGAACTCAGAGAAGAATACACTTTCTCTGTTGGAAAACGTAAACTTCACAAAATACGCTTTCGACATCACCCTTCTTCCATCCTCATATTCAGAGCAACCAAAGCAAGGAAAGCACCCCCTTTGACCATGTTGATCCTACTATTTTAATTATTGTACTTCTTTTTGCAAAATCTATTATGCATGCGTGTATGTTTGCTTACAATTTTCTATATTTAGGGATAACGGTAGTTATAGTCCCATTCGTTGCATGATCCTCCTTGAAATATTGATATCCTTATTGTTGTAGACATTAGGGTACGGTTTAGACAACGAATGATGTAAACTTGGGCTTTTCGAATGTAATATCGCATAAATGCATAGCTTGGCTTTAGTCTTTACTAAAATTGGAAAAATGGATGACATGTTGAATATGAGTTTGGTAGATTTTGAAATGATGGTCCAGAGGGGCTTACCTCTGGATTTTTGTATAAAAATAAAAAACTTAGTTTGTGACGCAGGTGAGTTATATTATAATCTGAGAAATGTGAGAGGTGTATCTCATAAGTAGATAGGGGGAGATCCTCGTCCGTGTCAATTAAGGACCGAACATCGGAACATCCGACCTAAGCGTAAGTATACAACCATATGTGCTGGTATGGGACGACCTTATCTAATTAAGTCATTGAAAACTAGCCTTGCATGTTGGTAAGCCATGGTAGTGCGAGCATGTGTGATTGCTCGAAGGGGCTCCCATCACTGAGGTGTTGGGAACAAAGCCTTCTGACACAACAGTGAATACCTTAATGAGACGGGGGGTGTACCCGGGCGAAGTAAGGGTGTTCATTCACCGGGATAGTGCAAGGATAGGACTAGGTGATGTAAAGGCTTCAATGCGTACTCCAGACTGCTTACGAAAGGTTAGTGAGCGGTGTTATCGATGGATGCCAAACAAACTAGAGAATTTATGTACTGTGGGTAAAATTGTACACCTCTGCAGGGTGTAAATCTATTTAAATAGCCGTGGTCACGGTGATGAGCGTGCTAAGTGTAGCATTGCTAGGTATAGTCTTGGTTTTTACAAAAAAAACAATGGTTCTTGTTGAAAAAAATGAGGGAATGGTTTTTGTTGTGTTATTTTAGTTGAGTGCTATGTCTATGGTTGAGAATAAGATGTTGATCGCAGCCGAGGAAGTTGTGATTTATTATTTATCAAGTACTTACTTGTTGTCCTTCACCTATTTAGCCGCTCTTTAAATTTCCGTTGCAAAGTACTACGTATTGATATTGCAAATAAAACTAGCTTAATGTTGAAAATAACTTGTAGCATAGAGCCTCATCCTTTGTTAGTCATGCATATATATAAACTTTGCAATACACTACAAGTCTTGCTGAATACACAATGTACTCAATCTTGCTTAAATTATTGTTCAGACTTAGAGGATGAGCCTACGCTGGACAACGCTTTCTTTTCACTCGGTATCGGAGGGTTCGGTGACGGGTCTTTCTAGGACTTGTTTCTTGTCGGTTGCCTAAGGGTTCAAATGGGCATACCGTTGGACCATTTTGGTTTATTTACTATGTTTTCTGCTGCACTTTGTTGATACTTGAGTTTTATTTGGCCAGTCGGCCCTTGTAATGTAAAGTTTGTAATCGCTTAAGTTATGTACCATATTTGTTTCATTTTGTATGTATGGATGTGTATGCCATAGTTGTGGATGTGTATACTAGCCACTGATTATGGGACTAGTACGGTACACATAGTACGAGGGCTTCGGGTATTCCACTCCCAGGGTCCGACACTAGTATTTCAGTATTTGCTCCTTTAAATTTGGGTCTTATCACAGATGCTAATAATTTATTATTTTATTAATGTTGTTAGTTTTATTCGCTTGCATCACCATTACTAACCTTGGCTTACATTCTACCGCCATTTGCTAGTGATCAATTTTAATTACTTTTTATTCCCTTCCTTATCTTAATCCTCGAATATGTATGATCCCACATGTCATGTCTTAGGATTATTGGATTGGGTTAATTCTACAAATTTTAGGTTATTAGATTTGTGCATATATCCTAATATAATCTTACCACTCCATTAAGTTCTACATTTTTGACCTAATTATTTTTACTAACAAGGTTTCTTCGGTTAATCATAGCCCATTTTAATTTATTCGGCATCTACCAAGTGAAGCCTAGCCATTACCAAGACGTTAGCAATATTATAAATTTTACTTGATTTTCAATTTGGACTACCATCTTATGAATTTATTCTAAGTGCATACTGATGATAATTAATATCTAATCATTTTACCAATTTTGATTAACCATCTCATTGAGCTATTGCTACTATTGTTATTATCATAACCATGGCATAGGGTTCCCTGTTATTTACACAATTACATTCCCACCTTGACTCCTAATTAGTTTTCCTCTTTTTAGATTAAATGCTAATGGCTAAATAGATCAATATACTTTTCAATTAACTTGCTTTTGCACTTGACATGGCTATTGCCCTATTCAAATGTTCTAACTGTTCATCGAATTCATTAAGAAGAATTTGCCTAATAGAAGTATCCACTTGATTAATTAGCTCATTAACCATTTTTTTTGTTTATCCAATTATTGGGTGGAAGTCCATTGTTTATTTAAATAGCTATATTTCAATCCTTGTCTTCAAATTAGTTTGCTCTTTTAGCTTAGATGCTATTGGCTAAATAAATCTATATAATTTCCATTCTTGCCTTTGCATTCAACACGGTTCTAGCTCACTGCCCTTTTCTAATTGCTCTCTAAATTTCGTATCTATTCATAGTTGTGGCCTCATGAGACTAATTATCCAAATTATGACTTGGAATTAGCAGCCGTGGTTCATGCTCTCAAGATTTGGAGGTATTACCTCATTGGCAATCGGTGCAAAATTTACACCGATCACAAGAGTCTGAAGTATTTCTTCACGCAACTAGATCTGAACCTAAGGCAACGAAGATGGCTCGCGTTAATCAAGGACTACGATCTTAGCATTCATTACCACCCTGGTAAAGCCAACGTTGTAGCCGATGCTCTTAGCCGGAAGCTTCACTGCATAAACATGTCGATTGAAGCAAATTAACTGGCGTTGCATGAAGAGTATCAAAAGCTCAATTTAGAAGTGGATGGGGAGGGTTATGTTGCTTCTCTAGTGTTGTAACCTACTCTCGAATCTCAAATCCAAACCGCAAAACTCAAGGATCCAGCAGTTGCCGAAATCAAGCACGACTTGCAGAACGGCAGGAAATCGGAATTCACTAAAAACCTGAGTGGATTGGTAATGCATCGACAACAGCTATATGTACCAGATAATCATGATATTGTGGATATCATGGGGATATGCCCATGATCTTAGGATGATGAAACAATTGGCAATGTTGCTTTTGGTTTAAAGTTTCAAACGTTTTTGTCAAAGTTACTGAATCTGTCGAGTCTCGGTGGTCGAGACCGGTTTTGTGTGGCGGTCGACCGGCACGTGTGTGATCGAGCCGCCAATCCGTGATCGACCGCCGTGACTTGAGTGAAATCTGGTTCGATCCTGTGGCGGTCAGACCGCCGAACGCAATGATCGGCCGGTTTATGTCTTGGAATGATGATATTAGTTGTGGATTGATTTTGGGATAGGTCATTTCCTTGTTGATAATGCATATGTGTTGCATATTGCATATTTTGGCTAACGTGGGTCAAGTTGTGAAGAACTTGTTCCCGATTCGTGTTGCTTGTCTATTCTTTGTGCGGTGGCTTGGAGGTCAACGACGGTCAGCGGCGAGGAGGATCGGGACTAATCTTGGAGAGCCGAGGTCCGAACGATCATGGATGCGGGTGAGGTCAAGTGACTCAAGCATGGCGCAGAATGGATGAAGGTGACCGAGCAGGCGATTCGGTCGGTTGGTTGGATCAAGCGGTGCGGGGGTCGGTGCAAGTGCCAAGGTGGTCGGTGGGAACCGGATGGGAGAGACTTGCCGACACGATGAGAGCCGCCGGATCAACCTACACGTGGCGAAGCATGGATGTGTTTAGCGATTTGGACTCGGTCTTCGGAAAAGATCGAGAAGGGGTATTTTGGTAATTTCACCAAATACCGCCTTGGTGACCTAATGCCAACCCGCGGCGTAAGACGGTGCGTCAAGAAGTGGATTAGGTCAAGAAAAGTGAAGACGGCGCTTTGAGATGCGCGCGTGTGTGACCCGTTTGTATTGGGCCTTAACGGGAGCCCATTAGGGTTAAGTCTTCTAGAAGCTAAGCCTCCCATATAAATAGAGATGGGGCTGTTCTCAGCAGCATTCAAGCACTCCTTTGGTTAACCCTAGTTTGGTGTTAGGGTTTAAGGAAGAAAAGAGAGGCTTAGGCTCTAGAGAGATGGATTGTATGTGTGCTCATGGATTGAGCTCTTGTCCTCCTTGAGGGAGTGGCTGTAACCACGAATCATCAATCAATCCTTGCAAGTTCTTTGAGATGAGCTCTCTTCGTTCTTTTCTTGTTCTTGCACCTTACTTTGATGATTTTGAGTGCTTCTTTGATCCTGTGGTTTTTGGTTGATTTTGTGCCCTCCTTCTCCTTGCTGGGACATGTGGGAACATATCTAAAATCATCTAGATCATCAATCTCCCACGAGCAAGCGTTGGATCAAGTTTTCTTGTTTTGCTCGGTTTTGGACCCTCCTTCGGTAAAACTGAAAAAGGTCGAAACTTTGACATGGATCTACTCAATCTCCACTTGAAATAGGTTCCTAATATCCTTAGGAAGGTGTGTTCCAAATTTTGTGGAGTTTGGCCTTACGGATCAAAAGTTAGACCGATTTTCGTTTCGGGTTTTCAGGCTGATTGTGCTGATTTTCCTGTTCATCGTCAGGGGCGGTCTGACCGCCAAAATTAGCGGTCTGACCGCTAGGCAAAGGAGTCAGACCGCCAATTTGAGAGGTCAGACCGCCCAACACTTTGTGATTTGGGTTTTTGGTAATTTTGGGTGTTTTGCGTCGGGGTTTTGATTGGATTCAATACAAGTCTTCCACTATGCTTGATTATTGATCTTCATAGCTTTTATAGCTATTGGAGTGAAGTTAGTATTGAATTCAATTAAGGTGATAAAGTGTTCGTGCTCCTATTCACCCCCCTCTAGTCGCCTTTCCGGTCCTACAATTGGTATCAGAGCCCGGTTAGCTCTTCTCATAGATCTTAACCGGTCTTTGGAGCCATGGCGACTGACAAGTATTCGACCAAACCACATTTTTCGATGGAGTTGATTTTGCTTCTTGAAAACGCATGCATGCCTACATCGAGGCTCAAGGGCACGCTATTTGGCTTAAGGTCAAAAATCCATATGTTGTGCCAGCCAATGACGATGTGATCAATCCAGATGTTGAGGCTAATAGCAAGGCTCGAAACTTTCTGATCCAAGGTCTTAGTCGATCTGAGTTTGAGCGTGTGGCTCATTTGATGTCTGCTCACGAGATCTGGAGGACCCTTTGTGACTACCATGAGGGCTCTACTGCGATCAAGGAAGTGAGACAGAACCAGCTCAAGAAAGAATACTCAAAGATCGAGCAAAGACCTGGTGAGTCTTTAAATGAGCTGTGGGGGAGGTTCTCCAAGATTCTTCATGACCTTCGCGCTGTTGATCTTGTTTTCACCGAGTCTGAGAATGCACGCCAGCTTTTGGGTGCTCTTGATGTGAAGGTCTGGGGGATGAAGATCACATCCATCAATGACAACACTGTCATGAGTGAGCTTACCATGGATAAGCTCTATTCGAGGTTGAAGACGCATGAGATTGACTTTATCTCGCGTCTCCCCAAGACAGAGTCGATGGCTTTAGTGGTCAACCCATCTAAGGGTAGCTCGATTGATTCTTTTGATTTTGGTTCATCTGGCTTTTCTTTGTCAACTTTACATTCTTTGAGCGATGAGCAACTAGAGAAGCTACTTGAGGATGATTTAGCCCTCCTATCCACTAAATTCTTGAGAGTTTACAACAAAGTGAGGAACAGGAGGAGAGGTGGCCCTATCACTTGTTTCGAGTGTGGTGAGCCTAACCACATTCGCTCCAAGTGCCCCAAGTCAAGGGCAAGGAGGAGAAGGACTCTCGAGGCGTCATCAAGCCAAAGACAAGAAAGGCAAGAAGCCCAACTATCGCAGTTAAATCGGCCAAGTCCTTGCCGCTCTTGAGAGTGTTAACATGAGCGATGTGGACTCGGAGGCGGAGGGCAGCGGCGATGACTCTCATGGCAAGAAGAAGGCCCAACACTTCACCGGTATGTGTGCTTCATGGCTAGCGATGACCATGACATCGACTCCTCCAACGACGATTTACCTTTTCAAATGCGATCTCGATGAGGTCGCCCTTCACTTACTAGTATGAAGCGTGCTTTAGCCTATCTTTGAAAAGAAAATGTATAAGCAAGAAAAATGATTAGGAAATAGGATGCCATGATTGATGATTTGAACTTAGAGGTTGATAGGCTCGGATCCATTAATCTTGGCGATGATTGTGATTCTTGCTCTAGCTTGCTTAATGAACTAGCAAATCTGAAATCTGCTCATTCCTCTATTGCTAGTCAAGCTGAAAGATGCTTTTGATGAACTAGAAACTCTCAAGTCTAGTCCTGCTTGCATGAATGCCATTGCTTTAGATGTGACTCTTGTTGATGCTATTCCATTATCTTGCTCAAACGTGCTTTGCTTGAATCAAAATTGGATAGCGCTATGAAAGAATTGCGAAATTTGATGCTAGTCACATGTGTTCTCATTGTGAGGATAGTAGGATTAAAATGAAGGAGATGGTGAAATGGTTTTTACTCTAAAAGCTGCTTCATGTGAAAACGTGTTAAACTCACAATTGAGAATGATGCTTTAAACAAGACACTAGAAGAAAAGGCTAAAATTGAACAATCCATGTCCATGATTTGCTTCAAAGAAAGTTGTTGATTCGATTCTTGTACTCTTTGTATTGAACTTGGGCATAATGTAGATAAGATACAAGAAGCTTTTAGAGTTAAGTTCAAAGAGCAGTTGGATAAGATTAGGGATAACTATTGTGTGTCTTGTGAGGCTTTGAAAGCCGAGGTAGCTCACTATAAGGAAAAGTCTGATAGGGCTAGCAAGTCAAATAAGTGTGCTTCTTGTTATGAACTAGCTATACAAAATAACTACCTCAAAGGGACTCTTGAGAGATTTGTTGGTGGGAGGAAGAAACTCAACATGATTCTAGACAAATCTAAGGTGAGTGTGAATAATAGTGGCCTAGGTTTTGATTCCCTAGAGCATACCAAGAACCATCCACCTAAGATTGTTAGAGCTGTTGAGAGTGGCCTGTTTGAGGTAGAACCCCCTAAGCCATCCAAGATAGTCTTTAAATCTGCTGGTTTTGCCCAAACCACTTCTAGCAAGATAGGTGCTTCTACTTCATCAGGTCAAACCCCTCAAAAGGTCAAGTACCATTGCACCTTCTGCAAGAAGAATGGCCACATTATTGAGTTCTGCTTTCGTAGAGCCAAGATTGAGAGGAAGGAGAGGATGAGTACCTTGAGAACCATTAGAGGAGTTCCTTCACCTGCTGTTGTCTCTAGAGCTAGGCAGCCTATCTTTCCTGCTAGACATAGGCCTGAGTTCGTAGATGACTTCTTTGACTCCTTTGGTGGCTCTAGGCAGCGTTCTGGTTTAGGACATCGTGAGGAGAGACCACGGGTAGCATCTAGACAGGGGGAGTATTGACCTTTTGGTAGGTCGATTCAGAGAGGTCTAGGTGGTTCTTGTGTGCATTCTTATGATTTTGCTCCTAACCATTTCTTCTTGCTTCTCTTTGTTTTGCCTAAGCATCGTGTGACTCGATCTTCGGATTCCCAAGTCTTTTATCACTAACTTGATCTTGAGGCACAGATGTTTCCTGTTCATGCCTTGTAGGTCCGTCGTGCGAAGAAGGAGGACATATGGCTTGTTGACTCCGGGTGCTCTCGACACATGACCAGGGATTCTAGATGGTTCTCCTCCTCACACGTGCATCCGCAATGAATTGATCACATTTGGGGATGCTTCTACCGGACCGTGATAGCCAAGGGCACGGTCTTGGCGTCAACAATAAGTTCATGCTCAAGGGCGTCGTTTTGGTAAGTAAGTGAGGTATAATCGCTTTACTGTTTCTCACCGCTTGATGAGGGTCTAGAGGTGAGATTTAAGAGTGGTGAGTGCAGGTTATAGATTCCTCTGGTGAGCTTGTCTTTGAGATCTCTAGGTTTGAGAGGATCTTTTGTCTTGATTTCAGATTATCTCTTACGCTTCTAGCCCTAGGTGTCTTCTAACCGACTCTCATGATCTAGTGTTGTGGCATCGTGAGGCTTGGTCACATAGGCCGACCACTTGACTAGAGTCGATGAGAGGATTTGATTAGAGGTTTGCCTAGGTGAAGGTCATTAGAGACCTTGTGTGCACACCACAGAGACATGGTAAGATGGTTTACGCTTCTCATCCACCTCTTACCTTAGTGATGACAGATGGACTGGTCGGCTCTGCACTTAGACACTGTTGGTCCTTCTAGAGTTCATCGGTGGGTGGGAAATGGTATGTGCTTGTGATTGTGGATGATTACTCCGGTATTCTTGGGTTTATTTTACGGTTTCTAAGGACGAGGCATTTGGCTTCTTTAGAGAGTTGGTCCTTAGACTAGTCTGTTGAGCTTCTGGAGCTTTGAGAGCCATTAGGAGTGACAATGGGATGAAATTCAAGAATTCTTCCTTTGCCACTTTCTGCTTGATAAGGGAATTGAGCACCGATTTTCTTCACCTAGAGTTCCCAATGAGAATGGTGTTGTAGAAAGGAAGAATAGGACCCTTGTAGAGATGGCGGGACCATACTAGATGAGCATTCCACACCTAGGAGGTTTTGGGCTGAGGCGATCTCTACTGCTTGCTATATCTCTAATAGGGTTTTCTTGAGATCTGTAATTGGTAAGACTTCTTATGAGCTCAGATTTGGTCATAAGCCCAAAGTTTCTCATTTCAAGATTTTTGGTTGCAAGTGCTTTATTCTTAAACATGGCAACCTTGATAAATTTGAATCTAGATGTTCTAATGGCATATTTCTTGGATATCCTGCTCATTCTCGTGGCTATCGTGTATTTAATTTTGACACTAACAAAGTTGTTGAGACTTGCGAAGTCACTTTTGATGAGGCTAGTCCTGGTACTAGACCCGATGATGTAGGTACACAGGTTTCTGAGAGCATCTTCGTCGATGATGACTCTGAGGATGAGGACCCAATCCATCCTCAAGTCCCTTGACATAGTTGGAGAGCACGCTTCTACTACACCGACTTGGATGAGCGGCCTCTTCCTACCTTCACCAACGATCGAGTGGATCGATCCTACCTCCTGACCCGGTGAGGTAGAGGCCACTTGCACTGGTGCTCCTCTTCGCATTCAACAGACATCCACCGAAAGCGGATTATTGGGGATCTACATGGCGAGTCACTCGCTCGAGTTCATTCTCCGATTCTCATGCACATTCTCGCTTTTGTTACTTCTTTTGAACCCCGAGATGTCACCCATGCTCTTTCGATGCCTCTTGGGTCAATGCCATGCATGAAGAACTTGAAAATTTTGAAAGAAACAAAGTCCGGACCTTAGTTGAACCTCCACCTAATCATAATGTAATTGGAACAAAATGGGTTTTCAAAAATAAGCAAAGTGAAGATGGGTTGGTAGTTACAATAAGGCTAGACTTGTAGCACAAGGGTATTCGGTAGAGGGTTTAGACTTTGAGGAGACATTTGCTCCTGTAGCTAGATTAGAAGCCATTCGTATTTTGCTAGCATTTGCGGCATCCAAGAGCTTCAAGCTATTTCAAATGGATGTTAAAAGTGCTTTCTTGAATAGTTTCATAGAAGAAGATGTCTTTGTAAAGCAACCACCTGGTTTTGAAAATCCCAAGTTCCCAAACCATATTTTTAAACTCTCCAAAGCCTTGTATGGATTGAAACAAGCCCCTAGAGCTTGGTATGATAGGCTTAAGAGTTTTCTACTTAAGAATGATTTCAAAATGGGATTGGTTGATAAAACCTTGTTCACTCTCAGGCATGGCAGTGACTTTTTGTTGGTTCAGATTTATGTGGATGACATTATATTCGTGGTTCTTCTCATGCTTTGGTGTCTAGATTTTGATTCTATGAGCGGGGAGTTTGAGATGAGCATGATGGGCTAATTGACTTTCTTCCTTGGTCTTCAAGTCAAGCAAGCGAAAGAAGGCACCTTCATTCATCAAAGTAAGTACACAAAGGACCTTCTTGGTAACCCGATATGGGAAGCGATGGGCCAATGTCTACTCCCATTGCCACGACCACCGTCTTTGGACCACGATGAGGATGGAGAGCAGTGGACCAAAAGGAGTACCGCATGACATGATTGGCTCCTCCTCTATTTCCTTTGCTTGGTCGGACATACTGATTTCTTTGTGTATGCGTGCGCTCGATTCGAGCTTCCTCGAGTTTCTCATCGTCAAGCAGTGCGTCGCATATTCAAGTACCTTCAGGACACTCTTGATTTTGGACTCTGGTATTCTTCTTCTTCTGCTCTCTCTATTCGGGCTTTTTACGATCTTGATTTTGCGGGTGTAGAGTGGATAGGAAGAGTACTTCGGCACTTGTCATTTCTTAGGCACATCTCTTATCTCTTGGTCATCCAGAAGCAGGTCCTCTGTTGCCTGATCCTTCTTGGTAGAGTATGTAGTCTATGACCATGGTTGCTCTCTGGTTCTCTGGATCTTGTCTACTCTGCGGGACTATGGGTTATCTTTGGATAGTGTTCCTCTTTTCTGTGATAACACTTCTGCCATTAACATTGCTAAAAACCCAATGCAATATTCTAGGACTAAGCACATTGATGTTAGATATTATTTCCTTAGAGACCATGTTGAGAAGGGTGATGTTGTGCTTCACTTTGTAGAGTCCGAGCAGCAGGTTGCGGATATTTTCACTAAAGCTCTTGATTCTTCTCTTTTTGCTTCTTTGCGGGGAGAGTTGGGGGTTATTAGTTCTCTTGGCCTGCTTTGAGGGGGAGTTTGCTCTTTTTGCATTCATTTGTATCATAATGCATTTTACCATTCAGCACCTTGCATTGTAATGTAATCTTGTGGAGTTTTGATTATTATCCTTGTATGACTTGAATTCATACTTTATACCCTGCCATGTCCTGTGCTAGTCTGCTAGAATTCTTTTATGGCTTTTTATGTATAGCTTAGCTTTTGCCATGCTAGCTTTATTATCTGTGAGAAAATTGAATCAAAACATGACTTGTTGGATCTTGTGACTAGTTTTGCTTTAGTGATCCTTTCATGATTCATGCCATGTCATATAGGCTTAATTGAGTCTTGAACTTATTCTGAGTTTCAAATCGAGCTATGATAATTCTTAAGTCAAGCAAATAAAAATGAGCTTTTTCTGTGCGAAAAAACTGATCTCACCAATTCTTTCTCATGAGACGGCTTGCCATTGCACTAGGCATGAACTCAGGGGGAGTTTTGGATGACCCAGATCACTCTCTTAAGCTTTTGTTGCTTGGGATGGTCATAGTGAGGCTTGAGATCTAGCACAATGCTAAGAAAACAATTTGGCAATTGGTTGAAGCTTAGGAGGTAGTTGTGGATGGCTCCTAGTCCAAGACTTGCTTTACTAAGATAAAACCAATCATTTTCAGCAAAGTGCTCAAAGTGCTAAATTCTAAATGCTTGAACCATTTGATTCAAAACTGAACTCAATATGCTCAAAATTGACTCAATTTCTAGTTGCTGGTCTCCATTTTGCTTATAGACATGGCCTAACTCATTTTTGGATACATATAGTTAAACTATGATCTTGAGCACCTTGTCATGCCTTCAATTCATTTAATCTCAGATTATTGCTATTTTGGCCTTAACTTTGCTGTATATGTTTTGCCATGATTGAACCTACCTGCTTTACATAATATGGCTTGGTGTAATACTTGTACAGTCTTCATTGATAATCTTCATGGCTCCTTTTGCTCAAGTTAAAAACAAAACAAAAACAAAAACAAAAACAAAAAAACTGAAAAAATGAAAAATTACAAAATTGCAGCCATTCCATTACATTCATGCTCTATCTTCTTCCATGCACCTTGATGAATTCATTGTCAAAGGGGGAGAAAGATTTGTGAAAATGTTGTTTTTGAGAGCTTTTTGGAGTCATAGGGAGAAAATGAGACTTTCTGGAAACTTTGGTGATCATAGTGAGTGGGAGCATCTCAATTGCATTCTTTTGGTCTTATTGCTCTTTTCTGAATTTGAATTGCAATTCTTGAAGACTCACAATGATCAAAGGTCAAATAGAACAATTGTTCTTTCATATGGACCTAAGTGAGATTTTTGGCTATTCTTTGGAAATTGAAGCTTTTGTGCTTTCTTTTGCCTTATCTCACTTCCTTATGTTATTCGAAGCCCGACTTGGTCATTTCCATTGCTTTCTCTTGCTAATGGACCAAGTTGTGCCTTTGTCTTGGCGTCGAGTACTTTACTTTTCAAACCCCAAAACCACATTTTACGAGATTGCCAATGTGTTCATCAAGGGGATTGTGGATATCATGGGGATATGTCCATGATCTTAGGATGATGAAACAATTAGTAATGTTGCTTTTGGTTTGAAGTTTCAAGCGTTTTAAATCAAAGTTCTTGAATCTGTCGAGTCTCGGTAGGTCGAGACCGGTTTACGTGTGGCGGTCGAGACCGGCACAATGTGTGATCGAGCCAAGCCAATTCGGTGATCGGTAGCGTGACTTGAGTGGAAATCTGGTTCCCTCCAGGCGGTCGGGCCGGCGAGCAGCGATCGGCCGGTTTATGTCTTGAATGATGATATTAGTTGTGGATTGATTTTGGGATAGGTCATTTCCTTGTTGATAATGCATATGTGTTGCATATTGCATGTTTTGGCTAACGTGGGTCAAGTTGTGAAGAACTTGTTCCGGATTCGTGTTGCTTGTCTATTCTTTGTCTTGGTGGCTTGGAGGTCAACGACGGTCAGCGGCGAGGAGGATCGGGACTAAGCTTGGAGAGCGAGGTCGAACGATCATGGATGCGGGTGAGGTCAAGTGACTCAAGCATGGCGCAAATGGATGAAGGTGACCGAGCAGGCGATTCGATGCGATTAGTTGGATCAAGCGGTGCGGGGTCGGTGCAAGTGCCAAGGTGGTCGGTGGGAACCGGATGGGAGAGACTTGCCGACCGCGATGAGAGCCACTGGATCAACCTACGCGTGGCGAAGCATGGATGTGTTTAGCGGTTTGGACTCGGTCTTCGGAAAAGATCGATAAGGGGTATTTTGGTAATTTCACCAAATACCGCCTTGGTGACCTAATGCCAACCCGCGGCGCAAGACGGTGCGTCAAGAAGTGGATTAGGTCAAGAAAAGTGAAGACGGCGCTTTGAGATGCGTGCGTATGTGACCCGTTTGTATTGGGTCTTAACGGGAGCCCATTAGGGTTAAGTCTTCTAGAAGCTAAGCCTCCCATATAAATAGAGATGGGGCTGTTCTCAGCAGCATTCAAGCACTCCTTTGGTAAACCCTAGTTTGGTGTTAGGGTTTAAGGAAGAAAAGAGAGGCTTAGGCTCTAGAGAGATGGATTGTGTGTGTGCTCATAGATTGAGCTCTTGTCCTCCTTGAGGGAGTGGCTGTAACCACGAATCATCAATCAATCCTTGCAAGTTCTTTGAGATGAGCTCTCTTCGTTCTTTTCTTGTTCTTGCACCTTACTTTGATGATTTTGAGTGCTTCCTTGATCCTATGGTTTTTGGTTGATTTCGTGCCCTCCTTCTCCTTGCTGGGACATGTGGGAACATATTTAAGATCATCTAGATCATCAATCTCCCACGAGCAAGGGTTGGATCAAGTTTTCGTGTTTTGCTCGGTTTTGGACCCTCCTTCGGTAAAACTGAAAAAGGTCGAAACTTTGACGTGGATCTACTCAATCTCCACTTGGAATAGGTTCCTAATATCCTTAGGAAGGTGTGTTCCAAATTTCGTGGAGTTTGGCCTTACGGATCAAAAGTTAGACCGATTTTCGTTTCGGGTTTTCAGGCTAATTGTGCTGATTTTCCTGTTCATCGTCAGGGGCGGTCTGACCGCCAAAATCAGCGGTCTGACCGCTAGATAAAGGAGTTAGACTGCCAATTTGAGAGGTCAGACCGCCCAACACTTTGAGATTTGGGTTTTTGGTAATTTTGGGTGTTTTGCGTCGGGGTTTTGATTGGATTCAATACAAGTCTTCCACTGTGCTTGATTATTGATCTTCATAGCTTTTATAGCTATTGGAGTGAAGTTAGTATTGAATTCAATTAAGGTGATAAAGTGTTCGTGCTCCTATTCACCCCCCTCTAGTCGCCTTTCCGGTCCTACAGATATCAAGGAGATAATCCTCAAAGAAGCTCAAGATTCACCACTCTCCACTCACCTTAGGAGTACGAAGATGTATCGGGACCTCCGAATGAAATTCTGGTGGCCCGGTATGAAGCAGGACATCGCCGCACATTTTACCACGTGCGATGTGTGTCAACGTGTTAAGGTGGAACATTAGCGACCAAAGGGGTTACTCCAACCTTTGAAAGTTCCTAAATGGAAACGTGCATGACTAAATATGGGTTATCGTTGACCACTTGACCAAAGTGGCTCATTTTATTCTGGTTAACACCGCCTATAAGAGGGCTAAACTTGCGAAACTCTACCTCAACAACATTGTCCGCTTGCACGATGTACCGAAGACAATAACTTCTGATCGAGGTCCTCAGTTCACCTCATGGTTTTGGGATAGTCTGCCCGAATTATTGGGAACTGAGATATTCTTTAGCATGACATTCCACCCACAAATGGGAAGTCAAACAGAGAGGACGAATCAAATTTTGGAAGACATGTTGCGAGTTTGTGTGCTATCCTATAGCATGAATTGAGAAAAATGTTTGGTGTCCACCGAGTTCTCTTATAACAACAGCTTCCAATCAAGCCTCCAAATATCCCCATTCGAGGCACTTTTTGGGAGGAAGTGTAGAACGCCCCTATTTTGGTC
Organism: Phyllostachys edulis; assembly: GCA_036346405.1. Taxonomy (NCBI): domain Eukaryota; kingdom Viridiplantae; phylum Streptophyta; class Magnoliopsida; order Poales; family Poaceae; genus Phyllostachys; species Phyllostachys edulis. Next base: position 35,548,729 of record CM070556.1, read on the forward strand.
TAAGGTCGATGACAGACAACTCTTTGGACATGCCATCATCCAAGAAGCGCAAGAGCACGTTGATGCGATCAAATGGCACTTGTAGGAAGTGTAGTCGCGTCAAAAGAGCTATGCCAATCGTCGCCGACGCGAGCTGAGCTTTGAGGTGAACAATTATATTTATCTCAAGGTCTCACCATTGCGAGGCATCTGCCGTTTCCATGTTCATGGGAAATTGGCACCTCGATGCATCGGACCGTACCAAATCGTCGAAACGAAAGGTGATGTAGCATACAAACTAGAGTTGCCTCCCCAACTCTCAGATGTGCATGATGTCTTCCATGTGTTGCAACTCAAAAAGTGCCTCCGGACTCTAAACGAACACGCTTGGTTGGAGAGCATCGATCTCCATCCGAATCTTTCTTAGCAGGAGCACCCAATCCGAATCTTAGACGAAGCCATGTGACATACTCGTAGCCATGCCATCATGATGTTAAGAGTCTAGTGGAGAAATCACACTGAAGATGAAGCCACATGGGCATGTGAAGACCGTCTTAGAGTCGGGTTTCCCTACTTCTTTACCGAGCGCACCGAATCTTGGGGACAAGATTGTTTGTAACGGGGTAGGCCAATAACATCCCAAAAATCCCAATTTTGGGAAGATAGAATGAAAAGAAGTGGGTGAATGTTTTTGAATCTATTATGTGTGGAAAACAACTTTGCCATGATTTTTGAACTTCTAGTATAAATTAAACAATGGAATTTCATGCAAACAACAACTTGTAAGAATTTTTGAGAAAATGATAGAGCAGATTAAATCCTGTAAAATTTACATAAGAAACTAAACAGTGTCAGATTTTCATAAATTTTGGAGCCCGCTTGATAGGTTCACAAATTAAGCAAATACTCAACCAGTTTTGGAAAATTTGAAAACTGATTCAAATTCTCGTCCAGCCTTTTGGGCCAAATCTGAGTCAGCCCAAAATCCATTTGCTAGCTCCAGCCAGCATCAATGCTCACTCACCTCTCTTTTTGACTGTTGGCCCCACCCATCCGAGCCTTTCGTCTACTTCGCTCCCTCAACCGCTCGCCACCACACCAGGACGCCCTCGCCAGCTCCGCCGCTCGCCCACTGTTTTCAATCACCGCCCACCATTTTGTGCCCAACTACCCTGTCACCTCCGCGAGCCACTGCCCATGCTAGCTACACCATTCATGGCATGTTATTCCCGCGCTATCAGAGAGACCAAGAGCAGACCGCGAGTTTCTCACGCTGCCACCGGCGTCTCGCCATTTTTCTCACGCGATGGTCCTAGCTATTTAAGCTCTAGAGCACGCACTGTAATCCTCAGCTTGCCAACATTCCATTTCACGCAAACCCGAGCTTCATAGCTACTTGGTTTCGCAGGAACATTTGCGTTGTTCTCGATGTCGGTGAGCGCAGCTCCGCACCATTCCTGCTATGGTGAGCTTCCTCACCCACGATCCCTACGTCATCTTGATCCTCATGCATCACTCATTCCTCTTTTGTGGTTAATGCAGCCCTAGAAGTCTGGTAGCTCGATCGCATTCGCCTTCGTCCTCAGCTCCAGCGCGCACTTGAGTTCGCCAACGTGTTCTTGTCGCTCTGGTGTGTCCGAGCCCAAATTGATCACATCATAAGGTGTTCTACACTCCATTGATGCTAATCCCTAACTCAATGTAGGCAATCTCGCCCTAAATCCGAGCTTCACTCTCATTTTCCTCATTCACAGCCGCTACCATCATTTATGTTCTTCTTCGAAACCCGGTGAGCCTCGGGTCGATTCCCTACGTCTACACCATCCTCAGCACCTCGTTAACCTAACACGACACTTCTTGTAGCACCTCTGTTGCTGTGGTGAGCTACCGTCGTGGACCTCCTTTGCGCCGCAGCCGCTCATCATCGACATGCTATTCCAGACCCTCCTTGACCTCATCTTTTGCACCCTTGTGGTCGTGATGAGCCACTGATTCTCATACGTGCATCAATTTACCAAGGGCGAGTCCCTAGTGCGATTCCCCCTTAGCCACTCATGGTGCCGCCGCGGTTGCATGCTGTGGGCATACCTCCGGTGATCCTAGGTCCCAGTGCCTGGCCCAATAGCATCGCCTGGACTCACTAATTCTAGTACGACACTCCTTTAGCTTAGGGAATGCCTCCTACGCGAAGTGCACGATAGACCCAAAAGGCCCCACTGCTCATGTCCATCGTGCTGCCGATTTCATCCACCTCTCCAGCCACTTTTACCTCTCCTAGCATCGCATGAACTTCCTCTACCCATCTTCAGGCTCCCCCGACCTTTTTCGCATGTGCCTTGCCGCCAGCGCGCTTCTGCCCCTCTCGGCCATGCACGCTCCTAGCTTCTTTCTTCTTTGACTAGCGGGACCCACTCTGTTGATGATTAGTTTAACACAAATGACAATGATTAAGAGTACTAAGAGTATGACATGTGGAACCAGCTAGAAAGATAACAAAAAATCTAATTTTAAGTGTGTTTAGTAAATGAGTCACTGATATGTGAGACCACGCACTATTCTCGGTTTTAAGAACATGTTTTAAAACCTAAGAGACTAACATGTGGACCCCAGCTGTAAGTTAATTAAAATCAGAAATAGGTTTAATCATTAGTTAATAAATAATAAGTCTACGACATGTGGGGTCGCCTCTGGTTTATAAATAAAAATCAATAAATAAAAATATGAGTCATTGACAAGTAGGCCCCACATGTAAGTTAATAAAAATCAGAAAAAAGGAGAAAAATACGCTTTCTCCGTTGGAAAGCGTAAACCTGAGTAGAACTCAGACAATAATACACTTTCTCTGCTGGAAAATGTAAACTTCACAAAATACGCTTTCGACGTCACCCTTTTTCTAATTTCTAGAAATTGAAACTGAAGCAAATTAAAACGTTAATAACTTTTGCATACGAACTCAAAATCGAATGAATGTTTTTTTTTATAAATTCATCTAAAATCATGCTATATCTGAATATGCAAAAATATTTGGATTTTGTCGCAGTTGAAATTATATTTCCATATTTAATTTGCATCCGGCTCTTTTGATTAGACGTCGATTGTTCGTGCGAATTTTACAACGATCCTCCATTCTCGTATTCAGAGCAACTAGAGCAAGGCGCTTGCACCTATGTTTGCTTAAAATTTTCTATATTTGAGGATAACGATAGTTATAGTCTTATTTGATGCGTGATCCCCCTTGAAATATTGATATCCTTATTGTTGTAGCCATTAGGGTATGGTTTAGACAATGAATGATGTAAAATTGGGCTTTTCGAATGCAATATCGCATAAATGCTTAGCTTGGTTTTAGTCTTTACTAAAATTGGAAAAATGGAAGACATGTTGAATATGAGTTTGGGATATTTTGAAATGATGGTTCAGAGGGGTTTGCCTCTAGATTTTTTGTATAAAAATAAAAATAAAAAACTTAGTTTATGACGCGGACGAGTTATAATATAATATGAGAAGTGTGAGAGGTGTATCTCATAAGTAGATAGAGAGAGATCCTCGCACGGGTCAATTAAGGACCGAACACCGGTACATCCGACCTAAGCGTAAGCGTACAACCACATGTATCAGTATGGGACAACCTTAGCTAATTAAGTCATCAAAACCTAGCCTCGCACGTTGGTAGGCCGTGGTAGTACGAGCATGTGTGATTGCTCGAAGGGGCTCCCTTCAGCGAGGCATTGAGAACAAAGCCTTCCGACACAATGGCGAGTGTCTCACTGAGACCGGGGGTGTACCCGGGTGAAGTGAGGGTGTTCATTCGCTGGGCTAGTTGTAACATCCCAAATGCCTAAACAGGTGTTTGTTTCAAATGTAATTAAATGTGTAGAAATTAAAACTTTTTCTCACATCTTGAAACCCCTATATTCACATGTAATCCTTGTCCAAGAGTTGGGTTATCCAAAAACATAAAGCTCTTGTTGATCAAAAGTTAAACTCATTTTCCATTCATCTTAAATCTTGTGCCAAACATTTGGTAATATTTTCCTTGGTCCTAGAGATGATGTGGGACCTCTCTGAAAAATATCATGGGTTATAAAACTTGGTTGATAATTTTTGGAGGTAAAACAATTCCTTGAACAGCCTTCATGAATTTCCTGAGAAAAATGCGTTGCATAAGAACCTCTGGGAATTTTATGTAAGGTTAATCTTAATGTCAGCAAGCTCCAGTTAAAATTTCATAAATTTTGGAGTTGAATTGCTATCCCAAACAATTACTGCTAAGTCTCATTTGTTAAAAATTAAATTTAAAAGGGTGCCTTTGTTCCTTGGGTTTGAACCGCTTTGCAAAGATGGTCCAGCCCAGCCCCATCAGACCTTCGCTCCACCCACTTGAGGTCGTAGCCGTTGGATCCAATCCAACAGCCACGACCTCCTCCTCAACCAACACCGCGAGGTCCTCCCACCTCGGTGAGGTCACAACCGTTGGATCAAATCTCACGGCCCTGACCTCCCTTCGAGATCAAATGCCTAGGTCCTCCCTCCTTGGTGGGGTCATTGCCCTTGGATCAAAGATCCATGGCCATGACCTCCTCTCGCTATCAAACCACCCGGACCTCCCTTTGCACTCACTTGAGGTCGTAGCCGTTGGATTCAATCCAAAGGCCACAACCTCCTCTGCAAACCATCACAGCGAGGTCCTTCCACCTTGTTGAGGTCGTAGCCGTTGGATCAGATCCAACAGCCCACGACCTCCCCGCGTTATCAGCGCACCAGACCTCCCCCATCTTGTGTGTGCGCCGTTAGATTTAAAATCTACGGCCACGACCTCCTGTGCGCTTTGCGCAAGCTCAGGACCTCCCCTTTTGTTGTGTGCCCTTGGATTTAAATCCAAAGGCCATAACCTCCCCCTCACTTATCAAAGTCGCGTGCGGCTTAAGTCCTTCTAGGAGGTCCGCACCGTTGGATTTAGATCCAACGCTTTGGACCTCCTGTTCCCTTCTCCTCTTGCGCATCCTCGCAGTCAAATCGGAGGGCCACGACCTCCCCGTCCAAATCGTGTGGCTGGGACCTCCTCCCAGTCACTTAAAACTTAACGGTTCAAAAACAAATCCGATGGCCAGGACCTCCCCATCCTCTCAATCTAACGGTGGGCTTGAGGTCTGTTCTTCTCTAGCTTGGGCTCGCGTGCAAGCCATGGCGAGAGGAAGGTCGGCTCAAGTCTTGTCCAACGGCTCGCTCTGGCGCATTAAATGCGTGTCGACCCCTTCCGCCCACTTGGCCATGCTCGACTACCTATTCTGTCCCTCCATCTTGTCTACTCCATGGACCTCCGTGGACCTCCCACAGGCTAAGCTCACCATGAGCTTAACCCATAGTCTTGAGACCTCTTTGCCCTAGGTATAAAACCTCCCCACTTGTCGCCCTTGGCTTCTTTTTTTCACAACATCATTTGCTTTTGCTTGCACCTCTGTGCTTGTAAACTCAAACCACCCGAAGCTCTCCTTGGCCGCCATTGTGGGAGCTTGGAGCTCCTCGGTGGACAAGGGTCCCTGGAGTTTTCCCTCTCTTTCTCTGTGCTTCAATTTGTGCCATTCCCTCTGTGACCAAGTCCTAACTCGTTTAGTTGGGCATTTACAGAGGTGGACCAAGTGGAGCTTGGAGCTGGAGCTTTGTTGTGGAGCACCCTTCTTCACCAACACGGTTCTTCCTCCTCGACCTCAGTAGCACCTCTGGACCTCCGGGTAATCTTCTGGTAATCCTAGGCGCTTGCACAGCTTGAATGTCATTGCGGAGCTCAATGTATCATTGTTGTCTTTTGGCCCGTGCTTGTCACCTTGGCCATCTCGGCTCATGGCGTTCAAAGCCGTCGCCGCCGTCGAGTTGGTCCTTGTGTGCGCAACACTATTGCGCACACAATGGTACCTTGGTGGTCGCCGCGAGTCTGCATCGCCGGCATTGCTCATGTCTTTACGGTGAGCATTTTTGTCGGAATTGACCACCCCGCGCGTGTCATTAGGACAAAGATTTGGGGCAGTAAATGCTCCCAATGATGGAGCATTTACTGCTGTCTTAGCGCCTGGACCTCCTTGTGTCTCGCGCGCGGACCTCCTCGTTGTCCCGCGTGCATTAACTCAATGTCCGCGCGTGTGCGCGCGTGTGTCCGTGTGCGCGCGCGCAAGCGCTAAGGCGTTGGATCTGGGCCGTCCAAGACCTCCTCCGAGGAGATCTTGAACGTCCAGGACCTTCCCTTGCGCAATCGTGGCCGTCCAGACCTCCACTGGAGGTCTGTGACGTTAAGACCTTCGCGTTGGACCTCCTCGAGGTCATCTCGACCGTTGAGGACCTCCCTCGCGTGATCTGGGCCGTTCCGGTCCTCCCTCTGTGTTGTGGTCCGTTGGATGCAGCATCAACGGCCACGACCTCCCCTTTCTTTCAGCTCGTTCTTTGGGAGGACATGGACCGTTGGATCCAAGATCCACGGCCCATGACCTCTGGACTCGCGAGCGCCAGGCGTGTCGTTAACTCTGGGAGGTCTGAGCCGTTAGATCTGAGATCGTGGCTCATGTCCTCCCGATCTTAATGGTTTTAGAAATTCCATGTGAACTCTTTATTTGCAAAGCTGAAAAAGGTATGAACTTTAAAATTGCATAACTATTTGAATTTAAATCCAAATGAGGTGGTTCAAATTTCTGCAGCTCTGGTTTGAGCTGAGCTCTAATCTAAAAATGGTTGTGAGCTCAGTTCTATTCCAGAAAAGTGAATTGCAAATAGATTTCAAAACTAACTTTAAATGTCTCCTTAAAAATTCAATTATCTTGTAAAATGCATAAGTAAATCCCTGTAGATTATTTTTGAGTGAATCCAACTTTATTGGCTTCCTCTGTTATTGCTCTAACTGTTAAAATAGGAGTTAGGCATGTCACTATTTTCAAAAAGCTTTCTTGTGCATTTTAATTTTGTTCAAGTTCTTGTTTTTGAAAAATTATAGAGAATGCATAATAGCTCCAAATGAGGTGAACTCAATTGTGTTATTCATCTCATGAGGTGCTTGTTTTACTGTAAAAATCTCAGCTGCACCACCTTTCCAAAAAATGTTGCCAAATAATTAAATTAGTGAATAGTGACATTTTGGTATTTTTAGGGCTGAGCAGAATTATTTTGCTCATATCTTTTGCATTGAGAATCCAAATCAATTTGTTCTTGTTGCTAAATTCCCTAAAAATGACCCTCTTGCTGCCGTAGAAATTTCAGAGCATTTGGAGTTTGTTTGCTGTGCTGTCTTTGCTGTTTTAAATTTTCTTATCGATTCTTTTAAGCTTTTTGTTAGGTGCCGGCAGTGCTACTTAACCCGTGAGTGATCCTCAGCAATATATTGAGCAAAACCAGCAAGGCAAGCAGTTTGATCATGTCCCATTATTGTCCCATTACTTTAAAGCTTAATACTTTGTTTCACTAATATGTATGCATGCTACTTTGTGTTAAAATGTCGCTAGTAATCCTATAGATGCACATTCTGTAGGTAAATGTTCATTCTCTACTACTAAGCCTAGGATTATCTTGCTGCGATTTAGAGTTCGATGGATGGACTCTTATCGTTTAGTAGTTTACGTTGATAATGCTTAGCAATGCTTAGATAACGGTAGAAATGGGCGGTTGTCGACATTATGTCGATGGCCTTGATCACACAAAAAATTTTATTCCATTGTTGTCCATCTTGTGTTTTGTTACTTGTAAACAAATAAAACAAAAATGAAAATAAAATTGTTATTGACTTGGGCACAATGGATGTTGGTGTGATTTGTTGGGTGTGAACGGAATGGTGCCCAGGTCCCCAAGGACCGAGTTACTTGTGTCACTAAGCCAAGCGCTTATGCGTGCTAACCACACGAGGGTATTGGGAACCCCTCTTGGCTAAGTACTTTGGGAGGTGCTAGTTGTGGGTTGCAAGTGAGTAAAACTGTTTTATAAGGGAAAGAGCACCCATGATTCTTTGCTAATGGTGGTGTCTCCTACCTTAGGTTATCGCGAACTCTTAACTAGCATCATTCATTGGAAATGCCTCGTGGGACTTAGCCGTGCCGGCATACCAAAGGAAGTGTGCTAAATAGCTTGGCGAAAAGCGATCTCGACATGTGGGTACATTGGTACACCCCTGCAAGGTTAAATCTATTCGAATAGCCTCGTCCTAGGTTATGGACATGCTTGGTAAGGTCGTGCAAGAACTAGACTACAACATTTAATTAAAACTTGATGGGTTGGTATGAATGGATGTTCATGCTCTTTGTGGTGGCTATTGGGTTAGTCACTTCGAGATTGTTGTTGTTGTCTATCTTTTGTTACTTGTCTCGTTGTTCTTGCAAATTAAAATGAATTGCAAATTTGCTTTGGAAATTATTTAAATATTGCAAATGAAAACTTGCTTTATGCTAAAATAAGTCCAAAGCCTCATCCACTAAATAAAGCTTGCATGTAGTTAAACTATAGTTCTGTTATACTACACGTCAGTCTTGCGAGTACATTTTTGTACTCATTTGCTTTGCTTAATAACTTTGTTGCAGAGGAGGTAGAGCCTAAAAAGCTTTACTTTTGTGAGATGTGCATGGGCTGGGAATCGAGCTAGGCGTCTTGTTTGGTTGCCTTGTGGGCTAAAGGCAAACCTTGTGGCTCTCTTTTGTTTATCGCCATCTTATGGCATGTTGCTTCATTGTGTTATCTTTATTGTTGTATTTGGCGGTCGGCCCTTTTGTAATAACTCTATATGTTGTATGTCTTTTAATCTAGTTAGTGCTTTGGTTCTATGTCTTAAATGGAATTGATGCATGATTTTGTAAAGGGTGTGTATCTTGCGTGCAGGAAGTATACATATCTCGAAGACACGGATTATTATGTTTGTGATGCTAGGGTCAATGGTTGACTAAGTATTACAAGCTTAATAAACCGGGGTCCTCACACTAGTGCAAGGTTAGGACAAGGTGATGTAAAGGCTTCAATGCGTGCGCTAGACTTCTTACCAAAGGTTAGTGAGCGGTGATATGGACGGATACCGAACAAACTAGAGAATTTGTGTACTGTGGGTAAAGTAGTACACCTCTACAGAGTGTAAATCTATTTAAATAGTCGTGATCGTGGTGATGAGCGTGCTAAGTGTAGTATTGCTAGGTAGTCTTAGTTTTTACAAAAATGGTGCTTGTTGGAAAATGAGGGAATGGTTTTTGTTGTGTTATTTGAGTTGAGTGCCATGTCTATGGTTGAGAATAAGATGTTGATCGCAGCCGAGGAGGGTTGTGATTTATTATTTATCAAGTACTTACTTGTTGTTCTTTACCTATTTAGCTGGTCTTTAAATTTTCGTTGCAAAGTACTATGTATTGATATTGAAAATAAAACTTGCTTAATGCTGAAAATAACTTGTAGCATAGAGCCTCATCCTTTGTTAGACATGCATATATATAAACTTTGCGATACACTACAAGTCTTGTTAAGTACGCAATGCATTCAATCTTACTTAAATTGTTGTTTAGACTTAGAGGATGAGGCTACGTCAGATGCCGCTTTCTTTGCACCTGGTACCGGGTGGTTCGGTGACGGGTCTTTCTAGGACTTGTTTCTTGTCGGTTGCCTGAGGGTTCGAATGGGTATACCGTTGGACTATTTTTGTTTATTTAATATGCTTTCTGCTGCACTCTGTTGATACTTGAGTTTTATTTGACCGGTCGGCCCTTATAATGTAAAGTTTGTAATCGCTTAAGTTATGTACCATATTTGTTTCATTTTGTATATATGTATGTATGGATGTGTATGCCATAGTTGTGCATGTGTGTACTAGCCATTGATCATGGGACTAGTACGGTACACACGAGGGCTTCGGGTATTCCACGCTTGAGGTCCGACACTAGTTGTAAGATTATATTTCAGTATTTGATCTTTTAAATTTGGGTCTTATCTAGGGAAGGCAATCATGCCCGATTACCTGTGTGCTCGTGAGCGAATACTCTAATGGAGCTAGGTATGGGCGTCTTTCTTTGCCCACGGGCATAGAAACAGGTGCAATTCCTTGTCCATCGGGTAATAGAGCGCGGGCATGGGTAAGCTCCACCAGTGCCTGCTTCGCCCGATTACTCGCAACCTAACTGACAGGTGGGCCGCTGTCTAAAACCCTAGTCGGCAGTCCCTCTCACTCAGTCGACTCGCTCCAAGTCCCAGGCTCCCAGCCCACTTCCCACTTCCCAGCCGCCAGAAGCCCCCTCCCATCCCGTGCCCTCCATCCCCTCCAGTCCTCCCAAGAAGTCCAGAAGTCCAGATCAGCCGCCCCCGTCACCCGTCCTCCTCTCGGCCAGCCTTTGCCCCCATCCTCCTCTCGACCAAGCACCCAAGAACTCTAGATCCACCGTCTCTTCGCCGGCTCGGTTGGCTCCCTCCCATCCTACACCCCCCATCCCCTCCGGTTCTCCCAAGAACTCCAGAAGTCTAGATCCACTGCCTCTGTCCTAGCCAATCGCCGCCCCCATCACCCATCCTCCTCTCGGTCAATCTCTGCCCCTGTCCTCCTCCTGGCCAGCCACCCAAGAACTCCAGATCTGTCGCCTCTTCGCCAGCTCAGTTGGCTCCCTCCTCCTCCTCCTCCTCCTCTCTCTCTCTCTCTCTCTCTCTCTGCACCGCACCCTCCTAGCGTCGTCGCCTGGCTCAGCCATGCCCGGTCCTACACAGCTCGCCTGTGGCTTGGCCCGACTCGGGTCCGCCGGCGCCTAGTCCGCACTCCTTGTCGCTCAATTGCCGGCCCATGGCTTGCCAGCACCGGCTCGGCTTGCGTGTGTTGATCTGCAACCGTGCCCCTGCCCCTCGGTGCTCCGGTGGCTCGGTCGGCCCAGCCTGCGGCCGCCGGCCCTTGCCCCTCTTGTTCTACACAAACATAACCTTGCCCCTCTTATTGATGAGTACTGAAACTATGATTAAAGTCTTGGTTGCTACTATTACATAGATTCTGTGAATGACACAGTAGTTTTTGTTGGATTCATGTCTTTCTTGCTTTCACTATAAGTATACCTGCTTTCACTATAAAATTCATGCCCATGTTTTTGAGATTGCAGTGGGTTGGTTTAGAAATTAGAACTGATATCCCATCTTGCTTTCAGTATAAGTATACCTGGTTTTGATTGTTGGTGTTACCAGGATGTAAGTAGCAGTGAAGATTCAAAATAATCAACATGGACTGATCGGTTTTGCTTATTACTATTTGCAATCTTGCGCTGCAAATGCAACTGCCATGTTTAGTATATGTACCTTCCTCTATGGATTTTCTTTATACTATTAGAAATGATGATTGACATCATATATGACATCCAAATGAGAGTTCAGCCTTTAGTCTTAACATGGCAGTGTAGGTGTGTAAGAAATGCCAGCATGTATCAACTGGCTGGGCCCTTTTGGGCCGATATTAGCAAGATTACACAATATCATCCATAGATTTATTCAATGTCATCCATAGATTTATTTTGTGTTCTAAGTCTCATATTTGTGACTTTGTCAACTCTCATATTTGTGTTCAACTCTCAGATGGTTCAACTCTCAGATGGCGACTTTGGGAAGTAGTAGCCAACATGGGCAATCTTCTCAAGGCTCAATACTCCGTGATCAGCAAGTAGGATTTGAAGCTGAACCTCAAGTTGAAGAACAACATGCCGAAGATGTAGAATCAGAAGAGGAAGACTCTCATGGCACAAAGTGGAAACTCACTTCACCCGTTTGGAACGAATTTACAAGACTGAAAGTGAAGGATGCTTGGAAGGCAAAATGCATTTGGTGCAACAAGTACCTTTCGGCAGAAATGAAGAATGGTACTAAACATCTACATGAGCATCTGAAGGTTTGCATCTATCGGAAGAGGCAAGGGAAGGTACAAACCAGTTTGAGGTATGGATCTTCTGAACATGGGCAAGTAACTGTAGAGAACTATGTCTTTGATCAAGAAGTTGCTAGGAAAGCTCTCTATTCCGTGATTATTCTGCATGTGTACTCACTATCCATTGTTGATCACCATGGCTTTCGTAAATTTGTTAGTGCGCTGCAACCTTTATTTAAAATGGTCACTCGAAATACTATTAGAAAGGATATCTTGGACCATTATGACTCAGAGAGAAAGAGAGCTCTCAGTTACTTGGATAAAAGCAGTTGTCGTGTTGCTGTTACAACTGATCTTTGGACAGCTGATAATCAAAAGAGAGGCTACATGGCAGTGATAGGACATTTTATTGATGACTCTTGGAAGCTTAGAAGCTGCATTTTGAGGTGATTGCTATGTTGAAATAGTAATCTTCTTGCTATGTTGAAATACTAATCTTCTTGCTATGCTGAACCATGTAGGTTTATATATGTGCCATGCCCACATACATCAGAGGTTATTTGTGAAGCACTGTATAAAAGCCTGCATAATTGGAATCTTGATTGCAAGCTATCTACTTTGACCTTGGACAACTGCTCAACAAATGATAAATTGGTTGAAGCAATAGAGACAAAGGTTGGTCCATCTAATCTTTTATTGGGTGGAAAGATGCTACATATGCGTTGTTGTGCACATATTCTCAACTTAATTGTAAAAGATGGTTTGAGTGTCATGGAGCATGGCATAAGAGAGTCCGTGATAGTGTTTCCTATTGGACAGCTACACCAAAGAGGTACGAAAAATTTGTGAAAGCAGCTCAGTTTGTAAAGGTTGAACTAACTAAAAAGATTGGTCTTGATTGCAAAACTAGATGGAATTCAACCTATGTTATGTTTAGTACTGCTATTCCTTATAAGAAATTCTTTTAAAGGTTGAAGCAACTTGATATGCAGTTTAATTGTGCATCAACTGCTGCTGATTGGAATTTTGCCTCAACTGTTTGTGAAAAATTAAGCCTCTTCTATGAACTCACTGAAATGTTTTCTGGAACTAAATACGTAACAGCTAACATCTTCTTCCCAAAGATATGTGAGGTCAAAATGCATATGAATAAATGGCTAGGATGTGGAGATCCAATAATTGAGGCTATGTCTGTTGAGATGATAAAAAAGTTTGACAAGTATTGGTCTAATATTCATGGTTTGATGGCTATTGCTATTATTCTTGATCCATGTGGAAAAATGACAATGTTGCATGCATGCTATATTGCCCTTTTTGGTGAAGAAAACTCTGAAGAGAATGTTACAAATAGTTATAATTGCTTGTGTGAGTTGATGAATGAGTACCAAGTGCATAGTAAAGAAGAGGGTATGGCTACATCATCTAGTACTAGTGTTGCAGCTGGTGCAAATGAGGTGCTTTTAATATTTAAAACACTAGCTGCTAGTAAGAAAAGTACTGGCGTAGTAAAGACCAAAAGTGAGCTAGATCGCTATTTGGAAGAAGAAACTCTTCCTTGCACAAATGAGGAATTTGATATACTTGTTTGGTGGAAGGTGGCTGGGATACATTATCCTACATTGCGGATGATTGCTCGTGATATCTTGGCTATTCCAATAACAACAGTAGCTTCTGAATCAGCTTTTAGCACTAGTGGTAGAGTGCTAAGTGAACATCACAGTCGTCTCACTCCAGCTATATTGGAGGCATTGATGTGCTCACAAAGCTGGCTTCATAATGACCTTAAAGGTATGCAACTAGTGATGTAAATATTTCAAATTTTCTATGTGATTGGAAGCTAGTGATGTAATGCAATGTTTACTTTTCAGGTGAAGGAGGAGTTGAGGGTTTATGGACATGCCTTGAAGACATTGAAGAAGAGCTTAAAGATTGTTGTTCAATCTCGATCGTCGACTCTGATTAGCTAAATGGTTTATGGACATGTTTTTCATCTTATTGAACTTGATTGATGTTTTACTCTTGTTGTAAACTTAATTTGTTTATGTGTGAGGAATTATGTCAGTTTGTATTTTCATTTTATTTGTTGAACTTGATTGGTTGTCTTGTCGAACTTGATGTGTGAATTGTGATGAATTTTATTAGTTGTTGAATGTGGCATGCACTATTGATGTGTGAATTGTGATGAACTTGATGTGTGATTTGTGATGAATTTTATTGGTTGTTGAATGTATGATGCACTATTGATGTGTGAATTGTGATGAACTTGATGTGTGCATTGTTTATGTGTGATGAGCATGCCCGCGGGCGGCGGTGCATTATTCGTGGGTAAACGGGCATGCCCTCGGGCGACGGGCATGGGTGAGGTTCTTCGCCTATCGTTCTTCGCAGGCATGCCTGTGGTGGAAAAAGGGGTCGCGGGCATGGGTATGGGCAAGCAATACCCGTACCCGCCGCACCCGATTGCCATCCCTAGTCTTATCATAGATGCTAATAATTTATTATTTTTTATTGTTGTTAATTTTACTCGCTTGCATCACCATTACTAACCTTGGCTTACATTCTACTACCATTTGCTAGTGATCAATTTTAATTACTTTTTATTCCCACCTTGTCTTAATCCCCGAATATCTATGACCCCACATGTCATGTCTTAGGATTATTGGATTAGGTTATTAGATTAGGGCATATCTCCTAATGTAATCTTACCTCTCCATTAAGTTCTACATTTTTGACCTAATTATTTTTACTAACAAGGTTTCTCCAGTTAATCATTTAGCCCATTTTAATTTATCTGGCATCTACCATGTTGTCGGGACCAAAAATGCAATTCTGAACCCTCTGTGTATACTGCACTAGTCCAGGATCACGCTAGTGCACACAGTGTCAACATAGATAAAAATCATTCTACATCAGATGAATATAATAATAAATGACTAATTTGATTAATAAATATCGGTTGTAACCTTATGGTCGACTTTACAATTATTAAACCACATAGGGCTGATACTAAATAAAGAAACGACATCGGAATGAAAGTAACTTTAGTGGAAACCCATCAACTTGCCATAGGCAACCGACTAGGATCAAGACCTAACGATCACCATCCTTGTAAAGCTCCTCCTTGAAAGCATGTGACGATTCCTCCACTTCAGCTAAATGATTGCAGCAAGAATGAGTACTCCGAGTACTGAACAAGTTGTGCCACATAATGCAATTATAAATGATGGCTTATTCCAAAGGAAATGGCTTCTGTGGCTATTTTGCAACAAAACAACATTTGCAATTGAATACAAATAATAGATTGAAAGCATAATTCAATACAAATAACAATAATATTTTTAAGAAGTATTTTCACAAAGCTTCAATAATCTAATCAATTTCTTTCACACAGCTGTATAAGTTATCCCACACAGCTATCTCTTCCCAATTGTTTTTATAAAAATCTACCCCTCGTGGCTATTCGAATAAATTGATTAACACTCTGCAGAGGTAGTACACTTTACCCACACGATATAACTAGTGTAGCTAGCACCAATCATAACAAAATCTTTTCAAAACTTCATCTCAACAATTAACACCCCCATTGTGCTTACTGCCGGCACCAACCACCACTCATAAATGTGAATCGCCACACAAGCAGAAACATACCTCCACCCTAGCACACAGCTTAACCTATCTGCCTAAATAATCAATATCAAGACTCCATAGCTTACTAGGTTAGGCCCGTCCTATACCAGGCATGTGGTTGTACAGTTATGGCTCAGTTCAATGGTGCACAAAGTTAAGTCCTTAATTGAACAAGGCGATACTACCAATTACTACCAAGTATTACATTCATATTTTCCCAAGCACACACAGCTCCACCATATCACAATTCCATCCACCCACCTCAGTCTAAATCGTTTTCCACCCTGTTGGTTAAGTGCAACACATATTATCAGTGAGTAACAGCATACTGCACACAGTTTTACACAAGTTCCATAATCACTTAGTCAAGTTTATATTTTTCAACTTAAATGATATCAATGACTCGTTGCATATCTAAGCAGACTATTCATATCTAACCAACCCACATTGGTGCTATGATATTACCAACTAATCATTAACCAAGCTAGGGTGACAAAAGATCATGATAATACAATAGGCAAAGTAGATATAATCAAATTGGTGTATAGCTAATCCCAAAATATTTAAATAAATACTTAAAGTAAAATGCAATAATTTGAATCAACGTAAATTTTGGAAAACTTGGGTTCAACATGGTCTAAGGTACAACTTGCCTTGGAACAAGTCTTGGTACTGGTCTTGAGCTTGATCAACTCCTCCTTTCTCAAAAGCTCCCGAAGTATCAACGTCTACTCGCAAACGAAAGCGAAAAGAAAATAAACAACCTCCAAAAATTAAATAAAAAGTTTAGGAAGGTAGAGCTTGAATTTATATGAATTTAGAAATTTGAATGGGTTCAAACGGAGTTCGTATGAGGAAGAACGAGCTTTTAGAAGATCTAAACCTAAGAAAAAGATAAAGGAATTACTATTTTGAATTTTCAGAATTTTCTTTCTAAAGGAAATTCTAAATTATTGTGTCATCCTGACATCAGCCATAATTTCGAAATTAAAAGAAAATCCGAAAAAAAAAACAGTGGCTAACAGGTGGGACCTCTAGTCTATGGACCAAGTTCGTGGATCTAGAAAATAAATGAAAAAGAAAAGAATATATGTAGGCCCCATCTGTCATTGATGGAGGCTAGGCCAACCAGTGTATAAAAAGTATTAAATGCGATAGAAAATTCAGAAAAGAATTATTTTTACACTAAAAAGTCACTTAACTTTGAAAATTCCTATGAACTCCAAATGAGATGAATCCAATTGGGTTGTTCATTAAATTTTACTCTACAGCAGACCATGTAGTTTTTGTCTCCACCACTATTCTAGAAATTTTCGCAAAATAATTAATTTCGGTTGAAAGCTACAGTAAGCTGATTTTTCAGCTTTTTTCCTCCCAACAGATTTTTGAAAGGCTATAACTTTCTCATACGAACTTCGATCGAATTAATTCTTTCACCTAAATTCATATAAAATCACAATATCACTACTGTGTAAATTTTATGCATTTCTGAGCATTTTGAATTTTTCGTCTTTCTCGATGTTTATTCGATATTGTTCTTTCTCTCTAGATTCTGAGTTACCGAAAGTGTGTGAATTCATGCTCGAGAGTGAGAAAGTGGACTACCAGCAAGGCAAGAAGCCCTTTGATCTTTTTTTCATGTTGATCCTACTATGTTCAATACAATTATCTTGTTTTACAACTGTATGTATGCATGCTCTATTTGATGATTAATTTTCTCGTTAGAGGTAGTTAATCCTAGTAGTTGCATAAGCTGTAGATAAATTTTTATCCCTTGCCACTGAGCCTAGGTGAATATTCTCGCTGGTGGATTAGAGCCATATGGAGGTGTTGTGGTCATATATGTTGTATCCGAGTCAGTATCACTTAGAAATGCTTAGAACGGTAGAATGGGGGATCATCGCTTTGGCGATGGTCATTATATCCTCACTTTAATTACTTGGGTCAGGGTACTCATGTAAGTATTGTATTTAGAAAATTAAAACTGAAAATAAAATGATTTGGACTCGGGCAGATGGTTGAATGGTGTGTTTGTCGGGTGTGTGGTTTGTGCCCAAGTCAACAAGGGCCGAACATCTTGTGTCACTGATCCAAGCATTTTTGCGTGCAGCCACATGAGGGGATTATGGGAACCCTCTTGACTTAGTACTTTGTTATGTGTTAACTCTGAGCCGCAAGTGGTAGTGTTAGGAAGAAAAATATTCTGTTGTTGTATGGAAATGTGCGGGGTGGGATCCAGGAAGGTTTCCTCGCCTGAGGAACATCGGTAGTTGCTGAGGCTTTACCGGTGGCTCTGACACAATGTATGGGTCCTCCGTGGAAGCCCCATCTGCACACACAAGGGCGGTTCACGGAGGGTTTCACCCATAGGGTGGTTCTTAGCTAATACATTGCATTGGAAAACATCTCGTAGGACTTAGCTTTGCTAACATACATTCGGAAGTGTGCTTAATAGCTTGGCAAAGGAGCGGTCTGGCATGTGGGTAAAGTTGCACACCCTTGCAAGGTTTAATCTATTCAAATAGCCAAGTCATTGGTTATGGACACGCTTGGTTAGGTTGTGCAAGAGTTAGACTCTACATTTTTTTATAAAACTTGACATCGGGTTGTACGAATGGGTAATTTATGTTATTGTTGTGGTAGCTGTGGGCAGCCCCTCTAGGATGTTAATTATTCCATGACAAAATCCTACAGAGGTATGGACCCCATCTTAAAGAAGATGGGGGAGAGTGTGTCATCGACAAGTGAACACTCCGCTATACCGGTATCAGCTGTTGAGTTACATCATTTGCATTGCATAAATGAGAAGTTAATGATGCTAATTAACTATATGAGAGATTATTTGAGTATGAGCATGGCAATAAATAAATAAATGATTGATGATCATATTATTTATTATTGTTGATAAACTGTTGTTTATTGTTTTATTATATATTTGCTGAATCTTGGACTCATCCTTACTTTGTTGTTGGTTTTTAGGTCACCGTTGTGGCGATATGCATGTGATGGAGTAGAACATGTGCATCACATGCATTGATCACACAAACATTATCTATTTATAGTGATTTCATTTAAATCTAGTGACATTGATTATTCTACTTGGGATTTATTCTTGGACTTGGTTATTAATTAGTTTAAATGCTTGAGGACTTGAACTGCTTTTTTACTAGTTGGTTTATTATTCCTGTTGTCATCAGTTGTACTGGGAGCATGATCCTGGCGTTCCTTGGGTGCGGGTATCCTAAGCGTTTCTCAGTTGCAGGTATACTGGAAGTTTCTCGAGTGCGTGTATCTCGAATGTTCTTAGCACGTGTGACCAAGTTGTGAACTTTTATCCTTATGCATTTTATTGTTTTTTAATTGATTTGTTTGTGACCTGTGGACGGATTTTGTTCCATGCATGCATGCTGCAATTATGGTTTAATTAAGGTTTAAAAATTGGTAGCTAGAGTAGTTTGGGTGATATTCCAAACTCAGCATTAGACCAGGGTGTTACAGTTGTACTCGAAGGTGCAGCAAGAATCTTGATAGAGATCCAAAGGTGAGAAATTTGACTACTCTCAACCCAAAAAAAACACCTAGATACTCTTTAGCAATTTCTCCGAAAAATACACACACAGCAAGCTACTCCCAACTGATTTTGGAACAACTTGGGAGTAGTGCTACGGAAGAATCTAAAACTTCCCTTGCAGCCTGAGCTAATTCAGGAAGGAACCTTTTTTTTATTAATTAACCTTTTTTAAAATTTTATTTTAAAGTTAACCTCCAGTGCACTTTATTTCTAAATCTGATCCCTTTGGTCACGCCACTGGATAAGTCCGCAAAATAGCACTTTTGATCACGCCATTGGTCGTGGCATGACCAAATAACACTGTTACGCCACCACCCATGGCGTGACAAGAGTTTGCCATAGCATGACAGCGTTGTTTTGTCACGTCATGGGTGGTGACGTGAACAAAGAGGTCAGATTTGGAAATAAAGTGCGCCGGTGGTTAACTTTAAAATAAAATTTTTAAAAAGGTTATTTAATAAAAAAAATTATTCAGGAAGAGCTTGTAGGATTTATTATTGGAAATTGTTGTCGATAGTTCTGGTTTACTGATTCCAATATTTGGGCCATGGAATCCTACCGTTCTGTAGTGCTAGTCTGTAGCAGACATAGTTCAACCAGGAATTCAAATATCAGTTTTGGCCCTCAAAATTCATGGAAGGAATATTCAATGATTAGAAGAAGGGATGGTGGTTTGAATTTTGAAAGTTTGCATCAAACTTGATGCACATTTCATAATGGTGATAGTACATATATCCACATGTAAACGTGGACAAAAACTAGGTTTTCGCCCGGTTTTTCTTTTTGTTTTTATTTTCAAATTTGGGTTTTTCAACGATTGGATCATGTATAAGAAGGCAAATGCATCTATTCTGCGAAAAAATGAGTCAAAAAGGGTCATTTAGCCCGTAAACCGGTGACTTCTATAGCTACTGGTACGGTGGTACCCACCGGTTTCTGTGTCTCCTTAAACCAGCAGTTTTCGCTGGTTTTCGAGATTTGAATGCGTGAGCTCAACTGGTTTCTCTGAGAAACAGAGGTATTTGTACAAGTTTTTGCCTGATATGATAGGCAAAACTGTCCACGATAGAGCCTGAAAAAACGGTACCTAACAAGGTTTGGAGTTGATTTCGAACCTGGCAATTCTAGACAAAAAGACAGGAATTGGTTTCCAATTTTATTTGTAGTGGAACTGGATTTAGAATCCAATTCTTATGGATCCAGATCTACCATAATTCCCACACGAGGTTTAAAACAAGAAGATAAACAGTTGCAATATTCCGTTCTACTGGTGGGATTTGTGCAACATGACCATGCAGGATTTGTTAAGCACAGATAAGATAACGGGTATGAGAAACAGAAATAGTTTAATAGAGCACCATCTGATTACAACATAATACAACCAGACCACATCCAGGGGTGCATCAAGATAACATTTTTATGACTGTTCAAAGAGTACCCAAAATGGAGCTAAGAGCAGAAAGCTAACAATTTGAGCTGACTAACATTACATGAGAAATAATCTGGCGATACTATATCAAAGCCCGGAAACCATCAATTCCTTCAGCAAGGCTGCAAGAGTACCTACAGAGCTAAAGCAGCAACGGACCATAATCATCACAGCAGGGCCAGCTGGAATTCATCTCCATGAGAAGTTCGACAAGACTGGTTGGCTGCTGGTGTTAAATGAGCCAGCGGCACTCTGGTTTGGCGGGCTTCCAGGCCCACCAGAGGATCCACTGCTAGCACCTGGAATCCTAATGGCCACAGCCTGTTTGGGCTCCTTTTTCCCACCAGCTACAAAGCTCCCAAAGACCACCTGAACATCAATAAAACGAAACACAAACAATTAAAGACACTTACAAGGTTCTCACTTCTCCAGAGTAAACTACATATGTTCGTAAAATGATGACAGTTCCAAAAAGCCATAAATAAAAAGAAATACTTGATTATTTTACGTAGGGATAGTAGTATGTATATTGAGTAATGTCATTTGGCAAATCACTTCGATCCATGGCTTTCCCATGTAGGAAGCATATGGCTTTTTACTAGTGAAACAAAGAGAGCAAGATCAAGAAATATGGAAGTTATCAACAGATCTGATATAAACATCTTGATTGGACAATTAAAAGCACGTGCATTCAGTGAAAAGGGTACCTGAACGGGTGAAGCTGCAGTCAAAGGTCCTGCTACTCCACCGCCTAAAACACGGCCATCAGGACCAGCAAGCGAAACACTAAGTCCACCTGCCCGACTGCTCAGGCCACCACTTTCTGATAACAGATACGAACCAGACAAAGAGAGAATCTCAAAACAGCCCTGCATTTTGAATGCGAACAATTATGATATTATTCAAAATTGGAAGCAAATTTAGATGTCAAATAACAGCAATTTATTTCCAGAACTGAAAAACAATATGCTTAGCTTGCAATATGTTGTTAAAGGAAATAATTAGGTCCTTTCACTAAACACTACCTCGCATTACTTTTTTCTTTCTAATTCTGTAAATTTGGTTGGAATTTCTAAAGCATACCAGAAAAAGGAGATTTTAACTGTTACAGATTCCAAGTTAAAAAATGGAGCAAACCTCGTAAGTCACTGTTGCACCAGAAGAAGCCGCTTGCCGCAGTGTCACATTGGATACAGCACCATTGGCTGAGAGGATACAAACTGCCCATCCATTCCGAGAAAAGGACATGACTTTCGACGCTACATCCTGAAATCATGGATGGTTTCTTAGCATTTTACCATACGAGGCACAAGCTGTGGCAGAATGGAGAACATATGGAAGACAGGGTGAGAAACATGGTAAAGGCAGTCAGCAAAGAAAAAAATGTGAGGGGCACCACCAAGCTCTCATGAGAAAAGATTACTATAGTAAAAGATAATGATGAAGAGGTTCAAACTGAAAAAAAGAAAATAAAATAAGAGGTTCGAAATGAAAGTTCACTGCCTCACATTTATAAAATTCGAAAAGATTACTGACCTAAGAAAACAAAATAAGAGGTTTGACATGAAAATTCACCTCTAATTCTCATGTAAGAGATAAATGGTTTGAGTGTTTGACAACAAAAAAACCCTCAAGTATAGAGTATGCTAGGCAATTATTCGAACTACATACAGCTTACAAGATATCACAGCCCACTGATGACCAAGTACACAATCCATGTTCTGTTTCTATTACTAAGTTTAATATGCAAGGTTGGAGGAAGGGGGGTTGGACCGTTGGATCCCAACGAGCCCTGAGGAATGGTTCCAACCAGTGTACAAGTATAATAGTGGCACACTTATTGACTTCACAGTTCATATACTAGTGTCAAAGCAGCAAAACAAATATATATTCATATACTAGTGTCCAACCCGAGGAATGGTTCCAACCAGTGTACAAGCAGCAAAACAAATATATATTCATATAGTGGCAAAGCAAACATCTAACATATGTAAAGCAGGAAAACAAACAGCTAATATATGTACTATATTCATAGAGCAGAGGAAAACAAACATCTAACATGTACAGCTTTTGTAACACCAGCCATTGTGGTAAATTGTAACCAATTAAATGGCCTTGTAACCGGTTGCTTCAGTATCGCTAGACCGAAAAATAGTGCCGTATTGAAAATTTAAAAGCAACTCAGATGTATGTCACTGCAAAATAACAACTAAAATGTAATAAATAGGGACGACTTTGCTCAAAAAATTAAAAAGGAAAAAGACTTCATCAGCATATTTAACACTAATTACAGGCACAAAATAAACCACCGTCTATAAAAACATGAACAAATTATGAAATAAACATATCCCATTCAGATATTCTGACATCCAAATATAACAAAATCTTAAAGAGTGCACTAGGATATCTCTAGGAGCATCATAAGCCTGGGACAGTGTACCTCTCCAGCTTGAACTGTGATAACATGAGGTTTAAATCCAGTCCTGCCTGATCCTGCCGGGGAAAAAAACCTTTCGAATTGAGAGAGATTTGATAATGTCGTAGTATTAGCGAACTGATGATAGCATTAATGCGCATAAGCCTCTAGATAATCCATGATATGATTATGAACTAAACTAGCATCTTCCAAATACATTTTGAAACATAAGCTATACCTTTGGAATGAATCACAACACATGATTATAATAGCGTAACAACTATATACTATTGTTGAGCCATGCATGACGAAAGCTCAAAGTGAAAGGAAAACATGTGGCAAACTCTTATTACTAAAATTCTTAATATCAATTTGACACGGATTAATAGTTAGATACATTCCAACTGACGAAAGGATAACAAATTACCTTTTTTCCACACAGTTATTCCAACTGACGAAAGGATAACAAATTACCTTTTTTCCACACATTTATTTTTAATACTCGAAGTAAAAACCCTTATTACCAAAGTAGATAAACAGAAGACCGACCACAAGATAAGGCATAAAGAATATAAGGCATGGCTCTGTAGGAGCCCAAATAGACTAAAATTACAATCACTGGACAGTAGTAACAAAATTTAAGCAGTAATATTTTTCGGGCTAACTAGCAGGACAAGTTCTAGTTGTTCTTGCATTTCTAACAGGTGAGTTGGGAAGGACTGCTGCTTCTGGTCAACTTGAACCGGTGATCCTGAAGAAAGCTCATCCCATTTCAGTTCTAGCCCGTTTTTTTTTTAAGAAACTTGTAGCAAGTAGAAGGCCAAGGGCATAAAGGTCATTATCACCAGATATTCCACTCCATGCCTGGCTGCCCACAACTCCACTCCCCCTCATCAGTCATCACATACTGCTTGCCGGCACGACAAGAAATAAAAATACTCGCCATGATGCTTTCTTTGCTCATTCGAGAGTACTAGTATATACGTGTATCAGGACTAAAATACCATCATATCCATCTATGCGTTCTTTGCTCTTTTCGCTACTCTTACTTGCTCCAACTAAAAAGGCCAGCAAGAACATTACCTGCCGTTCCGACCTGCCGCGGCTTCTTGTTGGCGGAGCCCAGAGGCCGGCCCCTCTTCTTGACAAGCTGCCTTGCATCCTCTGAAATGGCCGCCGCCGGCGGCGGCGGCGGCGGTGACAGCACAGGGGGGCTCACCACGCGTCCGCTCCCCAAGCCCGACGAGAAGCCCGGGGGCAGAGCGGGGGCCGCGGCAGAGGCGGCGGCGGCACCAGCTGGCTGCGACGCCGGCACGACAGCCAGCGGCATGGTGCCGTCCGGGGCGTACTTGCGCGGGCGGCCGCGCTTGCGCTTGGGCGAGTCGGCGCTCACGCTGATGGCGGGCGGCGGCGGGGCGCCATTGCCGCCCATGGGCCGCTGGCGCGGCGCGGAGCTGGCCGGCGGCGGCTGGTACGCTGGCGCCGGCGCGGGGGTGTGCTTGAAGACGGCGGTGCCGTCGTGGGTGTAGGCGAGGCGGACTCCGGCGCTGGGCTGCGGCTGAGGCTGCAGCGGACTCTTCTTCATGCCCACGCTGTACGCCGCCTCACCCGCAGCCGCAGCCGACATGGCTCCTCCTTGCATCTAACCCGCAAGCACGGCACCACCAACAAAAAACAAGATTCCTCCTTTCGATTTTTCCCGTAAGCAAAAACACAAGATTCACCAACCTACGCCTCCGTACACGATCCCCACGAGCTTAAAAATTCGAGTTCTGTCGTCTCGGCGTGAAATTCAGCGAGATCAAGAAACGTACTGGAGAGAGTGTACTCCTTCCAAGTGACCCCTGGACGAACAACTGCTGGTACAAACTCCCCTGTTTTTTTCTCTTTTCCCTTTTTCTTTTTTCTTTGACAAGATTCGGATTTTACAGTAGGACGGAAAAGGGAAAAGCGAAAAAGAAAGAAAAATTTCACAGGGAAAATCCCTCTCTCCTAAATACGGCGGAAAAACCCCAAGTTAAACCATAAAAATACGCGAAGAAAACCGAGAAATTAGCGATCAACATGGCACGGAGCAACCAAATTCCGCTGCTTTTTCCATAGCCTCCTCTCAAATTCCACAACCCCTTCGCAAATTTCTCGGCCAAAAGCTAAGAAAAAGAAAACTCTGCAATCTACAGGGAAAAGAAAAGAGCGACGGGAGTAGGAAAAAAACGGAGCACGGGAAAACAAAAAAGCCCCCAACCCTAGAGATTATAAAGCGCAGGGCAGCGAGGTGGTTTTTCACCAGAGGACCCTAAAAATACGCGGAATTCGCAGTGATTACTCTCTTTCGCCCATTTTTACCGCATTTATTTGGGCGTTTCTGATTTTACTGTAACCGAGGGGTGTTGCTAAAAATTGTGGGGAAGATATTTTCTCTTTTCCCTCCGTTCACATGAATTGACGAGCAGAGCTATTCCCTTCTCTTTTTTTCCGAGGGAAATTGTTTTTTTGGCTGCGATCACATGATGCGCTGAGTTGTTTCTTTTTAGTTTTTTTTGGAGGAAATTTATTACGGCGCTATCTTTTGTGTTTTCACTTGTATCCAGCTTCAGGCCACCGATTATTCCAGATGTTCGTGGGCCCGTTTTGTCAGGGACACCGAGCCGTGATGAGAGAGAGTGGGGGGAGACGGTGGGAACTGGGAAGCTGTGTGCTCGGGTCAACGTGGGGGGATCTGACACGGTCAAGTGTTGGAGGACGCAAATGGGCTGGAGGGGAACGTGATGCGGCGTCACACGGAAAGTCCGTTCCCGTAAGCGGTACGGTTAGGTTGGGGTGATGCATCTAGTGGTGGCTAGATGGGCGGCACGGCACACGCGCGAGCCAATCCGACCTATCTCAACACGATCTATTTTGGTTTGTGAAACAGATATGCCATACCATGTTAGTCCACGTGCTTGGAGGCTGCCAAGTGCCAAGGCACGTGTTGGCCCGAGCACATTTGGCTTGATAGGCTGGTTGCGGCCCACTTAACCAGTTAGGTCTGAAAATTTCAAAAAAAATCTATAAAAGATTAAAAAAATCAAAAAATATGTAGAATTCAGAAATAAATATGAAAATTATAAAAAATGAGACAAACATATTGAAAATATATTAAAGAGCTTTATTAATGTTCAAATGGTTGTCTTGTTAAAACACTTGCCAAATAAAAACTCAACATGAGAAAACATTGGCAAAGAAAAAATAGTACAACATATAGTTCTATATACATCCTTGTTCTACGTGTCGTTGTCTAGGTACAGATTTTCGAACATCTTCGACAACTCTGGATTTTCCACAGAGTGTTGTGTTCGTGAATCAGCTTGTTCCTAGTCCTTCACAGTTAGAAGTATCTTCACCATCTCACTTGTGAGACTTATTCTTCTCTCCTCCAATATTCTTTTAAAAAGACTGAAAGCAAACTCGGAGGAAACTATCGAGACAGGAATAGTTAACACATCACGTGCAAGTATGGATAGCACGTGATATGCTAACTTATGGTCATGCCACTAGTGAAAATTTCGAAGTTTTCAGAGTTAAAATTCACCGTATCGCTGTCCAGATAGGCGGATAGTTTCCTACTCCATGGGTGAGAGGTTGATCTTAGACTTTGTTGAGAAGGTGCCGATGTAGAAGAAGAAGGCCTGGATCTGGAGGAAGAGCCTACACCCTAGATTTTGCCCTACATATTTGTCTTGTTACTTGAGGTCAGTGCTATTAGAGGTCGTTGCAAGTTGACTCTCTCGAACTTATTTTTGTACCTTTGAAAAACCTCATGTAATCGAGAACGAACATCTGCAAAATGGTTAGAATAATCTAGCCCTGTAGCATCACTAAGAAGATCAAGAACACTAACAAAATCGTTAA
Organism: Phyllostachys edulis; assembly: GCA_036346405.1. Lineage (NCBI taxonomy): Eukaryota > Viridiplantae > Streptophyta > Magnoliopsida > Poales > Poaceae > Phyllostachys > Phyllostachys edulis. Next base: position 35,575,472 of record CM070556.1, read on the forward strand.
TTTTAGCTCTAGGATCTAAAATAAATGCAAATGCATATAGGAAAGGGATTTCTTTCCAATATTTAAGATATTTAGTTTTCATAGAAAAAACAGCCTCTTAAACTATGTCATTTTCATTTTTTAAAAATTACTAGCAATCTGTAAAATACTATGCATAATAATAGGAGATGTTGGATAATCGACAGCGGACAAAGCAACAGTGGCCTCATAAATTTTTTCTAAAAACTAAAGTATCTTCTCATCAATGAACCAATGTTGCTCAGTCAATAGTATACTACCGTTAGTGCTCTAATAGTACGTTTGAATAAAAACAGAAAAAATGCCCTTATATGGTAAAAGACACTTAAGCATCAAGTAGAGTTTCATCTTACCAGCATGTTCAAACCGAACTTTCTTGGATGTACACCCATTGCCCTGCAAAAGTTCTTTTATACTACTATTCTTACGTTAGAATTATTCAAGTAAGATATCGCATCGCGAAAAGCTTTAATATACGAATTCAACCTTTTTAAACCACATTTGACTATAAGGTTAAAAATATGATAAGCACATCGCTGATATAGCAAGAAGGAATCGGTGTATGTACTCAACACTGGAGTAAGAATATGCATGGTCTTAGAGTTTGAATCGACATTGTCTAAAGTAATTGAGAATATTTTATCTGTAAGACCAAAGTCTTCCACGACTTTGATAATACAGTCTGTAATATTCTCACCCGTGTGTGGTACATCAATCAATTTAAAACCTATAATTCTTTTCTCCATTACACAGTCATCATTAACATAATGAGCAACTACACTAAGATAATCCTCCCTAGCCCGACCACTTCATATGTCCGAGGTCAGGGCCACCGAAAATGTGCACGTACTAAATAATTCCTTTATTTTTATTACGGGGTTCCTTGTAGTATTTTACTAGATCTCTAGTTGTTGTTTGTCTAGAAACAGTCGAAATTTAGGATTATGCATAGTTCTAATGTAAGTTTGGAAAACTGTAAACTCCCCAAAGCCTAATAATAAATCCTCAAAAGCAACTAAACGACAGAGAGATTGACATGCTACCTCAAGATCGTAGTCCCAGCTACGTACCGTACCGTCGTGGTTGTACTGCAGCTGCGTATGTCTCATCATCAATCCTTGCTTGGCCTTACATCTTGTAGCATGTCTGAAGAATCTAGGCCATGTTTTAGTGTTTTGGTAGTTAAAGACAACCATGTGTTGTGAACTAACCTGCTTTGTCAAGTGATTGAAAAGATTAACCTTGGATTAAAAGTAAGGAGCACTAAAGGTACCCAAGTATTGGATATCAACACCATCTAGTTCAAGGCAAAGATATGTAGTAGAATATGATCCTTTCATAGTTTTACCGGTCTAGGAGTATGAAGGATAAAAGATCGGATTGCTAGTATAGGTAGTCGTACTATGAAGAGGAATCAATAGCTAGCAGTTTGATAGCAAAGTGTGCCACAATGCTCAAACTCATTTGGTTGAATCTTGGATTTCTTTGTGATCTTTTAGCCACAATTTATCTATTCTTTATTGCTTGGCCGGACTGACTGCAGGTAGAGGTCCGGACTGACTGGACCCTCGGTTCATCTCTGTAGTCAGATTATTCCAGAGAGCTCCCATTTCGCATTTCTGCTGGCCGGACTGATCGCATGTGTAAGTCCAGGCTGACCGGACCCCTAGTCTAGTTAAGGCGGTCAGCTTTTTCCAGAGACTCTCTTTTGGCTTCAACTCTTCTCTATTTTGTTATCCGGACTGGCCGCTGTTGGAGGGCCGGACTGACCGGACCTCCGGGTCATTGACGTTATCAGCCTTTTCTAGAGAATAGTGTTTGGGGTCTCGCTACTTATTTGTTCATGCCAGACTAACCGCAAGTGTATCCCTGGACTGACCGGACCCCCGATCAGTATAGGGCGGTTAGCATTTTCTAGTAGCATGTATCTTCGGATTTGGAAATCTTTGAACCCAGTCTGACCTGGCCTTGAGTGGGCGGATTGACCGGACCTGGCATAATGGATAGTTTCTGTAGCATTAATTCACTACACCATGGCATAGTATTAAGGGCAATTTTAAACTGCCGGAGAAAAGTCCTTTAGAAAGCAAATTATCTGTCGGCAAAGACATTCCTCGGCACTTATTGCCTGCCCGGTAAAGTGCTGTCGGGAAAAATATTCCTCGACAGATATGTGTATTCCCGGCAGTTAACTGCCCTAGATAAGGTGTTTTTCCCGGGTAGTTATAGTTTCCCCGGCAGTTAGATTTTTCCTGGCAGTTAGAGTTTCCTCGGTAGTTATACGTATTGCCGGTAGTTAACCTGCCCTTGATTGTCTCTTTTCCCAAGCAGTTAAGTGCCCTAGATAAGTTGGTTTTTCCCAGCAGTTATTTGTTTTCCCCAGCAGTTAACTGCCCTTGATTGTCTCTTTTCCCCGGTAGTTAACTGCCCTCATTGGCATGATTCTCGGTAGATTAGGCACCTAGGAATACATGTAAAATACTAAAAAAAATTAATTATCCTGTTCGAAATAGTGAATTTAATATTTTTCCTAATAGTTTGCACCATTCAATCAGAATTTAGAAAACATACAATTTTATCAATCGTACCACTAAAATACATGTAAAATAATAAATTTTTTTAATTATATCGCCTGAAATTGTGTGTATAATCCAATGCTAAGATGTGATAATGCAGTGCAGTTCTACTAGAGACCTATATGAGTTTGACAAAGAATCGAAGCCATGGAAAAAGCATATATGGAGTGAAGAAACAGTAGAAAATGTCTCATTAAGCTCATCTATTGGGTGTGCTTTACATGGTCTGTCAGGATCTAGCTCAGTGTCACTTTTCCTGATAACAAAGGTATGTAAGAATTTGTTATATCATAAATGATTTACTGGATCCAAGCTAATACAACAACCTTATATATCACAAGTTCCCATCTGCATATTATCTACTTACAAATGTAAACGCTCTAAGCCATGTTGACTCTATAATATGAGAACAACACTATGTGTTCTGATAGTTATGAAGCTGATGAAGGTACTTATAAAAGAAAAGAACCTGCATATGCTTAGGTGGATATCTATAGCGAGATAGTCAAAATATGGTGTCAACCATAACAAGATGACCATTATCATCCATTAGACAGCTTCAAGATAAATTGATGACTTAAGCTTCATCTACTAACTATAGATAAGTTAAGAAGAATAAAATAATAAGAAAATTTTGCTGCCAGCTGAAGTAAGAATATGCCATGGCTAGGACCTCTGTTTTCATTAAAAGAACAATATTTTTCTAGGTTCGTTTGTTAAAGGTATTTATAGATTGGCGGGATGGACTTTTAGTGGAGCGCCGCTTGCATAGAAGGAAGTGGAAGTGGAATAAACATGGAGCTCCTAAGAGTCAAAGACTTAGTTCAATTACAGAAGTTCAACAGGATGAATCTAATGATGCAACTTCAATGTTATTTACGACAACCACAGGAAAAGTATTCGAGTATTAGTTTCCACAATATACAGGTATAAACTACTACTTTTAAGATCTTGATTTATTTGCACCCAAGGTCATTCAAATTAAAACAATCTAATAAAGATGAGTTTGTAGAAATTTTTCATAGAAAAATCATTTATGTCAATTTGTGCTTTCTAGTGGAAAGATGGAAATAAACCAAAATTATGAAGATGCTAGTCTAACACAAAAGTACTTCAAGTAAAGTGAAATCTGCAGCAAAAGATCTTCCATCTAAACTATGCGATACACTCTGATCCTCATTTGATGGTGTAAACTCTTGTTTTGTTAACAAAAAACATTGGTCTTAGTCTAGAAACATAAAAAATAATCATCAAGTTCAATGAAGATGGATGTGTCACAGTACATGCTAGATTCGGGTTGAAACATTAGAATAATGTGTTAGATGATAGATCCAAGCAAGTCAAACCAGATTTAACATTCTCACCTAGGACCATATCATTCTCATGTGAACTTTTTCTTTGAACAAAATGGCACATTCAATCGTTTAATTCTTTTATCAGAGTAACAACTATAATTAATAATGTTCCAAGTAGAAATTAAGTTGACATGGTTTATCTTTTTCACTGGACAAGGTGTGACTCAAAGCAACAAGACCAGAGGACTATGGGTAAATCGTATGTATTCTGAGCATGGAAAGGTGGCAAGAAGCATCCGTGGTGTACAACATACTACAGAACACCTTTCCCTATAAAACTCGTCTATTTTATGTCATTTACCAAGGAACTTAACAGATGGATGGAAAACTGTGACGCAATAAATAGATTATCGGCTTTTGACTCTAGGAATAATGTTCCAGCTAACAATTATTCAAAGACAAAAATAGAATCTTATATCTACAGCTGAACTACTTACTCATTGGAAAATGAATTAGTCCAACTCCAGCACAATAAGAGTAAAAAACCACGAAGAATGGGGATAATTGTGGTATGAACTCACAGTTGGTAGCGGTATCCCCGTAGCAAATCAAGTCCATAATCTACATCATCATCACCCTTGAGCCAAATTTCACAAATTGCAGCCAAAAGATAAGCTATGGCGATTATCTACAATGAAGAATCCATCATACGATAATCCAAAATGACTTATGTCCTTTTTCATACTAAACACACGAAGATGTAATATTGATGCACAATCCATAATCCTATATGGCCTGAGGATTACTTTTTAATAAATAAGAATGGCAAATACCTGAAGTACACCCATCAATCGTATTTTTGTAATATCAACACCAAAAGTGAGACTGTGGATGCCATGAAAAAAACCACATGCATAAAGTAGCAGCACATAAACTGAAATTAGATGTCTCATGGCAATGTAAAAAATGAATGCACCATCATTAATACCTTCGAGGACAAGACCAAGGCAGAACAACTTGAGGGCACGAAGTACAACCTTCTTAGTCGCCTCCAATTTGTCCGGTACCCTCTGCGCAAAGTGGCATAATTAACTTCAAAAATGTTCTATGACTCTGTTTAACTCGGAAGGACAATCTGGGTGCACATACCTTTGTATGCTAGTGTGAGAGAGACCCCAACTATGAAAAGGAAGAATGGCATGACGAAATCAACAATCGTTATGCTGTCCCAAGGAGAGTGATTCACTGCTGGGAGAAATGCTCCAGCATCATCAACAATGATCATAAGCTGCAGCAAGGAGCTTCAGTTAGCAGAGATAAAATATATTTCATGGACAATTTTCCTTTTTTTCCTTATACAAGAGAATCATAGGTGACTGAAACAAGGCATTTTCAAGGGAAATTGTAAGGACCATTACAAGTACATAATTTTTGGTGCTTAAAATAATCTGGTCCCTAAACAACAACAAAGCATTCTCAAGAGATTTTAAGGACAGTTACAAGTTAGCGATTTCGAGTGCTTCAAAGAATTTGTACCTTAAACAACAAGGAGGCATTTTTAGAATATGTAACTGCCAACTTCTCATAGCTAGGCCACAAATCCTGGAAAGAAAATACCCATTACCAACAGGCAACATATCCGAGACCACCCTTAACTGGTGTGTTGTATTATTCAATCCTCTAATCTGTGGCTAATGCACAACTAACCATCATTATTTTCGATGCTAATTTAAGCCAAACCGACTGTTGCTTTGAGCCTTTGAGCAACCGGGAGAAGGAAGGGAACAAGGGGTGGATAGCTTCACCTAAAATGCATGGGACGAACATGGGGTAGCATAGAAGTCCACAAATGCTCTTTAAGATGTTGGTTGGACCTCCTTCAAGCCATTCCCGAAGCTCTCAAAAAGAGGGGGCGTTGAGGAGGAAGGGGCGCTGCACTGGGAGGAGGGGCGTTGCACTGGGAGGAGGAGGCGCTGGTAGGAGGGGGCGCTGCACTCGGAGGAGGGGCGACCGGGGAGGAGGAGGCGCTGGTAGGAGGGGGCGCTGCACTTGAAGGATGGGCAGCCAGGGAGGTGGGGCGGCCGGGGAGGAGGGCGGCGCTAGAGGATGACGGCGCTGGGAGGTGCGGCGGCCGGGGAGGTGGGTGGTCGGGGAGTGGAGGCGGCGGTCGGAGGTGTGTTCATGGAAAGGAGGAGGCGTGGGAGGATTTTGAGGATAAGGTCTGCCCTTCGCGCCTGAGTAAAAGAATTTTCATTTTCCCACCCCAAAGGTTATCCCAGCAGATAGGTTGATCTGCTTTACTTTTTCCTGGGCAGATGTATTGTAGCTAATTTAAAAACATTGCTGGCAGATAAATTGTTCTTGACAATAGTTATTTCTAGCAGATAACAAGACCCGTAATCTCTTAGACATTGCCGGCACATGTTTTGCCATTCATCATTTTTTTTCCGGTAGTTAATTGCCCTTAATGCTATGTCATGGTGTAGTGATTATAGTAGAGTTTATCGTTATACTGTAGTTCGGACTGACCGGCCCCTACTACTACAGAAAAAGTCTTCATAGACGGTTCAAAAACGTCATTATAGATGGTTTCCGGAGCCATCTGAGTTTATGGGTCGATGATGACATGAGGTCATCACAGCATTTTTGGAACCGCTCAGTGATGCATAATATCACGAGCGGTTATTAACTGTAACCGCCTCGTGATATATAACTATCACAGTATGGTTTGTATTTAGAACCGCTCAGGATAACTGCCTATCATGCATTTGCTCACATCTAGAACCATCTGTGATAATTATCTATCACAGATTGTTTTAAATCCTCCAAGCAATGGCGCTTGTATATTTAAAATGTATATATATATATATATATATATATATATATATATATATATATATATATATATATATATATATATATATATATATATATATATATATATATATATATATATAGTCGACCACTTTAGAATTATATGAGGGAGGATTTCACGGTACCACGGGCGAACCACTCATCGAGCCTATAAATTCAATGAAAAAAGTCGCACATGAAGGCCACTTTATCCGATCGAAGTGGCTTCATGTATCGCATCAACCATTCCTTGATGTCAAGTCCAATTACCTATCGATTTACATCCGTAATTGTATGTCCACTGCTTTCTTTGTACCGATTTCTTGAACTTGCAGTGCTCGATGAGAGGTTGCCCGTGGCACTGCCTCATCCTCCTCACGATTCACCGAAAGGGTCAGACTACAAGCGATAATATATATATATATATATATATATATATATATATATATATATATATATATATATATATATATATATATGAAGTTGGGTTTTAAAGGCACAAGCAACCAACGCTTGGAGGTTTTATAGAGAAGAGATGAGGAATAGAATGGTAGGACGTATATGTACCTGGGATGTAAGGTAGGAGAACTTGACCTGGGACACAAATCTGAAAAGTTAATTGCAGCCAAGCCCCATCCGACCACATCGATCCCATGTAAGCTAACCAAGTATAAAGAACCGGCATCAATAACCCTTAGTACCCCATCAAAGAGCATTAACCAAACCCACCATTTTGCCCAATTTATTTTTGTCAATCTGAACCCACAACATGAACTAAGCAAGATGCACAAAATGCACATACACCAATAGCCCTCAGTTTACATCACAGAGCGAGGGGACTATTAATGTGAACTAATTATCAATTCAATTTCAGTATAAGACTATTAACATCATTACATCACAGAGCAAGGGGACTATTAATATGAACTAATTATCAATTCAATTTCAAAGATAAGACTATTAACATCATTGAGCGCCAACAAAGAAGACAACCAAGGGTGTCCAAACCCACCACACCAAAGAGTAGCCCTCGACATCCATTGCAGAGCACTAGCCATTTTCATCATAGAGCAAGGGGGTAGAGACAGAGAGGAGTAAGGTAGGGTAATACCTCAAGACAAATAAGAACTCACGGCGATGACCCCACCATCAAAGACAACCTCATCCATCTCCTTCACCTTGCATAAATCACACAAACATTAGGATACAACTTAAGGCTCAAGCATAAAAATCAAACTCAAGAAAAAAGACATTAAGCTAACAGATCTAGAGGAGAATAGAGGGAGGATGGGGAAAGTAAAGGCAGGGGGGCCAGGGCCCAAGCGCAGGAGGCCGAGCAGAAGAACCAAGCCATGGCAACAGAGGGCGACAGCGGGGCCAAGCCTAGTGGCTTGGTGGCGGCATCACCGTAGTTGTGGCATTTGATTTTAACATCGCACAAGACACTACTATCGCACAAGTGTCTTGTGCAAGGCAGAGTGGTGTCACAATCGGTGGCGACGACGGAAGAAGGGCGGCGACGGCGAGGGCTCAGGCGGTGGAGTCGAGATGGGAGGGCAACTGACGAGAGTAAGTGCGCTGGGAGGATTTGAGTTAGGGCGGGCGCAAACCCTAACTACGGGCTTACTAATAAAGAGACTTATCACGCATTCTATTATGGAACCGTTAGTGATAGTTAGCATGCATTTGTTCTATTATGGAACCGCTCAGTGAAATGGTTTTTCTCAAGTATATTATCTTGTATATACACTTACGTGAATGAAGAAATTACATGTTTATATGTCAATTTTTTCATTTAAATACTGCTGAAAATTTGCTTTAACTATACACACACACACAGATATATATATATATATATATATATATATATATATATATATATATATATATATATATAGTAATAATTCAACATATAATTAATATAGTAACTTCACCTCCAAACTAGATTTTTTTTTATTTTGGAATTTTCATATGGCCAAACAAATGTGGCTAGTTGCTTTTACAAAAGATTAAAAAAGTAGAAACCTACAAATAAACAAAGTTTTTCTAGTGGCGGAGGTAGGTCGCTATCTCTGTCTTCAATACTTCAGAGGTGGCGGCTTGGCGTCGGACGGTTCGTGATTGAATGAAGCTCAAATGCGCCCACCCATCGACGCTGCTCGCTCGAAGTGTCTCCAAGACCTCGAACTATTGAACTAAGAAGAATTGAGCCCATAGGCTCTCTAACCTTGCTTGAGGGTCTCGGCCGGTCGACTCGGCCACCGCCACCTTGATTAAGCAGCCCTAGTGACGGCAAGCTCCCCGAGACGCTCAACGCTATTAGGAGGACCACGCCGATGACGCCAGAACCCACCGAAAGTGGAGATCACCGAAGATGCGGCGAGGAGGATGTCAAGACGGCGAAGGTGGCCGCCACCGCCTCGCAAATTTCGACAGAGGAGGAAGACATCGTTGAAATAGTGTTCTTCCGCAAAGATCCGCCAACATGCGCCGAGAGAGGTGTTTATGCTACCGCCGTAGGCCATCAATGTTAGCGACACGGAAATGTAAGAGGCAACCATTTTATATGTGGGGATGACCATCTTCGGCGATGATGATCCTTTTATAAAACATGGAATATATTCGGAGCGTGAGACGAAGAGACACATCGGGGAGCCGAAGCGGCATTGATGCGACGAAGAGATGCATCGGGGAGCCGAAGCGACATATTGAGGCGACGAAGAGATGACGCATTGGTGACGAAGAAATTCATCGATCGGGCTTCAACTGGGAGCTGTAGCGATATTATCACAGACGGTTATAACAAAAACCATCTGTAATATGTAGTAATATCACAGACGGTTATTGTTAAGAATCATCTCTGAGGTTTCACAGACGGTTATTTATTGAAAACCATCTGTGATATGTAGAATTATCACAGATGGTTATTAACAATAACCATTTGTAATACTTCACATACGTTTTTAGTTATGAACTGTCTGTGATATTACCTCTTCACAGACGGTCGGGGGCGCAGTATCTGAGGGACGTGGGCATGTGGCGAAGGCCAATGAGGCAAGAGAAGAGTTGCAGAAGTGCAGAGGCTTGTCAAAATGAGTAAGTAAGGTAGCGATAGAATAGGGAAAAGCTCCAATAGTAAGTGTCGAAGTGATAAATCTATTATGTTCCATAACTTGGAGGCAAATTGTTGAGTAAGCTTCATTTGCGAGGTGCTTTTCGATGTCCTACCTTCATGTTTACATGTTCGCATGTGGATTATAGTTGCTAATTTTATTCAGTGTCATATACTCTTATTAGTGTGATTGCAAATTATTTTGCGTATGGGTTATTTTGTTTTTGGATAATACGCTTTGGTCCACGCTCGTGACTTCGTCATACCTAAATTTTAGTCCTAGTCTACTACTGGTCTTGCTAAATTTAAAATTAGGTCGTAAACTTAAAATGATAACTATTAAAATAAAAAAAAATCATTTAATAGTTTAACTATAATATAATTACTTTAACTGTGGAGTATGATAACTCATATTCTAATCAACTAGGACTCGGACAAGTGCGTTATAGGGATTCCTATATGAATCCTAATAGGATTATGATTCATACTTCCTTTTGGAGAATTTAGGGGCACTATATAAAGTCACGAGGGGTGGTCATTAGAGAACACAAGCCACAAACTAACTCATCCAAAAAGAGACGCATGAGAAGAGTAGGGCCTAGGTTATTCTTTAATACTAGATTCTTGTATAGGATAAGGATTCAAGGGTCCTAAAAGGTTCAAGAGGGTTGTGAGAGAGCGACAATCCCTTATACTCTTTTGAGGTTGTACTTAAAGACTTTGTGGTCGGCTTTGCCCAATCCTTCTCTCGTCGTGATTATTTCGTTGATGTTATTAGGTCATCTCTATTGGATTCATCTATGTCGTTCTTGATATTGTGCACGCTAGTGTCGTATCAGTAACTCTGATATGAGCTAGGGGCTACTACGTATAAGAAAGGGTATCAGAGAATAAGGGCATGTTTGGCACAGCTGTAGCTTTTCTGAAAAGCGGCTTTCGGCTGGGCTGCAGGGCTGAACGGCTGGGCTAAAGAGGTTTGATGTTTGACTGTCTGACTTTTAGATATGCTGGCTGCATCTTTTGAGATGGAAAATATTTGAAATGCCCCTGAGACTAGTAATGGCTTGTTTGATGCCATTTAACGGCAATTAACACAATTGACGGTAATTAATGAAATTTAACGGCAATTAACACAATTAACACAATTGAATACAATTGCTGCAAATTGACTACAATAAACAACAGCTACTGCAATTAAATAAGGTTCTCAAAACACAAAACTCGCTTGAACCTGATACATTGTTGAGAAAGATTGCCTCAAGCTATCTGATACATGTGGTCCAATTCAAGTATTGCCTCATGCTACCTGGTTATCCTTTTTTCAAGTGGATGCATTTTCAACTACTAATATTGTTCACAATATTGCAATGGCATATCATATCTATTGCAGATGGAAAAAAATCCAATAGATTATGCAGAGCACTTAGCAATACTGATTCCATCTGATTTAACTGATCTAAGCTTAACCACATCTCAAACTGCCAAATGATCTGACACGTAATCCTTCTTGCTTTCTAGCACATGGTAAAATTTTGTATGAACCTGTCATGAACCTGACAGTTTTATATCAAGCAGGTTCATTTCCACAATTCACAATCCCAATTACAACTAACCTGTCACATGGCGCAGGACAATTCACAATCTCAATTTCAATGATACATTGAGAACTAAAATTCAGAACAAAATTTGGCAATTCCACTTTGTTAACAACACACACAACCTCAATTTTTACATACACACCACACTACAGCCTGAACCTATGCAAAGTGAGTCGGTGGCGGCGGTGCGGCGTCCAGAGTGGATGGACGAGGAGGCACGGCGGCGGATGGAGGGGTTGAAGAGGAGGTGCATCGGCGGGTTGACGAGGAGGCACACCGGCGAGTGGAGGGGTGAACGCTAGCTCAGAAGGGATGGGGGAGCTCGAACATGAGAAAGGGGAGGACGCGCAAGAATTTTTCCGGTGCTCGAACACGAGGAACAGGAGGAGGGAGCTAGGGAGGAGGTTCGTCGGGGAGGAGGGAGGTGGAGGAGGGCGCGGGGGAGATCCAGATCTGGATATGGGAGGAGGAGGTGCGCGAGGGAAGAGGCCGGCGGGAGGAGGAAGCCGGGGGAGGAGGAGGAGGCGGGCAGGTGTGGGAGGAAGGAGCTGAGCAGGCGGCAGGGGGGAGGGGGAGCTGGCACCGCTTTTATGGAGTGGCATTCGACGGGTAATTATCCCTGAACTTCGGGGGTAATTTCGGAACAAAGGCTGCGGGAAGCCGCGGAAGCTTCCCGAGGGCGGCTTCCCGCTTCTGTCTTTCGCACGTTGTAACACGAAGCCACTTCGGAGATAAATGACTGTGAAAAGCCTCCTATTTGGAACAGCTTCTGGCTCTTTTAGACGAAAAGCCGAAGGCGAAACTGTCCCAAACACGCCCTAACGTTACGTCCGCTGAAAATCTAGTACCTAACTTTTTACTTGAAAAGCACCCATCTTTTGGTATTGCTCGAAAAAATCTTCAAAACTATCTTCGTCATTAATCTTTCCCAAGTTCAACATCAATTTTAAGTGCTAATGTTAGTCTTTCCGGTCCATTAAAATCTTTCGTGAGTCATTATAGCGAGCAAGTTGGACTTCAACTATTTCAATTTATAAAAGCTCCTTACTTTCCGATGCAACGTTCACGGAATACTCAACAAAATTCTATATGCAACAATTGCATTAGGGAAATTATCTAGTTTGTTTCATAATTTTTCAAATATCAGCATGGCCCATAATTTTCTTAGGAATGATTTTTTATGCTAAAAGTTTAGCAAAAGAAAATGAATGTGATGTGATGTCACACGGAACATCCGTTCCTGCTAGCTGCGGTCTGAGGTGGGAGTGAAGCACCCACTCATGACGGATTTCACCATCGCCTCGTGCCCTCGTGTGGCGGCCAGTAAGATCACCGATCGATGGATGTGATGAATGGCCGATACCGAGTTTTTTTTTCCTCGCTAAAATAGTGGGGTAGGTGTGCGAAATAATAAATCTAGTCTTTCACGTATCAAAGATAAAAATAGTACTACGAAGCCGCACAGACGTAACACATGGCCTCGTCCGGTCTCCAGAGGCACGGTAGCCCCCTTTTATTTTATTTTTTAAAAAATCTTGCTTTCGGCGTCCCTAGATTCTTGCTGCCCTCAGATACGCGAAAAACCCGCTGGTCGTATCTTGCAGAAACACGGTGATTCCGTCCCATCGCTTCACGACCGGCCTTTGCACAGCTATAAAACGCAGCGACACTTTCTCATTCCCCCACATCAGAACCATTTCGCCCTGCGTAGAGAGAGAGAGGATGAGTGAGCAAGAGGCTGCACGATCGATCGAAATTATTTCTGATTTCGCTATCGATTTGAGGGTATTTAGAGAAGTGTTTAGCGGTACTTAGTTTGACATCAATTGAAGATCTTCTAGAGGAGGTAATTTCTCTCATATGCACTATTTTTTTAACTGTGTAGTTAGTGTTAAAGTATTTAGTCGTAATTAATTATCCGTAGTTAGTTAGTCATAAATATTTAGTCGTAATTGAAATAGTTGTAATTAATTAATTGTCGGGACCTAAATATGCAAATCTGGACTCTCTGTGTATAATACATTAGTCCATGATCACACTAGTGTACACAGTATCAATATAGATGCATATTATTCCACACAAGGCGAATATAAGAATAAATAACTAATTTGATTATTAAATAATGGTGTTGACCTTATAGTCAAGTTTACACTTATTAAGCCACGCTGGGCTAGCACTAGTAAAGAGACGGCAGCAGAACGAAAATAACTTTAGTGCGAATCCATCGATTTGCTACAAGCAACCGACTGGGATCAAGACATAGTGATCACCCTCCTCGTTAAGCTCCTTGTAAGCAGACGAAGACCCATCCACTTCAGCTGAATGATTGCAACAAGAATGAGTACTCCGAGTACTCAACAAGTTGTACCACATAATACAATTATAGATGATGGTTTATTACTAAGAAATGACTTCTATAATTATTTTGCAAAAGCAACACTTGCATTTGAATACAAATAATAGATTGAAAATAAATTTTAAAATGAATAAACATTAATAGTTTAACCAGTGTTTTAACAAAGACCAAAAAGCCTAACCAATTTTCTTCACATAGCCACATGAGTTTAACCACATAGCTACCCCTTTATAATTGTTTGTATGAAAATCTACCCCTCATATGAAATCCCCGAGCATGTCTATGACTGCAGATGCGGCTATTCGAATAGATTGATTAACACTCTACAGAGGTTCTACACTTTACCCACACGATATAACCAGTATAGCTAGCACCAATCATAAGAAAACCTTTCTGAAACTTGATCTCAATAATTGACTCTCTCATTATGCGTACTGCCGGCACCAAACCCCCACACAGGTTGTTGGCCTGTTGCATGTCGTTAGACCTGAACACGGCGAACCGCTCATAAATGTGACTCACCACGGAGATAAAATCACACCTCCACCCAAGCACACAGTCTAACCTACATGTTTGAGTAATCAATTGTTTAGATTTCATACCTTACTAAGTTAGGTCTGTCCCATATCAGGCATATGGTCGTACAGTTATGGCTTAGTTCAATGATACACAAAGTAAGTCCTTAATTGACCAAGACAAGACTGCCAAACTACTACCGATCACCACATTCATATTTTCCCAAACGCACACAGCTCGGCCATATCATAATTCTATCCACTTGCTTCGGTCTAAATTGTTTCCCACCCTATTGGTTACGTGCAACAAATGCCATCAACGAGTGCTGACATACTTCACACAACTTTCCACAAAGTATTCCATATTCACTTAGTCAAGTTTAGATTTGTGACTCAAAATAACATCAATAACCTATTGCATGGCTAAGCAGACTAATCGTATCTAACCAACCCACGTTGGTGGTATAAAAATACCAACTAATAATTAACCAAGCTAGGGTGATAAAAAATGAATCTAATATAGAGCAAGGTGGATATAATCAAGTAGGTGTATGCCTAATCCACAACATTTAAAGAATTAAATACTTTAAATAACATGAAATAGTTTGAATCAAAGTAAATTTGTGAAAATTGGGTTCAACATGGTCAAAGGTACAACTTTCCTTGAAACAAGTCTTGATACTGGTCTTGAGCTTGATCAACTCCTCCTTCCTCGAAAACTACCGAAGTATCAACGTCTACTCGCAAAAGAAACTAAAAACACAAATAAATACCAAATAAGGAGACAAATAAAGTTCAAAAATTAAATAAAAATCATAAAAATGTAGAGCTCAAATTTAGATGAATTTAGAAACTTGAATGCGCTCTATCAGAGTTCGTATGAGGTAGAACAAGCTCTCGGAAGATTTAAATCTAAGAAAAAAAAGAAACAAAACACTATTTCAGATTTTTGGAATTTACTTTCTAAAGGAAATTCTGAAATATTGCATCAGTATGATGCCAGCAATGAATTTCAGAATTGAAAGAAAATCCCAAAAACGGGAAATATAGACTGATAGGTGGGACCCACGGTCTATAGACCGGGTCTAACGTTTTGGCTAACGGGTCTATGGCTCATGGGTTCATGGAATAGTGCATTGACATGTGGGGTCCACATGTCACAGACACGGCTCATGGTAGACTAGGTCCATCTAGGGTTAGGTTTATGGTTTTGGTGCGGGTGGTGTTGACGCTGCTGGGGTGCTGACGCGGTAGTATACATGTGGCGATGACAGGGCTATTATGTAGGTGGCCACGTCGACAAGATTGACGGCTACTACGGCTCAACGACTACGACGATGATGATCAGCGGTGAATGAAGGTCGTCGTCGGCATGCTCAGGCTCTAGCGAACTCATCTAGTGGCTCCGATGCGACAGCGAGGGTCCGCAAGGGGCTTAATGGCGACGAGGACAATGGTGGAGGCTTGGGTTGACAACTGATCGACGGCAGGGTGCTCCGACGAGGGTTTGGGTGCACGCAAAAGGCTCGCAAGGACCAGGCGATGCGACTGGGTCATGCATGAGGACTAATGGTCGTCGGCGGCGATGGGAACACAGTAATGACGGCGAGTCAGAGCGGCTGCGGGGAGTTTGACGACGTGACGACGCTATGGCCTTCCTTCTGTGAGGAGAAGGTGCGCACCAGGTGGAACCTGACGAGGCGAACCCGGTAGTGTAGATGATGACGACTGTAGATGATGACGACAAGGGATCACCGGCGGCGAGGGAATCGACGGAGAACAGCGCGGCGGAACTAGGGTTCAAGCTTTGATTCCATCAGAACGGCGGTGATCTAGAGCTCGGGACTTTGGGGAATTGGCGGAGGGTTGAGGCGATTCTTTGGACATGCACGCTAAGGGCTTAAATAGCCTATAGCGGCGGGGCTACGGAAGAATCCGAGCGCAACACGGCGGCGGAGTCCAGCTTGTGCACAACGAATATGATAAACAAGAATATCTGAAGCGGGCCCACTTGTCGCCAATGTGGGTCGGTGTGTTTATTGGAAATAGCACATGTCTCGGTTGTGGAGTGGGACCAAGGGCAGGAGAGAGAGTTGGGTCAAAAGCGTGTTTGGGCGAGGTAAACAGGAGATGGACCGGGGCAAAGGAATTCAACCCAAAGGAATTTCCTAATATTTTAATAGCTTTTCTATTTTAGAAAATATTAAAAATCCAAATAGCAAATGAACTCAGAAAAATACCAGAAAAATCTAGAAAATACTTTCACGTACAAAGAACCCAAATAAAATAGTTTTGGAATTAATTGATGTTCAGATTAGTCACATTAAATTGTTTTGAATGTAAAAGTTCTATTTAAGCTTTAACAAATTCAAATAAAATTTGGTGAAATTTTCCAATGGACTAAACTACATGAAAAGGTTTTGAAACTTCAAAAATTGGGATGTTAAATTAGTCTTATTTAATTAGTCACATTTTACTTTGCAAATTAGTTAGTTGTATTTAATGAAGTCGTTAAGATGCCAGGTCCCAAAGGAGTAATTACAATCCATTGTGACAAGAAGATAGCGATACCGCGATCACGATCCCTTGAGATGGTAGGACAAATACCAACTCGAGAAGAAAGTCACCTTCGACTAGCAAGTCGGCTTCAAAGTCGCACCAAAGCCGAACAACAAAGTCAAAGAGGTTCCTCCGACGCAGGGAGCCTCAAGATCGTCAGATCGGGATACTTCCGACCCCAAATAGGAAGACGCCTCATCACCTTCCTCCGAGCTAACGCAGATGTATTCGCGGGCAAGCATCCGACATGCCCGAGTCCCTAGGGAGGTGATCGAGCATGCCAGCCTTACTACCGACAAAATACCAGAAACAAAAATTGCGGAGATTTGCCCCCGATCGACGAGATGCTATTAAATCGAATTGATAAGCTACTTAAAGCGTGCTTTATAAGAGAGGTCAACCATCCGTAATGGTTGGCTAACCTGTAATGGTTAGAAAGTCAAACGGCAAATGGCGATAAAGTGAGACTTTATCGATCTTAATAAAGCTTGTCCAAAAGACGATTTTCCTTTACCTCGTGACGATCGCTTGGTTGACTCTACTACAAGGTTGTGAAATGTTAAGTTTTTTAGATGCATATTCTGGATATCACCAGATTAATATGTGTCTAGACGATGAAGAAAAGACCGCATTTATTACACCATTTGGTATATTTTGCTATGTCAAAATGCCATTTGGTCTAAAAAATGCCGCGCTTCTTTTCAACGCTTGATGCAGGCAACTTTTTCATCTCAATTAGGCCGAAATCTAGAAGCCTATGTTGATGACTTAGTTGTCAAAAGCATCAAGAAACTTAATCATATTATCGACCTACAAGAAACATTCGACAATCTCAGAAAACATCGCTTAAAACTTAATCCTGAGAAGTGTGTGTTTGGAATCTCTTCAGGGAAATTGCTTGGATTCCTAGTATCTATACGAGGAATTGAAGCGAATCCTGAAAAGATAAAAGCCATTTTACAAATCGCCCTCAACTACACCTGAAAGAAGTCCGTAAACTCACGGGTGCATGATTTGCTCTAAGTCGCTTCATCGCACGACTAGGGAGAAAAGGGACTACCTTTCTTTAAACTTCTAAGGAGACACGAAAGTTTTGAGGGTCGAATGAGGCAAACGCCGCCTTTGAGGATGTCAAGAGGTACCTTACGAGTGCTCCTATTCGGTCTCTCGAGGCCGAAGAAACGCTCTTGGTTTACCTAGTCGCCACGCCACGCAATAAAGAAGATCGGTTGTAGAATGTGAAAATGTACAACGACTAGTTTACTACGTAAGTGAAGTTTACACGGACCTAAGGAGCGCACCCTCAGTCCAAAAGCTTCAGATGCTCTCCTCATGTCTTCGAGGAAATCGGCATTATTTTCAAAGCGCACAAACTAGTCAGGTTGCCTCGAGTTTCCCTTGGGAGCGATCCTCCGTATTAGGGAAACAATGGGGACGCATGGCAAAATGGTCAATCGAACTTGGGGAGTTCGACATCCATTTCGTCCCGAACGGCCGTTAAATCCCAGATCTTGGCGACTTTTGTCGCCGAATGGACAAATCTCAACTGCTCAGATCCCCAAGACGATTCCCACGACCAAAGGATTTATGTACTTTGACGGTCGCCATTTTAAGTGGCTCTTGGGGTCAGTGGTCCCGTATCTCCTAACGGAGAGACCTTAAAGTATGCCATACAATTAAACTTTCGGCCACTAATAATGTGGCGTATCAAAGGTTTGCTAGTCGGTATACGAAAGCAATGAAGCGCTCGATTCGCCGACTACTCGTGAGAGGAGACTCTCAACTAGTCGTGAATCAAGCTCAGAAGAGTACCAAGGTTCTAACCCGACAATGTCTCAAGATTTATCGGAAGTACGTAAGCTAGAAAAGCATTTTTAGGTTTCGAGGCACAATTCATCCTCGAAGGATAATTTCTCAGCATCAGCTTGCTCAATAGCTTCTTCCAGATCTGAAGTACCAAAAGGAGTCTTCTTGGAACAACTCCAAGCCTTCTCTCGTCGAAGAGCCGAGACACCTCCTATTGAGACAAATCTCTAGAATACGAGGATACATGGATGGCGCCCATCTATGATTATCTTCGTAAGGGTTCAGACCAAGACGATCTCGAGGCGATCGCTTATCCCGAAAAGCCAAAATGTATACTTTGGTCAAGGAGTTCTCTATAAACGAGGTATTTCAAGGGTGCTCATGCGATGCATTCCGCAGAGCGAAGGATTAACACTCCTTCACGACATACATGGTGGCATTTGGAAATCATGCTTCCTACGTAACGCTATTTTTTCGACAAGGTTTTTACCGCCAATGACCTATACGATGCTAAAGAGTTGGTTAAAAGTGTGTCCAAAGGCCGCCATAGCGAGCAAATACACCAACCAAATCAGCATTACAAACAATACCTCTATCTTGGCCTTTTGCAACTTTGGGGTCTTGATATCCGGGACCGCTTCCTAAAGCTCCGTGAGGTTTCGAGTTCCTTTTGTGGCTATTGATACGCTCACAAAATGGATTGAAGTTTAACCTCGGATCGATAACAACTAAGCAAAGAAAACGGTTTATGATGAGATGCGTAATTACTCGATTTGGAGTACCAAGTCGAATAATTACAGATAATGGTAAGCATTTTGAGCGCAAAATTTCGTGAATTTTATGACGAGTTGGGTACCAAGTTATGTTATGCTTCGCGGCCCATCCCTGAGTAATGGGGCAATGAACGCAAACGGCCAAATAATGAGAGGAATTAAAACTCGAGTCTTCGACCACTCATCAAACGCCGGGCTTGGGTACAAGAATTACCTTCAGATATGGGCGCTTCAGATAACTACCAAAGACACAGGAGAAACACCTTTCTTTTTAGTCTTGGTCTTTGAAGCTATGCTTCCTCCTAACTAAAGATACGGTCAACACGAGTCAAACATTCACTGACTCCAACCAGAACAAATTCGAGCAGATGATATTAATCTACTTGAAGAAAGGAGAAACCAGCCCTAATTGCTCGGCAATCTACCAACAAGCCTCGCGAAGATACTACGATCGTAAGGTTCAACCTCGCACCTTCTTGTCAGAGGTGACTTGGTATTGAGGCTTTGCCAATCCAAGTCTAATCGAACAAACTTTCTCCCAAGTGGGAAGGTCCTTACACAAGGGTCGGTTACTCGTCCTGTGGTCTGCAGACGATTGGCAATGGAAGACGGCCGAGTTCTCTCGAATTCTTGGAACATTGACCGCCACGCAAGTTCTATGTGTAACCGACCATTCTGACAATAAAGAATCGTGTTTTTCTATCTCTATTGTCTTACTTTTGAGTAGTGCTTTCATTATTTTTCGACTATGTTTTAAACACCCGCTTTTTTACACCGGTCGGGGCGATAACATCACCTAGTCGAAGCCTCTCCTCTCGCATGTGGTCCCGCCCACTAGAAGGAGTTTCCTAGTGTCGACTCGTTACTCGCTTTTATGGCCAACACAAAGAACTCGGTTTTATTTAGTCAAAATATTTTTGAAGGCCAACTCTTTTCACCTTAGTTTATTTCTTCGCTAATTTGAAAAATACTCTAAGAAGAGCGCACTTTCTCGATTTGCTTAACCGCCTTGGGTGTACTCGCTTCATCTCAACTGGTGGGAGGAAGAGACACATCTAGTCGAAGTTTCTCCTCTCTCGCACGTGGTCCCGCCTAATCGAAGGAGCTTCCTAGCTTTGTTCGGGCTTCCTACTCTTGCTACCGTGATGACTTATCGAGTCCAATTTGAGAAGGACGAGTAAATATTTTAAAGTCCTCTAGACGCTTGCTTAACTCAAGTTGCCGTTCTCGATTTGATTAAACTAGTCGGAGATGTTAACATTACCTAGTCGGCTTCTCTCCTCAAGACGTGGTCCCGCCCACTAGAAGGAACTTCCTAGTGTCAACTCGTTACCACCCTTTCGACCAAAGGCATGACAATTGAGACCCAAAACTACAAGTTAAACAAACCTCTCTGTTTTCAAAAACCCTTTCTCTGAGACTATTTACTTAGTTTGTCTAAACAAACTCAAAGAAATAGTCGGGGCTAGGATAATTTGATTTCAATTCTTAGTCTTTATTTCGTTAATTATCTTTTGAGTTACTAACTACTCGACAAGATGATTTGTAGAGACAAAACTATTTACTTAGTTTTCACAAACTAAGCAAATAGTCGGGGCTAGGATAAAGTCATCACATTTGACTTCATTTCTTAGTCTTTAAATTGTTAATTATCTTTTGAGTTACTAACTACTCGACAAGATGATTTGCAGGAACAAGATGGATTACATCAACAAAAGACTGTTTTTCACAAGTTCATTACAGATTACTCAAGAGGAGAGCCCAACCGCATCTCCTCTCAAACTTTCCTACTAA
The DNA here is from genome assembly GCA_036346405.1 of Phyllostachys edulis. NCBI lineage: Eukaryota > Viridiplantae > Streptophyta > Magnoliopsida > Poales > Poaceae > Phyllostachys > Phyllostachys edulis. Next base: position 35,596,727 of record CM070556.1, read on the forward strand.
CCGATTGCATCTCCTCCATCGACGCCTTCCTTCCGCTTCAGAGCGCTTGAAGTCGGCCGAGTGGTTGCACATTAAGGTTGGGGTCATGAGCTTTAAGTTTTGCTAATGCATAACTTAATGCAGCTTTCGACCGCCTCCTTTATCGATTCAAATTTGGTTGGCCTTCAGAGTGGTCACCAGATCTTGCAAAATCCCGACTTGATCCCCAATGGTACTTGTGTGAGCAGCTATTGTATCATCTTGAGGAGTCTTTCCTCACTATGTAGCTCACCAAGCACATTGTTCAGAGAGCGTGATGTTTCCTTGAAGTTTAATCTTCATTGCTTCCATCTCTGTTGGGTACAAGTCGAAGCTCATGAGCTTTTTGTTTTCGACCACTTGCTCTAAAGAAATAAGATTGGTCAAACAAAAATAAACTCCTAGAGGAAAAAGAAAACAAAAATAATCACGGTAAAAGAATTTCTTACCCACTAGTTGAGAATCCAACTTCTTGACCTCTTCATTATGGGAAGCAACGGTCTCAAAGATACTTTTTCTCCCATGATACAATATCCTCTACATTCTTCTTTGCAATAAGGACGATCCGTTATAAATCACGCTTTATCCGCGATTTCATCCTCAAGTTCTCTCAATTTAACATCCATTGCTAGAAAGGAAGTGGAAGTGAGAAAAGGAAATAACTCAGAAGGACTGCAGGTAAAGAATTACTTACTTGATATTCGAAGTTCTCGCCTCAAGGTTTTGATCTTTATTTTGGACATACGAGTAAGCTCGTGAATAATCAAGTTTTCTCTAACTTCATTCGGAGCTTTTTTCGCCTCGCCTTCTTTTTCTCAAAAGAAGCAAGAGTTAGGTAAAGATCAAAGATATAAGCGCCTTAAGTTCAAGACTTCTTCGCTTAATTTTTCCTGCGACTTCATGGTTGCAGAGTTAGCTTCTTTAAGCTTTTTCCGGAGGTCTAATACCTCTTCCCTAAACTTTTTCGACTCCTCTTTTTCATAATCGAGCGAGTCGGCTAAGGTCTTAAGGCCACCGCTTAACTCCGCAAAGGATAACAAAGGACATGAGCATGGGTCAATCGATTGTAAGTTCTTCTACAACCATTGACCTAGTCGTAAGTTCTTCTACGACAAAGCCATCGGACATAAGTCTTTTAGCCTCGGCTTCAGCTTGTGGCTATGTTCCGCCAAGCTTTGTAGAGGATCCAAATCAAGGGCTAGAACTCGAGCTCGCCTCCTTTGTCATCACCCCTTAAAAGTCGACGCTTGGGACGAAGGAGCTGAGCCTTTGTCCTTTGTCAACCCCCGCACCGATGGTTATCGATCAAACTTCTTCATCATCCCGACGATTTTCATGCCTACTTTCACGTAAAGCAAAACAGAAAGAGAAGAATTACTAACCGTCGTAAGATTTTCTACGACCAAGATCAAGTCGTAAGTTTTTCTCACGACCTTTCCTCGAATCGTAAGATTTGCTACTACGTCACGACTAAGTTGTAAGTTTTTCTACAACATTTCTCTAGTCGTAAGTTCTTTCTACTTACTATAAAGTCTTAAAGATAAAATCAACTATCGACACCTTTAGGCGAACCATCCTTTCCTCTGCGGGAAACTACCGCCAAGGATTTTAGGAACCGCCACACTAAGTGGCGGAGACTTCACAAACGAGTTTGACTCTAACGTCAATCTCCGGCAGTGAAAGATCTGCTCAAACAGATAAAGGCATCTTTTAAACAACTTTGCGCAGAAAGACCAAATTGAGAGCTAAGTCGAAAATTCACTTACCCTCGTTGTAGTCCCCGGTTGGGTTCATTAGCCCCGAGTATCTCCACATAGGGGATTCTCGCTTTCTTCAAAGGACTAATTCGGCTGCGGTGATGAAATCTTTCACCACATGCCATCCGGTCAACCCTTCCTTCTTCAAGTCCTTGATAGCTTGAACATAAGGCAATCCGCCGATATCTTCAGAGTTGAGCCGAGGCGTGACATTCCAAGGGTCGCCACCGTCTCGAACCGCTTCAATGGACAAAGTTAATAGCAGGCGTCGTTTGAGATTCGCCAAAGGTGTCCGCTTCGAGAAATTCAGGTTTATGCTTACATCTCAAGCGAAATTACTTCCTTGGTTAGATCTTTTCAACCAAAGGAAATGATAATCGGAAAGTTCCTTCTTCCGATCACTATACTACGACCACCTTGTGATCGTAGAAATGCTTTTACGACCACTTGATAGTCGTAAGCAATTTTCTTGACCAACCACATTTCGTCAAAGTAGTATACAATCGAAGAGTTTTTCCTTCGATTATTTTCTCTGATCCTCTCATGATCGTGAAGACCATCTAGAACCCCTTTACCAAGTAAGTTGCTTTCACTTGAAGTCGGGGCTAGATGACGAGGATATAATAATCCTCATTTTACCTTTTATCTATAATTTTTATTATAGGTAAATATGACGTCATGTGAACCCTGAGTGTACCCTTAATGTTATGAAGGAAGAACCAAATGGATGGTCGTAAGTTCTTCTACGACCACCCCCATAGTCGTAAGTTATGCTACGACTATCCCATAGTCGTAAGTCTTGCTACGACTACCTCATAATCGTCGAGATTCCTCTCGACTAGGTCACCCACGACCACCTTATAATCAAATGAACTCGCGACAAGTGGGTCTTATTGATTAAGGGATTCAAACGATCATCATACGCTATTATTCTACGTAATAATGGCACGTAATACCCCATTATCTCTCGTATATAGTCATGAGCGACGTGGAGAATTAATACACCGGTAATTACTACCAACATGCGCCTGCTAGAGGTGATGAGGCACCGCTTTACTCGAGTAACCGCCGCTCCTTCACGTACTATAAAAGGCAAGAACTAGAGAAAGGGAGAAAGATCGAGCAATCAGAATACAAGCACTATCTGTAATAGTCTTAGTTTTTCCTCACGATTGTTCAAGATACACTCAATACCATACACACACAGAGTAGGGTTGTTATTCTCTCCTGAGAAGGCAGACTCGTATAAAAATTCCTGTGTCAATCTCTCTCGCATGATTCTATTCTAGGAGACCCCCCGAATCAAACAATCTTTACGTAAGTTCGGTTCTAGAACACCGAAATTACTCATAGTTAGTTAGTCGTAATTTTCCACTCACAGCTAGTTAGTCGTAATTAGTTACTCACAGCTTTGTAAGTCATAATTAAAATTTGTTACTAAAATAGTTGTATTTAATTAACGTAATAATTTAGTCATAATTAATTAGGCTTCATTAAATAGTATTAATTAATTAGTCGATTGAATTAAAAAATCGTAGTTAGTTAGTATTATCTAAAATAGTCGTAATTAATGAACTATAACTAATTACTCCTAATTAATTATTGTTAATTAAATACTACTAACTAATCTGCCCTAACTATGTAGTGGTTGTTAATTGGTTGTAATAAATTAGTCACAATTTATTTGTCCTAAATTTCTAACCGTAATTAATTAGGCTACATTAAGTACTATTAATTATTTAGTCATAATTAACTAGGCTTTATTAAGAAGTTGTTCGGAGTTGTCTTAATTAAAATATTTGTAATTAATAAACCATAACTAATTAGTCATAATTAATTACTAATTAAGTACTACTAATTATGTAGTGCCAATTAATTAGTCGTTACTAATTACTCACAATTTATTTAGCCTAATTAATTAACCATAATTAATTAGTCGTCGTTAGTTAGACGTAATTAAAACAAACCTAATTAAATTATCGTAATGAAATAATCCTAATTAATTAGGCTTTATTAAATAATATTGATTAATTAGCAATAATTCTTTAATTTTGGTTAGGTCGTGTTGCGAAATGTAGACTACGTAGTGCGACCTGTTGGTTATAATGTGTACAGTAAATTCGGTTGTTGTGGCTTTAGGTAATGTTGAACATACAAGACTTGCTAGTGTTTTATGTCGACGTTCTTGTATGAGGCAGACCCAATGTGTTGGACCTATCGAGATGCCAGTACAAGGTGGTCCGAGCAGAGGGGCTCGATGCGATGAATATTCACGAGCTTCGGAGCTGTATCCGGAGGGAGTTCGACATGGATGCTGCAACGAAGAAGCCTGTCATCGAGCGGATCACCTACACGAATAGGTGAGGGCAGGGCATATGGGAGCTACTCAAGGTGAGTGGTAGTATTACATGGGGCTAGTACATGCCTATTATTTCCCAGCCCGAGATGGCGATATACAGGAAGCCGATGGCGTACATGAATTTCGTGCACAGGGTCCTAACAAACCTTGATGATGTTGGTGTCTTAGGAAGCGGGCAACCACATGCGGTGCGTGAAGACGATAGCACAGGATGTGCTGTTTTGTGCAAAATAAGGGGGCGAGACAATGGTGGTCGGCCCGCATTGACTGCCACGAGTTTCTACCGGACCAGCCGGTCGGGATGGAGTCCAACAAGGACCCTGACCCAAGCTCAGATGGTAGCAAGGACGCACCCCAGGGATGTGGTCGCATCGGCGGAATTGTGTCATCGAAGGAGTCGTGGCATCTAGACTTGATGATATTGTAGTGCGGTCGCCCGTAGTGCCACAAGAAGAACGATCCTAATGGGGGTTTGATGCTGACACCCTATTAGTTGGGCAACACTTCCTAACGAGGCAATTGTACAGCAAGCTATGGCACGGTACGCCTTGTCCATCAGCCTTGTATACCAGGTGCCCTGGTCCAACCCAAGGCATTACGAAGTAAAGTGCCTAGTGGAAAGCCTTGCCAAGGTCAACGCTCACATGGCGAAGTTCTTTGGCTTGATCTTCACGGTCAAGGCGGTGATCGACCACACTTGCGAGCTAAGTGAGCCACTGCGACAGCATCAGAATGTGACTTCCGCATATATTGCAAGCCTCATCAGCCACCTAGTTGCGGAGGATGTGTCTATCTCCCCTAAGATGCTATTGTTAGAAGTCGCCAATCTAGTTGGTTATTCAGTCAGCTATAACAAGGTCTGACGAGCGAAGTAGAAGGTTATCGAGGCCATGTACGGGACATACAAGGAGGCGTACAACCTTGTGCCAAAGATGCTTCACCATATTGCCAAAGAAAATCCTGACACGTACATAAACAAGATGGAAAGAGAAGATCCTGATGGAGGCCCTAACTGCTTTATATTGGACCGTGTATTCTGGGCTTTCTTCTAGGCCATATAGGGCTTCAAGTTCTGTCATCTAGTGCTCACGATGGATGAAACTTTCCTCACTGGGAGGCACAAGGGCACCATTCTCACTAGCTTCTTCCGGTTGCTTTTGCCATCGTAGAGAATAAGAACACATCCAGTTGGTTGTGGCTCCTCACAAATGTCAAGTGGACGGTTGTGTGAGACCAGCCCAACATATGCCTTATCACAGACCGCAATGCTAGGTTGTTGTCCGCTCTAAACACCATGAAGAACGCAACCAAACCCCCTACTAGTGGAATGACATGGAAACCCAATGGTGCATGAGACATCTTGCATCAAACTTTTTCACGCGGTTCCATAGTCAGAAACTCATGAAGACGTTCAAGGCATTGTGTATGCAAAACCAGATGCCAAAGTTTGAGTCCATTTGAATAGACCTTGAACATTGTACTATAAGGCATACAAGGGACTCCCCTCCGGAGGCACAAGAGGGACAGCAGGCCACGAGCAGGGAAACCAGGAGCCCCCTAAGTTTCACCCAGTGGATTAATCTCCTCATAACTGAGTTGGAGAAATGACCCCAACTGTACGACACTAACGGTGCAAGGTATGGCATTATGACGACCAACATGTCCGAGGTGTGTACAACAGCTTGCTAAAAGGTGTGTGGCGCGCCTCCCTATCAGCACGATTGTTGAGGAGACCTAGACTCGCACGGTCAGTTACTTCGTCAATAGAGCCACCACAGTGAGGAGACAACTAGAAGAAGGGTAGTGGTGGTCTGAGAACATGTAGAGGTATATGGACCAGAAGATGCAAAAAGCTTGCACGCATGACATCCGGCTAATCGATGGCTTGTGAAGGAAGTACGAGACCCGACTGAGACAAAAATATGTCAATAGTCATGTTAGGGGAAAGAAAACATGCTTGCACCCTCAATGATGTGACTACATGCACCTACAACAAGCCAAAGCTCCTCTACAAACCATGCTTCCATGTGTATAAAGCGTGTGCACAAGTCAGTCAGATATCTACGCCGTACATCTCTGAGTACTACGACATGCACCATCTTTTCGGAGCATGGAGTGCTAAGTTTCACTCATTTGGAGTGGACATGAACTACAGGGATCTTTGGCTGGACAGAGTGAAATAGGGCCCAAACATAGCATTGAAGGCAACTACGAAGGGACGACGGAAGACGCGGCACTTCTGAAACGACATAGATAACAACCAGTGTGGGGGCCTGAGCCGCGCAAGAAAGTGCCGGATATGCAAGGCCCTTGGCCACTGCATGAAGGATTGCCCCCAACAGACCGAGCTCATCTAGGTGTCATTCTGTGTCGTAATTAATTATACTATTTGCATGTTAGGGGACCCTCATTTTATGCAAACGGGTAGTGTTATCATATTTGCACCTTTGTGTATGCCATTTTTTCTTAACGTGTATATATTTTGCCATTCTCTTTGTTCTGAACTGACTCACCCTTGTTCTATAAGCTACAACAAAACATTAGGTCGGCCTTGGAGTTGTCGGACTCATCGTCGGACTTCTATGCAAAGATGCTACAGAAGTGCAAGTGGCTTGCCGAGAGGGATAAACTGTACCCGAATTTTTCTATAAAGGATGCACCGATACCACCAGAGTTTCCACGCCTGCAATGTATCTATGAAGAACTGGTGAAGATCATTTAGTCCACACACCCGGCCACTGCCGCCTGGGCGTACTACAAGTGCAGGAACATCCTCATAAGTGAATCTTGCGCATACATCGATTTTTCATACCTTACGTTGCATTCCACATATCCCTAACTTCATCCGCACAGAATGGCAGCCCAATATGCGTTGCAACTTTTTGGAATGGATCAATGGCCTAGACATGTACGATAGAGCATTCATCGAGCAGAAGTACATGTTGAACTACGCTATGCGAGTTGAAACCTTCCAACGATAGAAACCTTACATACTCGACCCTATTGAAGAGGCGCCAGTCGACAAGGGGAAGGCTCTAGCTAGTGAAACTGGCGGCAGTCCTAGAGCACCCCACCGTCTTGGCACACTCCAGATTGAAGATGTAAGAGTTGTTCATTTTGCATCCAGATTATTGATTTCGCCTTACGTTCTGCTAACATCATTCAATCTTCCAACCCGTCTCATAGAATTGGGCTTCCTTCAAGACTGGCCACCGCCGCGGGTAGTCAAGAGACAAGGGGAAGGGACTGATGCGCCGCCAAGACTAATTTACATCCTCCTTTCTTGTTAAATAGGACATTTTTGTTAATTTGTTGGTTTAATGTGGATGATATTCTTTAATATTGTATTATACCACATGCTAGATAAACTTGTCCATGAACTAATTGAGAAAAATGCTTAGCATGCAGATCATATAACACCGTACCATAGCCTTCGAAACACACATGACATTTTTGGAATGAAATTAGGTGATTTCATCTTAAAAATATTGTTTGATATGATTTCGTCACATGTGATAATAACCCCTCCCTGGCAACGAAAGTTTGATCTGATCAGCATGGACGGGCTAGGCGGCTAAACATGTGAACAAAATTTGTGGAATGAAATTTTTGGTACATGTGATAATATTTACTTCTTCTTTTACCTCTGTAAAGAAGATAAAAACCGTATCGGAATATTGCCATGAAGTCGGAGTACGGTTTCCTCTATGTCCCGGTCGACTTCAGGTACCAATACTATTTTCCTTCATGCTCCGAGTCGTACTAATCGTACTACTACTTTTCCTATCTACGATTTTTTATTTTGTCTGATCTGATCACTCGATTCTTGGGCTTTAACTACCAAGTCCGCGGTAAAAATAAAATAAGAGGGGAAGACCGGGCCATGGGGGCATGGAGGAGAGGGAATCTGGCCCCTAGAGGCGCAAACGAGGCCATGTGTCCCGTCCTTGCGGCTCCGTGGTGCCATTTTTGCCTTTGATGCGCGTGGGAGGGGGGCTAGATTTGTTATTTTACATGGCAACAATGCTATTTTAGCCAAAAACTTGGCTGATATCAACCTTTGAGAAGAGGCGACGACGGCGGTGATAGCCAACAGGGAGGGGAGCCAGAGACGACGAATAGGGAATGGCATTATGGTAGTGTATGTTAAATTTAAAATTTGGTCTCACGCTTAAAAATGCTAATTATTAAACTCAAAGACATTTTATTTAACATTATAACTGTAATATATCTTTTTCTTATAGTACTAAACTCATAATAATTAGTACCTAACTTTTTAATTGAAAAGCATCATCTTTTGGTATTCCTTGACGAAATCATCAATTACATTCGTAATTAATCTTCATGATGTTAAACACTTATTGCAACTGATATTGTAAGTCTTTTAAGTCCAATAAATCTTTCCGAGTCATTATAGAAAGCTAGTTGAACTTCAACTACTTCAATATATAAAAGCTCCTTACTTTTCGATGCAACAGTCACGAGAATAGTCAACATAATTCTCTATGCAATTGTTGCATTAGGGAAATAATCTAGCTATTTCACAAACTTTAAAATATCAACCTAGCCCATATTTTTCTTAGGGCAGAATATTTATGCTAAGAGTTTAGCAAATGAAAATAAAGAGAGAGAGAGAGAGGTGGGGAAACTAGATCTTATTTGGGGAAAGTTTCTAGGAAGAAGTGAATAAAAAGAGTTCCTCACGTATTAGTTATTACTCTTACTTGAGTTGGAGGAGGAGGTGGTGGTAGCGGTGATAGCCAATTGGGAGGAGAGTCGGAGATGACGAACAGGGAATGGCATTATGTGAGTCTATGCTAAATTTAAAATTATGCACTACACTTTCAAAAGTTAATTATTAAAATAAAGAGCATTTTCATTGAATATTATAATTGTGATACAGGTTTTTCTTACTATGCGGAGGATTGCGCCAAAAAACTAGTACCTAACTTTTTTATTTGAAAAGCGCCATTCTTTCCGTATTCCTTGAAAAGAAATTATCTTCGTAATTAATCTTCCCGAAGTTAAACATTGATTTCAAGTGACACTGTAAGTCTTTTCAATCCATTAAATCTTTTTCGAGTCATTATAGAAAGCAAGTTGGACTTCAACTACTTCAAATTATGAAAGCTCCTTACTTTCTTATGCAATAGCCACGTGAATAGTCAACATAATTCTATATGCAACAATTGCATTAGCGAAATAATCTAGCCATTTCACAAACTTTGAAATATCAACCTAGCCCATCTCTTCCTTAGGACTGAATATTTATGCTAAAAGTTTAGCAAAATAAAATGAAGAGATAGAGGCGGTAAAGCATATCTAAATTGGTGGAAGTTTCCAGGAAGAAGTGAATAAAAAGAGCTCTTCACTTATTAGTTATTACTCTTACTTGAATTGGAGGAGGAGGCGGTGGCGGTGGTGATAGCCAATTGGGAGGGGAGCCAGAGATGATGAATAGGGAATGTCATTATATGAGTGATTAGGACAAGCAAACCACTACTATAATTTCTAGCCGTAAGAGCAACCAAGTAGAATGGAAACACCCTTTCAGCCAAACCCTAGAAAGGGGAGAAGCTCTTTCGGCCAAACTCAAAGGAAGCAAGAACAGAGACGAAGAAGGAGATATCCATGGTGCATAGGGACACAAACCAAAGGAAGAAGTGGATACTCTCATGTCGGCCAAAACAAAGAAACAAATTCAATTCACTCTTTTGGTAGAAAGCATGAAGACAACTAAGGAAAGAGCAATGCAATCCAATTTGCATTTGAATTTGAGAAAAACGAACCATGTGTTGGATTTTGGGAGATATCTCAACCATCAAGGAGACATGTTGGAAAAAGGAAGAAGCTTGTGCAAAGTTTGCAACTAGGAAGGATCTTGAAGTTCACGATGATCCCTACAGCAACTTGGAAGGATCCAGCATGTACAATACATATATTTGGAAAGATTATCAAGTATTTTCCAATAGATAAAACTACATGTGATTTGGAGCTTTCTACAAAGAGTTATGGCTATTGGAGCGATCTACATACAATGCTGAATTTCCAATCCAAATTGAATGCTGAATTTGAATCTAAACTCAAAGAGGACTTTAAATCCGAATTGAAAGAACATTGTTATTCAGAATTAGACTAGTAGTAGGGCCTCTTGGCCATCCATGAGGGGTGGAGAGATCCTATATTCAGGGCTAGACCCCCATTGTAAACCTCAGACCACAATTAAAGATTTTGATTGCGTTTGCATTAATAGCATTCAACCTTTGATTCTTCCAAGAAGTTTGGTGAACGCTGATGACTTGAAGGGGAATATGGTGTTATTCTTCAAAGATCGTTCTGTCTTTCCGCCGAGAATTGAGATATCGATAAAACTCTGTTTAGTGGTTGGGTGGAGTACACGTGAGATTGGGCGAATTAAAGAGTTGCAAGTTCATTCATTGGTATCGGGTGAGCAACTACGATTGTTCAAGTCAAGCGTGACTTTTTTTTACTTGAAAACACCATTCTTTTGGTATTCCTTGAAAACATTATCTTCGTAATTAATCTCCTCATAGTTAAACATTGATTTCAAGTGATACTGCCAGTCTTTTTAGTCCATTATATATTTTCCTAGTCATTATCGAAAGCATGTTAGACTTCAACTACTTCAATTTATAAAAGCTCTTTACGTTCCTATGCAACAGTCATGGGAATAGACAATAAAATTATATATGCAACAATTACATTAGAGTAATAATCTAGTTGTTCCAAAACTTTAAAATATCAACATGACCGATATTTTTCTCAGGAATAAACTTTTATGCTAAAAGCTTTGAAAAATAAAATTAATAGATAGAGATGGGGAAGTAGATGTGAATTGGTGGAAGTTTCTAGGTATAAGTGAATAAAAAGGGCTGCTCACTTATTAGTTCCTACGCTTACATGAATATCACCATTATTCTAACATTCATTTAAATGAAATCTTCAATTTTGTTTGCAATTACCATTATGCAAATTAAACATCAATTTCAAGTGCTATTGTAAGTCTTTATGATACATCAAGGACTGGCTTGGAATGTAGGAATTTCATAGGATTTATATGGTGTTCGACCGAAAAGGCGACTAGAGCCGAAATTTGGGGGGGGAGGGTGAATAGGAGAACCTACTGCTTTTATTCCACGACAATATTCAATTTCTTCTTCACTTCTATATCTATGGAAGCTATGAATATCATAAACACAAGCACAACAGAAGTCTAGTGTTGAAACAGGAAATCCCAGAGGTCAAAACCTCCTAGCTGGTCTAACCGCTAAGAGCTAGCCGGTTTGACCGTTGACTATAGGGTCAGCAGCCCACGAAGATCTTAAATCAACCTAAAATTTGATTCCAACATCCAAATCCCCGAGATTTCAACCATAGCTCATCAAGAAGGTCAAGAACCTATTCCAATCAACGATCAGGACGATCGAAGCCAAGGTTCCACAAATTTCTTGATCGAGGTCAAGGAGGCACAAAAACCAAGGAAATCCAAATTTTGATCCAAAAGCTTGCTCATGAGTGGAAGATGGTCAATATGACCCTAGATCAATTTCATAGGTCCTAGCGAGCTAGATCACAACAAAATACCCAACCAAAACCAAATGAACACAAAAAACCCAAAGGCATTAAAGAGAGAGCAAGAAGAAGATAAAACACATCTTGGGGGCAAACCTTACTTGGATTGATTTAAGAGATTATTGGTTTACAACCACTGCACTGTGGAGGGTAAAAGCTCAACACTTGAGTATTCAATCAATCCATCTCCCTCAAACCTAGACTCATCTATCTCTACTTTCCCAAAAATCACAAATTAGGGGTTTCTAGACTTGAGAGGGTTGAGTGCAAATCCTAGACTCTAGCCTTTTATAGTGGAGACTAGGTCTAGAGAGAAAACCTTGTCGGGCATCCGTTAAGTCCACACACAAACGGGTTTGCAGCCACACACGCTTCTCAAAGCGAATGACGAACCGGGTCTCCTGAATCCGTCTCTTCATGATCTTCATATTCTCTTGACCTAAAACACATCTCTTTGTACTATCTTATGCCACAGTTTCTCCAAGGTGACCATTCCATAATTTTGGCAAAGTTACCAAAATACTCCTTCTCGATCATTCTCTAAAGGCCGAGTCCAATTGTTGTGAAGCAATCCCATTGATATGGCGCCAAGTATTACTACAACTTCGGTTTGGATTTTAAGTTAGAAAATTAAGTTGTAGCTTCAGGACCAAGTCACCCACATGAAGTGTTCTTGGACGAACCCTTCTATTAAAGTAGCGTCTCAGCCCATGCAGATAGGTAGTCGATTTTAATAGTGCGCGATCACATCTTCCTTCTAGCATATTAACATAATCTTCACGCAGATCTCCCTGATTTATTTGATCTAGGAGGTCTATACGTGTGGAAACTAGCTGAATCTCACTAGGTAGCATTGCTTCTACACCGTAGACTAGTGCGAATGGTGTTTCACCAGTTGCTCTACTAGTATTAGTATGCAATGCCAATAGGACGTTGAAAAGCTCTTCCATCCAACTCTTCGAGCATGCCTTAAGGCGACTAAAAACTCTTTTTTTAATACCTTGCATAATCTGATCATTGGCTCTTTCTACTGCTTCATTGCTCTATGGATGTGCCACAGAATCAAAGCAGATTTTAGTGCCAATTTTGTCGTAATAATCTTAAAATACGTCACTAATAAATTGGCTCCCATTGTCTATGACAAGACGACTGGGTACTCCAAATCTGGTAGCAATGTTTCATACAAAGAATTTCTTTGCTGCTGTAGCCATTATATGAACGACTGGCTCAACTTCTATCCACTTAGTGAATGTATCGATGGCTATAAACAAGAATTTATACCCATTGGGTGCTTGTGGTAGTGGTCCAATTATATCAATGCTCCAAGTCGAAAAAGGCCATGACAAGGGAATGATCTGTAATTGATAAGATGGTTGGTGCACTTGCCTGGCATGGAACTGACACTGCTCACAGATCTTAACAAGGTGCATGGCATCTTGTAGAGCGGTGGGTTAGTAATAGCCTTACTGAAAAGCTTTGCCAACCAATGTTCTATAGGAAGCATGTGTACCACACAAGCCCCTATAGATTTCTTTTAGTAATTTTATCCCGGAGTCTTGGGATATGCAACGCATAAGAACACCATGTGCTCCCTTCCTATACAATGACCCTTCGACCAGCTTGTACATGCGTGCTCTTTGAATTAACCTATCCTTCTGTTGAGGATCATCGAGCAATGTCCCTGATGCAGGATAGGTGGTTAATGGTTGCATCCACTCCGCATCTTGCTCGATGACCCCAACCTCTGAGGTGGTCAAACCTGTTTCTATTGAAGGTTTTGTAAGGTATTCGAGAAAAAACACCTGTTGGAATAGGCATTCGTGAGGAGCCTAATTTCGATAACTGGTCCGCTAAGAAGTTTTCCTTGCACGGTATATGTTGGACTTCGAAGTCCTTGAAGTGTTTTCCCAACTTCCTCACTTCACCCAGGTACTAAGCCATTATCTCATCGGAACAGCCGTATTCCTTTGATACCTGGTTTACGACTAATTGCGAATCTCCCTTCGGTAAAAGCTGACGGACTCTAAGGGATTTGGCTGCTTGAAGCCCGGCTAGATGTCCTTCATACTCCGCCACATTGTTAGTGGTAGGGAACAGAAACTGTACGACATACTAGAGTTGATCACCTTGTGGTGTTATCAACAAAATCCCAGCCCCTCGAGCCTTTAAGCTTGCGGGAGCCATCAAAATATAGTGTCCAATGATCGTCTGGCCCTGGACTTTCCTGACGTTGATCCTCGGTATTCCATTCAGCCACAAAGTCAGCCAGGATCTGGCTTTTTATGGCTGTTTCGGCAGTAAAATAGAGATCAAACTCCCCAAGCTCTACTGCCCCTTTGGCTATGCGACCTATTACTTCTTGGTTATGAAGTATATTTCCAAGAGGAAAGCATGAGAGCACCATGATTTTATGAGATTAGAAATATTGTCTCAGTTTTCTGGAAGTCATCAGAAGAGCATAAATTAGTTTTTGGACCTCAGGATATCTTTCCTTTGGTCCGTGTAAGACCTCACTTACATAGTAGATGGGTCATTGAGAACCTTCCGTCTCTGCGATAAGTACTACACTGAGCACATTTAGCATTGCTGCCAAGTAAACTAGTAAAGGTTCCCACTCTAAAGGTGAAAACAATACTAGAGGATTTGAAAGATAAGCTTTTAAGCCTTCGAAGGCTTTGTCAGCTTTTTCGAACCATTAGAACTCTTTATTACTCTTGCGGATCACCTTAAAGAAAAGTAAACCACGTTCTCCTGATCGAGAAATAAAATGACTAAGAGCCACCATTTGACCAGTTAAGGCTTGGGCCTCCTTCACAGTAGAAGGTGGTTGTAATTGTTCAATGGCTCGAATTTTCTCGGGATTAACTTCAATCCCACGAGAACAAACAAGGAAACCAAGCAACTTGCCAGATTTAACCCCAAAAGTACACTTTTTAGGATTAAGCTTTATTCCATGTTTATTTACATTTTCAAAGGTCTTTGCGAGATCCTTCAAATGGTCATATTTGGTGTGACTTTTCACAATGAGGTCATCTACATAGGCCTCTAAATTACGCTCTAGCTGACTGCTGAAGGTTTTTTTTGCATCAAACACTGGTACGTGGCTCCAGCGTTCTTTAACCCGAATGACATCTTAACATAGCCGTAGACATCGAAGGGTGTGATGAAGGGAGCCTTTTCTTCATCTTCTTTCGCCATGCTAATCTGATGGTATCCGGAATAAGCATCAAGAAAACTCATCAGTTCACAACCCGCAGTTGAATCAACTAATTGATCAATGAGAGGCAAAGGGAAGTCATCCTTTGGACAAGTTATATTTAAACTGGTAAAATCCACGCACATGCACCACTTACCATTAGATTTCTTGACCAGGACCAGATTCGCAAGCCATTCGGGGTGATCAACCTCCCAAATGAAGTCAGCTTCAAGGAGCTTATCGAGCTCTGCTCTGATGGCTTCTTGATGATCCAAGGCAAAACATCTTGTAGGACCGAATAGGCGACTAGAGGGGGGGGTGAATAGGAGCACGCTCAATTTTTCACAAAGATCAGATTCAACACTAATCTCACTCCAATAGATATGAAGCTATGAATATCAATAAACAAGTACAGCGGAAAACTTGTATTGAATCCAATCTACCCCAAAGTAAAAGATCAAACCATAAGACTCAACTCCTACGGATGGTTAGATCGACGAAAAATGGGTGGTCAGACCAGAGGTTGGTCTGACCGATGGTAAACTTGCGGTCTGACCGCTGGGTGGTCTAACCGGACCTGACGATGAACAGAACATACAGTCCGAAAACCGAGACTCAAATCGATCTAACTTTTGATCTACACGACCAAACTTCACCAAACTTGAGACACATCTTCTCTAAGATATTAGAAACCTATTCCAGTCAAGGATCGTGAAGATCCATGCCAAAGTTCCTATCTTTTTTAGTTTGAACGAAAGTTGCTTCAAAACCGAGTCAAAATCAAAATATGATCTAACGTCTTGCTCGTGGGTGATTGATGATCAATATGATCCTAGATGTGTTCCCACATGTCACAACAAGCTAGATCACGGCAAGAAATCAATAGAAAACTCGCGGATCAAAGAATGACTCAAAATCACCAAAATAGAGAGAAGGAACACAAGGAGACTCATCATTGAGAAATTATGCATAGATTGATTTGAGATTGAGAGGGTTTACAGCCACTCCATCCAGGAGGACAAGAGCTCAATCCCTGAGCACACACTCAACTCATCTCTCTAGAACCCTAAGCCTCTCCTTTCCTCTCTAAGTCCGTACAACAAAACTAGGGTTTTCCAAATGAAATGCTTAAGGGTGCTGGACACCAGCCACCCCTATTTATAGTGGAGGCCTAGCTTCTAGAAGAGCAAACCCTAATGGGCTCCCGTTAAGCCCACACACAAAGCGTCGTCTCGCGCCGTGGTTTAGCCAAAAGGTTACTAATGCGGTATTTGGTGAAATTACCAAAATACCCCTTCTCGATCCTTCTCCGAAGACCGAGTCCAATCTTGGTGAAGCAAACGCCTACTTCGCCACATGTAGGTTGATCAACGGATCTCATCATGTCGGCAAGTCTCTCCTGTCCGGCTCCCGCTGAAACCACTATAGCACTTGCACCGACCCCCACGCCGCTTGATCTAATCCGTCGTACCGAACTGCCCGTTTGGTCACCTTTGTCCAATTTACGCCATGCTTGAATCCATTGACCTCACCCAGCATCCTCGATCGTTCTGAACCTCAGCTCTCCAAGCTTAGTCCCGATCATCCTCGCCGTTGACCGTCATTGACCTCCAAGCAACCTGCACAACAATAAACAAAGAAATCGATTCCGAGAACAAGTTCTTCACAACTTGACCCACGTTAGTGAAAACATGTATTATGCAACACATATGCACTGAAGCCCGTGAACTTGACCTATCCCAAAAATCATCGCCACCGATTGGGCGATGAATAGCACAAAATCAGTCAAACCGCCATTCAATGTCCGGTCTGACCACGCCTTGAACGCCGATCGAGCCGCAAATGGCCGACTGCGTTTTGAACGCCGATCGATCGCGATTGACTCGACATACCATTGACCTTTGACAAAAACGCGTGAATCGACAAACCGATAACACCATTGCCAATTGTAACATCATCCTAAGATCATGAGCATATCCCCATGATATCCACACATCTCAGTCTTTGTTTGACTGGTTTTTTCTCAGGCTGGATGGCTAGCATGTTCTCAATCACTTCCCTTGGGACTCTGGGCATATCAGATGGCTTCCACGCAAAGACACCCGAGTTGGCTCGAAGGAAGGTGAGAAGCTCGTCTTCCTATTTCTCACTTAGTCTCGAGCCAATCCGGACTGTCTTGGATTGGTTATCGGGGC
Source organism: Phyllostachys edulis (assembly GCA_036346405.1). Lineage (NCBI taxonomy): Eukaryota > Viridiplantae > Streptophyta > Magnoliopsida > Poales > Poaceae > Phyllostachys > Phyllostachys edulis. The sequence continues at coordinate 35,613,845 of CM070556.1, forward strand.
TAAGCAGTACTACCTTTACTTCCTCACTAGGCTGAGGAGTGGCTTTGATTTTTGTAGCCTTCCCTGTTTTATCCTCCAAAGTAAGATCTTTCATAGGTAACTGATCGACAAGTTCCAACGACTTACGATCACATGAAAGTGCTACGGCCTGGTCGCCTTGCACCACAATCACGCCTTTTGGCCCAGGAATCTTGATCTTCTAGTAGGCGTGGTGTGTAGCTGCCATGAACTTTGTTAGAGACAATCTTCCCAAAACAACATTATAGGCAGACTAAAAATCAACCACTTTGAAAGTGATTAACTCAGTTCGAAAATTAGTAGCCATACCGAAGTTTACTGGTAAAACTACTTGCCTCATTGGTGTAACAGATATACCCGGTACTATCCCATAGAAGGGACTTGTCATAGGTTTAATCTTAGAACGAGGAATTTGCATCTCATCTAAAGTATTAATGAATAACAAGTCTAAAGAACTACCACTATCTATTAATATTCTCCCTACTCTGTAATTACTTATGGTAGGGGAAACTACTAATGATAATTTATGAGAAGCAGACATACCTTTAGGGACGTCCTCCTTAGTGAAGGTCAAAGAGGTCTCTGACCACTTGGGGTATTCCAGACGACCAGGTGGGACCTCAACGTTGTTGACGTCTCTCCATGCCGCCTTGTACTAACCTTGGAGGTGTAGGCTGCTGAACCCCTGTAAATGATGTTGACGTGATGATCCGTCCTTTGAAACGGCATTTCCATGTCCTTGTCATTACCTTGGACCTCTGGTGGTCCGCAATCTTCTAGTGGGACAGGCATTAGACCTTTCCCATCGTAGTAGTCCTCCATTTGTTTCTGCCAAGTACAGCATTTGCGGAGGTCATGACCAGGAACTTTATGCAATGGGCACCAGCGCTCATTGCTCCTAGACGTACTCGTAGATCGTGGGGTAGTTTGGTCGGTTGAATAACCTTCTTGCCTCCTTTTTGTCCAAGGACCTTTGTTTTTGTCGTAGGGTGGTCACTGGTCAACTACTGCGACCTCCCTGGTGGACTGCTTGGAACTCTCCTTCTCCTTCTTAGGTTTTCCTCTGCTACCCGTGGAGCCTTCGGACCTCTTGGATTTCTTTTCTTTGACATCCTCGAGGCCTAGCTGAGGAAGTGTGGTTCCCTTATCCACCATTCGGTTCCACTCTACTGCCTCATGGGCATCAGAGTACCGATCTGCCATGTCGAAGAGTTCTGACACGTACCTAGGTGGATTGATGTTGAGGTCTTCTGTGAACCTTCGATATCTCACCTCCTGTTTAAAAGCTCAAATCACATAGTCATCAGAAACATTTGGAATAGTATTACAGACTTGTATGAAACGTTTTACAAATTGTCATAAATTTTCTTCGGGGGTTTGGCGGAGTCGATGCAAATCATCCTCCTTCCCTGGCTTTGCATAACAACTTTTGAAATTGTTCTGTAATGCATTACAAAGCATCTCCTAGTTATATATGGATCCCTCAGGCTAGTCGTATAGCCAGGTCCTAGTGGAACCCTTTAAAACTGTGGGCATATAATTAGCCATTACTTTATCATTGCCTCCAGCAGCTTGAATGGCGGTAGTGTAGACTTGGGGAAATTATGACAGATTTTGCGTTCCGTCAAAAGTCTCCATACTCCTAGGCTTGAACTTCTCTGGCCAGGTAACATTTCTCAGTCCGGGAGAAAAAGCTTTGCACCCTGCATAATGTACGACACATTGTCGTGTATTATGACGATTATCATGACCAACAGGAGATCTAGAATGTCTACTACATCCCAAAAATGGGTGTCATGCTCACCTCGTCCTTGAACATGACAGCCAGGAGCACCATAATTTCGGTCTTTCCTTCGTCGTCCAATCGAGGACCCTTCTAGGTGTGAGTCCGTTTGGGAAATCAAGTAGGCGATCAGCTAGAAATGTTCTCTGCCGCATCCTGTAGCTCTTGTGTAATAGCACACATTACTTGCACTCCTTGCTCCAGAGTTAATCCTTCCGGAGGGCGTGCGATAGCGCTTGCTAAGTAGCGAATGCGTTCTACAGGGGAATCCTCCTGCATGGGGGTTGGTAAGGTATTTGGTTCTCTTACCATGGTTGCCCGCGGCGGTGGCATATGCATCGCCGGTGGCGGCGCCCTCGCTGAGGAGCTAGGGGCGTCTCGATAGTAGTGTTCGCAAACCTGCGAGATGAGCGCTTGTGTGTCGGCATGTATCTCGGCTTGTCGGGTCTCTTCCTCTCGTTGGAGGCATTCCCATTCTTCCCGCTCCTGGCATTGCCCTGATGCTTTGGGATTATCGCCAGGATTGGGTTGATTGTCACTGATGGCGACAACCTGACGACCACCAGAACAGGCAGAAGGGGTGAACATGCCCTCGTTCTCTGAGGAAGAGGACGAGTTGTATTGTTGGGTGAATAGAAGATTCTCCCCAAATGTTCTCTTTAGGCCTTCAGTGTGGAGGATGCCCATGGACGATGACAGCGCTCCCCACGGACGACGCCAGCTGTCGACATCTGGGACTCTCACAGAACAGACAAAACAAGAATATAAAAGAAAAATGGAGATTACTATCTATTCGCCAAAGGACTTAAATTTGTGAATGTGTATTGCAAAGAGTATGCTCTGATTACAGGAAAGATGGCTATGAGTACACGTGGGTTAGGGCTTGGATATGAATCTATGTTACAAGGCCACATAGGCCGGACTATTTATAGTTTTACAAGCGTCGGCAGTTGGTCACAATGGTGCCTCTTCGCCCAAGGGTTGCGTCTCTTCGTGATGACCGTTATCACCGATTTCTCCACTTGTAGCTATTATTAACCGCACGTGGGTAACCACTTTCTAGGACCTCCTCTGCGGGGGAGTAGTCCTGGAGAGGACCTGGAGAAACCCATAGGGGAGGTCCAACTGGGCCTCCGGAAGAGGTTTTGGGAACCGTCGAAGGAAAAACTTTTTAGGCTCACCTTTTGACTGCTTGATTGATCTTGGGCCCAAAAGATTAACTCAGGCCCAGTAAAAATCTGGCTTATCTATAAATAAGCAAATAAAGATATACCCGGATAATTGACTAATCAACAATCCACGTCACTTACTTATTTACTATTCTTTTCAATTACACATTTCAAATTATTTATTGTATTTATCGTCAATGTTGCTTTATGCAAAAGAACCATACAGCTAACCTTTGTTCAAGCCTTGTATGAATACTATTTGCATACATTTCCCCACGACTTGATGAGTGCTTTATGTACTCACGACTTTGCACCATTGTTGCTCAGTTGAAGAATACCAAGCAGCTCAGGAGTTTTTCGCCAAGGAGTACTACAAAGGTTTTGCAGATTAGGATGTGTTCTCTACTCGATTTTCTGTGGGCATGTTGATTGGCCTTTCCAAGTTTTTTCGTTTTGCTGCAAGATTTTATTTATTTCTTTAGCCCTACATGGCAAGTTAAGCAAACATTGGCCGTAAGATCTAGTTATTATTATTGTTTGTAACTTTGAGATCTTTTTAGTTAAATCGAATAAATGGATTGTATTTTATCACTGTTTCCTGTGAGCTAGCTACTGATTTAGGACTAGTTCATTCTTGGATTGTATTTTGGGTCCCGACATGAGGCCGCGTACAGTGCTATGATTTCTGAGTGGTTCGTCAAAGTCAATACAAGACTTTGCTTAGACGATTTCTATGAAAATGCAGTTCTACCACCTTTGGAATACATAGCTTTGTTTATGACTTGGTACATATCTTGGTCTCGACAATACCCAAAGATCTCTGCATAGCCATTCATAGTTAGGTCTTAGTTCTTTCTGTAGAATAGACCAAGATCTTTGAGTCGGGACCCCGAGTATGCAATCCTGGGACCCTCTGTGCATTCCGAACTAGTCTCATGATCAGTAGCTAGTCCACACAGTTGCAACATAGATGAAATCATATCCATACAACGAAAATAGCTAATAAAGCAAACAAAACAATAATACTTAGCAGCAAAATGACCTTATGGTCATAGTTTTACAGAGCTTGTCACGCAGGGCTAAAGTCATGACCAGGTCCACGACTAGAGTAAACTTGCAGTGGAATAAAACAAGCTTGTGGAAGCCATCCGATATGCCTACAGGCAATCGAGTGGAGGACGCGGTCTAGTCTGCATAGTCTTCAAAATAGTCTTCCTCGTAGAACTCAGTGCTCCTTAGGTCTTCTTCGACAATTGATCAACAGATGGCGCAAAGCCGTGAGTACTTAAAGTACTCAGCAAGTCGTAGGGAACAGTATGCAAGCAGTATTCATACAAGGCTTGACAATGATAGCTTTATGTTTAATTTGCGGAAAGCAGTATTGATTGTAAATATAGTAAGTAGGTCGTAAAGCACAATTTGAAAGATTAATACATAGGTAATCCAGTTCTTTGAAGCAGCTCGTGAGCATCCTGTTCACTTCCCAACCAACAACCACGACCAAATCGCTTCCACGACCAACGACCATGACTAGATCGCTTCCATGACCAGATCATCAACTCGGAACCATCCACGACAACATTTTGAGAAAATCTACCCCTCGTGTGAAATCACTAGGCATTGTCCATAACCAGGGACACAGCTATTCGAATAGTTTTACACTCTGCAGAGGTTGTACAGCTTGACTCACAAGAGATAATCATCTTATACTATTCGCCCACACAATTTCAAGGTGTGCGACTAAGAAATTATCACAAGGTCTTTACAAAGCTCCATTTTGACTCGGTCTTACTCACTAAGGATTCACCTTCACGGCCCCCTCTTGCGGCACTTAACAACCCAAATAGGACTGACTCAAAACTTTGCTAATTAGTTGGCCAGGTCCACCCCATCTTAAACATGTGGTTGCAAGATATGGCCCGGATCAATGGCGCACAGAGTTAAGTCCTTAGTGGTTGCTCAGGCGAGACTTCCTCATCCCAATGTGCTTCTCGCACCCACCATTGCCACCGCCCACTCGCCCGAGCATAAATCATTTTTGTTCAACCCGGTCAAATGACAACCCTTCCCATGGCACAATAAATTTTAACAACAGCGGCATCTCACCACAATTGATACAACTGTGACTTCGCACCACAACTGCACAACAGTGGCATTGAACCATAATTCTATATATCATTAAGTCAAATTCATCATCTTTAAATCATGTGATCGAGAGGCATCTCACAACTAAAGCATGACTAAGCATAATACGCACCCACATTGGTATTACAAAAATGTCCAACTAAGATTACCCAACCTATGGTGTCCAAGGGTACATGTCAAGATGTCAATCACAATTATTCAAGGAGTCATACTGTCGAGTAGGTGTTTAACTATTCCCGAAACCATTTTTGTACAACTAGCCATGCATGTTTGTAACAAACAATATAATTTTATAAACTAGGTATGACATGATCAAAGGTCTACGACTTGCCTTCGTTGAAGAGTTGAGACACTTCGATCGTGATTATCAGGTCTAACTACTCTTCGGAAATATTGGAATCTATACGTGCGAAAAGAGCTGAATAAATAAAACAACTCCAAATAAAATCCAAAAATTACCAAACTAGAACCAAAATAAAGGCATTGAATTTAGAGGAATTTAGAAATTTGAATCAATCGAATCGGAGCTCGAACGAGCCCTCGAAAGGAGGTTCAAACTGGTCGAAAGACTTTGACTACTTGGTCGAAAGAGGTTCGACCATAGGTGGTCAAAAGGAAAGATTCAACTACTCAATGTGGTAGAAAGAAGGGATTCGACTGCATGAGTGGTCGAAGGAAGGATTGAACAACTTAACGTGGTTGAAAGAAGGGATTCGACTACACGAGTGGTCGAAGGAAGGATTCGACTACTCAACATGGTCGAAAGAAGGGATTCGACTACACGAGTGGTCGAAGGAAGGATTTGACTACTCAACGTGCTCGAAAGAAGGGATTCGACTATACGAGTGGTCGAAGGAAGGATTTGACTACTCAACGTGGTCGAAAGAAAGGATTTCACTATACGAGTGGTCGAAGGAAGGATTTGAATACTCAACGTGGTCGAAAGAAGGGACTCGACTACACGAGTGGTCGAAGGAAGGATTTGACTACTTAACGTGGTCGAAACAACACGAGAGAGAACAAGGCACGGGGAACTCACCAAGGCCGAGAGAGAGGCCAGAGGAGGTCGGTGGACAGTGAATGGTGGTTGGGAAGCTCGCGGTCGAAGGCGAAGAAGGACGGCGATGAAGGGGTCGGTTGGGACTGAAGGAGAAGAGGAAATGCAGCGGCTCCAGTGAAACAAAACTGAAATTGAGTGAGGGGATTGCTTCAAGGAGCTCTGGGGATAGAGTTGAAATGGGTAGAAGAGGAGGGGGCTGCACTGGTACGGTGAGGACGGAGAGGAGGCGCGCGGCGGCTTGATCTCGAAGTTGGGGCTTCGAGCAAGCCATAGCAACAAGTGCGAGAGAGGGAGAGAAAAGAAGAGTTGAGGGGAAAGCAAGAGGGGACAATGGGTTCCCTGGTGCTCCATTTAGAGAGGAAGGAGGACCGAGCGACAAGACGGAGCTGCGGGGTTCATGACCTGACTTAGGTGCCTGACCAAATGGGTGAGAGAGGGGATGGGGCAAGTAAGAGAGGAGACAAGAGGGGGAACGGGCATGGCAGAGGTGACGGTATTTAATGAGGGATGACTTTTGTGATGGCCATGACAAGACTTGGGAATGACGGGAGCAGGTGGGGAGGAGACAAGGGGGTGGTCGGCGGAGAGGGTGGTGCATAGCAGGAGGATGGTCTAACCGAGATGATGGTAAAAAATAAAGAGGCTGGTCTAAACCGAAAGGATGGTCGAGAGGAACGGGCCGACGAGAATTCAGAACAAACAGAGAGAAGGAACTTCAAATCCCAGAGAACTCCAATAAACTCAAAATAAACCAACTTTTGAGAAGCCCCTAAAATTGGGATGTTACAAAGCTACCACACTTAAACGAAATCTCGACCCCGAGATTCAGGCTGGCTAAAGATTAGGTTTGGAAACTTAGCCTTCAGATCCTCTTCACGCTCCCAGGTGGTTTCCTCTTCAGTGTGATTGCTACACTGAACCTTGCAGAAACATATGATCTTGCTTCTCGTCACTCGCTCTGCCACTTCTAAAATCTTGATGGGTTACTCCTTGTAGGTGAGATCTTCCTGCAGGTCAACTGCTTCCAACGGCATCCGCTCTTCTGGCACACGAGCACTTCTTCAATTGAGACACATGGAAGACGTCATGTACATTTGACAGCTGAGGTGGGAGTGCCAATTTGTAAGCAACCTCTCCTCTTCTGACTAGAATTGGAAAGGGCCCAATGTGTCTTGGTGCAGGCTTCCCGCTTACCCTAAAAGAAAGCATTCCTTTGAGAGGTGAAACCTTTAGGTACACGTGATCTCTAGGAGCAAAAGCTAAGTCTCGATGACAGTTATCAGCATAACTCTTCTGCCTGGTCTGAGCAGCCCTCAGCTTTTCTCTAATTAACCGAACTTCATCTTCACCTTCCTTCACGATATCTGGTCCGAGTACTTGTCCTTCGTATGTTTCGGTCCAATACAAGGGTGTTCTGCATTTCTTTCCATAAAGAGTTTCAAACGGGGACATCTGCAGACTTGATTGATAACTATCACTACTACAGAAAAAGTCTTCACAGACGGTTCAAAAACGTCATCACAGACGGTTTCGTGAGCTATCTGAGTAATTACATGAGGTCATCGCAGACGGTTTGTAGATGAAACCGTCTGTGATAACTGACTATCATAGACGGTTTGTAGATAAAACCATCTGTGATAGCTGATGTATCACAGACGGTTTGTGGATGAAAGCAAATGTCATGATATATATTCTCTATAAAGTTACCAAGTAGTGGTTGTTTGTTTCTTTAAAACCAACTTCATATATATCTTCATATATATATATATATATATATATATATATATATATATATATATATATATATATATATATATATATATATATATATATATATATATATATATATATATATATATATATATATATATATATATATATATCATGTCCACCAACCACTTTGAGGCGGTTGTGAGGATGAGATATGATCACGGACAAGCTGCATCGAGCACGCAAGTTCGAGAAGCATGGTTGCAAGGAGGCGTGGGCATACAATTACCTAGATGGCGTCGATGGGTAATTGGACTTGACATCAAGGAATAGTTGGTTCGATACATGAAGCCACTTCCTAGTCGAGATACCTCGTGTCCATGCTACTTTCCAAACATGGCTGGGCCAGGCAACTCATGAAATGGCTTCTTGAACTTGGTGCTCAATGAGGTTGCCCGTGGTGGCTGCCTCATCTCCAGTGGCGAGCCTCTAAAGTGGCTACTCTGAACAATATAATATATATATATATATATATATATATATATATATATATATATATATATATATATGAAGCTGGTTTAAAGGCACAAGCACCCACTGCTTGGTGACTTTATAGAGACGAGATCAGGAATAGAATGGTAGGACGTACCTGGGATGCAAGGGAGAACTTGACCAATATGAGCACGGTTACACAGACAAAGGTGAAATGAATGGCGAGAGATAGGTGAAGACGTGATGTGCTTTCTGACTCATTTGGTCTTGTTTTGGAATAGAATACACACCAATTAATAAATAATTGATGATCAGAGGCACAAGCTAGGTAAAAATTCCAGAAATTTGTATGTTAATTGCAGCTTTGCAAATTAGCCGAACCTTTACAAATCTGAAAAGTTAATTGTGACTTTCAAAAGTAGAATACCATATAGGAACATACCATAATATTAGTTACATGTACACAAATTTGTATGTGTATAGATGTTGGGACCCGAATCTGCAAATCCGGACCCTCTGTGTATTCTGAACTAGTCCCAAGATCAGTAACTAGTTCACATAGTGTCAACATTGATGAAATCATATCCATACAACGAAATAGCTAATACTAAGCCAAATATTATTAAAAAGTAACAAAGGACCTTATGGTCAAGGTTTTAAAATTATTGCCATGTAGGACTTAATGACAAAATAATAAACTTACAGCGGAAGAAACTCTTGAGGTAGCCATCCGATATGCCCACGGGCAATCAAGTGGAGAACGCACCCTAGTTCGCATAGTCTTCGAAGTACTCCTCGCAAAACTCAGTGTCCCCTGGGTCTTCCTCGATGACTGATCAAAAAATGGCGTATAGCCGTGAGTACATAAAGTACTCAGCAAGTCGTAGGGAAATGTATGCAAATAGTATTTATGCAAGGCTTGAACAAAACTAGCTTTATAGCTATTTTGCAGAAAGCAGTATTAACTGTAAATACAGTAGATAGATTAAAAAGCACAATTTAAAAGGTTAAATACATAAGTAAATAAGTTCTTTAAAATAACTAGTGAACATCCGTATTCACTTCCCAACCGATCCATCATTCCAACATTTTTGAGAAAAATCTAACCCTCGTGTGAAATCAGCAGGCATTGTCCATAACCATGGATACGGCTATTCGAATAGTTTTAAACACTCTACAGAGGTTGTACAGCTTGCCCACAAGAGATAATTATCTTATAATGTCAAACATGACATGCTTCCGAAGGTGTGCGACTAAGTGATTATCACAAGGCTTTTACAAAGCTCTGTTTTGACCTAGTTCTGCTCGCTAAGGATTTGCTATTCTGGGCCCCCTCTTGCGCCGCTTATGAACCCAAACAGAACCAAATGAAAACATTGATAATTATTCAGCCAGGTCCATCCCATTCTGGATATGTGGTTGTACGGTATAGCCCAGATCAATGGCATACAAAGTTAAGTCCTTAGTATCTACTCAGGCTAGGCAACCACATCCCAACTCATCCCCTTTACTGCATGATCAATCGCCTAAGTATGAAATCATTTTTGGTTCAAACCTGACCAAATGGCAACCCTTGCCATGGCACAACAAATTTTAATAACAGTGGCCACGCCACAATTTCATATTTCATTAAGTCAAACTTTCATGAGTAATCATTGTGAAGGAACCCATCGTACAACTAAAGCATGACTAAGCATAATACGATACCCATGTTGGTAATAAAATATTTCCAACTAAAATTAACCCAACTTATAATGTCCAAGGGTACAAGTCAACATGTCATTCACAATTATTCAAAGAGACATACTGTCGAATAGGTGTTTAGCTACTCCAGAAAATATTTAATACGAATTAGCAATGCATGTTAATTTAAAACAATATAATTTTACAAAATGGGTACAATATAGTCAAAGGTCTACGACTTGCCTTCGTTGAAATTTGCAGATGCTTCAGTAGATTGCTCCTGGAAGGTTTCAAAAAGGCTGGATTCTATACGTGCAAAATGAGACGAATAAATAACAAAATTCAAATAAAATCCAAAAATTACAAAATAAACACTGGAAGGTAGATAATGATTTTATATGGATTTAGGATTGAGAATCGACGAATTTGGAGTTCGCGAGAGGGAGAACAAACATCCAGAAGTTTTGATGTTACAAGAAAAGATAGAAATCCGAGTACTGTTCATCTCTTCGACTTCACATGGGCGAAAGGAGTTACGACTACCTCGTCGAAGGAGCTATAACCACCAGGTCGAAGGGGCTATGACCACCTTGATGAAACACGGTGGCCCGATCTTCCGATAGGTTCGATTGATTTAAATCGTGAGGGCGTTGGCGCTTTGAGGCTTAGGCCGCGGATCGTCACCTGCAATTCGCTACACCCGCATACGACTATCGTTAACAACCACGCTTGCACGATCGACCTTACCACGAGGGTTATGATTCACGCAAGCAATCGAAGCAACTCACAAGAACAAGGTAGATGCAATCTGAATTATATTGCAAATATAGATGAAGTTCATAAGTTTGGTTCCTCAAGCCAAGAATAAGCGGCAAGCGCAAAGTGGCGAGAATAATCTAAGAAAAACCCAACCCTAAACTGTGGTGGCTGCTTGCAATATATAGGGGAGAACATGAGGAGGTTGACCTAGGGTTGTCTTTGCCATGTGGAGGCGTACACATCACAGGCTTTGACCTCGCCACGCTTACAAGGCTTTATTAGGCCCAAAAGGTGACACAACACCTTATTTCAATGTCTCGATCAACACCAGCGTGGTGAATCACTTGGTCGTGAGCACAGTCGTGGGGTGGTCGTGAGCTTGAGGCACAGTCGTGAATCTGGCGAGATCTGGTCATAGAGTGGGTACACTGGTCGTAGAGCTTGCAGATTCTGAGAATCGGTCGTAGCCCTTGGGAACACAGGCGTGAGCGGTTTGGGTCCTCCCATTATTCCTAAGTAACGAGAAGATCACAATTTTTAGGTAGCATACCATTACGTATAGATAAATTATTAGCACCTAGAAACGAGCTCACCTCATAATTTAAGTGGCGTGCACGAGCTCTTGTCATAGGACCTTGTAGTTTAATGCTTAGGATCTGGAGGATTTTGTGTAGTGCGTGTATCAGAAGGAGTGAAGGTCGAAGGGCTCGACCACAGTCGAAAGACTCGACCACCTAGTCGAAAGGGACCATGGTTTCGACTACAGGAAGGGCATGGGTCTCCACGATCATCAGCGCTACGTGCCACAGTGAGCTACGCGAAGGTGCACAAAAAGAAGGGGAGATAACGCTAAACCTATTGTTGTACCTTGCGGCACCGAAGCACAACGGAGTGGCCGACGGCGAAGAAAAAGGCGGCGGTGGGGTACGAGTCTAAGCGACGATGGTGCTCTGAAGGTCCTTCGGTGAAGGTGAGGCGTGCTTGAGGTAGAACACGACACGATGAACCTCCTGGTGTGGACGATGACACCAGAGATCAACGGACGGCTGCGCAATCGATGGTGCTAGGGTTGGCAGTGGAGGAGCTTCGGGCTTCGATTCCGGTGGATAGAGGCGGGCAGAGTGGTCGTGGTTGCGGGGAATGGAGTGAGCGGAGAAATGCAAAGGCTATGGTCCCTTTTATAGGGCAAGAACACAGATCGAACATCGGGGAGCGTCTTGTGAGCATTTTCAGGTAACGCGGCGATGAGTAGTGTGAGTAAATGATGAAAAAATGACCGATTGAGTGTGGTAGAGATTGTGGGTGCTAAAGCACACATTCATGAGTAGAAATAGAAGAATTAACGCATGCAACCGAACGAAAAATGGCGGCGCTCCGGCTCGGCAAGAGGAAGACGAAGGCGCAAGGACGAGGATCACAGGTGGGACCGGGTGAGAGAGAGAGAGCTGGTCGATGGCACGGCTGTGGGGGAAAAACAATGATGGGCCGAGGAAATTCGGCCCAAGCACTATTCCTAGATTTTTAAATGATTAAGTGATTAAATAATTCAATTAATTCATTTAGGCTTTAGAAGACAGCGAATAAAGTTCCAAAAAGTATGAGAAAATTCACAAAAATTCCCTAAGACATTTTGGACTTAAATTAAATATTTCCAACTTATATTTGATATTTAATTTTGTAGATAATATATTTTTCTTTGAAAATAAAAAGGAAAAAGCCTTTAAAATTTTAGAAAATTCCAAAAAATAATTAAAATTTTATTTTTAACTAGAAAAAAGAAATTTGGGCCGTTACAAACCTAGCCCCCTTTAAGGGAATCTCGACCTCGAGATTCGGGCTGGCTAGAGAATAGGTGCGGAAACTCGTCTTTTGGGTCCTCTTCACGCTCCTAGGTGGCTTCCTCTTCAGTGTGATTGCTCCACTGGACTTTATAGAAATCGATGATCTTACTCCTCGTCATACGCTCTGCTACTTCCAGAATCTTGATAGACTGCTCCTTATAGGTGAGATCTTCCTACAAGTCAATTGATTCCAACAGCATCTGCTCCTCTGGCACTCGCAAACACTTTTTCAATTGAGACACATGGAAGACATCATGAACATCTGACAACTGAGGTAGGAGCTCCAACTGGTAGGCAAATTCTCCTCTTTTGGCTAGAACTGGAAAAGGTCCAATGTAGCTTGGTGCAAGCTTCCCACTTACTCTGAAACAACGCATTCCTTTAAGAGGTGAAACCTTTAGATACACATGATCTCCAGTTGCAAAAGCTAAGTCTTGTCAACGATTATCAGCATAAATTTTCTGCATGGTCTCCTCTGTTCTCAGCTTTTTCCGAATTGATCAAACTTGATCTTCGGCTTTCTTCAAAACATCTAGCCCAAACACTTGATCTTCTCCTGTTTCGGTCCAATACAAGGGTGTTCTGCATTTTTCTCCATAAAGAGCTTCAAACGGGGACATCTGTCGACTTGATTGATAATTGTTGTTGTATGAAAACTCCGCATAAGGCAAACTTCGATCCCAACTTTTTTTTTGCTAGGGCACAGGCTCTGAACATATCTTAGTCTATTCCAATTTCTTTCCATTTCCACTCAGGTACCTCTAAAGGTTGAAGCAATTTAGCAGGTCCTTAATGCTACAACAAGGATCTAAATCGGCCCTACTGATGTTTCTAGAAAAGAGGGTCCATTCAACTTTATAAAACGTTGAGGCAAGCAAAAGATAAGGGGAATGTAAGGTAAGGAGGGATACAGAGAAGGGGATAAGAATAGATAGATGACCGAGGAAAGGAGAGAACAATTTATTTCTCTTGTTTAGTAAAACACATTTTGAACTTTTTCTAACGACAATTCTATTAGGCTGTGCCCTGCAGTCAAGACGCTCTTATACCGCTTGTGGTGACCCGGCCAGGGGCTTCACCCGAGAGGTCCTCCAAGACCTCCCTAGGAGTCCTCTGTGCATAAACATTGCACCAGCCGAGCCAACCAATTCGCCCAAGACCAAAACATTTTCCATTTCTTTGCTTCCCTAGCAATGCTTTCATACCTCCATGACAACCCAATGCAATGGCCCAAAACATTTTAAACATCAGTTGGCCGTTGGACATAAAATTTCCCAAATTCAATCACTTTTGGTCTAAGCATGACTAAGCTTTTCTTTTCCAAACGGTTCTGGTTCAAGCTATTGCCTTAAACCAGTTTTCAACTAGGGTGACAATATGTTTGGTTCAATGTTAAGATTAGCCATACCAAGGATTTGGGTATAACTATGAGCTTAAAGACAGGTATTGAAATAAGTAAGTAAAATAAGCATGCATAAACCTTTGAAACAGAACATAATAATTTGAAATAATGGGTGCAACATGATCAAGGGTGTAACTTGCCTTGCTCAAAGGCCTGGGTGTCTTCTTCTTCCTCCAAGAACTCCTGCTCTTCGGTGCCTTCACGCTCTACACGATGGAAACAACACAACTCAAATAGATCTAAAATAAGATCCAAAGAAACTCTAATAAAACACTAAAATAAAACCAACAGAGAGGCTAGATGATCAGTGGGAGGTCCAAGAAGCTTGCTGGAGGAGGTCTGAAGCTAAGAAAAGGAGGTCCAAAGAGCTTTAGAGGAGGTCCAAGAGCTTTGGAGGAGGTCCAAGAGCTGGTCGGTTTAGCCATGGAGTGAAAATGAGCAAATGGTGAAGAGGAAGGGTTGCCCAAGCTTATATAGCTAGAGCCGCCCAGATTTCCAAGGGTAGGCGTGTTCAAGAGTTAGTGAAAGGGACAATGGGAGTAGGCAAAGAAGGGACAAAAGAAAGGCACGGGTGCTGCAAAAAGTGGTAGCATTTAATGCGACACTACAGGCATTAAATATCGGGAGACTCCCATGTGCAAAGGACATGGTCAAAGGATAAAGAAAATGGGTGTGACTACCAAATGGGACCAGTCAAAGCCCGAAGAGGAGGTCCTGTGGAGAGGAGGTCCAAAAGACACAGTAATCGGGGAGGTCCTGACGGTCGGATCAAATCAAGGGGAGGTATGAACGGTTAAGATCTCCAAAAGGGAGGTCTTAACGGTCAGATCTAACAAGGGGGAGGTCTGCACAGTTAGGATCTCCAAAGGGGAGGACCTAACGGTCAAGATCTAAACAAAGGGGGGGGGTCTGAACGGTTAAGATTTAAAAAGGGGAGGTCTTAACGGTCAGATCTAACAAGGGGAGGTCTGGACGGTTAGGATCTCCAAAGGAGAGGTCCTAACGGTCAAGATCTAAACAAAGGGGAGGTCTGAATAGTTAAGATCTAACAAAGGGAGGTCTTAGCGGTCCGATCTAACAAAGGGAGAATGCGAGCGGTTAAGATCTCCAAGGGAGGTCTCAGCAGTCGAGATCTAACCAAGGGAGAATGCAGGCGGTTAGGATCTCCAAAGGGAGGTCCTAATGGTCGAGATCTAACAAGGGGAGAATGCAGGGCGGTTAGGATCTCCAAAGGGAGGTCTTAGCAGTCGAGATCTAACAAAGGGAGAATGCAGGCGGTTAAGATATCAAGGGAGGACCTAGCAGTCGAGATCTAACAAGGGGAAATGCAGGCGGTTAGGATCTCAAAGGGAGGTCTCGTGCGAGGAGGTCTGCTTTCATTGTGAGATAAGGCGGTGGATCGGGACCGTTAGATTTCAATCCAGACGGGTCAAAGCGGTTAGGCGTTCGGACCGAAACAAGCGCTCCAGCAGATCGGGGCCGTCAATATGGATCGAGCGGTTCTAAAGGAGTGGGGCGTTCGGACCATCGAATGTGCCCCCAAGATCAGGCCGCCCAATAAGCATCGGACGGCCCAGATGCGATCAAGATCAAAAGCAAGTGGTAGGCTCGCACGGGCACGAGGGAGGTCCAGGTGAACCTACGGGTGGTCCCAATGAACAAGGGGGAGGTCCTAGAGGACATGGGGAGGTCCAAATAGACAAAGAGGAGATCCTAAAGGACACAGGGAGGTCCTGAAAGACATAGGGAGGTCCAAATAGACAAGGAGGAGATCCTAGAGGACATGGGGAGGTCCAAATAGACAAGGAAGAGATCCTAAAGGGCACAGGGAGGTCCTGAAGGACACGAGGAGGTCCAAATAGATAAGGAGGACATCCTAGAGGATATGGGGAGGTCCTGAAGGACACAGGGAGGTCCAAATAGACAAGGAGGAGATCCTAAAGGACACAGGGAGGTCCAAATAGACAAGGAGGAGATCCTAAAGGACACAGGGAGGTCCTGAAGGACACGGGGAGGTCCAAATAGACAAGGAGGAGGTCCTAGAGGACACAGGGAGGTCCTGAAGGACACGGGGAGGTCCAAATAGATGATGAGGAGATCCTAAAGGACACAGGGAGGTCCTGAAGGACACGGGGAGGTCCAAATAGACAAGGAGGAGATCCTAAAGGACACAGGGAGATCCTGAAGGACACGGGGAGGTCCAAATAGACAAGGAGGAGATCCTAAAGGACACAGGGAGGTCCTGAAGGACACGGGCAGGTCCAAATAGACAAGGAGGAGATCCTAAAGGACACAGGGAGGTCCTAAAGGACATGGCGAGGTCCAAATAGACAAGGAGGAGGTCCGACAGAATAGAGAGTAAGCTCAAATGAACATGAGTGAGGTTTAGACCTAGGAAGGGAGGTCTGGACCAGAGAAAAACAGAGCCAGCGCAGAAAAGAGGAGATCACCAGAACTCCACAAACCCAAATAACCAAATGCAAGTTTTAGTTGAAGTTTGATTTAATCAATTAAAACCCATTCTGAAACTCTCAAGTTAAGCTTTGAATTCTCATCAAAACAAAATAGTTCTTTTTATTTTGAAAATTCAAAAAGGCTCTAAAAATTAGGATGTTACATCTACATACATCTTCGTGCTTCCAGGGTGAATGGAATAAAGGGTTTCATGAGCTTCTTTGAGTATCAACTACTTAAGCTCTTTCTGATCGAGTACGCAAATACGCTTCTCGAACTAAACAGTTCCTTACTCATCTTCTGGAAATTTTAAGGATTTTCCCTTCTTCATGCTGCTCTTAATCTCCTTGATATCAGTATCTTCAATCTGAGCTTTCCTGATCTGATTTTGTAGAGTGGGTCGTACTTCCAAAGTGGCTAAGAAACCTTCTTCAACCAATTCAAGCTTGAGCTTCTAAAACTCTTTATGTAGTGCTGGCTGACTCTCCTTGATCATCAGAGTTTTGCAGTAGACCTTTCTACTCAAAGCGTTAGCTACTACATTAGCCTTGACTGGATGGTAGTGAATTCCAATATCGTAATTTTTATCAATTCCAGCCATCTTCTTTGCCTCATATTAAGATCGGCTTGAGTGAAAATATACTTTAGGCTCTTATGGTCAGTATAAACTTCACAACGATTACCAATGAGGTAATGCCGCCATATCTTTAAAGCATGCACTACGACAGCTAGTTCTAAGTCATGAGTGGGGTAATTCACTTCATGAGGCTTCAATTGTCGTGAAGTACAGGCTACAACCTTCCTTTCTTGCATCAAAACACATCTGAGACCTCGACGTGATGCATCACAGCAAATCTCAAAATCCTTCCGAACATTAGGCAAAATCACCACTAGAGTGGTGGTCAAATGCTTCTTCAATTCTTGAAAACTCTGCTCACATTCTGGCGTCCATGCAAATTTCTTCTCTTTCTTCATCAACTGAGTGAGAGGTCCTGCTATCCTGGAGAATCCTTCTATAAATCGACGATAATATCCCGTCATACCAAGAAAACTTCTGATTTGAGACACTATCTTGGGTGACTCCTAATTGAGCACATCCTTGACTTTGCTGGGGTTGATGGCAACTCCTTCTGCAGAGATAACGTGACCCAAAATGGTAAGTTCCTTCATCCAAAACTCACATTTACTGAATTTGGCATAGAGTTGATTATCTCTAAGCGTCTCAAGAACCAAACGAAGATGCTCCTCATGTTCTTCCTCACTCTTAGAATACACTAGGATATCGTCAATGAAGATAATGACAAACTTATCTAAATAATCCATGAATACTTTATTCATCAAATTCATAAAGTAGGTAGGAGCGTTTGTCAATCCAAAAGCCATGACCGTGTATTCATACAATCCATACCGGGTTGAGAAAGTTGTCTTAGAAATATCCTCCTAATGAATCTTCAACTAGTGATAACCTGATCTCAAATCTATTTTTGAGAACACTTCGGCTCCTTTCAGTTGATCAAATAGGTCATCAATTCTGGGCAAAGGGTACTTGTTCTTGATGGTGACCTCATTGAGTGAGCGATAATCCACACACATTCGCTATGTACCATCCTTCTACACAAAGATCACTTGGGCACCCCATAGGGAAGAACTTGGTCTGACAAAACCTTTATCTTGCAACTCCTTGATTTGCTTCTTTATCTCAACTAACTCATCAATAGGTAAACAGTAAGGTCTCTTAGATATAGGTGCAGTTCTAGGAACTAGATTGATGACGAACTCCATGTCTCTGTCTGGTGGCATTCCAGGTAAATCTTTAGGAAAGACATCCGAAAAATCTTTAACCATAGGCACATCTTCCAAAGCTATAACCTTGACACAGCAAACTAGTGCTCCATCACGTTTTTCCATGGAGGCTTCAAATTTTACTTTGGTTCCAACCGGACTGAGAAAAGTGATGCTTCTACCACCACAATCCAAAATCGTTTGGTGATTAGCAAGCTAATCCATTCCCAAAATCACATCTAAGGACTTCGTATCTATAATTATGAGGTTGGCTAGAAATTCTACCCTTTCTATGACCACTTTAACTTTTGGGCAACCTTGGTTCGTACTCAACTCCGAACCGGGTGATTGAACCAACAAAGCAGTTTTAAGAGTCAAAGCCTTGAACTGATTCTTTACAGCAAAACTCTGAGAAACAAATGAGTGCGAAGCTCCCAAATCAAACAAAACAGTAGCAGGTGCTGAATTAACTAGGAACTCATCCACTGTGACAAGGTTCACATGGCCTCTCCCAAAAGGCTACGGAGTCCTGGAGGCTGCATTTGGAGTCTGAGGTGCTCCACGTCCTACTCCTGGCATGGTGGTTCTGGTTGGAGTAGCTCCCAAATTGAATCTGACAGGCGTTAGAGCATGCTTCCGCGGGTAGTTGCTGGCGTAGTGTCCCAATTGCTAACAGTTGAAACAGGTAATTCCCACAGCAGGATTGATGTTTCTTGGCTTCCGGTTGATGGTGTTGTTGTTGCCAAAGTTACGGAATCCTGGAGCAACTGGGTGAGGAACTGATGCAAGAGTCCTGGATGCGGCTGGAGGAGTGAAGCGGACATAAGGTTGCGCACTCATCCTGGATGTTTGCTGATGACTTTGATGGGCACCGTGCTGCATCATCTTTCTCTTGCAAGATTTTTCCAATTCATGACGAGACTCCTCAATAAGCATGGCTTTGTCTACCAGATGTTGGAAATCCACATAGTCATTGCTGACGACTTGAACCTTCAAGCTAGGGTTGAGTCCACGCTTGAAATGCTACTGGCGAGCATCATCTGTGGCAACGTCCTCTTGGGCATAACGGGAGAGTTGAGTGAACTTGTTGAGGTATTCACTCATTGACAAGTTTCCTTGTTGCAGCTCACAAAATTCATTCTTCTTCATCTCCACCTTTCCATCAGGAATGTGGGAATGGCGGAAAAGTTAAGAAAACTCAGCCCAAGTGATAGCTTAATGATTTGCATGAGCGGCACAATAATTCTCCCACCATTCTGTGACAATACCTTCGAGATGGTGCGCGGCGTACAGTACCTTCTCACGGTCGTCACACCGAGCAATAGCCAACTTCTTCTCTATGGAACATAGCCAATCATCTACGTTCAAAGGTTCAGATGAGTAGGAGAAAGTAGGCGGACGTGTCTTCATGAATTCTGCCAATTTGGACTGCTGAAAAGCTAGTGGTGGTGACGGTGGCATGGTAGCGGCCTGATTATTCTGGTTCATCAATGTCATTAGAGCAGCAGTGGTCTGATTCTGTTGATTCATGATCTGGTTCATATTTTGCATCATAGCATTCATCAGCTGCGTCTGAGCTGCCATGAACTGTCCCAAGCCTTGGTCTCCTACAGCGAACAGTGGGGGTGGTGCATTGATATTGACACTAACGTTGGGATTCGTGGGTTTGCCTTGACTTGCGATGTTGCGGGTCTGAACCATCTGAAGAGCAAACTCACTATTTAAAAGATGAGAGGGAACAAGCAAAAGATAAGTGGTAGAGTCATCTAGGGGAGCATGTTACCCAGAAACAGAAAACAACACAGACCATAGCCGAAAAGGCTACAAAAGAAACAATGAACTTGAGCAACTGAAAATCCTAAAACACACGATCTAGGCTATATTGACTAGTCTAACTTTTAGGGTTGCTAAGACTAAAACGATAGATCTTGAGACTTACAATCCATCCATCGCTTTGATCACTGAAGACTCATTTCTATAGAGATTATTGAGGTAAGAGAAGTCAAATTAAATTCGAAAATATAGTTTCAGAGGAGACAAGAAATAAGAACCTAGGAATGACATGAGAATAGAATAGAATAAGATGAGAAAAGAATAGAATAAAATGAGAGGAGAATAACTATTCATCAAATGGTTGGTTTGATTTATAAAACAAATTTTGAAAATTTTGGCTAAAACGACCATACTAACTGTGGTTGCGTCCTACTGTCGATATGGCACTGATAACATCCCTGTCGGGACTCGAATCTGCAAATTCGGACCCTTTGTGTATTCTGAACTAGTCCCAACATCAGTAGCTAGTTCACATAGTGTCAACATTGATGAAATCATATCCATACAACAAAATAGCTAAGAATAAGCCAAATAGTATTAAAAAGTAACAACAGACCTTATGGTGAAGGTTTTACAATTATTGCCACGCAGGGCTTAACGACAGAATAATAAACTGACGGCGGAAGAAACTCTTGAGGTAGCCATCCGACATACCCACAGGCAATCGAGTGGAGAACGCACCCTAGTTCGCATCGTCTTCGAAGTACTCCTCCTCGTAGAACTCAATGTTCCCTGGGTCTTCCTCGACGACTGATCAACAAATGGCGTATAGCCGTGAGTACATAAAGTACTCAGCAAGTCATAGGGAAATGTATGCAAATAGTATTTATGTAAGGCTTGAACAAAAGTAGCTTTATGGCTATTTTGCAGAAAGCAGTATTAACTGTAAATATAGTAGATAGATTGAAAAGCACAATTTAAAAGGTTAAATACATAAGTAAACAAGTTCTTTAAAATAACTAGTCAACAACCCTATTCACTTCCCAATCGATCCATCATTCCAACATTTTTGAGAAAAATCTAACCCTCGTGTGAAATCACTAGGCATTGTCCATAACCGGGGACACGGCTATTCGAATAGTTTTAAACACTCTGCAGAGGTTGTACAACTTGACCGACAAGAGATAATCATCTTATAATGTCGGACATGACACGCTTCCGAAGGCGTACGACTAAGTAATTATCACAAGGCTTTTACAAAGCTTTGTTTTGACCCAGATCTGCTCGCTAAGGATTCGCCATTCTGGGCCCCCTCTTGCGTCGCTTATCAACCCAAACAGAACCAAATCAAAATATTGCTAATTATTCAGCCAAGTCACCCCATTATGGACATGTGGTTGTACGATATGGCCCAGATCAATGGCGTACAAAGTTAAGTCCTTAGTGACTACTCAAGTGAGGCAACCACATCCCAACTCATCCCCTTTACTGCACGATCAATCGTTTGAGTATGAAATCATTTTTGGTTCAAACCCAACCAAATGGTAACCCTTGCCATGGCACAACAAATTTTAATAACAGTGGCCACGCCACAATTCTATATTTCATTAAGTCAAACTTTCATGACTAATCATTGTGAAGGAGCCCATCGTACAACTAAAGCATGACTAAGCATAATACGATACTCATGTTGGTAATAGAATATGTCCAACTAAAATTAACCCAGTTTATGATGTCCAAGGGTACATATCAACATATCATTCACAATTATTCAAGGAGACATACTGTCGAATAGGTGTTTAGCTACTCCCGAAAACATTTAATAAGAATCAGCAATGCATGTTAATTTAAAACAATACAATTTTATAAAATGGGTATAATATGGTCAAAGGTCTACAACTTGCCTTTGTCGAAATTTGCAGATGCTTCGGTAGATTGCTCCTGGAAGGTTTCGAAAACCCCGTATTCTATACACGCAAAATGAGACGAATAAATAACAGAAATTCAAATAAAATCCAAAAATTACAAAATAAATACTGGAAGGTAGATAATGAATTTATATGGATTTAAAGTACTCAGCAAGTCGTAGGGAACAATATATACATAGTATTCATGCAAGGCTTGACAAGGATAGTTTTATGTTTAATTTGCGGAAAACAGTATTGACAGTAAATACAGTAAGTAGGTCGTAAAGCACAATTTGAAAGATTAATACGTAGGTAATCCAATTCTTTGAAACAGCTTGTGTCGCTTCCACGACCAACGATCACGACCAGATCAACAACTCGGAACCATCCACGACAACATTTTGAGAAAATCTACCCCTCGTGTGAAATCACCAGGCATTGTCCATAACCGAGGATACGTCTATTCGAATAGTTTTACACTTTGTGGAGGTTGTACAGCTTGACCCACAAGAGATAATCATCTTATACTATCCGTCCACACACTTTCAAGGTGTGCGATTAAGAGATTATCACAAGGCCTTTACAAAGCTCCGTTTTAACTCGGTCTTGCTCGCTAAGTATTCGCCTTCCCGACCAAATGACAACACTTCTCATGGCACAACAAATTTTAACAACAGTGGCATCTCACCACAATTGACACAACTGTGACTTCGCACCACATCTGCACAATAGTGGCATCACACCATAATTCCATATGTCGTTAAGTCAAATTCATCATATTTGAATCATGTGATCGAGAGGTATCGCACAACTAAAGCATGACTAAGCATAATACACACCCACGTTGGTATTACAATAATGTCCAACTAAGATTACCCAACCTATGGTGTCCAAGGGTACATGTCAACATGTCGATCACAATTATTCAAGGAGTCATACTGTCGAGTAGGTGTTTGACTATTTCCAAAACCATTTTTATACAACTAGCTATGCATGTTTATATCAAATAATATAATTTTATAAACTGGGGATGACATGATCAAAGTTCTACGACTTTCCTTCATTGAAGAGTTGAGACGCTTCGATCGTGGTCGACGGGTCCTAGTACTCTTCGGAAACATCAGAATCTATACGTGCGAAAAGAGCCAAATAAATAAAACAACTCCAAATAAAATCCAAAAATTACCAAACTAGAACCAAAAGAAAGGTACTGAATTTAGAAATTTGAAACACCTGAATTGGAGCTCGAACAAAGGAGAACGATCCCTCGAAAGGAGGTTCAACTGGTCGAAAGACTTCGACTACCTGGTCGAAAGAGGTTCGTCTATAGGTGGTCGGAAGGAAGGATTCAACTACTCAATGTGGTCGAAAGAAGGGATTCGACTACATGAGTGGTCGAATGAATGATTCGACTACTCAACATGGCCGAAAGAACAAGAGAGAGAACATGGCCCCGGGAACTCACCAAGACTGAGAGAGAGACCGAAGAAGGTCGGTGGATGGCGAACGACGGTGGGGAAACTCATGGTCGAAGGCAAAGAAGGACGGTGTAACGTCCCGTTTTTCCTAAGAGTTCTTGCCGTTTTCAAAGCTAAAAGGAACCATTCAGTTTATTCGCCTGCTCAAGCTTAACTTGGGATTTTGGAAATTTGGGAGTTTAACCTAACCTAACTAAACCTCAACTAAGTCTTTTGGTTCGTGTCCCTAGTCCTTTTGAGGTTCTCCGGTGCTCTCTGGTTTAAGCTCTCTTTCTTTTGCTTGCTATGAGTGCCTTTTGTTTTAGCCCTCTCTCTGGACCTCTTCTGTGTTCATAGGACCTCTTCTAAGTCTTCTGGACCTCCTCTGTGCTCATAGGACCTCAGTGGAGATTCTTTGGACCTCCTCTGAGTTTGTATCTTTCCATCTCTTTTAATCTAGATTTCCTTTGTTGGTTTGAATCTCTTTAAGGTTTAGACCTCCCTTCCTGTTTGAATTTATCTTTGGTTCTGACCTCTTTTCATTTGGGTCACAACCACCCTGTAGTTCTCTACACGGGTTTCTGTTTCAAACCCTTTTGTTTTCCATGAGTCAAGCTAGGCTTAGTTTGCCTGCTTTTGAATCTCCTCCTACCTGACCTCCTTTGTGGGTCTAGGACCTCCCCTTGTTTGTTTGGACCTCCTCGTGTCCTTCAGGACCTTCCTGTGTCCTCTAGGACCTGCCCCTTATTTGTTTGGACCTCCCTCGCGTCTGATCGAGTCTTCTGTTTGATCTAGACCTCTATCACTTGTGTACCGTTCGATTTGCGTTGGACGGTTTGATCTTGGCGACATGTTCGGATGGTCCAAACGTCCCACTCCTCTAGAGCCGTCCGATCCTTATTGGATGGTCCCGATTTGTTGGAGCATTCGCTCAGTCCGAATGACCCAATTGCCTTGCCTCGCCCGATTGGAATCTAACGGTCTTGCTCCACTGCACTTTATCTCACGGTCGCGCAAGACCTCCCCTTTGTTAGATCTAACCGTTAGGACCTCCCCTTTGGAGATCTTAACCGTTAAGACCTCCCCTTTGTTAGATCTGACCGTTAGGACCAACCCTTTGGAGATCTTAACCGTTTAGACCTCCTTTTGTTAGATTTGACCGTTAGAACCTCCCCTTTGAAGATCTTAACTGTTCAGACCTCCCCTTTGTTAGATTTGACCGTTAGGACCTCTCCTTTGGAGATCTTAACCGTTCAGACCTCCCCTTTGTTAGATCTGACCGATAGGACCTCCCCTCTAGAGATCTTAACCGTTGAAACATCCCCTTTGTTAGATCTGATCGTTAGGACCTCCTATTTGGAGATCTTAACCATTCGGACCTCCCCTTTATTAGATCTGACCGATAGGACCTCCCCTTTGTTAGATCTGACCGTTAGGACCTCCCCTTTGCAGATCTTAACCGTTCAGACCTCCCCTTTGTTAGATCTGACCGTTAGGACCTTCCCTCTGGGGATCTTAACCGTTTAGACCTCCCCTTTGTTAGATCTGACCGTTAGGACCTCCCCTCTGGGGATCTTAACCGTTCAGACCCCCCCTTTGTTAGATCTGACAGTTAGGACCTCTCCTCTGGGGATCTTAACCGTTCAGACCTCCCCTTTGTTGGATCGGACCGTTAGGACCTCCCCTTTGGAGATCTTAACCGTGCAGACCTCCCCTTTGTTAGATCTGACCGTTAGGACCTGCCCTTTGGAGATATTAACCGTTCAGACCTCTCCTTTGTTAGATCTGACCGTTAGAACCTCTCATTTGGAGATCTTAACCGTTCAGACCTCCTCTTTGTTAGATCTGACCCTTAGGACCTCCCTCGAGAGATCTTGACCCTCGGACCTCCTGTGAACTGTGGGCAGGTCTTTTGGACCTCTTGTCCTTAGGATCTCTTCGTGTCTTTTGGACCCCCTGTCCTCAGGACCTCCTCGTGTCCTCAGGACCTCCTCGTGTCTTTTGGACCTCCTGCCCTCAAGACCTCCATTAGAGGTCAGGACCCCTGGTCTTTTGCAAAGACCTCCCTTGCGGCTGAGACCAACCCTTTATCTTAATCGTTCTCTTGAGTTTGACTGGCCCCACTTGTCAGCCTTGCTTTGTGCGCATTTAATGGCTGTTGTGTCACATTAATTGCAGTCATATCTAGGGTACTTCTTTTTATTCTTTTTTGTGACCTACCCTATCCTAACCTTGTCCTAGCTACCACCTATCATTGACACGTTTTACTCTAACCCTTGCTGTTTCTGCAGCAGCTCCGGCTATAAATTGCCTGGGCATGCCTCCCTTTGTCACCTTTTTGCTCATTCCTAACCTCCTTGCGCTTGCCTGGTTCTCTCCCCGCTCTAGACCTCCCCAAGGAGCTCCCGAGGCTGTGCTGAGCCTTTGCTTTCTAGTTTTGGCTGAGTTGATTTGAGCTCTTTTCAAGTCTTCTTTTAAGTTCTTTGCTTGGAGTTGGTTTACTTATTTGGTTCTTTGGCGAACGTGTAGATCCCGCGTTTGAGGAGGAGTTCTTGGACCTAGTGGTGTCTACTGAAGGTTCACCACTGCTCAACGAAGGCAAGTCGCAGACCTTTGATCATATTGAGCCTAGCTTCTCAAATGTATTTTGCTTTACTTAATCATGTATGGCTATTTTTATAAGAAATGGTTTGGGGCAGTAGTTAATCTCCTACTTGACAATATGCCTCCTTGGACAATTGTATTCGACATGTTGACATGGTCCTCTTGGACACCTTAAGTTGGGTATTTTAGTTGGCATTATTTGGTATTGCCAACATGGGAATGTATGTATATGCTTAGTCTAGCTTGTAGAACCGGGGGTTTTGGGAATCACATACCTTCTCAAATAACTTGACTAATGGAACTATGGAATCTGTGGTTCGTGCCACTATTGAGCAACTATGGTGGGACACCATAACTATGTTGATTGTGGTGCAAGACCACGTTGTTAAAATCTTGTGTGCCAAGACCAGGGAGGTCTTTGGCTAGGTGAACCCCAAATGCTTCCTTGCTCGGGCAAGTGATTGTGCAGTAAAGTGGGTGCTCTCCGCACACTGGGATGTGGAAGCCTTGCCTGAGCAGCAATTAAGGACTTAACTTTGTGTTCTGTTGATCTGGGCCTCTAAGTGCAACCACAAGATCATTTTATGGGGATGGTCTGGGCCAAATAATTAGTGATGTTTTGACCTGGTTCTGTTGTGGTGGTGCGTGCTGATTCGCATGGCGCAAGAGGGGGCTAGGTTCCTTTTACAGGATGGTGAAACCTTAGCGGGCAGGTCAGGTCAGGACAAAGCTTTGTAAAGGCCTTGTCGTGCTCTCTAGACTGCTCACCTTCGGAAGTGAGTAAGGGTTCCGACGGGAACCCGCCCCACTAGAGAGGTCGTGAATTGTGGGTAAAGTTGTACACCTCTGCAGAGTATCAATCTATTCGAATAGCCAAGTCCTTGGTCATGGACATGCCTGGTGAAAATGGTGCAAGGGTTAGACTTCTCAAAAATTGGTGTTCCGTGGCTGGCTTGGGATGTCTGTAGGTACTCTGGGTGGTTTCGAGTGCTTCTGACGTCCTCGGTTGGTCGTGGAGGTCTTGTGAACCCTAGGGTGGACCAAGGAGCTCCTGAGTGGGTGCTCAGAGGAGATCTTGGAGTCCTAGGGAGGTCTTTGGGGACTCTGGAGCTGGTGCTCTAGAGAGGTCTTGGGAGAGGTCCTAGTCGTAGGTGCGAGCAGAACTCCCCCAAGTGGCTTAGGGAATGAGTTGGTGCTCACTCCCCCTGTTTTCAATCAAAGGTACTTAAGTATTATTGTTTCAAAATTTGAGCTTTTCAATCTATACCTATTATTTACTATCAGATTTAGCTTTGCGCAACTAACCCTACAGCTCTCATTGTTAAGACAATGCATGAATATTATTTGCATATGATGTGGACATCCTTGGCTACGCTGTTCCATATAGTGTTTTCAATTCAACAAGTACTTCAGAACAACATGAACTTACTAAAAGAGTTGAAGAACAAGAGAAGCTTCTAGGTGAAGCTTGTGCAAAGAAGTTTAACCGACAGGTGAATCTGTTCCATGAATTTTCTTTAAGTTTAATTAGGAATATTATACTACCTAATAGCGGGTCATAGCTTATTGTTATGTTTGAAGGAGCTGCCTTATGTGAATATCAAGAACACGATGCTTCTCGGGGTGTTTTGATGCTCACAAAAATAGCATGCAGCCTATGGGACGCATGGAAGGTATGGGTTCATGATGATCTTTGCAGCAACTCGGAAGGATCTAGCATGAACAATATATATATTTGGAAAGCTTATCAAGTCTACTTTCCAACGGATTAAACGGCATGTGATTTGGAACTTTCTATAAAAAGTTATGGCTATTCGAGTGCATGCTGCACATTCAGACCGACCAACGCGCGAGAGTTGACAAAGTTGATGATTCCGCGGCATGTATGACATCTTGGGAAGATATCCAGCTTTGCCATGACTTTCCAAAGGCTTACAAGAGTCACTTTCTCAAGTTTCATACAGATTCAAGTCGTTTCAATTAATGAAATTGAAGTTAGGAAGGTTTGGATTAAATTCGGATTCGGAATCAGCATCAAAATCGGATTCAGAATCAGCAGTACAGTCCGGATTAAAAAGGTCACAACTTTCACAAATGGAGTCCGATTTGGGTGTTCTTGTACTTTTTTGGAAAGCTAACTTCAAGACCGATCCAACGGATACTCGCTCAACCTCAGATTCATCACGTATCAAAAGATATGACCAAAACAATGTGACGGTTGTAAACTCGGAGTTTCCTTTTTTGTTTTAGATTGTGTCCGAATTGGAGTAGGAGTTCTAATTCCGAAATAGAATAGGAGTAGGGCCTCTTGGCCACCCATAAGGTGGAGAAGAGCACTATATATTGAGGGGTAGACCCCCATTGTATCTTCAGACCACGATTAAAGATTTTGATTGCTTTTTTGCATCAATGCTTGATTTTTCCAAGTAGTTTGGTGAAGGCCAACGACTTGAAGGGGAATAGGGTGTTTTCTTCCAAAGACTGTTCTGTCTTTCCGTTGGGAATTGAGGGATCGGTAAAACTCCACTTTGTGGTCGGGTGGAGTACATGTGAGATTGGGCGAATTAAAGAGTTGCAAGTTCATGCATTGGCATCGGGTGAGCAACTACGATTTGTCAAGTCAAGCGTGCAAGTTATCTTCGATCCTGCGTCGAGAATTTTGGGAACCCCCGTATCATCTTGGTATCAGAGCTCCGTTGATTCGGTAGGATCTTTATCCAGTTATCTAAATTTCATTTTTTTCCTATACACGAAAAAGCCATACAAATTTTTTTTTAGCCGTAGTATTTAGTTTGTTATTCTAGTGAGTTTTGTTAAGTTTTTGTCCATTAGAATCAAGTTTAGATTGCTGATCTTGAATTCTTTTGCGTTGCCTTTTATTTGAGCCTAGTTTGATCTTATTTTTTTCGTCGTGTTTATTAAAAAAAAGACACAAAAAAAAGCGAGACGTCAATTTATCCTTTGTGAACCTTTCAATCATTTGCGATTACTTTGAACCTATTTAAGACTAGCTAAATCGTTGCTTAGAGCTGCATATTAATATTTGTGTTCTTGCAATTATTCAAAGATCAAAAGGTGGGAAAGAAATTTTGCTCATTTTGGTAGAACAAGAATTTCGGCCATAGTTCAAAAAAAAAAGGAAGGAAAAAGAGAAGAGAAAAAAAAAGAAGAAAAAGAGAAAAGGAAAAACAAAGTGCAAAGCCGAACCATAAACTTGAGCAAAAATCCCCACTCATTCTTGATTCAATTGTTAGAATATCAATATTTTGTGCAATCTTGTGCCCTAGTTTCATTATTTGCAACTAGCTAGCGTCTTTCTATAACTTGTGCAATCTGAGCTATTTTGGTCTTCACTTATATCTTACATAGCTCATTCCTTGATTGCACTAAGTTCCAATATCTTTATGTGTGAGTTGCTTTGTTTTTCACTTATATGTTTGTGATCGACAACTAGGCATTGAATTCTAGTTTGGATATTTACTTAGCTTTACAATCCCTAGAATTTTCAGATTAAGTAGGTATCCATACCAAGCTCCACATAAACATCCGTTGTCGTGTTTTGACTTGCTCTTGAAATTCGCTCTTTTCTCACGTTGTTTTCACCTACAATATCAAGTGTGAGTTTTTGACCTCAATTTATTTCGGAAAGTTAAGAACATGATTTGGTAAGACGAGTGAGTTTGAGAGATACACATACACCTACATACATATTCTTTGCTTTGCTACTAACAATGGCAGATCACGAGTATACGTATCTTCCCTTCTATGGTAGTAATGATCTAGAAGAGTATCTTGAGTGGGTACAAGACATGGAGTTGGAGCTTGAATCCCAGAAGTTCGAATCAGAAGCCAAGGAAGTGAGAGTGGCCACTATGTTTTTTAAGGACTATGCCTCTAGTTGGTGGCAACAACTAAGTGGGAAACGATTCATTACATCTTGGGTCTATTTAAAAAGGGCCATGAGATGAGAATTTGTTCCATCCTATTATGAGTGGGAACTACTAAACCATGTGGAGAGCATTACATAAGGATGCAAAGTTGTCCAAGATTACTATATTGAGTTGAATCATGCAATGCGTCGTGCTAATATCACTAGTGCATATCAAGAAAAGACATACTTCAAAGCAGGCTTGAATTTTTAGATCGTTGTTGCACTTCAAGATGAATATTTTCGTAGTCTGTAAGATCTTGTGAAATATGCTACGAAGGCGGAAAAGAGACTTAAAGACATGCAAGCACATCAATTAAATCTGCGTCGACTCTTTAGTTCTTATTCATCCACCAGTGTGTCCCTTGAGAAGAAGGTCGAGCATGGTAATTTTTCTTCGGCCGAGGTCGTGGTTGGTGGTAATTGTGCCATTGCTAGTCCACGGTCTTGCAAGGATGAAATGTATCAAAACCCATGTGAGGATGAGAGCCACATAGCTAAATTGAGTGAGAGTGATAAAAAGAGTGAGCTGTGTGATTCCACCATATGCAAGGTTGAGAGCATCCCAATTGAGTATATGAGAGATACACCAAAAGAAAAGAGAGAGATAGATGATAGGCCCAATAAGATTATTTTTGAACCTAACAACTTACCCTCTATTTCTAGTGTTGTATCTCACATTGTGCAGGTTAACCAAGCAAATAAGGAGTTGAACATTCAAGAGCCCCCACCATTGGAAGAGAAAGATGAAGAGATAACCATGGTTGGAGAGGGAATACCTGCTGCCCTGGGGTTACATGATGACATTACGATACCCACAACACCTACATCAATTGAGGAGGATGATCAAGGTAACACTATTGGTACTGAATTAATAGTTCATCAAGACAAGGTACGTAAAACTGAGAACTCCGTTATTCCTTTCATGATTCCATGTTCTAAATTTGATGTGCTTAATTTGCATAATGTGGAATTGATTACTCAAAAAGAAGTTCTTAGTAGAATATTCCTTAATGATTCTTTTTGTTATATCATATTCGATAAACCTAAAGAGCTATCTAGTGTGATTAAGAAGGTTCCTGAAATTTCATGCTTAAGATCACTAGTAAATAGCTATATATACACATATAAATTCAATTTGATTGGAGATGTTGGTGTAGACAACATGTTTCAAGTTTATCGAATATGCATTACTGTGATAATCTTGTTGATTTAAAATTGCATGTTTTGCATAAACCATCTATTGCGCAATGTCATGGTCACTTTGAGATGGGTTTAAATACAAGTGCCTATTGTTTAGAATGCAACATGATGCCTACTTGTTTATCTCTTACATGTATAACTAATCAGAGTAGCACAGTTGAAGCATGGAAAGGTATCAATTGGTTTTCACCCACTTTACTTGAATTTGATGTTGGGAAGGTGAAATTTCATCATATGAGTCAATTGTGTAAATTGAAATATGATTTCGAGCTATCAATTGTGCAAAATAACAAGAAGAACACAATAATTGATTCATATATATACCATGTATATACGTTGTTTTCTTTGTCTAGCATATTTTTAGGCTATCAAAAGCCAAGGACGGCTTTTCTTGAACAAAGGGAGGATGATGCTGACATCCTTAGCTACGCTGTTCCATATAGTGTTTTCAATTCAACAAGTACTTCAGAACAACATGAGCTTACTAAAAGAGTTGAAGAACAAGAGAAGCTTCTGGGTGAAGCTTGTGCAAAGAAGCTTAACCGACAGGTGAATCTGTTCCATGAATTTCCTTTAAGTTTAATTGAGAATATTATACTACCTAATAGCGGGTCATCGCTTATTGTTAGGTTTGAAGGAGATGTCTTATGTGAATATCAAGAACACGATGCTTCTCGGGATGTTTTGATGCTCACAAAAATAGCATGCAGCCTATGGGACACATGGAAGGTATGGGTTCATAACGATCTTTGTAGCAACTCGGAAGGATCTAGCATGAACAGTATATATATTTGGAAATATTATCAAGTCTACTTTCCAACGGATCAAACGGCACATGATTTGGAGCTTTCTATAAAAAGTTATGGCTATTCGAGTGCATGCTGCACATTCAGACCGACCAACACGCGAGAGTTGACAAGGTTGATGATTCCGCGGCATGTACGACATCTTGGGAAGATATCCAGCTTTGCCATGACTTTCCAAAGGCTTACAAGAGTCACTTTCTCAAGTTTGATACGGATTCAAGTTGTTTCAATTAATGAAATTGAAGTTAGGAAAGTTTGGATTAAATTCGGATTCGGAATCAGTATCAAAATCAGATTCGGAATCAGCAGTACAGTCCGGATTAAAAAGGTCACAACATTCACAAACGGAGTCCGATTTGGGTGTTCTTGCACTTGTTGGAAAGCTAACTTCAAGCCCGATCCAAAGGATACTCGCTCAACCTCAGATTCATCACGTATCAAAAGATATGACCGAAACAATGTGACAGTTGTAAACTCAGAGTTTCCTTTTTTGTTTTAGATTGTGTCCGAATTGGAGTAGGAGTTCTAATTCCGAAATAGAATAGGAGTAGGGCCTCTTGGCCAGCCATATGGTGGAGAAGGGCACTATATATTGAGGGGTAGACCCCCATTGTATCTTCAGACCACGATTAAAGATTTTGATTACTTTTTGCATCAATGCTTGATTCTTCCAAGTAGTTTGGTGAAGGCCAACGACTTGAAGGGGAATAGGGTGTTTTCTTCCAAAGACCATTATGTCTTTCCGTTGGGAATTGAGGGATCGGTAAAACTCCACTTTGTGGTCGGGTGGAGTACTCGTGAGATTGAGCGAATTAAAGAGTTGCAAGTTCATGCATTGGCATCGGGAACCCCCGTATCAGCATATCTGTTCTCTGCGATTTGCTGAGTACATTCAAAGTACTCATGGCTGTAAGCCCTGTGTTAAAGAAGTGGTCGAAGATGATCAGATGCAGGGATGCTCAAACCTCTTCGAGGAGGAGTTCTTTGACGACCCGACTGCCTAGGACGTCCTCCACTCGACAGCCTGTGGGCTTGCCGGATGGCTTCTAGCTCTTTTGTGTTTTCGGTTTTCGAGGTTCTCCCATTGTCAGTTTTGTAAGCCCAAGTTGGCAGACCTCTGTAAGCAAGCATGGACCATAAGGTCTTGTTTAATACAAGGTTTAATTTGTCTGCTTCATCTTTTGTTTGACCATGTGGTTGTGATCACACCTATGTCGTTTTGTGTGAGCTAGCTTGGACTTCTGGGACTAGCTCAGTGCACTCAGTCAAGACCTCCAAGAGGTCTTTGAAGATCTCCTGGGAGGTCTGGACAGACCTCCCCTCTCGGAACCTGCGGGCAATACTACCGCTCCTTAGTGCGGTAGTACTGGGGCGCGCACACTCATACAAAAAAAAATTTCCGGTACTTTGCCCTGTCTAGTGCATTTCCGAGAGGAGGTCCTCACAAAGGTGGTATCAGAGCCCTGGTCAGCTGTAGGATGTAGCCATAGGTAGAAAGGTCATTTTTGTTTGATTCAAAAGCTATTTTCTAAATCAAACCAACTTTACAATTTGTTTGGTGGTTCCTTTTCTTTTCTTGTCCTAAGCTATACTTACCTTTTCTCAATCTCGTCTTGTCTTATTCTACTTCATTCTTATCTTTTTCTTTGGTCCTGTTATCTTACCTCCTCTAGAACCTCGTTTTCATTTTTTTTAATTTGACCTCCTTGCCTCTGTAACCTCCATAGGGCCGACTTGGTAAGGCTAGGTTGGTAGTGATCCCTTTTCATCTCAGTTACGCTTAGCTTGATCATTAGGACCTCTATTTGTAGTTTTACGTTTGTAGTTTTATTGTCTCTTTTTAAGCTTTTTTTTGGGCTTTTGTTTTTGAGTCTAGCCAAGTCACCCGTAATAGAATAATCCATCTCCCCCCTGATCTAACTTATCTTTATGCTATTCCCTCTTATCTATTATGCTTTCTTTCTTATCTATTAAACCAGAGAGGTCTTGGTGCAGATGGTTCAAACTCGGCAATCAACAAGTCAGAATGAGCCCTCAGAACAGTTGCCTCCACCACCACCTCCTCTAGTGTCAGTGGCAGACCCAGGTTTTGGGCAGTTCATGGCAGCACAAGCTCAAATGATAAGTTCTATGATGCAAAACATGAACCAAATGATGGCCCAGCAAAGCCAACCTCCACTTCCTTGCTTGCCATGATGAGCCAGAACAGCCAAGCAGCAGTTGTGCCGCCACCTCCCCTCTCGGTTCATGCCCAGTCAAGGTTGTCAGAGTTTATGAAGACTCGTCCAACCACCTTTTCAAGCTCCCCGGAGCCTTTGGATGCAGACGATTGGCTGAGATCAACTGAGAAAAAGCTGGATATTGCCCGCTGTGAAGACAGAGAGAAGGTCTTATTTGCATCACACCAATTGGAAGGTCCTGCTGCGGAATGGTGGGATACCTTTTGTGCCTCTCATATTGACCCGCAGAGGATCACATAGGCTGAGTTTGCAGCAACTTTTCGCCATTCCCATGTCCCTGATGGGAAGGTTGAGATGAAGAAAAATGAGTTTCAAGACCTTAAACAGGGCAACATGACTGTGAGTGAGTATCTTACCAAATTCACTCAGTTGTTACGTTATGCCCATGAAGATGTTGCCACTAATGATGCACGCCAAAAGCGTTTTACGCGAGATCTCCACCCCAGCCTGAAAGTTCAAGTCATTGGTAATGACTATCCCGATTTTCAACACATGGTAAATAAAGCTTTGCTCATTGAAGAATCTCGCATGGAGCTTTCCAAGGCTTACAAGAGAAAGATGTCACCCTCCAGCACTCAACAAAGACCTCCTCAGCGTGTCAAGACTTTTGTGCAGCACCAACCTAGGCGCCAAGGACCACCTGGACCTCTGCTAGGACCTCCCGTTCAGTTGTCCCAAGTCAGCGACGCATCACTAGCAGCAGCAATCAGCTCTCGAAGTCCTCTCTAGCAGTAGGGATCACCTGTTTTAAGTGTCATCAAGTGGGGCATTATGCCAGCCAATGCCCACAAAGGACTCAAGCAGCCATTGGGACCTCCTCTTCAGGACCTCCCCCTGCTAGGACCTCCCAGCAAACCAGATGACCTCCTCAAGCTAGGACCTCTCAATCTTTTGGAAGGGGTCGTGTGAACCATGTGGCCGTAGAGGAAGCCCAGACTTCCCCAGAGGTTGTACTAGGTATGTTCCTAGTAAATTCAGTGCCAGCTGCAGTTTTATTTGATTCTGGAGCTTCACATTTGTCCATTTCTCGGAGTTTTGTTGCCAAGCACCAATTTCAAGTTATTGCTCTTAAATCTACCTTGTTGGTTCAATCCACGGTTCGAGCTAAGCACGAACGGGGTTATCCTAAGTTAAATTAGTTATAGAGGAGTAGAATTATTGGCCAACCTTATCCTTTTGGACACAAAGTCTTTAGATGTGATCTTGGGTATGGATTGGCTTGCAAACCACCATGCAATGTTGGAGTGCAGTGGTAAGAGCATTTCTTTGACCAGCCCTAGTGGTGTCATAGTGAAGTTTGAAGCCTCCTCAGAGAAGCCTAAAGGAGCTCTAGCTTGCAGTGCCTAAGTTCTAGCCTTGAAAGATGTCCCTGTGGTCCGAGATTTTGCAGATGTGTTCCCTGATGAGCTCCCAGGCATGCCACCTGATAGAGATCTTGAGTTTGTGATTAACCTTTTTCCAGGGACCTCCCCCATCTCCAAAAGACCTTATAGGCTGCATGTTGATGACCAAGTGGAGTTGAAGCAGCAGATTGAAGACATGTTGAGTAAAGGTTTCATTAGACCTAGCTCCTCACCTTAGGGAGCTCCAGTGATATTTGTGGCCAAGAAGGATGGTACTCAAAGAATGTGTGTGGACTACCGAGCTCTCAACGATGTCACTATCAAGAACAAATATCCTTTGCCCAGAATTGATGATTTGTTTGATCAGTTGAAGGGAGCTGTAGTGTTTTCAAAGATAGATTTGAGGTCGGGATACCACCAGCTTAAGATTCGCCAAGAAGACATCCCCAAGATAGCTTTTTCAACTAGATATGGGCTGTTTGAGTTTACTGTTATGTGTTTTGGGCTGACCAATGCCCCTGCTTATTTCATGAATTTGATGAACAGAGTGTTTATGGAGTATCTTGACAAGTTTGTCATTGTCTTTATTGATGACATTCTTGTGTATTCCCGAAGTGAAGAAGAGCATGCAAAGCACCTCTTTTCGGTTTTGGAGAAGCTTAGAGCTCACCAACTCTTTGCAAAGTTTAGTAAATGTGAGTTTTGGTTAAAGGAAGTGGTCTTTTTAGGACATGTGCTGTCTGAAAATAGAGTCTCTGTCAACCCCAGCAAGGTCAAAGACATGCTCAATTGGGAACCTCCAAAGTCAGTGCCTTAGGTCCAGAGTTTTTTTGGTATGGCAGGGTATTATAGAAGGTTTATTGAAGGTTTTTCTCGAATAGCAAGACCTCTCACTCAGCTATTGAAGAAGAAAAAGAAGTTCTTATGGACATCTGATTGTGAACAAAGCTTTCAAGAGCTCAAGAGAAGGTTAACCTCTGCACCAGTTTTGATATTGCCAGATATCCGAAAAGACTTTGAAGTCTATTGTGATGCATCAAAGTAAGGACTCGGCTGTGTCTTGATGCAAGAAAGAAGAGTGGTAGCCTATGCCTCCCGACAATTGAAGCCTCATGAAGCCAATTACCCAACTCATGACCTAGAGCTAGCTGCCATGGTGCATGCTTTGAAGATTTGGCGCCACTATCTCATTGGAAACCGATGTGAAGTCTACACAGACCACAAGAGTTTAAAGTATATTTTTTACCCAAGCTGATTTGAATATGAGGCAAAGAAGGTAGTTAGAGCTGATTAAAGACTACAATCTTGAAATTCATTATCACCCCGGCAAGGCCAACGTGGCAGGTGATGCTCTAAGTAGAAAGGTTTATAGCAGTACCTTGATGGCCAAAGAAAGTCAGCCTATGTTGTATGAGGAATTCTAGAAACTTAGACTTGAGATAGTTGAAGAAGGGTTTTTGGCAACTTTGGAAGTGCGGCCCAACCTGCAAAGACAGATTAGGGCAGCTCAAGTTGAAGATGCAGTCATTCAAGAAATCAAGGCCAACATGAGAAAATGGAAATCTTTGAGGTTTTCAGAAGATGATCAAGGGACCGTATGGTTTGACAAGAGGCTATGTGTGCCAAATAACATAGAACTCAAGAAGATTTTACTAAAAGAAGCCCATGAAGCACTGTATTCCATTCACCCAGGAGCTACAAAGATGTATCAAGACATCAAGGAGATGTACTGGTGGCCTAGTATGAAGAGAGAAATTGTAGAATATGTGGCCAAATGTGATACTTGTCAAAAGATTAAGGCCATGCACCAAAGACCTAGGGGTCTTTTGGTGCCCTTGCCCATACCCGAGTGGAAATGGGAAGAGGTAGGGATGGACTTTATAACTGGTCTACCCCGGACCTAGGCTGGTTTTGACTCTATATGGGTCATTGTAGATCGCCTAACCAAAATGACTCACTTTATTCCTATGAAGACCACCTATTCTGGAGACAAATTGGCAGAAATCTATATGGCAAAAGTTGTGTGTTTGCATGGTGTCCCAAAGAAAATAGTATCAGATAGAGGATCTCAGTTCACCTCCAAGTTTTGGCAAAAGCTACATGATGTTATGGGCACAGACCTCAATTTTAGCACAGCTTATCACCCACAAACTGATGGACAAACCGAAAGGGTCAACCAAGTACTTGAGGACATGCTGAGAGCTTGCGCTCTGGAAAGGCAAGGAAGTTGGGACAGAATGTTACCTTATGCTGAGTTCTCCTACAATAACAGCTATCAAGCAAGCCTCCGGATGTCTCCTTTTGAAACTCTTTATGGAAGAAAATGTAGAACACCCTTGTACTGGACAGAGTCTGGTGAAGGACAAGTTCTTGGACCAGACCTGTTGAAGGAAGCTGAAGATCAAGTGAAGTCAATAAGGGAAAAGTTGAAGACTGCACAAACCAGACAAAAGAGCTATGCTGA
The DNA here is from genome assembly GCA_036346405.1 of Phyllostachys edulis. NCBI lineage: Eukaryota > Viridiplantae > Streptophyta > Magnoliopsida > Poales > Poaceae > Phyllostachys > Phyllostachys edulis. The sequence goes on from CM070556.1 coordinate 35,651,868, forward strand.
CAATAGACGTCGAGATCTAGCCTTTACTCTAGGAGATCAAGCATACCTCAAAGTGTCACCTCTCAAAGGAATGCAATGATTCCGGATCAGTGGAAAGCTAGCTCCAAGATTCATTGGACCTTTTCCAGTTCTCGCCCGAAGAGGAGAAGTGGCCTACAAGATAGATCTTCCCCCTCAGCTTGCTGGAGTGCATAATGTGTTCCATGTCTCTCAGTTGAAGAAGTGCTTAAGAGTGCCAGAAGAGCAAATGCCCATGGAAGCTGTGGACCTCCAAGAAGACCTCACCTACAAGGAGCAACCCATCAAGATCTTGGATGTGTCCGAGAGAGTCACAAGAAACAAGACCATCAAGCTTTCCAAGGTGCAATGGAGCAATCACACTGTAGCAGAAGCAACTTGGGAGCGCAAAGAGGACCTCAAGAAGGAGTTCCCACACCTATTCTCTAGCTAACCTGAATCTCGGGGTCAAGATTCCCTTAAGGGGTGAAGGTTTGTAACGTCCCATTTTTCCTAAGAGTTCTTGCCATTTTCAAAGCTAAAAGGAACCATTCGGTTTATTCGCCTGCTCAAGCTTAACTTGGGATTTTGGAAATTTAGGAGTTTAATCTGACCTAACCAAACCTCAACTAAGTCTTTTGGTTTGTGTTCCTGGTCCTTTTGAGGTTCTCCGGTGCTCTCTGGTTTTAGCTCTCTTTCTTTTGCGTGCTCTGAGTGCCTTTTGTTTTAGCCCACTCTCTGGACCTCCTCCGTGTTCATAGGATCTCTTCTAAGTCCTTTGGACCTCCTCTCTGCTCATAGGACCACATTGGAGATTCTTTGGACCTCCTCTGAGTTTGGATCTTTCTATCTCTTTTAATCTAGATTTTCTTTGTTGGTTTGAATCTCTTTAAGGTTTAGACCTCCCTTCCTGTTTGAATTTATCTTTGGTTCTAACCTCTTTTCATTTGGGTCACAACCACCCCGTGGTTCTCTGCCTGGGTTTGTGTTTCAAACCCTTTTTTTTTCTGCAGAGTCAAGCTAGGCTTAGTTTGCCCTATGTTGGATCTCCTCCGGCCCAAACCTCCTTTGTGGGTCTAGGACCTCCCCCTTGTTTGTTTGGACCTCCTCGTATTCTTCAGGACCTCCCGGCGTCCTCTAGGACCTCCCCCTTGTTTGTTTGGACCTCCTCGTGTCCTTCAGGACCTCCCTGTGTCCTCTAGGACCTCCCCCTTATTTGTTTGGACCTCCCTCGCGTCCGATCGAGTCTTCTATTTGATCTAGACCTCTATCGCTAGTGTACCGTTCGATTTGCGTTAGACGGTTTGATCTTGGCGAGATGTTCAGATGGTCCGAACGTCCCACTCCTCTAGAGCCGTCCGATCCTTATTGGATGGTCTCGATTTGTTGGAGCGTTCGCTCGGTCCGAACGGCCCAATTGCCTTGCCTCGCCCGATTCGAATCTAACGGTCCTGCTCCATTGCGCTTTATCTCACGGTTGCGCAAGACCTCCCCTTTGTTAGATCTAACCGTTAGGACCTCTCCTTTGGAGATCTTAACCGTTAAGACCTCCCCTTTGTTAGATCTGACCGTTAGGACCTCCCCTTTGGAGATCTTAACCGTTCAGACCTCCCCTTTGTTAGATCTGACCGTTAGGACCTCGCCTTTGTTAGATCTGACCGTTAGGACCTCCCCTCTGGAGATCCTAACCGTTCAGACATCCCCTTTGTTAGATTTGACCGTTATGACCTCCCCTTTGGAGATCTTAACCGTTCGGACCTCCCCTTTGTTAGATCTGACTGATAGGACCTCCACTTTGTTAGATCTGACGGTTAGGACCTCCCCTCTCGAGATCTTAACCGTTCAGACCTCCCCTTTGTTAGATCTGACCGTTAGGACCTCCTCTTTGGAGATCTTAACCGTTCAGACCTCCCCTTTGTTAGATCTGACCGTTAGTACCTCCCCTCTGGGGATCTTAACCGTGCAGACCTCCCCTTTGTTGGATCTGACCGTTAGGACCGCCCCTTTGGAGATCTTAACCGTTCCGACCTCCCCTTTGTTAGATCTGACCGTTAGGATTTCGCCTTTGGAGATCTTAACCGTTCAGACCTCCCCTTTATTAGATCTGACCGTTAGGACCTCTCCTTTGGAGATCTTAACCGTTCAGACCTGCCCTTTGTTATATCTGACCCTTAGGACCTCCCTCGAGAGATCTTGACCCTCGGACCTCCTGTGAACTGTGGGCAGGTCGTTTGGACCTCCTGTGCTTAGGATCTCCTCGTGTCTTTTGGACCTCCTATCCTCATGACCTCCTCGTGTCTTTTGGACCTCCTGTCCTCAGGACCTCCTCGTGTCTTTTGGACCTCCTGCCCTCAAGACCTCCTTGTGGTTAGGACCTCCATTAGAGGTCAGGACCCTTGGTCTTTTGCAAAAACCTCCCTTGCGGTTGAGACCAACCCTTTGTCTGAATCGTTCTCTTGAGTTTGACTGGCCCCACTTGTCAGCCTTGCTCTGTGCACATTTAATGGCTGTTGTGTCACATTAAATGCAGTCACATCTAATGTACTTCTTTTTATTCTTTTGGTGACCTACCCTGTCCTAACCTTGTCCTAGCTACCACCGATCATTGACACGTTTTACTCTAACCCTTGCTGTTTCTCCAGCAACTCCAGCTATAAATAGCCTGGGCATGCCTCCCTTTGTCACCTTTTTGCTCATTCCCAACCTCCTTGCGCTTGCCGGGTTCTCTCCATGCTCAGGACCTCCCCAAGCAGCTCCCGAGGCTATGCTGAGCCTTTGCTTTCTGGTTTTGGCTGAGTTGATTTGAGCTCTTTTCAAGTCTTCTTTTAAGTTCTTTGCTTGGAGTTGGTTTGCTTATTTGGTTCTTTGGCGAACGTGTAGATCCCGCGTTTGAGGAGGAGTTCTTGGACCTAGCGGTGTCTACTGAAGGTTCACCACTGCTCAACGAAGGCAAGTCGCAGAACTTTGATCATATTGAGCCTAGCTTCTCAAATGTATTTTGCTTTACTTAATCATGCATGGCTATTTTTATAAAAAATGGTTTGGGGCAGTAGTTAATCTCCTACTTGACAATATGCCTCCTTGGACAATTGTATTCGACATGTTGACATGGTCCTCTTGGACGCCTTAAGTTGGGTATTTTAGTTGGCATTGTTTGGTATTGCCAACATGGGAACGTATGTATATGCTTAGTCTGGCTTGTAGAATCGGGGGTTTTGGGAATCACATACCTTCTCAAATAACTTGACTAATGGAACTATGGAATCTGTGGTTGGTGCCACTGTTGAGCAACTATGTTGGGACGCCATAGCTGTGTTAATTGTGGTGCGAGACCACGTTGTTAAAATCTTGCGTGCCAAGACCAGGGAGGTCTTTGGCTAGGTGAACCCCAAATGCTTTCTTACTCGGGCAAGTGATCGTGTAGTAAAGGGGGTGCTCTCCGCACACTGGGATGTGGAAGCCTTGCCTGAGCAGCAATTAAGGACTTAACTTTGTGTTCTGTTGATCTAGGCCTCTAAGTGCAACCACAAGATCATTTTATGGGAATGGCCTGGGCCGAATAATTAGTGATGTCTTGACCTGGTTCTATTGTGGTGGTGCGTGTTGATTCGCAAGGCGCAAGAGGGGGCCAGGTTCCTTTTTCAAGACGGCAAAACCTTAGCAGGCAGGTCAGGTCAGGACGAAGCTTTGTAAAGGCCTTGTCATGCTCTCTAGACTGCTCACCTTCGGAAGTGAGTAAGGGTTCCGACGGGAACCCGCCCCGCTAGAGAGGTCGTGAATTGTGGGTAAAGTTGTTCACCTCTGCAGAGTATCAATCTATTTGAATAGCCAAGTCCTTGGTCATGGACATGCCTGGTGAAAATGGTGCAAGGGGTAGACTTCTCAAAAATTGGTGTTCCATGCCTAGCTTGGGATGTCTACAGGTACTCTGGGTGGCTCCGAGTGCTTGTGACGTCCTCGGTTGGTCGTGGAGGTCTTGTGAACCCTAGGGTGGACCAAGGAGCTCCTGAGTGGGTGCTCAGAGGAGATCTTGGAGTCCTAGGGAGGTCTTTGGTGACTCTGGAGCTGGTGCTTCAGAGAGGTCTTGGGAGAGGTCCTGGTCGTAGGTGCGATCAGACCTCCCCCAAGTGGCTTGGGGAATGAGTTGGTGCTCACTCCCCCTCTTTTCAATCAAAGGTAATTAAGTATTATTGTTTCAAAAATTGAGCTTTTCAATCTATACCTGTTATTTACTATCAGACTTAGCTTTGCGCAACTAACCCTACAGCTCTCATTGTTAAGCCAATGCATGAATATTATTTGCATATCTGTTCTCTGCGATTTGCTGAGTACATTCAAAGTACTCATGGCTGTAAGCCCTGTGTTAAAGCAGTGGTCGAAGATGATCGAGATCTTGAGGATGCTCGAGACCTCTTCTAGGAGGAGTTCTTTGTGACCCTACGCCTAGGACGTCCTCCACTCGATAGCCTGTGGGCTTGCCGGATGGCTTCCAGCGCTTTTGTGTTTTCGGTTTTCGAGGTTCTCCCGTTGTCAGTTTTGTAAGCCCTAGTTGGCAGACCTCTATAAGCAAGCTTGGACCATAAGGTCTTGTTTAATGCAAGGTTTAATTTGTTTGCTTCATCTTTTGTTTGACCATGTAGTTGTGATCACACCTATGTCGTTTTGTGCGAGCTAGCTTGGACTCCTGGGACTAGCTCAGTGCACTTAGTCAAGACCTCCAGTAGGTCTTTGAAGATCTCCTAGGAGGTCTGGACAGACCTCCCCTCTCGGAACCTGCGGGCGGTACTACCGCTCCTTGGTGCGGTAGTACTGAGGCGCGCACACTCATACAAAAAAAAATTTCCGGTACTTTGCCCTGTCTAGTGCATTTCCGAGAGGAGTTCCTCACAGACGGCGATGAAGGGGTCGGCCGGGACTGGAGGAGAAGAGGAAATGCGGTGGCTCCTGTGAAACAAAACTAAAATTGAGTGAGGGGATTGCTTCAGGGAGCTCTGAGGCTCGAATTGATGCGGGTAGAAGAAGAGGGGGCAGCACTGGTGGGACCTTACAAGATTTTGGCAAGAAGAGGTGAAGTTGCATCTCAGCTTGAGCTGCCAGCATCGTTGTCAGCAGTCCACGACGTCTTCCACGTCTCTCAACTAAAGAAGTGTCTCAGAGTGCCAATAGAAGAAACCCCGATTGAAAACATCGATCTTCAGGAAGACCTCACCTATGTGGAGCAGCCAATCAAGATCCTCGATGTGGAAGAACGAATCACCAGAAGCAAAGTCATCCATTTATGCATGGTCCAATGGAGCAATCATTAAGAAGAAGAAGCCACCTAGGAGCGAGAAGAAGATTTGAAAGCCGAGTATCCCCACCTTTTTACTGGCCAAGTCTGAATCTCGGGGTCAAGATTCTCTTTAAGGGGGGGTAGGTTTGTAACAGCCCAAAATTTCAAATTTAGTTAAAAATTAAAACTTATTTACTTTTGTTGTTTTTCTAAAATTTTAAAATCTTTTCCTTAGTTATTTTAAAGCCAAAACAAATTTAATTGCAAAAAAAATTACCAAATAATAGTTGGAAATATTTTATCTAAGTCCAAAATAACTCTAGGAATTTCTGTGAATTTTTCTTGAATTTTTGGAATTTATTTGCTATTTTTTAAAGCTTAAACGAATTAACTGGATTAATTTAATTGTTAAATCAATTTAAAACCCCCAACTCGTTTTGGGCTGAAATCCAAATTTCGGTACAATCCCTTTTCTCTCGCACGGCCCAAGCCGCACCGCAGACCCCCTCTCTCTCTCACCCCGGTCCCACTTGCTAGTCACTCACTTCACCCACGCGCCCGCGCTTTAAAACCCACCGACGCACCTCAACCGTCCGATTTCCTTTGAACAGTCCGATCTTGATGTTGAGTTCAGACGGTCCCAACGTCCCACTCAACGTGAACCATTGGATCTGAATTGGACGGCCAGGATTCGTTCTGATCTTCGGACAGTCCGAACGACCCATTCATTGCAGACCATTCGATCTAAATCGAACGGCCAAAGTATCACCCTTCACTTTCCTTTTGCCACTGTCACCACCATATGGGCCCACGCCCTTCTCCTTCCTTGCCTTATCCCCGCATAGCCGAGTCAGCGCCGCCGCCATTATTGCGAGCTTGAAGCTCAACTGTCCCCGACTCTCACGCGTGCGTGCGCATGACCTGCGCCCATCTCCACCTTGACCCCCACCCTCATTCCCCTTTCTTTGCGACGGTTCAACCACGATGCCACAACCGCCGCCACGATCCCCACGATCTCCACGCCGCCCCGGTGCCCCTCGGCCCCTATAAAAGGATGCCCCGGGTGCGCATTCTTCCTCACAACCCAACGCCACCACCCATTGCTCATCTCCTCTCCCCTAGCGCCCCAATTCGGAGTTTCTTCGCCGCCGGCCAACTGTGCTTCGACCTTCGATTGCGCCACCGCCGGAGCCGCTCCGCCCTGTCGTCCACGCCATCATCATCGTCGCGTCATCGCGAAGCTGGTGCGCCCACTCGCTTCACTGGAGGACCCTCGGAGCACCTACTTCACCTTCACCCAAACACCGCCGCCGCTAAAGACCTCGCCGCCGGTACCTCCATCACGCACCACTGCCGTAAGGTAGCGCACTAGGTCCCTCAACATCCCCTCTCCCTTTTGCGCGTGTCCGTGAGGCTCGCCGTAGCGTAGAACGCCGGTGCCCTCACCGGAGCTTCCCCTCCATCGGGCCTACATGGCTCGGCCACATCATGGTCAGGTCAGCACCACCTAGGCACAAATCCAATGTGGCTGCCTACATGGTGCCACATCACCTCGCACAGCAAGCAACCGCGCTCCCTAGTTTACTGTTGCGTACACCGAGCCCACCGTGGGCATTTGACCGGTCATGGACTCAGTCCATTGACCGCGGGCCCACTGTCAGTGTCACATCCTTTAGAAAAATAATTCGAAAAAATCATTTAAATTCTGATTTAGGGTTAAAACTTCCAAAACCCATATCTTTTGCATCCGAACTCTGATTTGGGTGTTTCAAATTTCTAAATTTATTTAAAATCACGATCTAGCTAACTAAACTAAAAATATTTGATTTGGGGTTAGTTTGATTTGTCTTTTTGAATTTATTTGAATTTTAATTGAATTTGTTGTATTTTCGTGTATAGACTTTGACGACTCCGGAGAGTTCGATCCTTCAGAGGACTTAGAGTACCAAGACTTCAACGAAGGCAAGTTATACCCACTACAACAGAACTAGGTTATAGCAACACGCGTATATGCTGCTATATCTACAAATATATGTTGCTAGGATGAATAGCAACACATGTGATAAGTGATGTTGTTGGTCGTGTTGCTATAAGGTAGGTCTACCGCAACACAAATTATGTGTTGTTATACAAAAGAAAAGGTGTTGCAAAGTTGCAACACCCTTTTTTATTTGTTTGCAACACCCTTTTTTATTTGTAACAACACATGTTTTCAAAACATACTTAACATATGTTACCAACATATAGTTGATTTATTACAACATAGGTAACACCTTTTAATATTTTCTCTAGATTTTGCACCATTCAACCAAAATTTAGGAAACATACAATTTTGACAATCATACAACTCAGAAAACATGTCATATCAACCATCAAAGATAGCTGCAACACATAGATCAAATTCAGATTATGCAAAATACATAAACCTGAAATATAATATTTCTGATAAGCACAACAGTACATGTGCAATACACCATACAGAGTGCATGCAATTTCTGAATTATGAGCATTCTAATATAGCCACGGCAACACAATCAATTGATGTGTAATCAAGCGAAAGCTTGGCAAACACATGGAAATACTCCAACTCCTACCACAATACTAGTCTAGCCTTAACATGTACAAAACATCTACATAAAAGAAGTCGACAATGTAGATGTCCACATAATGATTTCATCATGCTATCGCCATTTGCAAAATAAGGACGATCACTCCATCAACAAACAATAACTTCAACGACCCTTATGTTTTGGACCTGAAAAGAAATTCGGGAAGTCAATAACCACAAACCATATATACTTTGCATTTAACCTATGCATTTGTACAAAAATGGAGATCGTAGCCCAAACATGATATAAGCGTCAAATAGCTAAACAAGACAAGTAGGTAGACTATGTGCATTTCTGACCATGTTATACAATTTTAATTAGAAAAAGGAGAAATTGAAAAGTGCTTCTGTCATAATTTTCACCTGTTGACTGTGTGCATTTTTGAACACATATGACCAAATAAGATCTAACAAAAACACAACAATTGGAGAATTAGCAACAAAAGTATGTACAAGGTCAAGGAATCTTACCTCCACGAACCCCCACAAAATCATGATTCATGAAGCACCAAAATTAATAGTTATCTTCATAAAGAAAGTATAAGTATAAATCAACTCACTACATAAAGAGGGTAACCAAGGCTGTCATGAAAAAGTATATAAATAGAATGACATAGTGCACTTATAACTCGATCTGCTCCACGTCATTGGCTCCACCTCTGCGCTTAGCTGAGCTCTAACCGAGTTGACCTCACACCTTCGACGATATGCTCGGCCTACAGCCATGTAGTACTTTAATTTATCTCATCATTCACCATGCATGAAGTTTTAGTTATTTAACTTCCACACAACCATGCTTAAATGCACGCATGGAAGTATATAAATAGAATCACATAGTGCACTTATATAAATGATATGGTATCCTTGAGATTATACAAAAGTTTTTCCCACAGAACAAGAGGAAAGGACAAATCGAAGCAACATATGTTCAAACAAGAATAGATTACATAGGCAGATGGATTTACCTCTTATCACTATGCTCTTCCAAGAAGATATCCTTCAGATGGTAAGTGGGGAACGAAAACCATATAGTGAATATCAATAACAAAGAAAAATTCGAACACAAGCCCATTTGTCATCTAGGAAAAACGTATAGCACAAAATACTATCACACATGGGCTAGGAATTATATGCTTCCATAATTAAGCACGAGGATGTACAGTGTGCATTGGACTGCCATGCATTAGCAAAAAATTTTGGTAAGGAAAATAATATCACTACGAAATTTGATGGATACAAATACCAAAAAAAAAACTAATACAAAATTGTTGCTAGCTAATCACATTATCAAACTTTGACAAGAGAGGGCAAAGCTCATCCATAAACCAGATCTATTTAGCGAAAGAAAATGAATAATAATGTAAATATTGGAGGAATTTGGTTTACAAAGTTTGAAACTATCAAGAGTAATGAGTGAACAAAGGCATCCATTGTTGGCTATACAAAATCAAATAGTTGCATTTGGACAATGTAATGCAAAAGTCATCTCAAGTTTTTCACTGGGCTGTGATCTTCTTCTTTGTAGCAACCACCTCATCGTCACGGCCATGACAATCTGATGTGCATCAGTCAGTCATCATCTCCTACAGAAATGTCAGTGTCACTTCTCTGAAGATAGTGTATCAATGAGAAGATTTTGTTTGCATTGAATCAACGGAGGAGCATGTTACTGTTTGTAGAATTTCTATCCAACTGTAGGCGCAGTGGTAGATTATAATCAGATAACAGAAGGTTTTGAAAATTCAGAAAAATGACCAATATAGACATGCATACTGAGTATGAATCTGTTTTTAGCTCTCAAGCTTTCATGATTCCAAGAAGCCAACCAATATAGCTATGAATCCTTAAAACTTAAACCCAATGTCATGACCAAACAAAGAACACCAGCGAATCATGCAATTGGCGAGGGTGATGGTGATTGATAACCTAATCCAGAATTCAGGTTTGTAACATTTCGTTTTGCATCCATTTTGCATAACATATCTAAATTAGAACCATTGACATAAGCAAAAGGAAGCAAGGATGCTTGCCCTGTCATATCTATCTAGCTTTGCATTTATTTAAAACATTTTGCTGAGCAGATGTCAATAAATCACGTCATGACATTAGGTTTTAACTTAATGAAAAACAAATGGCAAACATTTGGTACAACCTCTTTTTTCAGTCCACAGCAGTGAGTGCCGAAAGCCATAACTGATACGTCTCAAAAGAGAAGATTAGAAAATATTTCATTGGCATATCAGGTGCAAGGCAAACGCAATCATAATGTTTACAGTGAGTTGCGTAGGAAACACTGGAGCATCCTATCAATAAAAACAAAGATTATAAATTGGTTCAGACGGTATAGCCATTTTATCGAGCATGGCGAGAGCACAAACCTGAAACAACATAGAAGTCCAAACTGACAGCTATATAATCTTCCAACTGATGAATGCACCGGTTGGCACAACAACTGACCAATTAATCTTCCACCTGGCATATGAATCACCTAAGGATAATGGGGCAGAGAGAGATTGAACTAGGGATTAGGGATGATGGGGCTGCAGAGGCAGCGGTGATGGTGGTGGGGAGAGGAGCAGGTAGGCAATTGTGAAAAAGATCCGTGAGGGGATGAGGCGGCGGTTGGAGAAGATGCGGGAGGCGGGGAGGGAGATGCGGCCCGAGGCGTGAGGGATCATCATAGTGGCGGTGCTTGTGGAGGGGGAGGGTTCGACGGGGTGGTTCCGCTGCCGACCGTGGTTGCGAGGAGCAGGGGGAGAAGTGTGGGCTGCAGCGGTTGCGCGAGAAGTGGGGGGCACAACTGCTGCGCGAGGAGGAAGCAGATGCGCCCGTGACCACGAGCCGCTGGACGGGGAAGAAAGGATGGGGGGCGGAGGGGCGGCGTCGGCGAGGTCAGGGCGACCCGATCCGGCGCAGGCATAGAGAGAGAGAGAGAGAGAGAGGATAGGGAGGCGGGCGGCACGAGTGGGGAGCGAGAGAGAGAGAGAGCAAATGAAGGGCGGGCGGCGCGGATGGGGACTGGGAGTGTGAGACAGGAGAGGAAGGGCGGCGCGCGACGTGATGTGAGCCCTCAAAGCAGTAGAGATAAAACATAAGAGATAAGATAAGATAGAGTCCGTTTAATGAACCGTATCTTTGGCTGATTCTACATTTAGTACTAATGAAGAATCACATGAATAAATAAGACGATTTAATGTGTCGTCTCTCTGATACTGTCTCTAGCTGCTTGTTTTGTTGTAGTGTGTTCAGTCCTGGGTCTGAGTATTGCCCTCTGCAAAATTAATTTTTGTGTTGTGTATTTTATTTTTACAATTTTAATAAATGATGGTCTATTATTAATAATACAAAAGTAAATCGAAAATCAAAAAATAAAAAAGATCGGTATATAAAGCCAAACACTATATTTATTCAATATCGAACTCTTGTTTGTCGTGTATTTCATTTTACAATGTTAACAAACAATTAATGGTCTATTATTAATAATAAAAAGATAAATCGAAAATCACAAAATAAAGAAAGGAGCAGTATATAAGCCAAACAATATGTTTATTCGACAACAAGATTCTGATAGCAGAATATTAGAATTAGAACAATGAAGTATCATATCTTTCCTACTATTATAATTACCAACATATTTTTATTAGTAGTATAACATTAATTGGTCATAAAATTTGTTGGTTGCCCTAGCAGCACATCTATTAAGTGTAACGTACATTGCAAAGTGTTGTAACATACTAGGGCTGAGTATGTTTGGAGCTTTCTACACTTGGGTCGTAGCAACATGATAATATGTGTTGCGGATGAGTTTTCCTGCAACATATGCTATATGTGTTGGTGGTGTGTGTTGGAATAGATTGGTCTTGTTGTAGTGACCATTGAACATTTTAAACCCAATATTTTAAAGTTATTTAATTCAGTTTTTAAATTATTATTGCATGCATACTTTTATTCAATTATTTTAATTCCCTTTTTAAATACTTAGTTATTCCAATTCCTCTTATATAGCCAATTTGAATATTGACTATCATTTCCTTGTCACCATTAGATAAAATAATATTAAAAATAATCATATGCTTAGCCAATGCTGAGATCATAATTGTGATTTTGGGAGGATTTAGCCAAATCATTTCAAACTGGTTTAAATTGAATCTATGGTATTGTTTTACCATACAAAATTTATAAAGATGGTTTTATTTAAAATAAAATCAAAATGGGTTTGGACTTGGGCGAAATGGAAGAATGGTGGGTGCAGCTGGTTAGGATTAAGGCACAAGGTTTAATTTGGAAGACACCCAAGTCAGTTAAGGACAGGTCTTTGAGCCGCATCTTGCTATGCCTTACCGTACCACCACATGTCTTGTCTGGGCAGGACTTGTCTTAATAATTTGTGATACCTCATTGTTATTTGTGCCAATTGTTGTGTGGGTGTCAGTCAGACAGTAGTTCCACCTGGCGCAAGAGGGGGCTTTCGGAGGATGGCCAGTCCAATGGAAACGAAACCTTAGCGGGCACAAATACTTTAAGGTAGAATATTGTAACGGCCTCGTGATAATTGGTTAGTCGCACGCCTTTGGAAGCATGTATTGGCCGACATTAAAAGCAAATTATCTCGTGTAGGTAAAGTTGTACAAACTCTGTAGAGTAGAAAACTATTCGAATAGCCGCGTCCGCGGTCATGGACATGCTAGCAAAGCCACTTTAAGTTAGACTTTGTTTTGTATTTAAAAATAATTAAATAATTTTAGGATGGTTAATCCTTAGGGTAAAATTGGGCGGTTAGCCATGTGATAGGAGGGTATCCTTCACCGTTCATTATTGGAGGTTATCCACTATACAACTGTCATTTTAAGAATCTGATTTTAGATATAGTATAAAAATGGCCTTGGAAATTAATAAGAGTATTTAAACTGAAAATGCTATTTTATGCAAATTGAACCCTGCCAATATCATTTGTTTACTTTATGCATGCATCATAATTCAATATTGGGTGTAACTTACGAGCACGGAAGTTGTGCTCACTCTTGCTGAATATCTTTATTCAGGAGAAGACTTTTATCAGGACGGTGAGGACACTGACGCTTAGGCTACGCCCCCAGACGATTGCCTGTGGCGAATCATGTGGCCTACTACTACTTTTGCTTCCGTTGTGTTATTTGTTTATTTGACCTCAAGCCCAATTTGTATTAAACTCCGATTCATTATTAATAGAATGTGTGATATGTTTGTGATATCATTTTTTTAAGACTGTGTACACTAGAAATCCTGGACTAGTGTATGAACACAGAGGATTCGAGATCCTTCGTTCCCGGGTTCGACACAAGTGGTATCAGAGCCATATCGACTGTAGGTCGTGGCCTTAGAACTACCTTAAGGACTTATTTTCAAAAACTAAAACTATTTTGAGTCTGTCCAAAGTCTTTTCTCAACCCTTCTCTTTAAAATGGTTACTAACTCATCTCTTTCTCAAAATTGTAGACGGATGAGAAACCCGATGCTACTTCCCACGGAGTTTTTGTTGGACATTGGGCCGCGATCCTTTGTGATATGATGCAGCATCTGGATTACAAAAAGAGGCCAACATTCCAAGGCTGCAAGTACAAAGTGGGAGGACAACATCTTTGGAGAGTAGAGGTGCTACTCTACTCCAACCTTGCGCCAGACACAAGATTCCACATTTTTGACGCTCCAATCAGGCGCGACACCTTCGCTGATGGCATTCAGGATGCGGCGAGAGAGGCAGTCCGTCGTCTCTGCTACACCTATGACCGTCACTTCCATAGCACCAGGTTCCACTATCACCCGATGCATATCCCAACCAGACTTGACAGTACTTTCCACTCAGCTAGAGATGATCGAGGACTCTCCCGAGCTGACGCACCAGGTGGACCTTGGCGAAGGCATTGGACTATGCCTACGGGAACACTCTAGAAGACCTACGTACCACCCAGGATAGACTGCAGGATGCAGAAGAGAGGCTAAAGATCGTAGTTGAGGAGCTGGCTCACTACAAGGCTGGCGAGGCTAGCTCCAGTGAGCCAGACTACACATTTAGTACCCCATAGTTGTTTTTCCTTAGTCCGTTCATTAGTTGCGAATTATGAGCTACTAATCCCCTTTGTGGTATCCAAAATCATTGGATAAAATAAAGTATTAAAAGAACTATCTTGAAAATTTTTGTTCGTTGTCTTGTGTTTGTGTGTTCTTGGGCTATTTAAATTTATCCCCTTTAGAGCTTTCTTCCTTTCTATCTCTTCTAAATCTTTGGTAAATCTAGCAGATGGTGACTACCCGTACAGGCAGTGGCAGCGTCAAAGGCCAAGGCAATAAAATGCTGATTATTAAGAGAACCTCACTAATGCACCACCACCACCTCCAGCTGCAGGACCTGATTGGCGCCAGATGATGGCCAATCAGACGCACTTGATCGACGTGCTGGCCCAATCACTCAACAGTGTTCAGAATGTGCAAGCAACGACTCATGCTCCACCTCCACCTCCACAGAGAGTGACAATGTCAGAGTTTATGCGCATGCGTCCTCCGACTTTCTCCAATAGCACAGAACCCATGGACGCTGATGACTGGCTCTGTGCCATTGCGAAGAAATTGGACATAGCTCAATGCACTGACCGTGAGAGAGTCATGTTTGCCTCTCACTAGCTGAATGGTCCCGCTTCGGAATGGTGGGATAACTTCTGTATCTCCCATGCCAATGCACAAGCTATCACCTGGACTGAGTTTGTGCGGGCTTTCCACCATGCACACATCTCAACAGGGATGATGACTTTGAAGAAGAAGGAATTCCGCTCGCTTCGCCAGGGCAACCGCTCGGTGAGCAAGTATCTGCATAAGTTCAACCAGCTTGCTCGCTACGCCCCAGAAGACGTAGCCAAGGATGAAGACAGGTAGGAGAGATTCCTAGAAGGGCTGAATGATGAACTCTCGGTCCGTCTGATCTCCCAGGACTTCACTGACTTCCAACAATTAGTGAACAAAGCACTTCGCCAGGAGGGCAAACACCAAGAGATGGAGAACCGCAAGCGAAGGATGGCCGCTCAGAAGTTCAACTCTGGAGGATTACCCAAGCCCCGCTTCGCTCAACCTCAGCCACCTCAGCGTGGAAGATTCCAGTCTTCTACACCCAGAGCTCCAAAGACCAAAGACAAATACCAACACCTTCGGCTTCGCAACAATTCTTCCGAGGCCGGTTTATCAAAGAGCTGACTTCCTCGATGGCGGAGTGACTTGTTTCTCTCAAGAACGAGGCGGGGCATTATGCCAATAAATGCCCAAAGAAGCAGCAAGCCGCAGCACAAGCCAGGCCAGCATCAGGAGTTCCAGCCACCGGCGGCACCCCAAAGCCGACGGTCCAGTTCACGAAGGGACGTGTGAATCACGTCACGGCAGAGGAAGCCCAGGCAGAACCGGATGTCGTTCTTGGTACATTTCTTGTTAATTCGATACCAGCTTCAGTCTTGTTTGATTCCGGAGCTTCACATTCCTTTGTTTCGAATAAGTTTGTGGGCAAATATGGGTTACCTATCTCTCCCTTAGTTAACTCTATGATAATCCATTCTCGGAGCTCAGAAATGAGAACCAGTTCTCTATGCCCGAGCCTTACCCTTGAAATATCCAGAGTATCTTTCCTGGCAGACTTGATAGTATTGCATTCTCAAGGTTCGGATGTAATTCTTGGAATAGATTGGCTAGCCAAGAATGAAAGATAGATATACTGTGCCAATAGGTCTATCACTCTCACTAATGAGCAAGGAATTTCAGTTGAATTCAAGCCCAAGACTTGTACCAGAGGAAGTTCCATCCTGACCAGCCTGAAGGAAGTAAATCTAGAAGATATACCAGTGGTGCAAGAGTACTCAGATGTCTTTTCCGATGATTTGCCCGGCATACCACCGGATAGGGACATAATGTTCTTAATTCACTTAGTCCCAGGGACCGCTCCAATCTCGAAGCGACCCTACAGAATGCCGGCCAATGAGTTAGCAGAGCTGAAGAGGCAGATTGAAGAATTGTAGAGCAAAGGATATATCCAACCTAGTTCATCACCTTGGGGAGCATCGGTACTATTTGTGTGGATTACAGATCGCTCAATAAGGTGACGATCAAGAATAAGTACCCGTTACCCAGGATTGATGACCTGTTTGATCAGCTGAAAGGAGCAAGCGTATTCTTGAAGATTGATCTGAGATCCGGCTATCACCAACTTAAGATCAGACCAGAAGATATCCCGAATACTGCTTTCTCCACCAGCTATGGACTGTATGAATTCTGAGAATGTCTTTCGGTTGACTGACGCATACGCACTTCATGAATATGATGAACAAAGTGTTCATAGAATTCTTGGATAAGTTTGTGATTTTTTTCATCGATGACATTCTCATCTACTCCAAAGATGAAGAAGAACGTGAGAAACACCTTAGAATAATCTTGGGAAAGCTCAGAGAGCATCAGCTTTATGCCAAATTCAGCAATAGCGAATTTTGGCTAACTCAAGTGGCATTCCTTGGACATATCGTGTCAACAGGAGGAGTTGCGGTAGATCCCGCCAAGGTTGAGGCAGTAATAGATTGGAAACAACCCAAATCTATCACTGAAGTGAGGAGTTTCCTCGGTCTAGCTGGTTACTACCATAGATTCATTGAAGGTTTCTCCAAGACCGCAAGACCCATGACTCAACTTCTGAAGAAGAAGAAGAAATTTGAATGAACAGATGCATGTGAGAAGAGTTTTTGAGAGCTGAAGAAGAGACTAGTTTCTGCACCAGTGTTAGCCCTACCGGATATCCATAAGGACTTTGAGATTTTCTGCGACGCATCTCGTCAAGGACTTGGATGTGTGCTGATGCAAGAAGGCAAAGTCGTGGCTTATGCATCCCGGCAGCTAAGGCCACATGAAGGGAATTATCCGACTCATGATCCTAAGTTAGCAGCAACTGTGCATGCCTTGAAGATCTGGCGGCATTATCTCATTGGTAACCGCTGTGAGATTTTTACAGATCATAAGAGTCTAAAGTACATCTTCACGTAGTCAGAACTTAATCTCCGACAGAGAAGATGGTTGGAGCTGATAAAGGATCACGACCTTGGAATCCATTATCATCTGAGCAAAGCAAATGTGGTTGCGGATGCCCTAAGCAGAAAGGCGTATTGCAACACCATCCTGGTTCAGAAGAATCAGCCAGAGTTATATGAAGAACTAAAACACCTGAACTCGGGGATTGTCTTGTGTGAACGCTTTGGAAGTTCAACCAACTCTTCAGAGTTAGATCAGAGAAAAGCAGCTAGAAGATGAAGACATCAAAGAAACCAAGAAGAATATGAGAAGAGGCAAAGCCCCAGGATTTTCTGAAGATGAGCAAGAAATAGTGTGGTTTGGAAACCGCATCTGTGTACCTGATCAGCAGGAATTAAAGCAATCGATTCTGAAAGAAGCTCATGAATCGCCTTACTCCATCCATCCCAGAAGTACCAAGACGTACCAGCATCTGAAGGAAAAATATTGGTGGGTCAGCATGATGTGTGAAATTGCTAAGTTTGTTGCACGTTGTGATGTATGTTAGTGAGTCAAGGTAGAACATCAACGACCCGCTGGTTTGTTGCAACCATTACCAATTCCCGAATGGAAGTGGGAAGAAGTTGGTATAGATTTCATCACCGGACTTCCTAGGACCCAATCAGGATGTGATTCCATCTGGGTGATAATTGACCGGTTAACCAAAATGGCATACTTTATTCCAGTCAAGACCACCTACAAATGTAGCAAGTTAGCAGAATTGTATATGGCCAAGATCGTCTATCTACACAGAGTACCCAAGAAGATCGTGTACGACAGAGATTCACAGTTCACATCAAGATTCTGGCAGAGTCTGCATGAAGCTCTGGGAACCATACTCAACTTCAGTATAGCCTATCATCCTAAGACAGATGGCCAAACGGAACGCGTCAACCAAATTCTTGAAGACATGCTTCTAGCCTATGCCATAGATTATGGAAAAAGTTGGGACAAGAATCTGCCTTATGCAGAATTCTCGTACAACAGTAGCTACCAAGCCAGTTTGCAGATATCTCCATTCGAAACTTTGTACGGCAAAAAATGCAGAACTCCGCTCATTTGGGATCAAATAGGAGAGCATCAATTCTTTGGACCGGAGTTGATCAAAGAAGCTGAAAGCAAAGCTAAAGCAATAAAGGAACGCCTGAAAGTGGCTCAATCCCGACAAAAGAGTTATGCTGATAACCGTTGAAGAGAGTTGGCCATTGAAATAGGAGATTTTGTCTACGTCAGAGTTACTCCACTCAAAGGAGTAAGAAGATTCCGGACAAAAGGAAAACTCGCACCCAGATTTGTGGGACCTTACAAGATTTGGGTGTTTCAAATTTCTAAATTTACATAAAATCAAGACCTAGCTAACTAAACTAAAAATATTTGATTTGGAGTTATTTTGATTTGTTTTTTTGAATTTATTTGAATTTCAATTGAATTTGTCGTATTTTCGCGTATAGACTTCGACGACTCCGGAGAGTTCGATCCTTCAGAGGACTTAAAGTACCAAGACTTCAACGAAGGTAAGTTATACCATTGATCATTTTGAACCCAATATTTTAAAGTTATTTAATTTAATTTTTAAATTATTATTGCATGCATACTTTTATTCAATTATTTTAATTCCTATTTAAATACTTAGTTATTCCAATTCCTTTTATATAGCCAATTTGAATATTGACTATCATTTCCTTGTCACCATTAGATAAAATAATATTAAAAATAATCATATGCTTAGCCAATGCTTAGATCATAATTGTGATTTTGGGAGGATTTAGCCAAATCATTTCAAACTGGTTTAAATTGAATCTATTGTATTGTTTTACCATAGAAAATTTATAAAGATGGTTTTATTTAAAATAAAATCAAAATGGGTTTGGACTTGGGCGAAATTGATGAATGGTGGGTGCAAATTTATGCACGGGCTTAATCTGGTTAGGATTAAGGCCCAGGTTTAATTTGGAAGACGCCCAAGTCAGTTAAGGACCGGTCTTTGAGCCGCATCTTGCTATGCCTTACCGTACCACCACATGTCTTGTCTGGGTAAGACTTGGTTTAATAATTTGTGATACCTCATTGTTATTTGTGACATGTTGTTGTGTGGGTGTTAGTCAGACAGTAGTCCCACCTGGCGCAAGAGGGGGCTTTCGGAGGATGGTCAGTCCAATGTGAAACCTTAGCGGGCATAAATACTTTAAGGTAGAACATTGTAATGGCCTCGTGATAATTGCTTGGTCGCACGCCTTTGGAAGCGTGTATATGGCCGACATTAAAAGCAAATTATTTCGTGTGGGTAAAGCTGTACAAACTCTGTAGAGTAGAAAACTGTTCGAATAGCCACGTTCGCGGTCATGGACATGCTAGCAAAGCCACTTTAAGTTAGACTTTATTTTTGGTTTTAAAAATGATTAAATGATTTTAGGATGGTTAATCCTTGTGGTAAAATTGGGCAGTTAGCCATGTGAAAGGAGGGTATCTTTCACCATTCATTATTGGAGGTTATCCACTATACAACTGTCATTTTAAGAATCTGATTTTAGATATAGTATAAAAATGACCTTGGAAATTAATAAGAGTATTTAAACTGAAAATGTTGTTTTATGCAAATTGAACCCTGCCAATATCATTTGTTTACTTTATGCATACATCATAATTCACTATTGGGTGTAACTTGCAAGCACGGAAGTTGTGCTCACTCTTGCTGAATATCTTTATTCAGGAGAAGACTTCTATCAGGACGATGAGGACACCGACGCTTAGGCTACGCCCCCAAATGATTTCCTGTGGCGAATGGTGTGGCCTACTACTACTTTTGCTTCCGTTGTGTTATTTATTTATTTGGCCTCAGGCCGAATTTGTATTAAACTCTATTTTATTGTTAATAGAATGCGTGATATGTTTGTGATATCATTTTTGTAAGACTGTGTACACTAGACATCCTGGACTAGTGTATAAACACAGAGTATTCGGGATCCTTTGTTCCCGGGTTCGACACACAGCCACAAGAGCGAGAGAGGGAGAGAAAAGAAGAGTTGAGGGAAAAACAAGAGGGGGCAAAGGGCTCCCTGGTGCTCTATTTATAGAGGAAGGAGGACCGAGTGACAAGACGCAGCAGTGGGATTCGCGTCGGCACGACTTGAGCGCACGACCGACGGGTGAGAGAGGGGACGGGGCAGATAGATGAGGAGACAAGAGGGGGAACCGGCATAGCGGAGGTGATGGCATTTAATGCGCGAGGACTTTTGCGACGGCCATGAGGCGACGGGGGAAAGACGGGAGCTGGTGGGGAGGACACAAGCGGGGCTGGTCGAAGCCGAGAGGATGGTCGCAACCGAGAGGATGGCCGCAACTGAGATGATGGTCGAAACCAAAGAGGCTGGTCGAAACCAAAAGGATGGTCGAGAGGAAAGGGCTGACGAGAATTCAGAACAAATAGAGAGAAAGGACTTCAAATCCTAGAGAACTCCAATAAACTCAAAATAAACCAACTTTAGAGAAGACCTGAAAACTAGGATGTTACACTTTGCTTCCTTAGAGGTATCGAAAGATGTCATTTATTCCCTACCTTTGTCTTTTGGTAGGTTCTCACTATACCTTGCTAATAGGTTTACGACAAATTCAATGCTCGGTCTAGTACGGTTTGCTAAATACATGAGTGCTCCTATTGCACTTAAGTATGGGAATCCCAGTCCCAGGACTTTCTCCCCGTCTTCTCTAGGTCTATACGGATCCTTGTCTTGCTACAAACATCTTCCGACCACTGGCACTTTCAAAGGGTATGCCTTTTCAAAGTCGAACCTTTCTAACACCTTTTGAGTGTAGGCTGACTGATGCACTAATATCCCTTCAGGGGCATGCTCAAGCTGCAAGCCTAGACAATATTTGGTTTCACCCAAATCTTTCATTTCGAACTCCGACTCCAGGTAAGAGCTTGCTTCCTTAATTTCTTCCAAGATTCTGATGATATTCAAATCATCTCCATACTTTGAGATTATACAGAAACCATTCTGGGATCATTGCATAAATACACAGGGACAATCCTCATTGTTCATGTAGCCTTTCTAGCATAGAAAGTCGCAAAAGCAATTATACCACATCCTACCTGATTGCTTAAGTCCGTACAGTGACTTTCTAAATTTCACACTGTATAGATTTCTATTTGCTCCGTCTTGGTTCGGGACAGGGATACATTCAGGTACCTTCATATAAATGTCCGAATCCAAGTTTCCATAAAGATATGCAGTTACCACATCCATCAGTTTTATTTTTAAATTCAAGTTTACTACCATTGAGATTAAATATCTAAAGGTAGTTCCGCCCATGACCAGGGAGTAGGTTTCTTCATAATCAACTCTTGAATGTTGAGTGAAACCTCGTGCAACGAGCCTTGCTTATTTTCATTTCTCTTTCGAACAAATACCCATTTATGCCCTACGCGGTGCACATTGGGAGGCGTGCGACTTACAGGCCCAAACACCTCTCTTTTATTCAGAGATAATATTTCTACTTCTATTGCCTTCCAATCTTCTCAATCTGATATTTTCTTACATTCAGCGAGTGATGCAGGCTCTGGATCAAGATCGATGATTGTGGCCATTTTCTTTGCAAAATAAATGTCGACATTGGTTGTTGTCCTATTCATAGGATTTTCCTGTGGTCACAAAGTTTATAGCTGTTTCTTTGTGGAGCGATTCTTCTAATGCTTCTACTTGCTCACCGTTGCTTCCAATTACAGGGGCAAGTCCCTTTAGCTTTTTCAGCTCTGATATGCTAGCACACATCCATGCTGATATCTCTCTTCGTAGGAATGTTCAAATCTAGTGTGTCTTTCCTAAAGGTTCTATACCGGTGCCACGTCTCAACTAGCTTCCCTTCTGATTCTAGGGAACTTCGGTGATCGGCTGTGTCAAGCCCTTCTTATCATTTTTCACCAGGCGTCCCCGGTTATATGAGATTCAAGGGGCCGGAGTTCTTGTCCTTTTCCGAGGCCTCATGACGGGATTAGGGATACCTTCAACTTTCTTCAGTATTTCAACTCTTTTTGGTGCATTGTGTGCAGGCACAAGCGACTTGGTCACGCTCTTTAAATCACTAAAGTGGTCAGGCAGTTGATTCGCTAATGCTTGGAAATCAATTATCTTCTTGACTTCAATTATTTTCTGGACTTTTCTATTTGCTTCACTAGTGCGTGGGTCATGTGCATGGATTCCCGTGGCTTGCCACATTATTTTCCGATATTTTTCATCAAGGTGTTGATTTCCTCTCCCTAATGATGGGAAACTATCCTCATCAAATATGCTATCAGCGAAGTGGGCGGTATGCAAATCTCTAGTCATAAGGTCCAAATACCAGATTAAGGATGTTGTCTCATAACCAACGTATATCCCAGACTTTTGGAGAGGGCCCATTGCAGTTCACTGCGGTGGTGGTATAGGTACATAAACCTTGCAACCAAATCTGTGAAGGTGAGAAATTTTCGGGTCCTGACCCTTGCACTAGTTGCATAGGTGAATGAATATTATATGTCAATAGTCTAAAATTGATGAGAGTTGCTGTGTGCAGGACTACGCGTGTCCCCAACATGTAGTTGGTAAATTACAATTCTGCAAAAAGGGTCGGGCAATAAATTTAATCATTTTAATTAATGCCTCCGCTAGTCCATTCTAGGTGTGGACATGCGGTACGGAACTCTCAACGTTAATTCCCATTGACATGCAATAATCATCAAATATCTTTGAAATAAATTCTTCAGTGTTGTCCATTCTGATGGACTTCACATGATGGTTGGGAAATTAATTTTAATTTTAATTATCTGCGAAATTAGCTTTGCAAAAGCATGGTTTCTCGTAGATAATAAACATACGTGTGACCATTTTGAGGAAGCATCGATGAACACCATAAATACCTAACGGCCCTAGCAGGGGCTGTATAGGACCACAAATGTCTTCCTGGATACAGTCCAGGAATGCAGGGACTTCATCCTTCGCTTTCAGAGCAGAAGGTTTAGTAATTAATTTCCAGGTGGCACCCGCGGGACACAAAAATCTTCCTGATTCGGGAAATTCTTTACATCGATATTATGTCTCTGTGAATTGTTAATTATATTTCTCATCATCCTAAGATCTAGTGGCCTAATCTATCATGCTAGAGACAGAAAAGTTCAGAGCTTCTAAATACGGTTTTTAGGGCAATATAGGCTGTGGGTGCCTTAATATTAGTGTAGTATAGCCTAGTTTCATATGAAGGAAATTGTTCTAATACCCTTTTTTTCACTTTCTTCACGCTTTGTAATGAGCAGGTATTCCTTACCATTCTCTTCTTCGGTATCTACATGGAAACCATTAGCGCGAATATCCTTGAGAGTTCTAGTCGATTCTGGGTACAACAAGGTTTCTTTAATTACCAAAGTTGTACCTATCAGGAGTATAATTGTGGCCCTTCCTGAGCCTTTTCTATATGTATCGCTACCTGCGATTGTCGTAAGAGTGCCAATATTCTTGCTGATCAACTGAAAAAAAATTCTCTCTCTCAAGATGGTATTCGTTGTGCCGCTGTCCGCTAAGCACAATTCCTCCATAGGGCACCACATAAGTTCTGATAATAAGTATTTATTAATATGAGGTAGGAAGCAATCCACACATAAATAAAATACTTTAAAATTAGAACATAACTTGCTATTATAAAAACGGGAAATATAAGCCTTGTAGGACTTATCACAAGAATTTAATACTTTGCATTCCTAGAGCTTAGAACCATTATTCAAAGGATAAAATAATTTAGTGTTCTGCTTTAATCTGCTCCATGGTGATCTTTTCCTCTTGGGCAATTACGGCTGCGGCCGATGTGATGTCCAAAGGAGGTGTGATGGGGGCTGCTACTAGACTGTCCACATCCATCAGTGCAACTAATGGATGTGGATTCTCCATACCTACAATGGTGAGGTGTGCCTCATGTTGTCATTTGCCTTTCTTGGCTTGAGCATTTGGCTTGACCTTGTGATACGGGGTGGCCCGATCTTCTCAAGTAGAACCGTAGATAAATAGCGCTTGACGATTTAACACCGCCACCAGACATGCAAGGCCAAAGGCACTGCGGACTTGCAGCTCTATAGATATTCACCAACACGCACCAGGATGATCGCCGCTAGACCACGAGCAGAGATCGCCAAGCCCTGAATTCCCAGCGGAAAAGCAAACTTGACCTTGAAATGCAGAACGAACAATTGATCGCCTAATTCTCTCTCAGAAGTCCTCGTATGAACTATGTTATGAAAGAACAAGCAATAACTTGTCTTCTATTCTTTTGCATAAATGTGGTCTGATTTACAATGGGGGTCTACCCCTCAATATATAGTCTCGGCCTAAGAACTATTCAGTACTAATTTTCCATATGGTACTATTCAAAGACGCTATCGTTCATGCGATGCAATCAGAAGCGCTGCCCGTCTTATCAGAAGGCCTTGTTCACGGCTCGTTCTCGCTCACGTGTGGCACTATTCATGGGCCGGTTACTGTTCATGTCGTGGGCTTGTGCTTACTTCCTGGTTCCTTCACATGGGCTTTGTGTTTGACCTCTTGGGCCTTGATCCCTCATTTGGTTGTATGAACATTGGCCCTCTCCTCCTTAGCCGAATGGGTCATAGATTAGCGTCTTGACCTCCTCATTTGACGGTCTTCCTTGGATGACGGCCCCATATCTTTGGTCTCCGTCCATCGTTGAATCTTCAAACCTGAGCACAAGCAAAACACTATTTTTAGGTAGTATAAAATTCTCATGAAAATCAATGACATATTCATTAAGGAGCAAGTTCACCTGAGATTGTAGTTTCTTGGCACGTGCTCTTGTAATTGGCCCAGTCGGCAATTCGATGCGTATATCTTAAGCATTAGGTGGAGGAGAAAAAGGTGTCGTAGGGATACCCTCATCACCTTGCGACCCACGGCCTTACCCTTGTTGCCCCTCTCCTTTGTGAGAGGCTTCCTAACCTTGTAGCTACTAACATTGGCTTCATGGCCAACATTGCTACTAGGCGGCTATGAGATTTAGTTCTTCCTTATAACATCATCTTAAGCTTCCGCAACTTGCATGATGTCAATCAATTCGTCATACTCCTTGTAGCCATCTTGACAATAGTTGCATGTAGATTGCACCACATTCGGGTGAAAGGTAGAGAGAGTCTTCTTAAACTTCTGCTCATTCGTGATTACCCTACCATAGAGTTGAAGACTGGTATAAATTCTGTACAAATTCTGGCCATGCTGGGCTAGCTCTTCGAACTCCCGGTTCGTGATGCCAATCATATCCATATTCATGCAAAGAGTTCATAAAAGTACTGCTGGTAATTTGTATAAAATGGTTCCAAAATTATCATAATGCTTTTCGAACTCCCGGTCATGATTCCATGTTTTTTATGCATTTTTCATGATTCACTACTATTTCCGGTTATTAACAATAATATAAACAATCACAGATAATCAAAACAGTAAATACTATACATAAATTGCATAGAAACAATAATAACAAAGTTAAACATGCTTCAAATGCTCAAAAAGATTCAAAATTTGAATTCGCGAGACCCTTTTCTGCTAGAATATGAATTTTCGGTGAATTCTACAATTTTCGAGGGTTAAGCAGCTAATTTTCTGTTCTGAAAAAAAAAATTCGCGCAATTTTTAGATTCCCGAGGGCCTTCAAGCAATTTTTTGGGATTTTTCTTTTCCATTTCTTTTCCTCATTTTTTTTCTTTTCGGCCCACTCGGCCCAAACCAGCTGCACCATATACGGGCGCTAGGGTTTCCCTAATGCCACGTTAGCTAGTAGCGACGGCGCGCAATGCGGGCGCATGGGAAACACACGAGAGCCGACGCAACCTGCTTGAGCCTTGGCGGGAGTAGGCGCGCGACGGCGAACGCGCCATGGTGTGGTGACGCTACGGCGCCTCGCAAGATGATGGCGTTGACCAGCGTCGTGGCACTCGACGCGCGCAGCGCCGACGAGCGATCGGCGCGCGCGATGCGGTGGCGAGTGGACCATGGACGTAGCCATGCGGGCGACGCGCGCCACGGGTGGCGAGGTGGAGTCTTGCGGCGCGCGTCAGACAGCGGCCCACGGGTGGCTAAGGCGAGCGCGGCGAGCGGCCATGTGGAGGTCGTGCGACACGGCGACCATACGGCAGCCGTGCAGGGGCGGCAAGGGGTGCGGCGCTGCCGTTGGAGGCAGAGTGACGACGTGGCCGTGCGAGGAACGGCAAAAGACCACTCAGAGCCGGACGAAGGGTGGCGCGTGCAGCGGACGAAGGACGGCCCACCCGTAGCCTGCAACAGCCTCCACCGCTAGCACCTCGCGTGAACAGCAGCCACTACTTGCATGTATCCGCGACTAGAAATTTCAAGATTGATTTTCTATTCACACAACCAAGAAAAAGCCACAGCCGCCAGGAGCGTATCACATCAATCAAATTCGCGGCAAGCGTACCATGGGCCCATGACGTGAGTGCGGACGATCAAAGGTCAGCGTGCTATTATGGCGCGCTGCCGCCAAACCGGCGGCGAAACACACGCCGCGACAAAGCTTGGCGTCTTCGGGCTGTCGCTTGCGCAGGGGTGGCGTCGGCTTCTAGATGGCGGGTGCGCAAAGTAGTGTGGTGGCGCTCACGGGCGCAAAGCGGCTATAGGCTAGGGTGGCGGAGGCCCGTGCAGGGGCTGGCGACGGCTTGCTCGTGCGGTGCGAGCGGAGCGGCGGCCGTGTATTCTTTCTTTTTCTATGTTCATGCAATCTATCATTTACAGTGCATTCGACATCTACTCTTTCATGCAACCTACCGATCGGCTTGGACGGCGACTTCAAGTCGGCTCGCGGTAGATTAAAGTGGATTTGCACCGTAGGAAATACTCTAGAAAGCCAAATTTGCGGAATTAAAAACGATCTAGAAAATACGATTCGATCTACGAGCGTCGTGTTTCAACGGTTATCTTTCGTTCCGAGTAGAGTAGGTCTAGAGGTAGGCCGGAGTCGATCATGCTGATAACGTGTTGAGGAACCGTCGCTGGCGAGTCCAGTCCGAGCGATCACCTCGTAGACAAGCGTAGAATCACACAGAATAATGCAAGAACAAATAGTAGGTTGAGCACAGATATATGGGGAGATTTCTTTCTTCTCTTTATTTCTCTTCTCATGATCAGCCTTTTACAATGACTAGCACCTCCTATTTATAAACTAGCGACCCTGCTAGGGTTTTAAATAGAACATCCATCCATTGATCAGCTGCTGGACCAAATCCATAATTTCCCAACACAAGCTACCAAATTTTAGTAAAGCAATCGTTGACA
Organism: Phyllostachys edulis; assembly: GCA_036346405.1. Taxonomy (NCBI): domain Eukaryota; kingdom Viridiplantae; phylum Streptophyta; class Magnoliopsida; order Poales; family Poaceae; genus Phyllostachys; species Phyllostachys edulis. The sequence goes on from CM070556.1 coordinate 35,679,130, forward strand.
ACCACGTGAGGCAAACCAAACAGCCCACAGGAGACACATCGGCATGCAAGGTGACGTGGAATGATTAATCATTGACAACCATGTGAAGCAAACCAAACAGCCCGCGGGAATCCCATCCGCATGCATGGTGACGCGGCCATTGAATTGAATTATTGGTTTTACGTTTGATCTCCAAATTTTTGGAGTCCATATCTTTTAGATGAATATCGGATTCGCGGTCCATTTGAACGGTCATATTCCGCACGGTAAGACAAACAAAATGAGTCTAACGTTGAATATGTTTGTACGTCGTGAATATTTGGTGCACGTGGGCCCCACTCGTCATAATGCTTGGCCTTATCTATTTCTGCATGGCGCATATTTGGATATTTGTTTCGGAACATTACACATGTCGACTAATGTTTTCCTTATACATATCTCCATTGGGACATATAGATTAATGGCTTTGGTAAATGAGATGGAACTAGCCCTTAATCATTGATCAATAGAATATATTGCAACAGATATTACGGGGCGCTTTATGAACTTTACATTGTTTGATCGATCAGCCTTCCCTTTATACAATAAACGACTTGAATAAATACATTACGCTGTTGTTCTCTCAAATGTTTATACAGTTTTGTTTTACGAAATTGGATGATCAGCTGTACGAGGAGAAAGGAGGGTCAGGGAAAAGGAGAAGAAAATAAAATAGGAAAGGAAGAGAAGAAAATAAAAGGAAGTCAAAGAAAAAGAAAAGTTGAGACACAAAAATATGGAAAATATAAAAGAAGTGGGCTTTCTGACATGCCATATATGCAATAGCATGCTTTTTTTAAAACATGCATGGTTGGCACGACACGACGTGCTGTCACAGGCTATGTATAAAAAATGTTGGAAAACTATAGGCTTGGCTCACCAGTCGGTCCATCGGTGGATGTCCTATTCAAAACCCTAGCAGAGTATGTAGTCTATAAATAGGGGTGCTAGTCATTGTAAAAGACTGATCATGAGAAGAGAAATAAAGAGAAGAAAGAAGTCCTGCAATACCTCTGTGTTCAATCTACTATTTGTTCTTGTATTGTTTGATGTGATTCAACACTTGTCTACGAGGTGATCGATCAGATTGGACTCGCCAGCGATGCTTCCTCAACACGTTATCAGCACGATCGACTCCGGCCTACCTCTAGGCCTACTCTACTCGGATCGAAAGGTAACCGTCATAGCACGATGCTCGTAGATCGAATCGCGTTTTCTAGATCGCTTTCAATTTCGCAAATTTGGCTTTCTATATTTTTTTTCCTACGGTGCAAATCCGCTCTAATCTACCGCGAGCTGACTTGAAGTCGCTAGCCAAGTAGATCTGTGGGTTGCATGAAAGAGTAGATGACGATTGCACTATAGATTATAGATTGCATGAATAGTAAAAGAAAAAAACGGTCGACGAGCCTCAGACGGCCACGCCAGGTCACCAGATGTTGCCCGGATCTTGCTATACACCAAGACGCCTTCAAGACGCTGCCGCCCACTCCCACCGTCGCCCAGAGCCACTATGCCCGGCCATACTCACGATGAAGTCAATGCCAATGTCAATGCTAGTGGCCAATCACCAGCCCCTAGAGCCACAGATCCAAGCATGACACAACTTCTAGCAGCTCAAACTCAATTCATTAGTGCAATGATGCAAAATATGAACAATATGATGACTTAACAGAATCAAACCGTCGCTGCAATAGTTAAGTTGTTAAATCAAAATAACCAGAATAATCAAGTAGCAACTGTTCCACCACCGACTGATTAACATTCCAAGTTATCAGAGTACATGAGGACTCATCCGCCTACGTTTTCTCATTCGTCATAGCCTTTAGACGCAGAAGATTGGCTTTGCACTGTTGAGAAAAAGCCCGCCATTGCCCAATGCAAAGATCGTGAGAAAGTTCTTTATGCTTCACATCAGTTGGAAGGTACAGTCGCAGAATGGCGGGAGAACTACACCGCAGCTCATGAGAATTAGCAAGCCATTACTTGGGAGAAACTTTCAACAGCTTTTCGTCAAGCGCATGTTCCAGATGGTATAGCAGAAATGAAGAGGAACGAATTTCGTGAACTACAACAAGAAAACATGTCCTTGGGTGAATATCTTAACAAGTTCATTCAACTTTCTCGCTATGCTCCAGAAGATGTTGCTACAGATAATGCACGTTAGAAGTGATTCAAGCGTGGACTTAATCCCGGTTTGAAAGTCTAAGTTATTAGAAATGATTATGTGGATTTTCAGCATATGGTGGATAAAGCTATACTTATAAAAGATTCTTGTTGTGAGTTGGACGAATCTCGCAAAAGGAACATGATACAACATGGAGTCATCAGAATAATCTATAGAGAACCAGGACCAATGCTCAGCAGCCTTTTCGTCCCAATAATTCATCTGCCAGATTCAGAACCCCTACACCAGTATCCCACTCAAGAAACTCAGGAATTCCCGATGTCAATAATAGCAACAATCCTCAGCATCAGAGAGTCAACAATCCAACTATAGGAGTTACTTGTTTCAACTACCATGAGATAGGTCATTATACTAACAAGTGTCTGCAGAACTAAGGGCCGACACCAATTCCTTTCCATTTGGGAGCTACACCAGCCAGGACTTCGTTGCCAAGAGTAGCAAGAGGAAAGCCTCAGACTCCAAATCAAGCTACCAAAACTCCATCAACCGCAACAAGAGGACGGTTGAATCACGTAACTGCGAAAGAAGTTCAACTAGTTCAGAACGTCGCTTTTGGTAAGTCTTTAATTTAGCTTTGCATTAGTCACAGCTTTGTTTTACTCATATGAGAAATCTTTTGGGAAGAGTAAGCAAGGTTGGCTTGAACCTATTCTTTAGTTGGCCCGAATCTCGGGGACGAGATTCCTTTTAAGGGGGCGGGTAGGTTTGTAGCATCCCAAAATTTGGTCTATTTTTGATGTTTTAAAAATAAAAGCAACCATTTGAATTTTTTTTGTTAAATTTAAAGCTTAATCTGAATTTTCTTGAATCAAAAACAATTTAATATGATTAATGCCAACAACAACTATTGTCAAAATTATTTTATTTAGATTCTTTGTGCTTGGATATATTTTCTAGATTTTTCTAGAATTTTTCCGAGCATATTTGCTATTTTCCTATTGCTATTTGCATTTTCTATAATTTCTAAAAAGAAAAACTAATTAAAATCTTAGAATTCGTTTTGGGCCGAATTCCTCGCTTCAGCCCATTTCTATTCCTCTAGACCAACCCAGTTTTCCAGCCCAACTCCCATCAGAGCCCATCTCCCGCTCGCACCCACTGCCAGGTAGGCCCTACACCCCCTTCGTCCACCTCCCGTCATCTTCTCCGCGTGAGCTTCGCACACGTTCGCCATTGCCGTCTTTTGAAGCTTCGTCCGACAATGGAATCTCCAATAAGAAAATCTTGCGCCGACCTTACCATTTAAACCCTTGTATCTTTTCGCATCTGAATCAAATCAAACCAAAACAAATCCTATCCCGTAATGCCCTCGATCTCCGAGTTTGTTTCGTTGCCGAAACGGACTGTGTCACCGATTCGCTCTCTCGGCCTCAGCCTCACCCTATAAAATGGACCCCTAGGATCGCCTTGTCCCTGCACCTTAAACCCTCGATCAATTTCATCCCTAGAACCCTAGCGCCGCCGCAATTCGAAGTTTAGGGTTTCGGCCGTAGCATCGAGTCCTACGAATCTCGCCGCTACTGTTGGAGCCCGACCCTCATCGACCACACCATCGTATTCGTCGTCGCCTGGGCTATCTTTAGCACCTTTCGTCGCCTCCGGAGCGTCACCAGAGCCCAAATCTGACAATAGCCGAACTTGCACCATCGCTTAACCCTCACCGCCGGCCGCCACGATGGTCCTCGAGCACCAGTGAGTACATCACCAGGTCTGCAATAGCATCCTCTACCCAACACGCCCCTTCACTGCCGGCGAGGAGCCACCGTTCGCCGACGACCATCGGGTCTAGAGCACCACCGCCACTACTGTCGTCCACATTAGCGCCATATCCGCAGCCACCTCAGCGCCCGTGCGTGCGTGTCAGCCAGTCAGCTGCCACGTCAATGCCGTGTGGCAGGCTCAGATCCAAACCCTAACCCGGGCTCGGTGAACCTAGTCCACCGTGAGCCATCTCAATGACGTGTAGGTCCCACATGTTAGGAGGATTTCTGATTTTTTTTTTTTCTTTTTGGCTGAAATCTTTTGCTGACGTCGGCATGCGTCATAATTCGGAATTCTCAATAGAGAAATAATTTGGGAAATCCAGAAATTCCAATTTTGGTATTTCTTGTGATTTCAATCTTCTAGAAGCCATACCTTCTTCATCTGAACTCTGATTGAGCCCATTCAAATTTCTAAATTCAAGATATATTTATCTAAGATTTTTATTTAATTGTTGGAGTTTGTTTTATATCTATTTTGTATTTATTTGGTTTATTTGCTATGTTTGCGAGTAGACGTTGATTCTTCGGGGAATTTTGCGCAAGGAGGAATACATCAAGACCAAGACCAGTACCAGGATCTATTCCAAAGGCAAGCCATAGTCCTTTGATCATATTGAACCTATGATTTCAAAAGTATATTGTTTTATACAATTGCATGCAATCTTTATACAAATTGTTTTGGGATTAGCTATCAACTGTTATCATTATGCCTCCTTTGATTATTTGAAGCCATGAATCCTTTGTCACCCTAGCATGGATAATTTTAGTTGGACATATTTGTATCACCAACATGGATAGCGTACAAATGCTTAGTCAAGCTTAGTTACGATGGGTTCATTATCACATGTGTCATAATGATTAATCTTGATTTAATGATATATGGAATCGTGGTGGTTAGCCACTTTTATTAAAATTTGTGTACCATGACAGGGTATGTCATTGGTCTTGGTTAAACAAAATAGTTTTCGCTCGGCGAGTGGATGGTGGATTGAGGGTGTGATTAAACACGTTGTGGGTTGTGGTAAGATCGCCTGAGTAACTTGACAAGGACTTAATCTTGTGCGCCATTGAACTGAACCTTAACCGTACAACTACATGTCTTGTATGGGTCGGATGTGGCTAATTAATTAGCAATATTTTGATTTGGTTCTATTTGGGTTGTGTTTGACGCAAGAGGGGGGCTCTGTCTGGTCGGTAAGACATTCAGTGTTGAAACCTTAGTGAGCAAAACCGGGTCAAAACAGAACTTTGTAAAGGCCTTAATGCGTGCTCTAGACTGCTTACCTAAGGTAGTGAGCAGTGGTATTGACGGATGCCAAACAAACTAGAGAAGTCGTGTTATGTGGATAAAGTTGTACAACCTCTGTAGAGTGTATACTATTCGAATAGCCGTGTCCTCGGTTATGGATGTGTCTGGGGATTTCACACGAGAGGTAGAGTTTCTTATAAAATATGTCAGAGTGTGAATGGGAAGTTCACTTGATGAATATAACGTTCATTTGGTGAATGGGTAATTCACTTGGTATTTTGTCTTGGGAAGTGAATGGGTAGTTCACTGGCTGTTTCAAAGCAATGGTTTAATTATTTATTATTATTTTCAACTACGCATTTCAATCTATGTATCGTATTTATCGTCAATACTGCTTTCTGCAAAAGAACCATACAACTAACCTTTGTCAAGCCTTGTATGAATACTATTTGCATACATTTTCCATTTCCCTACGGCTTGCTGAGTACTTTATGTACTCACGGCTTTACGCCTTGGTTGATCAGTTGAAGAATATGAAGTTGCTCAAGAGTTCTTTCAAAAGGAGGACTATGAAGGTTTTACAATTAGAATGTGTTCTCCACACGATTGTGTGTAGGCATGTTGATTGGCCTTTTCAAGAGTTTTGTTCTGCTGCAAGAGTTTATTTGTTTCTTTAGCCCTACGTGGCAAGTTAAGTAAATATTGACCATCAGGTCTAGTTATTATTAGGGAAAATTGTTACATTGAGATATTTTTAGTTAAATCGAATAAATGGATGGTATTTCATCACTGTTTCCTGTGTGAGCTAGATACTGACCTGGGACTAGTTCAAAATACACAGATGGTTACTGAATCATATTTTTGGGTAGCAGTCAAAAGAGAAATTAGACTTTAGAGGAAGGGAAAAGCTGCAATTTTTTTGACAACCTAGGCCTCTTGCCTTGACCCAGGAGGCCCAAGAGGGGCTGGCCAAAGGGGAAAAAAGGGGGGTTCGACTGAACCCTAGCCCCCCCTGCGCCTCCTTTCTCCCCCCATTGAGCCACCACCCTCTCCTCTCCTCCCCTCTTCCCCATGCCCCCTCCTCCCTGGTGCACCCCCTCTTCCCTTGGTAGCGCCTCCCTTCCTCCCTATGTTCTCCATTGATGCTCGCCATGAGAAGCTAAGAGATCTCTTCAGTTGCCACTACGCAAGGAGAAAAGAGAAGGAGAGGGAGAAGAAAGAGGAGAGAAGCACCTTGCGGTGATTTCCAGCGATTTCATTGGTGTCTTCAAGGGTAATGATCATCTCCTTGCTATTTGGATCATTCAGTTTCTTAATTGTTGTCGATTAAAGAATCGTTGAACTGTTGTGATTGGAATCAGTAATTTGTACCCAGTTGGTTCGTCAGTTTTCGTGTAGTTCAAGACAAAATTGGAGGTTAGAGTCTCCTGAAGATTTATGGGGATTATCTTCATGTTTCTATAGGTTCTGATATCACCTAATTCAGAGTTGTAGTTTGGGAGATACGTTAGTTTCTTTACTGCTGTCCAGAAATCCTGACAAAATGCAGCAGTCGTTTTGTTTAATAAATAAGGTTTTGTTAATGGCCGATTCAGGGAGGTCGCCCAACACGACTTTCGTAGGAAATTCCCTTAGCTTTCCAAATTCTTAAAGATAATGAATTTTGGTTCAGCCATTTGAAAGATATAGATTTTCTTGTACTGTTGTTCATTTTGTGTGTCAGATTCTGACTTTAGGTTTTCAACTGTATGTTAGATTCAGATAATGGCAGAATTAGAGGATCTCGCTACTAAGTTATTGTAGATAATTTTTTTATCTTTTCATAGGATCTGAGAACGCATTTTTATAATTTACAGAGCGAAAGTTATGTAATTTATAAGGCCATTGTCTAGTTGAAGTTTCCTGCTAGTTTGTCGTCTGATTTAAGTAGATCAAATAATTAAACCTTGGGTTTTTGGAAGGCGTTTGAAAGCGTTGCGAGTAGTGTTATGTTATCATGTTGATCTTATTTTGAGTAACTTAATTGTTGCAGGAGGAGTGGCTTCAGCGTTAGTGGCATCTTCCTTGCCTTCTAACGCGTCGCAACGCTAAAGGCAAGTACAATTTGAATTGTCTTGATGTTTATTTGTTCAAAGTGATTGATGCTGTGATATCCCAAACAGTGGTTTGTGTTTCAAATGTATAAAAATGAGAAGAAATTAAAACTTTTTGATGCCTCATGATGTCATTTGAAATTTTCTGGAAATTTCCCCTAAGGGTTTCCTAATTTCAAAGACCAATCCTTCAATTGATGGAAGCATAATCCTTGAAAACTCCTTAAGAAAATCTTGGGATCATCCTCTATAAATATTTTTCCTAGCTTCTAGATCATCCCACTGACCCCTCTGAAAAATCACATAATTTTTAGAAATTATTTGCTATTTCTAAAAGGCAAGTCAATCCAGTTTGACTCTTGGTCAAACCCCTAGGGCAGCACCTTGTAATTTTTCTAGAAAGAAATGCAATGCATGAACAGTTCTGGAAAAATTACACAAGGTTGTTCTCAGATGCAGTAACCTTTCATAAAAATTTTGGAATTTTTGGAGATAGAAAACTCTCTCTAAAAATTCGCAACCATTTCAGCCTCATCTCCTCAAAAATCAGTTTTCACTGTTCTTTGGGCTTAGACTCAACCCCGGCTCGAGCCACTTGATTTGGTTGAACCACCTAACTGCACCGGTGCACCCAACTCAAGCCAACCTCTACGCGAGCCGTTGGATCTAAAGAGGTTCGTCCAGATCAATTGGGCCATTCGAACCGTCCGAACGTCCAACGCAATCTGGGTCGTTAAATTCCAATCAAACTGTCCTCGTCGCTTGGGCCGTTCGGACAGTCCGAACGTTCATCTCAATCAAGGCCGTCCATTTTCAATCCAACGATCGAAACCCATCATGCTCAATTAAACTGACCCGAGCTAGGGCGATCGCGCCTATCTCTCTTCTTGCAATGGGCCCACTTGTTGACTGTTTTCTCCAACGCTACTGCTCATGAGTAGAGCTCAACCGCCATGCGCCCATTGCATGCTGCACTGCTCCATCACCGCCGTGAACCACCGCCCGTTGCGACCTATCTGGGAGCTCTGTTGCTTAACGTTGCCTCCATTGCCATTTTCTTCCTCGATTAAAACCCCTCCAAACCCTAGTTTCTTTTCACTTCTCTTTTTGGCCGAGGAGAAGGGGGCTCCCATTGACTCATCTTCGCGATAAAATCCTCACTTCCAAGTCCTTTAGTTTCCCTCTTGCGTGCCATTTCCATTTTGGCTAATGCGAGCTCTTGATTTCTTGTGTAGAGCCTGGAACGCCCCCGTGCCATTTTCCGTTCTAGAGCGCGCACCCGAGTGACACCATCGTGCCAACGTTGTGCTCGGTGAGTTTTATCCTCAATTTTGCGTGTCATCTTGTGTCTTAGGGCATCATTAAATAAACCCCTAAATCTATTTCAACAATGCATTACAGGATTTCATGAATTTGAAAGGATTGTATTTTCAGCCGAAGAACAGTCCCTTCACGTCCCACTTCGATCCAGTAAGGCATTTGTCGATTCCTTGCTCCTTTAGCATACACATTTAATCTTTGAGCTATCCCGAGCATTTGCTGGTCTTGGTTTTGCTCAGGATCTTCTCTCCACGTTGAGCCGCATCGCCACCGTTGCCATTAATGACGTCAAGCCACCTCAGAGCTTCTTTGGACCTCTCCATCCTTTGGTAAGGCCCCTAGTAACCTTTAGATATGCATGCATGTGATTTTTAGGCTCAAAACACACTCGGGTTGCAACATGCAAGCTTGCTCGAACCTTAGCACCACCCCTCTCTGGCTAGTCGCCGGTATAGGGCATCTCACCGCCACCACCTCCTCTAGTAGGTGCGCAACACTATTAGGAACCCATTCATACCCTTAGATCACGCCGACATGGACCACATCGCCGGCGGTGAGCTCAGCTTTAAACTCGGGTCTTTGTCTTACTCCAACAATCACTGTAGCACAATCATTAGCTTTTAATCACTGTCCTAAACACACTTAACTATGTAGATCCAGTAGTGTTAAGTTAATGTATCGCTTACATGTGGGAACCGCGTATAGAAAACGGTTGGCTTAAGTGTAGATTAGAGCTAGAGTCTATGACATGTAGGACCCACCTGTCAGTTCACTTGTAGTCAGAGTCTGAACGTAATCTTCGTTTTGGACCATCCGATTTTGATTCAACTATCTAGATCTATTGGGCCGTTCAGACCGTCCAAACATCTCTTCATTTTGGACCGTCCGATTTCGAATCAACCGCTCAAATCTATTGGGCCGTTCGGACCGTCCGAACGTCCATCTCGTTTGGACCGTCCGATCTTGATCTAACGGTCAAAATCTATCCCGCTCGTTAAAACGTTTGAGCGCCTCGTTCCTCGCTCACTAACGCGTGGGCCCAAGGCCTAGTTGGCCGAGTCAAGTTTGGCTGAGCAGCCCTCACGCGTAGGACCCACTGGTCATGCGTTGTGGCTAGCTCAGTGTGGGTATAAAAAGTTTTATATGCTTATATGAAATTCTGAAATGCTTTATTTGTGAACTATTAATTGCTTTAAACTTCAAAATTGTGTAAGTATTTCTTTTTAACTCTTTTTTGGATGGTTCAAATTTTGTTGGTTTACTTTTTAAATGTACTTTATTCTAAAATTGGTTTGAATCATGTTGCTGTTCCAGAAAAATGTTGTTAGTAGAATTACTTTAGGTATAGTGTTATTGTTGCAATAAAAATTGTTTTAATTTCAAAAATGCATAAGTATTTCTCTGTAACTCCCAATTGAGTAAACTCAAGCTTGTTGGTTTTGTATGTTACTATAATTTATTGTAGAATAAGTTTTGAGCATGACACTGTCTCTGAAAATCTTATTTTTACTGATGGTCTGTGCACTACTTTTATAACTTTGAAAAATCATAAGAAATTCATTTTAGTTCCAAATGAGGTGAATAAAATTCCATTGTTCATCTCATAAGGTGCTCTGCCTACCATAAAATTTCATGTTCACCACATCTCTAGAAATTTTTGCCAAAAACTTAATTTCGGGTGAACAGTACCCGAGAGGGATTTTTTAGTATTTTATCAAAAAACTGATTTTGTTTTGGCTATAACTTTTGCATGCAACATCCAAATCAATTGATGTTTGTTGCTAAATTCATTTAAAATCATGCTCTACCTTCTGTGAAAGTTTGATGATTTTTGGATGAATTTGAATTTTTTAGTATTCTCAGTGTTATTCGTTCTTATTGGTCTTCTCAAATTTTTCGATAGATTTCGACGAATTCGCTAAGTACGAGAGTGATCCTCTGCAGCAAGAAAGTTGTCTCCAGCAAGGCAAGCAGTTTTTCTTTGATGCACGTTGATCCTATTATTTGTGCATGCTAATATTTCAAATGTTTCAACTATATGTATGCATGCTATGTGACAAGTTATTTCTCAGTCGCGATAGTTTACCTAATTTGTTAAATGAACTGTAGGTAAACATCCATCCTTTACTACTGAGCCTAGGATTATCTCTGTTGTGATTTAGAGCTCGATGGATAGACTCTAGTCACTTTACTTATAGTATACGAGTTATTATCGCTTAGCAATGCTTAGAACAGTAGAATGGGAATCATCGCTTCGGCGATGGTTATTATATCATCACTTTAAATTACTTGGGTCAGGGTACCCATGTATATACATTGTATTTGAGAAACTAAAACTGAAAATAAAATATTTTAGACTTAGGCACATTGGTTGGATGGTGTGATTGTCGAGTGTGCATGAATGGTGCCTAAGTCAACAAGGACCGAGTTACTTGTGTCACTGATCCAAGCGTTTTTGTATGCTAACCACATGAGAGGGATATAGGACCTCTCTTGACTTAGTACTTTGGCGTGTGTTAGCTCCAAGTCACAGGAGGTTGGGTGTGTTGTGTGAAAAAGGAAATAATCTGTGTGTTTTGGGCATGACGGGATGGGTTCTAGGTTTAAGTCCCCTACCCTGAGGAGCATCAGTAAGCTTTTTCTCTGCCGATGACTCTGACACAACGTATGGTTTCCATCATACGGGCGGCTCATAGTTAATACACAATATTGGAAACATCTCGTAGGACTTAGCCGTGCCGGCATACCTAAGGAAGTGTGCTTCATCCGGTGGCAAAAAGGCAGTCTGGCGTGTGGGTACATTGGTACACCCCTGCAGGGTATAAACTATTCGAATAGCCTCGTCCTAGGTTATGGACATGCTTGGTTAGGTCATGCAAGAACTAGACTACAACATTTTCGTTAAAACTTGAATTTGGGTGGTACGAATGGGTAATTCGTGCTATATTGTGGGGGCTATTGGAAAGTCACCTCTAGGTTGTTATTTATGTTTATAAATGTTTTCTTACTGTTATTTAAACTTTAAAATAGATTTTCTAAAATTTCTATCAATCTATTATCTATTGCAAATGAAATATTGCTTTGTGCGTCGAAATGAACCCTATGACTCCTCGTTGGATTCAGCTTGCATGTAGCTATGTATAGGTTTGTTATACGTAAGTCTTGCGAGTATATTTTTGTACTCAGTTGTATTGCTTAATTTTTGCAGAGGAGGTTGACCCCCAAGGGGTTAACGTTTGTGAGACCGACTTCGACTTTGACTTTGACGGCTAGCTTGTGGGTAAGGGAAAACTGGTTGGCTTTTGTTTCAGCCATCTTATGGCTTTTGTTTCCGCTGCTACTTTGGTTATCTACCTTGTCGTTGGCCGGTCGGCCCCTTTTGTAATAACTCTATTATATGTATGTCCTTTGTGTTGTAAACTTAAAACTCGTATTGTAATGACTTGTGTATGGAATGGATGCTATATTTTGTGTTGGAGTATGTGTGCCGCTCCTGGGAGATACATACTACTCCGAGGCATGAGATATTTGGTTTGTGATGCTAGGACCAATTGGATGGTTAAGCATTATGAGCTAAATCGTCCGGGTCCTCACAGATGCTTACGCAATGGCTAAACTCTATGAATTGTGAATAATTCTAGTATTACTTGTTTCCTTTCATGGTTGTTACCCCATGGTTCTTTGAGAGTATATTTTTCATTACAATGTCTTCATTCATTCATTTATGATTCACCCACAGGAGTGGGCAATGAAGTCCCATCATTCCAATATGAGCAAATAAGACTCACCATTCCAATATGGGCAAATTGGATCCCCGTTTGAAAGATTCTTCATAAGGGCCATGGATCCCCGTATTTTGGATAATGTGAGCCTGAGTGAACACCGACGGATGTTCACTGGCTATACCGGTATAAGCAGAAGAGAAAAGCATGCATTTTCATACTTGCATAAGATTTCTATCATTTTACTTATGTATTTGAGTATTGTGAATGACATGTATTTGATCCAGTTCTTTCTATATTATTCAGCTATATTTGCTGAGTCGTGGACTCACTCTTACTAGTTTGTTTGTTTTAGGTAAACTCTGAGGACGACATGCCTCGCGAGGGAGTAGGCACATGGATAAACTCACTTAGTTCACATATTAGTTAATAAACCTGCTATTATCTTTCAGTTGAGAGTTTTGGATTGTAATAAATGGTGTCATGATGATTGTTATCGTCCGTCATTTTGCTTTGTTGCTCTAGTTAATGATTTATATTCACCAGATATATTCTTGATAGTATTTCTCTTGAATGGATTATTATGATCAGACATTTAGAGTTTTGTTATGTTGCTGAAATTTAGATCAATTATTATAATAATTCTCTTGTGCGTTGAAGTTTAACTATCAGTAGTTGTTAAAGTGTTGAAAATAAATTGTATTGTGGTTTTGTGTTAGAGGTTTAGGTAACATCTTGGCTTTCGCATAGCTAGGGTGTTACAATTGGTATTAGAACGAGCTTTAGGTCTGTGGTAAATAGGTTAACAACTTGGGTAACTTAATTTGCTAAAATTTGTTAATGGTTAATTAACCTAAAACTGCACAATTGGATGGGATGGGTCAAGCAATGCATTTCTATTTCTGTTATGTTGCATTGTTAATCTATGATATGATATGATCTTTCTATGCCTATGAAATTATTCTATGATTGTTATGAGATGATCTTGTATACTCATAATTGACTATATTGGTTATGTGTGCTGATAGTTGATGTTGAGAGGTTGAGGTCGTGGTTATGGCCCTGGGCTTTGCCAGGCTACACCACCGTTCGTGGTATGAGAATAGAGAAGTAGTTACCCCAGTACTATAGTTATATGTGTTGAGCGTGAGTTTCTTTAGAAAAGTTATTCTCTTCTTTGATCTTAATTTAGGCCAATTCTAAGTTCAACAATCTGGTACGCTTTGTACCAGCAATGGATGGTGATGACGGGGAGAAGGCCACGAGGTTCCGCATGGGACTCAACCAGGAGTATCGCCATGTTCTGGGGGCAACTGATCTACGTGACATCAGCTCCGTGGTCGAGCAGGCTAGGGGGGTGGAGCTGGAGAGGGAGCTTACTTCATAGAGACAGGCTTCGGATGGATCTGTTCCTGCTGGTGGTTCTGGCTGTGGCCAGAAGCGGAGTTTCGGTGGAGGATGCGGGTCATCTCAGCGGCCTGTCCCCAAGAGGTTTCAAGGAAGTCAGCACACACAGCCGGTCTCTCGTCCTGTTCAGCGGCGGCGGCCTGCTACGTCAGCGCCGCGTCCGTCCTCAACTACGCCGCCAATGCATCCTATTCCAGGCCAGAGCATGATTTGTTTCAGATGTGGTGCTAGACATCGTGCTTCGGAGTGTTCGTTCATAGGGACTTATCATTAGTGTGGTCTGGGAGGCCATAAGATGTCTATTTGCAAGCAAAACCCTTCAGTATCATCAAGTGGCAACCGGTTCATGCGGTGTCTTCAGCTGCATCGTCTTGAGGCTCAATTCACATGCTTGCGGCCGCTCCAATGCCGCAACATCCTCCAGCTTGGACTCCTCCTGCAGTGTTTCCATCAGCACCCCCTGTCGGATACTTTTGGAACCAAGGAGCCCCTGCACCACCTCAGTTCACTACTCCACCGGCAGTCACTGCACTTCCTTCACTTAGTGTTGGGGCATCCTTCGCTCCAGCACCACCTGAGGTTATGCCATGCCTACACCCGAGACAGTAGGCCATCATGATGTGTTGATAGGTACCTTACTTGTTGATTCCTTTGATGCTTTTGTTCTTTTCGATTCAGGGGCTACCTATTCGTTTGTATCACTTAAGTTTTCTAGGAGGGCGGGGTTGAGTTTGCAACATATTTCTCAGTCTGTTGTAGTCAGTTCCCCAGGGGGTCTCATTTCCAGTTCTACAGTCTGTCCGGGTTGTTCTATTACCATCGATGATGAGGATTTCACAGCTAACTTGATGGTGATTCAACTATCTCCTTTTGATGTTATTCTTAGCATGGACTGGTTGTTCAGTTATTGTGCCAAGATCTGTTGTTACTGGAAGACCGTGACCTTGCAAGCTCCATCTAATAAAGAGCTAGTTTTTCAAGGAAGTGCTCCATCTGATTCTCTATTTGTGTTGGCTAGTTTATTTCCTAGCCGATAAGCATCACGAATTGCTTTACTTTGGTCTCTTAACGCAAAGTCGAGTTCTTCCCTACTTATCGAGGAGATTTCCATGATGAGTGAATACCCTGATGTCTTTCCTACAGAACTTCCAAGGATGCCACCAGAATGGAATGTGGAATTCCGGATTGACCTCATTCCTAGAACTCGTCCTATTTCTTTATCTCCGTACCGTTTGGCTCGGCCCTTTCAGGATGAATTAAAGAAGCATCTAGATGATTTGTTGTCCAAAGGAATGATCCGGCGTAGTGTGTCGCCATGGGGAGCGCTTGTTCTTTTTACAAAGAAGAAAGATGGACGTTGGCGTATGTGAGTGGATTATCGCGCTCTCAATCAGGCAACGATCAAGAACAAGTACCCTTTGCCTCGTATTGAGGATCTTTTTTATCAAATGAAGGGAGCAAAGGTATTCTCTAAGATTAACCTTCAGTCGGGGTACAATCAAATCTGTGTGCGGGAGCAAGATATTGAGAAGATAGCTTTCTCCACGAGGTATGGGCATTATGAATACAAAGTTATGTCTTTTGGACTAACTAATGCTCTTGTTGTTTTTATAGAAGCAATGAACAGTATGATGCATTCATATCTTGATGACTTTGTAGTAGTGTTCATTGATGACATTTTAATCTATTCCAAGTCTGAGGAGGATCATGAGTAGTATTTGAGGCTGGTTCTTGAAACTTTGAGGAAGAATCAATTCTATGCCA
Organism: Phyllostachys edulis; assembly: GCA_036346405.1. Taxonomy (NCBI): domain Eukaryota; kingdom Viridiplantae; phylum Streptophyta; class Magnoliopsida; order Poales; family Poaceae; genus Phyllostachys; species Phyllostachys edulis. The sequence goes on from CM070556.1 coordinate 35,694,654, forward strand.
AACTGAAGAAATGTGAGTTCTGGATTTCAGAAGTTTGGTTTTTGGGTCATGTGATTAATCAAGTGTTCATTTCTGTTGATCCTAGCAAGATCTCAACAGTAGTAGAATGGAAAAGACCAACTAAAGGAGGCTCATCAGACTCCGTATACCGTACATCCTGGTGAGACCAAGATGTATCAAGATTTGAAAAAGCGTTTCTGGTGGAAAAGGATGAGAGTGGATATTGCACAATATGTGGCGTCCTGTGGTGTTTGTCAACGAGTCAAGGCCGAACATAAGCGTTCAGCAGGATTGTTACAACCTTTACAGGTTCCATTATGGCCATGGGATGATATCTCCATGGATTTCGTGGTGGGTTTACCTCGCACTCAGCGAGGGAAAGATGCTAGTTGGGTAATCGTGGACCGTTTCAGCAAGTCCGCGCATTTCATCCCTATTTGTACAACGAATACGGCGAGCGATTTGGCTCCTATCTATGTACGAGAAATAGTGCGGTTACACAGTGTGCCTAAGACCATTGTTTCTAACCATGACGCCAATTTTGTCTCCAAGTTTTGGGAGAGCTTGCAGAGTGCCTTGGGCACGCAGGTTTGTCTTAGCACTGCATTTCATCCTCAGACGGATGGCCAATCTGAGCGTACGATTCAGACACTTGAGGATATGCTTAGGTCCTGTGTCATGTCCTGGAAAGGAAGTTGGGAGGATCACTTGGCACTAGCAGAGTTCGTCTACAATAATAGCTATCATGCCAGTATTCGAGCTGCACCATTCGAGGTCTTGTATGGGCAAAAGTGTAGGTCCCCGTTGTGTTGGGATGTAGTTGGTGAACGAGCGGTTTGGGTCTCGATCGGGTACAAAGAACCTGCTGATAGAGTAGCGTAAATTAGGTAGAATCATTAGCAGCTCAAAGTCGATGTAAAGTTACGCTGATGTGAGGAGGCAAGAATTGGAGTTTGAAGTGGGGGACCAGGTACTTTTGAGAGTGCCTCCTACTAAAGGCATAGTGCGTTTTGGTACCAAAGAAAAGCTTAGCCCGAGGTATGTTGGACCATTTCCAACCGTGGCACGGATTGGGAAATTGGCACATCGCTTGGACCTTCATGAGTCCATGCGTGGCGTGCATAATGTATTCCGTGTTTCCATGTTGAGGAAGTATTTGAAAGATCCAGAACATGTGATTCCACTAGAACCCTTGGTGCTTGAGCAGGTTCTTGCTTTTGAATCTCGACCAGTGCAAATTCTGAAAGAGTTAGAGCGAGTTCTAAGAAATAAGACAATAAAGTATGTCAAGGTGCTTTGGCCTCATCAATCCAAGAGAGAAGCCGCATGGGAGCTAGAGTCTTGCATGCGCGAGTAATATCCAGATTTGTTCACAGTGGGTATGTGTTTTACCGTCATTAGATTCTAATCACAGTTTTCTTTCGCGTAGATCGGTCTGTAGATTCGGGGTCGAATCCTGTTCAGGGGGGAGAATGTAATATTCCAATTTATTCTAATGAAGAAAGCAGTCAAAAGAGAAATTAGACTTCAAAGAAAGGGAAAAGCTGTAATTTTTTTAGCAACCTGGGCCTTGGGCCTTGACCCAGGAGACCCAAGAGGGGCCAGCCAAAGGGGAAAAGGGGGGGGGTCGGTTGAGCCCTAGCCTCCCACCTTGCGCCTCCTTTCTCCCCCCCCCCCCATTGAGCCGCCACCCTCTCTTCTCCTCCCCTCTTCCCCACGCCCCCTCCTCCCTGCTGTGCCCCCTCTTCCCTTGGTAGCGCCTCCCTTCCTCCGTGCGTTCTCCATTGATGCTGGCCATGAGAAGCTAGGAGATCTCTTCGGTTGCCGCTGCGCAAGGAGAAAAGAGAAGGAGAGGGGGAAGAAAGAGGAGAGGAGCACCTTGCAGTGATTTCCAGCGATTTCATTGGTGTCTTTAAGGGTAATGATCATCTCTTTGCTGTTTGGATCATTTAGTTTCTTAATTGTTGTCGATTAGATAATCGTTGAACTGCTGTGATTGGAATCAGTAATTTGTACCCTGTTTGTTCGACAGTTTTCGTGTAATTCAAGACAAAATTGGAGGTTAGAGACTCCTCGAGATTTGTGGGGATTATCTTCATGTTTCTATAGGTTCCAATATCACCTAATTCGGAGTTGTAGTTTGGTAGATACATTAGTTTCTTTACTGCTGTCCAGAAATCCTGACGAAATGCAGCAGTCGTTTTGTTTAAAAAATAAGATTTTGTTAATGGCTGATTCAGGGAGGTCTCCCAACACGACTTTCGTAGGAAATTCCCTTAGCTTTCCAGATTCTTAAATATCATGAATTGTGGTTCAGCTATTTGAAAGATATAGATTTTCTTGTACTGTTGTTCATTCTGTCTGTCAGATTCTGACTTTAGGTTTTCATCTGCATGTTAGATTCAGATAATGGCAGAATTAGAGGATCTCGCCTACTAAGTTATTGTAGATAATTTTTTTTATATTTTCATAGGATCTGAGAACGCATTTTTATGATTTACAGAGCGAAAGTTATGTAATTTATAAGGCCACTGTCCAGTTGAAGTTTCCTGCTAGTTTGTCGTCTGATTTGAGTAGATCAAATAATTAAACCTTGGGTTTTGGGAATGCGTTTGAAAGCGTTTAACGCTCGAAAATTGCTGAATTCACTGAAAGTTCATATTCCAGCAGAAAAGAGTCTCAGGAATCCAAATTTTGAATCTTTTTTTGTTTTGCATTTGAAGCATGTTTAACTTTGTTATTATAATTTCTATGCAATTTATATATTGTGTTTACTATTTTGATTACATGTGATTGTTTATATTACTTTTAATCACTGAAAATAGCAGTAAATCATGAAAAATACACAGAAAAATATGGGAATATTATGAGAAGTTTGCAACCATTTTATGAAATTTACCAGTAGTAATCTTATGAACACTTTGCATGAATATAGAAATGACTGGCATCACGAACCAGGAGTTCGAAGAGCTGACCCAGAATTTGTATCAGTCTTCAACTTTGTGGTAAGGTAATCATGGATGGGCAGAAGATTGAGAAGACTCTCTCTACCTTTTGACCCGAATGCGGTGCAATCCGCATGCAACTATCGTCAAGACAGCTACAAGGAGTATGCCAAATTGATTGATATCATGCAAGTTGCGGAAGCTCAAGATAATGTTCTAAGGAAGAACTACATCTCACAGTCACCTAGTAGCAATGTTGGCTATGAAGCCAATGCTAGCAATACAAGATGAGGAAGCCTCTCACAAAGGAGAGAGGCAAGAAGGGTAAGGTCATGGGTCACACATTATTGATGCTTTCCAGTCTAAGAAGAAGAGCAAAGGACAGCATGAGGCACACCTCACCATTGCAGTCACGGAGGATCCACAGCCATTAGTTACACTCATGGATGTGGACAGTCCAGTAGCAACCCCTATCACCCCTCCTTTGGATATCGCAGCGGTCGTAGCCGTAGTTTCCCAAGAGAAGAAGATCGCCATGGAGTAGATTGAGGCAGAACATTGAATTAATTTATACTTTGAATGACGGTTGTAAGCTCTAGGAGAGCAAAGCATTAAATTCTTATGATGAGTCCTGCTAGACTTATTTTTCCCGTATTTATAATAGCAAGTTATGTTCTGATTTTGAAGTACTTTATTTATGTGTGGATTGCTTCCTACCTCATATTAATAAATACTTTATATCAAAACGCATGTTACACACTATGGACGAAGTGTGCTTAGCGGATAGTGGCACAACAAATACCATCTTGAGATGAACGAAATTTTTTTATGTCTAAGGGTCACAATTATACTCCCGATGGACACAACTTTGCTCATTAAAGAAGCCTCATTGTACCCAAAATTGACTAGAACTCTCAAGGATATTCGTGCTAATGGTTTCTAGGTAGAGACTAAAGAAGATTATGGTAAGAAATATCTGCTCATTACAAAGCGTGAAGAAAGTAGAAAAGGGTATTAGAACGACTTCCTTCATATGAAACTGGGCTATACTACACTAATATTAAGGCACCCACAGCCTTTACTGCCCTAAAAACTATATTTAGGAACTCTGAACTTTTCTGTCTCTGGTATGATAGATTAGGCCACCTAGGTCTTAGGATGATGAGAAATAAAATTAACAATTCTCAGGGACATAATATCAATGTAAAGCATTTCCTGAATCAGGAAGATTTTGTGTGCTCCGCTTGTGCCACCAGGAAATTAATTACTAGACCTTCTGCTCTGAAAGTGAAGGATAAAATCCCTACATTCCTGGACCGTATCCAGGGAGACATTTGCGGCCCTATATAACCCCTGTCATGGTCATTTAGGTATTTTATGGTGCTTATCGATGCTTCCTCGAAATGGTTGCACGTATGTTTATTGTCTACGAGAAACCACATTTTTGCAAAGCTAATCTCGCAGATAATTAAAATTAAGAATAATTTCTCTGATCGTCATGTGACGTCCATCAGAATGGACAATGTCGGAGAATTTACTTCGAAGGCATTTGATGATTATTGCATGGCAATGGGAATTAACGTTGAGCATTATGTACCGCATGTCCACACCTAGGATGGACTAGCAAATTTTTGCAGAATTGTAATTTATCAACTACATGTTGGGGACACGTAGTCCTGCACGTAGCAACTCCCATCAACCTTAGACCATCGGCATATAACATCCATTCACATATGCAACTAGCGCAAGGGTTAGCACCGAAAATTTTTCATCTTCGCAGATTTGGTTGCAAGCTTTATGTACCTATACCACCACCGCAGCGAACTGCAATGGACCCTCTCCGGAAGTCTGGGATATACGTTGGTTATGAGACAACATCCATAATCAGGTATTTGGACCCCATGACTGGAGATTTGCATACAGCCCGCTTCGCTGATAGCATATTTGATGTGGATTGTTTCCCGTCATTAGGGGGAAACCAACCCCTGGATGAAAAATGTCAAAAAATAATGTGGCAAGCCACATGAATCCATGCACATGACCCGCGCACTAGTGAAGCAAATAGAGAAGTCCAGAAGATAATTGATTTACAAGCATTAGCGAATCAACTGCCTAACCACTTTAGTGATTTGAAGAGCATGACCAAGTCGCATGTGCCTACACGCAATGCACTGGAGTGGGTTGAAATACCGAAGAAAGAAAAAGGTATCCCTAATCCCGTCGAGATGCCTCAGAAGAGGACAAGAACTCTGGCCCTTCGAATCTGAAGTAACCGGGGACGCCTGGTGAAAAAGGGATAAGAAGGACTTGACACAGCCGATCACTAAAGTTCTCCAGAACCAGAAGGGGAGCTAGTTGAGACCTGGCGCCAGTATGGAACCTTCAGAAAAGGCATACCGGATTTGCATATTCCCACGAAGGAAGATATCAGCATAGATATGTACACACACATCGGAGCTGAAAAACAAAAGGGACTTGCCCCCGTAATTAGAAGCAGCGGTGGGCAAGTAGAAGCATTAGAAGAATTGCCACATGAAGAAATAGCTATAAACTTGGTGACCACGGGAGAATCTATGAGTAAGACAACAGCCAATGTCAACATTTACTTTGCAAAGAAAATTGCCACAATCATCAATCTTGATCTAGAGCCTGCATCGCTCGCTGAATGTAAGAAAAGATCATATTGACAAGATTGGAAGAAGGCAATAGAAACTGAATTATTATCTCTGAATAAAATAGAGGTGTTTGGGCCTGCAAGCCACATGCCTCCCCATGTGCACCCGATAGGGCATAAGTGGATATTTTTTTGAAAGAGAAATAAAAATAAGCAAGCCTCGTTGCACAAGGTTTCACTCAATGTACTGGAGTTGATTATGAAGAAACCTATTCCATGGTCATGGGTGGAACTACCTTTAGATATTTAATCTCAATGGCAGCAAACTTGGATTCAGAAATGAAATTGATGGATGTGGTAACTGCATATCTTTATGGAAATTTGGATTCAGACATTTATATGAAGATACCTGAATGTCTCCCTGTCCCAAACCAAGATAGAGCTAATGGGAATCTGTACAGTGTGAAACTCAAAAAGTCATTGCACGGACTTAAGCAATGCGACAGGATGTGATATAATCGCTTGAAGCGACTTTCTATAAAAGAAAGGCTACACTAACAATGAGAATTGTTCGTGTGTATTTATACGACGATCTCAGGATAGATTTTGTATAATCTCAGTGCATGTACATGATCTGAATATCAACAGAACCCTTTAAGGTATTAAGAAAGCAAGCTCTTACCTGGAGTTAGAGTTCGAAATGAAAGATTTGGAAAAACCAAATATTGCCTAGGCTTGCAGCTTGAGCATGCCCGTGAAGGGATATTAGTGCATTAGTTAACCTACACTTAAAAGGTGTTAGAAAGGTTAAGCTTTGGAAAGGCATACCCTTTGAAAGTGCCAATAGTCAGGAGATCTTTGCTGCAAGAAAATGATCCATACCGACCTAGAGAAGAGCGGGAAGAAGTCCTGGGACCGGAATTTCCATACTTAAGTGCAATAGAAGCACTCATGTATTTAGCAAGCTGTACTAGACCGAACATCGCAATTGCCATAAACCTACTAGCAAGGTATAGTACAGAACCTACCAAAAGGCATTGGCAAGGGATAAAGGACATCTTCCGATACCTCCAAGGAAGTAAAGACCTTGGTTTGTTCTACAGAAAGAACCAAGACCTAACTATAAATGGCTATGCAGATGTCGGGTACCTGTTAGACCCGTATACAGACAAGTCGTAAACATGCTATGTATTCCTGTATGGTGGAACTGTATTTTCATGGAAATTAATGTGACTATGGCCCGATCTTCCAAAAGGTAGTGATATGTCGATTGTGGAGAACACGACGTTGATGATCCAAATGCTCTGACCAAAACAGATCGAACCCCTCGCAATCACTACACCACTGCTCCGATGGTTATCAACCGTGCCGAACGCGGTTGACCTCGCCAAGAAGGCTATATCCTTCAAGCGAATCGAGAACACAAGCAAGAGAGTAGAAGATGCAATCTGGAATTGTACTGCGAATAATGATTAAGCTCACAAAGTTAGGGTTCCTCAACCGAACGTGCAGCAAAACTGATATGCAGAATAATCTAAAAAGAAACACGAGTCTTGCAAAAGGGGCGGCAGCTCTTATATGAGGAGTTGCGGCCAGGATGTGGGTGCCCTAGGGGGGCGTCAGCCAAGGAGGTGGCCGAACTAGGGTGTCGCCTTCCCCTTGGGCCCAAGCAATACAAGGCCCATGGCCCAAAATAAAAGGTGTTGCATCACCATGGATAATAAGCCTAAATTCATCGGCTCGATGAAGTAGACTTGAATGCAGCCAAATTGGAGGAGATGACCGAATGAAATGAAGTCCTTGTTGTTTTCCTTGCCGTAAGTGGCTCCTCCTCTCCATGATTCCCTTCTATGTATTGGCGTAGATGACTAGGACTTGAGGGATCCTCCCCATTATTCCTAAGTAACAAAAGATCACAATTATTAGGTAGTATACCATTCTGCATAGATAAATTATTAGCACCTAGAAACGAGCTCGCCTCATAATTTAAGTGACGTGCACAAGCTCTTGTCATAGGACCTTGTAGTTCAGCAACCGAATCTAGAGGATTTTGTGTAGTGCGTGTATCTGAAGGAGTAATGTCCTCATCAAAAATCGTCTAAGCAAAGTCTTGTATTGACTTCGACGAACCACTCGAAAATCATAACACTGTACGAGGCCTCATGAAAATATGCTTAGCATCGGCGGATGATTCACCACATCCAGCAGTCGTGTGGATTGAATACTGTGCAAACCCCCACTATTATCTATGAAGATAATACAGCTTATGTAGCACAAGTGCAGATGGGTTATGTGAAGAGTCAACTCACAAAGCATATCAACCCCAAGTTCTTCTATGCTCATGAATTGCAAAAGATGGACGAAATTAAAGTACTACATACTAAGTCATGTGAAAATCTTGCAGATTTATTCACTAAGTCATTTCCAGTATCTAGCTTTCAAAGATGCATTCGTGGAATTTGAATGATAAGACTTAGAGAAGTGTAAAATTCAGGGGGGGGGGGTCTTCATGAACTCATTATTGAAACTTGATCACGAAGATCAAGTACCCAAAAAGTAAATCCTGGAGATTAAATAAAATTGGGTGGATTGTACTCTTTTTCCCTCGACGAGTTTTCCTCAATTTTCTCAGCTAAGGTTTTTAATAGGGTAATTCGTGCAACACAACAGAACGTGTATTATGTACTCTTTCTCCAACTTTTTTCTACTGGATTTTTATGGAGTTTTGATGAGGATGAACATGGAAGGATGGGTGCCCAAGAGGGGATGTTGGAAAATCATAGGCTTGGCCCAGCAGCTAGCCCATGGGTGGACGCCCTATCCAAAACCCTAGTGGGGTCTGTAGTCTATAAATAGGGGGTGCTAGTCATTGTAAAAAGTTGATCATGAGAAGGGAAATAAAGAGAAGAAAAAAGTCACATCATATCTCTGTGTTCAATCTACTATTTGTTCTTGCATTGTTTGATGTGATTCCATGCTTGTCTACGAGATGATCGATCGAACTGGACTCGCTAGTGACGGTTCCTAAAAAAAAACACGGGAGTGGTTAGACAACGTCATGCTATTGCGTGGATTTTTCGAATTTAAGGGTAATTATACTAATCTTTATTTAATCAATAAACAAACACAGCGGAGACATATGTTTACACAACAATGATTGTATTTTTTTTATTGTTAACAATGAGGCAAGTGATTAAAAATTCTTTCAAAACTTTAGATGGTTCTCTAGGGCACACAAAAGGTTGTTAATAAAAGAGTTACTTGGAATATATTCCAATAAGCCATATAAATGACTAAATGAAATTCGGTTAGTTGGGATAAAAATCGAGTCCGTGATATTTTTAAAGATATTATAATATTGGCTGGACTCGGCTACTTAGTTTCCTTTCTTTTTTTCTAATAAACTAATTTTCGTACGATTGCACATAACATTTAATTGCTTTCAAATTTTTTTTCATTTCTACGAAAATGAAGGTGTCACGCAGCGGTATTCCACGATGTCGTGCTATCGCGCGAGTTATTTCTAGTTTTAGTTATTTATTAGTGTTACTTTGGAAGTATGGAAATCAAATTACTAATATTTTTTTATTATGAATTTCAGTTAATTTAGATTGTACTTGACATAAACTCTTTTTTAATCTATGCTGCTATAACTTAGGTCCGTTAGATAGATGATTAGATCTTTCTGGTTAACGTGAGATTCATCGGAGTGCCTAATTAGTATAGAAATGCAGAGGCATGGATAGATTGATAGATATTGACAACTAGTAATTAAAGGTTAAGTAGAAAATGGGGACCTTAAATTTTGATGCACCCCAGCTTCGGGTTGAGCTATTCATATATAGTTGCCGGTTTGTTCAACCAATGTCATTATCTCTGTCAGTAGGTCTTTGCATGTTCGTCCTTCTCCGTATTGAAAATTGCACCTTTTCCACATCGAAAATGGAAACTCATGTCGCAAGTACACAGGACCGTATCTCAGAACGTGGGATGTATGCTAAAACTTAAAGTTAGATACGGCAGTTTAGAAAAGACAATTATCAAATTAAAAATATTTTATTTAAAATTTGGTCATAAATTAGCTCTGGATCTCTTTTTTTTTCCTTAAGCTTTCGTAACTAGATTCACCTCCAGAATGCAAAAGACATGGCTAAAAATTAAAATAACACCCAAATACACAAATACAAAAAAGAACAACAATAGTATTGTTGATCGCCGATTTTACGAAATAAAAAGAGGAAAATGGCTAAGAGTTCTTAGGTAAGAATATGATTACTCTTTATTGCAATAGACTGGATCTTTACAAGGGGTGTCTTGAATAAGGCACTAGACTAGCCCTAATTACACTGAGTGTATTGTGGTTGTTCTCTCTTGGTTGTTTTCGGATTGATCTTGATGGATCAGATCCTAATGGTCTTGTCTGAATGTCCTTTCTGTAGTTCGAATCCTCCTTTAAATAACTGGCGAAGTGGTAGCAGTTACTCCTAGAAGAGACACCTTTTGGAAGTGACACGTCTGGTCGGGGGAACAGTGGCAGTTTGTGAAATGCCAACTGATCAGCGGTTGATGTCGGTGGAAGACAAAACCATATAGTGGTTATTGTCAGTGACTTATGGCCAGAAACGTCATGTGGTTTGGAGCAATTAAGACACATGTTTCATTCATCACACGGAAGAGATACACTTGGAATCAGGTCCAAGTTCTAGTTCAAAGCTTCTACGAGCAATTACCTGGTCGTGCAATGGGTACAGGACCCTCTCCGACTAGGTTACCCACAAGGCGACCCCTGGGATTCTAACAACCATAGGGGTCCTTAACTATGAGGTTTACGACCTCATAAGCTATATGGCTTTTAATTGATATTTAAAAATTTAATCCTCGTCAAGTGTACATTAAAATTTTGTAACAAAACTAAGTTCCAAGCTTCTAGTTTGGCAATGTTGAGTGGCTACAAAATTGGTCTACAAAAACTACTTGTTGTGGTGTATATAGCCACATATGCATACAAAATTACAAATTAGTTGAGTTCACAAAGAAACACACAATAAACAGATAAGCATAGAGTGGGTTGATTCATATAAATAGTGCTTGTGTGGTAACAAAAGGGGAATGAAGAGAATGATATAGAGGTTAGGATAGTTGTAGACATCAGGAGAAAGTTCTTAGTAAGAAGGAATAGAATAGCTTGTTGGAAATATGCCCTAGAAGCAATCATAGAGATTATTATATTTCATTATGTTCATAATATTGGATAAAATGCTATTATGTTCCTAGAATAATATCGATAATATTTATTACCAAGTATGTGACTTGATTGTGAAACTCTATATTTCTACGATGATTATTCTTAAATGTTCCCTAGTCGGAAACATACAAGAACACATATGAATAGACTAGTATATGTATTGGTTGATAACTATGTTTTACAGGTCATAGATATGGAGATATCAAACCAATAATATGGACACATGTTAGAGAACATAGTGTTGGATAAAACCCACCTTGAGACACTGTTGAGATTGTAATGATTTCGTGTGTTATCAGTTCTTCTCAAGCAATGATGATGTGTAATCCTTAGACCTGAGATCAGCATGGTTTTCTACATGTGTAATAGCACTCTTAGGGGTTGCCAAATGCTACTCGCAACTAGGTAGTTATAAAGGTAACTTTCGGGTATGCTATGAAACGTGCGGAGGGATGTGACGGGTCAGATATGGGATTTACCCCTCCTAACCTAGCAGGAGAGATGTCTCTGGGCCCCTCGTTGTGGTCGGATAAGGAAAGTGCATGGCTATGCCACTAGTGGTCGAAGTGTCGACCACATGAAGTTATTCGACACTTGATCGAGAAAGTATTAAACAATCCATAGATGACAAATTATCTCACCTGGAGTTCAACTAGATGTCGTGAGGCAAAGGGATAATACACAAACAGGTCATTCAACTCAACCAGATAGTATGGCTAATATCCTTTCTCCACATATAGGAATAACCGCTTTTTAAGACCTCCTCCGTCTAGGACCTCCTCTGCCTGGAGTGGTCCTAGAGTCATCCGAGAGTGGTCCTGGAGTGGTCCTAGAGTGGTCCTGGAGTGGTCCTGGAGAAACTTATCGAGGAGGTCCAATAGGACATCTTGAAGCTGGTCGATAACTGGTCGTATAGAGATATGAGCAGGTTGTAGACTGGTCAGAGCTGGTCGTAGACTTGTCGAACGTAATCACTAACTGGTCGTAAGGAGTTACGAACTGGTCGTGACTAGATATGAGCTGATCGTAAGTAATAAAGACCTAGTCGTAGATCATATTGCATTAAGGTTTGTCTGATATATTCTATGTGTGTTCGGGAATCGTTATGTACTGCTAGGTATTGCTAACGTTTCGTGATCAAAAAGGAGTTTTCGAGTCACAACCAATCACACATGAACCTATGGGGTCACACACTTAAAGGGCTAGGATTTGATTTGGATAGTGATCCGAATTCTTGTAGGCGTCGAGTTCCTTATGGGCCTCAATTGAAGACCCGTTATGGATGCCTATAAATAGAGGGGCGGTGGTAAGGGTTGCGGTAATCCTTTCGGAAGAACTCCCGAAGCCCTAATAGCCACGCCTTCCTCAACCACGCGCGGTGAGTACGACTACGCACTACTACAAAAAAAAGGCTAATACTGGACGCCTCATTACAGACGGTTGACCAAAAACGTCTGTATTAAATACAATCACAAACGGTTTTGGTTTAGCGACCGCCTGCGTTATTCTTGGTCGCACTAAGAACCGCTCAGGAAGAAGTAATATCACGATGGTTTATGTTGAAAATCGTCGTGAAGTATCACGATGGTTACAACAAGAACCGCTCAGGATACTACTAAATATCACAGATGGTTCTTGTTAAGAACTGTTTGTGATATTATGGTCAACACAGACGGTTTTTGTTTGAAACCATCTGTGATTCGCAGTGCGGGATGGCGAAAATTTTTGGACGTGTGCGCGGGAGACGAAATGTTTTGGACGCGTGCGCGGGAGACGAAATGTTTTGGTACTGTCCTTATATATTGTAGCCACCCCTGCCTTGTCTTCCACTGGTCTCTCCCTCTGCCCTCCCCACGCTGAGCTCCGACTACCACCGACTACCGTCGTGAGCTCCTTCGCCTCCGGTTGTGACGCCACAGTGATGCTGCCACCGCCTCTCCTTCATTGCCGGTGATATCCCCATCCGATCCCTCCTCTCTCCCGGTTGATATCCAACATGCCAGTAAGTGATCAATCGCTTGTCGCCTCCCCCTGCCTTGTTGCTTTTGGTGGCTCTCAATTGTGACCGTGGTTTTCTTATGAATGAATAGATCAAGATAAAATTACGGACATCGACAGCGAGCACCTCGGCATCCCTGACTCCGAGTACCAGGCCATCGTCCGCCTCTTCGTCCCAAACTTGTTTCCGTGCACTGTTCGGTAAAACAGCCATAACTTTTGCATACAAACTCGAATTGCGGCGTTCTTTGGCTCATTGGAATGCTAACAAAAAGCTCAATCCAAAAATCCATAAGTCAAGGTTAGATTCTCTCCGCGAGGTCTCAAAAAAGTGAAAACCCCAAAAAAGGTCGTTTAGGGCCTCAAAACGGCCTCCGAAGTTTCAGAATTCGAAATTTTTTTTGCAATAGAAAATACTATCACAGACGGTTCTAAACAATAACCGTCTGTGGTAGTCTATTTTCACAGACGGATCTGAACAAGAACCGTCTGTGATAATCGTTAATCATAGACGGTTCTTATTCGTAACCGCTCGTGAAAATAGACTACCACGCACGGTTATTGTTTAGAACCGCTCGTGATAGTTTTTTCACGCATTTGTTCAAAACCGTCTATGATGACCTCGTAGTATCACTAACCCATAAACTCAGACGGTTCAAAGAACCATCTGTGATGACGATTTTGAACTGTCTGTGATTACCTTTTTTGTAGTAGTGACGACTGCATCAACTCGCCACATTGACTCTACTTCCGCTACAAGTCGGTACGTCTAGTGATAATCTCGTGATCTATTACTAGCAGAGGTTCCTTGGTTGTGCGGTAGAAATTTTGTTTTATACTATCGTAGCCTACCCGTGACCCAACAGTGGTATTAGAGCCACCCCGTCTGGTTTTAGATTCGGATTAGTTGCATATTGTGATATGTATGAGTTATAGATGTGATCTATCTCTGTTTTTTGTTGGTCATAGATTGTTTTTGGCGATGGTCGATATGATCGTCCATGCACGGTGGTCACGAGATGGGTTCTTGTTCGTTATTCCATGATCATGTTTTCATGGTCGTATCATGACTTGCCTCTACCGGTCGGTTTCCGCCATTAGGGCAGACAGTGATCGTAAATCCGTAGAGCGCGCGAAGATCAATCTAGTTGATCGAATCGGAGTTGCGATCAGAAAGGGTTAATGTGATTAATTCAATGCGATTTACATGGATGGAACAGTAGATTAGATCTATGTAGTCTGAAAAATTTAGATACGTGGACCGCCTCAGGATTCTCTCCCGCCACCAAATGAGCGGAACCACCGAAAAGGACCTTGGTATATGGATAGGGCTACCGCCCTTCTGGTGTGGGTTGTCATCCCTATGGACTAGGATTATAACTTGATTTTGGTATTACTAGTTCACGCCATTCATTAGATAGAATGCGATTCTATACCTAACTTTTTATGCATGATTTTTGTGAATAGTATGACCCATGATGTATGAGATGCATGTATGTGTGTAATGTTCATGACCTGCGTGTCATGTTTATTGCAGCCCAAGGCTGTCTATATTTGTATAATAGCCTGCGTGTCGACTTGTGATGCTTTTGCACTCCTTGTAATTTTTTTACTGGTGCTATTAGGAGTAATGGCTTAGTGGGAGTACTTGGAGGAATTGACCACTTGGAGACATGGTGAACAGGGAACATGGCGATAGAGATCACTGTGTGAAAGGGTCATACTATATCACGATGCAATGTGACTGTGTATGAATGCCTTTACATTCCTATTCATTTATTTCTATGCATGTTAATTAATTGCTTTAAATGCTTTTAACATGGTAGAAGTAAAATCCCCTCACATAATATTAAGTTAAATTGATACCCTCCCAATTAGCTGCACCATCCAAAGTCATGTATTTTAATGGCAGGTCTTGCTAAAGCAGAGTGCCATTAACTTTCCTTAACTAGATGGGTTTGTGTCGGACACTTACATGCATAACATTGGTTTAACTTAACAAGGTCATCATAACGGTTATGGACCTTGGGGCATAAGGTTGGGTGTCGGAGCATAGAGATGCTGCCCAACAACAAGACTCATATAGAGATATGATTGGCAAAGGGCTGCTTACCAAATTTACTAATCTTCTAGCAGTGATGCCAAAGCTCACTAGTAGATTAACTGATTGTGGGTCTTAAATCACTAAATGTCATAAGAGGGATATGGTATTTAGTGGGAGTACCTATATTAAATTGTTTAATAGAAGTTACTTTTCTTGAACATATGTCTCAGTTTTGCATATTTTATGTTGTAGATCATGACAACAACTGCTGTACCTACATCCAGTTTTGCTTTACGTTCGATACTTGATAAGGAAAAACTGAATAGAACAAATTTTGCGGATTTGTCTCGCAACCTAAGAATTGTTCTTAGGCAAGATAAAAAGGAACATGTTCTAGAGGAACCAATTCCAGATGTGCCTGCTGAAAATGCTACTGCTACTCTTAAAACAGCCTATAAAAAGGCATGTGATGAGTCACTTAATGTTAGTTGTGTCATGCTTGCTGCAATGAACTCAGACCTTCAGAAGCAGTTTGAGAACATCGAGGCATACGATATAATCGTAGCGCTGAAAGGCATGTTTGAGACACAAGCAAGAGCTGAGAGATATGAGATCTCAAAGAAGTTGTTTGGGAGTAGGCTAGCTGAGGGTAGTCCGGTGAGCCCACATGTGATCAAAATGGTTGGTTACACACAGAGCTTGGAAAAACTTGGTTTTCCACTTAGCCAAGAGTTGGCTACAGATTTGATTCTTGTTTTGCTTCCTGCTAGCTATGGGCAATTCATTCTAAACTTCCATATGAATGGCTTAGACAAGAATCTCACCGAACTGCATATGATGCTCAAGACTGCAGAGGACATCATTAAGAAAAGCAACAGTCATGTAATGATGGTGCAAAACAGTACAAGCTTCAAGAAGAAGGCTAAGACTTGGGTCAAAGGTAAGAGAAAGGCTAAAGTTTCAGATGGGATCCAAACTAACAAGCCTAAGTCCAAGACTAAGTCCGGCCCGACTCAAGAGAATGAATGTTTTTACTGCAAAGAACCAGGCCACTGTAAGAGGAACTGCAAGAAATACCAGGCTGATCTAAAAAAGAATGGTGGGACTAAACCTTCCACTTCAGGTATTAATGTTATAGATATTTTTCTTGCTGACTCTTCTATTAACTCTTGAGTATTTGATATCGGATCGGTTGCTCATATTTGCAATTCGATGTAGAGTCTAACAAGGAGTATGAGAATAGCAAGAGGTGAGATGGATCTTCGCGTCAGGAATAAAGCAAGGGCTGCTGCATTAGCCATCGATACTTTGCTATTACTTTTGCCCTCAGGATTTATTATGGAATTAAATAATTATTATTACATTCCAGCCACAAGTAGAAACATCATCTCTGCCTCATGTTTGATGGCAGAGGGTTATAAGTTCATTATTGAGGACAATGGTTGTTCCATATTTTTGAATGAAATGTTTCATGGCTATGCTCCTGTTATGAATGGGTTGTTTATTTTAAATCTTGATGATGCACCCATCTATAATATTAATGTGAAGAGGCTTCAACCTAATGATATGAATTCTACTTTTATTTGATATTGTCATTTGGGTCACATAAGTAAGAAACGTATGAAGAAGCTCCATGATGATGGAATTCTAAACTCATTTGATTTGGAATCATTTGAAACGTGCGAATCTTGGCTACTCGGAAAGATGACCAAGACCCCTTTCACTGGTCGAGCTGAGAGGGCATCCGACTTGTTGGCACTCATACATACTGATGTGTGTGGACCGAGCACGACAGCTAGAGGTGGTTTTCAGTACTTCATTACTTTCACTGATGACTATAGTAGATATGATTATATCTATTTAAAGAGGCACAAATCGGAATCCTTTGAAAGGTTCAAGGAGTTCCAAAGTGAGATACAGAATCAACTTGGCAAGACAATCAAATCTTTACGATCTGATCATAGAGGTGAATTTTTGAGCCATGAATTTGGTGATCATTTGAAACAATGTGGAATTGTTCCACAACTTACACCACCAGGCACTCCACAATGGAATGGGGTGTCCGAGCAGCGTAATCAAACCTTGTTGGACATGGTTCGATCGATGATGAGCCAATCAGATTTGCCATTGATTTTTAGGGTTACGCTCTAAAAACTAACGCTTTCACTTTAAATAGGGTACCATCTAAATCAGTAGATAAGTCACCATATGAGATATGGACTGGGAAGAGTCCTAGTTTGTCTTTTCTAAAGATTTGGGTATGTGATGTCTATGTTAAACGTTTGACATCTCATAAACTCACACCCAAGTCAGATAAATGCTTCTTTATAGGATATCCTAGGGAAACCAAAGGATATTATTTCTACAATCGAGAAGACGACAAAGTTTTTGTTACCCGAAATGGTGTATTTTTGAAGAAAGAGTTTCTTTCAAAAGGAGTCAGTAGGAGAAAGGTGCAACTCGAAGAAATTCGGAAAACGTCTAAAAGTGTTTCAACTCCTACTGAACCTCTACAGGATAAACAAAATATTGTTGAACCTGTAGATGAGACATCAGCCCCACGTAGATCTAAAAGGCCACGTCAATTGCCTATAAGGTATGGGCATGACGTATTATTATTGAATAATGATGAGCCTAAGACTTATGAGGAAGCGATGATGGATCTAGACTCAGAGAAATGGCTTGGAGCCATAAAATCCGAGATAGACTCCATGAGAGACAATCAGGTTTGGAACCTAGTCGATCCACTTGATGGTGTTAAAACCATTGAGTGCAAATGGATCTATAAGAAGAAGATTGACATGGGTGGAAATGTTCACATTCATAAAGCTCAACTAGTCACAAAAGGGTTTCGACAAGTTCAAGGAGTTGACTACGATGGGACTTTCTCACCAGCAGCGATGCTTAAATCTGTACGGATCATTCTAGCCATTGCTGCATATTTTGACTATGAGATATGGCAAATGCATGTCAAAACGGCTTTCCTTAATAGAAACCTAAGTGAGGATGTGTACATGACACAACCTGAAGGTTTTGTTGATCCAAAGAATGCTAGTAAAGTATGCAAACTTCAGAAGTCCAAGCAAGCATCTCGGAGTTGGAATATATGTTTTGATGAGGAGATCAAAACGTTTCGTTTCGTCAAGAACAAAGAAGAACCTTGTGTTTACATGAAGCTTAGTGGGAGCACACTTGTAATTCTAATCTTATATGTAGATGACATATTGTTGATTGGGAATGACATTCCTATACTGGAATCCGTTAAGGCATCGTTGAAAAATAGTTTTTCTATGAAAGACCTAGGAGAGGCAGCATATATCTTAGGGATAAAGATCTATAGAGATAGATCAAGAAGGCTAATTGGATTAAGCCAAAGTACTTATATTGACAAGATGTTGATACGGTTCAACATGAAGGATGCCAAGAAAGGGTTCTTGCCTATGTCACATGGCATAAGTCTTAGCAAGAGTCAGTGTCCTTTGACAACTGATGAGCGACACAAGAGCTATCGATATTAGATACTAAATGATTGACTCTAGTGCAAGTGGGAGACTGTTGGAAATATGCCCTAGAGGCAATCATAGATATGATTATATTTCATTATGTTCATAACATTGGATAATATATTATCATGTTTCTAGAATAATATCGATAATATTTATTATCAAGTATGTGACTTGATTGTGAAACTCTATATTTCTACGATGATTATTCTTAAATGTTCCCTGGTCAGAAACATATGAGAACACGTATGAATAGACTAGCATATATATTGGTTAATGACTATATTTCACAGGTCATAGATATGGAGATATGAAACCAATAATATGGACACATGTTAGAGAACATAGTGTTGGATAAGACCCACCTTGAGACACTGTTGAGATTGTTATGATTTCGTGTGTCATTAGTTGGTCTCAAGCAATGATGATGTCTAATCCTTAGACCTGAGATCAGTATGGTTTCCTACATGTGTAAGAGCACTTTAGGGGTTGCCAAACACTACTCGTAACTAGGTAGTTATAAAGGTAGCTTCCGGGTATACTATGAAATGTGCGGAGGGATGTGACTGATCGGATATGGGATTTGCCCCTCCTAACATAATAGGAGAGATGTATCTAGGCCCCTCGTTGTGGTCGGATAAAAAAGTGCATGGCCATGACACTAGTGGTCAAAGTGTCAACAACATGAAGTTATTCGCACTTGATCGAGAAAGTATTGAACATTCCATAGATGACAAATTATCTCACCTAGAGTTCAACCAGATGTCGTGAGGCAAAGGGATAATACACAAACAGGTCGTTCAGCTCAACCAGATAGTATGGCTAATATCCTTTCTCTACATATAGGAATAACCGCTTTCTAGGACCTCCTCTGCCTGGAGTGGTACTAGAGTGGTTCGGGAGTGGTACTGGAGTGGTCCTAGAGTGGTCCGGGAGTGGTCCTGGATAAACTTATCGAGGAGGTCCAATAGGACGTCTTGAAGCTGGTTGATAACTGGTCGTATGGAGATACGAGTAGGTCGTAGACTAGTCGGAGCTGGTCGTAGACTGATCGAACGTAATCACTAACTGGTCGTAAGGAGTTACGAACTGGTCGTGACTAGATACGAGCTGATCGTAAGTAATAAAGACCTATTCATAGATCATATTGCATTAAGGTTCGTCTGATATATTCTATGTGTGTTCGGGAATCGTTATGTACTGCTAGGTACCGCTAACGACTCATGGTCGGAAAGGAATTTCTGAGTCACAAGCAATCACACATGAACCTATAGGGTCATACACTTAAAGGGCTAGGATTTGATTTGGATAGTGATCCGAATTCATGTAGGCGTCGAGTTCCTTATGGGCCTCAAGTTCGAGACCCATCATGGATGCCTATAAATAGAGGGCGGTGGTAAGGGTTGCGGCAATCCTTTCGGAAGAACTCCCAAAACCCTAATAGCCACGCCTTCCTCAACCACGCCGCAGGTGCTAGCACTCCAGCGTATGGCATCCCTGCCCCGTACGTGTGGATACCTTAGAGGTGTTGTTGCGAAGCAGCAGCACAAGGACGATCCGCAACTCATGAAGATCATTGGAGCAGGAGGAGAAGACGTGCGGCGAGTAAGACTATGACTGCATCAACTCACCACATCGACTCTACTTCCGCTACGAGTCGGCACGTCTAGTGGTAATCTCATGATCTATTACTAGCGGAGGTTCCTTGGTTGCGCGGTATAAATTTTGTTTTATGCTATCGTAGCCTACCCGTGACCCAACATAGCTTGCTTAACTCTATCTCATACCGAGATAAACTATAGAGCATTATTTCTTCTTGGAGATACTAAAAACTAGTAATTGAACATTAGATAAAAATTGGGGGCCTTTAACTTTTGGGGCCTATGCGGTTGAGCACTTCGCTCGTGCCCTGGTATGGGCCTGCAAGTACAGTTGCTATCTCGTCGTAGGCTCCTTGCAAAAAAATGATAAGGACACCACTATCATAAAGGCTTCATCTACGTTATCATCACCTCCATCATCAGATTCACACAAACATTGACAATGACAAGACTAGTGTTGGTCCTACAGCTGAAGCTTTACAAGAATTGTACAAGGGACCAATCACTCGAGCTAGAACAAGGGAACTCACTAAACAGGTGAATCTGATCCTAAGTTACTTTGATCTCACTGATCAGGAGAGCTTGCTACCCAATGCTTCCACCTTGTGTATTCTCAGGTTATTAGGTGAGCATGAACTTGGTGCTACCAAGCGGGAGGAGGGGGAGGCCGACGCACCAAGAGAGGATCCAAAAGGAGGAGATGATGACACTTCACTTATATCAGTGGGAGAAGCCACCAAGTTATTAGAATCACATTTTCAATTTTCAGATTAAAGATTGGAGAAGACAACGCTTCGGAAGCTCAATTGTGTCCAGTTTTCAATTCTGAGCTCGTTTGGGTTTTTAGCCAAGTCACATGTGTCATGGGCTGGTTTGTATCTATATTAAGACATAATATAGGTGTGTTGGGCTTTAGTATTCGTTTTGAGTCAGCTTTGAGGTGATGGCAACGCCGAAGCTTTAAATGAGCTGAAAACGAATACTTAGGCCGCAAAGAAAGTTGGGTTGTAGCCAAAGGAGGTGTGCGCCACCCTCATGGGCCAGCAACCATGTGGGTCCCACCTCATGGGCGCACACACCAAGGCCCCCAGCTAGCAACTTCGTATTACTTTCGGTTTAGGTTAGGTTTTCGTTTGGTGACTGGCCAGATTAGTGGGGATAGCTATAAAGCCTTGGTCGCCGTCCCCCCGTAACGGTGGAACATTAATTTTGAGTATAAGCAATTTCTTACTCTTTGGTTTATGCTTTGCGCTACCACGAGAGTTGGAAAGCCGACTAGTTATCGTTCCACCAGATTACTGGTTACCAGTGTTTTTGTTGTTCCTCACGCATCAGCAAGGTCGTCTACCTTGACATGGTGAGAAGACAGAGATCCAGAATGTGTTGCTAGTTGAATTTCGGTACGCAGGAGTCTGTAATCGAGATAGACAATCGTGTGCTTCTGTTCATCAGAATTCACAGGATTTCAGGTTAGCCACATATCAATCCGTAAAGGAGATCCTACGTCGTGAAGATCGGGCACCCCGTATCATAAACTATAGAGCATTATTTTTTTTAATGTACTGACAATTAGTAATTAAATATTAGATAAAAATCGAGGCCTTTAACTTTTGGGGCCTATACAGTTGAGCACTTCACTCGTTCCTGGTACGGGCCTGCAAGTACAGAAGCTATCTTGTCGTAGGCTCATCGAAAAATGAAAAAAAAAACTGGCCAAAGGCAAATGTACAAATTCGAAAATTAACTATGATACAGTAAAAACCCTTACTGGAGTGCTATGTACGTGCGTCTTTTGCACTGAAGAGCAAGACCCGGTAGCCGAAGGTCACAAGCTGAACTTTCCAACTTAACGAAAGAACCGCAAGAAAGCGACACAGTTATCCGCAGGAGTGCATCATTTTCCTGATTAAAGAGTAGCACCCCAGCTCACTCCGCCGATCCAGCGAGAGGAAAAGGGCTTTGTACGGTGTCTGTCCCTGCGCCAGTGGAATCTTTTTTGTGGGCTGGAAAGGAAGCGTAAAAAAGACGATGAGAGCACGCAGATAGCAGAGGCAAGAGACTCTTCAGGTCTTCAGAAGTTGTTTGGAACCATTATTCAAGGACTAAATCCGGTATATGTCACTGTTTGTTTTTGTTGTTTTGGATTTTACCACCGTTATTTATTTCATTGGTTCTATGCCACTATAATCATAAACTTCTTTAAATTTTACCACCATTGTCTTACTTTTTATCAAAATTCCGTAATTACCTATCCCTGTCTTCTCTTCCTTTCTTACTATAATTAGATCTCCGGTCTCCGCGCACACCGAGGAGTAGTGGGATCCAACTTAAACAAAAAAAGATTAATATTTGTCATGGCATCTAATTAAAAAATCAACATATTTAGAAGAGCAAAAATGTCATTTTCTCTCAGTCAACGGGCATTGACCTGGTTAGAATGGTATTTTTCAAAGAAATTTTCAAATCAAGTAGCATTGAACTAACTAAGAAAAAACCAATGACAATACAAAGCTGCAAAATAAACATAAACTGAATTTTTCCTTATAAATGAGGAGACCAAGTGAAAAGCTTTACCTTCTGCACCTCATTTTCGGGTTGAAATCCTCTATATTGAAAGGATCAATACAAAGAATCTACTGTATATGATCATTAGAAGCACTATTCAATCACTCACGAAACACTGTACTCAGGATCCCTCGTTCTCCGGTTTAGCTCCCCTTCTACGGCAGTCTTCTTGCCCAGATCCAGCCGCGCCCCTATAATCTCCAGCGAACAAGAGGGGGTCCACCACGTAGGATAGCTAGCTACCTTTCTTTTTCTTTTTTTTTTTTTTTTTTTTTTTGCTCCGTCAGCCACGGATGTCTTCTTCTCCATGCTGATGGCCTTCTTCCTCCTCAGTGCTGTGCAGCAGGGTGCTCACCTACCCATGTGGAAGTGGCGTTAATCGCCTTGCCCTCCCACCTCCTTCCCCCCGTCACTGAGCAGGTTCCACCACTTGGCTTCTCCGAGGTCCGGATCTGCAGCTGGATCGGAAGTTCCCCTGTTCGGGGATCTGGATCTGGTATGTATCCCATCCGCTCCCTCTTCCACCAATTTGCCCTCAAGGCTCCTTCTCGCTAGTTGGATTTTTCTACGGCGGCGCGTCGTCGTCGATGTGGTCCGCTCCCGGCTTCGGTTCCGTTCAACCTCCATTGCAGAGGCCCTCAGAATCCCCGGTGGCAGCTAGGCGGGCATATCTGGTCGACGCCACCCACCGATCTTGGTCGTCAACAGATCTCCAGTGGTCGCACGGCGGGCGCTGGTCGTCAACGCCTCCTACCTGGTGCCGGTGAAGCCTCAACACCATCACCAGCTTCTCTGGCGAGGCAACACTCAACAAAGGAATCCGGGACTTGAATGTAATTCTTATGTTCTGTAGGGTTCTTTCTGTAACATGGTGGAACATGTACTCAACTTTTGGATTATTCAGATAAATCCATATGCCTCAGGTGCCTTTTCCTTAAAAAAAAATAACAATTAATCTTAGCATCCACCAGGCAAAGCCAAATATTGACCAAAAAGATGTTTGAATTATGATCGAGTCTAAGTTTGGTGTTACTAAAATTTTGGTAAGCGGTTTTCTCACCATCAGATTATTCGTACGTGATATTAGATTTTGTCGGTGTTACTAAAATTTCATAGGCACAACATAATTTTGATAGCAAACTAAATAACAACTAATTTTTGTTGGCTAAAATATTTGGTTTAGTTTGCAAGAGAGCAAACTAAATAGCCCCTGTATTTCTTTAGGCCAGCTGAGTTAGATGTGAGTCAAATGGTAACTCTTGAGTCTCGAGTTATTACTCGTACAACAAGAAACTGTCCTTGCACGAGCATGTACAAGATGTTTATACAGTACAGATGATGAGCATTTTTTGAATGCTCGGGTCAACTAACGAAAGACACTACTCCTGCAATGAAGTGCACGGTTCGTGAGGATCAGTGGTCCCCATTGCTGACTCGTGCGATCCCGATTTTGACGGGACGCGAACACCGCCCTTCAGCTACAACCGCGGGCCCACCATGTCACGTGTAAGCACCGAATGTCATTGTTGTCAAGTGGCCTCTACTTAATTGGAGGACTCAGCAGTCAACTGTGAAATGGATAAAGGCCATGAAATGGACTTTTACGCTAGAGTTTAGCATATTTTTAGAGCGAAATAGTATAAATAGTTTCTACGAATTAAATATCAAAAAATAACATCTCTACCGTACGAAAACACCGCGACAGGCCACCTGCCGCTAACCTAAATCTTGACAGGACACAAGCGACCTGGCGACAGGCTACCAAAGCATTGGAATTTTAGGTCGTGCTTGTACTATTAGTTTGTTTAGGCTGAGGTTGTTTGCAATGTTCCAATGAGAGAATATGAGGTTCCAATAGTTATAGCTCCACTTTGTGTGAGCACTCTACTTGACATGGTACACGGTGTCTAGGGATGCAATTGGAGTGGCTACAGACAGATATTGTTTATCTCGTATCTTATTCTATTTTTTTCTTGGAACCGGAGTCGGACACGGACAGTGCTAGATATGAATACGAACGCGAATAGTCTTGGTCATGAATACAGAAGGAATACATGCCGAACCGAATACAGATTGTCTTGGTTACGAATATTTAGTCGGATATTGCGCGAAAAAAGAAACCATATTTGTCGCACATATAAAAACCAATCAACCATACTACATGTCCAAAATACAACTACATTATCAATTCAATAAGCAAATTTAACTGCATCACACTCTCACAACGGCTAGTTAAAGAAGTAGAAACTAGCAAGTAGCAAGTCATAGTGATAGCAGTAGAAAAGATGTACAAAATCTCACTAGCCAACTACAAAACAATACAAATACAACATATACAAAGCCTACAGACTAGTAGCAATAACTAGTTAGGGATGCACAGAACGTTGACTGGTAGCAAGTCTATAGCATCCTAATTTTTTAGTTTTTCAAAATCTTTTATTTAAAATAAAGTTTTATAATATTTTCATGATTTTCTAGAAATTAACAAAGCTTAAATAGAATTTTTAGAAATGAAAATGATTTAATATGAATAAATCAAACATCCATTAAATTCAAAAGTATTTTATTTAAGTTCATTATGCTCAAAAATATTTTTCTAAATTATCTAGAATTTTTTCAAGTTCATTTGCTATTTTTCTTGGCTTATTTGGATTTCTGTATTTTCTAAAAAAAATAAAAGTGACGAGGACATCCCAAGTTGCACTACTATTCATGATGATTCTCATCCTACTGTGAATGACACAAGTGATATCAAATCTCCTAGAGAGGAGAATACATATAAGGGTCACATGATAAGAGCTAGGACTAAACAAATACAACATGAGGTGACTTCTTTTCTTGTTGCTCATCCTCGTGATATTCATGAGAATTGTTTACTACCTAATTAAAATGTGTTGAATGTGCTTAGATTTGAAGAGGGACTTGTCAAGGAGGAAGCACCCACTATGGAGGGAGCTTTCGGCCACAAGGAGAATAAATGGGCTATTTGGCCGAAAGGAGAAGGAAACAAGCCCAAAGGCGGAAAGGTTAGATCCAGCAAGGAAGGAGAGGATTTCCACCCCCACCTTCAGCCAAGGAGAGAGTAACAAGTGGCCCATGCGGCCAAAAATCAGACCATGCGCCCGAGAGGAGAAAGAGGCGCACGAAGTGGAAATCCAACTCAAAACCGAAGCCCAATGCATTCTTTATTTATTTTCGGTTTTAGTTGGGCCCAAATAAGCTAGATTTCAGTTTTCACATTTATTGGACTTTGTTTTCATGTCAAGACTATTTCGGAGTTGAATTCGGCCCAATTGACCGAATTGGCCACTTGGGCCACATGGAGTGTAATTGGGCCTAGCCCATGCATGTGTGGGAGGGGTGGGACGCCTTGTTAACCCTAGGGGATCCCCAAAACACTGTTGACCATGAATTTTAATGAGATTTTCATATTGCATTTTGCATCGTTCTAGGGTTCTTGCTAGCTGAATTGTTGCCCCTTGGAATTGTGCAATCCCTTTGGTGATTTTCTTGCTTACTCTTGGGCTGATTGCAAGGAGATCATCTCCACTTGTTCATGGCTGAGTGGAATCGTTCAAGCATGTGGTTCAGTGAGTTCTTCGTCGTAGGTCATTGCATTGGCATCGATTGACTTCGTCAAATTCGGTGGGTTACTCGAGTATCTCATATCCTAAGTCGTGAAGATCGGGCACTCCATATCAAAACACCTAATTTAAATACTAGAAAAGCATTGTGGGCCGATTTCACTCTCCAACCCATTGGGCCTAGAGTTTACTGGATATCCGGGATAGTGTTTACCAAATACTATCCGATAAATTTTTCGAATAGCTCCGAATCTGATAGATACTTTCTTCTCGAATCCGTTTCGTATCTGGCAAAAACTATCTGGCTATGAAATCCGAGAAAAAATCTCGGATATCCAGTTTCATGCTCCGAATAAGATCCAATTTTTTGGATGGACGGTCGAGAACTATCTACTCGGTTTGCACCCCTAACGGTGTCCCGAGGACATGTATTATATATTTTATATTAGTGAAAATATGGCTCGTACCATTCAGGGCCTACATGGATAGCACGACATGAATATGGATTATCTGCACGTGCAATCTGTACCATCCACATGAGCTTTGAGATTCATGCATAAGTAAATACAAAATAAAAATGGGTAATGCTATGGACCTTGCGTCCAATTAGGACATTTCGTATCGGATACTCAATCCAACTCTCTTAGCAAACAAATAACTCATATGCACATCATATATTTCCTGGACGCGAATCATTCTTTTTAGCAACAGGCCATAATGCAAGCTCACATCCATAGCAACGCCTCTTCTTTGTCCTCCTCTACTCCTGTTAGAAATCGACAGATAAATAACAATGTAGATCAAGAACAAGGAGACACCGATTTTTTATGTAGAAAACCCTTTCGGAAAAAAACCACGGGCGCACGACGGTGATCCTCACTATATCAGAAAAAGTGTTTACAAAACACAGGGATTTTCGTGAGTCGTCAACTCTTCCCGTGTGGCTTACAAGGGGTATATATGGTGCCACCATCTACGACTCCTCCGGGGGCGAGGAAGACGAGCGCGCCACATGCGGGAGGTCATCGACATCGACGTGAGGGCCACCTCGACGTCGCTGGCACCTCCAAAGCACATGGCGTCGGTTCTGATGTTGTTTCCAAATAGTTATCCTCTGTTGTTTCTGCTGATGTTGCGGTCCGTTGAAAACAATGTTGCGGCCTGTTGAAAACAATGTTGCATACTGTTCGTTGGAATGTTGCATCTATAGAAAAAAAAAAGTGTTGCCTCTGTAAAAAAAAATGTTGCATGCTGTTCACGGCGATGTTGCAATTTTTTTCAATGCGTTTTTTTTCCAAATGCTTTATTTTTTTTTATTTGTGATGTTGCAATCATTGTCTAGGGATGTTACAACCATTGTCCTAAGATGTTGCAACCGTTATCCGGGGATGTTGCAAGTGTTGCATCTGTATAAAAAAATGTTGCATACTGTTCATGACGATGTCGCAATTTTTTCCATCGCGTTTTTTTTTCAAATGCTTTTTTTTATTTGTGATGTTGCAACAGTTGTCCGCGGATGTTGCAACCATTGTCCTAGGATGTTGCAACCGTGTCCGAATATACTATAATGGTGTGGAGATTAAGGATAAAGATCGAAAATGCCTGGAAGCTCTGAAATTTTCTTCCACAGGTAATAGTGCTACCTAGATTCAATCATGATCAATGTTTAATTAGTAAAATGTATGTTTTCCTTCAAAGCTGACGCGACGTACGCGGCTAGTACCTACTAGCACATATGTGTAACATGTGTCTATGGACAGAACAGCTGGAGTTAACTCACCTCGATGTGCCCATGGACGGACTAGTACCTCACTCGCTCCACTGACCTGACCAGTCCATCTGGATTTTGTGGCTTTCTTTCAAATCAGCGCGGCAGAACCCGAGCGTCTGATCCTAGCCCCCAAATTGGATGTTCGGGTGCTAGTATCACCCAATAAAAATACATGAATATTGTAAATCATGTAGAGTACGTACAACACATGGTGGACCCCATAACCACACTACACCGCCTATCTCTCACGTCTCTCTATCTCCCTCTGGGGACGGCGGCAGGGACCAGCAAACAAGGCAATGGCCTGGCTACACCTCTGATGACCCGAAAGTGAACAGGGGCGGTGTAGCATTTTCTCTCGTAGTATTCCATGGTTTAATATTGAACCCAAAATGGCACATCGATTATGCTACCTATCATCAAGCAACTAATAATAATGTACAATTTAAATAATAGCAGGAGGGCATCAATAATGAGATTGAACATAATAATAAAGACTATGACTAATGCTAAGCTACAAGACGGTTGTGCTATGGCTGAAGTTATGGACTAGGGTATTCGGTTCACTTGCAATAGTAGATGATATGTGGATAAAATATATTATGGTCTAAAAATGAGAGCAATTGTAATAATATCGAGAGTTCATGTAAGTAGCGCACCTTGGATATATCTCCCTCGAACACACATCATATAGGATAATATATTATCCCTCTCACCACAGTGCGCTACACTCACATTTAAGGTCTTACTGCATACCGTCTTACTATCGTACCAATGCCTTAGGTTTCGTGGTTATGCTGAACTCCTCAAGTGACTTGCTTCGAAAACCTATCTTCGTCGCTTTAATTATCACTAACTCTACCGATCAATCTTCCGCACCTCACCTGATGTTTCTTTTCCTTACACCGACTTATGGAGCATCGGGGCCCTTTGAGTCCTAGTATCGCAAGACAATATAAATAAACACTAGTATCGAAGATCATTACAAAAACATGCCAGAATGTTAGTATATCCCCATAATCTCTACTGCTACATGGCTACATACAACCCTTAGCCCTTAGGATGCTACTCATGCATCATCATGGTGACCAAGAATAGAGGATAACTAGATCAAAACATAATAGCAACAATCCAAAATAACAATGATATATTCAACCAAAATGTTGATGATGTTTTGGTACACCAATAGATGAATTATTACAAGAGAGGATGAAAAAATGGATGAACAATGGTGGAAAATATGGTGGAAATGGTGTTCTGGACGTGTTGGCTCTCCCTTGGTGTTCCTGTCTTCGTCTCTCTTTTGTAGATGCAATCTAGCTTCTTTAAATAGCAGTTTCCTAAGGTTTCACCACTTCGAAGGGTTTTGCACCACCAGGAAGCCGAATACTGCCTCGAACCCTTCACAAATATTATTCTATTTGGTGTGGTGAAGCCGTGGCATTTGGTATGGTGGTCTGGACTGTACCCCAACCCATAGTCTCTTCTAGAGGGTTGGTTCGTGGTGACCAAGTCCGATTTCCTTCCTCTAGACGATATGTTTCCATTCCAACTCCTGAAAGTGTGTGATTTCCTTTGGATATTGATAAAACAATTAACACATATCATGTATATTTGGCAATTAAATCATGATTAGCTGAACAATTAAATGATAAAATTAGTAAAATATACGTAATAAACAGCAGAAAAATGATGTGCGTTTTGGCCACATCAACTTCGCCATCCATGGTTGCGATGTCATAGGGATATGCCCTGAATCTTAGTGTGATGAACAATTAGTCATAGCGTCAAGCTGTTTGGCGAAACCCTCGTTTTCAAGAAAAATCATACTGCTGTTAGACCTTAGGAGGTAAGACTAGCCAAAGTTGTGGTTTGACCGGCCTATGCCGATGGTCTGACCAACCATGGGTGGCGGTTAGACCAACCATGATGGCGATCTGACCGGCCAAAAAGAAAATGTGAATTTTGGCAATTGGCGAAAAATCATGTGTTGCAGTAGGTGAGAGGATGCGTTTGCACTTGGTCTAACTGGATTTGGAGTTTCGATTCGAAATTAGATAGAGTTTGAAAATTCTAGAGAGGGTGTAGATTTTCTGAGGTGAAAATTTGGCTAAGTCCTTGGCGATCGATCGACCACTAGTTGGCGGTCAGTTAGGGCGATCCGACCAACCGTGGTGGTCATTAGATCGATGGCACCAAAGGCGGTAAACTTAAATGGGTTAGGCCAAAGTCATGTGCTTCAGTGCATATGTGTTGCATGATGCATGTTTTGGCTAATGTGGGTACGTGGGTCAAGTTGCGAAGAACTTGTGTCTGAAAACGATTTCTTAGTCTATTATTGTGCAGGTCGCTTGGAGTCAACGACGATCAACAACGAGGAAGATCGGGACTAGGCAAAGAGAGCTAAGGTCCAGAATGATCAAGGATGCTAGGTGAAGTCACTGGACTCAAGTATGACGTAAGATGGACAAGAATGACCGAATGGGAGGTTCAGTGCGACGGGTTGCATCAAGTGGCGCGGGGGTCAGTGCGAGTGCCACGGTGGTTCCGGTGGGAGCTAGATGGGAGAGACTTGTCGACATGAAGAGAGTCAATGATGGAACTACACGTGGCCAAGCATGAGATTGCTTCACGATGATTAGACTCTGTCTTTGGAGGAGGATCGATAAGGTGTATTTTGGTATCTTCACCAAAATATCGGGTTGGTGACCTTTGGAGAAACCACGACGCAAGATGGCGCAAGGAGAGGCGATTTAGGTGAAGTGAAAATGAAGATCACAAAGAGACAAATTCAGGAAGACCAGTTCATCATCTACTTTGAGAAACGTGCGTGAGTGTAGACTCATTTGTTTGTGGGCTTAACGGGTGCCCGATAAGATTTTCTCTCTTGACCTAGCTTCCACTATAAAAGGGAGGGATGCATGATTTACACCTCTTGAGCCTTCCCAAGAAGAAACCCTAATTTGTTATTTGGGGTAAGTGGAGTAGAGGAGGCTAGGGTTTGAGAGAGGTGGATTGATTGAGTGCTCAAGTGTGGAGCTTTTGTGCTCCATGGTGGAGTTGCTGTAAAACAACAATCTCTTGAATAAATCCAAGCAAGATTTCCTCCAAGATGAGTTCTCTCTTGTCTTGCTCTCTCCGTGATGCCTTTTTGGAATTTGTTTGTTCCTTTGGTATCCTTGGATCTTTTGTTGTGAACTAGCTTGCTAGGACGTGTGGGAATCCATTTAGGGTCATATCGACCATCATCCACCCGCGAGCAAGTTGTTGTATCAGAGTTCAAATTTCCTCGGTTCTTGTGCCTTATTTATCTCATCCAAGAAATTCATGGAACATTGTAAGATCAAGGAGGCCGACTAGAGGGGGGTGAATAGTCGATTCTAAAAATTCTCTAATACTAAAACCGATTTCTAATGCGGAAGCTAATAACAATACGGTTTTGCCTAAAACAACTAGTGTTTGACTAATGTGCACCAACAACAAGTCTAATGATAAATATAACAATTGGGCATAGACTTGAGCAGTTCAATTCTAGTAAGGTGAATAGCACATAGCAATAAATAACTATTGCAATCACACACAATGAATAAGCAATTTAATACAAGGTATATAAATTGCACAATGTAAAGCAAGCATTCATACACAATGAATGTAGATGCAATAGTAAGGCACAAGGATGCAAACCACAATTGACACGGCGATGTTTTACCTTGGTGTTCGAAGATTTGCCGGTCTCCTCTAATCCACGTTGAGGCAAGCCCAAACCAATTGAACCGGCTCCACGAATTGAGCACCCGCCTCCGAGGTAAGTCCAAACCAATTGGACCGGTTCCAAACCGAACCAACACCTCGCTCCACTATAGTTGCTCCTTCCTCCACTCCGGAGATGGTGAGCACCACACCACTCACAAACACCGGGCCTTCTCACCAGCTCCTTTGAGAAGATCACCGGAACAACGACGCCTCCAAGCCGTCTAGGTGTCAGCAAACACCAAGAGTAACAAGTCTCCAACTTTCACTTAAACCAATCAAGTGTCTAAGCTCTAGTGGATACTCAATCCACCACCTAATGCAACACATGCACTAGGATTTCCCTCTCAAGCTCACTAAGTGCAACACATGCATAAATGAGAGTAGAGGGATTACTCTTAGCTCAAAGGAATAGGCAATGGAACCAACAACCACCCCTCACACGGCCAAGGTGGGTATTTATAGCCCACACACAAAAACTAGCCATTGGGAGCAAGTTTGTTGAAAAATCAGCCGAGGCCGGTCTGACTGCGAGCAATCGGCTGGTCAGACCACACCCCCCTCCAACGGCTATAAAACTAGCCGTTGGACCAAATCTGGACTAACTACCAACCGAAGGTCGGTCAGACCGGACCAGCCCGGTCAGTCCGGCAAATATACGCCGGTCAGACCGCGCAAGCTAAAAGCCAGAAAATCACTTCTCTGGAAAATGCTGACTGCTCCTTTGGTCCGAGAGACCGGTCAGTCCGGCCACACAACGTCAGTCAGACCGCACCAGAGATCAACTTAGGATTTTGCATTTCTTTTTCAATTCAAACTTGCAAAACACATTTGCAAAAGATATGAAATGCAAACAAGGGTTCACGTGAGATTCTCAACAAGTTGCAAAACACATTTGCCAACTTTTAGAATCACACCACAAATTGCACTTCGCTTTAACTCAATTTGCAAAACACATTTGCCAAATTGACGCATGATGCAAACAAGGATTCAAGTGAGATTCTCAACAAGTTGCAAAACACATTTGCCAACTTTTAGAATCACACCACAAGGAATAAGGTACATAGACTTAAACCATTTGCTAAACACATTTGCAAACTCAAGTCACATGTTGCAAGGATTATCCATGAGCCACAACTATTTGCAAAACACATTCGCAAATATTGGCAACATATTAAGGTGAGCTAGAGCAAACATAATGAGCTATCAACACATGACAAACTCAAACTACTAGTCAACACCCCTCTTAATAGTACGGCAACCTATACTAGCAATTCGGTCTCCCAACCAAACACTGAGACTGGTAAAAGACTAGGAACGCATTCTTAGCCCTAGCTAGTCATACCTTTGCCTTGAGCAACGACTTAAATACTCATCAACACATGATGAGCTCTTCACTTGACTTCCATCAACACATGATGGGGCTTCACTTGATGATCAACACATAATCATTTCTTCTCCTTGAACTTGACATGCATCAACACATGATGCATCCTTTGCTTCAAGCTCTTGATCATCATCACATGATGATCTTCTCTTGACTTAATGATCAACTCATGATCATCTCCTCTTCTTGAACATCATCGACACACGATGATTTCCTCTTCTTCAAGAATCTTGACTTGATGATCAACTCATGATCATCTCCTTTTCTTGAACATCATCAACACACGATGATTTCCTTCACTTGAGTTCTATCAACACATGATGGAACTCCTCTTGACTTGATGACAATCCACACATGCTGTCATCCCAAGTCTTCATTATCATGGAACCTAACCTGCTTATCCAACTCATGGAAAATGTTAGTTCCACAATATGATTATCATTAATTACCACATCATACCATTAACTCATAATGGTGGGACAAGATACCACAATCTTTCCCTCTTTGGTAATTGATGATAATCACTTCAATTACAAATAAAATGAATGTAGATAGACAATGAGTATATATCAACTACACAAGTCTTATATACTCTTATGAATATATATAACTACACAAGTTATATATATACTCAAGGATATATGAGCTACACAAGTCTCATATATTCACATGAATATATTAACTACACAAGTTATATATACTAACATGAATATATTAACTACACAAGTTAAATATATTCAAGGATATATGAACTACACAAGTTTCATATACTCACATGAATATATTAACTACATAAGTTAAATATATTCAAGGATATGAGCATATATGAACTACACAAGTTATATATACTCACATGAATATATTAACTACACAAGTTAAATATATTCAAGGATATATGAACTACACAAGTTTCATATACTCATATGAATATATTAACTACGCAAGTTAAATATATTCAAGGATATGTTTCAAAGTAAGGATCTTTAATATATGTGGACAAAGGAATATGGATCAATACTAATAAAACCACAAAATATAGAATGAACTCCCCCTACATGTGTGCATACACAAATGTGTAATAAGAACATATGCACATATTTAGGTTAATCTTTTGGTGGAGTTTAACCTATATTTTGGATCCGAGGAATGCAACAATATATAAGAACTATGAAGTCGAATGCATACCTCTTTTGTTCTTTATATCCAACCGAGACTAATCATGAGATAAGGCAAATAGAAGAGTTAGTCTCACAAATAGATTTATCATTATGAATGCATACCTGTTTGAATTTTTCCTTTTGTTTATCCAATGAATTGGATTTGTCATTAATCACTTGCATGCCTTCATGGTTTTCACCTTTATATCCAAATAAGACTACACAATATGTATATCAATAAAAGTGTTAGTCTCACAATTAGATTTGTCATTAATCACCAAAACTCCATTAACACATAATGGTAGGTCTAGATCCTTCAAACATTGGCCTTGATCATCTCAGTCATCAATTGGAATTGTTTCCTGACCTTCTTGATGAGCTATGGTTAAAATTTAAGGGGATTTGGATCATAGAGTAGAAAGTTAGGTTGATTTGTGATCTTTGTTGACTACTCCCAGGCAGCCGGAGGTCAGACCGTCCATATAGGCGATCAGACTGGTCGTGGATCAGTCAAACCGGCCCTATGCTGTGTTGAGGTGGTTTGCCTCGTGGGTTCATAGGTTTCAACGCAAGACATTCATTGTGCTTGTGTTTCTTATCTTCATAGCTTTATAACTACTAAGGAGAAAAAGAAGTTGAAATCCGTCATGGTCGAAAAAGAGTATTGCTCCTATTCACCCCCTCTCTAGTTGCTATTCTGGTCCAACAAGTGGTATCATAGCCCGATTAGTTCATACTTGATCTTAACCGGTCGAAGAACATGGCGATAGAGAAGTACTCCACCAAGCCGCATGTCTTCCATGTACTCGACTATGCCTATTGGAAGAACCGCTTGCATGTCTACCTTCAAAGCAAAGGTCCAGCCATATGGGAGGTTGTTCGAGCTCCACTTGTGTTGTCTGATGTTGCTATGCCGGCTTCTGTAACCCTCTTAGCTAACAACCACAAGGCAAATAACCTCCTATATGTAGGCTTGGTAGACAGAGTATAACAAGATTTGTCACCTTGAGACCGCCTATGAGATTTGGCACACTCTTGAGACTTACCATGAGAGTTCGTCCCAAATCAAGCAAGTACGCTAAACGGTCTTCAAGAGAGAGTACAACAAATTCAAGATGTGTCCTGTAGAGAGCATCGATGGTGTGTTCACTCACTTCAACAAGGTGCTTAACCAATTGAGAGCAGTTGACATTCAATATTCTCAATCCGAGAATGCGACCTATCTCTCAGCTGCAATCAAATACTAAGGAGTGGGAGATGAAGGCTACCGCCATTGAGAAGAATGTCAACTTGTCTAGTCTCACCTTGGAGTTTCTTTATAGCAAGCTCAAGGCACACGAGATCACGACAGTTGATCATCCCAAGAAGGAGAACATGGCCTTGGTAGCCGATCCCACCAAGAGATCTCATGATGGCTCTTTTGACTCTTTGGTTTTTTCTCTTGCTTGTCTTTCTGCAATCAATGAAGAGTTTGAGTCCATCCCTGAGCCCGAGTTAGCCCTCCTAGCCAAAAAAGTTCACACGGGCCTACTACAATGTGATGAACAAGAAGAGGGGTGGTCCAGTGACATGCTATGAGTGCGGTGAGCTCTACCACATTCAGGACAATTGCCCAAAATTGAAGGGGGAAGGACAACCACAAGGAGAAGAAGGCCACTTAGAATAAGCCTCAAGGGAACAAGTCCAAGTTTTGGCACCGCCAAGATTGTGAAGGCTGCTCACCTTGGAGATCACTTCATGAGTGATGTGGACTCCGGGAGCAAGGAAGACAAGGAGGTGGGGACAGTGATCCCCTGAGCAGGTGCCTAGGCTGCCTAGGTGCTGGGCGTGTGCTCCCTACCACGATTTGGGCACAGGCGGTCCCCTGGGCGCTCGGTCCGCCTTGGCGATCAACGTCGGTCCTAGGTGGACCGAGGCGGTGCTAGGCGAGCTGGGCGGCACGAGGTAGACCCAGAGGTGGCGCTGGGCACTCGCGGGGAGAAAATGAGTAGACTGATATACAAGGTAAGAAAACCTACCTGATTTGGTTGCTTCATCCTTTTGCTCCCGTCTTGCACTGGTCCGCGTCACGGACCGCCGCCGCCTCCTCTCCGGCCCCTCGTCGCACTGCTCCTCCTCCCGGCCCCCCGTCATGCGGCTCCTCCCCGGCTCCCCGTCCCCGTCGCGCGCTCCTCCTCCCGAATCTGGGAGAGGACAGGAAGGGAAGAGGACGGCGTCGGTGTTGGTGTCGGCGTCGGCGCAGAGAGAGCGAGGAGGGTAGGGGAAGAGCGAAGACGAGTTAGGAGAGCGTCGTCCGAATGAACCGTTAATGCATTGATGCATCATGCAGTAGCCGGTTATGGGCGAGTAGGAATCAGCGGTTATGGGCCGACCCATTCGTGAATAGTATACTTTTCTTTTATTTTTTTTCTCTTTTTATCCTTTTCTTCTCACCTTCCTAGCAGAGTCTCCCCTTCCTAGCAGAGGCTCTCGCTATTTCTGTTCAGCTGCCTAGGCGGCGCCTAGGCAGGCTAGGTGCTAGGCGGCCACCCTCCGCCCGCCTTCCGCCTAGTGCCTAGGTGAACATTGGGTGGGGATCCCTAAAGAGAAGAACAAGGCCAAGGCCAAGGCCGAGGACTTCATCGGCATATGCTTCATGGCACACACCGACGACGATGTCGACACGTCCGATAAGGTAGCTCCTTCCTACAAAGTTCTCTCTATGCGATGTGATGGATTATATGAGCAAGTGCTTAGTTAGGATAAGGCTCTTAAGATGATCATAGATAGTTCTAAGCACTTAGAATCTCAAGTCGAGAGTTTAACTCTTGAACTTGTGAATGTTAAGGACCTTGAGAATGATGAATGTGCCTCTTGCCATGCTTTATATTCTGACCTAGGAAAATTGCAAAATGCTCATGACATTGCTTTGCACCAACTTGAAAATGCTAGGAATGAGATGATGAATTCAAATCCAATCCATGTGAAAAGTGCTTAGATTCTAGCAAGTTTTTAGCTTTTGAGAAGGTTGACTCTAGTGCTTATTCTTTTTGCTAAGAATATGAACGAGAAATGAATAACATGCTAGAAGCATTTAGATTCAAGTATGACAAGCTTAAGGATAAAATCAACTATGCATCTTGCAATTCATGTGAAGCCCTTAAGCTTTAAGTTTTTATCCATAAGGAGAAACATGCTGGAGCTATTAAGGATAAATCTTGTGATTCATGTTCTAAGTTTGCCATTGAGAACACTTACCTTAAGGATACTTTAGAAAAAAACTTCTAAGGGTAAGAAACCATTGAATAAGGGTAAGAAACAATTGAACATGATCCTAGACAATTCTAAGACTCCTTATAGGAAGAAAGGGTTAGGATACAAGTTTGCCAAGGACAAAACCAAACCTAATGTCATTCAAGTCCTAGAAGATGGCTTAGTTGAGTTGAAAACCAAACATACAGAGGTTCTTTTCAAATCTGAAGGTTTTGCTCAAATGACCTCTGAGTCAAAGGGTGCTTCTCCAAGTAGTACAAAGTACCATTGCACATATTGCAAGAGGGATGGGCATTTACTTGAGTTCTATTGGTGTAGGTTGAAAAATGCTAGGAAGAATCTTGTTAGAATTGCTTTACATCAACCTAGAACCTTCACAAGAAATAGTCATGTAGAGAGAAAAAGACATGGTCTAGGTTTTAACTCACATGCTCATCATCATGCTTCTAGACATGTTTCATCCCATGCTTCCATGATTGCTTCTCATGCTAGAACTTCAAGCAGAGTCAAGGCTAGCAATCACATTCCATATGCTTCTGGCAGACGTGTGCCTCAGTACTAGGTCCCAAAGTCATAGTTACCCAACCCCAGTATTGAGACATAGAGATTTTATGTGCCTTGATTTTTTGGCTCACTACAAAATAGGGAAGAACATGTGGCCCATCGACTCTGGGTGTTCACGTCACATGACCAGAGACATAAGATGTTCAACTCCTTCACGTGAGTGACGTGTGATGACTTCATCACCTTTGGAGATGATACGCTAGGGCGGATTGAAGGAACTGGATCGATCAGGGTAAATGATAAGTTCATCCTAAAGGACGTCGCCCTTGTGGACAAGCTAAGGTAGATTTAAGAAGAATGCTTGTCGTGTGCATGATTCAGTTGGTGATCTCATCTTTGAGATTTATAGAGTTGGTAGGATTTTTCTCGCTGACTTTTCTAAATCTCTTGTCGGTTCTTACAAATGTATGCTTACTTCTTCTTCTGAGTTCTGGCTTTGGCACCGACATTTGGGGCACATTGGTTTTGATCATCTGAGATGAGTTAGCAACCTTGATCTCATCAGAGGCTTGTCTAAACTCAAAGTTGTCAAGGATGATGTATGTGCACCCGTAGGCATGGCAAGCAAGTTGCCATATTACACCCTTCATTGACTATGGTCATGACAGATGGACCGGGACAGTTGTTGCACCTAGACACTATTGGTCCTTGTAGGGTTCATTTAGTTGGTGGAAAATAGTATATTCTTGTCATAGTCGATGATTTCTCTAGATATTCTTAGGTGTTCTTCTTGACTTCTAAGGATGAAGCTTTTGGTCATTTTCATGACTTGGTTCTTCGGTTGGCTTCTGAACTCCTAGGTGCCTTGAGAGTGACCTACAGTGACAATGGCATGGAGTTCAAGAATTCTTATTTTTCCTCTTTTTGTGTTGAGCACGGTAATGAGCATCAGTTCTCCTCTTTTCACATCCCTCGACAAAATAGTGTGGTGAAAAGGAAGAACAAAACCTTGGTCGAGATGACCAGGACGATGCTAGATGAGTACAACACTTCGAGTAGATATTGGGCTAAAGCTATTACTACAGCTTGTCATGTTGGCAATCGTGTATTCTTGAGACCTTCTTTAGGCAAGACATCCTATGATCTTCGATTTAGAAGAAATCCCTCTGTCTCTCATTTTTTATTCTTTTGAGCTAAGTGTTTCATTCTCAAGATAGGAAACCTAGATAAATTTGAGTCTAAGACTTTTGATGGTTTATTTCTAGGTTATCCTGCTCATTCGAGAGGCTTTCGAGTTCTTAATTTTGAAACTAACATGATCGTGGAGACATGAAATGTCACATTTGATGAGACTAGCCTTGGAGCTAGATCAAATATTTCAGGCGACTCACAGGTGGTCGAGAGCATCTTTATGGAGGAAGATGAAGACATGGATGATGATGGTCTCCCACCTACTCGCATTGCTCCTGTTCTAGATGAAGAAACTGATTCCACTACTTCACCTTCAGCTAAGGCTCTTGTTGCTTCTTCATCAACATTAGTAGTGCCTGAGGAGGCCAAAGATGTGATTTCTCCTCCTGGCGCTCCACTTCACATTCAGAGGAGATATCAACCAGATTAGATGATTGGACATTTTCATGAGCAAGTTATTCACTCCAGGTATCATGATTCGAGTCTCTACTCTCATTCTATATTTGCTGCTTCCTTTGAACCCCGTGATATATCACACATATTATCTGGTGTGACTTGGGTCAATGCCATACCTGAGGAGTTAGAGAACTTTGAGAGAAACATGGTTTAGAACCTAGTAGAACCTCCTAGTGGTCATAATGTTATCGAAATATGTTGGGTGTTCAAGAACAAACAAAGTGAGGATGACTCAGTGGTTAGAAACAAGGCTAGGTTAGTTGCTCTGGGTTTTAGCCAAGTTGAGGGGTTAGATTTCAATAATACCTTCGCTCCTATAGCTAGATTAGAAGTTATCCGCATCTTACTTGCATTCGTTGCATCTAAAGATTTTAAGCTATATCAAATGGATGTTAAGAGTGTGCTCCTTAACGGCTATATAGAGGAGGAAGTGTATATTAGATAACCCCCGGGTTTTGAGGATCCTACACACCCACATTATGTCTTCAAGCTATCTAAAGCCTTGTATGGTCTTAAGTAAGCCCCTAGAGTGTGGTATGATAGGCTTAAGATATTCTTGCTTAAGAATATTTTTTTTGATAGAAAAAGTAGATAAGACTCTTTTCATTCTCAAGCATGGCAATGATTTTCTTCTTGTACAAATATATGTGGATGATATTATCTTTGGTGATTCTTCTCATGCGTTTGTTTCTAGTTTTTCTGAGACCATTTCCAAGGAATTTGAGATGAGCATGACGGGAGAGCTGAACTACTTTCTGGTCTCCAAATCAAGCAATGCAAGGAAGGGGTATTCATCCATCAGACGAAATACACCAAGAATCTATTGAAGCGATTCGACATGGGTGATTGCAAGCCAATTGCCATGCTAATGGCTACTTCGACTGCTCTAGATCCAGATGAGGAAGACAAAGTCGTGGAGCAATGCTAGTACCACATCATGATTGACTCCCTCCTCTACCTGACAACTTCAAGACCAGACATCCACTTCTCTGTGTGCCTCTGTGCGAGGTTTCA
This sequence comes from Phyllostachys edulis, assembly GCA_036346405.1. Lineage (NCBI taxonomy): Eukaryota > Viridiplantae > Streptophyta > Magnoliopsida > Poales > Poaceae > Phyllostachys > Phyllostachys edulis. The sequence goes on from CM070556.1 coordinate 35,735,235, forward strand.
GGTGTCTCCGAAGTCTTGTCATCGTCAAGCAGTCAAGCACATCTTCAGATACCTCCAGTTAACTCTTCAATATGGCATTTGTATTCATGTTCATCTTCTCTGTCTATTCGGGGGTTTTCGAATTATGATTTTGCGGGGTGTAGGGCTGATAGGAAGAGCACTTCGGGCACTTATTATTTCTTAGGCACTTCTCTTGTCTCTTGGTCCTCTAGGAAGCAAGCTTCTATTACACAGTCCGTTATTGAGATAGAGTATGTAGTTATTGCTAGTTGCTGTAGTCAAATCTTGTGGATGGTGTCCACTCTTAAGGACTATGGGTTATCACTTGATAGTATGCCATTGTTGTGTGATAACACTAGCGCCATCATCAACATTGCCAAAAACCCAGTGCAACATTCTAGGACCAGACACATTGACTTTATATATCACTTCCATAGAGACCACGTGGAGAAGGGTGATATTGTGCTAGAATTTGTGGAGCCCGAAGCTCGATTGGTCGATATCCTCAGCAAGCCCTTAAATCATACTAGGTTTGACACCTTGAGGAGTTAGGGGTAGTTTATTGTAACATCCTAATTTTCTATGCTTTAAAAATCTTTTGAATAGTTTAGTAGTTGGAAAATTCACCCAAGAGATTTTATCTGAAGTTAATTAAAGCTTATTATGGACTTTCAGTAACAAAACAATTTAATATGATTAATCCCAACTTCAATTATTGTCAAAACTATTTTATTTAGACTCTATGTGCTTGGATATATTTTATAGAATTTTTCCGAGTACATTTGCTATTTTCTAATTGCCTTTTGGATTTACTGGTATTTCTAAAATAGAAAATGTATTTAAAATCTCATAATTAGCTTTGGGCCAAAATCCTATTCCTTCAGCCCATTTACTCTTCGGTTCAGCCCAGTCACTTGGCTTTTCCTTTCACTCCAGTCCGAACACGCGCGCCTCCTTTCTCGCTGACCAGTGGGCCCGCATGGCCTTTCACTCCGGTCCGATCATGCGCGCCCATAAGCCCTCGCTGACATGTGGGGCCCACACGTCAAGTCATCCTTTCACCTCTCGCCTTCGTCCTCAGCGCGTTGAGCCATTTTGTCTGCCATTGCCACATCTTCAAGCTCCATCCGACAAGATCGAATCTTCAACTAAAAGATCCCAGAAAATCATACCAAACTCAATCTCTTATCTCCCCGCTTCCTTATCTGCTAAAATCCTATCCTGAATCGATTTCTATCCCTAATAACAACCGAGTCCAAAAAGATCACGATTTGGGTGTTTCCAAATCCGGCACGCCCGAGCCCTATAAATAGCACCCCTAAGATCGCATCTGTGCCCCCATCCCGAAACCCCAAGCTGCCGCACCTCAAGAACCCTAGCACCGCCGAAATCGAACTTTTAGGGTTCCGCCGCTGTCACTCATTTTCTTCAAATTCACTTAGTTAGAAATTAGAAGTCTTGCCTTGGTCAATTAAGGACTTAACTTTGTGCGCCATTGAACTGGGTCTTTCGTACAACCACATGTCTGATGGGATGGACCTAACTTAGTAAGTTATGGAGTCTCGACATTGACTACTCAGGAGGTAGGTTAGACTTTGTGCCAGGGTGGAGGTGTGTTTCTGTCTCTATGGTGATTCACATTTATGAGTGATTCACTGTCTTCAGGTCCAACGATGTGCTATGGGCTAATTTCCTATGTGGGCATTAGTGTCGTCAGTAAAACACATCGGCTAGGTCACAACGGTTATTTGTTATTCAAATTACTCGTTTATTAAATTATTCATCTTGTGTGGATCAATATTCACCTGTGTTGACACTTTGTGCAATAGCGTGATCTCGGACTAGTGCATTATACAAAGAGGGTCCAGAATTGCATTTTTGGGTCCCGAGATTTATCCCTGCGAGTTGGTTTGAGGGGGAGTTGGTTCTTTTCTAAGCTTTTGATGTTTTTCTTGCATCTCATTATATCATATTGCATTCATATGAAAAATAAAAAATGATGCATTGTAAGGTAAGCTTTATGTTTCTATCTTTTAAATTGATGAAGCTTTGCTTATTACCCTTTTGTGTTGCAGCACTTTTATTCTTGCTCATTGTCATATCATGTTCATTAACTAGCTAGAATTGTCATGACTATTCATGGGTAGCTTAGTCTTTGCTAAATGAGCGGAAATTCTATGACAACTTCAACTAAAAACTGCAACTTGTGGATGTTTTGGGTAGTTGACACTCTAGTTATCCTTTTCTGACACATGCCATGTCAAAATAGCTTTGTTTGATCTTGAATCTAGGTTGAGCGTTAGTTGAGCTACAAGTTCTTTCTTGAATCTTAAGGTTACTCCTCTTAGGCTTTTGTGGCTCGGGTCCGGTATAGCTTACGGACTCAGGAGTAACTTTTGCTCTTAATCTTGTGCAAATTGAAAAAACAAGTGTAGCAAGCTTTGTACTCATGTGAACTTAATTCTGCGCCAAAGTATTCTCATAAGACTGCTTGTTATTTTCTTTGACATGAACTTGGAGATAGTTTGATGATTTAGACAATCTCATGGAGATTGCTTGTCAAGTGCACTTTGACATGAACCTCAAGATTTGTAGCTCGGTTGAAGCTTAGAGGGTGGTTGTGGATGGCTTCTAGTTCAGGACTTGTTGTACTAAGATAGACCCTTTAACAACTTCTACATGAGCTATCTAAATGCAAAATGTCACAATTTGTGTAGAAGTATAAGTGCGTGAGGTATTTTTAGTAAAATTATTCACTTTGGAACTTATAGCCTCTAGAATGTTCAATTGTAGCTTCTTGGTCTCACATTGACCTTTTGACATGGATTGGCTCATTCTAGGAGACATTTAGATGAACTTGCTAATTGTGAAGCTTTGCATAACTTGTAATAAATTTAACTGCTTCATCCTGTGCTATCTTGGTTAGCCTGTCTATACATGTCTAGATATGATCTTGATAGCTTTTCATACTTGAAATGCCTTGTGCAATTTACAAATGCTAGCTTGTTCATGATTGGGTAATCTCAAAAGCTTCTTGTTCTCAACATTTTAAAATAAAAAATAAAGCCACTCCATTGCATTTCATGCATGCTCCTTTTTATGTTTCTTCTATACATCTTAGAATTGAAATCCTTGTATGAGAGGAAGACGTGATTCCTTGATGAGTCCATTGTCAAAGAGGGGAAGATTTGGCAAAAATGAGAAATGGGGAGAAGTAAAAATGGAGAATTTGGGCGAGAAGATTGAGGGAGAAAATTGAAAATTCCAAAAAAAAATGGTAGATCTTAGTGAGGGGGAGTATTGCATATGCATTCTTATGTTTTTAATGTCATTTCTTGACTTGAATTGCAATTCTTGAATCCTCACAATGATCAAAGTTCAAAATGAACAATTGTTCTTTCATATGGACCTTGAGTGAAATGTTTGATATCCTCTCTTGAATTGAAGCTTTCATTCACTCTATTGCCTCATCTAAGTTTCTTCTACATTCTTTAAGCCAACGTGGTTATTTTCATGGCTTTCTATTGCTTATGGACCAAATTGTACCTTTGTATGAAAACGAGCGAGTATTTTCCAAAATAACCTACAATTTGTATTTTTGGGAAATTACCAATGTGGTCATCAATGGGGAGGTTGTGGATGTCATGGGTTTATGCTCCTAATGTGCTGAACAATTGGCAAAAGCGTCGATACGTTTGGTGAAACCCTCGTTTTCAGGAAAATCCATACTATTGTCAGTCCAGCCATGGTAGTGGTATGACCGGCCTCTACCGGTGGTCTGACCGGCCATGGGTTGCAGTCAGACCTACCATATGATTGCGGCCTGACCGACCAAAATAAAAATGTGAATTTTGGCAGTCGACAAAAAATCACGTATGGCGGTAGGCGAGAGGATGCTTTGCGCCCGGTCTAATTGGATTTGGAGTTTCGAGTTGAAACTAGATAGAGTTTGAAAATTCCAGAGAGGATGCAGATTTTCTAGGGTGAAAATTTGGCTAAGTCACTGGGCGGTCTGACCGGCCACTAATTGGCAGTCAGACCAGTGGGCGATCTGGCTGACAAGGGTGGTAGTCAGACCGACTGGCCGACAGTTAGATTTGTCATTTGCGGCGATCTGATTGGCTAGGCCCTGTTCAGGCATCGAAAAGGCGATAAACTTCATGGGTTAGGCCAAAGTCATGGGTTTCAGTGTATATGTGTTGCATGACGTATGTTTTGGCTAACGTGGGTCAAGTTGTGAAGGACCTTTGCCCGTGAACAATTTCTTGGTCTATTGTTGTGAATGTGGCTTGGAGTCAACGACGTTCAATGACGAGGATGAACGGGACTAGGCTAGTAGAGCTGAGGTCCAGAACGACCAAGGATGTCGGGTAAAGTCATTGGACTCAAGCATGGTGCATGATGAACATGGATGACCGAACGAGAGGTTCGGTGCGACTGGTTGCATCAAGTGGCGCGAGGATTAGTGCAAGTGTCATGGTGGTTCCGATGGGAGATGGATGAGAGAGACTTACTGACATGAAGAGAGCCATTGATGAACCTATATGTGGCCAAGCATGGGATTTCTTCACGATGATTGGACTCGATCTTTGGAGAAGGATCGAGAAGGAGTATTTTGGTATCTTCACCAAAATACTGGGTTTGTGACTTTTACAGAAACTGCGGCGTAAGACGGCGCAAGGAGAGGAGGTTTAGGTCAAGTGAAGATGAAGATCACAAAGAGATGAATTCAGGAAGCCTGGTTTGTCATCCGCTTTGAGAAAGGTGCGTGAGTGTAGACCCATTTGTGCGTAGGCTTAACAGGTGCCCAATAAGATTTTCTCTCCTGGCCTAGCATCCACTATAAAAGGGAGGGGTGCAGGATTTGCACCTCTTGGTCCTTCCCAAGAAGAAACCTAATTTGTGATTTGGAGAAAGTAGAGTAGAGGAGGCTAGGGTTTTAGGGAGATGAATCCAACAATATCTTGAGTTAATCCCAGCAAGATTTCTTCAAAGATGAGTTCTCTCTGGTTCTTGCTCTCTTTTTTATGCATTTTTGGAATTTGTGTGTTCCTTTGGTATCCTTGGATCTTTTGTTGTAATTTAGATTGCTAGGACGTGTGGGAATCCAGCTTGGGTCACCCACGAGCAAGTTTTTGGATGAAAGTTCGAATTTCCTCGGTTATTGTGCCTTCTTGATCCCATCCAAGAAGTTTGTGGAACCTTGGCCTCGATAGTCCCGATCATCGATTAGAACAGGTTCCTTACCTTCTTGATGAGCTATTGTTGAAATTTCAGGGAGCACAGAGTAGAAAGTTAGGTTGATTTTTTTATCTTCGTGAACTGCTCCTAGGAGGTCGGCGGTCAGACCGGCCATACAAGCGGTTAGACCGGCCGTGGATCGGTCAGACTGGCCAGGTCCACGGTTTATCTAGCGTTTAGACCGGCCTTGTGCCGTGTTGAGGTGTTTTGCCTCGTGGTTGATAGGACTTCCACTGTGCTAATGTTTCTGATCTTTGTAGCTTTTATAGCTACATAGGAGAAGAAATAAAAATTTGTCGGGATCGAAAAAGAGTACTACACATATTCAAACCCCCCTCTAGTCATCGTTTCAGTCCAACAATGGCATCGGGTGCACCTCGTCGCCTACGGGGGACGCCTAGATCTTGCGGCTACACAGCCGTGGGACACCGAATCTGGTAGGTGACGCGAGAGCGGACGATCGTTCTCTCTCTCTATGTGTGTGTGTATATATGATGATACACTTTGGGGTATCTTATAATCATTATTGGAGTATGCTCAAATTCATAAAAAGGTATCATCATATGACGTGCCTCGAGGGAGGCGACGGTGCGGCCAGCCGGAGGAGAGTGAGGGTAGAGGAGGTGCACGAAACTCGGATCTTCAGGGGCCGTTGGGTAGTGACGGTAGTGGCATAGGGCTGTAGAATGTCTACAGTCCAATAAATACCTCTTTCTACAAGGTTTGAGAAAGACACGTGGCCACATGCATTTTCCTTATTTTTTTCTCTTGAGAAAACGATAGTGGCCTGCATTTTCAGAATAGATTGCAGACGGACGCATATGATGGTCAACAACAGATTTGATTAAGCTCAGAGGATGCATCAATATTGAGTTGCTCAGTTGATAATTAAAAGCTGTCAGCCAGCCTTTTGTATGAAAGGAACTGCCCCGTCAGGCATACAGGAAAAGCTGAAGGAATCTTCGATCAGTCATGGCACGTATTATGACGAATCAGAAGGAGATGAAACAAAGAAATGCAAATTGATTAGCTCTAATCATCACAGGCAGGCATCATGCACGCAATTAGTCCAGGCAGGGGTTTCATTTCTCTTTTTTGGAAAAACCAGTCTTAGACAGGTAACTAAATTAACCTTTTTCTTTTAGTTTTTTACTAACCCTTTCACAATATTTAATATCAATAATTTAGAGAATTTCCGGTAATGTCTTAACACCCATGACCGATCGATATGGCCGGCTACTGTCGAGAAATTGAACCCTGATCCAAAGCGCTCTTAATAAGCCAATAGATCCACACCCAATTGCATGAAAGAAAATGCGATAGGGAAGGCCTCGGGCGAGGCTCTACCTCATCAGCCATACATTTGGATTGCTCGGGAATCAAAGGCTGACAGAGAAAGCCTCATGGTGAGATTCTTCCTCAGCAAATTGCACAAAACACATGCTGCCAGAAGAAAGTAAAAATAAAGAAAGCTGAAATCGATGGTGGCAGCAATCAGAGTGACAAATCACAAAAACCATCAAAAGCACATCACACTCCATCATGCAGCAATGCATCCTAACCAGTCACCGAGAAAGCAAACCGCGAGTACAACGAGTTAGCACTGGCAACGCGCGCGCCAACGGAGCCAGAGAAGACCGCGTTTGGTGCCGAACTGTCGTCGCCTGTGATCGGAGTCGAGAAGGACGACGAGGTCGAGCCGAGCTAGAAGCGGCAGTGCGCCTTGCAGTTGGCATCGCAGTCGTAGAAGCAGGGACCCTCGCACTGCATCGGGCACAGCAGCTGCATCCCCCGGCACCGCCCCGGCGCCGTGCACCGCGCGTACTCACCCACGCGGTACAGGCTAGAGCTGTAGCTCGGCCGGTGCCGCGCCCTCCTCGCGCGCGTCGCCCAGTTGCCGTCCCTGCGCCACTCCGTCCTCGTGCCCTTGCCGCCGCCGCCTTCGTTGCCACCTTTACGCCGCCCATTGTTGCATCCCCACCAGCACCTGCCACCACCACCGCTTCCTCCTCTTCCACCACCCCTGCCGCCGCCGCCTCCTCCTCCTCCTCCACCACCACCTCCGCCGCCGCAGCCTCCACCGCCGCCGCCCTCAGTGCCCCAGCCCCACCCCCAGCCGTAGCTCCAAGAACTCCCCAGCTGCTGCCCCTCCTCCCCACCTCCACCGCCTCCCATTCCTCCTCCTTCCGGCGGCGCATCGGCATTGAAAGTGCCGTTCGGCTATCGGCCTACACTCTGACCAACCCGACCAGCTTCCGCTAAGGCGCCATCGGCAGGCATCGTCACCACCAACAAAGCAAAAAAGACCGCAGTGGCGCCGCCCATTGTGGGCACGCGCAGGCGCAGAGCACGCATCCACGGACCTGATCGATGCCTAGCTAGGCGCCGCTTATATATGGTATACGGGTACGAGCGCTAGTTCCGTACGCTGTATGCAACATATTTCGGTAATAGTTGCAACATCAAATGACAATACTTACAACATCACAATACAACGGTTGCAACATACATGACAGAGCACTAGCCGCTATTGCCACAACAACACGACCACGAACTGAGCACATGCAACACCTGCGACATTCAAAAAATTTCTGGAAAAATCTCATTCTCAAACATTTGTTACTGCAACACTAAACAATACATTCCCCCAACATCTCAAATCACTTGTTGCAACAAAAAAAATTCTATAATTGCAACATGCAACATTTTTAAGGCACATGCAACACTTGCAACTCACCGGCATCACCCTCAACGACGACGCCGACGCGCTCAGCCTTGAGCTCTGGACAGCACGGCAATCGTGACGGCGCCGTGGGCTAGAGGCACCGAAGAGGGGGCCGCGCGAGGAGCACGGGAGGTGCCCTAGGGGCTCGTCGGCGCCGCGAGAGGGCCAAGCCCCGGGCCGAAGTCTAGGAGCGGGCGCACATGGGCAGCACAAGCTGGGGCGCACGGCATGGCGACGAGCGTTGGTGAGGTCGGCCGGAGGCGCCAGGAGGAGCAACACCATGGGGCCTCGAGAGGAGGCGACACCGGCAGCGCAGCATGGGGGAACTAGGGACGGGTGGGCCAGCAGGCCCAGGCGGTGTTGGCGGACCAGCAGCCAGAGGAGAGCAGCGCGGGGACGATGGAGCATGATGCCGCTAGGAGGCGCTCAGGAGCCAGCACAGAGGCAGACGGGGACGGCGACGTGAGGAAGGCAACAGTGGAGGAGGGGGAGAGGTAACGGCTCGCGGAGGCGGACGAGGAGGAGGTGGAGCAGCTACGGGGTGGGGAGGCAAAGGCGGTGGTGGGGGGAGGAAGGTTGAGGGGAGGAGCGAGGCGGGCATGGGAGCGAGTGTTGGAGGAGAGAGTGAGTGTTAGAGGAGATAGCGATGGAGATAAGAGCGGTGGGCGTGGGAGTCGAGAAGATGAAGTGAAGTGGAGAGTGGTTTGACGTCCGGCACACCGGACGCACGCTTCCTGTCATTTCCCATAGTATATACTATATACTAGAGGGTGTCGTTCGCTGCAACGGAATCTCAAACTAGGCACTAAATAATATTTTTTTAATACATGAAGCAAATCGACCAATCAAAAGATGGTAATACATATATGAATGTTTTTATTAATTAACCTTTTTATTTTATTTTAAAGTTAACCACCGACGAACTTTATTTCTAATGCTGACCCCTTTGGTCATGCCACCACCCATGGCGTGACAAAACAACATTGTCACGCCATATAATAAGTCCATTAAAATAGCACTTTTTGTCATGCCACTGGTCGTGGCGTAACCAAACAACACTGTCACGCCACGGGTGGTGGCGTGACAAGAGCTTGCCTAGATACGGTAAATTAGACCTAATAGTTCTGTGGATTTTTCGAGAATAATGTGTGTATCCTGTAGGATCTCACACCCTCTATTTATAGTCTCAAAATAGAGTTCGACCCTCATACAACTCGTTATTCAACTCTAATACGAACTCTTCAACACTCCCCCTCAAGATAGGTCAAAGATATCAATCATGCCCATCTTGTTACATATTGTAGCACCCTCACTAGGACCTAACCCTTTTGTAAAACAGTCAGCCAACTGTTCACCAGACTTGTCACACTCCAACTTCAATATTCTACTATCAAGTTTTTCCTTGATGAAAAACCTATCAATCTCAATATGCTTGGTACGATCATGTTGAATTGGGTTGTTAGCAATGTTGTTTGCAGATTTATTATCACAATGCAACACCAAGATATTATTCCTCCATACTCGAAGATCGGACAATAAACCCTTCATCCATACCATTTCACTCACACTCAATGCTATTGCTCTGTACTCTACCTCTGCAGTAGATCGAGCCACAACCTCCTGCTTCTTACTTCTCCATGACACAAGGTTACTTCCCACGAAGATACAATATCCAGAGGTTGACCTCCTGTCATCCACACTGCTCGCCCAATCAGTACAGCAATACCCTTCCACATTCAGATGCTAATTCTTTCTGAACCAAAGGCCTTTTCCAGGGCTACTCTTCAAATATCGTAGGATTCGATAGACAACATCCATGTGTCCTGTTCTGGGATCATGCATATATTGACTAACCACACTCACTGCATATGAAATATCAGGTCTTGTATGGCACAAATATATGAGACGCCCAACAAGCCTTTGATAAGCTTCCTTGTCAACTGGCTCTCCCGACTCAGCACATAGCTTGTGATTCCTATCAATAGGTGAAGTAATAGGGCAATACCCAAGCATACCTATTTCTACCAGCAGATCAAGGACATACTTCCTCTGGGAGAGAACTATACTATTCGAAGAATGGGCAATTTCAATCCCAAGAAAGTATCGAAGAGGTCTAAGATCCTTCACCTCAAATGTCTCTCCTAGTTTTTTCTTTAAGGACTTGATTTCATCGGCATCATCTCTAATAATCACAATATCATCAACATAGATTGCCAATATAGTGATATGTGATCCTCTATGCCTATAAAACACATCATGATCTTCATTGCACTGAGAATAGCCTATATTACAGACTGCACGCCTAAATCTATCAAACCACGCCCTTGGAGACTATTTCAGACCGTATAAAGACTTCTTGAATTTACATACCTTCCTCTTAGTCTGTCTGTGCTCAAAGCCTGGAGGAATCTCCATGTATACCTTCTCTTGTAAATCAACATGTAGAAAAGCATTCTTCACATCCAACTGATGTAGGGGCCATCTGAAGTTAGTTGCACAGGAGATCAATGTTCTTATCGTGCCCATCATCGCTACTGGTGCAAAGGTCTCATCATAGTCTATCCCATATGTTTGACTATAACCTTTTGCAACCAATCGTGCCTTGTATCTCTCTATCTTGCCTTCAGGAGTTTGCTTAATTGTAAACACCCATTTGCATTCTACTGCCCTTTTTTCTGCTGGAAGAGAAACAAGATCCCATAACTTGTTTTTTTGAAGTGCACTAAGTTCCTCCTTCATGGCATCCTTTCACTTAGGATCCTGCTTAGCAGCTCGCCAATCCTTTAGAACATGCACTATTTGAAGAGATGCAATGAATGCTTTGTATACAGGTGAGATATGATAATATGATATGAAATTTGCAATGTTATGCTCAAAGCCATACCGGACTGGGGGCTTTCTTGCATTAGTTCTAGTTTCCCTTCGTTGTACAAGTGGTAACTCTAGATTAGAATGATTACCACTCGCCCCAAGGGGAGGCAAGGAACTTGATGGAGAGAGACCCGAGGAGGGATTTGGGACTGGATCAACTGGCAAGGCCGGCTATTCAGGCTGTGGATGTTCCGGTTCCGGTTGTTCTGCCAGCTCCATTGATGGCTCAGGCGCTGACTGTTTGTCTCTCTGCTTCTCCCCCTATTTCCCAAAGTGTCTTCGCTGATAAATCTTCAATTCTTTTGGGGCTATCACATCTCTCGTTGTATATTCCATTAGATTTGGGTACGGAATTGTCCCTACAATGACTTCTTCTCGTTGACTATCACTCTCCTTATTCTCCCCCTCACGACTATCACCCTCAGTGATAGAAGAGAACTCAAAAAATTGATCAAGAGTACCTTCACTCGTGTAGTAAGGCTCAAACTCCCGGGATGTCACATCCACACTCATGAACAACTTTTGTTCAACTGGGTTCTAGCATCTATAGCCCTTTTGACTTGATGAATAGCCTATAAAGATATATTTTAATGCTTGTGGATCCAGCTTGCCAACCGCTGGTCGGTGATCTCGTACAAAACACACACAACCAAATACCTTGGGAGGCACCTTGAACTCCGGCTGACCCAGAAGAAGTTCAGCTAGAGACCTCATCCCAAGTATCCGAGACGGCATGTGATTGATGAGATACGCTGCCGTCATTACTGCCTCGCTCCACAAGCCCTTTGGCACATGAGTGAACGTGCTACCTCCAACAAATGTCGATTCTTCCTTTGAGCCACTCCATTCTGAGGTGGGGTTCCTAGACAAGTAGTCTGATGAAGTATCCCATCTTCTGAGAGATATGCTGCAACCTCCTTATTAACATACTCAGTTCCATTATCTGATCGAAGAATCTGAACCTTCGCGTCAAACTGAGTAGCAACCATCATATGGAAGTCCTGAAAACATCGAAGGACCTCGCTCTTGTGTTTCATCATATAAATCCAAGTTATACGAGTATAGCAGTTAATAAAAGTGACAAACCACTTAAACCCACTCACAGAAGTAATTGAGCACGGACCCCAAACATCCGAATGTATTAATATAAAAGGTTCATAACTCCGAAGACCAATGCTACTATATGTAGACCGTGTATGCTTTCCAAACTCACAAGCATCACACACAAGTTTACTCTTGTCTACCCTTTTAAACAAATCAGGGTATAACTGACTTAAACTCTCAAATGATAGATGTCCTAAGCGACGATGATGTAATAAAACTTCTCCCTCGATTCCTCCTATAGCCACAACCAATGCTGCATCAACCTGATTAATGTACCACAGTCCATTACGCCTTATTCCAGTCCCAATCCTCTTCCCAGTTCTCTTCTCCTGGAACAAACATGAATTCTCATCAAATATGACAGTGCATTTGAATTGGTCAATAATAGAACTGATTGAAAGAAGGTTGACTTGAAAGGAGGGAACATGCAAAACAGATGATAAAGCAATGGATGGTGTGCATTCTACAGATCCTACACCCTGAATAAGCTAGGAGGTTCCATCAGCTGTTTGGATAGTTTCAGAATGAGTGTATGGGGTGTAAGATGCGAAAGCACTAAGTGAACCCGTGACATGCTTGGATGCCCCTGAATCTATGATCCAATCAATTTGAGAGTGCTTATATGTGAATGCAAGTGCATGTGCCTGAGTACCTTCGCCCACATGAGCATAGTTTGCAAAGTTACCAACGGAGGTGGAATCATGAGAAGTGTCCAATGCCTTTCCCTACTGCCACTTCTCCCACTGCATAGCTTGCTCGCCTGTCAGAGTGATAGACGTGATCTCCTCTGTCAGGGTGGCCACATTAGCCCTGGGACCAACTCGGCCTTTTCCTCGACCTCCACTCCCATGACCACCACGATCTCCACCTCGGCCTCGATAATCTCCACCTCGGCCTCCACGACCACCACGACTTCCACCTCGACCTCCATACTGTGGAGAAGGACAAGCACGGCTCAGATGTCCTCTCACCCTATAGTTGTAGCACTCCCTATCATTTGGTATGGCATATGCTGATCTGACCAGATTGTTGTCCCCCATTACTCGTAGTCGAACCTTCTCTTGAACCATAGCCGAAATAGCCTCCTCCATGGTAGGCAAGTTTGCCAAATGAAACATGGCAGCTCTTCTACTCTCAAACTTTGGGTTCAATCTCTTTAGAAAGTATGTAACATGTCTGCGTTGTAGCCATACCCTGCCAGCCTCAATATCACCGGCACATGTTAACTGCAGTGGATCGTAGTGATCTAAATCTGCCCACAGTTGCTGTAGTTCACTAGCATACTCCTGGACGGTCTTCTCCTCCTGTTTTAGGACCTCTACCTTGCCCTGTACTTCCACCATCATCATCACATTTTCTTCCCCAGAGTACATGTTGCTTAGCGTCTTCCACAACGTCGATGCACTTTGCATCATCTCCACCATCCGGGCGATGGATGGAGACATTGGAGTTAGCAACCAAGCTACCAACACAGAGTTGGTGGTGTTCCACATCCTCCAATCCATGCTCGCCTTATTTGCAGGCTCAACGTAAGTCTCCCGCAGGTAATGCTCCACCCCCTTTGTCCTCAGAATTAGCTGAACTCTTCTAGACTAACTCAGGTAATTCTTACTTCCTTCCAATTTTACATCATTCGGCATCAGCTCCAGCTTTAAGTTAGATGACCCTGCACCAACCCTTGGACCTATCATACCCGTCGCAAAGAGGTCCTGTAACATGGTCCTTATGTCGCCTTGAGTTACTAGCGGGGAAGTAGTCTCAACAACTGCCTTCCTTTTTTTCTTCTACCGCCCTTATTGTGGCTTCTTCCTCCACCTTCCTCGCAACCTCAATTTCCTCAGGGGTCATCTTCTCTAACAACCAGAGTAATGCCAATTACTGCTAAGATATGCCGCGCATATCTCCCACGATCACGGCAATTCTTCATGCATCAACGTTCTGCTGAACCTCGATGACTGCCTTCACAGTTATCAAAATCATACCGATCTATAACATAATTTTTTTCTAACTTTTTTTTAAAAACAGAAACAGAACCTTTTTTTTCAACCTCTGCCAACACTCCTTTTTCTTTTCCTTCTTCTTCCGAGACCTGCTGCTACTTCCTCCCGAGCCCACAGCAAACCCGAGCGCCTCCCGCTTCTTCTCCCTGAGCGCAGCTTCTTCTCCCCGAGCGTAGCCTTGCCGGATCTCCTCTCTTCTCCTCTACCGCCGGCTCAAGCGACGGCTTAAGCAGCGAGCGGCGGCCCTAGCGGCAACGACGGGTCCGCCTGCTCTGGCGATGAGTGGCGGCGGCGGCGGCGGCGGCCAGCGATGAATGGCGGCCCTTCAGCAGCGCGATGGCGGTGGCTAAGCCTTACAAGCGCAAGCCGCCTGCAGCAGACGCAATCTTGGCGGCGGCTAGTAACTGCATGGGTGTGGGGACGGCTTTGAGTTGAACAACGGCGGCAATGGATTGGTTAAGGTGGGTACAAGCACAGTTAGGGTTAGGGTTGGGTGGTGGGGGATGGCTCTGATACCATGTGGATTTTTCGGGAATAATGTGTGTATCCCGTAGGATCTCACACCCTTTATTTATAGTCTCAAAATAGAGTTCGACCCTCGTACAACTCGTTATTCAAGTCTAATACGAACTCTTCAACAAGTTCTTTTAGTTGCACATGTTTGTAGTCATCTCTCCTTGTGAACTTGGTCGTCTTCGCTGCCCGATTCAGTCGGCTCACACGATACGTGCGGTAAAGGCAGCAACTGCGCGCCGTGAGCGCCCACCACCACCTCCTCCCTATCGCCGGCCAGTTCCAAGCTACCCGTCTCCGGATCCTGTCGAAGGGGGCGGCTCTGATCGGGAGGTGAATGCATGGTGGGCGGTTGGGTTTTGGGATATGCTGGGAGGAGGACATGAGGAAGGTAGTTGCAATCGAGGGGAGGGGATGGAACGGAATAGAACGCGCGTGGCGCGACTGATTCGGGGCGGGAGGTTGTGAGCGAATCAGATGAAGGGTTGACAATACATGTCCACTTGTACATTAGAAGGGACGGTCCTGGGGGGTAAACCTTTTTTTTATTAGTGAAGATAGCCGGAGACAAGGTCGAACGGTCGATCACTCGATCAAGCGGTGGGTAATGATGGAGACAGTTAAGCATGTCGCAACGAGGCGATGGTGCGACAGACACCAGTTGACAAAGACAGGAAATGACTTCAGGTGCACTTCTTCCCCAGCAGCAACACATGGAGGTATTATACTAGTATGGCTCACCGCTCACCAGGAGAGGAGAAACAGAAACCAGCCTGCCTTGCCGTGCTTCCAATCTACATCGTCTACATGTGCACCCGTTGTCTTACTGTCTTGCACGGCCCAGATGAGCACATATTTAGTTGTTTCCCCGGCTATACTCATTGCACGGCCCTGTTTGTGCTTGCCAGGAACTGCCTGCTTTTGTTTGTTATGGACAATCATCGCTTTCTCCGTCGGCTTAGTCGACCGATCGTCAGTCAGTCCCCACACATCCACAAACTGCAACTTGCTGGAAGGCAACAGTGCGGAGGAAGGTAGCCGCTTTAGTCTCCTTTCGTATGATCGATTCGCCGTACTGATGATGGTGGCTGCAGGCCCGGCCGATTGATCAGGACGACCTTTGAGCACTTTATTTGTTGGCTCCAAGTGGCTAACTAGTGATTCTACAAACGTGACTACCAAACACAAACACGTGCTTAGGTAGTGTTTGCATGGATGCATCATATAGTACTTGTATCGGATGGTTCGGAATATACCATGGTTCATACGTTTGGTTAGAGGAATGGATGAGATGATTCAAGTTAAGGGAATATACCTCAAATATGTTGAACTAACTCGTTCCATGAAATCGGTGGAACCATACGGTCCAGGACGTGCTGCATCTGCATTCAACGTGATTAATGACGTCAAGGTGAAATGCAGTAAGGTGAGTAATGTTGACAGCATTAAAATAATATGATGTTTCCGCTCCTCATTGTCTTTAATAATGTATCCTATGTTCTATTGCTTCAAGTTAAGTCCTTACAAAGATCTCTGTAAAAATAATTTATTCAAATACTATAATATTTATTATGATTAAATATATTTTTTCTCAAAATTTTGGAACTCTATTCAACCCACACAAAATTCAAACTCTACCCAACAACCTAAGTTAGGTTTGAATTTAGTTTAAGCAAATAACACTTGAACAGCAAGGTTTCAAATTTTATTTGAGTATTAGCACATCTCAGGAACCTCCGTGAATTATTTCAAGATTTTTTGCTATTTTTTTGCTATTTTATATAGCTCGGGTCTATTCGAACCGTCAGATCGGAATCGAACGGTCCCGATCGGAGGAGACGTTCGGACCGTCTGAATAGGTCGGTCTGTTCGGACCATCATATCCCATTCACCCTGTTCACCCATCCAAACGCACCCTTAGTGGTGGGCGTTCGGTGGATCCGAATCCTCCCCGTGCGTTACGAGAGAGTATCACTATGCAAACAGTGATGTGGTAGCATTTTACCGTAGCAAATCATTGCACAAAAACCCTGTAGATAGAACACCGTCTTAGAATTTTCACTATTGATTCCATGACATGTTTTTAGTAAACACTCTGCAAAAGGGCTCGAGTGTTCTCAGGTAAATGGCTTCAACTCACTTCCGCAAATTGTCTGTACACTTGGGCAATTGTAGGAAAGAATGCTTATTTGTTAGTAACTTCTCATTCATTGCTAACTGCAATTAATCTTGGTTTGATGGCACAATTTCCATAGTTCATTTGAGCATAAAACTCTGCTATTATTTTAGTCCGGTTTCCAGTTTTTTCATATCATGAAAGTTGAAGTGATGGACGGGCATCTTTAAGGACAGCAAGGCACTGAGATCACGTGAATATATGAAATTGTCCAGGGGCATTTTTTCAGGATTGATCAGCTAAAAGTAGGTATCAAATTTAGCTCTAAAATTGAAGAGTTATGCACATATTTAAAACATGACACGTTTTCAGTAGAGAAGAAAACTTGTATGTGATTTGTCAAGTCCGAACTTAAATCTGTCACCCATTGGATTATTTTTTTAATTAGAGCAATTGAAAAAGGTATCCACAAACCTGTGATTAATTGTCTAAGAAAGCATAAGCAATTAACTCTATAAGAAAGCATGCTTGGTGCCCTTACAAACTTGTAATTGTAGAAGCTGCTAATTTTGTTCAGGCTGCATGAGTCTGCTAAGTTTCAGCAATGGTTCACTGGATGGACAATCGGTCTTGCAACTACCATTATACATGGATAATAAGACACATTATTATTTTGCTCGATTAATCATTGCGATGTGGCTAAAGCAAAATTATGCTGCCAAGTAGTTGCTCGAAAATTATTCTGCTCTATTAATATGAGGCTATTTTTGCCTGCCTCCGTATTTCATCCATCTTCTAGTGAATGTTTACCGTATTGCGTTAGACCTTACAACTTTTTTATTCTATCCCAGTGGCCTTTGTAAATTGTTGAGATTACTTCAATAGAATGTAATGTAATTCTTTTTTACTTCCCCATTATCTTTTCAGGTCATCAATATAAGATCTTTACTATGGGGTTGCCAAGAGTTGTTGTTGAATACCTGGAAGTTTCCTTTCTTTTGAAAAAGAATAATGTGTAGTTCTTTCGAACTTTTTTTATTAATTAACCCCTTTTTAATTTTTATTTTAAAGTTAACCTCCGACGAACTTTATTTTTAATTCTGACCCTTTCGGTCATACCATCATCTGTGGCGTGACAAAATAACGATATCACGCGGTAGGATAAATCCGCTAAATAGCACTTTTTGTCACGCCACTGGTCGTGACGTGACCAAACAACACTGCACGCCGCCACCTATGGCGTAACAAGATATACGGGCGGCGTGACAGCGTTGTTTTGTCACGCCATAGGTGGTGGCGTGACCAAATGGGTCAAAATTAGAAATAAAGTGCGCCGGGGTTAACTTTAAAATAAAAATTAAAAAAGGGTTAATTAATATAAAAAATTCAGTTCTTTCACATACATGTACTGTCTTTGTGGTGGTGTTGTCTACCTAGTGAGCATTTTGGTTAACTTACTGTTAGTAACATATGAAACGTGACTGCAACAATGTTGTTGAGCAATAATTAATAAGATTTTATGATATTTGTTGGATACATAAGATTTTTCATAAATATTTAATTGCTTTTTTTTAATCTGGGCAATGCTTGGCAACAAATTGTATGTTGGCAATTGTAGTATTTGGCGTCGCACTATCAGTCGGCAATCCTATCATCTGTCGGTAAAAGTCTATCTGTCGACAAAATTGTGTCTATGGGAGAAAAAATTGGTGTGTCGTCAATAATATATCTGTTGGCAAAGGTATTTGCCGTTGCCGGCGGACTTCTTCCCACTATTGAATGTCTGACGGTAAACTTTTGCCGACAGATAGTTTGTCGCCGTAGGTGGCCTTTGCTGACAGATTTTTCTGTCAATGATATTGGGTCATGATGCGTCAGTTCGGTTTGCTACTTCCGTTTCGGTCGAAAAATGCCCACCCCTACACGTACCGATGAACACAGGGACATAGTAGTACTTGCTGAATTGTTACAAGTCGTAAACAACTCGATTGCGTTTAATGTTGAACAATCATTAACGTCCGGAAATTGTCATCAATTCATCGTTAGCAAGCAAAAGTAGAGTTTTACACCGGGTGGGTAATGGTTGTTAGTATCTCGCTAGGCTAGGTCGCTAGGACTATTGATGATGAGTACTGTCTACTGCACCGGCCGGTCGATCGTAGTATCTGCAATTTGGTAATGCTATCATTCTCTCGAGTATTGTTCTGGTTTACCTGCATAATAATATCGTATAGCGACTCATTTGTGTTACCATTTGGATCTGCGGGTGGTATTGTGGTGTGTGTGTGTGTCAATTGTTTGCGTGCCAGGTATAACGACAGGCGTAGCTTCCCAATAGAGGGCACGGTCAGGTTGGAGATTCCAACTGGGCTTGCGCGGCCGCTGGCTCCGTCCCGCTGGTGGCACACACCAGAACTTGGCCTGGCGTGTGGCTGGGTCATCAGGACCAGAATGGGCTGTACGAGCGGGACGGGCCGTAGTAAAATAGGCTAATCAATAAGGGTGTGTTTGGTTTCAGATATAGGTAGTCATGCTCGTCTGAGTCATCTGATTAAGTTAGTAGAAATGAGTTGATCTGAAGATGGGGTGTTTGGTTGGTTGTTTACATTAAGCCAGGCCGTCTTTGAGATGTTATTTGGTTGGTTGTTTACATTGGTAGCTTTGTCTTTGAGATGTTGTTTGGTTGATTGTTTACATTGGGCCAAAAATTTGTGCTAAATAAAATAAAAATAAGCGAGCACACTTCTTCTGATTTCTCCTGTATATCCATAAGAACTCCAATCTTGCCCATTCGACCATGGACACCTCAAATTCATGCAAGAAAATTTACGTGCCAAAATTTCTGTGCTAAATAAAATAAAAACCATAAGATATGAATTAACGAGAGCACACTTCTTCCTGATTTCTCCTGCATATCCAGTGGAATGTCCTCTGCCTCTGTCCTCAGCGGCTGTAGCTCGGACACAGTGCAGCAGACCATGTCCCCTCCAAGTTATCAAATGGCCAGGTGCAAATACAACTACTACTACTTCTTCATGATCTCATGATCTCCATAGAACAGCAACAGCAGCTACCCATTCTATCCCGGATGAAAAATCTTGCTCCAAGCTATTCTCTAGCTGCCATTTAAAACTAAAATTTCGTCTCTTAATCCTATGATTTCTGGGCATAACTCAAGTAACAATACCTTCATATATAAAAAGTTATCCTGTTTACATGCTAATATATCAAGACAACATTAATATAAACTATGAAGACACAAGTTTTACGTTACTACAATTGATGAATCTTGCTCAGGAAAAATTACAAGGAACTCGAAACCAGGTAAGGACGGACCAGAAATTCTTTGGTGGCAATGAATTCAACTGTTCCTCTACATAACTCAGGCCTGTCATCAGCATCGCGTCGCCTACCATCAGGTCCTAAGTTGCACAAGTACTCCCTTGGAGTATCATTGCTAAATCCTGTAGAATCAGTTGAATTTGTTAAACAGGATGTAGCTTTAACTGAATAGGATATGTTAAACAATTCACCAATATTTTATAGTGCGAACAAGAATTATAACATCTATGGAACCAAAAAAGACGAAAAACCCTGACCCAGAACAAGTACAAGAGGGTTGAGACTTGAGACAAGCATTATAAAGACACTTGACCTGAAAATAGTACCATCTTCTCAAGGGAAAAAGAAAGATATCATTGGAATTTAAATGATCCAAAAGTTACATATGAACACGGTTATGTAGTAAAACAATGAAAAATATTTCCGGAGCCAGCTAGAAATAATAGAGAAGCTCAACTGCACACAAAACCAGCATTGTAAAGCAAGCTAATAAATAAGCCATTGCTTCAAGAGCAGCATTTCCTTTGTGCACTAGTTTCAGCATCCCACCATCATAATAAGAAAGCAGGATCATAACAGTTTACTGGTGCAGTAATGAACAATTGCTACCTAATATGCACTGCCAGCACTCGCACATTATTCATGTATTTGGCTTTGCAGCAAGAATAGCAACATAAATTCTTTAACAACATTGTGTAAGTGCAAGCATATACACAGTTCCTGACAACATGATGATTACTTTGGATACATGGTCCTTAAAACTAGTTCTTAAAACAGCTTTTGCAAGAGGATGTTCACTGCTTGCCTGAGTACAGACCAAAACACAATACATGGTCTAAGGCCATAGTGTCCTCTTCAATTGTGTATTCCTGTATTTGAGTAACTAAGTCATGACTAAATTTCACAGGAAATACTAATAGTGCTCAAGTACTCCAGTCTTATTACTTGAATTCAAGAACTAATAGGGATCAAGAACTAACAGGGGATTACTTGAATTCAAGAACTAACAGGGATCAAGAACTAACAGGGGATGAATCAAATATTGATGCTTCAAATTAACCAAGTATGCAGATCAAGAACGCTCCAGTGGCATACCATCCTTAGAAAGTACAGATCAAGAACTAACAGTGATCGAATCAACTAAAAATAATTGCAGATTCAGATCAAGTCATTCCAGCATGCAACAAGTAGATCTAGGCACAACATGGGAGAGAGGGGGGGATAGGAGGAGAGTGGGCACCGTCGGGCAGCGGCGGGTACCCTGCTGAAGCACCATCCGCCATGCTTACCTCCACCGGCGAGAGCGACAAGAGTAGCGCAGAGGATTGCGGCCTTGCGCCTGGATGAGGAGAGTAGCTAGGGAGGAGCCCGATGGTACCCTTGTTGGAGGAGAGGGAAGCAACATGAATCGGACCTTGGGAGGCGCTGGAGGAAGGAACCTTAGCGGCGGACGCGAGCGATGGAGGACGACGCCTTGGGCTGGAGGCGAGGAATGGGCCGGCCTTGCACGCGGAGGGCAAGTCTTGAACTGGCCTTACCTTGCCGGGCTGGCTCATGAGAGACAGCTCATGAATCGCGTTCGCGTCCAGCTAGGCAGGGGCCGACACTTGCCTGTGAACTGGCTCGGGCGATGATGCAGCGTACCAAACGACCATCTACGTGCACGAGTGGATGCGAGCCAAGAAAAAACAGGGAACCAAACACACCCTAAGCTAATCCTTCTACTGCAAGAACCATATAAACTGAAGCTGATATTTGTATAGCATTAACATAACTACAGCTTTGGGCCCCCGTTTTTCAAAAAAAAAATGGTTCGAGGGCTACATTTCGGAAAATGTTAAGGCCTACGCTCTTAAGGTGACGCCGACGTAAGCCCAACTCAGTTGGACGGAAGTAGGATAGCATATGAACCCCGTCCCAAATCGAAGGACACCCGGCCGGCCCAAGTACCCAAGCGGCGTCCCACTGCCCCGCTCCCGTGGCTGGTCCAGCAGCAGGCGAGCGCGGCGCAGCCCAAGACGACGCGCGGCCATGCACAATGCACTCCCGAGTAAGGGTGAAAAAAAGTTCGAAACTCGCGAGCCAGCTTGGCTCGTTAAGAGTTTGGCTTAACTCGGTTTGAACTCGGTCCCTTAACGAGTCAAGACGAGTCGGCAATTTAGCTTATTTTCTTAACGAGCTGAGTTCGAGCTGGCTCGCGAGTTGCTCGTTAAGCTCGTTTAGCTCGTTAAAAAACCAGCACAGTAGAGTAGTAGTACCAAGTCAGCTCAACCCAGCAACCCTTAGGCGGTACAGAGAGACACAAGCATTAAGATGTGATCTCTTGACTTTCTAAAAATTTTATTAGGCTGATTTTCCTTTTTTAGCGAGCCTAACGAGCTTTAAGCTGTGATCTCTTGATTTTCTTAACGAGCCTAACGAACTTAACGAGCCGAGTTCGAGCTTTTTAACGAACCGAGCTGGGTATTTTGCTCGTTAGCTTAACGAGCCGAGCCGAACCGAACTCGTTTTCTTAACGAACCTTAACGAGCCGAGCCACCGAACCGAGTTGGCTCGTTATCCACCCCTACTCCCGAGCCAAGCCACGCCCACAGAGCCGCCGGACAGCAGCCGCACCGCATGGCCGCATCACCTAGTACCCGCCTAGTCGCACACCCGCATGCATCCCACCCTTCTCACGCTCGCTCCATCCATCACGCCCCAGCGACGTCTAGCACGCCAAGATCTGGGTCGCGAGTCCGTGTTGGGTATTGCTAATTTTCTCCGATTGTTCCTATTTGTTTCTAGCATTGGGACTAATTTTATGAGTTAGGGTTCCAATTATTGGTTGGTTTGTTTGTCAAATTATAGGGTTAAGACTTAGGTTTCAATTTGGGTATTTTTGGAATACCGGCCCAATTGCAGATTGGAGGCAAAATTGCAATGATCCTGATTCATGTGCCCGTCGTGATTCATTTGCGAATTGTGATGGCATGATCAAGCTTTTGATTTGAATATTTGACTAGTTGAGATACAGTCATGCAATCACATAATGGGCAATTAGTTCATGATAGAGGTGGTCAGATAGGCCGTGTCTCCCGGGCCCGGCCTGGAGCACAAGACTATTGGTCCGGGCTGAGCACGGCACGACTCACACTGTAGCTAGGCTAGGCCAGCACGGAACGATCAGGCATGCCATGCTAGGGTCGGCACCTCGGCCCAATGGACTGGGCCATGCTTGGGTCGGCACCCGGCCCGGTGGGTTGGCCCTAGCACTAAGATGCACGATGTCGTGCCCAAATTGACAAGACATAGGGCACGACCGCAAGCCGGACAACAAAGGCGTCGGGCGAGGAGGAGGCCGAGCGCGACCGGCATGAAGGCAGTGGGTCGCGGCCGATGCAGAGGAGGAGGAGGCAGCTGGTGTCGGGGAGGAGGAGGACGGGCGTTCAAGCACGAGAACCGAGGAGACGGAGGCGGCTGGCCCGGAACGGCATGCCGGGTCCCGATTGTCCCGTCGGGCACAGCACGGCACGGCCCAAAATGGCACACTGGGGCCGATTAAAGCCATTAGGGCTGCGTAGGCACACCGAGCAAGGGCCGACACGGTACGACCGGCCCGATTAGCCCATTAGGCATGGGTAACGGTCGGAATTTTCAATATTTCCACCGTTTTTTAGCCGTTAGGAGGTTTAAAGATACCAAAAAAATAAAATAAAAATGGTGAAATATTTTCTATAAATAGCCACCATACCCCCCCCAAATTCAACATCCATCCATACCTCATTCTCTTCTACAAATTCTGTTATGCCAATTTAGATTCCTTGTGTGATAATTTGGCAAAATTCAAAAAAAAAATTGTGCCAAAATTTTGGAAAATCGAAATCTAGCAACAAGTTAGGAAAAGAGGTACAATACTATTAGTGGGTTTCTTGATGAGGGAAAAACACTTCAATCGCTACTTGTTTATCATTGTTCATTGCCACCAGTTATGTTGAATTATTGATGCTAAAATTGGTGGGCACATTATCAGTACAATTTTGCTTGAAAATTGTACATGTGATTATATGTACTACAGTGAAATGGTGACCCCTCCCCTAAATGGTTTGTGATGAGTAACTGACTTTTGGTCAAAGTGTTATCTAGATTATAACTTAGTTGAGCGCTCCATATATTTGAACCAAGTTTGTTAAAACCTGAAGTTGAATAGCTATTAGTGGAATCTAAATGTGTGGACATCATGAGGATATGCTCATGATCTTAAGTGATGTTACAATTGGCAATTTGGTTGAAGGTTTGTTGGAATTCCTGTTTTTTAGAAAGTTTCAGCAAAGTGTCAGGATAATAGGTAGTACCGGCTTTGTATCCACAGTAATACCACAGTGTGGTACGACCGTTTAAGTGGAGTGGTGCTACCGGAGGTTTTTGGTTAGAGCATTGTGTTTTTCTGGTAACGGTAGTACCGGCTTGTAAGCCACGGTACTACCGCGTAACAGTATGACCGTCGGAGGGAACGAAACTACCGCTTGTCAAGGCTTTGAACGCGTGTTTTGCTCGAACCGTTAGATCTTGATCTAACGGTCCGTATTGAGAGAAACGTTTGGACCGTCCAAACGTGATAGGGCTTAAGAGGCGTCCGATTGAAATCTAACGGCGCAGAACGTGTGGGATTTTCGGACCGCCTCACAGTGCCAGATCTTGACGGCTGTGACCTGCGGTCCGAATAGCCTAGTAATTCTGGAGCGTCCACGTGTCATTGGGTTCCTTCTGAAGGTCTTGAGCGATTTTGTGAAACGATAATACCAAGATGGGTTTTGCGGTAATCTGGGATCATAGTAATACCGTCGCTTTGTTTGCGGTATGGAAATTCCAGAAGCAATGATTTTGGGAATTCTTCGAGAGCGGTACAACCACAGTACTGAGAGCGGTACTACCGTGATGAGGTAGTACTGCAAGGCGTTACTGCAGATAATACCGCATTTGCAATCGATTGTTGATTCTTTGAGAGAATTGATTTTAGGATAGGTCATATCCATGTTTATCTATGCATATGTGTTGCATATTGCATGTTTTGAGCTAACGTGGGTCAAGTTGTGAGAACTTATTCCCGGAGATGATTTTTTGGTCTATTGCTGTGCAGGTGGCTTGCAGATCAATGATGGTCAACGGCGAGGAG
This sequence comes from Phyllostachys edulis, assembly GCA_036346405.1. Lineage (NCBI taxonomy): Eukaryota > Viridiplantae > Streptophyta > Magnoliopsida > Poales > Poaceae > Phyllostachys > Phyllostachys edulis. The sequence continues at coordinate 35,760,302 of CM070556.1, forward strand.
GATCGGGACTAAACTTGGAGAGCTGAGGTCCAGAACGATCATGGATGCCGGGTGAGGTCAGGTGACTCAAGCATGGCGCAGAATAGACAAGGTTGATCGAACGGGCAGTTCGATGTAGCTGGTTGGATCAAGCGGTGCGGGGGGCGGTGCAAATGACTTGGAGGTTCCGGTGGGATCCAGACGGGAGAGACTTGCCGACATGATGAGAGCCGTTGATCAACCTACACGTGGCGAAACAGGTGATTGCTTTGACAAGATTGGACTCGGTCCATGGAAAAGGATCGAGAAGGGGTATTTTGGTCATTTCACCAAATACCGCCTTGGTAACCTCTGGCTAAACCGCGACGCGTGGAAAAGCGGTTTAGGTCATGCAGACGTGAAGACTGTGCTTTGAGATGCGTGTGTGTGTTAACCCATTGTGTGTTAGGGTTTAATGGGTGCCCTAAGTGCAATATTCCTAGATGCTAGCCTCCACTATATAAGACTTGATGCTGTGTTCAGCAAGGTCAGAGAGCACGGGAGAAACCTGAGTTTGGTCTTAGGGTTTGGAGAGCTAGGGTTTTAGGGATTGATTGAGTGTGGCTCATGTATTGAGTTTTGTCCTCTAAGATGGAGTGGCTGTAAATCTCAAATCTTCAATCACCAATCAATCCATGCAAGTTCTTAAAGATGAGTCCTCTTCGTTCGTTTATCTGTTCTTGCATCTTGTTTTGATGTTTTTGGTGTTTTTGATGATCCACTACTTTTCTCTTGAATCCATCTGTTGATCTTGCTTGCTGTGACTTGTGGAAGACCATCTAAGGTCATCTAGATCATCCATAGCCCATGAGCAAGCCTAGGATCAGATTTGGTTATTTGACCTGTTTTTGAACCGTTCTTCATCAAATCTGAAAAATGTCAAAACTTTGTCGTGGATCTGTTGAGTAGATGATTGGAATAGGTTTCTAATATCCTCTGTAGGATATGTTTCAAGTTTGGTAGGGTTTGGTTGGATAAATCGCAAGTTGATCAATCTTTTGGTTGTGTATCTCTGCTGTCGGCAAGAACACCAGGTTAACTGGTCATACCGCACCATGAACAGCGGTAGTACCGTGATCATAACAGCGGTAGTACCGATTTCGGTATCTCCTCAACAGAGATTCTGTTTAAGTTGCTGCGCTTTGAAAGTTTGCAAAAATTGTTGGGGCTCCTATTCAACCCCCCTTCTAGTCGTCTTTTCGGTCCTACAAGTGATATCAGAGCCCGGTTAGCACTTCTCATAGATCTTAACCGGTCTTTGGAGCCATGGCGACTGACAAGTATTCAACCAAGCCACCTGTTTTCGATGGAGTTGATTTTGCTTACTGGAAGGCACGCATGCATGCCTACATCGAGGCTCAAGGGCACGCTATTTGGCTTAAGGTCAAAAATCCATATGTCGTTCCAGCCAATGACGATGTGATCACTCCAGATGTTGAGGCAAATAGCAAAGCTCGAAATTTTCTGATCCAAGGCCTTAGTCGATTTGAGTTTGAGCGTGTTGCTCATTTGAGGTCTGCTCATGAGATCTGGAGGACTCTCTGTGATTACCACGAGGGCTCTACTGCGATCAAGGAAGTGAGACAGAACCAACTCAAGAAAGAATAATCAAAGATCGAGCAAAGGCCTGGTAAGTCTTTAGATGAGCTGTGGGGGAGGTTCTCAAAGATCCTTCATGATTTACATGATGTTGATCTTGTATTCACTGAATATGAAAATGCACGTCAGCTTTTGGGTGCTCTTGATGTGAAGGTTTGGGGGATGAAGATCATATCCATCAATGACAACACTGTCATGAGTGAGCTTACCATAGATAAGCTCTACTCGAGGTTGAAGACACATGAGATTGACTTCATCTCGCATCTTCCCAAGACAGAGTCGATGTCTTTAGTGATCGACCCATCTAGGGGTAGTTCTTCTGATTCATTGGATTTTGACTCATCTGGTTTTTTCTTTATCTGCTTTGCATTCTTTGAGTGATGAGCAGCTAGAGAAGTTACCTGAGGATGACCTAGCCCTCCTATCCACAAAATTCTCCAGATTGTACAACAAGGTGAGGAACAGAAGGAGAGGTGGCCCTGTCACTTGCTTTGAGTGTGGTGAGCCAAACCACATTCGCTCCAAGTGCCCCAAGTTGAAGGGCAAAATGGAGAAGGACTCTCGGAGGCATCCTCAAGCTAAGGATGCGAAAGCCAAGAAGCCCAACTATAGCAAGTTCGTCAGTCGGGTCCTTGCCGCTCTTGAGAGTGTTGATATGAGCGATGTGGACTCAGGGACGGAGGACGACAAGGATGACTCTCATGGCAAGAAGAAGACTCAAGATTTCACTAGCATGTGCTTCATGGCCAGGGACAGCCACGACGTCGACTCTTCCAACGACGACGACCCTTTCAGCGATCCCAATGAGGTATGTCTCTCACTTGCTGATATGAAACATGCTTTGGTCGTTGCTGAACAAAAATTGAAGAAGCAAGCTAAAATGATTAAGAGACAGGACACCATGATTGATAACTTGAACCTAAAAGTTGTTAGGCTCAAATCCATTAATCCTATTGACATTTGTGATGCTTGCTCTAGCTTGAATAATGAATTGACCAATTTGAAATCTGCTCATTCCTCTGTTGCGAATCAACTAAAAGATGCTCTTGATGAACTAGAATCGCTCAAGTCTTGTCCTGGTTGCATGAATGCCATTGCTTTAGATGTGACTGCTGTAGATGCTATCCCTTTGCCTTGCTCAAATTGTACTTTGCTTGAATTAAAATTGGATAGCGCTACAAAAGAATTGATGAAATTTGATGCTAGTCACACTTGCTCTCATTGTGAGAATAATAAGATAAAAATGAAAGAAATGACTGAAATGGTCATTCACTCTAAATCTGCATCATGTGAAAATTGTTTTAAGCTCACAATTGAGAATGAAGCTCTAAATAAGACACTAGAAGAGAAAGCTAAAATTGAAAAAATCTATGTCCATGATTGCTTCCAAGAAAGTAGTTGACTCTAGCTCTTGTGCATTTTGCATTGAAATTGGACAAAATTTAGATAAGATACAAGAGGCGTTTAGAGTTAAATTCAAGGAGCAAGTGGATAAGATTAAGAATACTTCTTGTGTGTCATGTGAGTCTTTGAAAGTTGAGCTAGCTCTTCTTAAGAAGAGATATAATAAGGTAATCGATTCAAATAAGTGTGCATCATGTAAGGATCTAGCCAAAGAGAATGATTACCTCAAAAAGACTCTTGACAGATTTTCTAGTGGGAAGAAGAACATCAACTTGATCCTCGACAAATCTAAGGTGAGTGTGAAGAATAGTGGCCTATGTTTTAATCCCCTAGAGCATTCCAAGAACCATCCACCTAAGATTACGAGAGTTGTTAAGAGTGGCATGTTTGAGGTAGAACCCTCTGAGCCAGCTAAGATTGTCTTTAGATCTGCAGGTTTTGCCCAAACTCTTTCTAGCAAGACAGGTACTTCTACTTCAACAGGTCAGACCCTCAAAAGGTCAAGTACCATTGCACCTTCTGCAAGAAGGATGGCCACATTGTTGAGTTCTGCTTCCGTAGAACCAAGATTGAGAGGAAGGAGAGGATGAGTGCTTTGAGAACCATTAGAGGAGTTCCTTCACCTGCCGTAGTCTCTAGAGCCAGACAGCCTATTTTTCCTGCTAGACATAGGTCTAAGTTCGTAGAGGACTTCTTTGACTCCTTTGGTGGCTCTAGGCAGCGTTCTGGTTTAGGTTATCGTAAGGAGAGACCACGCGTAGCATCTAGACAGGGGGAGTACCGACCTTTTGGTAGGTCGATTCGGAGAGGTCTAGGTGTTTTTCGTGTGCAGTCTTATGATTTTACTCCTAACTGTTTTATTGCTGCTTCTACTGTTGTTCCTAAGCATCATGTGACTCAGTACTAGATTCCCAAGTCTTTCATTACTAACCCCAGTACTGAGGCACAGATGTTTCCTGTTCGTGCTCTGTAGGTCCGTCGTGCGAGGAAGGAGGACATATGGCTTGTTGACTCTGGGTGTTCTCGACACATGACTGGAGATTCTAGATGGTTCTCCTCCCTCACACGTGCATTCGGCAATGAATTGATCACATTTGGGGATGCTTCTACTGGGACTGTGATAGCCAAGGGCACAGTGCGTGTCAACAACAAGTTCATGCTTAAGGACGTCGCTTTGGTAAGTAAGCTGAGGTATAATCTGATATCTGTTTCTCAGCTTCTTGATGAGGGTCTAGAGGTGAGGTTTAAGAGTGGTGAGTGTAGAGTTCTAGACTACTCGGGTGAGCTTGTGTTTGAGATCTCCAGGTTTGAGAGAATATTTTATGCTGATTTCAGTGTCTCTTCTGTTTCTAGTCCTAAATGTCTTGTAGCTTCTGACTCTCATGATCTAGTTTTGTGGTATCGTAGACTTGGACACATAGGTTTTGACCACTTGACTAGAGTCAGTTGCAAGGATTTGATTAGAGGTTTGCCTAGGCTGAAGGCTGTTAGAGACCTTGTGTGCACACCCTGTAGATATGGTAAGATAGTTTTTGCTTCTCATCCACCTCTTACTTTAGTGGTGACTGATGGACCAGGTCAGCTCTTGCACTTAGACACAGTTGGCCCTTCTAGAGTCCAGTCTGTAGGTGGGAAATGGTATGTACCGGTGATTGTGGATGATTTCTCCAGATATTCATGGGTTTATTTTCTGGTTTCTAAGGACGAGGCTTTTGGCTGTTTTAGAGAATTTGTCTTTAGACTAGCTGTTGACCTTCCTGGAGCTTTGATAGCCATTAGGAGTGACAATGGGACAGAATTCAAGAATTCTTCCTTTGCTACCTTCTGCACTGATAGGGGACTAGAGCACCAGTTTTCTTCACCTAGAGTTCCCCAACAGAATGGTGTTGTAGAGAGGAGGAACAGGACCCTTGTAGAGATGGCTAGGACCATACTAAATGAGCATTCCACACCTAGGAGGTTTTGGGCTGAGGCGATCTCTACTGCTTGTTATGTTTTAAATAGGGTTTTCTTGAGATTTGTTATTGGTAAGACTTCTTTTGAGATCAGATTTGGTCATAAGCCCAAAGTCTCTCATTTCAAGATTTTTGGTTGCAAGTGCTTCATTCTTAAACATGGTAACTTGGATAAATTTGAATCTAGATGTTCTGATGGCATCTTTCTTGGATATCCTGCTCATTCTCAGGGCTATCGTGTTTTTAATTTTGACACTAACAAAATTGTTGAGACTTGCGAAGTCACTTTTGATGAGGCTAGTCCTGGTACTAGACCCGATGATGCAGGTACACATGTTTCTGAGAGCATCTTCGTCGATGACGACTCTGAGGATGAGGACCCAATCCATCCTCAAGTCCCTTCTGAGATGATTGAAGAGCCTACTTCTACTACTCCAGCTTCAACTGAGCAGCCTCCTCCTATCTTCACCGACGACCTGAGTGGCTCTGCTGCTACCTCCACAGCCCATGAGGTAGAGGCCACTTCTGCACCAGGAGTTCCTCTTCACATTCAGCGACAACATCCACCTGAGCAGATCATTGGGGATCTCCATGAGCGAGTCACTCGCTCTAGGTTTATTTCTCCTGATTCTCATGCACATTCTACTTTTATCGCTTCTTTTGAACCCTGAGATGTCACCCCTGCGTTATCTGACTCCTCTTGGGTCAATGCCATGCATGAAAAGCTTGAAAATTTTGAAAGAAACAAAGTCTGGACCTTAGTTGAACCTCCACCTAATCATAATGTGATTGGAACAAAATGGGTTTTTAAAAATAAGCAAAGTGAAGATGGGTTGGTGGTTCGCAACAAGGCTAGACTTGTAGCTCAAGGTTATTCCCAGGTAGAAGGCTTAGACTTTGAGGAGACCTTTACTCCAGTAGCTAGATTAGAAGACATTCACATTTTGCTTGCATTTGCGGCATCCAAGGGTTTTAAGCTTTTTCAAATGGATGTCAAGAGTGCCTTTCTGAATGGCTTCATAGAAGAAGAGGTCTATGTCAAGCAACCTCCTGGTTTTAAAAATCTCAAATTCCCAAATCATGTTTTTAAACTCTCCAAAGCCTTGTATGGACTGAAGCAAACCCTAGAGCTTGGTATGATAGGCTTAAGAGTTTTCTGCTTAAAAATGATTTCAAAATGGGAATGGTAGATAAAACCTTATTCACTCTCAAGCATGGTAGTGACTTTCTGTTGGTTCAGATTTATGTGGATGACATTATATTCGGTGGTTCCTCTCATGCTTTGGTGTCCAGATTTTCAGATTCTATGAGCAGGGAGTTCGAGATGAGCATGATGGGCGAATTGACCTTCTTCCTTGGTCTTCAAGCCAAGCAACTGAAAGAAGGTACCTTCATTCATCAAAGTAAGTATACAAAGGACCTTCTTCAGCGCTTCGACATGGGAATCAGTAGGCCAATATCTACTCCCATTGCCACAACCACCGTACTGGACCCTGATGAGGATGGAGAGCCCGTGGACCAGAAGGAGTACCGCATCATGATCGGCTCCCTCCTCTACCTCACAGCGTCGAGGCCGGACATACAATTTGTTGTGTGTCTGTGCGCTAGATTTCAGGCTTCCCCTCGTGCCTCTCATCGGCAAGCAGTGCGTCGCATTTTCAGGTACCTCCAGGACACTCTTGACTTTGGACTTTGGTATTCTTCTGCTTCTGCTCTCTCTATTCGGGCCTTTTCTGATGCTGATTTTGCGGGGTGTAGAGTGGATAGGAATAGTACTTCTGGCACTTGTCATTTCTTAGGCGCATCTCTTATCTCTTGGTCATCTAGGAAACAGTCATCTATTGCACAGTCCACCACCGAGGCCGAGTATGTAGCTGCAGCTAGTAGTTGCTCTCAGGTTCTCTAGATCTTATCTACTATGCGGGACTATGGGTTGTCTTTGGGTAGTGTTTCTCTTTTCTGTGACAACACTGCTGCCATTAACATTGCCAAAAACCCAATGCAACACTCTATAGGACCAAGCACATTGATGTTAGATATCATTTTCTTAGAGACCATGTTGAGAAGGGTGATGTTGTGCTTCACTTTGTTGAGTCTGAGCAGCAGGTTGCGGATATTTTCACTAAAGCTCTTGATTCTTCTCGTTTTGCTTTCTTGCGGGGAGAATTGGGGGTTATTAGTCCTCTTGGCCTGGTTTGAGGGGGAGTTTGCTCTTTTGCATTCATTGTACCATAATGTATTTTAAAATTCAACAACTTGCATTGTAATATAAACTTGTGGAGCTTTGATTATTATCCTTTTATGACATGTTTTCATGCTTTATACCCTGCCATGTATTGTGCTAGTTTGCTGGAATTCTTTTATAGCTTTTCACGTTTAGCTTAGCTTTTGCCATGCTAGCTTTTTTATTTGTGAGAAAATTGAATCAAAACATGACTTGTTAGATCCTGTGACTAATTTTGCCATAGTAATCCTCTCATGATTTATGCCATGTCATATAGGCTAAATTGAGTCTTGAACTTGTTTTGAGTTGTAACTTAAGCTATGATAATTCTTAAGTTAAGCAAATGAAAAATGAGTTTTTCTGTGCGAAAAAACTGGTCTCACCAATTCTTTCTCAAGAGACGGCTTGCCATTGCACTAAGCATGAACTCAAAGAGAGTTTTGGATGACCTAGACCACTCTTTTAAGCTTCTTGCTTGAGATGGTCGCGGCAAGGCTTAAGATCTAGCACATTTTTAAGAGAACAAAATTGTCAATTGGTTGAAGCTTAGGAGGCTGTTGTGGATGACTCCTAGTTCAGGACTTGCTTTACTAAGATAAAACCAATCATTTTCAGCAAAGTGCTCAAAGTGCTAAATTCTAAATGCTTGAACAAATTGATTCAAAATTGAACTCATAATGCTCAACTTGACTCATTTTCTAGTTTATGGGCTCCATTTCGCTTATAGACATGGCTTGACTCATTTTTGGATACCTTTAGTGAAACTATGATCTTGAGCACCTTGTTATGCTATCATTTCATTTAATCTCAGATTATTGCTATTTTGGTCTTAGCCTTGATGTACATGTTTTGCCATGATAGAACATAGCTTCTTCACATAATATGGCTTGGTGTAATACTTGTACAGTCCTCATGGATAATCTTCATGGCTCCTTTTTGCTCAAATTTAAAACTAAAATTAAAGACTGCAGCCATTCCATATCATTCTTGCTCTATTCTCCTTCTTGCACCTTGATGCTCCATTGTCAAAGGGGGAGAAAAATAGGATAAAAATGCTATTTTGGAGTCTTTGTGCAGCTTCTGAAAATTTTCAGTGTTTAGGTCATGCTGAAAACTTGCTCTTTCCTTTGGACCTAAGGTGAGATTTTTGTCTCGTTTCTGGAATTTGAAGCTCTCTTTGCTTCTTCTGCCTTATCTCACTTGCTAAAGCTATTCTGAAGCCAACTTGGTCATTTCCTTGCATTCACTTGCTTTTAGGACCAAGTTGTGCTTTTGTATGAAAAACTGATTTCTTTTTCTTTGAAAACTCAAAACATTCTTGGGAAATTGCCAATGTGTTCATCAAGGGGGAGATTGTAGACATCATGAGGATATACTCATGATCTTAAGTGATATTACAATTGGCAATTTGGTTGAAGGTTTGTTGGAATTCTTGTTTTTCAGAAAGTTTCAGCAAAGTGTTAGGATAATAGGCAGTACCGGCTTTGTATCCGCGGCAAGGTAGTCAGAGTCGAGATCCCGAGTCGGATCGATTTGCCTCCGGTAGGATCGAATCGTAATGTCGAATCGTAGAATCGGCGATTCTACGGTTTGTAAAATACACATATTTAACATCTATACTATAAGTTTGTATGATTGTTATATGGTTTACCACTTGCATGTTCCTTAAAAGTAGCTAGACATACTCCAGAATAAAAATAGCTTATCATTATCAAGCTCAAGATTGCTCATGCCATAATATAGATATTTGTACTAGCATTACCACAATCGATACAATATTTTGCATGCTCCTTGTTTATTTATAGTTTCATTCTCGAAATTAATATCAACAAATTTTGCTCTAAAACAAAATATCGACAAAGCCCGCCTCTAAAAAAATTGCCCTAAGTCTCTACAAGTAGGATCGGCGGTGAGATTTGGATCGACAGTTGTCGTGGGTTAAATAGAACCGTAAGACTCTAAGAGTAGGATCGCGATCCTACCTACCTTGAGTAGGATCGGATCGGTAGTAAGACTTGGATCGGCAATTTGTCGTGGGTTAAATGAGTCGTAAGACTTTAAGACTTGGATCGCGATCCTAACTACCTTGATCCGCGATAATATCGCGGTCTTGATCTGACCGTTTAAGTGGAGCGGTGCTCTAGGAGGCTTTTAGTCGAGCATTGTGTTTTTACAGTAGCAGTAGTACCGGCTTGCCAGGTTACCAGGTACTACTGCAGTATGTAATATTGTGAGGACCCCGGTTTATTTTGCTTGTAATGTTTAGTCATCCATTGACCCTAACATCACAAATAAAATAACTTGTGTCTTCGAGATATGTATACTTCCTAGAAATACAGTATACACACCTCTTTACAAAATCATTCATCAATATCATACAAGACATAGAACCAAAGCACGAACTAGACTAAAATAAAAGACATACATAATATAGAGAGAGTTATTACAAAAGGGGCCGACCGGCCAAATAACAACTAAGAAAGATAAACACAGCGGAAGCAAAAGCCATAAGATGGCGATAAACAAAAGAAGGCCAAGAGGTGTGCCTTAGCCCACAAGGCAACCGACCGAGCTGCTTAGCTAGTCTTCCCAACCGCAGCACATCTCACAAAAGTAAAGCCCTTGGGGCTCTACCTCCTCTGCAACAAAGTTATTAAGCAAAGCAAATGAGTACAAAAATGTACTACAAAAGGCGGCGATGTAAGGGTAATGAGACCTATACATATGCTACATGCAAGCTTTATTGAAGTGGAAGGCTTTAGGCTCATTTTAGCATAAAGCAAGTTTTCATTTGCAATATTTAAATAGATTCAAAGCAGTTTTGCAATTCATTTTTAATTTACAATTAACAACGAGACAAGTAACATAATAACAATAGATAGATGACAACAACAATCCTGGAAGTGACTAACCCAATAGCCACCACAATAATAGCATGAATTACCCATTCATACCACCCATGTCAAGTTTTAATTAAAGGTTGTAGTCTAATTCTTGCAGAAAATAACCAAGCGTGTCCATAACCTAGGACGAGGCTATTCGAATAGTTTTAACCCTACAGGGGTGTACCAATGTACCCACACGTTAGACCGCCTTTTCGCCAAGCTATTAGCACACTTCCTTTGGTGTGCCGGCACAGCTAAATCCAACGAGACCTTTCCAATATTGAGTGTCAACCACGAGTTGCCCATATGGGGATACAACCGCCCCATACGTTGATGCGGAGTCATCAAAGATGCTCACCCCCTTATACGGGTGGTGCTCCTTGCAGTGGATAACCCCACTACTACTCGCCCAATAGCCCACCATGCAACTCGAAGCTAACACCCGCCAAAGTACTTAGCCAAGAGAGGTCCCATATCCCCCTCATGTGGTTAGCACGCAAAAATTGCTTGGATCAATGGCGCAAGTAATTCGGTCCTTGGGGACTTAGGCACCATTCCATTCAAACCCAACAAATCACACCAACATCCATTGTGCCCAAGTCATAAAACAATTTTGTTTTCATTTTTATTTTGTTGTTTATAAAGTAACAAAGCACAAGAGGGACATAATGGAATAATAATTTTAGTGTGATCAAGGTCATCGACATAATGTCGACAACCGCCCATTTCTACCGTTATCTAAGCATTTCTAAGCATTATCAACGCAAACTACTAAGTGATAAGAGTCCATCCATCGGACTCTACATCACAGCAAGATAATCCTAGGCTTAGTAGTAGAGAATGAATATTTACCTACAGAATATACATCTATAGGATCACTAAACGACATCATTTAACAACAAATTAGCAATGCATACATACAAGTTAAACAACATATTAGACTTTTAAAGTAATGGGACATAAGGGATATGATCAAACTGCTTGCCTTGCTGGTTATGCTCAGTTTGCTGCAGAGTATCGCTCACGGGTTCAACACACTCGTCGACACCTAATCGAAAAGGCGAAAAGAAACGATAAGAACGACGAAACCAAGAAGACACCACAGCAAACCTGCTCCAATTGCTCTGAAACTTTTACAGCAGCAAGAGCATGATTTTTAGAGAATTTAGCAACAAGAACCAATTGATTTGGATTCTCAATGCAAAAGATATGGCCAAAACAAAACTGCTCAGCCTCTAAAATGCAAACTGCTACTATTCACCATAATTAAATTGTTTAGCAAAAATTTCTAGAAAGGTGGTGCAATTGAAATTTTTACAGTAAAACAAGCACCTCATAAGATGAACAACCCAATTGGATTCATCTCATTTGGAGCTATGATGCATTTTCTATAATTTTTCAAAGACATGAAAATGAGCACAACTAAAATGCACCCACAATTCTTTTAAAAATAGTGACATACCTAAATCCTATTTTACCATTTAGTGCACTAACAGAGGAAGCCAACAAAGTTGGATTCACTGAAAAATGATCTATAGAGAATTACTTATGCATTTTACAAGTTAAATGAATTTTTAATGTAACATTTAAAGTTAGTTTTGAAACCAATTTAACAAATCCATTTTCTGGAGCCGAACTGAGCTCACAACCATTTTTAGATTTAAGCTCAGCTCAAACTAGAGCTGTAGAAATTTGAATCAACTCATTTGGATTAAAAATGAAATAGTTATGCATTTTCAAACTTTATTACCTTTTTCAGTTTACAAATAAGTTCTTCGGGAATTTCTAAAAATCATAACGAAGGGGGAGGACATGAGCCGTTGATTCTAAATCGGACGGCCCAAGACCTCCCGGCACGCGCGCACTCACGCCCGCGCGGAATCGATGAACATGGGCCGTGGATCCTGGATCCAACGGCTCATGTCCTGCGGCAGCGCGGCGCGTTAGGATCTCGCGTGCGCGAGCGGGGACGGAGGTCATGGCCGTTGATTCTCAATCAGATGGCCCAAGACCTCAGCGAAAACGCACCCTCGCAAGCTCGGAGAACGTGGGTCGTGGATCCTAGAGCCAACGGCTCACGACCTGCGGCATCGCGCGCTCGCGCGCGGTGCATTTGGACCTCACGCGCGCGAACGGGGCGGAGGTCGTGGCCGTTGATCGCGAGATGGACGGCTCGCGACCAACGCGCACAGCGCACGCGCCCGTCCCGACAGGGATCCTAACCCAATGATTAGCGCGGAAACCACGAATATTACGCATTAAAGATGTCCAAATCCGACAATGGCACGGCCCAGCTTGCGTCCGACAAAACCCGAGGGCGTTCCACGGCTTGTCGCCAGCGAGATGGGCCATGGCGGCGCACACTGAGGGCACCGATGGGACCACAATAGCCAGGCGCACCAGAGGGTGCCACACACACCGGCGGTGACAGCTCAGAACGGCGGCAAGCTAGAGAGGGGCAGCGCGGTGACCAAAATGGCCGAAAGCAACATGTGAATAAAAGCTCCGCAACAACCATACATGCAGGTGCCTAGCATCTAGAGGACTACCAGGAGGTTACCTGGAGGTCTTGGAGGTGTTGAGGAGGTCTGGGGAGAGGAGGATCGGCGATGGTGAAGAAGATGTGCTCCACGGCCGAAAAGCTCCAAGCTCCAAATTAGGCCACCTCTGAAAATGTCCCAACCAAATAAGTTAGGGCTTTTGTCACAGAGGGTAGTGGCTTAAATCGAAGCAAAGAGAGGAAAGCCCCAGGGACCCTGTGCCACCGAGGAGCTCCAAGCTCAACAATGGCGGTTGGGGGAGGTCTGTGGAGAAGGAGCTCAGCCAAGCACAGTGAGGCAAGGCAAAGCTCAATGCCGTGTAAAGGAAGCCAAGGGGGAAACCAAGGGGAGGTCTTATAGCTCAGGGGTGAAGAGGTCATGAGCTAGGGCTAAGCTCCATGGTGAGCTTAGCCCATGGCTCGGTCCATGGCTCCACCAGGACGTGGAGGTGATGGGGGAGCAGGCCTAGGCATGGCCTAGGGGGCGGAAAGGCTGACACGCAATAAATACGCGCAGCAAAGAGCTGTTGGAGGACGTGACAGGTCTAACCTCCTCCTCTGCCATGGCGCACGCGCGCGCCCGAGCTAGGAGAAGAACAGGACCTCACCTCCACCGTTGGATAAGAGCATGGGGAGGTCGTGACCCTCAGATCCGCAACGATGCGATCTGGAGAGGCACGGGGGAGGTCTTGACCACCGGATCTGCATCGCGCGGTGGCGCAAGGAAAAGGGGAGGTCGCAGCCGCGGGATCTCCATCGCACGGTTGCGAAAAGGAAGGGGGAGGTCGCGCGCGATAAGGGGATAGGAGGTCCAGGCCGTTGGATTGCGATCTAAGGGCGCGGACCCGATGGGGAGGACTTAACCACTGCGCGCGACTTTGATAAGCGAGGGGGAGGTCATGGCCTTTAGATTCTCATCCAAGGGCACATAATGATGAGGGGAGGTCGTGGCCATTGGATTTACATCCAAGGGCGCACAACATTGAGGGGATGTCGTGGCTGTTGCGCACAACACAAAGGGAGGTCGTGGCGGTTGGATGTTGATCCAACGGCACGCCACGATAAGGGGAGGTCATGGGCATTGCGCATGACACAGAGGAGATCGTGGCTGTTGGATTTTAATCCAACGGCGCACAACCAAGGTGGGAGGTCAGGACCATTGGATTTACATCCAAAGGCGCTGAATCAGAGGAGGGAGGTCGTGGCGGTTGCGCACGACGCGGAAAAGAGGTGGGGAGGTCATAGCCGTGAGATCTCCATCTAACGGCGATGAGAGAAGAGAGGAGGTCGTGGCTATTGGATCTCGATCCAATGGCGACGAATTGAGATGCGGGAGGTCTTGGCCCTTAGGCAAGACACTGAGAAGGAGAAGGGAGGTCTGGTGCGCAAGGTAAAGAGAGGAGGTCGTGGCCGTGGATTCTGATACAACGGCGCAAGACCTCGATGAGGTGGGAGGTCTGATGCGCACGACAGAGAGGGGAGGTCGTGGCCGTGGACTTTAATCCAACAGCGCACAACACATTGCGCTGGGGAGGACGGGTGTGTTTGCTAAAGGAGGGAGGTCATGGCCGTGGATTTTGATCCAACGGGCATGACCTCGCATGGGGAAGGAGCATGGCAGAGCTGGGCCAAGTTTGGCCGTGGCAGAGGTCATGGGCGTTGGATGCTGATCCAACGACGACGACCTCGCCCATGGGGAGGACCTAGGGCTGGGCTGGGGGATGCGGTTGTGGCAGAGGTCGTGGCTGTTGCATTTTGATCCAACGACAACGACCTCACGCAGGAGGAGGACCACGCGGTGAGCTGGCCGCGTGGTTGGGTTCGACCCACTTGGAAAGTGGTTCGGACCCAAGGAACAGTGCCAGACTTTGAATTTAAATTGTAGGCTGAGGTTGGAGGAATTTTTAGAGGTAGCAAACTAACTCAAAAAATTCCGAAATTTTAACTGGAGCTTTCTTACTCTAGGATCAACCTTACATAAAATTTCCAGAGGCTTTTGTGCAATGCACTTTTCTCCAGAAATTCACCAAGGCTGTTCTAGGGTTTGATTTACCTCCAAAAATTATCAAACAAGTTTTAAAACTTATGAAATTTTCCAAAGGGTTCCCACATCATCTATAGAACCTAGGAAAAATATTTCCAAGGGTTGGCATAAGATGTGTGACAAAGTGGAATAAGGGTTTGACTTTAGTCAACAGGAGGTTTAGGTTTTTGAACTCCACAACTCTTGACTAGAATTATGGCAGTGTTCAAGAGTTTCAAGATGTGAGAAAAAGTTTTAATTTCTACACATTTTCTAACATTTGAAACACACACCTGTTTATACATTTGGGATGTTACAGGTATGACCGTCGGAGGGAACGGAACTACCGCTTGTCAAGGCTTTGAACGCGTGTTTTGCTCGAACCGTTAGATCTTGATCTAACGGTCCATATTGAGAGAAACGTTCGGACCGTCCGAACGTGACAGGGCTTGAGAGGCGTCCGATTGAAATCTAACGGCGCAGAATGTGTGGGACTTTCGGACCGCCCCACAGTGCCAGATCTTGACGGCTGTGACCTGCGGTCCGAATAGCCCAGTAAATCTGGAGCGTCCACGTGTCATTGGGTTCCTTCTGAAGGTCTTGAGCGATTTTGTGAAACAGTAATACCGCAGTGGGTTTTGCGGTAGTACCGGATCACGGTAACACCGTCGCTTTGTTTGCGGTATGGAAATTCCAAAAGCAATGATTTTGGGAATTCTTCGAGAGCGGTACGACCACAGTACTGAGAGCGGTACTACCGTGATGAGGTAGTACCGGGCGTTACATGGCGGTAGTACCGCATTTGCACTGATTGTTGATTCTTTCAGAGAATTGATTTTAGGATAGGTCATATCCATGTTTATCTATGCATATGTGTTGCATATTGCATGTTTTGAGCTAACGTGGGTCAAGTTGTGAGAACTTGTTCCCGGAGACGATTTCTTGGTCTATTGCTGTGCAGGTGGCTTGCAGGTCAACGACAGTCAATGGCGAGGAGGATCGGGACTAAGCTTGAAGAGTTAAGGTCCAGAACGATCATGGATGCCGGGTGAGGTCAGGTGACTCAAGCACGGCGTAGAATAGATAAGGTTGATTGAACGGGCAGTTCGATGCAGCTGGTTGGATCAAGCGGCGCAGGGGTCGGTGCAAGTGACTTGGAGGTTCCAGTGGGATCCGGACGGGAGAGACTTGCCGACATGATGAGAGCCGTTGATCAACCTACACGTGGCGAAGCAGGCGATTGCTTCGACAGGATTGGACTCGGTCCATGGAGAAGGATCGAGAAGGGGTATTTTGGTCATTTCACCAAATACGCCTTGGTAACCTCTGGCTAAACCGCGGCGCGTGGAAAAGCGGTTTAGGTCCTGAAGACGTGAAGATGGCGCTTTGAGATGCGTGCGTGTGTTAACCCATTGTGTGTTAGGGTTTAATGGGTGCCCTTAGTGGAATATTCCTATATGCTAGCCTCTACTATATAAGACTTGATGCTGTGTTCAATAAGGTGAGAGAGCACGGGAGAAACCTGAGTTTGGTCTTAGGGTTTGAAGAGCTAGGGTTTTAGGGATTGATTGAGTGTGGCTCATGTATTGAGTTTTGTCCTCCAAGATAGAGTGGCTGTAAACCTCAAATCTTCAATCACCAATCAATCCATGCAAGTTCTTAAAGATGAGTCCTCTTCGTTCGTTTATCTGTTCTTGCATCCTGTTTTGATGTTTTTGGTGTTTTTGATGATCCACTACTTTTCTCTTGAATCCATCTGTTGATCTTGCTTGTTGTAACGTGTGGGAAACCATCTAAGGTCATCTAGATCACCCATAGCCCACGAGCAAGACTAGGATCAGATTTGGGTATTTGACCTGTTTTTGAACCGTTCATCATCAAATCTGAAAAAGGTCAAAACTTTGTTGTGGATCTGTTGAGTAGATGATTGGAATAGGTTTCTGATATCCTCTGTAGGATATATTTCAAGTTTGGTACAGTTTGGTTGGATAAATCGCAAGTTGATCAATCTTTTAGTTGTGTATCTCTGCTGTCGGCAAGAACACCAGGTTAACCGGTCATACCGCACCATGAACAGTGGTAGTACCGATTTCGGTATCTCCTCAACAAAGATTCTGTTTAAGTTGCTGCGCTTTGAAAGTTTGCAAAAATTGTTGGGGCTCCTATTCAACCCTCCTTCTAGTCGCCTTTTCGGTCCTACAAAATGCTTAACATGAGATATATGATAGCATAAATATTGTTTTTTTATTCCATCCACAATATAGGAGCCGTATGAAGCAAAGTTTGTAGTACATACCAAGTGCAAACTTTCGAGAACCACAAAATTATAGAATGGAGAAACCGAAGAACAATGTAAGCATTTAACAGACTGAAAAAAGGCGTAAATGGATAAGAAGAGAGCAAATCAGGAGATGTCGATTGAACACATAAGAAATTAGAAAAACATAAGCTCATGGCACTACTACAGAAAGGGTCATCATAGACGGTTCTAAACCGTCATCACAAACGGTTTCTGAACCATCTAACTTTATGTGTCTGTGATAATAAGCAGTTATCACAGACTGTTTTTTTGCCGTCTGTGATAAGCAACAACACAGACGGTTTTCTAGTATAAACCGTCTGTGAAGACCAGCTATCACAGACGGTTATATGTACCAACCGTCTATGATTTGATACATAACACAGACGATTAGTCAAAATAACCGTCTGTGATATCATAAATATCACAAACGGTTTTTTGTAGTAGCCGTCTGTGATATCTGATATATCACAGACGGTTGTTGGTGGTAGCCGTCTGTGATTGGATATGTATTACAGATGAGTGGTGTTAGTAGTAGTCGTCTGTGATTGTATACATATCATAGACAGTTGGTAGTAGTAGCCGTCTGTGATTGTATATATATTGCAGGTGGTTAGTAAAAATATATGTCTGTGATTTCTGACATATCACAGACAGTTTGTTGGTGGTAGCCGTCTGTGATTGGATACATATCACAGACGGTTTGTTGGTGGTAGCCGTCAGTGATAGCATGCATTCACAGACGGTTTTTTTGTGGTAACCTTCTATGATAGTATGCATTCACAGATGGTTTTTTAGTTTTTCGGCTAGCCTTATGTAATGCTAGCCATGCCCTCTAAAAACAAGTAAGCAGAAAACAGATATATCACAATTGATTTGATATAGAACAACTCAAAGTGATTTCAAAACTCAATATCAATTACAAAGTGATTTGAATTACAACTCAAAGTGAATCACAATAAATTGGTATCGCCGGGGTGAAACTCTCCATTCTGGTGAATGATCTCCCCTGTGATGAAGTTGGCGAGCTGTCCTCGAACATCCGCGAGTAAGTCCAGATGGTAGGCACTTTCTTCAATTGTCATGCCTTGTCGCTAGCAAGAGTAAAGTAGTAAGCATATATATTTAAATTCATAATTATATAGGATTGACTGACAAACCTCTGGATCCTTCGTCTTAGCATTCATGATTTCCAACATTTGACGACAAACGTAGAATACACATACGTTGCCTTGTAGTAGTTGCTGGTGGCACTGAAAAAATAGAAGTGTGATATAGGATATATGTATAGTCTATTCGAGAGGTCAGATTACGAAGTGTGATATAGGATTATTGTGCTGTAGTGGGTACCAAAAATTTTGTCCTATGTTGCAGTGTAGCGCTCTGTTCCTTGTGTGTCCCTCCCCCGGCAACATAGGCGCTAAACTACCCACGTGATTTCAAAAAGTTATCATCGGACATTTCAAACGAATGAAGACTAAAATAGAGTTACGTATGGAGGAAATGAGCATACATGTCGAGTAATTTTTGCACAATGGTGCAGTCGTAGTTTTTGTCAACTAGGGAATCAAGGTATATTACCTTGTTCCATTTTGGTACAATTACTAAAGGATCCAGTGGTACATATGAGTATGTCGCTATAGTCATTAAACCTAAGTTTGTGTTGCGTATAAAGAACAAATGAAATTTGTATAGCAAGTAGTGAAGCACTTACCCTTGGTTCTAGGGCATTAGTATGTAGTCCTTGTCGCGGTGAGTAAGCAATCCCCTCATTATGTACTTCTCGACGTAGAATGCGTCTTGGGTGATGCTTTGCTCAGAGATCAACTGTGGGTCGAGGAAACCCACCAATTGTCATGATCGCCGGGCTTCTTGCATCATGTATCTATACATAAGTAATGAGTTATGGCATTTATCGGTATTGCGTGAATGTAGAACTTGATTGTACACACTTACAGTGTCCAGCATCGTAGAAGTGAGGCGTTGAGAGCGCCGAGGTTGAATAGATCAAATAAGTTTTCGAATCCCACGATGAAGTAGCCCGCCTTGTAGAGGAAATGGTTCTCTGTGTAGTTGACGGTAAATCTAGTAAGCCGGTCTCCCCTCGCCTCGTCGGTCTACCGCATGTACCAGGCATGCAAAGTCCCGCAAGCCAAACCAGTGTGGCGTAATATTATGTCGAAGACCAATGGCATTCCGAGGGAGTACATGCTTGACTTGTGAGGCGCCTTAATCTTCTTCGATTTGGCCTTAGTGTCTCACATGCTATTTGTCTTTCTCGAAGACGACTCG
Source organism: Phyllostachys edulis (assembly GCA_036346405.1). NCBI lineage: Eukaryota > Viridiplantae > Streptophyta > Magnoliopsida > Poales > Poaceae > Phyllostachys > Phyllostachys edulis. The sequence continues at coordinate 35,779,540 of CM070556.1, forward strand.
ACATGCCTTTTCTTGTTTCTTGGGCGCCGTCTCCACGGTAGCCGATACGGAGGCCTTCTAAAGTGGGGGTTGAGGTGGAGTCATCAAGGGTACTGTTGGAGAGGCATGGTCGTCGTGTGGAGATCGCGGCATTGCAAGGTCAAGGGCGATGTCCCTCTTTGGCCACTGGACATAAGTGTGCAAGGCATCCTCTAGTGTTATGATCTCTTCATTCGGGCGCTTCTTCAGCAGGACGGCCATCAAATTATCATGTACCATGTCTACCTGGACCTTGGCGTAACCCTGCGCTAGCTGGGCACCATGCATCACTATCCCTTCCTAGCATGGATACACCATCTCCGCCCAGTCTCAACAGAAATAGACCCAACCAGCCTCACTTGGAGCCTGCAGGGCATGGGCACCTACAAAACGATATACAATTAGCTAAGGTGTCTTACAGGTCTATCTTTTGAGCATTCCCGAGATGTACATTACCTGGATGACGTCGATTGGTAATTGGACATTGCCAAGTTCAGAAAGTGCAAGCATGGACGCGACGCTACTCTGATGTTGAGGGGGACTGGCTCTCAAAATCACGGGGGTGGCTTGCGACTGGTTGATGAGTTGATTCATTTGTTCCTACAATGATGTTATCTGTCCTTTAAATTGTGCACTAATCTATGCACTAATCTCCTCTTTTAATTGTTCCTCGCATTCGGCTTTGGATCTCTTCCGACTCCTATACGCCTCGGAGTCGTGTGGCAATCCATGCCTCCAAGGTACGTAAACCCCAAGGCCTCGCGTGCGACCTAGGTACTCCTTGTTTTCTAGGGTTGTGGATAGTATATCCTTCTCTCTTCCGCTTCAAAGGAGCCTTGGGAAGATTGGGTACTCAACGTTTGCTGCAAGAGGTCATTATGTTATTTTAGACCCTACAAAGTTATGGACTTATTAACAACTAGATAGTTTGATATATCTTACCAAGCGTTGGGACACTTCCTCGTCTATCTGGTTTTTGAAAGAGATGGCTCCCGACGACGTGATTGTGGCCCTCCCTCTTAACCAGTTTCGAGCACGCTCGTGACAAGCTTGCTTTTGAAGGTCTTCCAAGCGTGTCCCATCGAGAGGAACGCCTACTGTCACATGAGTTCAGAGACTTCTGCCGGGATATCGAACGACGTTGTAATTTCAGTCCACAGCTGCGCTTTCTCTACGGCCACCAGATCCTTCCATTTCTGTGTGGTGATGGGGACCCATTCCCTTCCAAGTATACCACAGGTGGCTCGGAATGCTATTGCTGCTTTCTCGAGAAGCAGAGGGACCCCAGCGATACTGACAGCCGTGATGGTCATTCGGTCCATAGGCATTTTCGATATTCCTCTGACATGTCGCTTAGGTACCACTTTCCTCGGAGATCCAGACACATTCGGCGACGTCGATGACGGCAGCAAAGACGGTGCGGACGCCATCTCGCTTACTTGCTATCTCACAAGATTAACAAATCAATACTGCATCGATAAATAATATTACAGCAAGATCAACAAATCAGTACTACATCAATCAGGATAAAATGATCAAAAGATAGAACTTTACAACAAAATAAACAATGGCAGAACAATAATCATAGCGAACAGAAGCTACCAATAGAATGGAGCAAAATGACCAGACAGCATCAACATAATGAAACAGAAGGATCTGATGAGCATGAATAACATGGCACAATATTAGAGAATCCAAAGCGCTGAGCTCGTACCTCCCACAACATTACTAAGCAATATCTCCCAGTGCTAGAGTTAATCAAATCAGCACAATTTAAAACTTCTACTAGCACAATCCAAAGCGATGAGCTCGTACCTTGACGGGAGGTGTGGATGAAGAGGGAGTCGAGGTCAGGGGAGCGAGGTGTTATCGAGGCCGGGGGTCGCAGAGGGAGTGTGAGAACCCGGGGTATTTAACTTGTAATACTTAACCATTAAGATGATTCAAGCATTACAAATCAAATATCACGACTCTCGGCGTACATGTACTTCCCAGAATGCAGTACACATACCCCATACAAAAATTATGCATCAATTCCATTCAACACAATAGAATCCAAAGCACAACTAAGCAATTCAAAAGACATACAGTAAAAAGAGTTATTACAAAAGGGGCCGACCGGCCAAATACAACTAGAGAGTCTACAATAACAGCGGAAGCAGGGTGCTATAAGATGGCGATAAACAAAAGCTAAGTAGTGTGCCTTAAACCCACAAGGCAACTAACCGAGCCAACAACCTAGTCCTCGAAACCACCGCACATCTCGCAAAAGTATAACCCTTGGGGTTCACCTTCCTCCTCTACAACAATTTAATTAAAGCATAGCAAATGAGTACAAAAATGTACTCGTAAGACTTACGTGTAAAGTAACAGGCCTATATAAATAGCTATATGCAAGCTTATTTAAGTGGAGCAGGCTCTAGACTGTTTTTCAGCATAAAGCAAGTTTTCATTTGCAATAATGTAATAGATTGAAGGCAGTTTTACAATATGATTTTATTTGATAAAAACAGCGATAAATTAAACAATAATAGTAACAAGACATCCTGAAAGTAGCTAACCCAATAGCCACCACAACAATAGCATGAATTCCCCATTCATACCACCCACATCAAGTTTTAATTAAATGTTGTAGTCTAGTTCTCACGGGACGTATCCAAGCGTGTCCATAACCTAGGACGAGGCTATTCGAATAGTTTATACCCTGCAGGGGTGTACCAATGTACCCACATGTCAGATCGCTCCTTAACGCCACGTGATAAAGCACACTTCCTTTGGTATGTCGGCGGAGCTAAGTCCTACGAGACGTTTCCAATATTGTGTATTAACTACGAGTCGCCCATATGGGAGGAAGCCCCATATGTTGATGCGGAGTCATCAAAGATGCTCATCTCCTTATAAAGGACGATGCTCCTTGCAGTGGATAACCTCCACCACTACTCACCCAATACACACAAGTTTCTTTTCCAACACAACACACACAACCACCATGCGACCCGGAGCTAACACACGCCAAAGTACTAAGTCAAGAGAGGTCCCATATCCCTCTCATGTGGTTAGTACGCAAATTGCTCGGTACGGTGGCGCAAGTAACTCGGTCCTTGATTGACTTGGGCACCATTCCATCACTCCATAAGATCACACCAACAACCATTGCGCCCAAGTCTCAAACATTTCATTTTTATTTTCAGTTGTTGACTTTAGAAGATAACAAAGCACAAGGTGCTGAGCATAAACATAGTAATAGTTTTGTGTGATCAAGGTTATCGACTAAGTCGATAACCGCCTAATTCTACCGGTAGCTAAGCATTTCTAAGCATGACACCGAAAGACAATAAAAGA